>CM029927.1:27495809-28719247 GCA_017639245.1 Myiopsitta monachus
CAGTCAAGAATTCATTTGTAAATAGTTATATGGCTGTTTTGATGAATTACACAGAGATACTCAGTCTACTCCCATATCAACTACACTGCTTATGACAATTTGTTGTTTCATCAAAGCAAAATCTCTTTTCCAAACAAGTATCCTTTGTTCAACAGAACTGTTAATCAAAAGATGTTATGCAATTAAGAAATTAAATGAGAAATAAAATGTATTTCAGAGGCACCTCTATCAATCTAACAAGGCCCAGACTGCTGCCTCTGCTTATAACCGCCAAGAAATAAATCCTTGAGTAGCTGTCATGCGTAGAAAATGTAACTGAGCAAAATACCAGAAGACAACAGATGCATTTTGGGGTTTTAATACTTGAGCAGAGTCTTGCCCCAGTCCCAGAGTTACCGCAAGGCAGACCCTAGCTTACAGCTGCTGCTGAGGGTAAAAGGTGGCTGCACGAGCACCAGGCTCCAAGCTGTGCCAATTTTGCCCCCCTCAATACCTGCCCCATGACTCAGATCACAGGACAGATGAAAGGGAGCACAAGAAGCCCCAGAGAGCAACTAATTCTGCAAACAACCATTGCAAACAGTGCAGGAAAGCTTTGAGGGCCACAGGCTCCCAGGTCTCACTCTTGGTTCCCTGAGTAAGACTAGAAGGTGGGCTAGAGAAGAAAAGATGCTGTAAAGCAGGTCATGTATGCATTTAAACTGACATTTTTGTTTCTGCTTAAAACCTGTTGTTGTCTCTCCAGGAATGCGTAAGACCTAGCCAAGTATTTTGTTAATATGTACACAGGCCAAATGCCAGAGATTGTACATTCAACCAAAAGAAATACTCTGAGAATCTAGTACTGAATTTTTCTCAGATGCTATCACAAAGACTACACGATTAAAAAAAGAACTAACAAAACCCCCCATAAAATCAATGAGATTTCTGTTTCTTAACATCTCTCAACAGAAATTCCCATATGGACATTCCAGAAGGTGGGGTCTTTCAGTAAGTTCACATATTTTGTTATATTTTTCCTGAGTAACACTAGCTAAGGTGTCCCAGAAGAGTATGCAGCTATGGAGTATGAATGAAGGCACCTCCAAGTGCACTTACATTCCAATTCAACAATTCTGAAGCACAGTTTCTGTGAGCAATGCATTGCTGGATGTCCCAGCCATCACATATAAATGTTCTGCGTTCACAGTTGCCAGGAGAGAGGCATCATAAGATGGTGGCAAACATGGTGTAGCAACAATAAATAAAACCAAACAAAAATACCCTCCCAAAGAAACAGTGCATGCAGCAAGAATCTGCCACAGTCTTTGGCTGGACTTACTTGAACAAAAGAGATTTTTCTTTTTCTGCCCTTTAAAAATGGAACAGACAAAAAATGCTTCAAACCACTGATGGCTTTACAATTGAAGAACTGATACCTATGGATCAACATGACCAACAAGGAACTGAAAATAAAACTCCTAAAATCAGATTTATCTTTGAACAAGAATTAGCAGGACAAAACCTAATGTACTGAAATGGGATTATTCTAATCATGTTGGATATGCTCTGAAAAATATTTAAATGGTGGATTTTACAGTCTGGTTTTCTCTACTGACACTGGACAATACAGTGGTGCTAGAAGGGATGGTCATCACAGCTATTTTTTCTTGTTCAGCTGTGACAGTGAGACTATTTTTGAAAACCTAGAAAGGAAGGAAAGCATAAAGCCAAAATTCAGTTGAGAGTACATTAGGACAGAAAGTAATCAACTGACGTGCGGACAGAAACACATCAGGTTTGATATTTACGCCAGGCTGTATTATCCCAATAGCCAAGAAATGTAAATGGTACACTGCCACCACATGATCTGTATTGTAAATCTGTATCTTCTGATGGCAGATGGAAACTATTCTATTTTTTATACTGTCAGCAGAAGTAAGAATACAGTTTGTTATTATACAAATGCATGCAATTTACTTCACACAAACACACTTCCTTTTTGGCAAGGCAGTTAGTGCTTAACCTATGTCTTCCTTCAAACTGCCTTTTTTAGAAAGTGCAGAGCGCACCTTGGTAAAGATATTGGCTCTGACACAATGAACACTCCCTCAGGAAGAACTGCCCCTAGGTGAAAAAGGTGTTTGAAAGTGATGAGACTGGAATTTCTACCTGAGAAAAAAAATCAGTAGGGAAAATGATGAGAAAAAAGTGAGATGATCAAAACAAGGGAAGTGGAAGAAAAGAAAGCAGCCATATAAAACTCCATTATCAATATGATGTTACAGAACAGCTATTCAGGGCTCAGTGACAGGAAAGAACGTGCACATGTTTCTGCAAATAGGACTTCCAATGCTGACATTTTACTTCAAAACAGAGAAAAGTAAATACTCCATGGTACCTCGGCACACCGGGATGGATTGATTTAATCCCCTCCTGACAACTCACATTTCTTTGAACTGGAACCCTGCTTTGGGGTGGGCTACAAATTGTTTAACAAGTTCTTCCTCAAATCCTCCAAGACTACAAATTCCTCCTTATCTTTCACAACGAGTATTTACATTTTTGACACAAAATAGAACAGCTCCATTAGAGGAAGATAACCACCACAAATATTTAGCATTGCCATCAGGGAACATTCAAGAGAGCAAAAAATTACAAGCTAGCACCCTGAAAGCACAGGAAGAAGCTGAGCCTCTGGGAGGTCTTCTACATTTCTGCAATCTGGTAGCACATTATACTTCTGGTCTGTCAACCTAGAGCCAATTTTTGTTCCAACTATAAATAGTCATAAATTTCAACCGACTATGATGAACAGCCTTAGGGTGACCAAAGCACTTTTTTTGCAAGCAATCAACTGCCTCTCCTTACTTAATTGTCCCATTTCCTGTGAGGAAACCCTCCAAAAAGTATTGATAAGACAAGTTATCCTTTTCTGCACTTCCTATAATACGGTCAGCTTGTTTCTGTTGCCCAGAAAAAAAAAGTTATGTCACCTCAGAAGTAATGGTAGCTTTCAAAATAATCCATTTCAAAAGTAAGATGGCAATTTTCATTCACAGAATTACTTCTTTGAGAATTTACATTCTCTTTTCATTTGTGTTCCAAGAGAAACTTAAATCCAAGTTTACTTCCTTCCAATTATACTTTTTATCTGGATTCTGACAGTATTTACTGACTTAGAAAATGTGTCCTTGGCTCTGTCTGGGGTTTTATTTTGATATATAAATGAAATCCAGATTGGAGGCAACAGATCCCTCAACATGAACCACAGTCAAAGATCAGGAATTGCTTCTCTGTGTAAGGCGGGGGGGGAGAAAATAAAAATAAAAGTAGTTTATTTTTTATTCCTGAGCACAGGACTCCTGCTCCTCAGAGCAGGACTCTTCAATTCTCTCTGGTGTTTGCACAAAAAAGGCCCATACAGCAAGAGGTGAAACTCTTCTCCAACCACCACATTAGAGAGCACAGTTAAAACATTACTTGACACAGTCAAACGTTAGCTTTCTTCTGAAGCATAAACATGACAGTGTTTAAACTAGCCTTTAAGCCTGATGATTGGTCTGCACCACATACAGCTCTGGTTTGGTTCAAGGTCACTGCTAAAGCACAGTGATGCTGGATGATGGCTACCCTGAACAGAAAGCTCCTCTTTCCACTGCTCCCTGTGCAAGGCAAGAGGAACAGTCAAACACTAACATGCTGGAAAGCCATTTTCTTTCAGTTCACTCCAGCTACTACTCTACATCTTCTTTCTCTCCCCTCAATATGCACCCATGTCAAAAGAAATTACCCTTTCTTTTTACTGAAAGAATGGTTTCTGACTGTCCCCATGCATATGGTAGACTTTAACATAAAAAATGTTTGCTCACTTTTCTCCCAGTTTAAACACTAAGGGTTTTCTTCCAGCTTCTGAACCACAAAAAAAGTAATAAGAAAAATCAAATACATTGTAGTTACTGATGAGAGTTGCCTAAATAGCCAGACTAGTTATAAACAGTCAGTGATGACAGACTACCATATGTTAAGCTTCCCATTATTGTGCCAGAACACATTATAATCACCTTAATTATAGCAATAGTGATTTTTTTTTTCCCTCAATAGCAATGTAATGCGAGAAAGTGCAACTACTTCTGCTCTGTAGTGTATTAATGTCTATAGCAAAGGCGAGCATATATTTTTGCAAACAGATCAAGTTGCCAAGTATGTAACTAACCTAAATGGCCTCAAAATGGGAAAGAAAGCAAACATTACCTTGGGTGCTTTGTTGAAATACTTTGTTCAGATCCAAAGAGGAAGCTCTGGAATGTGATTTCTGTGGCCTTGGAGGTGGAGTAGGGGGCTCTTCTCCCTTTTTCATGGCATCTTCTATTGATGTACTAGAGTAAGACCTAAGGAAAAACAGAGCGCGCGAAAGGCAGAGAATTATTTTATTTCAGAAATTAATTTTAAACAACTACAGTGAATAGTACCTAAAAATACACTGAGCAGAACTCAGGGTCATGGTGGAAATTCCTTGCCCTAATGACTAGAAGCTCCCACTTGTACCAAGACACTTGTAGTTTGGCAACAGAGCAACCTACACATCTGGAGAAAGGAACGAGTCATGTTTACAGGGCTAGTATTATTTTAAGGCTTTCTGTGTCACAGCTTCAGGCCTTCCTACCTAACTGTAACTGTCAACAGGATAATTGTAGCAACTATTTTGAATAAACCCAAGTAAAATTCCCCCTACCACTTGGAGTTTCTGCTGCCTTTCCCAACCGTGAGGATAGTGTTTCTACATGCATACCTTCGCCTACCTCTTGCAAGTATACATTTTGTCATTTACAATATTCTAATATTTAAAATAAATTTTTACCTAAGACACCAAATTCCACAAAAATCCAGAAAAACCACATGGCTCCAAAGTGACCAAAACTGATAAAATACATGGCTCAGTACCTCCTTCCAGGCCTTCCCACATCACATCAATCCCAATGCAGTACATTTGCTAAGAATTTTGATTTTGCTGAATAGCGTCCAATATTTTTCAGCTGTTGCAGTTACCATTTTTTCTGCGAGACTGAGAGCTTTGTTCAAAATGAGCATTGACAATGTGAGATGTTACACTTACTGTAACACATTGTGCATGCCAGGCAAGACCAAAAACACATTTGAGTAAAACAGAAATAACTCTCACTAATGGGAAATGGATCTTTTTATTTTTGCCAAACAGGCTGTTGTTAGAAAACAGCTTTTCAGCAGGACAGACATTTGGCAATGCTCATCCTATGTTTCTGATATAAACTTTAATAAGTACAGGAATGAAAGACATTATTGCTTCAAATTCTATATGCAACATAAAAACCTCTACTGATGATGAATTTTTTGTCTTGGTAGAGTTTTGAGTTCCATAGCCTTATCAAATTAAACCTAACTAAACCCCTCTGAAATAAATGGAAAAGTTTTCAATCGGGACCTTAAGGTTTTATACTTCTACTTTCCATATTATGCAGTGTGTGTTTTCTTTGCATTAAAATTGTGCAACTTAACAGTTTGAGATTCTTAATATTTTTTTTTAAAAGATCAAGTAAGATAGCAGCTACCAGGCAAAAATATGCCAACCCAACAGTGCCAACACAGAGCCCTGTGACAGTGAATCATTGCTTGCACCGGGCAGACCTCGCATGTAGAAGTTAGTTAGAGTCAACAGCCTAAGAATCTACACAGCTTAGGCTACAAAGCCATGAATCTCTCCAAAGCTGAGAGCCATAACAGACTCAAATTGTAGCCTCTGGTGGTCAGGCACACCTGAAGACAGAGACCCTAAAGTCTAGAGAGCCCTCCAGGCTATACCAGGCAAGTGCAGCAAAAGGTCCGAGTTCAAGGATGTGCTCAGGAACCTTTAGTCTCAAGTTCTACATCGAAGCAGTGACACATAGTCGGACGTGAGACAGATGTGAGACAGCAGTCACATTCAAGTGCCTTTTTTCCAATTTGTTTAAGCATTTGCTATTTTATACATTTTTGCATAAAATATTTTTAAACTTTTTTTTTTCATACTTGCAATTTATGATTCTCTAACACAGCAAGGAAATTTAGAACAGTACAAAAACTAGAAAGCTTTGGCTAGCAAGAGAAAAACAGCACACAAGGCAGTTCAGCCTGCCTGGATGTAGGTCTTAAGAAGAGGGCATATCAATCTTCCTCCATCATGCTTATGGCTGATTCTGTCTTACTAGCAGGCTTTGTAAGGAGGGAGCTCCTGATTGTACTCTCATTAACTGAGGAAACAAAAGAATAAAAAAATGAAACCCTCTAATTAGCACTTAAACCAAAAGTTTTAAATGCACCACATGGCTACATATAGGGATGGTGAACTCCAAACCCAACACATAATCCATTTATACACAGTATTTTATGGCATAGGTTTCCCTTTTAAACTTTTAAGTATCCATCTTCAGCATACATCATTTCTAGCGCACAACAGTGTAAGCTTATTAGCCCTTCCATTACTCGCCAGCTAGCCATAGTCAAGTACATGCACACCAATGAAAGGATTCACTCACCCACATCCAAGAGCTGAGCTACTATTGCTGTTTCTATGGAAGCATGCAGTGTCTCCCTCCATATGCAACCACTGCGTAGGTTTCACAGCACAAACTTGCTAAAAACGCTCCCTGTGATGGGGTGATCCCCACTGTCCCTCCCCAGTGCCCCTGGGACTGGGCTGGAGGCAGTCACCACCCTGACAAGGGAGCGGGGCTGGGCAGAGAGGCAAAAGCCCTATTGCCTTATGACCGGAGACCACAGGACCCAAGGGCAGTACTTATATACGGTCTGTAGTTACAGACCCCTCCTGGTAAATCTGACTGGTCTGAGCTGTACTTTCAGCACAACATCAATTAAAAACTAAAAAAAAAAAAAATTAAAAAAAAAAAACCTCCCAATAAAACACCAAAAAAAGCCCCCAACCAAACAAAAAGAGTCAAAAATGTGACACAAGTTCTTATGCCTTGTGTTTAACACCAGAGGAACGTATGTCTTGTTCTGAAATAGAAATGAAAGCAGTACCTGGATCGTGGTCTGGCTTTAAGTGCATTAGATTCCTGAGCAGCTGGAACAGAAAAGAGAATCACTCAAACATCATATTTAAAATAGCATTTTAGCTGCAGAATCAGTGTTTGTTAAAAATGAGAGTGCTGCAAATGTGGATGTGAGAGTGTGCTCATCTCACATGAGCTATTTTTGCTTCTCCTTCCCCTTTGCTTTTGTAGTGTGTGGATGTCCTAAGAATTCAAAAGCCCACATGTGGTCAAAGCTTCACCTTTTAATTTGGTTACCAGTCACAGGTAAAGCAATAGGTCTGACGGCTGTGACTTCTGCTCCTGGACATAGTTGTGACAAAGCAACATAAGGAATAGCATTAACTTTCCACAGAAAACATCTTACTCCTAGCTAGATATCCATCAGTTGTTCTGCTTCCCAAAGCACAAAGTTTTATGTCCTTCCTAAATACTTTAACTAAATAGTATAAACATACATCTTGCCATCCATAAAAAAATTAACACATCAGGCTGAGACTACTTTGACGTTGGGAAGGAAAGATACTTGAAGGTAGAATGCTTTACAGGCTAAGTGTTGATAAAACACATTTCTATCAATGTAAAAATCAGTTTCTTTTATTTGGATGAATTCCAAACATGCTGCCACACACAGGTTTCACATAATAGGAAAACAACAGTGCTGATTATCTTCTCTGGGTAATTCCTTGAGGCTGTTCCTTAGTTTACATTGTCTTTTTGTGACTTTTACTAACATCAGATCATTTTGAGAAAACGTATCTGTGACTGCGTTCACATTCAGCCCACTGCGATATCCTCGAAGTACTACAGTAGCATCAATGATCTCGATGCACATACAAAGTGAGTCCTTGTACTTTTCCTATTATTCTCCCAATCAAGTTACATCACTTAAAGAGAAGCAAGTAGGTTGGGGAAAAAAAAACCAAACCCCATAATTCTCAGAGTTTCAGTCTGCAGATATATGCCTATTTCCAAGTCAGATGTTTATCATCAGCACTGTTTACCATACAGTAGTACCTGAAATACAGCATATCCTTCAAAACACAGAGCAGAAGCTATCCATGGTAGCCTCTGGCAAATACTGACTTTTTAATAGCTTGCATTGTACTACTGCATAGACCCTCCACAGGAGGCTTTAAGCTCACAGAAGATAAGCAGCAGCATACGGCACATGTATAGCCACACAGTTTCTTCATAACAGAAACTGCTTTTAAGGTCACACACTGCTAGCTGGTGCTTTCGATGGAATAAACCCAAATGAAGCTGGCAGTGACATAAAGGACCACTTATAATCCAAGTTCTAGTAGATTACTGTCACCACCAAACTGGCGCACAGTCATTCCAGATGTCTGTGCAACAAACTCTTCCTGGCAACTAAAGGAGGGAGAGGGAATTATTATTAAAATACGCAGTAGTGATAATCCTCCTCTCTGTTAAACTCCCAGAATACAACTTCAGACACCGCTTCCCTACAGCCATATGACCCAATTTTCCAATGCTGAAATTGCTGATTATTTAATTAGATGCACAATTATTAAATATATGCCACTTAGAAATAGGAAGCATAAATCCTTTACAAGCTAAGCGATGTTTAAGAACCTTCAAGTTTTCCTTCTTTCATGGAGACAGTAATTCTCTTCATACTTCTTTTAGAAAGCCTTTCCTTTAAAAACCTGAGGGTAGAACTGATATTCTAAGTCTCCAAGGACATCTTGTTGAGGTGAACAGGAAAGCACACAAGGAAAAGAGAATCCCAAAATGATTACTAATAAAAAATTGATAGCAATAGAATACTACTGCTAAGGATTTTCTTTTAAGCTTTTGAAAAACCAGGACCTCCAAGGCTACAATAAGCAATACCCAAACTCAGCTTCACCTTTCAAAAGTAGGAGTATACTATAACAAAATATTGTAAAGCAAGTAGTTCATTATTAAGACATACAAATCACTGTGGCAGGATTTCCACAAATGTGCAGTTACTTTGGTACACAGTCTGTGCAGACTTTGGGTTTGGTTTATTCACGTACATGACATAATCATTTAAGATGATACAAAGCTATTCAGTTCATGAGTCTTCCATATTTCTACAGCTATGGATACGGAAGCCTAACTTACAGGGAACTGATAAAAAGTTAAAGCTGCTGAGAAAATTAATTACATTTATTATTTAGAAGTTTGTACGATTCCTGGAGTAGTAGAGCCAGATGAACTGAACAGCTCCGTCTGCTATAATTGAAGTCATAGACGATCAAGAACTCTTATTTATTCATTCACGGGAAAGTGTGAAGGTTCCAGTTTTGGGTGTATAACAGCTCCCACACCCCTCTTCCAATGAAACTTCATTTTAACATTCCAAAGGATGATGATTCAGTACTTTCATCTGTAGCCTAATATGTTACACTCAGCTGGTGCCATCTTGCTTTACAGGCTGAAGATCTGATGCGAAATTGTACCATAAAAGGTACAAATATGCCACATGGCTAAGAAAAAAAAAGAAAAATCCCCCAAAATTCCCATTAGTCTAAATCCCCTTCACTGACTCAACTCTTAGTGGTGGCCTGGGCAGAAAGGTACAATCTAAACACTTGCAAATTTGTACCTCAACCCTTTAATAGTATAAGGCCAACAATGACCTTGCACTTAGGACCTTAAATAAACTGGCCAGATATTTGGGAGATGCTGAGCATACAAAGATTTTACTGATTTCAAACTTCTAGTCCTCCAGATGGAAAAGAAAACTCCCCCATAATGAAGCATGACAGTATCATCTTTGCATAAATTACATACTTTATATAAACAGTCCAAATGATTAACCAAAGGAGGATGTAAAATTTCTCCCGCTGCATCCCAACTGAGTTTTCATCTTGAAGGTTAATGATCACAATGACCTTTCAGAATGGTGACCAATTCTGAAATAGCCCCTCAATTACTGTGCTGTATCTGGCCCATTGGATGGATAAACATTTTTACTCCTAACATAAACTGCATCACGTAGCCTGTGAATGTGCTTGCTCAAACCCTCAATACGCAGGATGCCAAGGGTGAAACCCCTACAGTGACGGAAGTCATGATGATGGGGTGAGACTCTGCCACCATCGCCACTGGTGAAGAAACACAGCAACACTGCTGGAGGAGCACACCAGCATGGGGATGACCTCCCTGACTAGGAAATAAAGGACATGGGGAAAAGAAGTTGGTGGCAAAGGAGATGTTCAAGTGATAGTAGGGTTTGTTTTATTTTTTCCTTAAGTGAATCTAAAATGGAATTGCTAAACTGAAAATAAAACTCCCCAGGGTGCTCTGGGTATAACTGGAGGGAAGGAGAACAGAACTGAAAGTCTTAACAATCCCCCTCCTCTCCCCCTGAGAAGGAAGCATAAGAGTGTATGTGTGAAGGAGAAGCAGCAATCATTTGAGAATATGAGCTGAAGATAACAAATCTGGCAGCTGCCAAGTGTTTGGGAACAAGCCAGGAAAAAACAAAGAGTTGGGAAATAAGGCATGCATCTGTAGAGCAGTCATGAAGAAACCGAACTATAAGACAAAACTGCTGTGACAGACGTGAGGTCAGTTTTCTGAATCAAGGATACCTTTACAAGTAAAAACATTTACGCAAAGGAAAAAGAAAGCAAGTCCGTATTTTAGCTCGACTGGGAGCAGGGAGGGCTTGTGAACACTCTTACCACTCTAGGAGAGATGAACAATGACAAAGGCAAGGGAGGTCTGATGAACTGAACTGAGTGCACTTGAAGTTTCTTGAGCAACTAAGTAATTCTGTCATATGCTGTTCCAGAAATAACATTTTCCAGTATGATAGGAACAAGGAGTGCATGTTGGAGTTGGAGAAAGAAAAATCAGGGACAGTTTCAACATAGAAACACCCCCTCCAAATCAAAAGCCTGCATCAGTGCTTTAAATGCTTCAAGGTCGGTGTTACCCTTAAACTCCTTGACAGAAAATACGAATGCTCAGTTCTCACAAAAAAACTCCAGACCATCTCAGAATGGTTACTGAAACACTGCATAGTTACTCCGCACTTTAAAAGAAGTCTTAGTAAGTATGACATTCATGCTCTTGTATATTCTTTGTAGCACAGAAAAGCTTCAGACTCCTTAAAAATGCTACGTAATAAATATTTCCCACATGTGAAAAACACAAAGAAAGCAAGAAAGCCTCTCACATCCTGAAGTAGTATTCAATATTTATCTTGCATGTAGTAGTCATTGTGAAGTAGAAGATAATTTCAGCAGTAAAATAGTATAAAAGCAAAATTATCTTAATAAAATTAATCAAATTACATTTATTTAGGCTGTGATGGAAAAATATTTGATCAAAATTCTAATGGAAGTAACACATGGAATCTTTTTCTTCTTACCTGTTTTCACAGTCAAGTGCTGAAATTCCTTTGGTATCGTTTTGAGAGCAGTGTTTACTTTTAGAGCTTAATGAAAAAAGCAAAACAATGAGAATTACTTTAAGTATGTGCAGGGAAAATCTACAGGTATCAGCTCTGAGAAAGGAGCATCTAAACCAGTATTAGAACATCTAATAGCACCAAACATATTTGAAAAGTAGCCAAATACCCTCAGAACACCCAAGCACTTAAAAAAGTAACAATTTTAAGAGTACAAAAGTCAAGAACGGAAAGGCCTACGTCCAAGTGTCCAAATAATCTCAAATTTTGAGAATTTGGGAGTTTGAGTGCCTAAAATCAGGAAGGATTTCTGTTTTAGAGATGGAACACTCTCAGAGAGACAGAAGCTGGTGACACTTGGCAGAGCTGGGACTCATCTCTCCCAGGTGACAAACCTGGAAAGGCAAGGCATGCGAGGGACTGGCTGCTCCTGGCAACTCACAGCCTGCCCCAGGGAATCTCACAAGGCATCACGAGAGCTGGGGTCAAAATTTAGGAAATCCCAATCTTTGTGCTTATTCCCCTTCCACTGATGCCTACACACCCTTTTTTAATTACTTTACTCAGGTGTCCTTAATTCACTATGGTATATTTTAATGCACTGTAATCCACAGTATTATAAATGACCCCTTGGACTGAACTCCCTCATCTCCATCTGCCTTTATCAAATAAAACACATGGGAAAAGTCTGGTTCTTGTGATGCAATTCTATTTACATTATCTTCCACATTTAACTACATCATAACCTGACAGAGTGGAGCTAATTTACGTGTACAGTTTTGAAAATGCAGAAGAATTTGCTTCTACAGTCCTGAACTACAGGTTTTTGACTTCTGGGGACATTTCCTCGGTCAGGGAAGCAATCTGCTCTTACATTTGTCAGAACAGCAATAAATGGTAGAACAAGAGTACTTGTTCTTTGCCTGCAAAGGTAGGAATCTGTGTCACAGATACAGCAAATCTTCAGCCCTGAAGGACTGCATGTACCGAAACAGGTTCTCATCTGACTTAACGTGTCAGCTACAAAAAACAAAGCAGTTCTTCACCTAAACAGGGAAGAAAAAAATTTCCTTTAATAAAAAGTAAGCCTTCCCTAGACACTTCAAGGCAAAAACCTTCAAGGTTCCAAGCCCTGCTCTGGTTCATTATGAATTTTACAACAAAACAAACCTTGTCAACAAAACATTACGTTCTTGAAATACCTTGACTTGTCAAAATGTTTTACAAACACCCGTCAACTCAGACAATCCTTCTTGGTACCAGGGACACTAGGACCCTAACAAACTCTGTCACACTTGAATGTGGAGGTGATTTAGGAATGTGGACTACGTGGTCTCAAGCTCTGATGCAAACTTAACACATGGACAGTTGGGAGGTCAAGATTTTATTTATTTGTTGGTTTTTTTTTTTAATTTAATGAATAATCCACAGTTCTGAGAATCAGGCAACAAAATACCCACAACTGTTTTGTTTGCACAACTGAGGGACAGCAAGTAAGAACCTGAAGCATCGGCTAAAGGGAATGTAAAATTGAATGAACTCATTGCATGATGATCCACTGACAATTCTGTAAGCCCTGGAAGCTACTGAGTGGAATAAGATGACTTCAATTTCACACGGCTTGTTGCTGATGGATTTTAAGTGAAGTAAATGAATCAAGTATATTCAGTCCAGTTTGTCCAAAACTTTTGTTTTGCAAGAAAATATAGGTTGGTGGGGTTTTGTTTTGGGGTTTGTTTTTTGTTGTGGCTTTTTTTTGTTGTTGTTGTTGTTTTTGTTTGTTTGCTTGTTTGGTTTTTTTTTAGTAGGAATAAAACCTAACTTTTAGGTGTTGCTACTTCCTGCAAAAGGGGGAATCCAAGATTTGGCACAAAGTTTGGCATTCTTACAAAATCCCTGATAACAACAATTACAACTTTGATAAAACAAAAAGTGCAGCATTAACTGCCTTCAGACTAGACTTATTTTAGAAGGTGCATTTCGTATCATTCTTATATGATAAAACCAATTTCGAAGCAAACCCATTCATTCATCTTCAACTCCGCTGCTACCAATAAATTGTCTCTTTAACCTACAGCAACACATAGCAATCTAAGAAATAAAACATACCTTTGGTTCTATCAGCAAAAACACATATGATTACTAAAACCACACAGAATTTAACCCTTAATGGGGAAAAAAATATATTTATTAGAATACCTTCTTTGTCATCTTTCTTTCCATCTTGTAACAGGGCAGAGTTATCAGATACCTCTTCAGCTGATGTCTTCTTAAAGAAAGAAGATCTACTTATTATACTGATTGGTAGAGCTCACACATTTCCACAGCCAAATACTTAAGAATACAGGTTAACACAAATAAAGGTGATAACCTCTCTTGCACCACGATTTGCTTTGTCATACTGAAGAAGCATAGAGGACCTACAGAAAAACAATATAACTTTGCTTTTTAAAGTACAGCAGTCCCATACTTGAAATTAGTTAAAAAAGCACTTCTACAATGAATTACAAGGAGTCAAGGACTATATGCAAGAATAAACTTCTCCCAACGGAGAAATGTCATTCTGTGTTTTCTCCCTGGATATCACATCCATGTTAGGGTTGAGGAAACCTTCTCTAGCCCCTTCCCAAAAGCCAGTCTCCCTAGCAAAAACTTCAGAACCCAACAGTTCTGCATTTAATGCCTTCCAGGCTGAGGTGGCCAATCCTTCGACGACTCTTTTCTTTCAACATGCAGTCACTGAGATGGGAAAAACAAATGCCATTAGCATGTCTGTTGAAGGCCCACTCAGGCCTCTGACTGGAAATGAGGAAAAAATGGGGAACTTCTCCCCAATCTTATTCCTTATTTTTATTTTATTTCAGCAGTGATATATAGGCATTTGTTGTTCTTGTCACTTCTGCTGCCTAGCTCGCAAAATGGAACCAGGAACAAATTCTACCTGCATTATCTCTAAGAACAAGGACACACTCTGCAACCAAAACAGCCATAAAGCAAACATCATATACCTCAAGCTTCTCTAAATATTAAATAAATATGATGCTGGTTTTGTTCTCAGGGAAGAGAGGTTGGGCCTAAAAAAATTGTGAAACAGATTTTGCAGACATTAAAAAAAAAAAATCTCAAGTCAGTAATTCAAGAAGGCCAAGTCCAGAGTAAAGGCCTATGAGATCTGTTTTATGAAGTTGCACTTGGGATTACCTAATGCTTCTGAGGAAGCAACGTAGCAAAAATATGGCTTGAGGAACTCTGAAAATGTATGAACAAAACAGTTCACATCCACAACTAGCCCTGACTCTAAAGAGTGTCAGACTAAAGGCCTCGTTCAGTAAATGCTTGAATCAATGGAATGACTCTCACAACTTTCAGCGAACTGTGAGAATGACATTTCTGAGGGAGTTTAGAGCAACCCCAGCCAGTTGTTAAATGCATATAGTGTGAAATCTTGTGTTTTATCTTTAAGCTTTTGGCAGTGAGAAAGCTTGTGGAAAAGAGCCAAAGGAAGGGAGGAAAAAGAAATAAAATGAAGGGGAAAAAAAAAGGGGGGGGGGGAAAAACCAAACCAAAAAAAAAGGACCAGAACCAGAGTGGGAGACAAAAACTTGAGAAAAAACAAACAGGAAGACAAAATCTCCTTGGTCAAGAAAAAGCCCTCACCCTCATCATTCCTGAGCATAACATTAGAAGTCTGTGTGTTTTGTGAGTGTAAAGAAGCCTAGCATTCAGGTGACCTGTCTCCTGCCATTATTTTCTTTATGAATGCATTCAAGAACTATTCTTACTGAACTACAGCACTGTAGTGCAGCAATCGCAGTAAAAAAATGGTCTTCTGAAATGAAATGAAACTGAATCTGTCTTCTGAATGGACGATAGGTGAAAAAACATGGAGATAATGGATAACTGATTGCATTGATAATATAATATTTTTAATGCAGTGATCAAGTATCTAAATTATATTTCTCCAAGTAGCCAAGCTACAAATTAAATTCCAGCAAGGAATTACTGCACTTAATACAAAGGGAGATTAATTACTGATCTTCCAAATCATACTCATTCTGTGTATTAATTCTGAACACAAAAATATCATTTGAACAAAACAAAAAAATTGAGTCATTCTCAAAACAGTTTTGAGAGAAGATCTTATAGTCCATTAATCTTGGATAACAAGGAGCAAAATAACAAGGCCCTGAAACAAAGAATTTTGTCCTGTATGTCTAGGGCCCAGATAGTGAAGAAATGGAATAAACCTAGCCAACCAGTTGTGAGATAGCCAGGAACTACTGTCTGCTTAGACAGCAGGCAGCTATACCGCAGGTACTCCATTTTTAACCTAGCCACAAAACCTCCTGACTTTGCAGAACATCCCGCCACCCTGCAGAACCTAGGAATGGAACAGAAAATCCAGCTATTCCCCCAAGAACATTATCTGACTGCAAGGGCAGCACAGTAATCTACAAATTATTGGCAGTCACGGTGAGAATGTCTCAGGAGCAGAGCTCAGAGATAAGGCAGAGGAGGTCTGAAAGCTTAACTAATGAAAACTGAATTAAAAATTAAACATAAAATGGGATTTGTTGCTTGTTTGGGGTTTTTTTTTTTACATTTTGTGCTATATACCTTCTACATCTATTTAATTATTGCTATAATATTACTACTATTATCACCTCCGCTGCAGCAAGAAAATCTAAAAATCAAAAAACCATACAATTTCATTTCTCAGGAAATCATCTCCTTCTAGATTTATCCTTACTCTGTACATACATTTAAGGACCACAGACAAGAGCAAGACTAAAAACCAGGCATTTAATAAGATTACAAAATTGTATTGGTTAGGTTACTGAAATGGTATTTTCTTTCTAAGAAACACAAGATAATTCTGAAAGCAAGATTTCTGAGCCTTCTAAACTGTATAAAAGAACATTCTAATCTTACAGTCCTGTGCTACTAAAGAGCAAATTTCCTTACAACTCTGCAATAGCCAAAGACCAATTTCCATATATAGGTAGTCACTTGTGACGGCAGTATCCTAACAAAAAATAGCTCCCTAGGCCACAGAGATACTGAAGTAGATCCTGAACTCAAGAAGCTACATAAACTGAAGCTTTATAATTATTTGAAAAAAAGATGCATAATTATATGTTTAGACCTATTTTAATATAATTTAATTACAAATTATATTTGTATCTTTTTAACTTGTAAGCAGCATCAGAAGGGCCCATTCTTGCAGTCAGTCTGCCATTTGATCGACTACCTTAAGTACTAAACCCATAAATCCCATGGTGTATATATTCAGAGTAGCAATATCCAGGTACAACTCACTGGCCATGGTTAGTTCAACTATACAGGAACTTTGAAGTTTCAAGTTTTAACCTCCGTGATAAACTCTTCTCAATATAGTTTTGCTTGCAACAGTCTTCCATTATAAAGCTGGTATCTGTTGTGATATTGCTGTGGTGGATCCACATTCTTCCCTCAAAACACTCTTCCCAGCTCCTTACAATTATTACCTAGACCCTTGCATGGTAGCTCCTTAGACTATGAAAAGGCTGGATATTAAAATGGAGACTGAATCGCTTACAACAGAACTATACCTGTCCACACTGTACAAAATCTGGAATAGTTTCAGCCTCCAAAGACGCAAAGTACAAGGAATCAAGACAACCTAAGACAATTTCTTCTCATCACCAAAACTGGAGGAGCAAATGTGCAAATGGAGCATTCACTGTAAATGGAAGAAACACTCGAGAGCTACATGGTCAGGAGTGCCTGACTAGAACAAAGTCTGTGCCTGAAATCTCACATTTTGGACCAATTCCAATTCAGGAGGTGTTTACCTGAGTGCTACCCTTGTGCCACACCACTGCTCCAGCAGCGTGGGCTCTTGTCCCTCACCACTGACTCCCAAAGAGAGAGGACCAAAGGCAGCCCCACAGAACAGGAACAGGTAAACTGCATTTCTTTGCAGGCTCCAACATCGCACAAGGCTGGAGTCCCCTGATGACTACTGTGACCCCTGTTACGTAGGAGTACCTTTTAAAAAGCATGTCAGCCTTTTCCACACACTTCAGAAATTGTTGAGAGGGGTTCAAAATGGCTTAATGGGAAACTCAGAGACTCCTAAAGCCCCCTCAGAGACTTGCAGAAGCTGCTGCTACACATACCACAGTCACTGTGAAGCTGGCCTATTCCTCTGCACTCTGCAAGGGAACTGCTCTGCTCATGCCTCCTTACCTCTGACCGACTGAAGTCCCGAGTCTGCTGACTGCCTGGCAACGGCTCAGAATAGGAATCAAATACTGCACAGTCACGCATGGGCTTCAAAGAAGCTGCAAGGGAAGGAAAAAGAGGTGGGGGAGAGATATGCCAAGTCTTTGGTTAATACACACTTCTTAAGAATATATTCCAGCATCATTTGCTCTTCATTTCTATGTATCACTACTGACCTGTACACCACATATGACAAACACCATGAAAAAAGTCCGTCTTGTATTTCGAGTAAATCAATGTCATGAAAGGGTCAGCATGTATTTCTGTTGCAGACGTAATTGTGAAATTTGGGAGAAGTGATTCTTAGCAAACATTAACTGCCGAACAACAACTACTTACTTGGATTTTTCCTCCTCACAATCCAGTATCGAGTTAGCTGGCCTCACAGTTTATACTCTGTTGTCCTAGGAACATTGAAGGTACTCACCAAACCCTCTACTCCAATTTTTTGACATTCTAAATACTGAAAAGTATAGTAGAATCTACACTGTACACCAAAATTGAAGCAAAAAGCAAAAGACACCAAACACTAGATGCTGCAGTATATAGCATCTTTACCGGAATGACACTAAGAAGAGGGGACAAACAATAAAAAGGGGTGAGGGGAAATCAACTCTAACTTCTCATGGGAATATTCACAAGAACCTCATTTCTACTGCACTAGCTGGAAGGGACCCGAAAGATCATCTAGTTCCAAGCCCCCTGCCACGGACAGGGACACCTTCCACTAGACCGCATTGCTCAAAGCCCCTTGAAGCCTGGCCTTGGACACTTCCAAGGATGAGGCAGCCACAGCTTCTCTCAGCAACCTGTTCCAGTGTCTCACCACCCCCACAGTGAAGAACATCTTCCTAATATCTAGTCTAAATCCACCCTCTTTTAGTTAAAGCCATTCCCCCTTGTCCTACCTCTACAGGCCCCTGTGAAACATCCCTCTCCAGCTCTATTAGAGGCCCCGTTTAGTACTGGAAGGCTGCTCTAAGGTCCCCCCAGAGCCTTCTCCAGGCTGAACAGCTCCAACTCTCTCAGCCTCTCTTCATAGCAGAGGTGCTCCAGCCCTCTGATCATCTTTGTGGCCTCCTCTGTAGGTGTTCCAACAGCTCCATGTCCCCCTTGCGTTGGGGAACCCAGAGCTGGACACAGTACTGGAGGTGGGGTCTCACAAATGCAGAAATGCAAGTTGAGGGGGAGAATCACCTGCCTCAACTTGCTGGTCACACTCATTTATTGATGCAGCTCAGCGTATGCCTGGCTTTCTGAGCTGCGAATGCACATTGCCAGGTCACGTTGAGCTCTTCAACATGAAATATACTGAAAGGCAGAACACTCAGTTTGCACATCATATTTCTAGTTTCTGACTAGCATCTAATTTTCCTGCATAAATTAAGCTCTTGCAATCTTTCTTAACTTACAATACAGTGGGTTACATACAGGGCAAATGGCTTTACAGATTCCATAAATTAGTTTAAAATAAAAATTTTCAGAAAAGGAGGTGGTGGGTCAGATTTTTAATGCAGCTGTTCCAGGACAGCACTGGAATCGGCACTTGTAGTTTACAGAACAAGCCATAAAACTAGCAAGATTAAACTATTCTTAAATGCTCTTTTGCTCCAAGTCACTTTATTTGAAGCTTTAGTACTCTTATCAGATGCAAATATTTCATGTGAACCAAATTCTGCCTCATTCTGAAACTAAAACAATAACCTAATGAAAAACAGTTTCCAGTAATCCTCATTGGGGTTATTATGAAAACTTGAAAACAATTTCTTGACATTTTAGCACTTTAGGCAGCTGTATGAGGTACCTGCTTACTTATCACTACTTTAATTTCAGAATTTGATACAACCAGGCTCTATGCTACTCATGGTGCTAGTGTGTTGAGGCACTGTTCTTTTTACTAATGTAAGTCTTTCAAACAACACATTTCTCAATCCTGACTAGGCAGAAGAACGAGCAAGAGACATTTTTAGTTCCTCAAGCTAACCAGAATTAGCATATTAGCTGAGGAATTTAAAGTGTCCATAATAACCAGTCCTCTCACCTCTTCCACATACATCAGCTTGAAATGCTTGGTTGTGTACACACCATGAAACAATCATCCAAAAATGTTAAGACCCAGTGCTGAAAGGGGGAAATTAGGGAAAAGGAGGACTCCTTCAGGCAACAACCATAGCTTGCCATGCTTTTCCTCCCATTGACATTATGATTCCCTACCACTAGAGATAGCTATTTCCATTGCAGTTTTACCCAAAAAGGCTTGATGTGAAGACACACAAGAACCATGCTTACAAGCTCATTATCATGAGGCAGCGAGAGTAGCGAGCAAAAGTGGTGGTCCTGGAGGGAAAAGGGTAGCTGTAATTATGAAAAGGGAATGTAATTAGAGAGACTAAAGGAGATGAAGACTTGGAAGTGCAGGTTTTAGAGGAGCTTCTCACTTTGGATATGAAGATAGTGAATTATAAGGAACATGACTCCACCAGAAATTACTTCACAAATCTGATACAGGGTGAACATTTAATTTTCCTAACTGCAGCTTGATTAGCTCTTTTCCTGTCTTTTAATATATTCAGTGTCATCAAATTCAATGGAGATTTTATTAGGTCTTAAATATTATCCCTTAGCACTGTAATTATCATCTGTGATTAATCCTTCTTGCCCTAGTAAGTCATGCACATTTTTTAGATGGAACAGTATGTACTTCAATGCTCATTTATAATTAAAAGAGACATAACTGAAAAGAACAAATGAAGGGGCAGGTCTCTTATTGCACATTCTTACTGAGGTATGTTATATTTTGGATTAATTCATCCCTGTACTACACAAATTGTTGTAATCTCCCCATCATTACTGTAAATTGCTTATAGAAGAATCTATGGATTACATAAAATAAATTACAAAAGAAAAAAACAAATCAACCTTTGATATAACCAGTAACTGCATCTAACAAAATATATTGGCATACTAAGTTCTAAAGCAGTCCAGTCTTGTTTTCAACACATCTTCAAGAGACAGATACTTAAGGGAAATAAATCACCAGAAGAGTCACTGGATTATCTTTGCTACAGGTATCATCTGTCGTTTTAGCTATAATGACACCTGAAGCACACTTGAGGAAAGAGGCAGATACACAGAAGCAGGCAACTGCTACACTTTGCAATGCTGTTTTTCGCTTTCACGCATTCCTTTTACAGCAACATTAAAAAACGTATGCATTAAAAAAATCTGGAGAGCCGTCCAACCCGCAGGATGGAAAATGAAACCTGTCTTACAGTCACATCCGGTTCCCAAGTGCGACAGCAACATGACCTGCGGCAGAGACATTACCTGCTTGGAGGTACTCTGGCAGCAGTGTTTCCGGCAGCGTCTCGGGCAGCTGGTAACCATTCTTCCTTGCAACCACAAGGTGGAAAGCGGCGCAAAACTCCGGGAGCGTCAGCGCCCCGTCGCAATCCACATCGCTCAGCTCCCTGCGGATACAAGAGACTCGTTTTCCAAGCCATTACCTCAGGGAAATGCACATGTCATACGGGAGACAGAAATGCAACTTTGAGAGGGAATATTTTAATACGGGATGAGCATCTCTGTCATTTGCACTTGATTCTAACTTTGTCTCATGAAGATGAAGCACGTTAATTTATTGGGGCCTTTCAGCTCTTACAAGAAGCCTATAAGAAAGATGTGGTGACACTTTTCAGCAGGGCCTGTTGTGACAGAACAAGGGGTAATGGTTTTAAAATAAAAGAGGGGAGATTCAGGTCGGATGTGAGGAAAAAGTTCTTCACAATGAGGGTGGTAAAATATTGGAACAGGCTGCCCAGAGAAGCTGTAGCTGCCCCATTCCTGGCAGTGTTCAAGCCAGGTTGGATGTGGTCCTGAGCAACCTGATCTAGTTGAAGATGTCCCTCCTCATTGGAGGTGGGTTGGATTAGGTGACCTTTGAAGGTCCCTTCCAAACCATTCTATGTTCCTATAGTGGCTTGTCACATTTTGCTTTTTTGATTATTTTTTTTGTTATGTATCATACCACACAATATGATGGTATGCATATTTTAGAACATGAAATACGTATCTTGTATTTCCAAAGGTGAAATTAACTTTCCAAAGGTTGGAAGCACTTTTGGCCAATCCATGCAGGACCTTAAACCAGTTCAAGCAGAGAAGGTTACAAACAGACTTCAGCAATGGTTGGTTAGCACCACTGACTAGCCTCAAGGAAAGAGTTAAAGATCTTTACAAGTTTAAATGTTATTGTTAACTTCCCACTAAAGCAGTTCTAATTCTAGGTTTCTTCTTAAACACTAAAACCGCTCTTCATAAATTCAAGAATTCAATCTTACAAATTAACTATTTGCAAAGAACTGAGCAATATTTTATCATGAGGACATGGACTAAAGCAAATAAACATATAACTTCCTACTCTTTGAAAGTAATGAGATTTTTTCAAGCCGTTGAGGTTATAGTGATGACTGAAACCTCCCACGTGTTTAACACAGCAACATGACCTGATAAATCACATCACAAAATTATAATTATCTACTAGAAAGGAATACTTTTCTTTAAATTCTGCACAGAGAACAACTTGTGTCAGCAATAAAGAAAACCCAACATGTTTTGTTAACATATCGGGTTAACTCATTCTTCTTGAGTATTCTTAAATTTAAATTCCAATACTCACTTCCCCCAACACTACGTTTCTTCAGTTGTTTGGGTTTTGATTATTTTTCTTTTCACAACTGAGAATCCACTTTGAAAAGATTCCAGACAAATTCTTTGACCCCAACAGATGTTTAAGCTCTTGCAAGCTTTTCTTGTTATCTCTCTTTACAAAAGTATCTATAAATTCTACCACCATTTCTGATCAATGTTTAAAACTGTTCTTCCTATCCGAGATGCAAGGATGACACTGAATTACAAAGCACCATGTTGTTTATTGTCAATTTTATCATGTACAGTTCCATCTGCAATCATTTCTAAATAAAAATTAAAAATTTTAATTCTAATTAAAAGTGTACTGGTTCATTAGAAAAGCACTGATGAATTATGTAGCTGTACTTACTAAAAATTAGGCATTAATTAGGCCTTCTCTGACAAAACACAGCCAGAAACATAAAACCAATCTAAAAAAAAAAAACACATCTAAAACATTCCAGAGGTGCTTCTCCTCTGTGTCATTTAATGAAAAAATGTCACTTCATAGAGCTAATGACGCCGCTTAAAAACAGCTCTCACTTATATATCTCTTCAAACCTTCCCAGTCCTGCTGAGTAGGTGAACATCTCCCCAGAAAATAAGCGTGCCAGGAAGATCAATGAGCACCCTGCTGCTTGGGCCTGAAAGTGATTCTGGAGATAAGAGCAATAATCATAATTGAAGACACTTTTCAGAATTTAACAAGAACTCTTGAATTAAGTATATTTTGTTAAAAAAAAAAGAAAAGGGAGAAAGAAAAAAAGGATACAAGGATACACATCCCCAACACTTATTACAGTACTTACCAGATGTGAGAAAGCTCTGGGATGGGCAGTTTTGATTTTGTGAAGAAATTCTTTGCCACAGACCCTGTTGGGAAACCGTGCCTTATCAGCCATTGGAAATCAGTTCCCCAATTATTTACATTTGACCTGAGATGCCGTGCCAGAAGCAGCTGGTTACTTTACATCCAAGAGATGGTCAGATTAACTTAATGCTACTATGGCTGTTGGACCATTTGTCTCCTGCTGAATAAGTGACAGAGAAAGCCAGACAGAGCTGTTGACCTCATTTCCCCACTCCCTCCATATGGGAAAAACTGAAGGAAGGAAAACACACTTTAGTACTAGTGATTCTAACCAGCATAATTACTGTGTCACTAATGATGAAGTAACAGACACAAACAGCTCTACTTCACTCAGAAGCCATGTGTGTGGCAGTACAGTGCTTTAGCATCTACACTGCTCTCCCAAGAAGCTGCTTCAACCATGACTTTTCCCTACACGCTCAGATTTTTGGGGGAAGGGGAACAAGGAGATTCAGCTACCACAGAGCTACTGTCCTGCTGCAGGCATTCTGATTCATCCTGCCGCAATAGTTCTTCTCATTCTTCTCCTAGATAACACATTTGCTTCTTCACCATCCCATACACATAGGCTATCAGGGTTATCTGGAAGGCCTAGCTGGATACAGGCTCTTAAAAAACATAAGGCAACACGAAGCACAGACTTCCAGATCTATACTCCTTTTCCTCTTGGGCATTTAGGACAGATCACCCACTGCAGTACATAAGAAGAGCTGTCACGGAAACAGGTCCAAGATTTGCCTAGCGCAGCATGTTCGTCTCCAACACCAGATACCAAGAGAGGAGTATGTAACCACCAAGAAGCCATGTAATAACAACGTACCTCCAGCATATCCCCCACCCTCTGATCACTTGCAATTCAGGAACTTTCTCAACAAGGGGTAGCACTTAAATAACTTATGACAGATTTCTTCAATCAGAGATATCTCAAATAACTTTCTGAACCTGAACAAACCTCTAGTGTCCGTAACACACTGCAGCAAGGATTTCTACAGCTTAATTATTTTAGGATGCTGTGAAAGCTCAAATTTACCATTTATAAACAGTAATTTTAGATGGACAAGGACTGCCTAAGCACCTTGCTCAACATAAAGGAAAATGCACAACTACCTGAGAGGTTGTATATGCATAGATACACATGCATACACAGTTCCAGACATATAATAAGTCTGTGAGGAAATACAATGTTGTTGGACAATCATTTTCTCTTTCAAGAAGATTATATGAAGGAGTCTTAACTGAGGCAAAGAACTGGTGAAGCACTAATTTCCATCAGCAGCAAGTTATTTAAATTTTTGGCTGGATCCAAGCCTCCTGAACCCTAGTAATCCAGCAGGGCTCAGTAAAAACACCTCACTTTACAAACTGGGATGTCTTCCTTATCAAACCAAAGCATGAAAGGTACTGCCTGTAACCACAGTGACTCTCATGAGCCATAAACACTCAGGCTTGGCTACACATGACAGTTAACTGCATGCTTCACTTTTATCACATGAACACTGCCACATTTCTGCTGAGAAAGCAAGCACAACCCTAAGCTCAATATATACCCTAAGTTTTCCAGCTCAATACCCTAAGCTTTTCAGCTCAATATACACTGCAGAGGAGATCCACAAATACAGTGGATGAAATAGAGAGAGCTCACTTTAATTTTTACTGAATTGCCAACACTTCTCCTTTAGATACAACTTTTTCTAAAATGAGGATATTTAAGAAAAACTGTAATAGCCACAGTATTGGTTTGCTCTTTGAGCTGTCTGCCACAACCAACTTTTTCTTATAAACTCACTCCAGACAAAAAAAAAATTATCTATTTAACACTTCTCACTTCTCAGGCTGGTCCCTCTGTTTGACATGCATGGTGTTTGGTAGAAATTACCTGAAACAAAGGAGTTCAGGTCAGGCTGCAGGGACCTGAACTGGTTGATATAGTAGTCTCGCTGCTCCTCCGTTATCCTCCAAGGGTCATCTGAATAGTGAGTGCTGCTGTCCTGCTGCTCCCGCTCTGCTGAAAGAGACTGAAGGGAGGGACATTGGTACCAGCCACCAGTGGCGGGGTAGACGGGCACTGGGCATCCCAAGAAACCACACTCACTCTGTTCTGTTAGGGAGTGATTTACATTTAAAATATGTGTTTTAAAAAGATATGAAGCAGAAACAGCCACACAGATTACTGTCTCACTACTTTTCCAATAAAGCTGAGGCTAATGTTAGGTACCTCTACCCAATTAAAGGAAGTTTTACATGGCCCAAGCTAAAAGAAAAAAGGAATCTTACAACTGCTGACTGCGAAAAAAGTAAAGTCCATGTCAAAATTTTTTACCTTTGGATTCATTTTAGGGGCTCATTTTGGCTGCAATGCATTACAACCCTGAACTGCACACTGTACGCCTGAAATGGATTGAAACAGTAGAGGACCTAAAGCTGTATTTATGCAGCACAGTGCATGAAAACTTAGCTTTGCTAAGGAAGTATATATTTAGTTACCGCTTCTGGACCTTCTGTGTGCCCCAAGTAACTCAAGCACACATTACTCCAAGCCAGCGAGACTTGCAAAACTCTTGAGACCTCCTCAACTCTCTGTCACTTCCTACAGTTTAGGTAAAAAATCCTACTTCAGGAAGAAGAATATTCTGGATGAAAAGGAAATTTTATCCATTTATGTCTTTGTTTTCTGATTTACTTGTCTAAGGAAGGTCTGTATGTTTGGTAGGTTGAGTGGCGGTGTCTAGAAGAGGGCTGCTGGTACAGTTACTACCTTTGTTAAACTGGAATGACTTAATAGTCAAGATTAAGGCCTGGATGACAATACTTTTAAAGAGGAAGGGCAAGAATGAACAATAGTCAGACTCCAACCAGCTCCGAAACCCTCTCTCTGACATACCTGTCCATTTCCTAAGAATCAAACACAAAACACTTGTTCTGAAATATATCAAAAGATCCCCAACACAGGCAACATCATAAAGCTTTAAACTAATTTTCATTTCAAAGTGCTACACAAATGTACTCACTTTCCTTTCAAGTTAGCACAAATTATGCGACATTACTTATACATCTTTTCCTGAGGCTCAAGTGACATTCTAATATGGGTGTTGGGTGCTAAGCACTTGGGAAAAGGCACAGAGCCTTACTTATTTATGAAAAGCTAATCCTTAGGGTAAACTACCTGTTTGCATAATACATGCACAACAGGTGTGCGGGAACATTGGAAAGATCTGCTTTTGCAACCAGCAGGAAAACATAAGATCCGTCTCATAAAACCAAAAAATATGGGCAGAAATTCATTTCTTCTATTTGCAGTGTGATTTAACCAACTGGAGTGAAAAAACAATACCCAGAATATTAGGCCATAAATTCTGCGCATGTGTTACAGACAACATTTTAAATCAAGAAGGAATCTCTGTGGAACCTTATGGGTTTTAAATGAAAATTTTTACTTCTGCTAGGATAACCTCAATTTTTTTTTTATTTTTTTTTTTACTTTTTAACTGAAGATTCTTAGTATAGTTTTCCTGTCTATGCTATTTGATACTACTTCTACTCAGCTTCAGCAATTTAATTAATTGGATTATTTATTTAATTCCTCCTTCTCCATCAGCTTTTTATGTTCTTTTTCATACACTAAAAAAGCATCTTTCAGCCTCTACTTTAAAAACACCATGAAGAACACTTCTTACTGCTGATGTGAGAATTCTTCTGCCCTTTTTTTCTTTCTCTATTGTTTTATTAGTAGTACTACTACAGATAAACACATAGCTCATTACCCGACTTGGAGTTGAGCAGGTGAGTGCAGGTTTGGTTCCATAATTCCCTGATGACGGTCCATCTTGCTGGTGAGTAGAGTGTCTGACTTCATAAGGAGCTACAGACATTTAAAAATGAAGTACATAAACAAAATAAAAATAAAAGGATAATCAAAAAGATTCTACTAGGGTAAAGGCAATCATTAAATACCACAAGGTCAAGAGTCTGCCTTGTGAACCCAGTATCAAAATCCATTTTGTCTTCTGCAACAATATTCCAGCCACATACTTGTCTTTCATGTTACACTATTCTTTTGACATTACTGATAGAAACTATCAGTTACATATTGCTAGATAACAAAAATCACTGTTCACCATGTTGAAATATATATTTATATAGCCTGTTTATACATTTATGTTTTATGTATTTATAGCCATATATAGCACAAGAACGCACTACAAGTAAGAAGAAATCATTCAATGGAGCTGCAAAAAATATGCTTTGACAATGTTACCAGTTAGTAAATCACTATTTTTTATATATTCTTCTTTCCCCCTTCCCTAATTCCTATTGAAAATCAAAATACATTTTGCATTATTTGGAGTAAAGTTAGTAAATAAAAGTAACAATGGCTTTTTTTCTTGCTAAAATAAGTCCCTTACATTCCACTGCAGAAAATACAGTAAGTGGTGGCATAACAACACATTTAGGAACAATGTTTTAAAAATAGGTCAAGTATGCAAACAAAAAGACAACCCACTCACACACCCTTACGGATCCGAGAACTTCTGCTGTCAGCCTATTTAAAACTTGCAGACTGAACTTAAAAGACCCATAATGAAATGCGAGACGAAGAAATCTTAAAATAAGTACAGACCTTAAAAATTATTCCCCTAACCCCCTTTGGGTTTCTAAGTGTTCTTATCCTGTATTGGCATCTATTTTTATTCCTGTACAGCCAACTTCTAATTTCAGAAAAAAAAACCGAGAAGGAATTGTGAAACATACAGATGCCCTTGGAGAGGAGACTTAAACACAAGGCCACACTGCTCTGTGTTTGCTAGCAAGAAAAGCATCCAAAACTATCAAGAAAGAAGTATAGTCACGGTTGCAGCGCAAAGGGCTGCCCTTGAAGACAGACCGCCCAACTTCATGGTCAGACTTGCAGTGCAGACAAGCCGACCCATGTCAGAGATGTGGCACCAGCACCTCCGGTGCATACACTAACACGGTGGCTTCCAGAACTATCTTTTCAAGTGATCTTCAAAAAACTGGAAGAGTCCTCATCTTATAGGCCAGGAAGAACCAGTAGGTCACCTAGCCTGGCACTTGGCACAGCATGGGCCCTAAAATGTGACCCACTTAATGCCACTAAGAATACATTCGGCTGAAGTATCCCCAGTGGGATGAGGAGAGCTTCCTTTTCTGGAATACAGGAGAAATTCTCTTTCTGGAAAATAACCATAGTGTTCTATACCTGTAGGATTTTTTCACCTTAAAAATTCAAGCTGGTTAATAACTAATTTTAGAAGAAATTGACAGCTTAGATTGGATGCCTCTACTCACTTTGCACAGCCACTGACCCTGTGAGTTAATGTTTGCAACCAAATTCAGGGGGGGAGGAAGGAGAGAGGGGAAGAACAGATATAAAAACCCCAACACCCAAAATACCCCCACAGCACTGACCAATCTGGGACAGAGTCCCAGCAAAGAGCAGAGATGGCACAACCAGCTGCTCCTGATGGTCACCTCCTGCCCAGCTCTTCAGAGCGTGGGCTAACTGCTACATGTCTTCTTCACTGGAGCAGAAATGAACTGTACCAGAAGACCACCTCACTAGTATCGCTTATTTCAAAAGTCAAACATCACTGTTTTGATCAGTTACGCCAAAGGGAGTGAGGAAAAATCCCGTCACTGGACAAACAGCAGTTTACCTAATCAGCAAATTGACCTAATCAGCCTGTGACTCAGTACTGGTATGATTTTCACAGGAAGGTCACTTGACAGTGTCAAACACAGCCCTGGTTGTACTGAGTTTCAAAATGAAACAGCTCTGTATTTCCACTCATTGTAAACTCATTTCACTCATTTGTAAACAAGGACAACAGCTAAAAGGACTAGTACCACACTCACTCTTCACTCACTGCAAACACACTAACTGAAGGCAGGAGGAATGAGGGAAGGATGACACACACAAATGCCTACCACTGCCAGCATCTCTGTCACCAGATGCTGCAATCAGGAGAGCACAAGAACATTACTAAGGCTTTAGAAGTTCCTGCTACTATTAAAACTGGCTCCTGCCCACTACCTTCTTACTAAAATCAGAATGTTTTGCCACCTACTCTAATGGCAGTGAGGTCAAGGACAAAGCCTTATTTTTGACTGTTTTGCCTACATGACACTGTGGGACCGCTTTTATATTCATGTTTTAGTGCTATTTCTGTTATAAAACCAAAGAGACCAGAGAGATTATTATCCTGCCTGGCAAAGGAAGGCTCACTGCCAATCTGAAAACTAATGTAGTGGCTACTGAAATAAAGAGATTTTCTAATAAAACCAAAGGCGCCATGCACTCTGAAAATACTCACAAGCCCCGTCACTGTGATACATTGGACATAGTCTTGTCATAGATTAACTATTCGCATCTGTCTGTGAGACATGACATATAAGTCTAACTTATTTACCAGATCGTGAATAGGAAGACAGGATTGAACAATCAAAATAAAGTTAATTAAATAATTTTTCAAATACAGGTCTAGTTAAATTTTTAAATCATTATGCTGATTGTCAGTTGCATTTCAAATTTGATGCTTCTGAAAAGAAAGAAAAAAAAAAAAAGAACTGAAAACAATGTGTGTATCCCAATTTTTATCCTACCTCCGTGCTGCTGCTCCAGACCACTTCTTGATTTACCATATCCATAACTTAGAGGTATTCTCTGGTAAGTAGATGGAGAAGCAGGAGGTGAGCAGATTGGAGACACTGGAGGAGATCTGGGTTCCTATTTTAAAAACACCAACACAAAAAGCAATTCTGAGACCAAAAAACCACCAAGTAACCCTGCACAGTTATCCAAACACATAGAGCAGGACAGACAAAGAAGCCACAAATACTGCAGCTCCTTCAGGCCCTTTATTTCCAAGAAAAAGCTCCTGAGAAAGCAAGAGACAGATTTTGGTATCGAGCCTTCTAGAGGTAAAGCATGGCAATGCCATAGCAAAGCTTTGCAATGAACAGCATAAGATATTTTGCTTCCAAAGTTGCCTTAAGAAGTACACGTAGAAGGCTTAATGTGAGTGGGTATCTTTGAATTTACATAACACAGTGTGAGTGCATTCTTTGTGGGAGAGCATTTTTCATATAAAAACTTATCAAATTTAAAATAAATCTCTTCAATCAGTATTTTAAGCACTCTGTAGATTTGTAGGTGTTACTGGGTAACTATCCTAAAGCTTTTTCTTTCCCTTGACATACAAAGATTGTTTAGGAGGAGGATGTGATCCTGAAACAGTTTTACTCTGTAAGAAGGAAAATACAGCACAACAAAGATAACCTAGATGGAGCCAGGGGTTTGAAGGTAGTTTTCCGCTTCAGTGTCAGTACACGCAGGCAGATAAACATACATGCTCTTCTTCCTCATTCTGTTATTCTCACCATCTTGTCATCAGCTCATTCCTGTTGGTTGACCTCAGGCTGGGAATGCTGCTACTCACACTGGCACACTGTGTGATAAATGTGTGTGCATATTACAGGAAGATAAAGCGCCTGCCACCAGGCACTTACAACACTACCTGATACAGTACCAGAGAGGAAGGTGTCAGCCCTGGGGAAAATTATGCAAATCAAGGTTGCACTGTGAAGCTGCTTGTATCTGAGTAAGGGCTCTCAACTCTACTAAGCACAGGTAATAGAAATCTCCCTTACAGAGATTTATTAAATTGGCTACTCAGAACAAATAAAGCTGGGACAATGTTTCACTGAGGACAAAGAAAAGCAGACTTACTCTGGACCACTCCTGGAGGAAGCTAGAATGGAAGAAAACCTGGTGGTCTTACCCCACCCAGAAATAGTTGCTCATGATTCAACAACTCTTCTCCGGCTGAATATTTCTGTAGTGACTAAATATCATACTGGTCATGAGAAATTGCTTGCTTTCATTCTCTTTCACAGACAGGTTTCTATTTGCTGCTCCTCCCTTAGGCCTCTCCAAGAAACAGTGCTAGACTACGTAGGAGGACAACACTGAAAGAACCTGCACAGAATATTCCAGCTCTGACAGCTTTATACAAGCTCATGTAGAGAAAACCCCCTCAGGGATGCAACTAGGATGCATCAAAAACAGAGCATAGCCCAATGGGGATTATTTACATGACAGGAATTCATCTCCTGTCTAGTACTGCAAAACTGAGTAAGCCTGTGTGAGTGTAATAATTTACAGGATTGGACCCAGAAGGAGAATGTGTAATGACATACTGGCCTGAAGGAGACAAGCCTGTTACCTGTTTGTCCCCTTCATCTGTTCTTTTGTAGGATTTTTTTTCCAAAGTTGCATGTGGAACCTGAAACTTAACTCCATGGAGTTCTGCTGGAGTCCCGTAACGTGCTTCAGTGTCATTTTTCAGCGCCATAAACCGTGGCAGGGGCAATTCTTCATTAAAAGAGAGAAAAATTCAGCTGAGACTACAGCACATTAAAAGTACTTTAGCAGCATCGTCTTGTAAAACCAATGAAAAGTTTATCTGTAAGACTATTATTTATATTTTGTAACATTTGTAAGAGTGGAACTCCTGTGATTATTTTGTATCTTAATAAAAACGTGAATGTGATACAAAGCTGCATTCACTAGCTTAATATATAATCTCTCCATGCAAAGAGAAAGAAATAAGCCTTGTGCACATTATTAAAGCAAGTGGCAAACTCATTTCCTGTCTTCAAAACGTTGTCTGTAATGAAAAGAATGGTTTCCCACAGAAACCGTGGGACTGATGAATTAGTCAGGATCACAGTATCCTCAACACTGCCATCATAAAAGGAACAAATTCAAAATGGTAGGGTTCAGAGATCATGCCAAGGCCTGGTGAAATGACAGTGTCAAAAGGTCCCATGTCTCATCTGCTCTGCAGAGCAGCAGGCGGACACTTTGTTACCCTTTAAGACAATTCATGATTAATTTGAAGAAACACCATTTATTTTTGTGCGCAGCCACCCTGAAAGATCAGTACAATCCAAATTAACAGAATGCTCAAAACCGAGCAAAGCCATACGTTATTTCCATGAGAATTTACACCTACAGTTATTACCAGGAAGAAAAAGAACTCAATTTGGGTTGATACATGTAACTCACCCCACTCTAAAGGCACTCATATATTTCAAGAGAAAATGAAATTGGCACTGGAAGCATTTCAGTAACAGTAAGCACGCAGGATATCAATGCAAGGACTGCAAGTACTGTTCTTCACTCAAGTCTGCGGATTATTTGCACTCCCCACTTGGAGTACCATGTGCAATTCTGGTGTCCTCAACATAAGAAGGAGAAGGAGCTGTTGGAGCAAGTCCAGAGGAGGGCCACAAGGATGATCAGGGGCTGGAGAACCTCCAGTACAAAGACAGGCTGAGAAAGCTGGGGCTGTTCAGCCTGGAGAAGAGAAGGCTGCGCGGAGACCTCATAGCAGCCTTCATGTATCTGAAGGGGTCCTACAAGGATGCCAGAGAGGGACTCTTCATTAGGGACTGTAGTGATAGGACGAGGATTAATGGGTTTAAACTTAAGTTTAAGGCAAATTTCAGGTTAGATACAAGGAAGAAGTTCTTTACTGTGAGGGTGGTGAGGAACTGGAACAGGCTGCCCAAAGAAGTGGCAAATGCTCTATCCCTGGCAGTGTTCAAGGCCAGGTTAGACAGAGCCTTGGGCAACATGGTCTAGGGCGAGGTGTCCCTGCCCATGGCAGTGGGGTTGGAACTTGATGATCTTAAGGTCCTTTCAAACCCTAACCATTCTATGGTCCTATGCTATATCTGTAAAACACAGTAAATCTCACTTAATTGATGTTTCTACATTCATTTGTTGGTGGTTTTTAGGGTTAGGATTTTCTTTTTGGGTGAGGTTCAAATTAACATCCTTAACAAGGACAGCAATGCCAAGACAGAGTGCACAAACTGTCTGTAAGAAAAACCGACAGACAAATTTAAGCCACCCTGCTTCACCTCTGGTTTACACTGCCCTTCCAGCCAGGCACTGAGCCATGCCACCTGCATCCGATCCCTTCCACTTGGTCGGGAGCCCTGCACCACAGGAGCTCAGCTCACACAGGTCTGCACATGCTTGCCAGCCTGGCTTCCCCCTCAGATGGAGGCAGACCAGACCAGGGAATCTCTTCACTGTGCCTTGTAACATAGGTGGATTTTACATTTCATTGCCCTTAGCAGGGACAGCAGAGCAGAAACTGTGCTGTGAATAGTGACTCAACTGCAAGGCTATGGTTTACGTCCTGCTTTTCCTACCACCTCTCTTGTCTCATGGCTGGCTGCATCACTGCCTTCAGCTTGATGGTAGTAAGCACTCTTGCCCAGGGCATGGCCTCATTGCATGGTTCAAACATCTGCCTGGGATATGGGAGTTAAGGGTTCAAACCTGTTCAGGCTCAAGCCCAAGTGAAAAGTCATGTGTTTTAAAGCCTGAGCCCTGCTAAGGCAGAGCATGCATCAGCAAGGCAGAGCATGCATGACCAACGTAAAAACAGAGCTCCTGCCATTTAGCTGCTATCAAGGTTTTGCAGCTAAAAGGGACTTGCTTTCTCTCCTCATTGCTTGAGTTTGATAAGCCTCTTTAAGAAGCATTTTTCTCCATTAAAAATAATACATTTAATATTGCTGTCAAGTCACTGGGAAGAACAAAGCTATTTTAAATTACATCTAATAATACACATTTTCATACCTACTGGTAGGAAGCATTAGGATTTTGCCACTATTACCTATTTATTTAAGCAGGATTATTTGCTAAAGCATGATGAATGTTGCAAGCTGCCCTGGCACAGGGGGACCCCTGATGTGCCCACATCTGCCACAACAAGCCTCCATCCGACTGAGCAATAAGCTCCCATTCTGGACAGCTATCAAGATCAGAGGCTGAAGGTGAGAGAGAAATGCATCCCTAGCACTTAGCAGCTGTCATTCATTCCATTCCTTTGGTAATGCTTTTTCTGGAAGGGGATGTCATCTCAGTTTTGCCACACACATAATTCACTGAAATTTGCCACCAATCACTTAGACAATATAACATTACCTTCTCTTCATAGATATGCTAGAATAAAAAGTTTACCACCACAGAGAGCTGACAAGCATTAAAGAAAGTAAGAAACAAGTGCAGAGTGCTGCGAGCAAAATTTGCTACTTACCATTCTTAATACTCTCAATCCGTACTGGGAACCCTGACTGAGCAGCTGCAATTAACTTCAATGCAATATAAAATTGAGCGGGACCAAAATAACCCACACGCTTGGCTCCACAAAGTTCGGTAATCTAAGAGAGAAGAGACACACTGTTGGTTAAATGCATTTCACTCTTCCAGAGAATGTAAACACCTCTACATAAACAAAGAAAATAAATCTTTAAACAATGAAAAATGCTTGTTGTATTCAAAGATTTCTAATAAACATATTTGCTTCAACTCTGGACATTGCTGTTTGACCTCACTGCCCTTAGTATATTAGGGACAGGTTGGCAGTGGTTAAGCTCTTCAGAAGCACTGCTAGGCAACACTGCTACTGTAAAACAACTTACGGGTTTTCATACTACATATGATTTTAATAGCAAGTGAAATGATAACTTGTTAAGTACACTGGCCGGTAGAACACTTCCATTGCACAAGCTATAGTATTCACAGAAAACTGTACTTAATAATAGCCCCTATAATGATAGTTCAGACAATTACTGTAACTGGAACATAAACACCACAGAAGAAATACCTCACTGCAGTGCTTGAGCAGAATATTTTTCTTTACGAAAATTAACATGGTTTCAGCACTGAAGCTTAATTTCTCTGTATACACTTCACTGCTTCACTCAGCCACCTCTATGAAGAAAACAGCTCCATATTCACATGCTCAGACAACAGCTAAACAAACAACAACTATCAGCAGGTTTTAAGTACAGGCACAAATTCTCCCATCCCTGGAGCTCCCAGATGTTCACAAACAAACCTCAGCTGGGCATTGAGGCTAGAGTGAAACCCCATTCTCCTCAGATGTAAAGGGAAGCCCCATATTGTTTTCCTGAAAATACACCTATTAGCAACATCTCCTGTTTGGTGAGGTGCATTTCCCACTTGTGGAAGGACAGCAAAGATGTGCCTGTCTTTCATGCTCTCTGAAAAATCATGTACCAAGTTCCCAAGCTACAACAACATGACAGAAACTATTCCCATGTAGTGTATGAACAAACAGCACACACAATCAATCTATTTTTTAAATTTATTTCTATATATATACACACATACAGTGGCAAAATGTCATGTGAAACAATTACTAAAAAAGTTTTAGAACGGTAATTCTTACTAATGAACGAAAATTATCTTCAAGCAAGCTCTTCTCTGAATGTGGCTTCTGCTTTGCCTGAATGCGCTCTGCCTTCCTTCTCTTCCTGCGAGATTCAGAGATGCATCGCTTAATTCTTTGCTCACAAGATGCATCAAACAGCTTTCTTTTCTCTTACTGCTTGATGAAAAGGGAGATTGACTCTCTGTATGAGGACAGCTTCGATTAACCGGAGTTATTTGTCATCCTCTTTCCTCAAAATATCTTTTTTCTGAAGTCACTCTGTCTTTTTCTAATTATTTCTTTTTTACACCACCACCCTCCCCCATTGCTGGCCACACTTCCAATGGGAACACAGGGCTCTCGGCATGTGCCTGAGATCGATGGTGCTGAAGCATGACTAAAAATGGGAGCATGGCGAGGATGAAGAAGCAGGTGGAAGGGAACTCCTCTGATGAGAACTATGCCGCATCTGGGGCATGAGAAGAAGTCACACCTCAGTGGATGACACTATGTAGATCCCAGTGCTGCAGAGGGCTCCCCAATGCCACAGGGAGCAGCACTGTTCAGTGTAGGGTCCCACTGCACCAGAGGGTCCCTCAACAGCAGTCTACTGGTGTCCCGGGGCAGGAGCTGACACTACAGGCGGATGCCTGCTGAGCTGTGGGAGTGCAGAATTATGGAATGGTTTGGGGTGGAAGGGATTTTAAAGATCATCCAGTTCCAGCTCCCCTGCCATGGGCAGGGACACCTTCCACTAAACCAGGCTGCTCAAAGCCCTGTCCAACCCAGCCTCAAACACTTTCAGGGGTGGGACAGCCACAACTTCCCTAGGCAATCTGTGCAAGGGCCTCACCACCTTCATAGTGAGGAATTTCTTCCTTGTATCTGATCTATATCTCCCCTCTCTCAGCTTAATGCCATTATTCCTTGTCCTGTCACTACATGCTCTTGTAAAAAGTCCCTCTCCAGCTTTCTCATAGGCCCCTTCAGGCACTGGAAGCTGCTCCAAGGTCTCCCCAGAGCCTTCCCCAGGCTGACACCCAACTCTCTCAGCCTGTCTCAGGCATGGCTGCCTGCCTATGGCATGGATGTGCTTCTGGGACAGTCCATCAGAGTACCTGCAGTGTTCTGGGAGGGCTGGGCAGAGCATCAGTACCATTTCTAAGCTCCAAAGCTGGCTCTTTCTCTTTGACACTGAATGGTCATAATTCACACTGTCCTGCTGCCTGCACCTCCCACTCCTGCGTGATCCTTCCCCACCAGTGGCACTGTCTCTGCCTGACATAGCAGTGTAGAGCTATGAATCGATCGGGTTTGACCCAGGACACGAAGCACACACGACAGCTGTGGCCCAGCTGCCTCCCCATGGGCACAAACTGCCCAGGCACACCAGACCCCACAGCTCTGGCAAACACCACCACTGTGACAGGTACATGGAAAGCCACCAGCCTGGTGTTTACCGTGCATATCGGGCACACAAATTCATCAACCTAGGGAACAGCGGTGGAGAAGGGGCACAACCAAGAGGAAATTCAGACTGGGTAGACAGCCCTGTTTTGTTATGGGAGGTGTTTGTTAAACAAAGGTCACTGCTGAATAAGCGAGTTTGCAAAAGCTGGACATCCCCCTGCACCCAGGCCCTCCTGTAGGGATTATGGTGCTCAACTCCTGCTTCACCCACAGACAGCGCTGGGATGGCAGCTGCTGTGGCATAAAAACACCACACAAAATCCCTGGGTTGTACCTTAGAGTGATATTTCTTCTCTTAAGACTCCTTTCCTGCTATGGCATCCTACACTTGCTGGCATGGAGCAAAAGCTTCACAGTGACCTGTGTTTCCTCTCACTGGCTGCGGGAAAAGGGAAACACTAAGCAATAGGGGCTTTCACACAGGGATTTGTGATGCTGTCACCTTCCTGAAAAGATACTGAAAGTTAATTTTCCATATCTTTTTCTATACTTTAAAATATTAAGGTTGCTGAATGCCATAAACGCTCTGCTTGCTTCTGATATGGAAACGTGAATATTTTATTCTGATCAAGCAGACTAAAAAACTTTTATCAAGGGTACACCATCTCTCAAAAGACGGTGCTGTTTCGCAAGCGCACTTCAGCCAAACAACCTGAAACTGCCTCTCTAATTCTGCTCTTTGGTGGCAACAACAGAAATATATTTTGTAGGCAAAAGCTCCTCTCTGCTATTTGTGCAATTAAATCCTGATCTCTTTTTAATAGCCCAGAGCAAAAGATACAAGCTGACAAGAATAGCCAAAATCATTACCCAATTAATTGCAGGTATTCATATAGATTAATTGCAGGTACAGGCATTTACTCTTACATTTAAAGGTTTCTTGTACATTTAAAGGAGAGGGCCTTGGGTTTGTTCCTCCCAGACAGCATTTTGTACTACTGTATCAGGACCCTGCTTAGAGCTGCTAACGGGAGTAGCCCCTGTCTCCAGCAAACCCAGAGGTAGATATCAGATTAGTCTTTATCCAAATTTAATTCCTCAGAACATGCTGCCTGCTCAAATTTCCACAGCAGCTTAGACTGAATACTGCATTATTTTTTTGTTTCCCAGTTTTACCTTTCGCAGGGTCACTGCACATAGCCTCTTGATGGGCAGATTACATTTAGTGATATGCAATACTGAAATGAAGCTAGTTTGTGCAATATACTATTAGAGGTCTCCAAGATCCATCTGAATTAAAGACATTGTATGTGAATGTGATATTTTTTTTTCAAGCTGAAAATAAGCTCTTTTTCTAATAAAACAGAGAGCACCTTGCAACTAAGATACATGAAAATATCCCCTGAAATACAGGAGAAACATCAGTTCTGATCTCATTCAACTGATGTTTAAAAAGAAATTATTTCTGTCCTTTCCTGTTGTCAGTTTGGGTTGCATACTTTTCAGCAAACTAGCAAGGAAACGAATATTTTCTATTTGTGCGCTGCTAAACAGACACAAATGTAAATCAAGACAAGGGATTTTAATGAAGAACAATTGACAGCCAATATTCATTGCAGGTTTTTTTGGTCTTCAGTAGAAAACTGTAATCCTCCAGTGACAGCTGAATATTGTAGAAAAGTTTAATGAAGAACATGTTGGAAATAATTTTTCATGGTGGCAGGTTACAGATGTTGCTTGCCAAAACTAACTTCAGGATGATAAACAGAATTAGTCAAAAATTGATCTATTCAATGGTCTGTGAGGCATGAACATGATGCTGAGTGGACCAAAACCAAGTTTAAATTTACTGCAAGGTGTAACTGCTTATATAAAACGATTTCACAGGTCATTTGCCAATTATGGATAAAAGATCATATCACATGTAAAAATATTCTCAGAGAAGGATGGAAAGCTGTCATGTCTAATATTGTGTTTGCTCTGGAACAGTCCTAGAACAGCCCGTCCCAGTTCAATGGGATTTCAGCAGGTACCCGTAAAACACACTACCATGCAGCCATAAGAAGGGGAGAAGGAGCCAGATCTAGGTGCCTGCACACTTTTCTGATAGGCCAGAAGTTTTTCTATGATTGTAAAAGTATATACTTTCTTTTAAACAGATTACCAACTTATCAACATTAAAATTTAAAACATAGCTATGACCTCTTTGGAAGAGTGGCTGTTTTACATTACCGTTCTCCATGCAAACTTCTAATAGAAAAGCTTTAAATCTTGAGATGCTGGAAGACAAAGCAGATTTTTGTATTTATTATCCACTCACTGCTCTGCTCTATCAGCTGACAGCGAGTGTTATTTTTGTAATTGCTCCTTGAAGACATCCCACATGAAACAGCTTTTCCCAGCACAATCTGACATTGTTCCAGCTCTCCTGAGCACTCTCCAAGCAAGTTTCCACTGCAGCCTCCAAAAGCACTGACCTCGCAAACACCCTGGGCAGGTCTAATTTAGATTGTAAGAGCTAAACTTCAGGAAATGAACATGAGCCTAGAGCTGAAGTGTGTTTTCTTTAAGTTTAAAAAGAGGTAAAATCAGAAACAGCTATTCCACAATCCTACGGACAGGCTGAGATGACCATCCTGCAGCCTCAAGAAAAGGTTTCCAGCTGTAAGGCAAAGGCAGAGCTGGGATTTTTGCTTTTCATTTATCCATTCACACTGCTATGGCACCCTCTGTATCTAGCTGACACAGTTTTCTCCTGTTCTGTACCCCTGTTGCTACCTGCCAAAAAGATGGTCACTGCTTGTCACTTGCGGGCAAGCCCAGCCCAAAGGCACTCAAATCTGTGTAGGTTGTGAGACTGTACACGGAACCCATGTGTAAGCTGAATACATATTCAATGCACTTGGAAAGAATCACAGAGTAGTTCAAGTTGGAAGGGACCTACAAAGGTCATCTGGTCCAACTCCCCTGGAATGAGCAGGGATAACTTAAACTAGCTCAGGTTGCTCAGAACCTACATCCAGCCTGGCCTTGAATGTCTCCAGGGATGACACATCCACCACCTCTTCGGCAACCTGTGCCAGTATTTTACCACCCCCATTGTCAAGAATGTTGTCCTCATATCCAGCCTCAATCTCCTGTCTTTTAATTTAAAACCATTCACCTTTGCCCTAATGCAACACGCCCTGCTAAAAAGTCTCCCCCCATCTTCCTCACAGGCCCCTTTTAAGAACTGAAAGGCCACGTCACTGGCGCCTACATTAAAGGACACTTTCTTGTTGTACCTTCCATCTCAGCTCAGCCACAGAAAGCACAACTTCTTTACTTGCCCTTGCTCAAGCTATAATGAGGCAGAAAGATTCTCCAATTCATCAACTACCACTGTGTTTTAAAGAACATGTTGAAACGCTTCTGCCACTAGTGCCACTAGCCACTCCTGCACACCTCGTCTCACCCAATGCTCTCTGGACGACAACCGGCCTTGAAGCCACAGCTCAGACCTCAACCACAGAGCAACCCCAGGCTCCCTTCTGGATCAACCACCCTCTTATAACTGTTTCAAAGACAAGTGTTTGCAGCAGTGACTTATCAACAGCAACTTATCAACAGCTTATCCCGGAGTTGTGTCATGCATCTGACCCATTTCACCTTTTTTTTTTTAAATTTGTGTTTTCAGAGTCTTTGATCTGCTTGTTACAGACAAGTTTTGCTACATTCTTAAACAGGTATTTCTTTCTGAACGGCTCATTGTTCAGGTATCAGTAATACTACCTGGCGCCTGTGGATATGTATCTATCTCTGCATTATTTAAAGCAAAGCAAGAAAAAAGGCATCCCGGACCCCGGAGGATTACTGCCTGGGAAGGCAACAGGAGGAAGAGAAACATGCTGGAGCAGTTACGTATCCAGCTGTACTGAGAAGAGGCTCTGCTATGGGTTAGGTTCTTTAGCTCTGTTCCTTCCTATCAGTAGTATTTCTGTAATGATTTATTTTTCTGTCGCCTTGCCTTTTGAAAATGGCTGGTTTATCCATTTCAGACTTTTTTTTTTTCTACACATCACCTGAAGTGCTCACTAAAAATCTAGCTATTTTGAGCAAGCAGGGCTCCAACAGTTAAAACAAAAGGCATTTAGAACAGCGTAGCTTAAGGCATGAGACAGCACATACATAGTAAATTTTTAAAGACTTAAGTACAAAACGTTCTCACCGTTTCAGCTCTGCATGATCATCGCTTTACACTGAAAACCACCACAGTTTCATATTGCAAGGCATGCTCCTGATAAACTGCCAAAGCATAGCAACTTCAGTTAACGCAGCGGTAAAAGCAGCAGACACCAACCACATCTGTTAGGAAAAAAACCTGCGAGTAGGACTGCCAGGGTTTCCCCAAATTCCCTCCTCTGGCACTACGCAGAACCATTTACATCCACTTGCCACACCTTTCTACATCCAGGGGGAAAGCACCTCAGGAACAGGGAAGCATTTTTCAAGCAGCCCCAAGCAGAATGCTCTGTGCCAACACAAAGAACAACAAGGCTGACAATTCAGCACACACATATGCACAGTCCCAGATAGAATCACATGAAACAAACACCAAAACCATTTTCGAACAACTCTTGAGCCTCACAGTGAAGCTTAACAGCAGAAATATTTTATATACTAGAAAAACTCGATTGCTGAGCAGAGGTTAAAACCCCCAAAAGTGCAAACACAAATGTTTCCAACTCAGCAGAGCCTTGCAAGCAAGCAGGGCAGGAGCAGGGCACTCATGCTCAGTCAGTGCAAAGGTCTTCCAAGTCCTCTCTCTTGCACAACAGTCAGATGCAGACGCCTACAGAAACTCAAGCACATGAATCATGCGGTACTTGTCTTCAAGTAGGAGGACTAACAATGCCAGCATACCACAAAATATTGATCTGAATTGCACAGGTACCAGGACATGTGAGTCAGCATTGTTAATCAAAATATTTCAATTATTAAGGAATGTTGGTTAGGAAAATGTTGCCAGGGACTAAAGCTGCTGATGCATCCTAACATTCATAAGCACTGAAGTACAGCTGAAAGAAATCCCATCTCCTACACTCAACCTTTCGCCTTTATTATGCAAATGTTAATGAATCTTTTATCAGCATGTGACATGGAAAAGGTGGACACTTTCACCTAATGTCAATCTTACTGGGAGGTTTAAGAACTACTGAGAAATTCCTGACAGTCTCCACACCAAGTAAATTATTTTCATGATAGCAGTGCCTACAGAACTAGGTCAGAGGTTGTTATATACATTGCTGATACTTCATTCTGTCTTCCCTTTGAAAGAAAAGCCTAGTATCATCTTCACTAAACACATGCCTTTAAGAGTGTGTAAAAAGCCGGAGGGGGTGAAACGGAAAGTAAATTGTTTTCAAAACCTCCTTGCCTTTTTCTTCTCGCTAGTGGGAAAATGAACACTCCAAGAATAGCATTCATCCACCTGAAATTGTTCTAGCTGTGTTTCATGTTCACTAGTTTCTATCAAACCCATATAAAAAACACTCTGGGTCAATAAATACAGCCTGTGCCAATTAATCTGTATAGGGTGAAAGAAATTTTAATGAAGTTTGTAACACTTGGAACACAAAAATTAGAAGTCTGAAAACAGACTTTAAACAGGTTACTCCAGATTTTAGAACTCAGAATAAAGATCGCTGAGGTGAGTAGCTCGAGAGAGGACGCCTTCAACACCTGAGGGGGGAAGCTCAGCGTCGAGGAGCCTCAACTCTGAGCGGCGAGAGCCATGGAGGGAGCCTCAAGTCCTCGACAGGACCTGCCCAGGAGCTCGGCTGCCACGAGCAGCTGATTCACAGGGGGCAGAGCCAGGAGGAGCGGCACCAGCCCTGACTGGTAAAAACCTGCCCCAGGGAGTGCGAGCGACCTGGGTGGGTTCGAGTAAGCACCCAGACAGAGCCGATGAGAGGGGAGGCTGAACTAGCAGAGCCCAGGGTGTAGAGAGTGCCTGCACTGGTCTTGTGAGGGGAGGGTGCGCCATGGGCAGGGCTGCACTCAGGTGCTCCCTGGTGGAGGTCCTCCTGCAGCAGGGACTGAGCTGCGGGACGCTGTTACTGGGCTGAAAGGTGTACAGGGATGCTGAGAGGGAGCTGGGCTGCTTGCTCCAGGCCCAAACTGTGCAGGGGCCCCAAGCGTTCCCTGTAGCTCATGAAGGAAAGAAGAAGGCCGCTAACCCAGGAAGCTGGGAAACAGTAACAACAACAACAACAACAACAACAAAAGGAGGAAGAGGACAATTAAAAGCAAGGGGCTTCCTCCTAAATCTGATGTCCCCACCCAGAACTGCTTTGCTGTCCTGCAGGGGGCTGATGAGGAAACACACTCGCACCAGGAACAAGCGGCTGATGCACTGGCAAAGAAGATCACTACTGGTACTGCCAGGAAGAAGCGGTGGGTCGTAGCAATAGGGGACTCTACTCTTGACAGGCACAGAGGCACCCATCTGTCAGCCTGACCCAGGTTCAAGGGAGGTGTGTTGCCTACCAGGGGCACAGATCAGGGACGTTGCAGAGAGGTGAGACAAGGAGGGGTACAAAATTACAAAATGAAATATATAAACCTTTAGAGTCAATTTTAAGTAATGTTAAGTTTGATGGCTTTTAACAGTAATAACGGAAAATTAATGAGATGCATGATATACAGAAAAAAATATAGAGTACAGCTAGAGAACACACTGAGAATCCGTGTATAAGATAAACTGCTGTAGTTGACGTAGTTTAGGCCTTTATGACCTTAGTACAAAATGAGTGCAAGAAAAACAGGCTAGAAGAATAGGGCTGTAAAGATAGGGAGTATCTGGAAAGGCAGGGGCCCAGGATAGGATGCAGTTAAAATAACTGATAAGCAGGAGGACGGGATGATTATTATATCTGTGGTGCTAACGAACCGATTAAGCTGGTATAAGCATCTACTGCGTGTACTTCAAAGGCTGCCAGCAGTGATGAAGATTGTTGGAAGAAGTAAATGACCCTCAGAGACCACCACCACATTTTTGTACGCATGCGGGGAACTTTCTGGAAAATGAGATAATCCACACGTAGCCTCATGAATACGTATGTATGCTCTGCAGCTATATAAGGACTGCTTGTGTAGCAATACATGGCCACACGTTAGGAGGAGTTATCCCCCGTGTCTCCCGGCACCGTAATAAAGAATACCTGCTTGTCAACTAGAAAACTTTGTTGGCAAGTTTGTTCCTGGAGTTTTCTCCGAATCACAGGCTGCCTGCTCTAGTAAGTCCCACTGACTATTACCCACTTCTAGTGCTCCATGTGGGTGCTACTGATACAGACAGCAGTAGCCCGGAGAACATAAAGAAGGACTACAGAGCCCTGGGAGAGGTGGTTAGGGGCTCTGGGGCTCAGATTGTCTTTTCGTCAATTCTCCAGGATAAAGGGGAGGACCTTAAAAAGGCTAGGAGGATTGGCCAGGTTAATAAATGGTTAGAAGGGTGGTGCTGTAGTCAGGGGTTTGGGTACCTTGAACATGGGACTCAATTTAGCAGGCCAGGTCTACTGGAGGCTGGTGGAGCTGGTCTGACAAAGAAAGGGAAGAGTGGATTTGGTAGGAGGCTTGCCAGACTGGTCAAGGACGGTTTAAACTAGATGTGTTGGGGGAGGGGCATCACTCCATCCCAACACACCCAGGCAGTTGCCAGCACCTATAATAAATGCTAGGAGCAATGTAGAGACATTCCAGCTGTTCCAGCCAATGAGCCGGCTTCATTTGGAGCTTGGCTCAGATGCCTCTGTACAAATGCCCATAGCATGGGGAACAAACAAGAGGAATTAGAGATGTGTGCATGTCTACAGGGGTATGATATAACAGGCATCACAGAAACATGGTGGATGGCTCCTATGACTGGAGTGTTGGAATGGAAGGCTACAGGTTCTTTAGGAAAGACAGACCTGGCAGCCAGGGAGGGGGAGTTGCTATTTATGTTAGGTGTAGGCTGGAGAGTAAGGAACTCTCTCTGGGGACAGGTGATCAGTCAATAGAGAGTTTGTGGGTGAGGGTTAAAGGGGGAACAGCGATGGGAGACATTATTGTGGGGATCTGTTACAGACTGCCTGATCAAGAGGGCTGTGGATGAAGCACTCTATAGACAGATAGGAACAGCCTCACGCTTGCAGGCCCTTGTTTTCATGGGGGACTTCAACCACCCTGATATCTGTTGGAGGGATGGTACGGCCCAGCACAAGCAATCCAGGAAGTTCCTCGATTGTGCGGAAGACAGAACATATCTAGGGATATAACACAGAGAAGATCCAGGACATTATGGAAGAGAACCCACGCCATCAAACTCCTGCCCGCTTTGCAGAGACATTACCCTTAATTCCCTTACCCACAAGCAACTGACACTGCAAGAGGAGCTCGATGGAGGCAGGATATAACTATCCCACACTGGAATTTTGTCAGGGCTGGCACTAGGCCAACCAAAATACACATCTGTTCCTAAAACTTTCATTTTCTAGGGGCTGAACTGAAAGTAGTATGGAAACCTTACTACTAGTGACAGTGAATGGATAGTTCTTCAGCACAGAAGCTGCAACAGCACCCAGTAGGAATGAAAATACTGGATGATCACAAACATTAAAGGACAACACTATTTTTATCAAGGGACAGATTTTAGGGAAAAGCAGTATATTCTTGTGCTTTTAGCATTTTAGATCACTTCAGCAACCAAGCTGTTAATTATTTCAAAGAATACTTTACACAAGCAGTATATACATTAACACATTTTCATTTTGAGAGTCATTTTCACCGACTTAAAGTGTGGCAGTCCATTATAAGCTTAAATTAATTACTTAAAATGACATTAACTCAAATGTGTTTCAATATACTTATTTTCTAATATCCATTCAAAACACTGTCTAAACATACAAAACTGAAATTAAATGGAACTTTAAGATCAGCCTTAAGAACCGAACTTTTGTTGAAAAGGTTTCTGCAATCTGTCCAAGCCTTTTTTATAAATGGAAGAATGGTCTCTCGTTGCTGCAGTTCAGATATGGATTACAAAACATACCCTGAGTTTAAAATAAATAAATTGAAAATACAGAGATTTTATAATGGAGCATGAAGCCATTTATAATGCAGGACTTACCTAGCCTGCTTAAAAACACTTGACTGAATCTTGCAGTTTGTTATTTATACAGAGAATCCTTATCCTACCTTTTGTCAGATTTCAGTCTCTTAACAGCACACCATGGACTGAGAAACCACTTATTCTTTTGGGAAAAAATCTCCACTGGTTTGGATTGAAGTAATTTTTTTGTTGTTGAAGTCAAAATTCAGTTTGAGTATCACTCATACAAAACAAATAAGTATACAGAAAAATCCATTTTGTTTATATGCATCATGAAGTGTTAAGACTGGATTTACCTTACCCTCTGAAGAAGCTAACATCAACTCTTTGTTCAACTTACTCTTCAATAAATGAGCTAACTTACAAAGTTCAGCAACATAATTCCATTTTGTCCTCATGTTAAAATATCATCATAAAAAGCTTCAGTGTGAATAACACAGTTGGTGAAAACACCTCTTTACCACCCATAAGGAAGCTCACCAGGCACACCTAAGGACCAAAAAATAACTTGAAATGGCTGAAAGTAACAAGCTTTGAGTTTAGCAGTAAGGAGGTAACATCTGCGGACACACTGTAAGGTTTTATGAATAGACAATCAAAATATCCTCTCAAATTCAGAGATTCTTTCAGCACCTAAGGAAAAAAAAATGATAACAACTGCTTGATAAATGGTGAAGTCAAAGTACAGTGAAGAAAATGGGCAGAAAGGCACTGTAATCTGCTTTGTGAATGTATAAAAATTAACTGCTATCAGAAGTCTCTTTGATACTTCTAATGTTGAACGCAAGTGAAGGCTACACAAAATAATGGAGCTTTTCAGTCAAAAACCTTCTTTTCTCATTCAATGGCAATGTTTAAAGACCTCACTCTGTCCAAGTACACTGCATTGCCTAGGGGTGAATCTTGGAAAACAAAGCTATTTTAACTTGCCTTCACCACTGAGAGGTCAACAGGACTGCCTACAGACAGTACCGCAGTATGCTTCTGCTGCCTCTACAACAGCTGCCTTATTATTTCCACATTTCTTTGCAACTACAACAAGGAAATACTTCAGGAGTTTCACTCTCAGATGCTATGCCAGGATAATTTTACGACGTGTTCCATTTGTAGGCGTTTTCACAGCTGAAAGCATATCAAAAGCAACTGAGATCAAACCTTGTGACAATTTCTGTTATCTTTACATACCCATGCAAAAACATTTTTCTACTTACTTTGGAAGACGAACAGCCTTTTCTTCTCAGCGAGTGCACTTTAACTTGTTGATGGGACACAAACCCTTCCAGCCACTATTGCAGTCCTGCTGCACCCAGTCACACATCTCAGCCAAATTAGATGAAAATAAATAATTCATCTCGGATCATAATCAAACAAGGCACCTCATTCATCTCTGATTAAAATCAAACAAGGCACCGCACTCACCACCCCTCTGCACAGGCACAAGACACTTGGATGCTGAACCCCACAGGCCATGTTTTAACTCATAGTACCTCTGTGGAATCAAATTGGTTGCAGATGACAAGAGATTAAACACAGAACATACCTGAAGTTGACCACAAAGATTACAGTAAAACATCTAATGTTTACAGTTTTACATTTCAGTGACAGCTCAAATTATTACAGTACAAGGCCTGTGAGGAAATTAATACTCTTTTAGATTTTAAGTTTCTGTGTAAACATGGATTTCTGCTGTGTAAGATCTAGTACACAGGATTTTACGCCAAGGAATGAGGTAGCCTGGGAAACTAAAAAGCCACAGGCAGACATGGCTCAGAGTCACTCCAGCCACTGGGAGAGGTAGTAATCGAAATTCTCCACTCAGCAATCATCCGTATTTTACCTCATTTTGGCCAAGCTCTTCTGGTCACAAGCAGCAGTGGCACAGAGGACTGCAAGCATATTGAGCCATCCTTCAGGTTTCCTCCCACAAACTCTTACAAAATCCCTGTCCAAAGCTCAAGAGACACCCACTTCTGCATCCTTCTCTGCCAGTACTGGAGCCCTTCCACAACAACCTCAGCAGCTCAGGGACAAGCAGCAGGGCAGTACCCCAATGTGCCTGTCTGGTTGCCAACCTTCCCCCTCCGTGGGCTCACACCCCTGAGTGAGGGTTTTCAGAGCAGTAGGGAAAGCCCTCATTTTGTATGCAGGCATGCAAATAAAGGGCTAGACAAAGGGTTAAAGCAATTGTTGCTCTAAAAAAAAAACAAACCCAAATCAAACAAAATATGCAATTGATTGATTCAGCTCTCCCATGACTTGGGACAAAGGGGGACATAAGCAGGCTCCTGAAGCACCTCCCAGCACTTCCATGCGCAAGGCATTCCCAGGGCACAAACATGGGAAACATGCAAAGACCTCACTAAAATACAGTAACCTAAACCCAACAGCGGACTAATACATAGCAGAGCTGGCCAAAAAAATATAGCAGCAAAGTTATTAGCTGCAAGTTTCTGGATTTCACCGAGGAAAACCTGGTGTATGGATTAAAGCAGGATGGCCTCTCCAATAGAAGACTGTTCATCGCAAGTTTTTTCTACAACACAAAACTCAAGGTAATCCCTCTGCATCTATTTGTTTTCAGTAGGCCTTGGTTCCAGTAAATAAAAGAATGAAGCTTTTCTTATACATTAATGCTTAACATAATTCATAGAATCATAGAATAGTTAGGGTTGGAAAGAACCTTAAGATCATCTAGTTCCAACCCCCCTGCCATGGGCAGGAATTAGTATCATTCACCTTGTATCCAAGATTTTTTTAACTTGGAACAGTGCAACATAGATGAGTGCTTAAATATTCAGTACAGCAACACCTTTATGTTTGTTTCCATTTCCTTTTCTCCCAAATCTTTAATTGCTTAAGACAACTGTACAACCTAAATATCACGCTAGTGCAAAGCCAAATAATACACTACTCACAAAACACAGCTCTCTTGCAAAATCTTCCATAGCATTACACAAATAATACATCATTATTCAGCATTAACTTTTAGCAGTACAAGTTTAAAGATAAAGCAAACTATTTAGAAAAAAATACCTTTTTTTTAAAAAAAAAAAATGCAAACCCACTTAAAAAAATCAAAACCTGTACATTAAAAAAAAAAAAAAGGAAAAAAAAGAGAGAGACCAAGAGTCACACAGAGCGCTTTAAACTGTGTCTTTTGCAAAGTCCCAGAGAGAGCAGTTGATGAAACTTGTTTTCCAAGTCTTGGTAGCACAGTGAAGATCTGTGCAATTTAAAATTAATTGACGTGTTGTTAGGAGCATTGCCCTCAACTGAAATAGCCATAATTCACTGACAGAGAGGTGAGACTGATGTGAAATTCTGTAAAATTATTTTCTAATCACCAGGTCAGTGGCAATTTGCATGGAACAGCTGAGGCCGGTTGACTCTGGAAAGACAAAAGTCACTAATGGCACAGCCTGGTTTTCATCCATCACAGATGCTGCATGATCCATCGCATATCACTGCTGCAGCAATTTCTGCTCAACCTTTCTTTCCCATCCTCAACTAAAGATAACATAATTTGCACTTGCAAGAGACTGTCAAAAACCGCCTTGGACTTCAAGCAAATACTGAAAGTATCTCTAACAGCCCCTTCTCCATAGAGGGTATCTGCTGCACTGCACCAGGGAGCTGCACAGGCTTGCACAGCTGAGGGGAGCAACCCAATGCCTGAAATTCGCAATAGGTATGCAAATCCCCATTTAATTTCTAACTTCTGGCACAACTTTCAACAAACATTTGTGGCTCAAAATAGCAAATTAGTAAGGAAGAACTTAACACATTGGGCAAAGACTGCTGATTTATTTGACTCTGAACAGATGGGTGAAATGGAAAGTGATCTAGGGCTGGTATTGCATACTGATTTCAGATCTCCAAAGGCACTAATAATCACGGCAGGAAACATATACTACTATTTGCAAAGCAAGAAGTAAGCGTTCAATGAAATCTTACCGATTTTCATCTAGTAGCAGAAACCCCACACACTGATTTTAAGACAGATTTTTCACTCTTTCTTATACAAAATACTACAACTGTTTCCAAAAAAATTCCTATGTCTGTGCTTCCTCCTCCTACACATTCACAAGTAACATTTTCCCATTTTTGCACTAAGCAAATGAAAGCTTCTCTCCCTGTTCCTCATTTCCACAGGCCAATTTTATAAGAATATGAACATGGGTATTTGTGACCCAGGTCTCATTTCACAAAAGGCACATGAGCCAGCACTTATCTTTAAGCCTGCAAGAAATCCTTCTGCAATCAAATGGGACAATTCACAAAGCCAGCATCACCCATGTTTGAATAATATCCAAAAACAAGGCAGTAAATCTGCACTTGCCTTCGGAAGACAGCTCTGAGCTTCTCTTCAGAAACCCTGTTGATCTGTACACTCGGTATCTACAGTTTGCTCTCATAATGGCTATATTAAGCAATTATTTAGCACTGGTCCATTGTTCAAGGAAAAGGAGCTCAGCAGAGACAGCAGAGGGATGCACTGGGAAAGGGTGGCCACGTACTGGTTCTACCCATGGCTGCCACCAAAACACCTTCTCCTGCTCTTGCACATAGTGGCATGTGCAAGGAGAGCTCACAATGTATTTGAAATGCTCAAATTATTCAGAGTTTCTCATTACTTTGGTCTTAATGCAACAACTAACATGCTTATTTTAATATACCTCCATTATGAGGACTAATCACACAGCAGGCAAGGTATTTAAAACCATTAGCTGTGAGGCTTTTATGACTCTTTCACAGGACTTTCTGGAGTTAATCTAGAAAAAACAAAAAGACATCTGCACACATTACTATATATTAAAATAAAAAGGATTTGTAAAAGACTGTAACATGCAGCTTTTCTAAATATCTCTTAATTTTTAGAATTACTTTGCTCCAGTATTGAAAATTAAGCCTACGTATCAGGACAGTGAATGAACAATTTAGCAATCATTTTTCCTTTCAATTACTTTATTTTCTTCCTTGTTCTTTAATACTGGGAAGCTTCTCAACTAGGCAGAATTCTTTAGGCAAATTATTGCTTAATGTAAATGAAAGCTAGATACCAAAAAACCAAGCTTGAATTGCATGCCAATTCATGTCTCAAAGGCAGCCTCTCTTCCTTCTTCTAACCCTCTGCCTTACACTTTGCACAATGCCTGCACTAAATGAAACAGAAATCCTGCAGAGCAAATAGTTTATCTTGCAATTAAACCCCACAACGCATTCACAAAAGGGGGCCAAAGCGCAGAAGCTTTATTAAGAGCAAAACCACAGAAGACTTTTAATAAATCTATATTTTAGTAAGCACATACTCTTTGTACGACTGAGCTAGAAATTCTTTTCTTCTCTAACAGCTGTATAATTCAAAAGCTTCTCTGAGATTCACATTAAGCAGCCGCATGAAAATTCACTAGGAAAGCTCATGGGCTGAAAACCCCCAAGTTTTTTAACTGCTTTGTTAGTTTGAAGCCTAAGTGAGAATAAGCAAAAGCAGTAGTACTTAACAAATATATACTCTTGCCCCTATTTTCCTTGCCTAAACTACTTAAACTCCTGCGAGTGCAGGAACCGCTTTAAGCTTTTAATTCCATCAGTGCTTTTGCACAGGAATCTGTTGGCTTAGTAGACTTACAACAAGCACTTTGTTAAGCATGAGAAGCAAGATACAAGGAAAGTCCTATTCCCAACAGTCCCCTCCACTCTGGTCCCACCTAACAAATGTTGCTCTACCTACCTGGCTGCTGCTCAGCAAGGGTGCTGCTACAGAAAGTGCCTTCAGCTTGGGGTGAAGTTTTATTTTACCATGGGAAGTTAAATTTCAGATGTTCTTAAACCACGACAGCAGCTTACAGAAAGCAAGTTTAAATAGAAAAGAAAAATATTTAAATAAGACAGAACAGACATTATTGCTACATTTCTTCACTTGAAATCTTTCAACTGTGGCTTAGTTTAATTTTCCTGTTGAAAGTAGGTCAAAACACAGGAGTATTTTTTCCACTTGTATGACTACTTAAATTTAGATTGCATTTCATCACTGGTTTTGGGGTAGGCTGAGGGGAGGAAAGAAGGGAAGAAGAGTTAAGATACTGTTGTTTGGGCTTTTTTTTTTTTTGCCTTACGAGTGCCTGTGGCTTGCATAGGAACTCCTGTTACGAAATGCTACTTTTACACTTCTCTCCTGTATGACCCATCCCCTGAGTAACCAAAAACGTTCCTCCATCCATGATCTGCTTCCCGCCAGAGCTATAGGCTCACTGTTGGGCACAAACAGGACTTTTGTCTGTCTTCAACTTCTTCACCATGCTAACTTTCTAAGAAAATTATTCTACAACAAATGTACAAAGCATTTTCAGGCTCTGGAAACAACAATAGTTTCAAGCAGAAAAAAAATCTCAATGCTTACCCATAAGCACTTTTTCTTCTGTGAACAAACCACTGTATACATATTTCACAACATTGCCCATTTGAAAGACTCAAATTTCATAGAAAATCTTACATCAAGGTAAAGTTATTTTTAAAATAATCTGTGCGATGATGTTAGTTCTGGATTAAAACAACTTGCCTGCTCCAACTAGTAACAAGACAATGAAATACAGCCTTGTGCATTATACAGTCAAAAACAAAACAAAACAACAAAAAACAACAGCAACAACAACAAAAAAGAGTTTCTAATTCTCTGAAAAGTTTCTGGTGAGTACAAAGTCTTGAAGTACTGGGGACAGAGGGAGCTTTTTCTCAACATGCATCACAGAATGGTTTGGGCTGGAAAGGACCATAATATCACCTAGTTCCAAACCCCTTGCCATGGCCAGGGACACCTTCCACTAGACCAGGCTGCATGGCAGATACACTGCATAAACTCACAACAACTTCAAAACCACATTTGCAATTGATGTCACAAATAATTCTGAATCTCTGCATGGTATGTACCTTACTAGCTCAAAGGAGGTATTTACTACTGACAGATAAAATATAGCTTTGAGGAACTGTATGCCTGTACATTAAGGTGATCTTCAGATGCATACAAAACCAGGATGATTTTAATTCTAATGATGACAAATTGTGCTACCTTTTTCTCACAAATAAACAGTGAGAAATATATCAATCTGCTGTTTACTTTTATCTTCCTATGCAAACCATCGTGGAAAAAATGTGACAACTGTAAGTGTTCCATTAAAGAGCAAAATCATACAAAATACCACAAAAATAATATTAACGCTTTGAGAGCAACAATTAAAAAAAATATTGTTCAGAAAAATAACTCTGATTCCTTAAAATCGACCTGCCCTTTTAGAAACCTATTTGTTTACCTGTACTTTTCATTCTTCCATATTCAGAATGTGGAAAACCCTTAGCTCACAACAAGTCATGCCAAAATGATCCAATTAAATACAGTTTATAATAGAAAATATTTGCATTTTGTACCTTTCTTTTTAATGTCACAATATTAGGGCACCACCCCCTTGGGTCTCTTCGTTTTCACATCCCTCAGAACTGCTTTCATAATAATAATTCACACAACACTGAAAATCTTTGGCACCATACTTCAATGTCAAAAGGAATTAATTCAAACTGAAAAAGTACAAAACCTTTTGTCCCTTTAAATAAGAAATTTTAATGAGATATGTAATTGTATTTATTGCACATCAAGAGTACAGATTTAATTCAGATTGCACAAGAATACCATATTCCTATTTTTTCCCAGCCTGATAAAAAAGCTGGAGGCATTTCTACAGAGTACTAACCTTAAAAATCTTGACACTCCCCAACAGGAAATTGAATTTCTACAAAAACTTTGGGAAGGATTCGACTTGGATTCCTGCACAAGGTATTTACAGCCTCTTTAGGTCCAAATGTACAACACAGCCCACGGATGAGAGCGCAGCATATACAAGAACAATACATTGAACAAGTTGGCGTCAAGCAAAACTGTTGAGAATATAAGTCCCAGGGGAGCAGAGTGGAAGGTATCAGGACACACTATTCAAGAGCTTAATGTTTTTTTCTAAGTCTTTATAAAGCATCCTCTAATGAAATAATTTTTACGGTAACTGCTGCTCTTCTATACATTTTGACAGGCATGTAAGATGGCAACCCTCCAACCTCTCTTACCACCATGAGCTTCAGGTATGGTTTGTTTTTCAAGGAATGAATAAGAAACATTTCCTACTCAACAAGACGCTTACTGTGAGTTCATTCCCTTAGAGAGGAGCTAGGTTTGGAGGAGTTTGTGTGGTTTTTTTATTAAAACATTGGTGCCAGGATTTCCAAGAAAGGCCCTCCGAAAACTGGCCTCTGATAACAGGCCTTCTCTTCTGGTCCACAACCAAGGCTGGTTTCAAAGCCAAAAGCATACATGACCATAAATGGAAGCCACCAGCATTAGGAACAATCATCTTTGTAAAACTGTGATTTTACGGGAAAAAAAAAGAAACAAACAAAAAAACCACCACAACAAAAAACAACCAAAACACAAAAACACAACCCAAAAACCAATCCCAAACACTGGCAAACACACTACGCAGTACAGTCCACCATTGTAATGCATCAGTAGGAACTCTAACTTCAAGCCTGCCTTCGTGGAAACTACGATGGTTTTATGAACATCAAAATCTTCATGAATTTGTTACAGATTAGCTCACTGGGATGAGGGGCTGGTCTTGAGGGAGGCCATGACCCCTGAGCACAATTCACCAATGACCTGCAGTCAGTCAGTAAGTTTTGGTTGCCTTGGGGGCAAGCAGCATCACCAGGGCACACAGCAGACCAGGGGACACAGCCCCGTCCATAGGGAGGGTCTCTCTTGGCACCGCAGTTCCCCAGGGACCCTTGAAACTGACTGGCATGCCTCAGGCGCAAGGGAGTCCCTGCTCAAAGCCCAAAGGATCTGAAGAATCATGCCCACGTGGCCTTTATTCTTATGTCTGATGTGACCACTTGTACTGTTGTCTATCTTATTAGATAATGCTCCCTCAAGATCCTTGAAGAAAAAATTTCTCTGCTTTCATTTTCCCAAGACATGCTGCAGAAATGCTCAAATGTGTAAGTAACAGTTTGCAACACTGAACTAAAAGGATGCACGATAACAGTTGGCTTGAAAAGGGAGAGGAATAATCTGTTCTTCATATGCTCTACAGACAGACCATAAACACAAGGCTTAAAAACAACCTTCTTAAATCTAAAGATAAGGCAGCTGAAGAGTACGTTGCCTATAAAAGTTACAGAGTTATTACCAGGGATTAACAAATTTCTCAAGAGCAACACAGAAATGGGATTTTGCTGCAGACAGGAGAGGGTGCCTAGGGATGGTCTGTCCCTTCTATAGCTGTAGATAACCCAGCCTCCTGTAAAGATAAGGCTGATGTGATCACAAAGCACCAAACTCTCCCCAGTACTTTTCACAGCCCATTAGCTTTGGCATCCATTTGGTTTGAAAGAAGGGCAGAGGTGTCAAGAGAAATGCGTTTCCCAACCTCAGATTTTCAGGGATCTTAGCGGAATTGCTGACACATCCATCAGGGAGCTAGTCAGGGTATGGGCTGTTTCTGATACAGTTAATGTTTATGCTGCCTGCTGGCCCATTAAAAGTGCTACGCAGTGCTCATGCTGCCATTTTCCTTTTCCTTATGAAAAAGGCAGTCTTCAAGGCTAGGAGCGAGAGAAGGAAGGCACCTTTGAGGCAACTCTTAGGACATGAGTCATAAGTACTATAAGACAAAACCATGCCTTTGGGTCCCCACCTCAGTTGCTGCTTCATGAGAAAACTACAGAAACATCATTTATTTTCAGTGCAATCTAACATCTACAAAAACCTCACACATACTTTGGTGATTATTGTTGAACATTGTTTATAAACATTTCACAGCTACAGGTTGGGCAGAGAAGAGATTCAGAGCAGCCATGCAGAGAAGGACTTGAGGGTGTTGGTCGATGAGAAAATGAACATGAGCCAGCTTCAGTGTGTGCGCTCGCAGCCCAGAAAGCCAACCGTATCCTGGGCTGCATCAAGAGGAGCATGACCAGCAGGCCGAGGGAGGTGATCCTGCTCCTCTACTCTGCTCTTGTTGAGACCTTACTTGGAGTACCATGTCCACAGGAGGGCCACGAGGATGATCAGGGGACTGGAGCACCTCCTGTATGAAGACAGGATGAGAAAGTTGGGGCTGTTCATCCTGGAGAAGAGAAGACTGCGTGGAGACCTCATAGCAGCCTTCCAGTATCTGAAGGGGGCCTACAAGGATGCTGGGGAGTGACTCTTTATGAGGGACTGTAGTGATAGGACAAGGGGTAATGGGTAAAAACTTAAACAGGGGAGATTTAGGTTAGATATAAGGAAGAACTTCTTTACTAAGAGAGTGGTGAGGCACTGGAACAGGCTGTCCAAGAAATCTGTGAATGCTCCATCGCTGGCAGTGTTCAAGGCCAGGCTGGCCAGGCTTCTGAGCAACCTGGTTTAGTGTGAGGTATCCCTGCCCATGGCAGGGGGTTTGGAACTAGATAATCTTAAGGTCCTTTTCAACCCTAACTATTCTATGATTATCCTTCCTTTTACTCCCTGTCACACCCTGAAAAGTAAAAATGACAGTCAAAATCCCATCTCACTCTTACTGATGATCAAACCTTACTCACTGTTAGTACTGCCACTCTTCCTGATGATCAAACCTCTGGAATGGTGCTCTTCCCCACCTGCTTCTTGCTCTGCAAGTAGCAGAGTCAATAACAAAGAGCAGAGAAATGTTCAGACCTAGCTGACTAGGGCTGGAGGGATGAAGAGTATATGGTCTGTTGCTCAATATCCTGCTTCTCAGCAGATGCTCAGCTATGGTGTTTTCAGCACATGCATGAAGTTCTCTCTAGACTTGGCAAGCTGATTAAACACAAGCATACAGGACTCACATCCTGTGAAATTATTTTGCATTCCAAATAGTCTTTCAAAAAAAAACACATCACAAACATTTTGTATAGCTTAAGACCTCAAACACGTTTCCAACATCAAAAGATACATGGTCAAGCAAAGTTTGGCTCACAATTAGATAAAGTTTTCCAAGGTTCAGTATCGGCAGAAATGCTCCTGCAATGAGGTGAATGATGGAATTTGTTATTTTTAAATTCCACTGGAAATAGTTGTGCAGTTTTTTGTACAAGAAACTATTCCCCTGCAATGTTTATACTTAAACATTTCTGTAAGGAAAGTTTGAAAACAAGGCAAATTTTCCTTCCAAGTTGGGAAAAACAGACAGCAGAGACATAGTAAGAAATTAAGGGAAATCTATTGCCCATTTTTACTCATCATAATAGCCACTGAAATTTTTAAAGTATACGTAAAAACCTGTAAATACTTTCAAAAGGTTACATGATCCTCTTAATTAAAAATGAAACATATAATTAATGAGATATATCTATGACAAGATAAATATTTTTTTGTTAGGACATAACCTTGCTGTAAAGGGGAATCAGGCAGGCAGGGGAATCTCCTGCACGTCAGTGCAGCAACGGCAGTTCCTGCACCATGAACAGTGAAACTTCCTGAAGGGAAACCACTGCTGAATGATCTGAACTTGTTAAACATGGCCGAAGAAATTAATGCCTCTTTTCACAAACAAATGAGGAATGAGCAAATAACAATGTAGTTGGGTACTCAACTTACAAGCAGCTATCAGTTGTGACGTGCTGAGATGCCACACTGTGTGCAAGGGGCTTGCCTGCTGCTTATGCCAAGTATAATCCACCTGTTATTCTGAAACCCCAACTTGAGATGAGACATCGCATGGGATCACAGGGAACCTGAACCTAAGTATAACTAGGGCAAGAAAAAGGAATGGGCATGTCCTCTCCAGCTCCCAGACAGACAGACAGCAGTCACAAAGTCTGGAAACATGAAGAGAAAGTACTGGCACAAAAAGGAGCAAAAATAGTACCGACACATTGCCTTCAGCTTCCCAGGGAGTTAGAGGGAATTTATAGGACAGAAAGCCCAGCACTGATCACACAATCACAGAATAGTTTAGGTTGGAAGGGACCTTCAAAGGTCATCTGGTCCAATCCCCCTGCCATGAGCAGGGACATCTTCAGTGAGACCAGGCTGCTCAGAACCACATCCAGCCTGGCCTTGAATGTCTCTAGGGATGGTGCATCTACCACCTCTCTGTGCCACTGTTTTACCACCCTCATAAACTTCACAGTAGCATACTGACCATTTGGCAGCACCCTGCAGTTTGTAATCAGTGTCATATTTTGTGCCTCTGTGCAAGTGTTTCACACCACATCCAAGGCAGAAAATACACTTTGGAAGTAACATAGAGATGCATCAAATTTGGGCTGCATGGGAACAAGACTCCTGGCAAGCTCTTAGGGGACTACAGTAAACCTCTCAATGGCAATGGCATATTTACTAGCCAGATGAATAAGAGTCCATTTCCAATGTATCAAAGTACTTGCATTTTTCTTAATGCCAAAAAACTAGGGAAACCAAAGGGGCGATAAGATTCTGCTGTAGTTTCAAGGACATTTTCTCACAGTAATCCAGTTTTGCAAGGCATACAATTATTTGGAAAAAAAAAAAAAAGCCCTAAGTAAAGCTGACAAAAAGAGCAAGAACACATCATCCCTTCCGTTTCTCTTCCCACTATTTATTTATTTCCTGGCAGATGCAGAGAAGTGCTGAACCAGCAGCTCTCTTGGCTGGTGGAAGTCACCAGCTGGAAGCAAAGGGAACAAAGAGCAGTGCAGGTGGAGCTGCGTGGGAAGAGATGGGGGATGCAAACAGGGGCACAGAAATAGCGACACTGAGCAGATACAGAGAGACTCCCCTTCCTCTCCACTCACTACCACAGTAACTTTTAAAATGCTATTCTACAGCCATCTTCTATCTCCTGCCCACACCGCTATTTAGAATCATAGAATTATTTAGGTTGGAAAAGACCTTTAAGACCATCAAGTCCGACCATTAACCTAGCACTGCCAAATCCATCACTAAAACAATGTCCTTAAGTGCCACATCTACATGTCTGTTACATACCTCCAGGGATGGCAACTCCATCACTTCCCTGGGCAGCCTACATCAGCTCTATTAACTTGCCCATGAGCAGCAGAACTGACAAATCCCAACTTTCTCTAGACCTCCAACTTCAAGTGACACTCCTCTACTGATTCTTTAATGTTTAACAAGGGCTGAGTTCACCCGGGAACTTTCTTCTCAGCAGCAAAATTAACAGGGCTGTCCTTTACCAAATAACTTGGGTCTTTGATACAACTCCCATGAACTTTTCAAAGTCTCTCAATTTTCTTGAAATTTTGGTGAAACAGTTCAATTCAGAAGTTATTACTGGGTTGAATCAACAGCATCATTGCACAAGCTTCATTTCTTTTGAAAACCAGGCCAAAAAGAACCCAACCCACGACATGGGAAATTGGCAAATTTTAGATTACATTAAGAAAGATGATGTGGAATAAGCAGTATCTAAGGAGATCACCTCATTTTTGTGCTCATTTTTGATCTGAAACCACATGGCTATGTAGGAAACGGCAAGACTTTTCAGGATTATAAGCTCATGTTTAGCCATATAATGATAACCAAAAGACCGTTAGTTGGCTGGTCATTTCCAGCAGAAGATGAAAGCTTGTGTTGCATAAAGAGCAGGGTGACAGGTTAAGCATGCCCCTAACAGAGAACCAGAGGAAGAATGTCTTCCCTGTAGCGTATGTTACACATTCAGAAACTCAAACATGCCTTCAACCATTTGACCCTTTAATGGTTAATTAGACTGATGGATGTTCACACAAGGATATAACTAGCTTTCATACTCTGTTTGCAAACTGCGTACTAAATGAGCTACTACTGCCATGGAGGGGTAAATTTAGCATTCCTATTGCAAATGAGTCCTTCTAACATTACATTTGTAACAGTTCTCCCAGACAGGCCACAAGAAAAGGCTATGACAACAGAGTGAAACATATCATAACAAGGTATTAAAAGCATGAACAGGTAAACTTCTAACAGAACAGAAACATCAGCAGCAAAATAAACATTTTGTATTTCAGGGGACCCAAGTGTCATTTTAGGTTAAAATTTTTTTAAGCATCAAGTTTGGGAAGTGGTTCACTATGTCAATGTGTATTAGCTTATGATCCAAATTCACCTTTCCTTGGAACTACACAACTCCAGTACACTCTTTTGTTACAAAACTATAGCCCTTACATCATCTTACAGCAATGGTAAACTGGTTTTGAAACTGCCTAATGACCTTCTACAAATTAAAACTGCTGTACAATGCTGCTTGTAAGACATTTGTCTTGCAGTAGCCACCAGTGTGCAAAGCAAAATTCCAAGTATTTAGAGTTGGCCCAAATAATCTTACTGCTACAAAGTTCTTCTCTGTGCTCTGCAGAGTCGCATACAAACCACAGCACTCAACTAGACAGTGCTGTGGAAACTGTAGAAATGCTATTTTGGGAAAATGACAATTTCACCATGGGACAGTCCTGCAACTATGTATTACCAAAACTTTCCATATGGAAGGGAATCAGGAACACAGAAAACTAGATAGCACTGTTCATCCACTTCTTTAAATGTATTTCACATCTACGGCCCCTGACCATTGCTCCTCTCTGTTTTCATTAAAATACCAAACACTCAGATTTTGAGACTTAACTTACCCTGAGTGACCCAGTTATTAGAAGTATTACCCAAGTATTACTGGCCTGCCTCAGTATTAATTTGGTTGTTACTAATACTGGCACTTAGATTTTGCCAAATAATTTAAACTGTATAATGGGGAGAAAAGGGAAGAGGAGATTCACCAACTTATCCCCTACTTTTTGCACGTCTGGATGTTTCCCCTACTCAGAGATACTGACCATCTGAACAGAAGACCATCAGTCCAATCCCAGAGTGCCTGATTTTATTGTAGGGCTTAAATTTAGTACTTATACTAAAATAAAGTGCCTTGGTAGACTTAATGCTTTACCTCTTGCACACTCCCTCTGCAATCAAATATATGCACGGCGAATAACACAGTCTAAAAACAGCTAATGAGTATTTCCAAAGGAAAAAATATTCCTTTGGAGAATATCCTCATCAAGGACAGCCCTGATTCAGATTAGATCGAATAAAAGATATAATTACTGTAACATAGCTTGGGGGGAGGGGCAGCAGAGAGAGAAGGAAAATAAAGGGACTGATAACATGATGTACATAGCATTAAGAACTGATTTTCCTGCTGACATCAGCACTGCCCAGTGCTGCTCTTTCTTGTCCTGAAACAGTATTTGCTCTGGCCAGTGAACCCAGGACCTGCCACTCTATGAGGGGCCAGGTGTTGTAACATCATCACCCCCTGGCTCCCCATCTTGGTTCCTTTCTCTCACAATGCTCAAAACACATTTTGAGAGGCATGACTTCACAGTATTATTTTATAAGTATCTCTGGAATAACAACTTAGTGCTGTTTTTAAAAAAGTCCATAGTTAAGCAAGTATAGCAGTAGGTTACAAGTGCAAAAAACCCCAACCATACTATTCATTGTATGCAGGCCTCCATCACGTACCACATGTAGAAAACAGAAGGCTGAGGTTCTCAATTTCTAACTTCAGCGGCATCTCATGACAAACTCAACCTAAAAACCAGATGAGATTTGGGCTCTGTAGTTTTGTTTGAGCTTTTTGTTTTGGGGAGGTTTTGGGGTTGTTGCTATTGACAAGCTTCTCATAAGACCACTCAAGGACTCCGTAGGAAGCTTCAGGTACCAGCATAATTGTAAACCTTACATTACCCCTTTTTGAAGGCCACCAGGTTCTAGCCTGTTTCACCTTCTGTCTGCAGCAGACATTTGTATCTATAACATGCTCATCACCATGCTATCTAAAGCATCTAATAAAATCAGAAACAAGCAGCTTCCTGGTTCCTGCCTTTTATTACTCAACAGTAGAGAACAGCAGTTAACAACATACTTATTTTTGCCTTCTGATCTTCTCCCAAACCAGATATCTCCCAATACACACATTGGAAAAGAAGCCTGAAGGAGTCGGCCAATCTGTTTCACAGCCACTGCTTGTAATGAGAATCACTACTGCCCTGTTTCTACTACCTCCCAGCTCCCTCATCCTCATGCAAGGTCTCCACTTGTCTTAGATTCTTATAAAGGGAAACTAGCTTTAGCCTATCTGTTCTTTATGCTTCCTACCAGCTCCATAAGGGATCCCATGTAAGTACTACAAGCACAAAAAGCTACTGAGAGGCCTGAATGTCACAGTTACCAAACCCAGAAAGGAACCCAGCCAGTAACCTAGAAGTCAGCTGACAATAACCTACAGAAACATACTATCTCTTGGGAATAGCCTTCTATTCAGTTTCTCGCTCTTACTCTGTTTAAGAAGAAAATTACTGTATTCTGTGTCCAAAGGAAAATTTCCAGGACCCCTTTTTACCATTAATACTAAATTCAGAATTTACAGAGGAGAAGAACAGACAGCCAGGACATATGGGACATGTCCACATAGCTAAATAAGACTTCTAGCAGCAACAATTATCTAGGTCTTTCACAGCTGCTAACAATAATAGAAAAAACCCTCATTCTTCAGAGGTTTAAACATTTGCTTCTCAACTCTCAGAATGAGGATCAATTATAGACAACTGTTCATGGCGGATCTCACACTTGGTGTCTCCCAGACCTCATTCTGAAAGCAGTGGCAGAGTGCTACAAGGTGCTAAAAATGACAGGAGACCATATCCAAGAAGGGATGAACACCACACACGAAGTCCGACAAATCCAGCCAGATGGCAGCCACCAGATCTAGTCATCTTGAACTAGACTAATGGAAAATACTGCAAAAACTTGAGTTTCTTCCTGAGGGGGAAAAAAAAACCACCCCACAAACAAAAAACCACGACACACCTTAAAATTACCACCATTTCACACAGCATGCTTGCACCTTATGTGCTGAAATGTGTCGGTGCAGCCGGTGAGAACCTACTTGCTTGCATCTAAACCAAGTGCTTGTCCTCAATTCAGCTAAAGAGCACAGGACTTCAAAGAAGCAACATCAGACAGTCAAAAACATCGTCTCCACTGCCCATGCACAGTATGTCAGCATGGTATAGCACATTTTATATCACAACTTATATTTGCGTTTCTGCCTCGACATACTAAAGGAAAAGCAGCCTATGGCTATTAAAACAAAGTTGTTCCTAAAGACAGCAATTATTCAGAGGCGGGGAAGAAAAATAAATAAACAAACCCACACATAAATCACACTATTGAGTTCATTTCACCTCCCTTCACATTTATTTTTATTTCTGGCACTTGAAACCTCAGAGTACATCACCTTTTACTGCTCCACTGCTGTTACTGTTAGTAACAAAATAATTCTGACTGTACTTGTTAGCCCACAGCAGTCACCCTGTTTTGCAAACGATTAGACACATTGTTTTATTCCAAACGACCATCATCTTGGCTTCCATAGGACATCGCTTTGTAAATTATGCCAGAAGTAAATAATGCGTGAAACGTGAAACGTTACCTAGGCCAAAGCTGATCTCATGTTTCTTGGTGTGGAAAGCGAGACATTAAGAAGAAGAAATGATTTTTTTAGAAGTAATTCATTTGAAAGGCTCATGCCAAAAAACCACTTGAATTTTATAATAATAATAATAGTAATAATAAAGCAATGCTACAGACATTTGCTATTGAAAGTAGAATTCAGTTCATGACTCATACTGCAGTGAGCAAGCAGACACCATAGATTATGTTCAGACATCTTAGATTCAAGCTCAGCCAACTGTTTCCCATTAGCCAACTCTAAATTTTCAGTGCCACTAAGCCAGTGGGAATTACAAAGTCTAAATCCAGTGTTTCAAGTATGGCCCTAGTCAAAGGAGCTCACCACTATCTCCTGTCAGAAAGGAAGACCTACTGAGGTACACATTCAGACTGCAGGATTATGCAGACATGAGGGTAGGATACTAGAAGAACCATTTGCAGCTTTTTTGGATGGGGTGTTACTGCTCAGGGGAGTTAAAAATCTACAGAAAGCAGCAGAAGAAAACGCTGAAGATTTGCTTTGGTAGTCAGGCTACCTAAAGTCTCTCAAGACCCTGCTGGGGATTTATTAAGACATTTGCTAATAATGCTGCTGTAAGCAGGGCACTCTTGTTGCTCTTCTCAGTAATTTCTGTTCACTAGGAAGGCCACTAAATAACTCTCCCACGTCCAAGAGACTATTTAACAGGCAGCATGTAACCATAGGATAGTGTTAAGCAGACCTAGTCCAAACAGGAGAGCATCCACCACACACCACAGACACGCTCTCCATAGGGCACCACTTGTCAGAAGCAGCTTCTTCAATACTCCTCTCCAAATGTACCATCCAGTCTAAAACAGCTGCCAGCATGAAGCAACCCAACCTTAATGTTTGCAAGGCAGATCCAGGGGAGAAATAAACATTATTAAATAAACTATTTAAAACATTATTTAAGTCCAAAGATATAAGACCCTAACTTCCTATTTTTTGATAAAGATCTATCTCATCAGTTGAATCGTTAAAAGTCATCATTAAAACAAGATTTTTTTTTTTAATAAAGATGGTAACATTTTTCTTTCTGCCAGCAAATAAAATTTCAAAACATATTTAAGCAACTAGACATTTTAAATTTTATTTCAGTAGGAAATTTGCTCCATTATCAGCTCTAATAAGATATACGCCTACTTATGTAAGTACATGTGATACATGCAAAGTTAAAGTTAGAGGAAAACTGGAATTCATTTAAAAATACACAGACCATCTACATCTGCTAGGAAACAAACCCCACACATTTCTTATGTACACAAACATTTGGAAGTTTATAAAAAATGTTTTGTCTATTAAACAGACTGGTAAATAAACTAAGTATAATTTGCAGCTAGTGATTTAGCTGATTATTTCTGGTCACATGTGTCCTACAAGATCACAAAACTACTGGCTCTCCTCCAACCACATCCTTCCACCTCATCATTGTGTCTAAACTGCAGCAGGGAGAAAAAAAGAATAGGAAAAAAAAAAAAACCAAAACCCAAACAGTTCTTCCCGACAGAGCTCTACATTTTAGGCAGTGGTCACTAAATAATGCTCCTCAATACACTGAGAAAAGAAAATATTCCCTTTGTTCAGGAAGAGTGGACTTCTATTTGCCCACAGTTGGCTTTCTACTCCAGCAACTTGTTCTAGTTAATTACCCACTAACTCAGCTGTTCAATGGTTTGACTGTCTTCAAAAGTCACTCATTAATTTTTTATTTTACCATACTGTTGGTGTGTTTAGATGTTAATACATCAAAGAGTCTTGCTTTACAAATACTGTATCAAGTGTCTCTCTGATTCATAATATTGTAAATTTAAATAGATTATTTATCCTGATTCCCTGTCACAGAAATGCTCGTTCTTTCATGAATGCATCTTGGCTAATTTTTCAGCTCAAACGAATTCCTGTTCTCAGAGTTTATACCAACAGTCCTTTGTGGTAGGTGCTTCTGGTAGGTGTCTGTGCTAGATTCACCCACTGAAACAGGTGAATCTCACGTATAACATCTCCTTTGCAAAACAGATTGTGATCAACATCAATCAATCTGTATATAAACATCACGATACTGAGAGCATTGCTTTAGATACATGCACAAGTAAAAAAGGTTATTCTCAACTGTTTTCTGAACCCTCTGCAATGTATGCAAGTACCATGACAAACCCAATTATTTTTAAAAAATAGTAATAATAAACATTCATCATCGTGCCAGCTTCAGTGCAGCACACTCTTACGACAAAAGTTACTGGGCTTCATCCAGACTTTTTCCTCTTGAGTTATTTTAAATTGCTGGCACAGCAAAGCATTCTTTCATTGGAAAATAAAATAATTCATTCATACTTGGGTATTATGAGTGTTAATTATTGAAGGCTGCAGGCCCTGAGCAGGCTAATTCTGACCATCCCGCTGAATGCCTCTGACAACCAAGCCTAGGAGTTTCTGGTTTTACAGTGCGACTTGAAGCACTTTTCTTAATAGACAATACCACTGTGATTTTTACCTTTGGATTTTGCATGTTCCTACTTACATAAACACAGATTTCATTGTGTCTCTACAACAGCAATGACAGTTCAGGGGACTATGGCCAAAAGTACCGATACAATGATACTGAAATATCAGTTTTCCTTTCCTTTTCTCTACCGAGGTACAACAGAGTGAATTTTGTCTTCTATAAAGTAGCCAGACTTTCCTCATTCAAAAAGCTCCTATTTTAACTGGCACAGTTCTTGCTCTTTTCTGCCTGGTTGAGGCAGACAGTTAATAGCACCCCAGCTATTAAGCAGGTAACAATTCATGCATAAGGAAATAAAAATTAAAAAATATAGGTAATAGTGGCATTTTTCCAAAAAAATAACAACTTGGCAATTTGGTTTTTTTAATCTAGTCACACTTCTGCCTTTTTGAACATGAAGACACAATGTAGAGTTGTAACTATAGAGACAAGTCATGGTAAACACAAATTAACTCACAAAGACAAGATCACTGGTCTGTGTTCCCTATTCACACAGAGCTGGAAGGAGAGTCCCAGCTAAAAAAAATGCAGCATTTGTGCAGCTCCAGCATCGCACAATTAGTATTTGTCATCCTCAGAGCTCAAAACAACAGTGTGCTCTTCTGCAGAGGAAAGAATGCGGTTTTGGGTATCTGTGCTGATATAGCACAAGTCCACAGATCAGAATAAAGTTTATAAAACTGGGAATTAAAGATATCATCAGACAACCAAGTGAGAGTAAGTCAGAAACTAATAGAAAAAGATAAGCATTTCAGTGTCAATCTTGAGTCCAAGTCCTGCTCCCTAATTTCTTAAGGCAAAATCTCTAGAGACCACAGTACTTCCAACAAACAGTAAAACTAACACAAGGTAGTTCTCCTTCTCTGATCAGTGCGCAATGACTCTGTAAAGCACTCTTTTATCTGAAATCCATGCAGACATGAGTAGCATTGGTACTTGGCACCCATGACAAAGGCACTTTGGGGTCTTGGACTCGAGGAGCAAAGGCTGTACTCAAAACGGGGTCACAAATTGGTTGCCCAAAGTGAGACAAGGCAAACCAGCCATCATCAACACCTGTGGCACAGCAGTTCGTGTACTGACATCCCAATACGCTCAGGGAGCATAATCACAGAATCACAGAATCATAGAATAGTTAGGGTTGGAAAGGACCCTAAGATCATCCAGTTCCAACCCCCCTGCCAGGCGCAGGGACACCTCAAACTAAACTATGCCACCCAAGGCTCTGTCCAACCTGGCCTTGAACACCACCAGCGATGGAGCATTCACAGCTTCTCTGGGCAACCCTTTCCAGTGCCTCACCACCCTTACAGTAATGAATTTCTTCCTCATATCCAATCTAATAGAACTGATTCCTCCAAGGAAAAGACCAGAAACCCCAGGGAGGGTTTGCCCTTGTGGGCATGCAAACCTGTTGTCATCTACTGATGGCCACCAGTAGTGCCTCCTGCCCAGAGATGCAGCTACTTCTCCCTTCTTACTTCTACTGCTATAGTACCTCTGCCAGCCTTCCCCCCTCATGAGCAGCGTTACCAATACTGACCTATGTAACAGAGTACACTGTGAGATTGCCTTTACCACAGAAATATTTCTGTGGCTCTGGTGAGTTCAAGACATTAATTTTTTCAGGATTTTTCTTCGCATAAATTCAGTTCTTTTTCCCTTTATTAGGGGCCAAACCATATAGAGCACCATCTTCAACTTGACCAACATGGGTAAATATAAATCCAGCTGATGAGTTACTTCTATTTCTGACAGTCTGCATAACCTCATGGCACATGACTAATCTGCTCCTTCCTCCTTTGACTTATGTGTTGTTAAAAATAAATAAATAAAACAAAAGCAAAACTAAAACCAGTCCTAGCATAGATCTTTCAGATCTGCCTGTAAGAGATTATAGGCATTTTACAGAGTTACTTTAAAAGCCCCTGAAGATGAAAGGTGAAAGATCTGCCACAGGCACTGTGCAAGTCTAAATAAAATCTGAATGGCTCTGCCCTTAACCACACTATATGGCTAGTCGAAGACTTTCAGCACACGGGGGAGGTATGATTATACAGTCTGCAAAACCCATGCTGTCCTGTCCCTGTCATGCCCTTCTCCACCCTGAGAAGCGTCTGACACTTTTAATTTTAGTGCTAATTTCATCCATTTTTCCAGAACTGAAATACCTCTTGACAAGTTCCTCCTCTGATCCCATCAGGAAAGTTAAATAGGTACAATTTCTGCTGTACTCTACTGTCCAGCAGAATAGCTGGCTTTAATGGGCCTGGGTGTAATGAATCTGTATTCAATCACTCATTCTTAGCAAGACCCAGGACTCTTGGGTGCACACCATCTGCTCCTACTGACCTGGCCGTGGCCTGGAATTTTTCCATTTATTCCAGCATTTCCGCTTTTGGCACATGCTCTGACATTCCCTACCTGCTCACTGTTACATAGCCTGTTTCACCTAAATAACCTCTTGGATGAGCTAAACTAACCTTTAAACCAATCAAAACCCTTGCCTGTTTGCTGCCTGGGAGCACGCATCCCTGTTTTTTCCCACAGGAATTGACATATTGAACAGCAGCACTCCAGCCAGGACGCACCCACATGATTTTTGTCTAGATGGCAAACCCTGCCATTATCATTAACGAAGATGGAAGACTTCCCATGATGGTTATGAGCATCTGGCTACAAGGAAAGGCTCATTCTTTCTTACAGATTTATTTCACTTATTACACAAGTACAAATTCAAGTACAGTGGCACTAAATCCTAGTTCTAGAAGCATACTGATCTGTAAAATTGTTTCTCAGTTAATACCTTGAGAATAAAAAGCTGTAAACTGCATATTGCTTACTAATGCTCCACAGCAGCTCCTTGTCATAGCCCAGACAAGAGCCAAGGAATGGTGTAAAGCACCTTCTGGACTGTGCAGGCTCTGCTTAGCAGAAATCCAGGACTGGTTTCCAGTCCAAATCTCCCCATTCCTGACACAGCAAAATTCAGCATGACCATTTCTCAGTCGGTCAGTAGGGATGCCTGTATATAAGCACCAATTGTGACACACAAGGATTTAAAAAGCATTTAAAAAGGCAAAAAACTTCCATGGTCAGCAATTATTTCAATATCTTAACCCACACAAGCTGCCTCTGGCCAAAATTGGTGTTCCCTGTAATAAGGAGGAAACATCTACCACGCACCTCTGTGCCTGGTTCCCCTAATGGTTAGAATGGTGGGGTTCTTTAAACAGAAACTATTAGACTGCATTTTGGGAGGATTATAAAAGATAAAATATCAGCAAATATCTCAAACACTTTGTGGGGGTTTCCCCCTGTAAAAACATCCACATTTCCATTTTTCTTCCCCTCTCCCAATACATTATGTTAATTCTTTTTTACTTAAATTCCATTAAATATTAGGAAGAACAACTGACAGCAGTAGGTTCTAAGGACAGGCACTGTAGCCATAGAGCAGAAAGCCTATGATTAATGTCATATAAACAAGAGGCAAAGGGCACTAAGAAGGAAGACAAACATCCCCAGATCCCACTGGCCTTATTTTCTGAATATTCCTGAAGCCAATTACAGGGCTATTTTTCCAGTAACATTCTCCTCACAGCAAAAATATACCTGGAAATACTCTAAAACAGTAAAAGCCAACAAAAGCATTAAAGAAAACCCCCAAATCCTCAGGCTTAATTCACGCATTACTATAAAATGACCCCCAAAACATATTCTGATAATAATATGATAATAAATTTCATTTAAATGATAAGGTAAGGAAGTACAAAGCAAAAATAAGAGTTTTTCCATACTTCTTTGGAAAATGAAATTACTAATACCAAAGCCACACAAATTGACTGATAAGTCTTTAATAAGTTTCTTAAATATACCTTCTTATTTGAAATTAAATGCCCTCTTCTTCCTCTTTGCAAAAGACCTACTCCTGGTGCTAGACCTGCATGAAAACTGTACTTTCACCACCCCATTCACCTGCAAGACCAAGGCCCAAGTGTGGCTTAAAATGAAGTAGTACTACAGTACTTGCTAACGTTTTTGATTTCACAGATCTGGTAAACAACGCAAGTAAGAGAGGGAAAACATCCTTGAAATATCATCATTTTCGTTCATGATCACCTGTATAATGTGAATTTATACGAGTCATTAAGAGATGACCTGATAGCTATCAGGAAAGCAGGAAGGGAGGTTGGTACCCTCAGGCAGGACCCAGGGAGAAGTATATTTCAGCTCAATTTCAATGTAACATTTTTCTGCTTGATAAATAAAGAGCTCCTGAAGAACACAATTCCTGTAAGCAAAACTTCAGAAGAGCAGGAATACCCTACGTCTGTTTAGTTTATTGTCAGAAGTATTACGCAGCTATGGTGCGCTAGTTAAATTACTAACCCACAGGTGGGGAATACCGCAAGCCTGGCTTGTGGTATATCCCTGTCACTGGAAACTGGATGACACAAGCCTTCGTGCCCGCTGACTGAGATCCTCCTCGCAGTTAAGGAGGGTTGCGTCTCCCTAACACTGCTGGGGACCACTTCTGGGCCCCTGCTGCCCTGATGGCATGAGACCCTCTTACTTCAAACCTAAATGCATTTGCTCTCAAGAACAGGCACGTAAACACTGCAACATCACTTCACCTACAGCATTTCTGTCACTTAAACAACACATGAAGAAAAGTACCAACGTTCAGGCAGGACCGGACGCATCACATGTCTTTTACAGATCTGCGAACACAGCTGTCTCTGCGTGAGATTCGGGGACCCTGCTGAAGCAAGCCGTGCCAACCACCGACCCTGTCCGCACACCGCGCTCCGCGCAGGCTGCGCGGAACCCCGCGCCGCGGCACGGACACCAGCACCCGGGGGGAGGCAAGGAACGCGGCTGCGGAACACCAGCGGCACGGACAGCCTGCCAGGCAAGACGGCGGGCACGAAGCAGCCCCGCCTCCGCAGCGCTCTGCCCCGCGTCCGCACCCACCGCCGCGGACAGAGCCCCGTGGAGGCAAGGGGGCACCGCGCATCCCCTAACTTTGGAGCAGAAGCAGCACCCCTCCCTCAGGGCTGAGGGACCGAGTCCCGTCCCCCCACTTCCCGCACCCCGCAAGTTCGAGGCGAGCCGGCCGCCCCCGACCCACCTGGTGCAGCGTGTCCGGGGGCAGCTGCGAGGCCCGGAACAGCTCGCCCACACTGCTGCCCCCGGCGGCCGCCTCGGGGGGCGGGCAGCACCGCGAGAAGAGCTCGGAGTACCGCTGCTGCTCGCTCTCGCTCAGCGGCAGGAGCAGACCCCCGGGGCCGGCGGCGGCGGTAGCGGTAGTAGTGGTGGTGGTGGCGGCGGCGGCGGCAGCAGCAGCGGCGGCGGACCCCCCCGCTGGCCCCTGCTCCATGGTGGGGCGGCGCACGCAGAGCCGCGCGGCGGGGCACCGGGGGGGAACGGGGCGGGGGGGGGGGGAGGCGGTGCCGCGCTGCGGCGGGGAAGGTGGAGCCCCTCCCCCCGCCGGTGAGCGCCTCGCAATGCCCCAACCCCGCTGTGCGCCAGCCCCCGCCGCTCCGCCCCGCACCGCCCCGCACCGCCCCGCACCGCCCCGCACCCGGCGGTCCCGCCGGCGGACCCCGGGAGCTGCGGCCTCGCTTGGCTCCGCTGCGGGCACAGCGGCCGTCGCCCGGCGCCTCTTCATCCCCTTTCTTTTGTTTTAGCTCGGTTGCGTTCCGGGGAGACCTCGGAGCAGCTTCCAGTACCTAAAGGGGCCTGCGAGAAAGCTGGAGAGGGACTTTTTACAAGGTCATGTAGTGATAGGACAAGAGCGCATGGCGTCAGCTGAAAGAGGGGAGATTTAAATTAGATACTAGGAAGAAGCTCTTCACTGTGAGTGTCATGAGGCGCTACACAGACACTGGCACAGGTCGCCCAGAGAAGCTGTGGCTGCCCCATCCCTGGAAGTGTTCAAGGCCGGGTTGGACGGGGCTTGGAGCAACCTGCTCTAGTGGGAGGTGGCCCTGCCTGTGGCAGGGGGTTGGAACTAGGGTGATTTTTAGGGTCCCGTCCAACCCAAACCAGTCTGTGGTTCTGTGATTAATCTTAAATATGTCCTGTGTTTGGCACCGGGATGGGCCCACAGGAGTCCTGCGCCACCACCACTGCCACCAAGCAGGTGCAGAGGCATTGGAACCCATCATGCAGCTGGGTGGCTCATCTCACCCATCCCATGCCACCACTGCACGGGTGCCCATCTTTGCCGTACCCCTCCTAGCCCTCAAGGGATTCCAACCCCACTGCGGTGCCCATGCTTGTGGAGCTTGGCAGCGCTTGGTTTTCCTTCCTGAGATGATGGGAATGTTTCCAAAAGTGCTGCCTGCTGCTGAAAGTACAGCAGTGACACTGCAATACGCATCATACCTGAATTGAGGCCTAATAAGTCAGCCATGGCAGTTACCAGAGAAGCGTCTCACCATGTTCTCTACCGTTTGTGCTTTGACATTAAGGGCAGAGGGGCTTGTTACGGAGGCAAGACTCCAGCACTCCTCTGCCAGCAGTGACACTGCAGATGCTCTCCTTGGAGGTTGAACACCACCGTGGAAGTTAGGCAGGTCATCACCCAGGGTGGGAGGTGGGGCTGGGTACATCCCAGTGAAGAGGATGTTTGTGCCTTCCATGCTGGTTTTCACAGCTTTTGGTCCAGAAAGTTCTTTGTGGCATCTCAAGGAGTAAGGTAATTTTCCATCAATCCTCTTGAGAAGGCCTCTGCAGAACAGAGTTCTTCCCCTGGGGAGTCCTAAGATGTTGGATGTTGCTGGCCTTTCTCTGTCAGGTACAGGATACGGGTCAGAAGAAATGGTACCAGCCATGGGGAGACGATGTTAGGCTTTGCCTAACGCCTTATTTAACTGTGTGACTCTTATGATAACAGAATATTTCCAAGCTAGCTTTTGGCAGAACAGCTGTCCTAGAGCTCATCCTGAACAAGAGAGATGTTGCGCTGACAAGCAAAGGAAAATACTGTCAGTAATCAGTACTAATAGTGCATTTTCCTGTGTCTGAAGATTGTCATTGGTAACTGACCAGCTCAATACTTGTGATGCTCATGTCTCATCACAAAAAATCCCTGCTCCAACACCCCGTCAGACACTGTTTGATCTTTGTTGATGTTTCAGGCTCAGTTTTTTTTAGTGTTTCTAAGGTGGACCAAGGCAGGAAGATACGGGAAACACCCACTGTCCCAGAACACAATAGTCTCTCCTACCAGCCACACCTCTTACTGCAAACACTGCAGCTTTTTTTGTCTTAGACAATTTTCTCTTCTTGCTTGACCTGTAAAACTTGCATTCCTCTCTTGATATATCCCATTCTCATCAGAAACGACACAGTAGCTGTGTTCAAAAACAGTCTACCCCACTATTGTTAACTCCAATCTGTCATCTCCAGTACACTAAAGAATTGAACCCCCCATGAGCTGAGGGAGACAGCAGGACCGTTATTGTTGCAAAAGAAATGTGAGCTTACAGGTGTAATAGGTGTGAGCTGAATACCCCATGGGCATGAACATCCCTTCGGGGAATACAGGGGGATGCTTACGTGCCTGCCACCTCTGCAGCCAGCCCCACTCATCTACTCTGCTGAGCCCAGCACTTAGGGGGAGCTTTATCCCACCCTGGGTGCCTAGAGCCACTTTCCGTATGGTCCAGTGCACCTTGTACAATGGCACTGATGGTCCTCACATGCTTTAAAGTTCACGTTAGGATGCCTTTCGAAGAGACTGAGAGGCACTTTGTGATAACAGAAGCCATACAATTATCGTAGGAAGAGAGATTCAACTTTCCTGTTTACAGGGAAGTTGTGATGTCATTACAGGTTATAAAACTTTCCTATAACTAAGAAATGCTCTGTACCAGTAAATCAAAACAATTCAAGTGTTTATTGTTTGCTGGGAAAAAAATAAAGCCAGTAATGTAAACTGGGTTGAAATCTGACTTATCAAACTACGGTTTAGATCTGTGTGTGGTCCTCCTTTCCTGCTTCCCTCCCCACCCAACTAGTAATGCAGTGACTTGCTCCAAATGCAGCCAGCAGCAGTCCTGCAAACAATTGTATGTTTGTGTGTGGGAGGGAGACCGAAATCATAGTGAAAAATACTACTTCCAAAGAAGTGCTAGTAGGAATAGGAGTAATGTGCATGATAGGTATATCCAAAATCATCAGTGTAAATTGTCACACGTAATATGACATAGAATACATAACCCCCAGTAAAAAAAACCCTCCCAGTATTTTAGTATATAGGGGATCCTGGGAACTATTTTTATTTAAGCAGTATAACCACACACCAATCACTCAAATCTGTATGCTACGTCATTAGTCTTATGGTTTAGATCATAAACTTGCCCTGATCCAAAAGGCATGAGGTCTGGCAGGCAGCTGCTGCCCATTGACAGTGAAAATGCCCCACATATCACAAAGTGTGGCTTTGGAAACAAATCCAAATGGTTGGCTGAAAAACTGTGATTTAGCTTTTCCAAAATCAATTTGAATTCATCTCTCCTGTTGTTCCTAATACCAACTCTTTTTATTTACTCTCTGCAAAATGAAAGGAGGTTTTGATGACAAGCAACTGGTGGGGCAGGTTTCCCAGCCATGGCATCAGGCATGCTTGGAGTATAATAGGCAAGCTTGTAGTTTCATGTATTGATTCAGCATGTGAATACTGTTATTATTATTGGCCTTGTTGCTTGCATGAAGATATTCCATGTCTAGGGAAAACAGGAAAAATTGTTAATTAACTGTAAAATTTGATTCCCTGTTTTCCAGCTTGTTAATACCTCTAATGCATGGAAAACCCCTACAAAATAGGAACTGTTTCCAGCTCTGACCAATTCATGGTTTTCAAAATTAGATGGCATCATAGGTGAAAACTGCCTTCTCTGAGCAGATTGTGGAGGATGCAGCTCCTGATAGTTTTTTCTGTAAGCAGCTAAGTACATAGTAGAGAATAGAAGCTGGTGTCATAAAATATTTGACAACTCTATTTTTCGGGTGGGGAGGGAAGCAGGACCACACACAAATCTAAACCGTACTTGCAGAAGTCAAATTTCTCTTCAGTTTACATAACTGACATTTTTTTTCTAGCAAGCAATAATTACTTGAATTGCTCTGATTTACAGGAATTTACCATTTCTTAGTTCTGGGGAAGTTTTGTAACTTATAATAATATCACACCTAATTGTGTTTAGAAGAGTCTTTTTACAAAGCCCTTTTACAAAGATTTATAGATGTAGTGTGAGCTTTAGCGGTATAAGGCTAAGCCCCTGCACACATCTATGTAAAGGCAAGGCCAATAATAGTATACTGCTTTTTAGGTAACTTTCCAGGAACGTACAGCCTCATTCACATTAATTTTCATCAAAGCCCCTGGCAGTTTATTTCTTTTTAAATAATGGCTCCACATGACATAAATAAAATAAAATAAAATAAAATAAAATAAAATAAAATAAAATTAGATGCTTTTTTGGTTTTAGTTTTAATTTCAAAATATTATCTGCTTACTTTTATATTGCATAGATGCAGAAGGGCACTCAACAAACCAAGCATTAGAGTGTGGTTTCTCTGTCATTTACACTTTAACTTAGGAAATTCACAAAGCTTTCAGCAACTAACCAGATACCCAGTTTCAACCAGAATACACCCAGCTTTACTGTATTGCAGGGCAATAGTTCCTAAAGGTCATATTATCAGCACACTCAAAAGCCTGCACCCAGAAATGGTGCTGGGGGCTGATTTACATGATCTTGGAAGTCGCACACAGAAAAAACCAAAACCTTAAAACTAACTAGATAAATAAATAAACAATAAATAGAAAGAGGGACCTATTTTCTTCTCCCATAGACACAAGATAAAAGATCTTGCAATACATTTTGGAAGCTAACTGTATTCTTGTGGAAAAGGAGGGGAATGCACGTTAGGAAGAAGGGGCTATTACAACAGCATAGATTTAATTAATTAAAGAAAATTTCATAGTGCTTGGTGAGGTGGATAATGTTCCATCACTTGTTTCTTTGACGAACTGTTACTGGCAACCACTCTCTTAAGTGAAAAATAATCACAGAAAGGCACAGAGACATTAATCATTGCAGTGAAGCCATTAATGCAAAGCAGAGTGCATATTTTCCATTTGAAGAAATTGCAATTAAGTGAAAAATCCCTGCACATTCACTCTTCCTTGTGTCCTTCGGCTAATTTGCATCTTTCTTAAAATTTTTGCCTTCAGACTTGGAAAACGGTTCTAAGAAGCGTTCTGATGTGCTAACCTGATGACCAAAAAGGGCTTTCAGTGCTGCTACTACAGTCTCATGCTTCACATGCAGTTTTGACCTAAGTAAGTTCCCTTTAAGGCAAATACTATGCCCTTATGCCATTTCCCTAGTTACATTTTAACACAGCAAATGGTCCACCTTGTCCTCTAGCTAATTCATGAACTCTGTGTAAACCACAAACAAATCAGCTGCAGTGCTATACAGCTTCTGCTGTTAGCAGACAGTGGAGATACATCAGCAATAAATTCTATTTATGACTGATTTTTCCAGACCAAACCCAGCTACACCAATGTCACTGCAATTGCAGAAATCATCAAGGCGGGCATTTTCTGCAGGAACGTGCACTGCGCCATAAACCTTGTAACCTGCACTTGACAAATCATTAAGCATCACTTTGGGAAGAGCTGTGCTTTCACTGTGTTTTGTTATGCCAAAGCAGCTGTATCTGCAGCCTGGCCTCCACCGTGGTAGCGACCTCCAGCTTGCAGATGTCACATGCAAGGATGAAGAAACACATAGGTGGCCCATATCTTTCAGCAGGCAGAGCTGCATCTCCCTCATCTGCAGCACCACACCATGACCTCTCTATCTCTTCATAACCTCTCTCACAACGTGGGGTTTGTTTGGAGCTGGGCAGGGTGATGGAACAAGTGCTCAGGCAGCAGGGATAGGCTGGGTTGCAGTCACTATACTACTGTGGCATAGTGGCTTTCCCTTCTCCCACACCTCCAAGCTCCCAACAGATACTTCAGATATCGCTTTTAAAGAAAAGAAACCTCAGAGACCTGCGTGGTGTTAATTTGAATCAGGCATTGTTTATCAGCAGCACAGAAGAAGGTCTTCCCATTTTCTAGTAAAGACATCCTATAGCAGGGACAGCCTCTGACCGTCAGAGCCCCTGATGCCAAATAGGAGACTGACACAGGTAAAATAGACCACAGCTGGGCTCTCAGTGCTATGTTATCGAGGCAACATCATGTTAATTGCTATATAAAATCTTGTTATTTTAGTCACATATGTTTTCATTGCCACTACTGACTAGCAAAAACTAAATATTGTTAGAATAGTATTTGCTTTGTCATTTACATATGTTCTTCATTCTTCCCCCCACTGTAAGAATACCAGGCAGTTGACAGCTGACATATTAATATTCAGTATAGAGATTAGATATTAAGTTTCATCATAGTGGAGAAAGAAGGTGCATATAAGGAGGGTAAATTACAGTCTTGTGATTGAGAAGTTTATCTTAGCAAGGCTCAGAAAAATTTGGTACTGCTGTTACCTTTGCTACATTTCCCATGCAAGTCTGCAGATCCTTTGTTAGTAGTACAGAGAAAATGTCTTCTAATCATTCAGCAGACTTTTGAGATTCTTGCAGGCTCTTGTGAGATATGGGCAATTGTTGGCATTCAGATTCTCTCAAAGGGTGATGGGAAGCAAATAAAGTCAGTGTAGGACTAGCAATCAAGAGATTATTCCTGACTGACTTTGGAACCACTTCAGGTGTGATGATGGTGACTAATAGGAAATAAGCTAGTGAAATGCAGGATTTGATTACATGGTTCAGAAGGTACTTCAGTTTTCTGTACAGACAAGAAGACTCCACAATACCACTGAGTTCGGAGATACCATGCAGGAGCCAGACCCACTAGACTGCAAATCAGAGTGGTACGGCTGCCCATGCCTAAGCTGGCAAGTTCAGGTGAAGGCTATTGGCAGAACTATCCTTCTTGAGTTCAAGCTACCATCTGTGAATGGCACTTGGCTAGGTTGTGGTAAGATACCAGCTCTTTGGTGTTAGCTTCAGGATTTCCAGTGTTGCTCAGCGGAGTGTCACAGAGATGTGCATCAGGAGTAGTTTGCACATGAGAGAAGCTTTCCATGGAGGAGCATGGGAACACAACACCTGCAAGGAAAGCTCTAGATGTAAGAATGGTCAGTGGCACAGTAAAAAGTAGAGATCAGGTTTTAGATGTATCTTTAAAATAAAAGCAGAAAAGAGCACCTCCCAGGCTGCACCTGCCCTATTTTATCTCCCTTCTTTGAGTGATCCTGCTCTTCCCTGCCCTGGCTTTGGGTGACATGGGACCTTTCCTACCATCCCTCTCTCATACTCCTTGCCAGTGACTTACAACTGTGTTCTGTATCTTCTCATGCTGGACCTCCCCCCACAAGGTACCTTTCCCTTCTTTTCCTTCTCTTTGCAACTGCTAGAGGACTTTCTTCACTTCTGTCAGAGGATACAGTCCTTTAGATCAGAAAAACCTGCTTCTGTGCCCAAGTGCGTCATTTGGAGTCTATGGCTGATGCCACTCTTGAATATTCAGTTCTAAACTGCAGCAATTTTGTAACACTGGAGACCAGCTGAGGCAGGCAGGCAAACAGACAGGCAGGCAGGCAAAGAAATGAAGAAAAGGAGAGAAAGAAAGAGGAAGAGAGAAGGAGAGAAAGAGAGAAAGAAAGGTGTTTCAGAGCTCTGCCTTTCCCCCAGGTTAGCTGTACATGTAGTGGTTGTGAGTGGGAAGCTGCCTAGATGCAACCGTTCTCCTGTCCTGTCTTAGTCAGAGCATAGCAGTGAAGAGCTCATGTCTGCCTGCATGGGTCTGCCTGGAGGTATCCCATGTTTCCCCTTGTCACGCAGCACTACTGAACAAAGCAATAGATGGAGCCCTTCCTGTTACTCCTCTGGGTGTGGTACATCAACAGCTCCTGGCCCTAATATTAGAAAAACAGGGTTGAGCCACAGGATGTGTAGCTACTCTCTTGTGCTTGGTCAGTTGGATGATTTTCCAAGTATTTCCTACAGCACCGCTCCAATGCTGCTCATAATTGATACTGTAGTCCCTCTGTTTGGGTGCAAGAGCGCTGGAGTGAAGCTCAGGATTAGCCTGTCCTAAAAATGCACAGCTTGAGACAAAAGGGTTTACAAAAGATTGCCATTCTAAATTAAAACTCCTAGGGATGACTGGTGGCTTTGCTTTTGTACAAACTGATTAAATAGTGTTCATGTTGCGTAGCCTTGTGGAAGCAGTAGAGATCTGATGAAGCCACAGAAGAGCCCTTTCGAAGTAGGATGGCTCAAAAGCAAACCTGTCACTACTAGGATCCCTGTGTTCACAGTGAATTTTTGAACAGTTGTATTTTTGAACACTGTTGTACTTTCCACATAGTTCAACTAATATACATTTGTCAAGTCTTCTCTAAAACTCTGGATAGCTTAAGGGAGGAACATTTCCAGTGTATTGATTACAATTTTATGAGCATACTTACTTGCAATGTAATTGATGGGTGGATGAAATTGCCAAGCCATTATCCATCATATATGAGAAGCTGTGGCAGTCTGCTGAAGATCCCACTGACTGGTAAAAGGGAATCGTAGCCTACATTTTTACAAAGGGAAAAAAGAAAGATCCAGGGAGCTACAGGCCAGTCAGTCTCACCTGGCTGACCAGCAAGACCATGGAGCAGATTATCCTGGAAACTGTGTAAGGCACATGGACAATAAGGAGGTGATTGCTGACAGCCAGCATGGCTTCACTAAGGGCAAATCATGCCTGACAAATTTGGTGGCCTTCTATGACGGGGTGACAGTGTTGATGGATAAGGGAAGAGCAACTGATGACATCGAACTTGGAGTTGTGCAAAGCATTTGACACTGTCCTGCAGGGCGTCCTTGTCTCTAAACTGGAAAGACATGAATTGAATGAACAGACTACGCGGTGGGTAAGGAACTGGGTGGATGACTGTACTCAAAGAGTTGTGGTCAATGGCTCGATATCCAAGTGGAGAACAGTGACGAGTAGTGTTACTCAGGGATTGGTATTGGGACCAGCACTGTTTAATGTCTTTGTCAGCAACAGTGGGATTAAGTGCACCCTCAGCGAGTTTGCTAACGACATCAAGCTACATGCTGTGGTTGACAACACTGGAAGGACCTTGACAGGCTCAAGAGGTGAGACTGTGCAAACCTCATGAAGTTCAACAAGACCAAGTGCAAGGTCCTGCACTTGGGCTGGGGCAATCCCAAGCACAAAACCAGGCTTGGCAGAGACTGGGCTGAGAGCAGTCCTAAGGAGAAGGACTTGAGGGTGTTGGTTGATGGGAAGTTCAACACGAGCCAACAATGTGCGCTTGCAGCCCAGAAAGCCAACCGAATCCTGGGGGCTGATCAAAATTAACTTGACCAGCAGGTGCACAGAGGTGATTCTCCCCCTCTACTCTGTCCTCCCGAGACCCTACCTGCAGTACTGCACCCTGCTCTGGTGCCCCCAACACAAGTGGGAGGTGGACCTGTTGGAGTGAGTTCAGAGGAGGCCACAAAGATGACCAGAGGGCTGGAGCACCTCTGCTGTGATGACAGGCTGAGAGAGTTGGGGCTGTTCAGCCTGGAGAAGAGAAGGCTCCGGGGAGACCTTAGAGCAGCCTTCCAATACCTAAAGAGACCTAGAAAAAATCTGGAGAAGGACTTTTTCTAAGATAAGCTACTGGTAGGACAATGGAAAATGGTTTTAAACTGAAAGAGGGTAGATTTAGATAAGATATCAGGAAGAAATTCTTCACTGTGACTGTGGTGAGGCTCTGGCACAGGTTGCCCAGAGAAGCTGTGGCTGCCCCATCCCTGGAAGTGTTCTAAACCAGGTTGGATGGGTCTTTGAGCAACCTGATCCAGTGGGAGGTATCCCTGCCCATGGTAGGGCAGTTGGAACTGGATGATCTTTAAGGTCTCTTCCCTCCCAAACCCACCCAAAGTTCTATGTTTCTGTGATTTGAAGGAATAAAAATTGCTTAGAGAGACCCTGGAATTTGTTTTGGTTTGGTTGCTAATTCATTTTCCTTTTGGTCACTCAAGATAAACAAGATACATTTGTAATAACTCTATATCCTAACGCAAGGACAGAAGAATGTATTCATTTCTAGAAAAGCTTGTTCTTTTGTAATATATGTATGTAATTATGTAATATTACATAATTACATTATCTCACATATTATATAACAAATATGTAATATTTATTATCTTGCAATATTGGGATAAAGCAGTATGAAAAATTTAATAAATTATAAAGATTTGCAGTCAAAACCAGAGAATAGCTATAGTGAGTTTTGGGGTGAATTTTACTATGCTTTGTAGCATAACTGAGTCTTTATTGTGCTAACTTTTGCTGTGTAAATACAGACAGGTAATCCCATACCTTGAGGGCCAGATCTGTTTGTACTTGCTTCACTTTAAAATCCATTAAATAACACTGAATTTACACAGGGTTACGTAATAGCAAAGTTAAGCATGTGGAGGATAATGCCCTAAAAATTTACTGTAGGATAGATAGCACTGTAAAGATTTGCAGTAAATGAGCATGCGAGGTGAGGCCTGATCTCAAACATTAAAATATAATTTTCCATTTCAGTGAATTTTTATTGACGCTTTAATGAAGGAGTGCATCCTGAGCAGGCATCTAAATGAAAAGTCATCATCTAAAAAGTCAAAAAACTTCCCCAGTTATTAGAAATGTTATGGAAAGAAAATCAAATGCAAAGATAAAAGAAAGTTAAAAAGAATAGCTAAGCAGGATGACTGGGTACGAGTTTTGCAAATTCCTTCGAGCTTTAAAAAATATGCAAGAATTTTAAAAATATGTAGGCATTTTTCAGTTTTCAAGCAAATAGATTTCTCCTAAGTTATCCTCATTAAGAACATTCCAGCAAGAGGGGCAAAGTTGCTGGAATTGCATGGTAATTTCAGAGACGCTTGAAATCTGAGGTACAAAACCAGTCTCTCTGAGAAATGCAGAGAACAGATGTTCAGAGGCAGTCTTCTGCTTGGAGTACTTATAAATAAAAGCCATATGACAAACGTTATAGCTGGTGATGTTCGCAAGAAGGACAGATTCTCTTTTGTGGATTTTTTTTTGTGTCAGCTCTACTAATTCTTGATGAGCTTATAGATTCAGAAAAATCCCTAATATCTTATCCTGAGAGAACTCAGCAGAGTTATGCAAATGGAAAGTAATTTAGTTATCAGAATTCCTAATTAAAAAATAATAAAATAAAAAAAAGTGAGTTTCTGAAATGAGGTTTCCCCACATTCCTCTCTTGTCCGGATATGTGGGTGCCCGCAAGGAGTTGAAGGGACAGCACTGACTGTCCCCAGTGAGAGCACTATTTTAGTTTGTCTCTGCCTTCGCAACATGGGCAGAAAGCCTTAGTCAAAAAGGTTGTTCTTTTCCAAAGACTTGAAGACACTGGTGTCACCTTTTACCTGGTGAAGTCACTCAAGCCAGGGCACAGGGATCTCATAACACCATTACTGAAACTTTCTTTTTTATCCTTGGTAGATCCATCTTTTCTTTTTTTTTTTTTTTTCCTGGCTTTCTTCAGTCCAATGGTTACTGATGGAAAAGAATCAGCCTATTGATCCCTCTTTTCCTTTCCCAAGATCTGCCCTATAAACTGGGCATTGCTCAAATTCAAGAAACACTCTCTTGTACCTTCTTCTGACCATCTGTGAAATTTAGCATCACATGTAACAGAGAAAAAAAGCACTAGAGCTGCCATAGCAGCTATTAGCCAAATATTGTGTTATAAGTTAAATTAAAACTGAGAAAAATCTTCAAAGGAAAAAATTAGCATCCAGTCGGCAAGGCAGCTATATTAAACCAGATATCAATCTCAGCAGCACCAGAATTAATTAGGAGTAATTGCAATCTACTTCTGCACTGAAGATAGTAATCTATTTCTGATTATGTATCTTTCATATCTTTATGTTTGAGCCTTTAAGATTATGATCACACTTTTAAATGTTGCTTTGGTTGATAACTGAAGATGGTATCTGAGGAAAGATGCCATTGTATTAGGACAATTCTAGATAAAAAGTATACAAAAATAAATATTGAGGTTTATAAAATAAAGTGTCCCCAAATTAGCAAATGTCACAAGTAAGATAGCCTACACAATGTTACTTCTGTCCTGTTATGGGAACAAAGGCTGACAGAATGTAAAAATGAATTATTTAATATTCAGCTATATTTGCTAGATAATGATGGAATGTAGCAGATCATAGAATCATGGAATCATAGAATAGTTAGGATTGGAAAGGACCTTAAGATCACCTAGTTCCAACCCCCCTGCCATGGGCAGGGACACCTACCACTAAACCATGCCACCCGAGGCTCTGTCCAACCTGCCCTTGAACACTGCCAGTGATGGAACATTCACAACTTCCCTGGGCAACCCATTCCAGTGCCTCACCACTCTCTTAGTAAAGAGCATTTCCCCCCTTATATCTAAACTTTCCCTGTTTAAGTTTGAACCCGTTACCCCTTGTCCTATCGCTACAGTCCCTAATGAAGAGTCCATCCCCAGCATCCTTAGAGGCCCCCTTCAGATACTGGAAGGATGCTATGAGGTCTCCAGGCAGCCTTCTCTTCTCCAGGCTAAACAGCCCCAACTTTCTCAGCCTATCTTCATAGGGCAGGTGCTCCAGTCCCCTCACCAACTTCGTGGCCCTCCTCTGGACTTGTTCCAACAGTTCCATGTCCTTTTTATGTTGAGGACACCAGAACTGCACACAATACTCCAAGTGAGGTCTCAACGAGAGCAGAGTACAGGGACAGGATCATCTCCCTCAACCTGCTGGTCACGCTCCTTTTGATGCAGCCCAGGATACGGTTGGCTTTCTGAGCTGCAAGCACACACTGAAGCTGGCTCATGTTCATTTTCTCATCAGACCAGAACCCCCAAGTCCTTCTCCGCACGGCTGCTCTGAATCTCTTCTCTGCCCAACCTGTAGCTGTGCCTGGGATTGCTTTGACTCATGTGTAGGACCTTGCACTTAGCATGGTTAAACTTCATCAGGTTGGCATCAGCCCACCTCACAAACATGTCGAGGTCCCTCTGGATGGCATTCCTTCCCTCCAGCATATCAACCAAACCACACAGCATTGGTGTCATCGGCAAACAGATTATCTGCTATGTAGTAGACTGTAAATATATGCATAGACACAGAGATGCACTTTCTATATGATTAAATGATTATGAGAAAATACCTCACAATAAGGTTATAATGAAGACATGAAAGTATAAATCATGGTAACTTGTCTTTTAAACCAGAACTTTTCTCCACAAGGTTGAAGGATGGAGCTGGTAAGGGCAAAAGCTTGCAGCACACCTGCTCTCACAAGCCTCCAGAGTGCTGTAGTGAGTTCAGCAAGCTGCTCCTAAGTAGTCTGCTGTGGCTGCTAAGGACATGGTAATTTTTTACCAATGTTTCTAAATATAGCTTACTTGTACTTCCACAATGCTAAAATACCAGCAAGAAAAAAGAAAATCATCTTTTCTTTTGCAGCATCTGTGCAAATTTAAATAACAGTAGACAGTGAAGTAAGAATAAGGCCCACAGTTGCTGCAGTGAATTCTATTCTGTAATTGAATCAGCCTATGTGGATCTTGGCTCTGAAATTAGATGAAATGCAAAGACTGTTGTACTCATGTATAGCTATGCTAGCTGTATTGGTTTCCTCAGGATACAGATCAACATACTGTGGTAAGTGACAGTTGGTCTGTAATGAAATACCTCACAGTAAAGAACATCATATGTTAAAGAAACAGGAATATAGATGGGTGAAAAAGCTCAGCTGCTCCATTTTTCAATACTGCTCAAGACATTAATTGCAGAAAATGAGGCACCTAAAAATATCTGGATATTGATTTCCTCACAGTGCTGATGTTATCAGTTGTGCTCATTTCTCTCCAGTGTATGTTTGCCCAGTTTTGCTGGTCTTTTACTTCTGCCTCTTGACAGCAGAAGCTGAGGATGTTGCTGTCTCCTAGTATTAGTTGGTAAACAGATGCTTTTCAAAGCAACAGCTGCACTTCCACAAAACCCTTTAATTTTCTTTTACAATTTTATAGTGAGATAAAGCAGCCGGAATGCTTTGGAGATAAAGAAGCTCATGAATAATTCACTTTACACCTTTAACTGAAGTATGGACTGTCTTCATTAAATAAAAATGCCTCCTGTAAAGGGCAGTGAGAGGGTTTTGGGAGGAAGGCAAAGCTGTTTCCTGCTTGAGACCCCAGATAATCACAGTTGGTGGCAAGGTGGAAATCAATGTTGGTATCATTTTGCAACCTTTTTATCATTACCCTTTAAATCATTTCTATATAAAAATCACTGGAAAATAATGCAAAGGTAAAAAACTTCAGGAGGTATGTAAGTTATAAATGCTTATGGCCAGCAAAAAAGGCAGATTATGTGTTTTTACACAGATGGCTGAATTCACATTCTGTAGTGTATCAGGTGTTTTATCCATTTCTTAGCATGAGATGGTGCTGGATACCCTCCTGAGTGGACGGAAGGGTGCCTGAGGGTGCCCTGCCAGTGGGCTGGGCTTCCCCTCAGAGCTGGCTTCAGCAGGGCTGGTGCAGCTCCAGAGCTGTTTGTTGTCAGCATCCACCTGAGCAGAGTTTTGTTACCATCCAGCCAGATCCTTGGCATTCTTGTTCCCCGCAAGGCAAAGCATAAGCTGCTGGTGTTTGTTGTCCTTGTTGCTGTCACACTGGCAGCACTGTAAGGGATGCCATTCCTGGTTAACTGCTGCAGAGCAGCAGTGCCAATCCAGATCTGGCATGCACAGGATAAGAATGGAAATGCAGAGTCTTTCTCTGGAAACAGAAGAAGGCTACAGGGATCTGAAATGAGATAAGAGTCTCCTGCTCTCCTCCAAAATACCTGCTTGCTCAGATGCAGAAATGGGTTTCAGCTCTCAAGCAAGTCAGCTCATACAGCACAAAAATTTTACTGCTGGTGGGTGTAAGGGAGCAGGCAAATTTAATATACTGCACAGATAGAAAAGCTGGGACAGAGCCTACAGCAAAGAATGGTCCTGAAATGCCAGCAGAAGAGGCACAGCCCTTCAGCTGGGGTCTGCCAAAAGAGAGATCTGGAGGAAGCCATATCAAGGTATTTATGAAGAAATGCAAAAGTTTTAGGGAGCTGGCTGGGAAGTAAGTGATTTACCTCCTTCCAACTGGGGAACCTGCAAATGAGTGTGGAGTAAAACAGGGTGAGAACCTGCAGGCTAGTTCTTCAGAGGAACTCTGTGTGTGGACAATGACTACTACAGAATTATGAATGCCTTGCTAATGTTGGGTTCACCAGGAGAGTCGAATGTACTAATGAAGAAAAAAGCACTTTTATTCCATACGTAGTTTGAGAATAATCCTCTGTCAATAGAGTCCCCTGGAGAGAAGACACAAAATTCTCACTAACAAATAGTTTCTGATTGCCAGTCAGCTCTGATGAATGCATAGACAGCTTGACCACTAAAATTCTTGAGTAAAACAGAGTATGTGCCTGTACGGCAGTCAGTATGTGACTGCGGTTTGCAGGGGCAGTCTGCTATGAACTTCTGGGCAGGTGATTTGGAGAAAGATGTTACAGCAGCTCAGTGTGGCCAGCTACAAACTTTTAGCTGGGTTCTTAAATGGGCTTTGCAGCCTCTAGTGACCTCTATGGCAACACCGCCTATAGTCTCTCTAGCTGCCCTCAATCTAGCTTCAGTATCTCTACTTAAGTTATAGTTTATGACTTTGCCTTCAGGGCAGAGATAGAATGAGCTATGTGACTATGCTTCCACAGTTGGTGAAGAAAAGGTGAATACTGTGACTATAACACCACTAAAAATAGGCCACTTCGTATGTTTCTCATGTTTTCTCATTTCCACCCTTGATGGTGCGTATTGTGCATAGTCCAAATGGCTGCAAATACAAATTTAATACAATTTTTATTAATACAAAGCTGCTGTATTGAAAAGAGTCTTAAAAGGCATCTATAAGAAAGATGGGGAGAGAATTTTTAGCAGGGCCTGTTGCAACAGGACAAGGGGCAATAGTTCTAAACTGAAAGAGGGGAGATTCAGGCTGGATGTGAGGAAAAAATTCCACAATGACGGTGGTAAAATGACAGCACAGGTTGCCCAGAGAGGTGGTGGATGTGTCATCCCTGGAGACATTCAAGGCTAGGCTGGATGTGGTTCTGAGCAACATGATCTCATTGAGGATGTCCTTGCTCATTGCAGGGAGGTTGGGCCAGATGATCTTTGAAGGTCCCTTCCAACTCAAACTATTTCATGATTCTGTGATTCTACCTCAGCTAGATAGAAGAAGCATAGCTATTCACACTGGGCAGATTTTGGCCAGCTTTAATGATAGCTTTTCTACAGGCAGGCACTTCTTGATGACAGTGTATCACTTCTGTTTTGACTCAGCTCAAGTTTGGTGCACTGTAAAGAATTTTGCTCACAGTGATTCAGCTGCAGTGTTGTTAGCAGCTTTAGCATCAGCAGTGCTGCCATCAGAAACCTCAGGAGCAAGAATAACTGACATGATATTGAAAGTAATGCAAAGCCGTTGACAAATACAGCTCTTATTACCACTGACTGTGCTAAGCCAGGATGGAAAACTTCCCGCAGCTTCCTTGGTACAAGCATGAGTGCAAAGTCATTCCAGACTGCCTGGTTGAAGCAGAGAACGCTATGGGAGGCTGCTAAGTGATGCTGCCTGGCAATGTTCCCGCACTAAAAATGCAGTGGAAGATAACTGCTATTTTTTGGGGACGAGTTCTCCTCCTCAGTTTTCTGTAGATTTTATGCAGTGCCTATATAATGCTAACGGGAAGTATAGCACCTCTTTTTTTCACTTAAGCTCAAAAATTCATTGGTCTGGTGCCTTTTTGTTGGTGAATGTTTCTGCTTCTAGCTACGTTTCTGTGAAGGTGTTTGACTGGCCTTAGCATGCTATCAATTAGAATGTATTAAATCCTGAGGAAGTCACATTTACTCATTCTTTTACCTCTCATTGAGAATGACTGAATTTATGGGACAAAAATAGCACCTATTAAATTTTGGAATCACTGAACTAGCCTTGCATTCTTCACATAGATTTTCTAACTTAACATTTTGGAAGCCACATTTCAAGGCAAAAATCAAATAGTATCTTCTTTTCAATACAGTGGAAAAGCCAAACTTCAATTAACTGTCTCCAAGTGACTAAAGGCTATACTTCTGGAATAGATTCAAGTGAGCAGCTGTCTATTCTGAACACCCTTATCAGCACTTCCGGGGGGTTTGTAACAGATGACAAAAAGCTGTGGTACAGTAATTACTGTCATGACAGACTAGAATTCCAAGGCTTGCGTGATTTTTCATTTAAGAAATAGTTGCAGATGATTTCAGATGTTGCCAAACCTTCCTCCCCTCCCTGCCCAGCCCCAGTTATCTTTTCCAAACCTCTTACAAGTAATGTTTAAGTGTTCCTAAGCCAATATCATATGAAATCTGGAAGCTCAGCATCAACTGCCTTTCACAGTAATTTGCGGTCTGTTACTAGACTAGTAGATTTCACATCAAACTGGCTGATGGACCATTTTACTTTACTGCTTCAACAGGGGAGAACATGGAAAAAGTGGTTGTGTTCACCTCTGGCAAAAGGACAAAAGTAAAGAGTGGGTCAATAACAATTTGTATCAATGCATTTATTTCTTTACTGAATGTGTATCTAAGACCTAAACTACAATTTTGCAAAACCAAAAGGAATAAATGCAGTTAAACTCTGCAGGTGATCACTGTTAGTTACTGCACCATTTTCTTAAGTGCTCTGTAATTTTAGTGACTACTAACTCTTTGCAAGCCACTTTAATAAACCTAATCAAATAAAGTAATCATTTGTAAGAGTCATCAAAGAAATACTACTCCCTTTGGATACACAGTCTTTCATTACTTGGATAAATGTGTTTGCTGAAGACAGAGCTCCACCAGACTGATTCAAGCCAGGACAACAAATTCTATATTCCAGATGAAAAAATATTACCCATCAAAGAAAAAAAACAAAAAAAAAGAAAAGTTTTCATAGAATTAGAATGGAGAGGAGGGGACCTTAAAGTCCATCCAGTCCCAGCTCCCCTCCCACAAGCAGGGACACCTCCCACTGGATCAGGTTGCTCAAAGCTCTGTCCAGCCTGCCCTTGAACATTGCCGGGGATGGGGCAGCCACAGCTCCTCTGGGCAACCTGTGCCAGTGCCTCACCACAGTCACAGTAAGAACTTCCTTATATCTGGTCTAAACCTACTCTCTTTCAGTTTAAAACCATTTCCCTTTGTCCTGTCACTACGTGCTGTTGTAAAAAGCCACTCTCCAGAGTGATAATTATTTATGTTCAAATGATGTTCTTGAGGTAATGCACTGGAGAGAAACTCTGGCATGAAGCGCAAGGGTTTCTGGGGCCATACCCTCAGATCCTCAATACTCAAGTACGCTAAAATGTACAGCAAGCTTCTTTACAGTGAATGGTGGAAAAACTTTTTAGCCATTACAGTGTATAAAGCCATGTAACAGAAATACTAGTATTGGCCTGGATGGAAATGTGAATACAAAAGCACCAGAAGAAACAATGGAGCAAAGCAGCAAAGCTGTATCATAGTGGAACAGCCATTCCTCTTCATGTTATCTCAGCAATAAGACAGACTATAATCATAACAATGTGTGAGATGAAGAAGCAAACAGAATGGGCAGCAACCTTTTTGAAGAATTATAAAGGATAAAATAAACAAGGTTGCAAGGCAAAAAGATTGCCCCATAATAACTGTTGACTCCTAAAGACTATAAAAAACTGTCCAAATCCTATTTTTTGCCTCTGGTGGAAAGAAACACATGATATATAATGAGGACTTGAAAACTATTTGTTGTGTTGCCATCGATATGACATAGAGTTGATCCTGGCAAAATTGCTTGAGTGTGCATACATCTTGGTGATTGCGAGTATGTGGATATCAGAGACTGAATAAACTTATTTAGCAGATTGTAAATTAAAATCACATTCTGCCTGTCTAAAATCTAGTATTGTCTTTTGTTGCACTAGCAACCTGCATGGGCTGTGTATCTCTTCTTTGAGTAATACTGTGTAATGGATTAAAGTAATGGGTTTCTTCCCTTGAGCAGAATGGCTCAGAAATTCTGATTCTTTCTCACAACACTTCATTCAGCAATTTCAAATGTGGGTAATCGTAGACGAATGGAGGTTTTCCAATGTAAACAGCAAGACAAATTTAATTAATTGTTTTGAAAGTGAAATCTGATAAATCTGTATGGAAATACATGGCCTGATTGCTTATGCAGAGTAAGAGTTGGCTCTGGTAACTCTGGTGGTCCCTTGCAAATCAATATTCTGAACTGCTGTGACCAGTTCAGATGATTCTGTCATACAGCTGTGGATGGCAAAATGGCTGTACAAATAGCTGAGGACATGAATTCCTGTGATCTTTACGCTTTGCCTTCTTCTAGGTCAGAACACTTGAGTTAAAAATTTCTGCTACAACTAGAGATAACCATTCTTGGGAAAACAGGAATTCACAGGCAATATTCATGGAATCATAGAATCATAGAATAGTTAGGATTGGAAAGGACCTTAAGATCATCTAGTTCCAGCCCCCCTGCCATGGGCAGGGACACCTACCACTAAACCATGCCACCCAAGGCTCTGTCCAACCTGGCTTGAACACCGCCAGCGATGGAGCATTCACAGCTTCCCTGGGCAACCCATTCCGGTGCCTCACCACCCTCACAGGAAAGAATTTCTTCCTCATATCCAATCTAAACTTCCCCTGTTTCAGTTTGAACACATTACCCCTTGTCCTACCACTACAGTCTCTAATGAAGAGTCCCTCCCCAGCACCCCTAGAGGTCCCCCTTCAGATACTGGAAGGATGCTATGAGGTCTCCAGGCAGCCTTCTCTTCTCCAGGCTGAACAGCCCCAACTTTCTCAGCCTATCTTCATACAGGAGGTACTCCAGTCCCCTCACCAACTTCGTGGCCCTCCTCTGGACTTGTTCCAACAGTTCCATGTCCTTTTTATGTTGAGGACACCAGAACTGCACACAGTACTCCAAGTGAGGTCTCATGAGAGCAGAGTACAGGGACAGGATCACCTCCTTCAACCTGCTGGTCACGCTCCTTTTGATGCAGCCCAGGATACGGTTGGCTTTCTGGGCTGCAAGCACACACTGAAGCTGGCTCATGTTAAGTTTCTCATCAACCAGAACCCCCAAGTCCTTCTCCGCACGGCTGCTCTCAATCTCTTCTCTGCCCAACCTGTAGCTGTGCCTGGGATTGCTTCGACTCATGTGTAGGACCTTGCACTTGGCATGGTTAAACTTCATCAGGTTGGCATCAGCCCACCTCACAAACATGTCGAGGTCCCTCTGGATGGCATTCCTTCCCTCCAGCGTATCAACCGAACCACACAGCATGGTGTCATCGGCAAACTTGCTGAGGGTGCACTCAATCCCACTGTCCATGTCACCGACAAAGATGTTGAACAAGACCCGTCCCAACACCGATCCCTGAGAGACACCACTCGTTACTGGTCTCCAGCTGGACATTGAGCCATGGAGCACAACTCTTTGCATGCAGCCATCCAGCCAGTTCTTTATCCACCAAGTGGTCCACCTATGAAATTGATGTCTCTCCAACTTAGAGACAAGGATGTCATGTGGGACAGATGTCAAACACTTTGCACGAAGTCCAGGTAGATGACATCAACTGCTCTGCTCCTGTCCATCAGTTCCATAGCCCCATCCTAGAAGGCCACCAGATTGGTCAGGCAGGATTTCCGCTTAGTGAAGCCATGCTGGCTGTCACCAAGCACCTGGTTGTTTTTCATGTGCCTCAGCATGCCTTCCAGGAGAATCCGCTCCAAGATTTTGCCAGGCACAGAGGTGAGGCTGACTGCTCTGTAGTTCCCCGGCTCATCCATTTTCCCCTTCTTGAAAATGGGGGTTATATTTCCCTTTTTCCAGTTGTCAGGAACTTCACCTGACTGCCATGATTTTTCAAATATGAGGGACAGTGGCACAGCAACTTCAAAAGTAAAGTAATATCCAGAAGAGTTTGGTTAGAGGGGGTACAGCCACTTTGTGTCACTCAGGGGACCAGAATAGACAGAGATGACATTGTCACAGTAGCGATTCTGGGGATACTGTTACTGAGGAAAGCCATTATGGTCTATATTTAATATGAAAAGATTGCACTTGATTTAGCTCATGGAAAGGATAAATTTCACATTTTTAAGCTTTTCTTTTTTCATGTAATTTGTGCTTTGTCAATACAAGGAGTTACTTCATCTGCATGTCCCTAAGTAAAAGAAAACCCCTTAAAATCTAATTAAAGGTGCGGAAGGATAGAGAGTCCCTGGATGTACCTGAACCCCCTTGCCAGAACCGGGGGGGGTTACAAACTGTAACTTGGGACATCATTAGAAACTACGTCTTTTAGCTATGGGAGCTGTGTTTCTTCTGTATTTCTTTGCTTGTTCTTTCCACAGTCGATTCTTTTTTGGGAAAAAACTGACAATATTGGTGGAAATCAATGTGCACACACACACAAACCCCCAGATAGTTCATATCTTTAAAAAAATCTAAAAATACACCCAATTGCTCACTTCCACAAAACTCCAAAACACTTGCTGGTGTAAGGCTTAGTCAGGTATATCCTCACTCAGCTGCAGGCACAGTTTTGTTCTGAGTGCTTCTAGCCTTTACTTTCCCATGAAAATATTAGTTTGCAGCATGCTGTAACCCCTGGGTGTATTTCAGCATTATTCTATGCAATAAACCAAAGGTTAGTTGCTATGCAGTGTATTTACTAACATTTGTGAGGAGTCTTCCCTGTTTCTTTGCTCTTAGCTCAGCAGCAACAAGAGTGCCAAGAGTTCGGGGTTTTACTCTTTTAACACAAATTCTGTCTGCTAGTTAGGTTTTCTTAAGTAATCAGACATGACTCTGTGAGCAGGGGCTGATCCAAGATCCATTGAAAATCTGTGCCTTATGCGGAAAAATTACCTAGTAGGCATTATCAGGGTCCTGCTGCATTCTAAACACAAAGAAATGGGAATCCTGAATAGTACTGCACCTTCCTGTATGGCATCAACTCCCAAACTAGCTTGCTGCCCAGCACTTGCAAGCCTTTGGTGGCAGCAGTCCGTTGCTTGATTTCCTCTGAGACAGTAGCTGCTGCAGCACTTCTTCAGGCTTCCTGCAAACTACTGCCATCCCAGAACAAAAGGGGCAAGCTCATGGCTAAGAAAACATGGCATTGTGGCATACTGCCACATGCTGCCCTAATCCACTTGGAACAGACCTTTACACAGGCTTAATTTTGTATTGTTATATGAACACCACACTTGATGCCATTATTGGTTGCTCAGAGAAAAAATTCTCAAATACAATGCATTTTGAAGATTCTATTCTATTAAAATAGGGGGGTTTCATGTTCATAGCACATTTTTAAAGTCCTTTTAAGAATGAATTACAAGTGTGACCTGACACTTGTAACATGCATTTTAGTATTGTTCTATCCCTTCTTAGGAGGAGGGCTTTGTGCTTTTAATTTTAGCAACTTTTTTTTTTTTTTGCTATTAAGTTTCTATGTTACACTTATTTATATTGTACTGCAAAGGCTTTGTTGAATAAATGTGCCTGGCATTTGTAGTGACAGGTCATGAAATTTATTGTCCTTCGTTCTTGTAGGAGTTGAGTCCCAGTGAAACTGGGATTCTTCTGTCACCACCCTCTCTGACCACCATCTCACACATATATAAGCCTGAAGACACAGAACTACAGGAGAGGCTGTGGATGGCTGTACCAGTCCAAGTAAAGTCTAAGGTCAAAAATAGGCTTCACCTCTCTGGGGCCCTCCTTATCCCTGTGGATGATTGTGAGAGTGTGCTATGTTTCCCCTTAACAACTTCTGGTAAATTCTTCCCTTCCGTCTCTGTGAGTATGGAGATAGGGGAATGTTGCCACACTTCTGCCCACCATCTCATTTCTGTGCTCCATGTTACCAGAATGTTTCTCTTCTGAACTCTTCTATAGGATCTGAAAATGTGCTAGGCCCTAATAAAACACACAAAAGATCAACAGTATACTGCCCCTAGATATTTCCATTGCAGAGCCAAGAAAGTGGGGAGGAGAGACTGATGAATGACTCTATGGTCACATATGGGAAAGAGGGAAAAGTGTTTCCAAATGTTCTGTTAAAATCTGTAACATATTTTAAAAAATTCTCACATTTCAAGTCAAAATCCCCTAAGAGAGAATATCTGATCTTCAGTATCTTTAACTGTTTGTTTCCATATATGCCGCTGCCAAAATGCTGAGTAGGCATTTGAGATTTACCTTTAATATGCCATTTTAGCTGATAAGATGCTTCCTGTGAATCTCAAAACTTTGTCCTGAAATAGGTGCAATTTCACTGCAAATACTAAGCATAGGATATGCTGCTACCTGAGCAAATGCCACTGAGGCATTACAGATGATAGAATATCAGCATACATGGGAAATATAAGCAAAGAGCACCTGAAAGTCTATCAAAAAGCTGTATTCCTTAAAAAAATAAAAAAGAAACAAGCTAAATTATTTCTATAATAGCAAGTAGCACCATGCAATAGCAGTGGATCTGTAGGGTAAAGCAATTGGTTTTGAGGACCTTAACTTCATGCTAAATATATTAGTGTGTGTGGTTAATTATTTTATATTATTTCTTTCCTGGTTCTGTATGTTTGACCCCCTCATTGGCAGATGGAGCGTATTTCTGATTCAGTTTGACTCGAAAGAACCCAGTTCACGTGCTCTGTGACCAGCCTGCAGTGTAAACCAGCGCACACTAAGTTGAGACAATTAGGTTTGCTTCAGAAGTTCACTTCTGGTCCAAACGAAAATGCTAACGTTAACCCCAGAAGACTCACAGTCACGGTTGTGGAGCAACTCCTTTGGGAGGTAAACTAAATTGAAAAGAAAAAAAAAAAAAAGTGAAGTTACCTACCCCTTTTGTTCCTACTTGCTTGTTTCACCTGAGCACTGTTTTCCCGTGAGCATTCACAAAGTCATTTTGTGTCTCTTTCAAACTCTCTTTCTATGTTATCTCTCCTACCAGGCAGGTTGCAATCATGAGAACTGTTTGTTTTGCCCACCAAATATTGTGTCCTTGCAGAGTCTCATCTTCCTGTATTATTCTCAAAATCTAAGAGTAAAACAGATCTTTGGGCTAATAACTGACATCTTCCTATGGTGTCTGTAGAGTGGTGACAGAATCAGGCACTGACCTGCGACTACAGTAAGAAGATGTAATGGTAACACATAACTAATAACAAAGCCATCCTGGCATCCAATATACTGCATCTGCGTCACTCTTTCAAAAAAGAAACCAGGTTATTCACACCCTCCTTAACTTCCCATGTGCATGGGTATTTAAAGTCAGAGTAGCCAAAAATGACTTCTCACACAGAAATATGTTATCATGGAGTATGTACTTGTCCTAAGCTTCAGCAAAAAAGAAGGTCCTTCTTAAGAAAGAAGGCAAAGGTGCTATTTTAAGAGTCCTTCCTTCACTGTTCCCCCAATGTACCGCACAGCAGAGACTAAACGAAAACACAAAACAATAAAGCCAAATGTTAGCATTCCAGGCATGTGGCTGGAAATCTGAGCTAGGATTAGCAGTCAACAGTTCTGATTCCCTAAATCACTTTGGCCAAGTTGCTTAGGCCCTGTTTACATTAGATTTCCAGTTGTACAGAGAAATAGTTCAAATATAAAAGCTTAGATTTCTATAAAGCCCCTAGCGTTAGGGATTTCCTCAGTTGACGGATGCTCAAGCTCAGACACTTTTTAAAGAGGCTTTCTGCAGTATCTCAAATCACAAGATGCTTTTAAAATTCAGGTTTTATTTAATTTGATCCAGTTGTGCTGCCTCTCAGCAAAGCAGCAGTTTTCGTTAAAACCTTCTTCCTTTCAGAAACCTCTTTGAAGAATATTTTAAATGCATGTCAAATAAACTCTCAGTGGTGCCCCATAATACTGGGAGTCCCTGTACTCATATTTAGCTCAGTTGTTTCCCACTGAAGTCCTAGTTATGTATCACATTTATACCAGCAACTAAGTAGAAATTTTAAAGCTTTCCTCCCATGCCAGCAAAGGAAAGCATGTGAATAGAGTTTTCACCTTCTTTCTTAGTTTCCTCATCTGCAGAAGACAGACTAGTGGCAGAGAGACACTACTATACTAGCGGGCTGCTCAGAGAACTGAACACTCCAGATTAGCAGTAAAAAGCTAATGCTCTTGATTTGCATGATCTGTGGTGCAATCTCACAATTGGTGCAAACTAGTCTGCAACCAGATGAATGGAGCCATCCCTGCTCTTGCCCTTGGCCATGTGCTCCCCATCATGCTATAATTAGGAAGACATGCAGTGAGTATGTTCAACTTGGTCATCTGGCTGAAAACCTTCTCTGCTGGAAAAAAAATAAATCAACTAGGCTGGGAACCTGATTCAGCTCTGCACTGACCACAGGAATGTTAGCACTGACACAAGGGCAGGGGGACTAGAATGGCTAGCAAGAGGGAGGAGTAGGTCTTCTCCTGTTGGTAGCATTATGAACTTAGACTCGCTTATGCTGTTCATAAAAACGTACTCTGAAATGCATTGCACAATGGCATTAACAGCATGAGGAACTTCAAACTGGCCCAAAGGGAATGTAAGACAGACTACTAATTGCAGAACATGTACAAGTACAGTTCTGACCTGACAGACCAGTGCTGCTATCTTTCTTTTCTCCCATTTCTGAACACATGGCTTTGCAGCCTCATCTGCAGACACCACTGTGAGTAGCTAGCATATACAGCAGCTGGGTACTTATAAGACACTTGGGAACCCACCAGTTTTAGAAATGACTGCAGAAATGTAAGCAGGCACCAGCCTGGTATCTGCAGATCTTCTATCAGCCTGTTCCTTCTTCCCTTACATGATGTCCCTGACACACGGTGAATCCATAGTTAATTTGGCCCTAGCCTTTGCCTCCCAAAGGAAAAAGCTGTACACCCATCTGACATAACACCTATCCATTACTATATACTCTGTGCAGTACTGTAGTTCTCAGTATTCACAACACTTGGAAAGAAGAAGCATATAAAATTCAAGATCTCTACAGCTTCCAAAGACAGCTCTGGAGGGTTCTGCCATGATGACAGAGTAAATCAAATAAAATGAACAAAAATCTTCATTACCACAGAAACTGATCAGTGAGCTATAACAGCCTGGCAGAGTTCCCATCTCAGTGGATTCACCCTGAGATCTCCAGACCCTTGAAGATAATGTTGTTTTTAATTGTTTCAAGTCTCAAAAGAGTAAGAGTGAGGAACAGAGAAAGAAACCATATGGTGACCTCAGAGAAGTCTCTGAAAGAGAAGGTCAGGCAGCTCAGGTGGAGAGAGATTAGAAGGCAAGAGCAGAGATCACTTTCCTTCACTGAATACTTCTAGAGGCTTTAAAGCCCTGGAGGAGAAGATGAAGAGGAAATGCATTATCTCCCTTTCACCTTCCTTGGCACAGAATTCTTAGACTTCCCTATGCTTCACAATGCTTCAGCACATCACTGGGAGCAGTAGTTTGCCTCAACTCTTTTCCACATAACTGAAACCAGCAGCTTCTGGATTACAGACTGCTCTGATTCCTGTGACCCAGACACAGGAGTGGAACTACCCCATTCCCGCTCCCCAAGATTCTGCTCTGAGATCACAAGGAGGGAGGCCAGGGCAGCAAGCAATGAGGAACTCCACTGACCCAAATGCTAAAAGCTTCAGAAGACAAATGTCTTCTTCCATTTTATTGAAATTCCCCCTGCTGGCAATCATGTAAGCATTCATACTTTTTAGAAAATAGATTGTTTGTTGTGCAAATTTGCACGTCTGTTACTTCTATCAAAAAGCCAAAGGATTTTTTAAGTAGAGCAAAATATTCCCTGCCATTTCTTTTAATATCCCTACAGGTCTGCATACTCCACATGTGGGCAATAATCTGTCCAGGCCAGCAGGCTGCAGAACTGTAGCAGGCTATATAACGAAAGCACATCTGACATCCTCTTGGAAATGTATAGCATGCAAACCAGCACATATCGCAGCACTGTTTCAAAAGATGGCCTGTTAAAAACTACTCACATATTCCCCTGCTCCTCAATAATTCCACCAGTTCCGCTAATCTTGGAAAATTAATAAAAGTGTACCAAGCCAGTTACATAAATGGTCATACCAATGTCTCAAACAATTTGTCTTCATTCTGTATGGAATTATTGAAAATAAGCATAGAAAATGCTAAGCAAATGCTGCAGAGCACAGAAACAGCCCTGCCAGCCTAGGTGTTGAGGGAATGCTGCTGTGTCCATGGCAAGCAACAAAAAAGTGTTCAGCAGGGTTGGGTTTATTAGTCTGGGCTTAGTGTTTTGGGAGAGGAAGGGTTATAGCTTGTTATACCAAAACGAGCATCATTTGTATGTTCCAACATGAACATATTCTACATCAAAGATAAACCACTGTCTATTCCTGAATACTGAAGGAAGGCAGAAGGCTGCTATAAGATTACTTCTCATTTGCAGCACAAATCTACTGTACAATCAGTACAATCTACAATGGTTAGCTGAAAGCATCACAGTGCTGGTTATCCAAAACAAGTGGATCATTAGTTCCCACTACAGCACCCAAATAGTGGAAACAATGCCACCTCTAAAGTGCAAGAGGAGTATTTGTCTACTATGCTGGATATAACCCGAGTGAGTCATGCCTTCCCCTAAGCACTGACTACAGATGTACTTTATTCCTTGCAAAGTATCATTTGCACATGGCTATGCAGCATACATATGTTGAACATCAGGATGAAACACAGCCAAGCCGATTCAAAAGTGAACTGCCAGAGACAGGCTGTCATTAGACAAATCCCAAACTGCATGTCACAGAAAACAAGTCCAGGATGATGCTACACTGCTACAGCTCAAGGTTTTCCATGACAGCAGGGTATTGGTTAGGTGTGATTTATACTGGGGAGATAATAATTGCTGGGTAAATACAAACAAAAATTGGATGAGCAGTGGGGAAAACAAACATGGACACATTTCAAGAAATTGTGAATGGATGCTTGCATCAATTAAACTGAGGTGTGCTTTTCTTACCTGCCTGTTTGATGAAAAGGATGCTTTATTCCAAACAAGCTGCTGAGACTATGGAATGACAGCAAATATGCTAGAGAATAATAAATGCTAAGACTGCTACTTTACTTTTCCAATAGGCAATTCTGAGGTTTGTGCAAATTTAATTTTACTTAAACAATTTTCTGACTGAGATGGTCATTCCCAGTAATACCTACACCTAGTTGCTGAGTTGTGCTATGAACATCCATCAGCTCTGCATACTGTATGAGACAGAAGCATCGGCAAGCCAGTTAATTCTTTGCAGGGTAATAAATCAGCATACATGTCTTCAAGCTGAAAATTAACAAATGCATATAATTCTTCATAGTATATCCGGCGCTTTGAAGCACGATGCAGCACATACAATTGAGGATGCAGGAGACATTTTTTTTTACTGAAATGAAAATGCAGTATTTCATGCTTAGGTTTGAAAGAAGTATAGCTTAATAAAATAAAGCTTACAATTCAAGTCACTCTTTTACTTCAAAACTAATTTATTACACATTTTACACATCCTGCAAGTGATGAACAATGGCCTTGGATAATTACTTTCCTTACAAAGTGTGGGAATCAAAGGATATGTTTTAGATGTGTGGTCACAGATATCATCATGCTGATGAATTGCAAATAACCAGCCTGAGAGCTGATGATGTGCCTTCTTTGATAGCTGTACTGTTTATAAATTCTCTTTTCCAGGACGAGAAAAGCACTTAATAATAGGATTTTTGGTGCATGGATTTAAATTAAAAGAAAGTGTGGCTGTGTACAAGTGTAGTTGCTAACAATGAGAAGAGAACTGTGCTGGTCACTTACCAGCTATTTTGACATCTATTCGTGACAGGTTTTGTCCACCACAACTAATACTAGTCCTGGCAGCCTATTAAGACTCCAACTCAATTTTCAGATCCTACACAGAGTGCAAAAATTCACGGAGCAATCTCTCTATTCACTTATAATTCAGCCAAGCCCTACATGACATCATTGGAGGATAATTTTGTGTATTGTTTTCCAAAACTAACTCACACTTCCCCCATCATTTTCCAGGTAAGCTGTGGCAGCAGATACTGCTGTTCACAGCAAAAGCTACGAACAGCATCCCCCCCAAACGCTCACACAGACTTGATCTTTCAAGGGGCCGTATAATCACCCTTCAGTGAGAGCTACCTGAGGTCACTTAAAACCTGACAGAGATTTTCCTTTATCCAGTATCTGAGGTTTAAATGATGCATGCTCTGTAACAACACACACACTCTGAAAGGTTCAGTTTTCACCCTCCAACATTTTAGGAAGGCTTCAGCACTTTGTAGGAGTAGACACATACTTGGCAGCAAATACCAAAACAACTAGCATGCGTTACCAAAGGCAAGCTGGTAATGCATCTGGTATGATCAAGGCTCTCTATCTGTGTTAACATACTCGCTCCTGAACTCCTGTGTCACAGATTATTTTGCAGCTTCCAATTAATTTAACAAGATTCTCATTTTGAATAAGCCACGCATTGCTTTAATTCCCATTTGTGCAGGTTTCAGGAGAAGATTCATAATAGTTACTTAACTTCACCAAAAATATTTTTTCAACACTCTGGCCAAAAGAGCAATGGTTCATTAGGAAAGGCTTCCTGTTTGAGGAGCTGGGCGCCGACCTCAGCCTTCTTCTCTGATTCCCATGCTACAGCCTTTGGCTGCCATTACCAGCCTCTCAATCTCCAGCCTCTCCTCAACATAAACATTTGCCATAACTGGATTCTTTGTTTGCAAAACTGGAGTCCAGACCATAGAAGGCTCAGCCCATGAAGAGTGTCCTCACAGAGGGAAATGAAAAACACTGGCTCTTATCAGCTGCATGTTTCACTGTCTCTCCTGCCACTATCTCTAGCTGAGCATGGTGAGCTCCACTACAGAGCTAATTTCCTTCGCTTCTGGGACTCGAGGCATATGTGCTTTAGTGATACGAAATTCCTCTCTCTGAGTTTAATACTGAAGCAAGAATTCATCTTAAGACTGTAAGTCACAACATGGTAGGAAAACCCACGCAATTCAGAGGCAGAAAGTTCCTTTGCATCTTTAAGGGGATTTGAGACTCTAACCTGATTCCTGCCTCTATTCCCATTACAGGCTGTTACCTGTGGCAAGCACTGTTTGTTTAAGCTGAACACTAAGCAGTTACATTAAATGGTCTTGTAGTGATACCTGAACAAGAGAACAGGCTGGGCAGGCATGGTGGTAAAGCTGTATGTTTGATTTGTATGTGACTGCTTAAATGAAGCTTTCACTCACCACAGTAGTCAGACAATACCAGTGACACTATTAGACAAAAACAGAATGTAGAAGGCTGATTTTATGTGGCTTAATGAGATTTTATGTGGATTCTGCAATCTCTGGAAGTGTTCAAGGCCAGACTGGATGAGGCTCCAAGCAGCCTGTTCTAGTGGAAGGTGTCCCTGTTCATGGCAGGAGGATTTGAATCCTGGATCATCTTTAAGGTGCCTTAAACCTAAACCATTCTGTGATTCTATGACTGAGGGTTCAACAATGCAATGCAGTGCCATACCCTGACTGCAACTAACAAACAGTTCAAACACTAATTTCCTCTAGAAAATTAAGCAACATTCTGCTATCTTCAGCACCATTGCAGAGAAACAGCAACTATTCACCTGTGTTCTCTGTAGCCTTTTTACCTTCAGATTTCTCGTTGAAAAGCGGGACTAATATCATAATACCATTCAGGGTTTATTAGCTCGCACACTACAGGTACCTCAGAACCGCTGCTTTACCTACAGCACCCCCTCGCGGCCACAGGGCGGCCAGGCCCGCATGCCTTCCCTCAGTACGCAATCGCGCGCCTCAGCGGCCGCCTGCCTCCTCGTCATCGTCATCCTCCTCCTGCTCCTCCTCCTCGCAGCCTTCTCTCCGCTCTGCCCCGCAAACCCGGGGCTGCGGCTCAGACGCACAGCGTCAGCCTCCCCGGGGCCGAGCCTGGGCGCCCTCGGGGAAAGGAGTGGAGAGCCCACGAAGCCACTGCTCCCTTCCCGCCCCCGCCGCTTCCAGGGGCAGAGCTCCCGCTCCCTCCCACCTATTAGGACAGCCCCGCGCACGCGCACACCCGCTGCCCTCCACCCGCTTTATTGGCTGTCGCGGTGGGCGGTGGTGCTGCGGGGCGCGCAGGCGGCGCATGCGCGGTGGCGTGAGGCGCGGGTTGGAATCCGGGCGTCCCGCGCGTGGCGGGGCCCTTACCGGTGGGGAGCGGCTCTTCTTCCTCCTTCGGCGCCGTTAAGCCGCCGCTTCCCGCCCTGCGTCGCACCCAAAATGGCGAGCAAAGAAGGTAAGAGACTCCCGCTCCCCTTGGAGGCGCTCCGGGCTTCCTCTCCAAGGAGCTTCCGACCTGGTGGTAGTGAGAGTGGGCCGTTGTTCCCGGCGGCTTCCCCTCCGGAATCCAGTCTTCTACCCCGTCCCCGCCCTGGTGTGGCCGTGGCCCCTGTCGGCGGGCTCTTCTCCCCATCTTCGCGCCGCTGTTCAGCGGCGGAAGGTGCCAACCGCCTGGTTCATCTCTCTTTCCTACCCGCAGTGCTGGAGGACACGGTGGAGGAGCGCGTTATTAGCGAGGAGTACAAGATATGGAAGAAAAACACCCCCTTCTTGTACGATCTGGTGATGACACATGCGCTGGAGTGGCCCAGCCTCACCGTGCAGTGGTTGCCTGATGTGACCAGGTGAGCGAAAGCAGAGAGAGGCCTGGAAGGCACCAGGAAGGCACAGGGCTTTGCTGATTTGCTCAGTTTGCAAAGCAGGAGGAGCTGAGGCTCTGTGCAATTGCTTGTTCCACTGCTCTGTTAACCATGTCTGCTAGGTAATTTAAGGATAAAGACCACACAAAATCAGAATAATTTGTGTTAGTCTCCTCCTTGTGAGCTTGTAACACTTTATTTTGCTTGTTTGGGTATGAAGAAGCTATGAGGGAAAAAGTTACAAGCAGATCCTTTACCAAAGCTTAGCATAGCAGAAGATGTTGTGAGGCGTGAGGAGGGAAATCTTTCTCCATTTATTGTCATGAGCCGTAATGCTTTCCTCTAGTTACTGCTGATCAGAGAAGTCTATATATTGAATAAGCTTTTTCTTGAAGTCTGCTTTTTCTCATGTGCACTATAGATTACTGTTCTGTAAAATCTATAGTATGTGTCTTTTTTTGTTTAAGTCTGAACTTATTTAAGAGGATACTGTTCTAAGACTGGTGCTTCACATCCTGGTTCTGTCCCTGGCTTGCTGATGACTTCACGTATTTTAATTTTCCCATTCTTCCACCTCCCCCTAAAAAATACGGCCTCACTGGTTAATTTCTTAAAGAATTGTGAAGGTGGGGGTAGATTCTGTTCGTATGCCAGCTATTTTGATTGTTGCAGTAACCGCTCAGCGCTCATTGAGGTAGTGGACAAAGGCTAGGTCCCTCATGTGTTGTAAAGTGGATACAGCTAAGTTCTAAAATACGTTGTGCAATAATCAGAGGATGGTTTCTTTCCTCTTTGAAAATTCCACCTTACAAGTGTGAGGTTATACTTGGTGGTTAGATGATCTCTTCGTTTAGTATACCAGAATGTTTGGGGAAGATGTTGAGAGATGTGAGCTAGCTAGTTGCGGCATGGAGGAAATGAACTGGGGGTTTGAGGGTGTGGAGCCCTTATGAGGAAAACTTCTGCTTGCCTCATATTTTGCAGATTGACTTAATATTCAGTTTAAAACCTGGTATTTCCAATAATATCTCCAGTGTCAAAATATATATGCCATTAAAGGCAAGGACTGTCTCTTTGTATGGCACCTGACATGATGGGACATCTGTTCCTGATGCAAGTAAGTGTGTGTGCATTGTGTATTTTGTTTCATTTCAGATTTTTCTTTCCCCCTCAACATATATGATGATGCATTGAAAGTGGTGTAGTAATACCTACAGTAGTATATGATTGCCTAAGGGATTCCTGTTTGTTTGGATTCAGACATGTAATGAGTTTGCAGCTTTCAAGAATGCAGAAACTGCTTGGTTTTGACTGTTCACAGTTTTGCCTTTCAAAGATAAATGTCGCTGTCCATCCAACCTTTCACGTATTACTAAATGTTGCAGTTTAACCACCTCAAGAGAAATTTCTAATTAGCTAGGATTTGTACAGTGTAAAAATGAGCTTCTGAAATAACAACTGGTAAAAGCTTCTAGGAGAGGTGACTAAAATAGGTTGCCATTTGTCCTCAGTATTTGTGTTACAGAAAGTAGTATTGATTGTTTTCTAAAGCAATACTGTGTGACTGCCTTGGGAATTAAAGGCAGAAGTAGCTATTAATGTCACCTTTAACTGTATCCAAATTGTTAATTGTCCCTTTCAAGCCATAGTGGCAGTGTTTACTGACTCACTGTAGCCTTGTTGGTTGTATCTTTGGCTTGCTTAAGTTAAGGTCAAGTTCAATTTATGGCACAAGTCTCTTCCAGCAAAAGAAAGGATCTCTTACCTGAGTCTCTCTTTCCTAGCTCTCTGAAGAAGTTTGGACCCTGAGTGATACTAATGCTAGCCATCAAACTTCCGAAACTGAGCATCTAATTTTATTCCATGCATTCATTATTCTAAACAGGCCAGAAGGAAAGGATTATGCTCTACACTGGCTGGTTTTGGGAACACACACATCTGATGAACAGAACCACCTGGTTGTTGCAAGAGTCCAGATTCCCAATGATGATCAGTTTGATACTGCGCAGTATGACAGTGAGAAAGGAGGTGGGCATGCATGAGTTATCAGATGATGTTTCTTGGAGTGGGGAAGATGGCATGAAATGCTGTTTCACCCATTTAAAATGGCTGGTGTGATAAACTGAACTTCTTCTGACAAATGTAGAGTTTGGAGGCTTTGGATCTGTGACTGGCAAAATTGAAACAGAGATTAAAATTAACCATGAAGGTGAAGTGAACCGTGCTCGTTACATGCCACAGAACCCCTGCATCATTGCTACGAAAACACCATCTGCTGATGTGTTGGTATTTGACTACACTAAACATCCTTCAAAGTCAGGTGGGTCATGCTTCTTGAAGTTAGGCAAAATGCCTCTTGTCATTGAGAGGTAAACTTGTATTTAACTGTCATTAGGAGAAGAGGTGATGGGCTCTGTAACCTGAATGAGAGGGACCATATCTTTGGAGACTTTAACTGCCTCGTTATGCTAAATATCATAAGAGAATCTTGATACAAGCAGCAACAGAAACAAAGTTCTTGGATTATAATTCTCTTGGGGATTGATGTGCAAGGTGAAGCTAAATGGAAGGCATATTCTCTCTTTCAGACCCAAGTGGAGAGTGTAATCCTGACCTTAGATTAAGAGGGCACCAGAAGGAAGGCTATGGCTTATCCTGGAACTCAAATTTGAGTGGACATCTTCTCAGCGCATCAGATGATCATGTAAAACCCACATCTTTTATTCTGGTTAAAAACAAACAACAACCAACCCCTCTTAATTTATGCTGTAATAGGTAGTTGGAGAAAAACTGGGTTAGTGTAGCTGTATATTGTTATGGTAGGAAGTTCTCACATATTGTAATAATATTTATAAAGGCTGTTAGTTGACTTTAGGATGTAATCAACAACCAATTTTTGTAATGTTCTTAATGAGGTAAGAACAGGATGTTTTTATAGTTGTCTGCTGGAAGAAATTGTTGTATAGCAGCCCTTTAAACTGGCTTGGGTCTTAGAGGGTAAATTAGTAAGACTGTCAAAGATAATTGAACTAATAGCTTATAGATATCTCTGTGGGCTTTAAAAGTGTAAATTGCTTTTGTGACCTCATAAATAATCCTTGTGCCTTGATTCACACAAAACTGATTAAGAACTTGGCTCACTTCTCACTTTTGGCATATTAAGTGTTCCTTTTCAAAGACAAGGAACTGTTTCAGGAGTGTCATCTCTGTTTATATGGAGCATGTGATTATTTGGTTTTTTGAAAGATGTTACATGAACTGCGACTGTATTAATAGAATATGTCTCTTATTTACAGACTGTGTGTTTATGGGATATAAGTGCTGGACCAAAAGAAGGCAAAATTGTTGATGCAAAAGCAATCTTTACTGGGCACTCTGCAGTGGTTGAGGATGTGGCATGGCATTTGCTCCATGAATCTCTGTTTGGATCTGTGGCGGATGATCAGAAGCTCATGATGTAAGTTGGGGTTAAGCAGTTTCTGCATGGTGCCTGCTGTCAGTGAGCCAATCCAGAGCACTTGGGGGGAAAAAAAGTCTGAATTCTAGAATGACGTCATTTAGCTCTTTAGTGCTGTAGTGCTGCAGAATCACTGAAATCTGCATGTCATTTAATATGTTTGCACCATTTGAAAATAAGATGTGATTAATATGTGTGTCAGCTTCCTGGTGCCAACTGCTTGTGTATAGCAGACACAAAATACTGAAAGGTTATGGAATAAAAACTGTAGCTTCAGACTAAGGCTGAGTAATAATGTAGTCTCTTAAACTAATGTGTAGTGAAAAAGAACCTCATGTGAAAACTTATATTTGTTCACTCTTGCTTTCTCCTCCCTGCCCCTCGCCCTTACCCAAATCCTTCATTGCAACAGTTGGGACACAAGATCTAATACCACGTCCAAGCCAAGTCATTCTGTAGATGCTCATACAGCTGAGGTCAACTGTCTGTCCTTCAATCCTTACAGCGAGTTCATTCTAGCAACTGGTTCTGCTGACAAGGTTTTTACTTGTGTATACTTTAAATTCGTGAGTATTCTAGATGACAGCTTTATAGTCATTATAGTAAAACCAATTTCTTGCTTCCTTTCCCAGACAGTGGCTCTGTGGGATCTTCGAAACTTAAAATTGAAACTCCATTCTTTTGAGTCTCATAAGGATGAAATTTTTCAGGTGGGTAAACTTTTCTCCAAAGCTGTAAACAAAAGTACAAGAGTACTGACATGAACTCTGCAGCAGGTAGTCAACAACTGATTGCTAAGAAGATACTGGTGGTTTGCAGGGACTGTCAGTACAGGTAGAAGTTTTTTTCTAAAATGTCTTTCTGTAGAGAGGACTTGGTTTAAATCTAGTATTGTGAACTCTGTCTATTTAGTAGGTGCAAGTAACAGTGAATTTTAGACAATTAAATTTCATGATAGCGTACATCTGTAACAGTGAAGTAAGGTTGGCTATTCAACTTGAGAAATCTTAAAGACTTTAAAGCACTCTGTTGGCACTATAGGATATTTTTTTGTGCTGGAAGGAAACGATTATTCGGTGTAGTTACTGAAAATTAGTGGCCAGGTACCTGGTGATGGTCATTCAGGATATGCTTTAGAAATCGGTAACTGCTCCAGTCAACCTGTTTTCTTTCAACAGGTTCATTGGTCTCCTCATAATGAAACAATTCTTGCATCAAGTGGTACTGATCGTCGGCTTAATGTATGGGATCTAAGGTGAAGAGCAATTCCTTTCTTTCAGTGTATATGAGCAGATGGTAAAAAGGCTGCAGATATGCTTTATTTGGTAGACTTGATTTGTGCTGTTCTCCAACCTGCCTTGCTTGCTTATCTTGTACCTGGTCTTGCAGGTATGCAGTTGAAGCAGCGCAACACTTAAAGTGTTACTTCTCTGTGAGGTTTTCTTGTTGATAAGTTGTTTTCTGTTTCCTTTGGTGAAAAATGATTTCTGCCTCCATGTGCTTCACAAGTTAGATTGTCTTTCAGTATTGATAGTGCCAAACAGCCAATGACTTATGCCTGAAGCTTATAGTTATTTGACAGTGAGAAAAAACAATAGCAAAAACAAATACTGGAGAAACAGGCTAGGAACTGTCGAATTAAACTGATGTAGGATGCAATTTTATTTATTAATAAAAGATATAAACTATTTTCTTACAGTAAAATTGGTGAAGAGCAGTCTGCAGAGGATGCAGAAGATGGGCCTCCTGAGCTGTTGGTATGCTGTTCTTCAGGTTGCAGTCTGCTGACATGCTGTGTGGCAGTAGGATGCGTTATGACTGTGCTGCTAAATCTGCAGCAGTTCATAAGTCTTTCCACCTTCCTTTTTTTCAGTCCATTACTCTAATTTGCAATAGTCTTCCTCTGTTCCATTTGGAGTGGATTTTAATTTTTTTCAAAGCTGTCCTGGACGTGATTTGCACATACTCATTGCTGAACATATTTACAGTTTGGCCATGTGCTTGTTAGTACTCTCTTATAACTAAATGCCTGTAAAGCCAAGGCATCCAATTGTTTGTCTTGAAATAGACCAGTTAGATTCCCCATAGCTAGCCTTACTGACGTAGAGAGTACAAAGACTTACGTTTTGGTCTGCTTCCTTAGGAAACAAATAATTAAAAATGCTTACAGTTCGATTTCCCCATTTCTTCTGTAATCGTGTAAGTGCTCATGTAATTAGATGAGGTAATGGATGTATGGCTGGATTTCATAGCCCAACCTTACGTGAAGTACCACCGTTCTGAGAGTGTTAGTCAGTTGTTGCTATAATATGAACTGTTGTCTTAACCACACTTTCAGCAATTGTATTGGCATCACACACCTTTGTCTGTGTTGTGAGTCTCTAGTAGCAGGTTTTTGTACTTTGTATAGTCATTAGCGTGACATTTAGCTTCTGGATCCGGGGGTTTTACAGATTTCTCTCTGAAGAAGCATGTGGCTTTTTCTTTTTTTTTTTTTTATTTTACAGTTTATTCATGGAGGACACACTGCCAAAATTTCGGACTTCAGTTGGAATCCTAATGAGCCTTGGGTGATCTGTTCTGTATCGGAAGACAACATAATGCAGATATGGCAAATGGTGAGTGTCACTGCAGCTCCAGAGTTGCTCCGATGCTTGTTGGATAAATGAAACTGAAACAGCTTGTTCTTCTTAGGGCAGCCTGTGCCTTCAGTGACTGAAAGTAGCCTTTCCCCTCTACTTCCTACACTGTTTGATTGGAAAGTAAGAGTTTCAAAAGAAAACAGACTAAGCCAACCTGAATAAATACAGCTGCTGCTAATTCTTGATTCCCAAGTCCTAGGTACTAGTTTAAAATAAATGTGGCAGTTGCAAACTTATATCCAATACTAGCCAAGGCCTGTTCTTACCCCAGCTTCCCACATGCTCCCTGTGAAGCAAGATGCCATTTACCTCTCCAGTTAGTTCATGTTATTTTACATTGCAGGAGTTTGATCAGTTATCTTACAAACGTAGAATAAAGTCATTGGGAATAATCTAAGTTAAAAAAAAAAGTAACAGACTTCAACATACATCACAGGTCAGGCTTCCGGTTTTTACACCTGTTCTTTAACTTGTTTTGTGTGTTCAGACTGAAGTTGAAACAAGTCCAAGTAAAATGTCTGTAGTAAGGCTAACAGTTAAATGGTGAATGCTTCTGCTGCTGAAATAAAACAGTGCTGGAAGACAGCTGCTGAAGTCTGGCCCCATTGTACACATCTTTAATTCGGCTGCCCCAAAGAAAAGGCAGGGAGAAGGTCTCTTTAAGGCAGTAGTGATGTCTGTGCTGCCTTGCTATTAGCAAGTTTTTTCTGTGTTAAGTGTAGAAGACTCTTTAAAACCCATTGTGTTTACCACTTATAATATCTTGTGTCTTTAGGCAGAAAACATTTACAATGATGAAGAACCAGATATAGCAGCAGCCGAACTGGAGGGTCAAGGAACATAATTTTTCCTCTTTAGGAAGTACTGGTTGTTGCATAGTAATGTAATGTGACTACTGTATACATGGGGGGGGTAGGGGGGGGGGGAAAACAAACCAAAACCAACCCAAGCACTGGGCAGAAGCATTGCATCTGATCGGGAATATTCTTCATTGGGCACAAAAACTTTGTATAGTCAAGTTGTCATGGGCTACCCTTGGTTATTTGGGCACTTGGAGCTATTGTATACTGTACAGCAATTAGCTTTTAGGGAAAATAAGGATGACTTAATACCTATGTCAATATATTTTTAAACAAACTTGTGGGTTCTTGTAAATAAAACAGTCAAATCCTCACTTGTCCCACACACAAAGTGCAATGAAGAGAAATAGTTTTTATTAATATGTAGAAAGAGCTTTTCACTTTTACACAACACTTTTGGATTGGCTTTGCATAAATAAAATTTATTAAATAAAATGTTTGGTGTGTTTAATGTCCATTGACACATGGTGAATGCCATCTCACCTGAATATAATTGAATTTCTGCATGGATGTAGAGATCTGTAGTTTTTTATAACTTAGCCCACAATTAAGGGTCTGGGGAGATGAGAGTTGTCTTGATGTGAAAAACCTGGAAATTTGAATCCTTTACAAACAGAATGAGCATAGAAAGAGGTTTGGAGCCTACATGGAGATGACCTACAAGAGACCTGTAAGCCTTAACTCTTGAGCAGAGTCAAGTAACTGTAGTGAGTTGGGTTTTGGTGGGTTTTTGGTGGGGTTTTTTTTGGGTGGTTGTGGAAGTGCTGTCCTCTTAACATTTTCCTGTCTTAGGCGCTGAGATGGTGATGTCCTCTCAGTGGGCTCAGTTGGGTCCTGCCTGTGTTCAGTTAGAGCCCTCCTGTAGGTTTGTTTTGGTTAAAATGATGTGAGGCTATCGGGCAGGTGTCTAAAATACATTCATATCTGAACAAATACAAGACAAATATATAGTTTGCTTCTAAAGCTGGGGCTGGCTGAAAAGCTGGAGAATATGGATCATGTGGAAGTAAAATATCTTCATGTTTATTCTGGCTATGACAAGTTATGGATCACCTTGGCAGCTGTCAGACAGACAAGTCTTAAGTCAGTGTCTAACTTGAGTTTAAATTGAAGCTTTTAGTTACTTAAGACAGGCCTTGATTAAATTGATTGTTGGTTTTCCTGATCTTTCTGCTCAAGCAGAAAGAAATGGAAGACTTTAACTGACACTGAAAATGTAATTTTTTGATGTTGAAAATGTTACTTCCCTTTTACTTGAATTTTAACCAGTCTCCAGGCTGCTGAGCTCAAGCTGCTTGTACTGGGTTGGGCTGGGATGGAGTCTGCTTCATGGTGCTGTGTTTCAGGTTTATGCCTAGAATGGTGCTGGTAACGCACCTGTGTTGTGGCGAGGGCTGGGCAGCACTTGCACACCACAGGGCAGGGAAGAGACAGTGCATGACAGCTGACCTGAGCTGAGGGGATGCTCCTTACCCTGAGTCCTGCTTGGCAGCAGAGCTGGGGCAGAGGAAGAAGAAGGGAGCATGTAATGGTGAGCACTGCTTGGAAGCTGGCAGGGCACTGGCCTGCTTCTGGCAGGGGCCAATGGTAATTGTGACAAGGGCATGAATGTGTTTTCTGGAGAGAATTGAGTATAGGTGCAGGGTACTGGTATTGCAGTATTGGAACGTTCAGTGGAAGTTAGCTCTTTCTGGGCAGAGGTAGTGGTTGTGAGCTGGAACTTGGCTATAAACGTCCTGAGGGACAAAATCAGTTCAGGATTTTGTTCCTCAGGAGGGAGCTTGCCTGTATGTCACAAAAAGAACCAACCTCTTTCCGGCACACTCTGTCCTTTGGTTATCTACACCAGATGGTCCCTAGGCCAGTGCTGAGAGGGGTTGGTGATGAAGCCATAGAGCAAAGGTGTTGGGAGCTTTCCGTTTCAATTAGGGGCCATTCAGCTGAGAGAATCAACATCTGTTGACAAAGTCTTGCAATGTATGAGCAGGCCAGCAGTTTTCTTCACCTCGCAGGGAGGGCTCCACAGTGCCTGGTAAGGGGAACTTGGGCTGCTCTGGATGCTAATTTGCGAGTGACAGCAAATGATATGTGTTAAACATACTGAGCTCAGAGACGGGTTTTGGTCAGGTCCTTTTGGCAAGCATTCTGACATACGCAGCTCTTGGAAAAGCAGGAAATTAAGAGGTCAGTGGCCTGGCTGCTACTGGAAAAACAAAGTGTTTCCCAGGGAGCACAGTGGTGGCCGTTCCAGGCCCAGCGCGGCTGTGGGCTTTACACAACTCCTCCCACTGCTGGTTCTCTTCAGGGCTGGGTTCAAGGAGATCTGCGGCTGTTCTGCACCTGCGTGTACAGTGCGGTTCCTCCCTGTAGTTGGTGATTTCAGCTTTGTGTGTCTGTTACAGTTGGGGTTGTTTGCTTACATCTTCTTACTGCCTTGCCTGGCTAACTAAATGGGAGTGGGAAAAATGGGTGAGCAAGTAACTGCAGCTCTTTGCTCTCCTTCAGCTACTTGTTCTTTCTTTTCCTGCCTGCTGTTACAGGGAAACACACACCACGCCCCCCCCTCATGCTGTAGGCCCTGAGTCATCATGCATAGACATGTCTCTTTCCAACACCTTTGTCCGGAGTGGTTCCTCTAAACGTGACGCAGGTAGGTGCAAAAAGCATCCAAATGTTCCCATGGAAGGCTGAGATGCTGTTGGAGTTCAGCAGGCAGGTGGCAGCTGGAGAGGATGTACTAGACAGTATGAAAGATCAGTGCTGCTGAAGGACAGCTCAGCTGCTGTCTGGTTAACCATGCTTTGGTTTAGCTGGTGTTCATGGGTGTAAAAACACTACAGTGCCATGTCTGGGAAGTGGAGATGAATGCATTTGCGAAGTGTCGTTCTGTTTTGACTAACAGAAGTATATAGGGGGCTTTGGGTCTGCTGCTGAGTGGCCGGAGACAGTCCCTACAGCTGCTGTGCCAGCAGCTCCTGTTCACAGCTATCCCACTGGCTCCAGAAACATCTCAGTGTCCCCTCGGGAGGCTGGAAGCTGGTGGCTCGGTGTCCGAGGCCCACATGATGTCGCTGTAACTTCAGCTTCTCTGAATTCATTCTTGTCAGAAAAGGGGTCTCATATAAGGCAGAACACGGCCAAAGCACAGTTGTGTCTGGCAAACCCTGGACAGATTGCTGCTTGTTCACTCACAAAAGCCTAAAGGCATTCGGGTTTTTTAATGACCTTGTTTTGCATCCTGGTTAACTGGATAAAACCAAATCAGATGGATAGTGCAACAGTATAGTGGCATACTGTCCAGAGCAGTTTTAGTGCTGATTGAATGCTATTGTACAGGTGCATCTACCTTTTAAAAGAACAAGATGTGGTTGTCAGTGTTCCTGGCTTCCTTCACTGAACTGCCAGGAGCTATGAGCCCGAGCTTTATGCCTTGTCACTGTTGGTGGATAGCTTCAGTGTCTCACCAAGCCCTGCTGCTTCCCTATAGAGCATGGAGGCATCAGCTAGCCAGGGCTCACAGCTGCACTCAGTATCCATGTCCGTACAGCTGAAAGGTGGCAGGATGGGATAATTTCTTACGGAGCAAAATGAGAGTATAATTTCCTTACCTTTAATGTAGTTCAAAGTAACTGCAGTAAATGTACCCTCTATACTGCTTTCTTCTCCCTGAGTCTGAATTCTCTTTCACAACTGTCCTGGGGTCAGCTGTAAGAGTTATTTTTCTCCTTCCTAGTAGCTGGTGCAGTGCTGTGTTTTGGCTTTAGTCTGAGAACAACACTGATAACACACTGATGGTTTTAGTTGCTGCAAAGTAATGCTTACCCTGATCAAGGACATTTCAGTCTCATGCTCTGCCAGGGAGGAGGGGCACAAGAAGCCGGGAGGAAGCAGAGACAGGACACCTGACCCAAACTAGCTAAAGGGGTATTCCATACCACATCATATCATGCCCGGTATATAAACTGGGGGGAGTTACCCGGGAGGCTCAGACCGTTGCTTTTGTTGGGCTGGGTATCGGTTGGTGGATGGTGATTGTGTACTGTCCGTCACTCGTGTCCATTGGGTTTTTTTCCGCTTCCCTTTTTTAGTTTTATATTCTCTCCTCTTGTTATTTCCCTTATCATCATTATTATTGGTGGCAGCAGCAGGGGTTTGTGTCATACCTTGGTCACTGGACTGCTCTTATCTCAACCCATGGGAGTTATACGTTCTTTCGATTCTCCTCCCCATTCTGCCAGAAGCAGGGAAGGGGGTGGGGGGAGAAGAGGGGAGCATGCAGCTGCATGGTTCCGAGTTACTGGCTGGCCTTAAACCACCACCACCACAACAACAAGGTGTGTGCATGCAGAGCCCTTCAGTTGTGGCAACCTTGCATAAGCCTGGTTTCGGTACCTCTGGGGCAGCTGGTCCTACAGCCAGGTTGCAGGGCCAGTATGTAAGAATCAGCCTACATCTTGTTGGCTTAAACCAACCATTTTGTTACTGAGTGAGAATGTGCTGCTGGGGCCATTGGGACTTTGAATTTGCAAGTCTTTAAACATGTTTTGTTGTTGTCAAGCAGAATATTTGTGAGACTCTGGAGAGTTGTCCTATTTAAGCCTAGTTTGAGTGCCTTAAGATTTTGGTTTGAGTATTGGGTGACCTCCACAGGAAGTAGATACCACTTACTTATATACTGCTGCTAGTAGTAAATACAATGGAATTTGAAGTAAAGAATAATCTGGACAATGGCTACAGCAAGTTATGTATTTATTGCATTAAACAATAACTTTGGGTGTACTTACACAGTACTTTGAGCATACTTAATTCAGTAAGTTATTCCTGCAGGCTGGTACGTGCTGGGGAGAGTTAAAACCAGCAGGTTTTCCAGCTACAGGACTCTCTTTTAAAGGGAGCTATATGCAGTTTTGAGACCTACCTCTTTTGTATTAGCTGACTCCAGAAGTGCAGGCATAACAAACACTGGAGAAGGTAATTTAAAGTGAAAAATTGACAGTTTAGGGTGACTTCCTCATTTGTGCTCAACACATATGTATCTGATGCAATTTTGGAGTTAAAAGGGTATCTTCTCTCTGATTTGAACCTGCACCAAGGAATTCTAAATTCCTTCATCTTTGTCCTGAACTATAATATGAATGACAATGGAATTACAAAGTACATTTTAAACCTATTTTATTTCAACAGAACCTGTGTTTTTTGAAGTTGAATGATGAAATGTTCAGCTATGCTCTCTCCTCAGACCACTCGAGCATTTTGGAAGAGGGGTGGGTAGCTGGAGAGCAGCACGCTTCCAGTGCTGCAGTATACTCTGCTGGTTCATCACTATAAAGACAAGGCACATTACTGGTGTGCATCACGATTTTCTTTTTTCCCCACTCTTTTCTTCTCTAAGAACCTTTGAATGTAAACTTGAAAACTAGAAATGTCTCTGTGAGGAGCTGCAAGGGGTTAAGTTACTTACTGATACGGAAATATTTTAGAAGACTGATACCTATACAACAACAAAGCTGAGAGAGTGAACATTCCTTCATTTTCTTCTCATAGAATCAGACTGGTTTGGGGTGGAAGGGATTTTAAAGATCTCCCACTTCCAGCCCCCTGCCACAGGCAGGGACACCTTCCAATAGACCAGGTTGCTCCAAGCCCTGTCCAACCTGGCTTTGAACACTGCCAGCGATGGGGCAGCCACAGCTTCTCAGGGCAACCTGTGCCAGGGCCTCAGCACCCTCATAGCGAAAACCTTCTAATGTCTAATCTAAATCTGCCCTCTTTCAGTTTAAAGCCATTTGCCCTTGTCCTATCTCTACATGCCCTTGTGAAATGTCCCTCTCCAGATTTCTTGTAGGCCCCTTTAAGTACTGGAAGCTGCTTTAAGGTTTCCCTGGAGTCTTCTCTTCTCCAGGCTGAACAAGCCCACCTCTCTCAGCCTGTCTCCACGGCAGAGGTGCTCCAGCCCTCCGGTCGTCTTCGTGGCCTCCTCTGGACTCACTCCAATTGTTTTCAGTGAGACAAGCAACTTCAGGGTTTTTCCTTTATTGTGAGTGAAGAACTGCATTTACTTTTTATTGCAGCATGCAGGACTCTTAACAGTGTCAACTGTTTGATCCCATGCAATTTCTGATACACAGCCGTGTGGTTATGCCCTTACTCATACTATACTTTATTACTGGTGTGCACACTGTACCTTTTCACTTCAGCACTGAAACAGCGGAACAAAGCGCACTTTGTTGGCTGTGTAAACTCTCTACAGAGAACAAGTGCTTAGTCAACTCCTGCTTTGACCTTTGGCTTTCCAGCCACTAAGAAGCCCATTGTGGTAGATTCTTCTTCATTCTCTCAACATCACCTTCTGTCCTGTGAATTTCAAACCCAGAGCTTCCCCCAGTCCAGGCATGGCCCAGTACGGGTAGCAAATGCTGACCTGATGTCTGGGAGCTGTGTAACTGCTCTTCCCCTTTATTAAAAGGCAATGATTCTCTGCTTCAAACTTCAAGCCCGCATAAAAGACATATGCCAGATAAAAGGCTTATGGAGAAGTCAGTAACCTCCTGGCAGGAAAGAGCAGCAGCACAATCAAAGCCAGCACAAGCACTGATGAGCAGGATTTATAAGACAGGCAACATGATCAAGATTAAATGGCTTTACATGAATACTGGTGGCAGGGAAAAAACCCACCCAACCAACCCACCAAATCACATGGCTTAAGTAGCAGTAACATATCTTGGACTTGGCAGAACTGAGGTAGTTATTTTGACTCTTGACACCAAGGCAAAAACCTGGTGGAAGTGACAGTGAACTACATCAGCATAGAATATCTGTTACACGGCTGCAGTTAGAATGAAGTTAAAAAGGACTTGAATGAGGACTGGAACTCATCTCCTCAGCTTGAACAAGCAGGGTATGTAGATCTTTAGATGCTGTAAGAAATTACTTCCATGAGTCAGAGCTTTAGGAGCAATATTCTTGGCAAAGTCCTGAATTATGCAGGCAACGTGCTTCGAGAGTCAACTACCACAGTCCACACAGCACACACGCCCCAGGTACTTGTTTGAGCAAGAAATCCAGAATAACCTGCAACCTCAAAGCTAGAAGATAACAGTTTAAAAGGAAATAAAAATGAAGTCCTTACAGGTAGCACAATATTCTTAAATCACTTAAGTTCAAGGCTAAATGGGGTGCCAGAGTCAGCAAGGCCAGTAACAAGTAGCATAGTTAGATAAGGCTGAGTTAAGCTGATACAAGAAAATACACCCTTCTTTCAAGAAGACGTCTGAGCAAGAGCAAAAAGGTGGATAATCAAAATTTAAATGTAAAAAAGAAGAAAATCAGAAAGGTAAAAGGTACCTGTGAGGAATAACTAACTAACGGTGCAAACACAAGAAACACAAGCATCTTGTTAAAGAACACCGAACACACTTGCCCGCCTGCCAGGGCGATGATACCCCAGCAGCTGGACTGAAAGGCCGGGAATGCAGCTGGTGAAAGAGGTTCTCATGTTTAAGCTACTCTTCACAGGAAGAGTTGAGTACAGCTCAAATGCATAGGTGTGTGTGTACATGAACAGAAGAGGCTTGGCACCTAATAAAAGGGCAAATTTCCCAGCTATTAACTGTGATGTATAACCAAATTTATCTCCACAAGCAGCTTTCAAATCTGACCAGTTATTCATTAGAAATTTAGGAAGACTGGGGAGATCCATGGCACTACTAACAGTAGATTGGAATTCTTCATCAGTATGCACCATAACAAAGGACAGAAATAGTAGAGATGGGCATAGAGAAGCTGTGGCTGCCCCATCCCTGGCGGTGCTCAGGGCCAGGCTGGACAGGGCTTGGAGCAACCCGGTCTAGTGGAAGGCGTCCCGGCCCACAGCAGGGGGTTGGAACTGGGTGGCCTTTAAGGTCCCTTCCAAACCAGTCTATGATTCTACAATTCTATACAGTGGCAGAAGCAGTGCCTTTTGTGGACAAGCCTCAGATGCGAGGGACTTTTGGAACAGCAAACAAGTACAGCAAGGACTGCAGTGGAGACCAGGCAATGCACTTGGACTTTCAATACTTGGCACAGCTTTAGACAAGGCCCAGGGGTAGAACCTACACTGCTCACTTGTTTGAAGATACCCATTTTATAAAAGCTGAGAAATTTAGTTTAAATAAACCCTCTTCCCCTGCACTTCTATCTTTGAAGTGTCACAGGGAGCATCACAGTGCATTGTAAAACAATCCTATCTGCTACCTAGAAGTATTTGTAAAGTAAATGTAAAGGAAAACTGAACCCCAAAAATGTCCTCATAAGTTAGGGGAAGTTGCCAAATGTTAGGGAATACGCCAAAGGTGGCAAACAGAACACTTGGCATTATTAGGAAACTGGGAGGGAACTGTGCATCACCAGCAAGCAGGGCCCCACACCACATGACGGAACGGGGAGCACCTGATGACATTACCAGACAACCTTTTAACACAGAACCCCGTATTTCTCATACTGCAGCAGTTGAACCATGGTAGGTTAATTTTTGGGGACAGCAGAAATCAAAGCAAGCAGCCACAGGTCCAGCACAGCACCTGCCCCCATCTTGCTTCCTGTACTCAGCTTGTGCAGTTTCCACCGGTAACACACCATTCACCAACATAACCCTGCGGCAGCACCTTCTCAGGGCGTTGCACTTGAACAATACACTTCAACTCAAATTTCGCATCTTTTGATTTTCATTTTTGATTCTTTTTTGGCAAACAAATACGAGCTCAGTAGATCCATTCAGAAGACATGAATACGATGTTAAAGAAAAACTCAGAGCCCAATATATTAAGCATACTTATTTACTTAATCTATACAGAACTGAGTAGATAAAATTTCAGATTCACATTAGTGAAAAATCTCTACAAAATGTTCTTGAAAAGCAAAACAAAGACTGCCTGTTCATTTATAATTTTTCCTCATGAAAGCAGACATGGGTTGTAAAAATAAAGCAGTGTGTTTAGCACAAACTAGATTTCTGCATCACTTTTTTCACAGTTATTTCCATCTACAGTCCAAAGAGGTAGATTTTCTGCAACACCTGAGAATTGAACTGTAAAGTAACCAGGTGTAATGAAAGGAAGGACAAAACATTAGAAATACAGCCCTAACTTACTTGTGTACGTATACACACACTTCGGTCTTGAATCACATCCCATTTAGCTTTCTGTAGCTTAATCGTGGTGATACTGTCATTTGGGCCCCAGAGTTTTGACAATTAAGACATACTTATTTCTGGCCACATCAGTTTAACAGCCCAGGTTAAACAGTTTATGGTAGTGGGAGAAAGGCATTCATACAAGTTCACTTAAAACCCCTCCTGGAGCCCATTTGGCTGCAGACTGGCAGTGCAATAGCCCGCTGTATGGCAGATCAGTTAGAGTGCTGAGCTTATCCTTAGATGAATTTGTGGGGTTTATTTTTTTAACAACATTCTCTAAGCAATGCATGGAACTATTGACTGGTTTCAGGAAACGACGTATAGCTCACCTTGGCCAGATAAGTCGATATGATATGGGTATGTTAAGGGTAGTGAAGAGAGAAGGGTATCCCCATTTTAAAAGCCTTTCATCACTTGGGGTGTTCTGGTTCATTCACATAGTAAGTCAATAACAAATATATTCGTATTGCTGTTCTATACATCTGTCGTGTCTCTAAAAGCCCTTTAAAATATTCTTGCAGCCAAGTGCAAAAAAATCACTCTTGCCTCCATATAGAACAAGCACTATAGAAAGAATTGTTAAAGATACAAATGTCCAAATAATAGACTGCAAAAATAGAAAACTGTATGTCCTACCTTGCCAAGGGTATGATGCATCAGATACAAAGTTTTTCACTTTTCCTCAGCAAAATGACTTCCTGCTTAGTGTTAGCTGAAAACCAGTTCTCACAACTACTATTTTGTTTAAAAACAGTCTGATTCTGTAAAGCAAGTAATTTGAAAAGCAAATCTGAAACACTTCTTTCCAGGGTTTTTTATGCCATATGGTTAGCATGATTAACATTTCAAAGCTCCTAGTCTAATGTGACTGACTGCTCACTGCTACCTCCTTTTCATTCCCGCATTGTGCTTGGACCACAAACACAAACCTTGCACAAATCTAGAAGAAAGATGGCCAGCTTCCCATTTGCTCCACCATTTAAGAAATGTCAGTTTTGCACAGTTTCTCTTAGTGGTATGAGCTAAAACACATCTATTAGGCCTTACATAACCTTACTCTCTCAGAGACAGCTACTATATCTCAATGTACATTACTACAGCGAAAGGATCAGGAGCTCAGTGCAGCCTGAACATTCAAGTAACTTAGCCACTAAATGGTCACGGGCAATGAGGGCGGGAAGCTCATTGAGAGATGTGCTGGATTCAGAAAACCTCTCCCAAGTAAGTGCAAAGAACCTTAAGTACCAGAAAAGGCTACACATGTTCATATTTCCTAAAATGACAGCAACCAAAACTAGAAAGTAAATACATGGCAACTAAAGGTACGGGTAGCTTGCAGTTATTTCACACATTGCCTTCGCAGAAATGTTGGTCCGAGTTTCTTTCAAGAGCAAAAATCAAAATGTGGCTATCAATTTTTCTATGAAAATTTTTTATGGTTAACAAGGGAGCTTCTCTTGTGGTACGTTAAGAGTAAGAACTTGAAGTACCATCTTTACCAGATAACCTGGGAAGGCACTCTGCCAACTGGTACAGCTTTGAGGTTGAGCGTGCAAGAAATTCCATGTTGTACTTCAAGAAAAGTATTTGAATCTACATGTTCAATTATAACCAGTAAATGCTTAACTTAAATACATTGCATACAAGGCTGTCAGAGAAAGCCTTTATGCTACAGACTCGTGTTTTCCATGCCTCCAGCAGTAAATGTCTAGTTTTCCAGCCTTTCAGATAATCCGGAGATTTGCCTAGACAGCAATGGATTCCTCTAGTCAGGATAACCATGTGATGGACACACTGCAGCTAAGAGGGAAGAACATGACTAACACCTGTGGAGTAGGCTACACAACGGCAAAATCCCACTCGGTAACACTGCTGTGCATTTTTTCATGTATTTATATTTAACACGTTCACAGATAAGAGCAAATAGCCCAAACCAGCCTTTACAACACAACCCTGAGAAGTCTGCACACAGTTGTACACCCTGTTTCACCAGCTGCAAACTGACATATTTCAAAGCTGTTTTTTCATACCGCAAAGTATACAGAAGCCTTTAAACATCTTTTACTATATCCTGGACCTTTAGTTTTCCATTCATATATATGAAAACATACTAGAGGGGAAAGCTGACATTTTTTTTACTGGCCATTAGACATCCTAATGCAGATAAATTTATTGGGAAAATTGGTATTCTTTAGTATATTGAGTGGCAAATCAATGAACAAACCCAGAATGCTATTATATAAACCCAAAAGTGACCTCCTGTCACTACTTTCCCCAGAACGATGTTATATCTGTACACGGTCTTCCATGACAGTGATTTGTATTGTGGGGAGGAAACGCACATGCATCCTTTTATGGAAAAATATTTTCTTTTAAAAAAATGAGGCAGATGTGCAACACAGTTGTGGAAAATTTATAGTTTAAGCTATTTAAAGCTGCTATGCAGCTTCCTGTACCACGTAAGTCCAGTAGTTCTAAGAAAATACAGATATGGTAGAAAAAGTAAGAAAATTTTCACCACAAAACCAAATAGTTACCACCAACAGAGAAAGTTATACACAAAATATATCTCTCAATACAGTGTTTACACTTCATTTTAGTCTACAGATTCAGTGCCAGGAACAGGACTTGTTGAGACAGTCTTTGCTGAATTATTTGCCACAAGCTGATTCCACATCAGGTTGGATTCCTGGTTCCGTGTCGGTAGGAGTTCCCAGCTCCTCGTGGGAATTAAGCGTGCAGGACTGCAACACCTGCACAGCTAGATCCACGTCTGCTTCTCTGAGAGAAACCTGCTCCTTCAGGACTTCCACCTTCTCATTCAGCTCATTCCTCTCTGTCTGAAGAGCCCTGCATAGCTTTTCCAAGCGCTCCAGTTTTATTTGAAAGCCCTTGTATTCTTTATCTCTTACTGTTTTCTGAAGGACGAAAGACAAAAAGCTCTGTGATCACACTGATTTTGGCTTTTTTTTTTTTCCCTTAAGTTAAAAGACTGACTACTATTTAATTAAGTTCTAATTAATCCAGTAGGTCACATTCCAGAGCAAGTTTCCTTAGAATGCCTGACCACTACAGATGGCTTGCCTAAGCTGGAGTGGCAACACACACCTTTAGCAACAAGCAATGATACCTATGTAACAGCATAATGCTAATTGTGAGGGCCGAGTATCAGTAAAAATCCAGATACAAGGCATCTACAACCCAAATAATGGCAATTATAGGGAGCAGAAGGGCATAAATGGGGGAAATCTACAATCCAAAACCCAGGTCAGCAGGTACCATAGTCCTGGCTCTCTTAAGTAGCTCCTTAAAAGAACAGAGAAAGATAAGCAATGCTATAGCAAACCTATAGGACTTAGCATGGCCTAGCAAGACTATATGTCATATACTTAAACCAGACCTTAGACAGTGCAGACGGAACTGTATGCCTATGGTTTCTGTGAAAACTGTTTTAGCTCCAATTTTTACTAGACTACAATTAGGCAGGTAATGGCGCCTCCTGACCTCAAAAGCAGAAGCAGTGTAGAAAAGTAACTGATTCCTTACACGTGTTATTTCCTTCATGTCTGTCTTGGATATTTAAAATTTATTTCTATCACAGCACTGACTGAACTTTGCTTGGCGTATTAAAACACAGTAAATTCATTCAGCTTGCATGATTTTATACACATGATCCCACCAATTAAACAGTAAGCAAGAAAAGATGAGGCTGATTTTGTCATGAGTTTAGATTTATAAATCAGCTTTTGGTTTTTCATGTCTAAGACCACCAGTACCATTTACAGAATAGAAACCAGACAGCAGATAAACCAAGAGACAGCTACTGTGCAGTATATTCAGTTCTTTAAAATTGAGAAATTGTATGAAGTTCTCCAGGACACAGACCCTAGTTAATCCATACTGCTGCTTAAATGGTAGTTACCTCTTCAGCCATTTGCAGAAGAGCCTTGTTGTTGTTTTCCCATTTTGTACGCCACACTATGGTTTCCTTTTCCAGTTTCTTAATCTTCTTTGTCATCTGCAAGAGACAAATAGAAGACTTAATTTTGTGGCTTGTGTTGCAACGTAGGTAGGTTTACATAGAATCATAGAATAGTTAGGGTTGGAAAGGACCTTAAGATCATCTAGTTCCAACCCCCCTGCCACGGGCAGGGACACCTCACGCCAAACCATGCCACCCAAGGCTCTGTCCAACCTGGCCTTGAACACCAGCCAGCGATGGAGCATTCACAGCTTCCCTGAGCAACACATTCCAGTGCCTCATCACCCTTACAGTAAAGAATTTCTTCCTTATATCCAATCTAAACTTCCCCTGTTTTAAGTGAGTAATATGACTTCTTATTGTTACCTTCCAAGTTCAGTTTGAACAAGTTATTTTACAGGCAAGTCCTTTCTGCTCAAAATCAACCCCGCAAATACAAATTCTGCATTCAAAGAAAACAAGACTGATCCTTAGAAGAAGCAGACTAGCAACTTTCAAGTACAACTAATAAAGGGCTCCAGGGAAAGAAGTTTTAAAAAAGCACAGCCAAGAAGACTGAGAAGTATTTTATGCCTTTAATAAAACACTCAAATTAGGATTTAGGTATTATGTCTGTTAAAAATCATTAAAAAACCTCCAAAACCATTTCTCTTCCATAATATGACAAATTCTAAGCCCTACCTTAAGTTCCAAATTAACTGTCAAAATATTTCATGTATTTTCAGAAGGCAAACACTGTTATAAAATCTAAAATGCATACCAGTAACAGCATGCATGTTTATATTACTTTTTATGAAACCAGGTAATCTTGTAAGTACCTTCTCCATTTCTTGCCTGAAGGTTGTAAAGAGTTCATTACTTTTTGCCATGGTGGTCTGGAATTCTTCAAACTTATCCATGTAAAGAGAAAGCTGTTGGAAAAAGAGGCAGGAACATTAATCCGAACAGCTGTATACAAAAATACAGTACAAGGCAAAATTAAAGTCAAAATATTAGAGGATTAAAATCTTTTTTTATACTACCCTATGATTTCCATATGAGAAGCATGCAGAACTTGTCTGAAAACCTGCTATTGAAATTGAATATAAAGGAGAGTTCTATGATTATTGAACAGCAATATATTCTTAAGAAGAAAGGGTATTATGTCTAATAAAATGTTTGAAGACATCACAATTCATCACCATCTCATTTTTGCTTCCCTACTGAAAAAAAAAGAACAAAATAAAAAAGTCTGGACATATACAGGAAAATCAGTACATGGTTAGTGAAACCATACTCAGAAAACCTCTCCATAACCAGCCAAAAGTAACGACCAAGGCTGGGACAAAATAAATATGATTCATTCCAGAAATCAAATACACATTCACAATTATGAAATCTACTCACTGAGCAAAAAGAATGGGTAGAGAATACTGAGAAGGAATTCATTTAATGGTGAAAAGGCTTACATTTTAACAAGTAAAGAATATTAATCTACAATGACAGAAAATTTTCTTGCCCTACATCACAAGGCCAATAGTCAAGAAGGAACTGAAAAATATACTCATTAACAAAACCTGTTTTTTTAAAAAAACCAAAACCAAACCCCTTATGGTTCTCTATTAAAACAACCTATAACATCAGTGTGTGATTTGATGTTCTAAGAATACATGACCATCTTCCTAGTCCAACTGAAGAATAATCAGTTCCCTCAATTCTTACACTGAGGGTTAAATGACAATACCGTTCAGAACACAAATATTTTACTTTGCTCCAGTATTAGACACAACTTCGTAACAGGAATTAGCTTGGCTTGTCAACAGTATGTGATGACTCTGCCGTTATTGTAACTGAACCTTCTAGCTCATCTTATGCTACAGAAGAATCTGTCAGCCTCACGAAACCACAAACTATACACATTGTTACCATTAAAATGCATAACAAAAAGGCAGCAGCGTTTTGAATAAAGGGTAATCAGCTACAAAAAAAAAATCATGAAAGACTAAGCATGGCAAAAACTACTTGGGATAATTTGGATATTAATGTATTGAAGTTCAATGGAGAGGTATGCATATGATTACACTTAACTGCACAAATAAGCACACACTTTAAATAGAACTGTTGGAGAGCCTGAAAAAGAATTAGGTACAGTAAGCATGGAAAAAGGAATGAAACAGAGCTTGCAAGGAGACTTAATACAAAGCCTCACAAAGGAACAAATTCTAAAACCTGCCTGGGTAAAAATCCCCAGCCAACTCTCTATAGTCACAAGGGCCCCTCTGGTCTTGAAAATCTATATATATCTATACCTATCTGTGTGTGTATCTATCTATACACACACATATATATGTATATAATTTTCTACATACATGTATATATTTGCATATAAACATATATATACACCTGTATGTACATTTTTTGTGTGTGTATATATATATGCACACACATATATATATAAAAACACATTAAAATCAAACATGATTCATTCCAGCAAAACAAAACTGTGGAAGAGAAAACACCAGTTTCAGAGAAGCCAAGGAATGGTGAAGTAGTCACCACAATGAACAGATTCTTAAAACTTTCATATATTCTGGTCTTTGTAATACTAACACTATTTGTTAAAAAGTATACTAATTCCACAAATTCAATGTTTAGCACCTCCCAGTTACAGTACTCTCCAGAAGTATTAAACAGCAAGTACAAAAATGTCTTTACAACTTCTATGTCACACTTCACTACTGAAGAGTTAACTACTGGAAATTAAAGACAATTAAAAAACACCAAATAGTTTTCACAAGTAGTGTGTAACACCTGAATGATATATATCTGCATGAATGATAACACATAGTTTTTCTGTATGTTGCATTATGTTCACTATAATCACAAATATTTCGGTGTTTCGTTTTTAGAAGAAGTGTATTGAAGAGCACTCCATAAAAAAAAAATACCAAAAAATACCTGCTGCTTCAGCTGAGCTTCCTGCTGCTTCATCTGTTCACATTTGTGTCTGGACTCAGTAGCTTCTTTTAGCAACTAAAAAAAAAACAAACAAGCAATGCAAAAAGCCTTATAATGAAGAAAGTACTCCTATGAATGGCTTCATTTATGATGAAAAAGGAACAAACATTAACATCGCCTAATGGCCATTCAACCATGTTTTCTCGCATGGACTTTTCATTACTATACTTTCACATACAGAGATTAAAATATGTGCTGGCATGCAGAATTTTTTATTGAGACATTTTTCTAATTGGTAGCATGAGTCAACATTTCTATTTCTGCAAGCAAGTTTGATCTGCTAAATTTATGAGTAGTTCATTAACAAACTGTATGCAGTTTATAACTGTTTTGTAACCTCTCTAATTTATTTCCTACCTGCATTTCTCCAGTCACTAATATTGCCTTTACAATAGTCTTTACAGTCTAGTTCAAACCAGTTTTGGTTCAACTTGACACCATTTTGTAGGTTCATCTTTGAAAGATTTTCATCAGCGTATGATTCCAAAATTATGTTTTAAAAATATAGAACAACCCCACACTGGATGATCATTTTAAGATAACAGAGGAAAAGCAAGGCTTTGTCTAGAAGTTACAGATACGTAAGGAACATTGGAAAAAAAAAAACCCAAACAATCAAACCCAAAACAAACCACCACTTCACCTAAGTATTATTTTTTTAATTTGAAGCAAACTTCTTGGAAGACTGCAAGTAAATTGCTGATTATGAACATAAAACATCAACCATAGTTTTGGAAACAGACAAAAGAGCACATGTTTTACTCTGCACTTGTTATTTCTTATGGCATAAAACCAGAAGTTACAACTCCTAACCACAAGAGTACCTTTGGTGTTTCTGCTCAAGACGTTTCCCAGTCAAAGAAAAATCTATATAATCTCCAGCCCATTTGCTGAGAAAATGCAAACAGTAACATTACTTGCCTGTAAATATGGGCATTAATACTGAAGGTATTACACATACACAAAACTTAAATCTCTGCCTTGCTGTTGAAATCTACTCTAACTTTCAATAGACAGTCCCCTCAATTTGCTGTATCTGTTTCAAATCATGAAAAACATGGTTTGGTGGGTTTTGTTATTTATCTTTACAGAGAATTCACTTACAAACTCCCTTTCTCGCTGATGTTTTTCCTCAGCTTCTTTAATAAGTTGGGTAGTTTGCTGAAGTTTGGCATCCACAAGTTGCTGCTGCAGTTCTTTATGTTTGAACACTTTATCAATATGCTAAAGAAAGGAAATCACATCAGTCAGATATAAACCGTGAACGGGTCAATTAAGGTAAATGTACATGTATGGGGAAATACATATTGTTCAGAAGTTTCATGCAAAAGAAACAGAGGCTTCACACACCTTTTCTCCCCTATGTCCATGCATTGGAACTACGCTTTTTCTGTCTTTCACAGAAGCCAGATGCATATTGTATTAAACTGGTAAAATGCTGTAAGCCACTTCACACCAAACATTCAAAAGTCCTGTAACAAGTAGTCTACATCCTTTCTTCTAAAGTTGGCGTATTATCTCTAATCCTTACTGTAGTTGTTACTTCTAGAAGCTCTGGTCCTCATTGTTAAAAAAGCTCAAAACGAGCAAAGTTTGCAACAACAGTTTATTTAGCTGATGAAATTCCACAATTCACTGAATTTTGCAGTCTTACATACATCTGTAAGTAGCATGAGACATCTTTCTACCTTTTCTCTTCCCCACATTATCTCATGAAGGTGGAAACTAGTCTATAGAAAGCTTTCTAACTGTTCCAGGTTTAAAACCAACCAACCTCCCCATCCCCAAGAAAAAAACCCCGCAACTGAATAGCTACATTCCAAATCTCCATTGCCAGTTAAAAACTAGAAAACTAATCTTAGCTGTAGAACTCCTTGAAGGCCAGTTCTCTCTTTGACAAGAATTGCCTGCTTTCCACTACTGTAGCTTAGACTGGCTAGCTTACATGCCGGTGCCAATTAAAGCTAGCTCAGTTAGTCTGATAATACAGTCATTTCCATGCCACTGGTCCAAATATATTCTTAAAGCATGACTCTGTGCCAACAAGAGCAGCTACATACACAAAGGAGCTTCTCAAAAAACTCCAACCTTAATGAATCAAAGTAAGACAGAGAATAACTCTTATGCTAGTAAATTTATAATTTAGAAGAACTTCAAACACCTATTTATGTCAGAAATAACCTTTGGAAGCCATTTAGCTCACTCAAACCCCAGTCAGCTTCAATATCTGATCAAGTTGCTCAGATCTGGCCCAGCTGAGTTCTGAATAACTCTGAAGACAGAGATTTTCTGATCTCTAGACTACTTATTTCTGTTTGACCATTTTCACCATGACAGATTTTTTCAATGTATCTTGAATTTAGATATGCAAAACAAGACAGAAAAGGCAGATAGTGGGCTTAACAGCTACTTAATTTTTCAAAGTAGTGAAGTAAAAGGAATAATTTATATATATGATGGCTGTAAAATATTACAGGGGTTTGTCCCCTATAAATTATTATCTGATCTTTACAGTCAAGGAACTAACAGTATCCCATTAGAAGCATAATGTAAGCACCTCTTCTCGCAGTGCATACTGCTCAATGAGTTTCTTCAGTTTTTCCCCCAGTTCAATATTTTCCTGACGGAGCTTGGCATTATGTATACCATGCTGTTCCAGTTGAGCCTGAATTTCATTCAGAGTAATCTGGAAGTGTGCAGTTGCTTCTTTCCGTCTTTCTTCTTCCTCACGTGCTTGCTGCATGTTTTCTTCCTTTTATGAGAGAATATTAATGTGTTCAAGCTAAACCATGGACCTTTTTCATATTTTTGAGTCAGAAACAATGGTAGTATTACACTTCTGTACAGTTTCAAGTTCTAGAGTTAATATAAGCCATAATCATAGTATGTTGTGCTGATTACCCATATGAAGTGAGTACATAGAGAAATTCCAGAACTTCTAAACAATCTTGTCTTTACCACTCTGAACATTACACAGAGGCTGGTATTACAAGATGTTACATGAATACCTTTGCAAGTGTAAGAACTACCCAGGTGTTAAAAACAGCACTGATTTCCTACAGTGATCACAGATAAGAATATCTTGGCTCTCTTCCATTATACTCCCATCCATTATATTCTGACAGAATTAAGCCTTTTTTGATACCATGCCATTTCATGCTGCTGTTATATTTCAGTTGTGCTATTTTTTTCCCCGGCAGTCATCAGCATTGCTCCCAAAAACAAATATGCCAAAATTACATACTGGGAGTAGTAAGAGGGAAAAAAAATTAGCAAGTTGAACTATACCTACATTTTTTACCCAAAAATCAGAAACACTTATGTCACATGGCACTCTTCTTCTGGAGGTACAGATAACAAGCAAAGCGATAAGTAAAAAGCAGCAGCCTTGATTTTAGGCAGTAGCAAATAAAGTCAGATTTCTACCACCACTGGCACTGTAACTTATATAAACTAACCTTCAAAGTCTTGTTATGACGCTGAAGCTCCCGGCAGAGAGATTCCAGTTTGCTACGTGCCAAAATGGCCTTGCTATGCTCACTCTGCAAGTGGACTTTCTCTTTCACAACTTGTGCTTGCTTCTTCTGCAGTATCTTCATCTGCTTTTGAACATTTCGACTCTCCTCCAACTAACATTAGAGAGTATATTTATTAAATAAACATAGGTAGATCTTCATTCTTCTAGATGAGCAGACTGAACAAACTTTTACACATTTCAGATCAAAGAAAGTAAAATAATTTCATTAAGACCCCCAAGCTGACACTTAAAAAGAAACTTCCATCACCTACAGACAATTCTAAATATGTAAGTACAGAAGATGGAAATATACAAATTCCAACTTAGCCTTTGAGGATCAGGGACCATGGGCCTGCTGACCATGGGCCATTAACCTGCATTCAGCTACAGGGTTAGAACTAGCCCTGAAAAAGAAGGATGTGGCAGATATAATTAAAAACCAACTGAAACTGGCTTTTCAACAGGTCGCAATGTTTTCGACTCTTATCTGCAAGGTACACACAGCTGTTTATTCAACAGGTCTCTCTCTAGTATCAGAAACAAAAATCCACAGAAATGTGTGCACAGTTCTTTCTTGTCAGCAGGAGCTCCTGCCAAAGGAAGCAGTAATTGATACAAGTTTGTAAAATGCAAAGGTGTTTCAGAATGGAACAGATACAACTAGCAGCCCTGACAAATCAAGTACTGCTAAAGCTACACAGCTCAGACTTTGATGACTTAAGAGTTCTGTAGTCTCAACCACTTGATGCAAATTTTTTGTTGTACCTCTTTAGGCTGTTTAGACTGTAAATGACAGCGTTAAACTATGTATATGGTGCAGACTTCAAAATATATTCTATGAATATCCAGTGAATAGAAGTTTCTTGCACTAATATCTAGTTGAAAGTAAGTTCCATTACACAGGATTTTTGGGCTCCCCAAGAAACCATATTATTTAGTCTGTTCTGTTGTAAAGAAGGTAACAATGTTAAGTGTAATACTGCTCCTTATTAGATAGTGCCTCAGCCTTGGGGCACCACAAGAAAAGAAGGCTGGCAACAAGGAACATCGCCATGACAGAATAATAATACAGTGCTGTTTTTCTGAAAGAGCTCAAAATAATGCTGAAGCACAGAAGAATAAATACAATTAAGGACCTCCATGACAACAGCACAGAAGAAGGAATAAATACAATTAAGCACCTCCATGACAACAGTAAATTAAATGTATATTTAATCTAGTCTGGAGAAAAGGAATGTTAAGGGAATATTTTGATATTCAAACATAAAAAGCCCTTTTCTTGGGTGGCCAGAAAAAAAACACTTCAAGCGGCTGTGCTGTTTGCATACCTATGAAACTTCAGGCCTGCAAAAGTATGCCAGCGTGAGACCTATCACCATGGATGCAAACCTTCCTGCATCTTTAATTGATCTCCTGATAGATTCCAAATTAGGAAAAAAAAAATAATTGTGGAAGATCTTTTGCCAGGAGAGAGGCATTCCTACCTTTATTGTACAGTCCTTTTCATGAGACACCACTGAAAAACCTGACAGTGAGCTTTAAAGATGATGAATCTTTAAAAAAAGAAAAAAAGCATTGTAGGTGCACTGTCATGAACAGTTCAAACCTCTGCTGGCATTAAAGCTGACACCTGTGCCAGTGGTTCATCACCACTATCATGAAGAAAAGAATGCATCTTAAAAGGAACACAACCTAAACTTCCTGAGGGATACAGAGTACCGCTAAGACGCATTCAGCTAGAACAGCTATTGCTACACCTGGACAACCTCCCACCCAAAGTCCCAACAGTTCTGAGCATCCTGGGGAAAGCAACTGGTTTTCCAGGAAGGTGACTAACTATGGACTGTGAATGCTTATGCTACCTATGGACTACAGACCGTCTCCTGGGAGGGGAAAAAACAATGTGAACACGTTTCTCTCCTGACTGCCTTCAACAAGAAGGCTCAAAATTCAGATGGTGCAGATCATTTTTTTTTTCCACAGAAGCAAGGAATTCATGCGAACCTAGTCCCTCACGAAGGCCATCATCATCATCACTGTGACATGGGAGTTGTTCGCTCAAATAGAAAAGGCATCACATGCACAAGCAACTGCTCATAAGAACTGATTTACTGCATTTTCCTCTCACAATATCAAAGCTCATTTTTAGGTGGGCTCCTCATCCTTGAGTTACATTATGAAAGTATTATTTTATCTCTTTTAAATGAAAGTGACTTCTTATAGAAGCTGCTGGTTTTGAAGGAAATTAACTCATGTGAACAAGAACATGCATGTGAGAGAGCAGAGTAAAATGTAACAGATCTCCAAGGAGGATTTAGGACTTCCTAAACAGGACTAATCTAAGTCTATTCTTAAGTAATTAGTATTGCCTTTGTGAATAAAAACACTATCTGCTAGCTCATCCTCAAAGCTCTGGAGACATCCTTAATCTCAAAGGAAAAATAAATTTATTTCAGAAGAGCTATGCTCCATTTGGTGCAGTCATTATGTCATTTTCAAAACCACCTTTGTATATAACACACCTGACATCTACAGAAGGAAAAAGTCTCATGCTTTTGTCCAACTCCTCAGTTATCTCATTTTACATTCATTTTGTAACTGCAAATACAGTGGGAAAAGCATGCACACAGTATTTCTAGTCTTTCCATTCTTGTCTGTTCCTGTCTCAAGATGAACAAGTCAAGCATTTTTGTTTCCAGGGTCATTCTGAAAAGTGAACTCATGAGTTGTGTGTGTGTGTATGTGTCCCCAGTTTTGTGATCATTTAATTTAGAAAATAAATTATCATTTCTCCTACTAGGGGTAGGAATGCACTTTATGATCAATCACTGCTAACATTTTGACTTTTTGGTTTGTTAATGAAGAAATGTTACTTTTCTATCCATTCTTTTGCATAATCAGAAAGCACAAAGCAAAATGAAATCTAAACCTAACTTCCCCTGCCCCCAAAAATCACTAAAGAGTTAAGTATAACTTAAACTTCTTTCAAATTTCATTATCCCATTATGTTCTTTCCCTTTATCCTAAAGGGTATAAATTATAAAATGCTAGCACAGAAGCATTATTGACAGACAAAAACTATGAAAATAATTACTCCCCAAAGAAACTCTAAGCTTCTCTGTTAATCCTAATGCTATGCTTCAACACCAAGTTATCAAAAAGTTATCATAACTTATTTTTTCTTCGGATTTAGGCAGTCATGTAGAAGCAAAATAACTACACGCAAGTTTGGCTGAAGCAATAGCCATAATAAGCCTGAGCTTGCTTTTTCTTCCCCTACCAACACTGTGAAATATTCAAAATTGTTTCTATTCTGTATTAAAAGTTCTTGCATTCCATAGTTAATATTAACACACAAATAACTCTTGCTATCTTTACAAATTACTTACCAGATCAGCATACTTCTTGCACAAGGCTGCCAGCTTTTCCTCTGGTGTAGAAAGCGTGTTCAAGGCTTGCATTAGTAACAATACTTCTTTTCCTACGGATTGGATGAAAACCACCATATTAAGAAAAAAAAAGTACCAGAAAAGAGCCTATCTTTAGAAATAAAATACAGATCCATGAGAAATTAGCATGAATTAAGTTGTTCTCTGGTTTGATAGCTGCATAATCCTAACAGATGACAAATGGGAAGCCATCACAGTAAGAATTTGTCTTGCCTATGTGACATTACATAACTTGGATAAAGTTACAAAAAGTAAAAGTTACTTCAACTTTAAAACCACAAAAATGTTTTTATATATATATATTTTAATAGCACAGATAAAAAGAAAAATCTAAAAGAGCAAACTTTAAAAGGTTAAGTTTTTGCTAATAAAGGATATTCACACAAGTGCTTTTAATAAGGTTCTGGAATTTAAATATCAGCAGTGCTTTGGTAGCATTGAACACCACAATCCCAAATTTAAAAGTTAATCCAATAACTGGAAAGTTAAAAAAGCTGATTAGTAATTACCACATTATTATTATTGTTGTTATTAAAGTTCCTTTTAAAATAGCATTACCAGCTGAAGGATTCTTACATATGCATTAAGAATTGTCTTTTCCTAAGCAGAAGTGCATATTTTCTCAGAATATCTTGTTAAAGATGACAAGTTTTGGCTACAGAATAAACCTGAGACAAAGACAGAGCAAATGCATAGCTATTTTATGAAAATATTAAAGCCATTTAAAAATCAAAATGCTGAAGAGAACATACCCAAAGTTTTCTCCTTGTGTTTTTCACTCTCTGGATCTTGCTGGCCATCAGGTGGATCAGTACGGGCTTCTCTCCCAGGAGTTTCCTCACGAGACTCTTGAGAGCAGCATGTGGACCCTGGGTGTTTTCTGTTCTTTGTGATACACTCAGCTTCTTCCAATGAACCTGTGTCTTCCAGGCTACAACAGTTGGACTGCGCATGCTGCAGCGGTGTGCCAGGCAGCTCATCGCACTTGCTCTTCACCAGCTGATCCTGGTTATTCATTCCCATCTCCTGAGAAACAACTTCTTCCATTGCACCAACAACCAACTTCAGAAGTGAAAGAAGAAGTACACAATCAATCAACTATACTTAAAAGGAAAACTTTCACCTCTTTTTTGCATGGACAAGTAAAATCCCATCCTTATTCAAGCTGATATTCACTGTCGTTAAGGCAGGTATATAAGTAACAGTAGACAGAATGAGCCTAAAGAGTAATGAAGAAAACAGCATACAATAGTCCAAAATACTAAGTACTCTTTTACAAAACAAGTTTGATACCTTGTAATTACAAAAATGTTTATACTCTAGAAATAAAAGTTCCCATAGAAATTTGTTCTTAAAGCTCCAAAACTAACTGGCTATCACCTCAGCACACAGTCTTAAATGCAAACACTTCTCCCATCATAGTTCTTAAAATCTCACAAATCAGCACTAAGTATACCAAACCTAAAACTCAGCAAGAATTTAACTAGCTTTATGTATTGTTATCTGAAAAATAAGGTACATAAATTGAGACAGGAGGACAACATTATTAAAACCACCTTTATTACATATTAGTTCCAGAAAAGTGGAAGATACCAGTTCTAAAATAACCCAAGATATACTGCAAGAAAGAGGGGAAGGAAGGGAGGGAATTAACCTACTAGCAAGTCTAAAGAAATACACAGAAATACATTGATAACACACCTAGGGGAAGAGTTCAAACTACCTCAATCAGCATGCCAAATAGGAGCGTCAGGTCATGACTGGAGAATATCTGTTGTTTTAACAAGAATGATAAACACAACTGGAAGCACATCCATTTTTGAAATATTAAAATTTACATCTATGAAGTCATCAAAAAAAGTAAGTATTAACTGGCTTCAGATTTGGAGTCCTACTGCCTATGATTTTTAACAATACATTATTTCTGCTCAATTAAACAACTTTCTCTCCAAAGATTTCCTGAACAACCAAAGGTTTAATCATTTAACCAAAAAGTTAAACATCACCAGTTGTTTTAGAACTGTAGTGATACGTCCAGTATTTTGGAGCAGAACATCTGATAATACCACTCTATATATTACTGAGCAGCTACCAGACTCCTCTCTTAACCACCAGGACAACTATTCTCAATTTCTAGATACATTTAAGGCTGACAAGAGAAGTTCAAGGGTGTGTGGTTGGGTGTTTTTTTGTTTTGTTACAGTATAGAGGATGGGACTCCAGACAGTACTTGGGGGTGGTATTTTTTTGCTGTCCATTTGCAATCCTACTATACAACATGCATCCATGGGTGAAAGTATAATAAGCAGAGCTGAACTCACTTCACTGCCAAAGTGATCATTCTAATTGATTTGTTTTCAGTGAACGGAAGTAAGCTTTCTTAAAGACACAAGACATTATAAAAGCAGGACCCATTTATATGCAGAATTTCATTGTTTAAGCACAGATTTATTTCATATTATATTTTTAATAGTACAAATGTGCTAATTCTTAAACCTGGAGTTTGTACTGGCTTTTGTATTCTGCACAGATATACTCCTTTCCCCTTCAAAAGGAATTAGCCAACATCAAAAGAATGCAGCCAACACTAATAATATATTGTGAGATATATTTCAACTCCAAATTTGCTCAGCGTGCTTCAAAGAGTTATTTAAAATTCATTAAACAAATGTGTGTTAATATTGTAAAAAAATTTATGACAGCTTAGCTGTTCTCTACGTATAAATAAAGTCCCTCGTTTTAGACCTTATCTCAAGGCAGATACATTCTTCAGAATGATGGAATTTATACAGTATCTTTCATGAATGACAGGAAGCTTTTTAACTGCAAGTAATCTGCATACACATTTAGGAGCAACTTTTGACTTATAAAGGAAGATTCACTTTCACAGCTTTTTACAAGTGTGGAAGTGATGCATGTGGTTTATGGGGAAAAAAAAAAACCAAAAAACCCAAACAAACCCCAAAACACACATGCCCATTTCATTTTCCAGTAATGCAAGACAAAATACTTGCTAAGTGCCTGCAAAGGTAATGCAGTAATACAACTGCTGTAAAAAATAACCAAGCCCAAGATTTAACAGTTGACTTTTTAGAGCTGTAAGATGCATATTTTTTCCTGTCTAGTCTTAAAACTGTGGGGCTTCCATTGGCATGGGAAAGGCTTACCCCTCCCAAGTTTACGGTCAGCTAAACAAACAAGAGTCTTCTTAAAAAAGGACAAGAAATGTGAAAACAACAGAGCTTGCTTATCCTTTTCATAGATACCAATGTTTGAAGACATGGCACAGATCTCCAAAAATCATGATTCATACAGAAGCATTAGACTGACAAGACAGGAAAGATCAGAGGTACCAGATCACAATGTGATACCAGAGCAGAACTGCAGTACAGCACAACAGCTGAAACTTTCATTTTTTCTATTACGTGGGACATGAACTTCCGGTTCAGATACTTGTACCTAAGAAGCCTGGCAAAAGGTAGGGAAAGTCTGCCCTAAACTCAAAAATTTCTGGTTTGGCACAGTATTTCCAGACCTTCTGAAATCCATAAACAGACTCCCATAAACTTTTGAAAGCAGAGCACAAAACATCAACAGGCAGCTGAGAAGGCTGACTGGCTCCGTTTGTGGTTACATATTGAACAGCAGCAGCTCTCTTGCTGTCACTTCATTCCCCTTTTTCATACCCGCCTCTGTTGTGCTAGCCACAACATTCATGCAGCTTGTTCTAACAGTTCATAGCCAGATTGGCACCTCAGTCCCGCACACTGCACAGTGACAGGCAATCCTGCCAACTACGAGTGCAAGCACGATGGTTGGAAAGAAGCCAAAGAACCAAAGAACGAGAGTCACTATAAAAAGTCAATGTAATCACAGCCAGAGCACAAGGAACTAAACAAAAAGTACCAGTTAAATAGTTAACACTGACTACTGAGGTACCAGAACACTGTCAGCAAGATGACGCTCATGAGAAGCGCTGCTTCAAATTTAAACAACCCAGAATTTTTCACTGGTTGTCATCTGATAAAATTCTGCCAATTCTGGGAAAAAACCCGCCAAAAAAAAAATAAAAATATCTATATATAAAAACCCCACCCCAACAACGAACAAAAAAACAGAACAACTACTGGCAGGGGCATACATGTGACCAGTAAGACACAAAATGCCCACTTCTGCTAGCAAACCATCACAGTAACCTCAACTCTTGTCAATTCAGAGCTGGCAATTAGCATGCACATTCCACAGCACCTGGAAGTTTCAGAGAGTGAAGGCCACTACCTCATTAGTTCAGCAGGGCTTTTGTAGCAGTCAAATCAGGTGTCAGTCCAATTCTGTAGTGACAATAACAACCTCTTAACTCTGAGTATTCTCCATCCTTTGTCAAAAAACCCACAACGATTTTCAGAACTTCATGCTCATTCTCTGAGGTCTAACAGAACAGGCAGAAATAACCTACCAGAATACTGAATTGAAGAAAAGATTTATGTACAAGCACCTTGTATTTCTCAAATATCTTTGAAAATAATAGCCATAGTGAAAAAAATTACAGAACTTGACAACTTTCTTTTGGTTTTCCAGTGAAAACGGAAGAAATACAAGCTTAGTGACAAGCAAACATGCTCCCTTGCAAAACCAAAGCTCACTGCGGCAGTAGAGAGATTTTGTAACAATATCAAATATTTTCAGCTTAAATACAATTAAAAAAATTGGTAACTACAGGCTAGAATACTGTTTTTAAAGAAGTGGTTCTAGCAGCAGCTACAGCAACCCTGATAACATACCAAAACCAACTTAAAAACCCTAGTTAAATTCTATCAAGTTGTGGTCTGTAAGTTCTAGCAAAACTAACAGTAGTGGCACAACATAAATACATTAGAATTTTAGTAACTTATATTAGAAAGTGGTTTTAAACAGAGAAGTCTGCTATTGCCTGACAAGGGCCACAAACACTAACAGCTAGATGACTTCCCAATTATGACTAACCAAGAATTTTTCCCCTTAGCTGTCACTTTAGATATTAACACAACTAGAAGTCTGAAGAGCCTTCCAACACTCAGTATTATTCTTAAACACTTTACTATAGGTAGCTCAGATTTGATCTGTATAAAGCTTCAAGCTGGAGTGCAGCAATAATAAATGTCACACAGAGAACGTTAAGTACTAAACCATTCTGCATCAGTGAAATTGCCCCCCCTCACCTCTCCTTACTAAGACAATGGTTAGAACAACCCCAACTATTACCTCTATCTTTTCAAATGGGTGCTCATCAGACCAGTGAAATTCCCAGTTCAACATTGCAGCCAGAACACAGCACTTCCAACAGCACATTGTATAACAGTGCTGATTCAGTACTAACAGAATAGAAACAAACCCACCCAGCCAAAGACCTTCTACAGAAATCACCGCTACCTTTTCTAGTTGCTTCCTTAGCTTCCAGCTGGCTTACAACCTGCTGCTTCTAACCAGCTTTAATGACAGGAGGCCTATAATCTGACGGGCCAGAATTAAGACTGTTATGTACCTAGAAAGATGTCCAGTGAGAGACAAAGTGTGCTGCATGGGTGTCCTGGGTACAGCAGTAGCAGTCATTTTTCTCCTTCTTGGTAGTTGGTGCAGCACTGTGTTTTTGATTTTGGGCCTGGGAACAGCACTGGTAACACCAGTGTTTTCAGTTACTGCTTGTTGGTGTTTTGTCTGGCCAAGGACTTTCTGAGTCTTATGCTATGCCAAGGAGGAGTGGAAGCCAGGAGGAAGCAGAGACAGGACATCTGACCCAAACTGACCAAAGAGGTATTCCGTACCACAGCACGTCATGCCCAGGATGGGAAAACGGGGAGCAGAGACCCGTAAGGATGTGGTGGTGCAGTGGGGGGTGCACTGGCTGGGTCGGGCTTGGTGAGCAGTTGTATTCTCTTTCCTTGTATTTTTCTTGTATTATTATTGGTGGTAGCAGCAGTGATTTGTGTTATACCTTTGTTACTAAACTGTTCTTATCTCAACCTGTGCGAGTTGCATTTTTTTTTTCAATTCTCCTCCTCATCCTCCCGGGACTGAGGGAAGAAAAAGAGGGGAGTGAGTGAGTGAGTGAGTAAAACTTCGTGAGTTTTAGAGGCTTAAACCACGACAATGGGTAACTTGTGACTTTTTTAGATCATAAAATTGTTTACGAATATTCAAAACTCTACCATTACAAAACAAGATACTTGCCATCTACCTAGCTGTTAAACCAGCTATTAAAAGATGCTGACACTTCTGAAATAGTGTATCATCTTCAAGCTATTTAAGACAGAGTCATAAGTCAAACAACTTTAGGATGCCCTGTAGGAAAATTACTGGTAACATCACCCCTGCTCATCCCCAAATTTTCGTTCGGTCTTTTGCTATGATCTCTCAACTTGTACCTAGATCAAAAAAGGTGTGCATCAAGAAAACTCTCAGTACCTAAAAGATGAGAGTACAAGAGAGGTATCCTATTTATGTAACTGGCTATGATCACAAGAGTCTAAGCCAACCTTACTTCAAACAGTTCTGCTTCAGTAAGGTACTTACTTACTTCAGTAAGTAAGTTCTGTTTCAGTACTGCATGTAAGGACAGACCAGACACTTTGGCAGAACTTTCCTTACCATGCCAAAAAATAAAAGACTTATTTTTTTGTTCTCTCACCTACAAGAGCCCGTAACACACAGTCCCAGTGCTACCTGACATATACTGTACTTATCATTGCTACTACATGTACTCAAGTACCTATATTTTATACTCCTGTGCATACACATAATCTTTTCCTGAAAACTCTGTATCTCTTATTGAAAATAAAACCATACGAAGTATGTACACCCACATCCTTTTTCTCCTATATGCTACAAAGTTACCCTAACAAAAAAAAAGTACTGGCATTAATCTGTCAAAACATCTGCAGTGACCATGGTAGCAGATGGCCGGCACTGTGAGATGACTTCCATAACCTTAGCCTTCAGAACTGCTAATACTTTCAAATAATATCCTGGAAGCTTTAGAACAAATATATGTACACAAAACAGATCTTCACAACTGTAGGACAACCTAAATATATAAGCAAATATGTAATCATTGCTCAGTATCAGGCTCAAGAAAAGTCCATTTAAGTAACAACACTCAGCTGACTACAACCTCAAACCTACCACACATGTAACTGGGCATAAAAGCCTTATAACCCTTACCCTGACCAACTGCATTCAAACAAACAGAACCAAAAAATACCTGTAACAGCAAGAAGTATGTAATTTCTCATAAATGTTTATGGTTCATAGCCAATATTACTCTTCCTGCATCCCAGTAATGTACTTTTACCAGCTAACACAAGAAAACTTATTTTGAAAACGTTTGTGTGATATACTTTTCCTTGACAGATATTCAAGAAGATCTCATTTAAGCTAACTATTGTGCTAAAAGAACAGTCATCCTTGGTAGCAATGTTAGCCATGTCTTCTCCATAAAAACTAGTATTTTGGGATGTCACAGAATTCGGGTTTGAATTCTGCAGCAGGTGCGCCTTCATCCACTGGTCTAGACACAATAATTCAGGTGCTTGTGACCATAAGAATAGCTTATTAAGGCCATTTCTCCATGCAATAAATACTTCCCTATACTGTGTTCACTGACCTGGATGATCATGCAGTCTAATTATACCTTTCTGAAAAGGTGGTGGCCTTGTGGTGGCCAAGGTGCCTTCCCCACTGAACTACAATCTTAACTGTGAGATCAGAAAGTCACTTCAAACAAACCTTTCACCTTGTTCTGTCATTACATTAAAGTTATGTTCTATGTGCTCATTTACCTACTTTCAAAACACCGGACTGAGGCACCTGCAGTACTGGCTCATCATTAGTTTCAAAGCATTGCAAGCTTGGAAGTAAGTCCCAACACAGCAGGAGGATGATTAAGAAATACCTACTGTGGAAATCTGTATTTTATCTTTATAAAAGTCAATACAAGGTCAATGTTAACAGACCACTATTAACACTGCTGGCCTTACATCTAAGAGTAAGCCTCTAATATTGTTTCAAACACATTCTTACATGACCTTTGCTTCTGGTCCTTATTTTTCTGTTATCCCTTCCATGCTTCTTGCTGTGACTTTCATCAACCTCATGACGCGGAAGAGATTCCTGATTTTAAAAATAGCTTTATTTACCTCAAGCAACCTCAAATGAAGGAAAAAAAAAATGTTTTCTTTTGTATCATTTTTTTTAATCTGTGCTCTGAAAAAAGTAGTTAAAACGATATCTTCCCTGCTTTCTCTTAAGACATTAAAAATAATTCCTGTAATTCGAGGGGGGGAAAAAAAAACCAAAAACACTGGAAGAACCCAAAGCTTAAATGGAAACTTTCAGGGCACTTACACACAGGGCAAAGTGCTGCACAATTCACCAGTCCTTTTTAATGCAAGGGGCTGAGACAGGCGCTAATTAAGAAAATATTTAATACAGCATGAATCACTTCCACCAATGAGGCTTCACTTCCTCTTCACTATAAACCTAATAGTTTTCTAGTCATCCACATTACATTTCTGGAAAAAGCAGGGTAGACAAGTTCTGAATTCATAATGCAAACAGGTCACAAAGAACCTAAAAATAAAGAAGCTCCCCTGTACCAAGGCAGGGGGAGGGACGCTGCAAGAGACTGCTGCTGGATTTTTAATTCACACACACACCAAAAAAAAAGTCAAAGTAAAATTTGCTTAATATTCAGTGTCATGTTTCACCTTTTTAAAATGCTCAATTCCATTCGACTGCGGGTATACGCACTAGTGTGGAGATGCTGGTTTGTTTGTGTCTTTTGGATTTTATTTGTATTTTGTTTTATAATCGTCAGCATCTGCTTTCGTGGCAGATCCTAAAGTTACTTACAAGCCACTTCCCAGTAAGGAGCTTCAAAAAACCACACAGCACAAGAGATGGCTTTTCTTTTAGGAAAAACTGGCTCCAGAGCCTCCTAAATCTCTCTCCAAGAGCCAAAATAAACAACCATCACCACCACCAAGTTACTATTTATGGGCCGTTTTTATCCTTTGTAGCACAGAAGAAAGTTCCCACAAAAAAAAGCCACTTGGATTTATGTAAGGACACAGGGTGAGACACCGAAGTGGCACATGAGATTACCGTGGCAGTTCTGTCACATTAGGCAGCATGCTGGTGATGTCACGGCTCAACTACAGCATGTTTTAAGTCTTTGCTGTTCACTGCACGCATATTTTAGGTTTTTCCTACATGGACACGCAACAAGACATTACTGTAAAGCCACCGAGAACACCGCTGCTTTTGGTGGCGTGTCGGTAGAGGAAAGAAAATGACAGAAAGAACCATTTTTTGCCTATTTCGAAAGATAAGGAAGCACTCCCCCCCCCCCAACACACACCGCGCGGCATGCAAGCAGAGCCTCCGCTCTCGCAAGCCTGCCTCGCACCTCAGCCACATGGCCCGCACCGGTGAGCGCCAAGCGCCGGCACGGAGCCTGGCGCTTCTACCCAGCGGGACCACCAGGGGGGAACGACGGCAGACGGGCAAATGCCTCCCAGACCCCAGCCCGCACCGCCCCCCCCAACCGGGCCCCGCCACGTGCCGCCCTCCCCCAAAGGCCCGCCGCGTGCTCGAGGCAGGGACCGCCCCTCGACCACCGGGAGGGGGACATGGAAAGCAGCTGGAGCCACCCCCCCGGCTGGAGAGATGGGATCGCGGCTCCACAGGAGAATGCCGATTCTCAGACACACAAGCGCGGCTGCAGCGACGCGGGTCCGGTCCCGTAGGAAGCGGAGAAGAGCTTGGCCCGCCCCATGCCAGGCCCCCGAAAGCCACGGAAGCGGCGGGGGCACGGCCTGCCCCAGCCCCAAGCGCTTGCAGAGCGCCGAGGCCGCGTGGGGACGGGGGAGGCGGGGAGCGAGGCACCACAAGCCGCCGGGCGGGGAGCGGGAGCGCCCTCCCACCGTGCCCGGCTGCGCGCTGCCTCACCTCCGGGCCGCCGCTCGCTGCTACCGTCACCGCCACCGTCTCCTCCTCTCCGCTGTGGCTCTGGCGCCGGCTGCGTCCCCGCGCGCTGCTGCCGCCGCCGCTGCTGCTGCTACTGCCTCCTCCGCGCGCTGCCTCCGCTCCGCGCGTCGCCATGATGTGACGGCAGCATCCAAACAAGCTGCCGAGAGCCGAGGTACGCCGGAAGCTCTCCCTGCCTGCCCGCCCCTTCTCCCTGCGGCAGCCAATCGCCGAGCTGTCCCCCTCCTCACGTGGGAGATCACCGCCCTGCCTGCCCGCGGCTCCCCCGGGAGTCGGCGGGAGCCCCTCGGGAGCCCCACGGGAGCCCCACGGGAGCCCCACGGGAGCCCCACGGGAGCCCCACGGGAGCCCCACGGGAGCGGCGGACTGCGCTTTCCGGGGCGCACCGCGCGTCTCCCCCGGCCCTAGAGCATGCCGGGAGTTGTAGTCTGGTCTGCCGCGGGGGGGGGGCCGGGAGGTGGAGTCCCGCCGGCGCGGGCCGGGGGGCGGGGCCGCGGGCGCGCGGCCGTGTCAGCGGCGGGTCAGCGGCGGGCGTTTGGTGCGCTCCGCCTTCCTCGTGGCCGTCGGTGCCTCTGCTTGGGAGGCGCGGACGGCTCAGCGGCGCCGCCGTGACGGGGAGCCGGGCGTGGGGTGGGTCCGAGGGCCGCCCGTGGGTGAGGCGGCAGCCGCGGGGATTCTGCTCCTGAGGGAAAACTGGGCTGGGAAGAGAGGTTTAGCCGGGAATTGCTTCGTGCAGGTGTGGCCGAGGCCGGGACTGTGAGCGCTTGTCAGGCCGCGCTTGGAATACTGTGTGCAGTTTTCATCCCTACCATACAAAAAAATGATGTGGAGAGAATCCAGAGAAGGGCCGCAAAGATGATCAAAGGGCTGGGAAGCCTGTCTTACGAGGAAAGGCTGAGAGAGCTGGGTTTGTTTAGCCTTGAGAAAAGAAGGCTTGGGGAACACCATATCACCATGTTCCAGCATTTAAAGAAGGTGGAGACTCCCTTTTTACAAGGAGTCATATGGAGAAGATAAGGAGTAATGGGCACAAGTTACTTGTGTGGGGATTCTATTTGGACACAAAAGGAAAATTTTTCACAATGAGATCTATCAGTCTTTGGAATAATCTCCACAGGGAGTGGTGCATTCCCCAACATTGGGTACTTGTAAGATCTGGCTAAACAGGATGCTGGGATAGCTACTCTAGATCATGCTTTGCTAGAAAGGCTGGACCAGGTGACATCCCTTCTGACCAGGGATTCGATGATTCTATGATTCCTTAGGCCAGCACAGACTGGGGAGCCACCTGGAGTGAGGCAGAAGCCCTTTTGGTGAACGTAGCCATGTGCTGCTGCACCCCAAACCTCAGCCAGGCCTTCCCCTCACCACAAGGTTCCAGCAATTGGAGTGGCTGCTGTGGGGTTAAGGATTGCTTCTGTGGAAGGAAGGTTAACATCACATGCTGGAGGAAAGAATGAAGCTGCTGAGGCACGCATGCAACCCTTTGAACCCACTACTGGTTTCCTGGGGGTATGTGGGTCTTGATCTTCTGCTGGACTGCGCACTAGTATGTGCAAGCACACATCCTGGAAATACAGATGTTCCCACTTGCCAAGGAAATAAACGTAACCTCTATGATACAAGGGGAACCTTGATGTTCTTTTATAGTTACTGAATAAAAGTACCACTCTAAACCTCGTTAAGCACTTCCTGCTTCAGAGAATAGGTGGAGTGGATATTTGTGTTGAGTAAAGTAGCTTCTGTGAGGCAGTACCTGCTTGAATTGTTTTGGCCTTACAGTCTAAATCTATGCTTCCCAGACCTATTCAATTGATAATTTCAAGATGAAAAATAATTTTATATTTTGGGGTATTATCCCAATCCTTAGATGGAGGTTTTCTCCCCTAGAATAACACTCGTTCTTTTGCAAACATGCATAATATTGGTACAATTCTTGGAAAAAGAAAAAAGGGTCCCTCTTCTCCCCCAGCAGAATTTTGATGCTTTAGGATTTGCCCACACATCCCTTCTGTTTGTCAAGAGATCCATGCAAATATGCTCCAGTTGATCCCAGGATGGCTCATGCAATCCATAAATAGGGCTTTAAGATTGCTTTTAATTTCTCAAAAGCATTATTGGAACATTTATATGTATAGTGAAACATAAATTAACTCTTGCATTCTCCTTCTCCTCCCCCTGTGTCCTGGGTTCAGCAGTAGCAGTCATTTTTCTCCTTCTTGGTAGCTGGTGCAGCGCTGTGTTTTTGATTTTGGGCCTGGGAACAGTGCTGATAACACCAGTGTTCTCAGTTACTGCTTGGTAATGTTTTGGTCTGGCCAAGGACTCTCTGAGCCTCATGCTCTGCCAGGGAGGAGGGGAAGCAGGGAGGAAGCAGAGACAGGACACCTGACCCAAACTGACCAAAGAGGTTATTCCATACCACAGCATGTCATGTCCAGGATGTGAAAACAAAGGACAGAGACCCGGAAGGGGGGGGGGGGGGGGACACTGCAGGATTCACTGCTTGGTCGGGCTGGGTGGTGAGCGATTGTATTCTTTCCTTGTATTTTCCTTGTCATTATTATTCCTGGTGGTAGCAGCAGTGATTTGTGTTATACCTTAGTTACTAAACTGTTCTTATCTCAACCTGTGGGAGTTGCATTCTTTCAATTCTCCTCCCCATCCCCCTAGGACTGGGGGAAGAAAGAGGGGGAAGAAAGAGGGGGAAGAAAGCTAGGAGAGTGAGTGAATGAACGAACTGCGTGAGGGGCTTAAACCACGACACCCTGATAGGCACTTTCTGGAATAGAAAGAAGATTAATTACAAGTATGAGCTACTTCAAGAGAAAACAGAATAAAGACCCACGGAGTTCTTGATGGCTGTAAGCCTTTACTGTAATAAAATTCATTGTAAGGCCTATTTTGGTGAATTTGGGTGCCAGAGAAGTTAGCACATGTCGTGCATTAGGAGGCGGCACAAGGCCATTCTATCAAGGGGGACAAAGATTTCATCAAAAACTACGAGATGTTAGAGAATTTATTTCCAATAGTAATTATTTTCACAGTTGAACTGGCAGGGTTTTTTCTGCTGAGTCTGTGACACAGATTGACTATAATTGTTTTATGAAGAAAGATACTGCTTCCTACTTAAGTCAGTTTTTACAGCAGTTTAGAGGCTTTTGAGGGCACCTGATACAGGCTTAGTGAGAGAAGTACCACTGGCTTCCAAACTCAGTCACAGATCCCTGATGCACACATTGCTCGCTGTGCTGTTGTCCTCAGAACACCACAAATGTGAAACTGAATGAAAAAAACCCAACTTTTAGTATTTTAGATTGCATTTATAGTTCTCTTCCTGTGTCTTTTTGAATCATTTTGTGAACTGTTTTCTCTCAGAAAATGCTCAGGATTCTCTCAGAATTTCTCTCAGAAATGTTGACATGCACTTGCCAGCAAAGTGCATGTCAACAGTACTGAAAATTCATATTCCACTCCTGCAGGTAAATGCATGTACTGACAGGAGGCTGGGGACTTATTTGCAGTTGTGCCCTGCTCATGACCTTGTGGCGATTGCTCGTGCAAGGGAGGAACAGTCATGGACTGTGTACTAGGAGCAGCCAAGTAAATGTTCCACCCAAATAGCTGTTGCCAAGAAGCCACTTAATTATTGGGCATCAGAAATAGCGCTCTTATGTTCTGACAGGCAAGAAGCTAATATCTTAGAAAAAATGGGGGGGGGATGTTATTATTTAGAATATAACTAAGCATCCTTTGGTAAGAATCTTTAGTCATTGACTTTCTGTATTTTCAGGGTAACCTAGCTTTATGAACTACATCCAAGTTATGTGGTTATTACCATACTTAAGAGTAGTCTTAACTTTGAGAACCCTCTCAACTACTTCACTGCCCTCACTGGGGCGAGCACTCCTAGGCAATTTGATGAAAAATGAATTGCTTTGTTAGTTTTTTAGAAACACATCAGTAGGGTGACAACTAGAACAAGATGTTTAAAACTCTAAACAAAGACAATTGAGAAACTGTGAAATAAAGACAGCATTTCTTTTCTTACAGCATTGTTACAACATGCAGTACAGTCAGGAAACCATTGAAGTGCAGCACCAAATTTAATTTTGTCCTTTTCTCATGATTACTATGGTAATGGCTTTGACAGGAGTTTTCAAGAAACTCTGGACTACCAGAATTGTTGGAACACTCCCCCCTGGTACTGAGTAGGAACCATAATTCTTTCAATGTCACTTTTCACAGACTAACCAATTGAAAATGAAGGCAGAGGGAAACAGAAAAATACAAACAAACCAAAACCCTAACCCAAATCACCACTCTTGTACTTCACAGGATCAGTGATGGCTACTGGGCAAATTGCCTGGTGCCCAGTGTGGACAATATGGCAAACATGTACTGGCTGAAGATGCAGCCAGAAATAAAGTCAAACAAGGTGTTGCTGTACACGTGGAATGGGATGAGGAGTAATAGAGAAAATGAAAACAGCATGTGTCAGCTGGGTGGTGTGTTACTCCTATGTGGTGTTGCACATCACACCTCCCTCCCATAAAATGAGCTCCAAAGGTAAAAGGGCTCTGAGAAAGCTGTCAGAAATTACTGGGTGTATGAGAAAATGCCATTATTAAAATATGCCAGGAATGAAAAATCTGAAATTACTTCCTTGGTTCAGGAAAGTAATGTGTGGGACATGATGGAAAAAAAGTAAAGTTGGGTTGTTTTGTTTTCCATCTCGCACAAAGTTCGGCTGAATTACAAAGTGGCACATTTGAAACTGATAAAAAAATATTTTTCCCCTTCCCACATTAAGAAATTAATTACCCCACACCACCAATGAATGAACTAGATTAAAAAAGGAACTGGACATTTGTATGGTTAAGAATGATAGCCAGTTACAGGTTTGTGCAGATGTACTTCGAAAGAGAATTTGGATGAGATGCCAGCCGCCAGGGTCTGAAGCAAGCCATGGCTCACTGTGAGGAGGCAGGCATCAGTCTGGGACTCCAATGAATCTTGCACTGCTTACCCTCACCCTGCTTGTGTCCATGTTTACACCAGCCAGGACTGGAGGCAGAACACCCAAACCAGAGTTTGTGCTTGCTATTGTGAGTTAAATCTGCCAGTCATCATCCTCTGGCATCTGGGCCAAGGGGATGCAGACTGTTCCTTACAATATCCCTTGATGCTCAGCCTCCAAAGCTGGGTTGCACACCAGCTCCACTGGGAATAACTCAGTGGCAAGAAGCCAATGAAGAGATTGCTAGGTGGCTCAGGGGAAGCATTTTTAGGGCTCTTACTGTTTATAGGCATTCAGATTTCAACACGTGCTCAGACAGATCAGTCGACTAGTACATCTGCAGCCAGAGAGATTTGAAGTGTGTCTGGTAACAATGTTCCTCCACCAGAAAGATCCTATGTAACAGTATTTTGGCCTGCGTAGGCAATGGTTTCTGTTCCTTCATTCACGTACCTACTAATTCCTTGACACCACATCCACATTAAATGTCTGAGGAGGCTCCTCTCCACCCCTGATGCTCTTACAGCAGCACTTTTTATCCATACAACACACAATGGGCTTGAAAGTCTTGTTACACGATACAGGATGCAAGGCGGTGATGATACAGCAAAAGAAAAACTGTTTGATGTTTAAATTGCAGACATCAAAGTCATGAAAGGGCATATGGCCAGCATTAAAATGTTTCTGAAGTGAGACAAGAAGCTGTGTGTAATCAGGCTATTCTCTGGCCATTATTTGACTGTGTGTAAATTGGCCCATTTCTCCTTGGGAAGGGTAGGAAATGCAGAAAAGCAGGAGCTGTGTCTGCTTCTGAAACCTTCACATTTGAGTATGGAAGCCATAGCTAAGAGAACAAATAAATAAAAGAAGTGCAAAATAAGGTATTGTGCATGTGTACAAGTGAACAACCACAGATTAAACAGGATTTTTGTTAGAGCATTGTATATCAAATCATGCATCAAATCTTTTATTTTTCTAGTTTTATATATAGCCCTTAACTAATTGCACTTTACTTCTATCTTCCCCTACTTTGTCAGAATCACAGAGCTAAAATAACCTTTCTGCCTGTGTAAGTTTTGGTTTAAGCATACCTCCCCAAATGTATCTGGAGAGGTTTGTCATAGCTTCATGAATCCTTGAATTAGCAGAGGAAAATGTTCCCAACCTGTACCAGAATGAAAACTAGGCTTTTAAGAAATAAAGCAAGTGATTCATTCTTCCAGAGAATTCCTACAGAGCACAGTCTCATTAAAAATGATACAGCGAGAAACTAATGATTATTATTTTGGTTGCTCCTCCTCTCATGATGGTATCTAGTTAAAAGTGACAGCTGAAAAGTACATTGTGATTTTCTGAATATATTTAGACACACTAATAGATGTAGGTTTCTATTTATATATGTGCATGGTCTTCATATGTATATATAGAGAACCAATACTGTGCTGTACTGAGAAGAAAATGAAGCCATACATGTCTTCTGCTATTCTAGTAGGAATTGTTTTCTGAAATAATTAACTTCAGTATAATACAAAGAAAATATAGCAAGAAATTAATTCACTGTTACTTACCATTTTATTTAAAAAAATTGGAACAGTGATCTGAAAAAAAACTCAAAACAACTCAACCCCCTAACATTTAAAGCAACAGAAAAAAGCATTGAAAATGAGTAGTTTGGAACAAAAATCTACTAGTGGATAACATGATTTAAGGCTAGGCTGCTGTACTGTTGTTGTTATAGATGTATAATTCAGCACTTACTGAGCTGTATAGTATCAGGCCAGACAATACATCTTCTGAACCTTGGCTGAATTAAAAGGTAGGCCATTATCTGTGTGGTTCTCAGCATGGCAGTCATTCAACCAGACTCGAGGTACAACACATGGACTGAGGACCTGGTGAGGCTCCTGCCGCTTGGCAGCATGCCGGTAAGTAACCAGGCACGCTTTGTTCCCTTTTATGTAAGGCCTATTGCAAAGTAAAAGTCAATATATGAGTGGCCAACAGTTCAAGGATGCATCTCATGGTCAGGCGATACACTCCTGTGCAAAGGGTTATTCTTTTAAAATCTCAAATACATGAGGTTGAAATTGACATTCTGTGCTTCAGTACTACAGGCAAAGCCCCACAAAACAAACACCAAGATAACCAAACATCGAGGAGAAAAACAGAGCTGTTTGACCCAACTGAAGTGGTAAAATTCAAAATTTACTGAAATAATTCAGGAAATTGAAAGCTTTGGTTAACTTTGTTTAGAGAACAGCTATAAATGAACAAGTAAAAATCATAGAATGGTTTGGGTTGGACAGGACCTTAAAGATTACCTAGTTCCATCCCCTGCCATGGGCAGGCACACCTTCTACAAAACGTAGTGGAACGTTTTACTATACTTCTTTGATTGTAGGATTTTATGAGCTTTCTTCTTGTTCCTCCTCCAAACAAATTAGTGAATCAAAAAATTCTATACACATCTGAACTACTACCAGCTGGACTAGTAAACTAAAATAGTTGAAGAGGATGCTTCGGTGCACAGATTAACTGCAGATGGTGTTTCAGAAGAAAGTTGTTAGTACTGTTCCAAGCTAACCTAATGATTCCTCGGAAATCTTTACCCTATTTCTCAAGGGTTAGTTCCAAAGTCTGCAAGTTCAGCTTCTTCTAAGAAGACTTGCCAACAATCTTTTTGTTTGTTTGCTTTTCCTCGGTGTTTTAAAAAACTGCATTTTCAGTTAAATTGTCTCCACAGGTTGGTGTTATTTAATACCCATTCTTGGTTTCCTTTGGCTTTGTCATTGATTTTTAGCAGCTGCACCATCCCAGTGCTTGGAATGATGTTGTTAAGAAAATACCAGCATACATGCTTATGAGATATAATATTATGACACATTTGGGCTACAAATGCCTACAAAATTCACCGTGAACATGAAGAGGTCTACCCGAGTTCATCTCGTGTGACAAGGGGAATGCAGACACTTTTCCTCTTACAATGCACAGTAAAAACTCTAAGGCACTCTTAGCACTAACCTAAACGGAAGGCATGGGACAGCCCTCAAAACTGCAGGAGTACATAAAACTAACTTTAGCTTTCCAGGTTAAAACCAGATATGCAGATTTGAAAGTATTAACACAATTTTGGTAAGACTTTAAATATCAGAGCTCAAGTTAGATTCAGCTTTGCTACGTTATTGTCTTTTTAAAGGCAAATTTAAATAGTGGGTTGTTTGGGTTTTTTTTGTTTGCATACTTGCTTTTCAAGAGACTTGGAAAACAAAGGGTTTATATGTAGGAGGAGCCAACATTTATGAGAGACGGAGTTTGAGATCTATAACCATCATATATGCTATGCTCACATGAAAAGAAAGATGAAGCTTGATATACAGACCCCATGCAAATAATCCTGTCACGTATCTGAAACCACTAGCAGTTATCAGGCTGGTTTTTAAGGAAGCAGACATTTGGAGCAATTATTTTGAGCTTTTAGTCATCCAGAGAAGATTGGCCACTATAAGGATAGAACTACTCATCTTTTTAGAAGGTGTTGTGTCAAACTGTATGTAGACAGATCCTAACGTCTCCAGTTTAAATCTGTGAGCAGTTGTATTTGTCAAGTGTAAACATTAAGCTTTGAACAGTTTGATTTTTATGAGCGTAACAGATTCAATTTTTGAAGCCTTTAATTAATCCCAGATATTAAAAGCTCCTGAAGTACTTATTTAGCATGACTTGCATCTGTTAACTAAAAGTGAAAAACACTATAAAGAACAAAAATTGTGCTCAAGATAATTTGTAGTTGAGAAAGTGAATGGTAATAAAGAAACTAACTGGAGAAGCCAAATGGATGCAGGTTTAAACCAATTCATTTCCAGAATGAGAAATACAGGAGGGCTTTCCATCCAAGTCGCTAACAGAGACAATTTTAAATAGTCATTTTTTACAGTAATAGCAGTTAAACCTACTTAGCGCTTTTCAGTTCCCATGGGATGAATATTGACTGAATAGTTACAGCTGAGGCTGAATAACTTCAGCCTCTTTACTAAGTTTCCTGTAGAATTTTGTCATTAAGACAGTTTACTGTATGTAACATACCTATATAATTCAACTGGGCTTAATGGCTCCTACCTACTTAATTTTATCCACTTTTGCTTCATATTTGGAATTGCATATTTTGTCACATAAGTTTATGAAACAGATGACAAATAGAGCATAATATTTTCATTTATACACAAAGATACCGACTTAATGGTAAAGCTACAGGAAACATCCAGATGTCTAAGAAGAATCAAAAAGTCTTTTAAAGAAAACTTTTGTCCTTAAATTCCATGTCTTATACATGGTGACAAAAGTGTGTTTTTTAAACCTGTCCAAATCTCAAGTATGTTTGTCTCTCACTCTGCTCTCCTCCAAGCAAATGAGCCAATTTTATACATATCTACAGTATTTAATAAAGATGCCCAAACCAGTCACATTTTTTACAGAAATGTTTCAGCACTTAAAATAAAGAGAAACAACTTGTTCTCACTCAGACAGCAAAATTAAATGGAAACACAACAATCTTGTGAAGAAAGAATGCATTAAACCGTATCTCTCTGTGGGGAAAGGCAACATCTTAATATTATGATTTAACAAAAACAACAGCTTAATTAAAGCAGTTAAGAACTTTGTTCTTATTTAAATGCTTAAATGTTTGTCAGTTAATCAAACCTGGTTGATAATTAATCAGTACTTCTTTTGGAGTCTGATTTAGTATTTTGTTTAACAAAATATCAGAAGTTATTCAATAAGGTTTTCTATGAACTCTTTGGCTACATACACTGAGGAAGTTAAATACACATGAAAGCTATGAGCTACAAGTACCTTAAAAATAGTACACATTTACAGATTATACAGGGATCAGAGTGCAAAGGTGAGGAAAGAGTTATTATCAAGGTCTAAGTTACTTACAACATCCATTTTTACATCCAAAACACAAGGCTGCAGGCAAAAAGTTTGAGACTCTTAGGTTTAGAAATCTCTGCAGAGCTTCTTGATGGCCACAAACTAAACTGCTGCTTCGTGTAATGTTATCGCTTTTAATTATGACATATAACCTGCTATGTCCGTCTCCTCTTTTTTTGTTTTCTTTTGAAGAATGTAGTTCAGAAACTGCTCATAAAGAACAGAAATACTGGTTGTATTCCCATATGGAATTATAACAATTTCAGATTCTTTTATGTCTTTTGAAGATATTTCATAAGCAAAATATGAAAGCAGAAATCCACATCAGTCCTCAGAAAAAGCTTAGCGTTGTGGTGATTTTGTGAAAAAGCTTAATTTTCTTCTTGCAGCATTTCTTCTATTTCTTTATCCCAGTTTTCATCACGCTTTTCTGATTCTGCTACCACCTCATATTCCTGAAGCTCTTGTTGCAATTCCTTTTCCCAGTCAGCAGTTTCTTCTACAAAAGATAAATGTGTAAGAATTAACTTGATAATATAGCATGTAGCTTATTTACATAAAAGTAGATGAATATGCACTTTTTCCTTAAAACTTAAAGAAATTTCAAGACCAGACGTTTCATCATCTTATTGACCACAAACAGGAATTAATTACTATACAAGTCTCTATTCCTATGTGTGTACTATAATAAAGATACAAAAAGTAAATAGGTGGCTCAGTTGAAACAGGCATCCCTTTGCAAGCTCATTTCCTACAGTCTTTCAGTTTAATGTCAACCAAATCTCCCTTTGTACTTTAAAATCCCCAGCAAAAATTTAATGAAGTTCATAAGTTTGTTGGATATACTCTTATGGAGTTACACAAAACAAAACCAAAACCTCAAACCCAAGATCAAATACCATGGATAATTTAGAAAAAGAAGCAGGTACTCTTTCTGCTGACATTTGTAGCTAGGCAGGCTCATTTAATCAGTGTTAAGGGTAATCATATTTCACACTTCAGGGCAAAATGAGTCAGAAAGCATTCCTGTGTTGTTAAGCTGTTTTAATTAGCTCTACCTATCATATGCAAGAGTATGGGGGAGGAGATGGGTGTTTGATGTGTTGCACGTTGGTTAGTACTTCAGCCTAGATATGAAAGTACGTAATTCCATAGTCCAAGTCGCTATGACCAGCTGAGATTTTTCCAGCATGCTGCACATTAATGACTTATTGAAACACTTCCATCAAAAAGCTAGATGCAAAGAACTGATACTACTTATTAGAATTCTTCAAGCTCGGCTACGTATTGGAAAAAAACCCCACAACTTCAGATAACAAGGATTCAGCAACATGAAAAACATATTTTAGGATGAATTCTGAAAATTATATTATTATAAGCATCTACACATACAAGTGTCTTCACAGTAAGCTGTTCATTGTGTATGGCCATAGCTATATTATCACAGATTGGTTTTATGCTTTTTGCACTGATATTAGTTCTTCTGAATTATTTTAAGTATAAGCCCCATTTTATTTCTTCTCATCATTCTCAAAGCTATTTCTTAAATTTTAACTTTTCCAAATGCATGAAAAACATTTTTACAGTAGAGGCACCTGCAAGCTCACAGTCTGGTGCAAATACTGCCTTTTTGGGTGGTGTAACAAGAAGAAAATACTGCCTGACTTTCAAATACTGCACTTTACCTCCAGAATGTCAATTAAAGAAAGAAAAATTTGTACACATGAAGACCTATGAAAGAGAAGGCAGGGAAAGGAGGAAGTAGACAGAAAAAAAAAAGATATTCTGCTGTCCGTTTCGTAAAAGAGCCACTGTAAGAAGGTTCTTTGGATATAAACTCCTCACAGCTAGCATTTTGTACAAGGCATGGCTCAACTGTGGTGAGAATTAGCATTAATTTCTGCAATATATTGCAGGTCATTTCACTCACTTTGAAACAGGGTAAAAAAAAAAATATCTACTTTCCTAAATTGAATTAATTATTTACTGCATCAACTTGTCTTAGAATTTCTGTATTTAAGACATAGAATGTAATAATAGCTTTACCTTCTACTACTGAAGTCTCTTCTTTGTTTTTGTCTAGCACCAGTTGTTCCATTTCTTTTCTTAGGTCTTCCTGATTCAGATTACAGGCATCAAAGGCATCACTTACAAATTCTGATACACCTGGACTTGTGGAAATCTCTTCCTCGTCCTGCAGTAAGACAGTTTTGTATAAGCTTATGCAAAAAGGGGGAAAAAAATGCCACCAATGCATGCTTCCATTTATGTGACTGACTCTCTTTTAGATAGTTAGCAAAAAAAGCAAAGCGAATGCATTACTTTTAAAGAAAAAAAGCCCACAAAGAAAAATAGTTGTAAAAGTATTTTTGTACAGAGAGAGATGTTAGATAGTTGTACTGAAAATTATCTCCTTTTCATCCTAGGCTCCCTTCTGTGTTCTCTTAAGTTTAATTCTGTTTCTGTAATCTTCAGGAACTATAATAAAACAGTACCTACAACTAAATTTTGACTACAATTTAGTACAGTTCTCCACACACAAGTAAGATTGAGAGAATTGTTCTTTGTAAATCTTTCTAGCTTAATTTAGTCCACTGCATATTACGTACAAGTGAACTCACAGCTCTGCTTCTGCCAAGAGTGTTGGCTGGCACTGATTTTACAATTCAGAACTGAACAAGGGTCATCATGTATCTAATTTAAAGGTTTTTGCAGTATCAAGCAAAACTCTTCTTGCCATTACAATAATGTTGCTATTACGTTGTGTTGTTTAGATTTCCTATACCTAAGCCTGACAACTGCTGAAGAGTTGGACAGAACATGGATCATGAATACATTTTTATGAAGGCATTCCTCATGCCTAAATACAGTGCAAACCTACTCAAAATGTTTTGGAAATATCACTCTTCAGAGTGAAAACGTCTTATTATAATGCGCAGGATACTACTGAAAGTATTACTTCGATAAGCTACAGTTTCCTCTTTTGAAAAGGAGTTTAAAGTGTATGCACTAAAAATTAGTATCACAGCAGAACAGCAGCAGGTTAGGACTGTCAGATATTATATTACTATGGCTTAATAGCACAACTTGTTCAAACTCCCCGTTACCTATAAGTAACAGTTTCATATACTAAATATCAGATAAAATATAACAGAATCTTTACCTCCTGAGATTTTATTTGAGGCTTTATTGTAACAGGTGGTGTTTTTGGCCGTACTGTTTCTATTAAGGGGGAAAAAAAACAAGGTAGATTACGTTTAAATATTTAAAGATCTCATTTAATCTGCATACCTATTAAACGTACAAGAAAATATTTTCTTAAGTTTTAAGGAATCCTGGTGGTTAAATGCTGAATTCAGCCAAAGATAAAACATTTGCAACAACAAAATGGAAGAGAAACCATTTTCTATTCTTAATTAAGACAAATTTAGCAAATCATTTCCCCATTACGACTCTAGGGGTAAATCACAGGAACCCCTGGCCCTCAAAACCATCCAGAGAACGAGGTAAATAGGAACAGTTGGGAATCTCAAAGAATGCCTTCTTTCAGGTAGAACACTTACAGATTGCATCACATGTCACAAGATCTTCAAAATTACAAACATGCAGACCTGGCTGGGTACTACCACTGACATGAGCACTAGTTAGCTCTTTGGTATACCAGACTACATCTGTATGCAGAACCCTAAATGCACACAAGAAGAGTCTTCCTCAGCCTTACCTTCTTTCACACAGTCAAAGAAGTCACAAAAAAAAAAAACCAAAACCCTAGAAGCAGATCCCAGTTTCCTAAGAAAACTCACTGTGCATTCTGCATATAATAGCACGGTGCTAGGAAGACACAGATTCTCTATAAGCAAGGACAGATCTTTTTCTTGGCAGGTAAAGGAACACCCAAGCTTTTTTCCTCACGCAACTAGCAGGGTAGAGGAGTCACAATAAAGAGCCAGGTGGCTGCAAGAACGATTAACATACAGGGAAGATTGTGGTAGTGATGGAGCGCTTGCTTAGCAGTTCGATTTGTTTAAACATGCAAAGCTCCTCTGAGCTTGCAGCTCTGCTAACTGCAATGTGCCCAGGTGGACCCTTCCTGCTAACTCAGCAATTTCTGAAAGGGACATTATTTTCTTTAGGTTTTATTTTTAGAATTAAGATCAGTTTTAATTAAAATAACTCCTTAATTGGTAGCCGTGATTGCTTATACAGCTCATCTACTCAATGCCCACTGTTGTTTTATCCTCTCTTCCTTCCTTTCGTCTTCCCAGTCTTCAGAGGAGCTGTTACTGCACCCAGCTCTACAAAGAGACTCCAGCACACCTAGTTCAGGGAGGCTGTAGAACATGGCACTCTTTGCTGTCCAGCACCAAGTGCCTAAAGCACCATGCAAGAGAGGTGCTTCAGACTCCATCTGCTGCTCTCATGCAAAAGTGCACAGCAGCTCTGCACTGGGCCATGCACCAGTCTGATATGACTAACATATCATTAGTCCTCTGCTGGATCTACCAGCCTGGCATCGTCTCCTCCACTGCTGACGTGCTCTCTGCCCCTGAGGTAACTCCACTGCCAAATAAATAGTTACCAATACCTGGAGAAGGACTAGAGCTTCACATTTTGTTACAGATCTTACATAGTCTCTACACTAAGATCCATATGTCCCTTCTTCTTTCCTTTCCCACCAACCATACTAATTTTACTTGATGAAAACAGCAGGTAAGGAGGAGACAAGAGATAAAAATAGAAGGCAATTAATTCTATTTTATAGATGGTCAGCTTTAAGAAGAAACTCTTAACATTATGAAGAGTTACCAACAGGCAATTATTTCTTAACCTTCAGATAGAGAATTGAACCTTCAAAAAGGTTCTTTAAATCAAAAATAACACTAATGATTCAGAGCTTCCCAAGTCTATACAATTTTCAAATCAAACAAAACATGCATTTACTACAGTCTGGTAAATGTCTCTCTGCCATTACAAAATATACAGTCATTAGGACAGTAAATCTATGTGCATATACTGTACTGGTCTTCTGAATTTTATAACATCTGTAAGAGGTCAAAAGATCATGCTGCCTTTCTTTTTTTTTTAATTTCAATGAAGGTACGTTTTGTTTTCAGTCACAATGGTAATTTTACTACTATCCAGCAACTTTATCTTCCACTGGCAATTCCCAAGGGTTTAGCAGACTCAAAGACAACAGTTTTGTTGTTCAATAGGGTCAGTTGCCATCTCTTCTGTAGAGTTGAGCCACTTCAAGTAAAGCAGCTAGTTTATCAAATGTGAGCACTGTGCTGTTCAAAAATGAACAAAAAAACCCAAACAAACAAAAACCCCACAAATAAACCAAACCAACCAAAAAAAAAAAAAAAAGGAGAAAAAAGCTTATGCTGCTCTAGGAACTTACAGTTTAAGACTGCCCATTTAATTACACATTTAGCTTACATAAAGGAATCCCTCAGCACTGTGATTAATGATAGAGTAACTGTGATTTGACCTGCCAGTCAGCCACAACAGTGGCAGCTTGCTTTTCTTTTCCGAAATTGGTTTACTGAAGCGACGATATGCAGAAACAGAAATAAAATTCAAAGCTCAGTGGAAAGGGGAAGCAAACTATTAACAAACAGGCTTCAGTCCTATAAATAGCAGTCAAGAAAGTATCTTCTGGCAGAATTTATGTTTCTAATATTTCCAAATGCAATCTTTTCCTCTATACAAAGGACTAAATGAAAGGATCCGACACTCAAAAACCTATTGTGAGGCACTACAGAAACCAGATGGGAAGACAATCTCTACTTTTTATAGTTTTTAATATAATCCTATCCGTTGGTGTAATTAAAAAACCAAGATGTATAGAAATTAAAAAAAAAAAAAAAGAAAGATAAAAAAAAGTGAAGAAATACAAGAAGGAAAGAAAATTTGATAAATGCATTTAAATGCCATTTAGGTGCAAAAGTTTATGAAATTATGAGAATTCTAGCAATTTGTTGAATTGATACCACCTGTATAGGGTAACAGTGAACACAATTTGCTCACAGAAAACGGCAAAAATGGGAGCTGAATATGGCGGCAGTGTAAAAGTGACATGACCAGGGAACTAGGAAATGAGCCCAAATACAGTCTGCACTGAAAAGTAAAGACAAAAGCTTTCTGTTATAATTAAAGAGTTAGTGTAGGACATTTAAGGGTAGCTTTCTTACATGAGGGATAAAAATTAAGTCTCAGCTTCCATAACTGATTAGTTGTTTCTCCACATATCATATTTTCTCTATCACTCTTCTGTTTCTATGGTGAGAAAAAGAACATGCTTACAAAACTATGAAAACAGTATGAAAAATCACTATCATGTAATTCTCAACATTTTTTAAACCCGCACACATTTCAAATAAAAAGTACAGAAAAAAACCCCGAACGCAAGTCCTGTACAACTTTGCTTAAAGCAGTCTTTTGAAGTACAATAAGCAAAAGAATTACATCTTTATAGTAAATGCCTGAGTCTTTTGGACCTATTTGCTGTCTTTCTCAACCTTCTCAGGGAGAGAACCCTGCTCCCAACAGCACAATGCTGTGTGCTGGCAGCAGTTACTCTATTCAAAGGCTAGCATCCTCTCAGGTGCACATGGCATGTGGTCACTTGCCAGAGATGCACCTAGATCTCTGTGTTCCATGTAATACGATCACGAGACCATGTTTTTTTTAAGCTTACAAAGCCTGAAATAGCATGAGTAGTGTTTCCATGCTTGACAGCATTCTGTTCAACATAGGTACACGTTCTTAATGACTACTTTGCCTCAGTCTTCACCAGCAAATGCTCTGACAATGCCACCCAAGTCTTGGAAGGCAGACACAGGGACTGTGAAAATGAAGACCCTGGGCCCACTGTAGGAGAGGATCTGGTTCAAAACCATCTTAGGAATCTGCATGCATACAAGTCCGTGGGACCAGATGAAATCCACCTGCGGGTCCTAAAGGAGTTGGAGAATGAAGTTGCTAAGCCACTGTCCATCATATTGGAAAAATCATGGCAGTCGGGTGAAGTTCCCGATGACTGGAAAAAGGGAAATATAACCCCCATTTTCAAGAAGGGGAAAATGGATGAGCCGGGGAACTACAGAGCAGTCAGTCTCACCTCTGCGCCTGGCAAAATCTTGGAGCGGATTCTCCTGGAAGGCATGCTGAGGCACATGAAAAACAACAAGGTGCTTGGTGACAGCCAGCATGGCTTCACTAAGGGGAAATCCTGCCTGACCAATCTGGTGGCCTTCTATGACGGAGCTACAGAACTGACGGACAGGGGTAGAGCAGTTGATGTCATCTACCTGGACTTGTGCAAACTGTTTGACACTGTCTCACATGACATTCTTGTCTCCAAATTGGAGAGACATCAGTTTGATAGGTGGACCACTCGGTGGGTAAAGAACTGACTGGATGGCAGCATGCAAAGAGTAGTGCTCCATGGCTCAATGTCCAGCTGGAGACCAGTAACGAGTGGTGTCTCTCAGGGATCAGCGTTGGGACCAGTCTTGTTCAACATCTTTGTTGGTGACATGGACAGTGGGATTGAGTGTGCCCTCAGCAAGTTTGCCGATGACACCAAGCTGTGTGGTTCGGTTGATATGCTGGAGGGAGGGAATGCCATCCAGAGGGACCTTGACACACTTGTGAGGTGGAACCATGCCAACCTGATGAAGTTTAACCATGCCAAGTGCAAGGCCCTACACCTGGGTGGAAGCAATCCCAGACACAGCTACAGGTTGGGCAGAGAAGAGATTCAGAGCAGCCCTGCAGAGAAGGACTTGGGGGTGTCAGTCAATGAAAAACTGAACGTGAGCCGTCAGTGTGTGCTTGCAGCCCAGAAAGCCAACCGTATCCTGGACTGCATCCAAAGGAGCATGATCAGCAGGTCAAAGGAGGTAATCCTGCCCCTCTCCTTTGCTCTTGTGAGACCTCACTTGGAGTACTGTGTGCAGTTCTGGTGTCCTCAACATAGAAAGGACACGGAAATGTTGGAACAAGTCCAGAGGAGGGCCACGAAGATGATCAGGGGACTGGAGCACCTCCCGTATGAAGATAGGATGAGAAAGTTGGGACTGTTCAGCATGGAGAAGAGAAGGCTGCATGGAGACCTCATAGCAGCCTTCCAGTATCTGAAGGGGGCCTCTAGGGATGCTGGGGAGGGACTCTTCATGAGGGACTGTAGTGATAGGACAAGTGGTAATAGGTTCAAACTTAAACAGGGGAAGTTTAGATTGGGTATGAGGAAGAAATGCTTTACTGTAAGAGTGTCGTGGTTTAAGCCTCTAACCCACACAGTTTTCTCTCTCACTCACTCACTCCTTTCTCTTTACTACCCCAGTCCCAGGGGGAATGGGGAGGAGAATCAAAAGAATTCAACTCGCACAGGTTGAGATAAGAACAGTTTAGTAACTAAGGTATAACACAAATCACTACTGCTACCATCAATAATAATACAAGAGAAACACAAGGAAAAAGAATACAACTGCTCACTGCCCGATATCAAGCCCGACCACGCAGTGCATCCCCCCAACCTTCCGGGTCTCTGCTCTGTTTTTACATCCTGGGCTTGACGTGCTGTGGTATGGAATACCTCTTTGGTCAGTTTGGGTCAGGTGTCCTGTCTCTGCTTCCTCCCGGCTTCCCCTCCTCCCTGGCATAGCATGAGACTCAGAAAGTCCTTGGCCAGACCAAAACATTACCAGGCAGTAACTGAAAACACTGGTGTTACCAGCACTGTTCCCAAGCCCAAAATCAAAAACATAGCACTGCACCAGCTACCAAGAAGGAGAAAAATGACTGCTGCTGCTGAACCCATGACAAAGGGTGGTGAGGCATTGGAATGGGTTGCCCAGGGAAGTTGTGAATGCTCTGTCGTTGGCAGTGTTCAAGGCTGGGTTGGACAGTTTTGGGTGGCACGGTTTAGTGGCAGGCGTCCCTGCCCATGGCAGGGGGGTTGGAAGTAGATGTTCTTAAGGTCATTTCCAACCCTAACTGTTCTATGATTCCATGTTGCCATGTTTGACTGTATAAAGCCCAATGGGACAGCAGACAATTGTCTTGGATAAAAGAAGTCAGAATTAGTGCTTCTTGGTCTGCAGTAGATTCTGGAGTGATCTGTCCTGCCACCATTGCTTGGAATATTACTTTTTTCATTCTAGATAGGGATCTTGCCTCAAGAAGGAAAACACCAAAATGAAAAGATATATTAGAAAGGAGGAAAAAAAGTGAAATTAATAGTGATCAGTTTGCTGTCAGCCAGGCCAGCAGTGTCTACAGGACTTAAGCACTAGTTATTTCATGGATGATGACAAATTTTTGACGTAGGGGATATGAGAATCTGTTCCAAGATGCAGCAAAGGCTTTCTCCTTCTGCCTAACGCCTATCCAACCTGCCAAGATTCTCCAGGTACGTAAGCAGGGGTGGTGAGCATACCTAGTTTAAGCTAAGATTTAATACGCTACTAGTTTCTTTTTGTGTCTTTGCCAATAACTGCTTTTTACTCTTTAAGCTGCATATACTCTTGCTTGCAGAATTTGTTTACATGCAGATAAGATGCAAAGTGGTTCTTAAGAGGGTCAGTAAAAATCATCTGTATAAACTGATAAATGTAACTGAAGACACCTACGTTGAAGTGGCTTTTCCATCTCAAAGTTGAATCCCAGGTAGCCTCCTGGTCTCTATCTTCCTCCAGTTCTATAATACACTGTGAAACTTTCTATGTCCTGCAATCATCTCTGCCTCCACCACCAGAATAATTCTACCCCTGTATCACTCATTAACTTCTGTTTGTCCTAAGGTCTAAGCAAAAGCTAAGAGCAAATCATGTGCCAGCTGGTTAGGTTGGCTACTACCTGTCGTCTTACTAGGTGAACCAAAGTTACCTCCTACTACTTTCTGACAAGTCAAAAAAAGCACATCAGAGACCACTAGGGGTCTTGAGCTGCTACAAGCCATGTGTAAAATTTTATCTCTTGAGATTTCCACCCTTCTGACACAGTTCGCTGAAATAGGAAAATGGTTTAAAACCACTAGGAGCCTCCTCTTCCCAAATCTGGACAAACACACCGAGTATGACAAGGGAAGCCCCAATTTAGTAAGAAACCCAGAATAAAAATTCAATGTCACCCGATGTACACCATCAGTATGCCCGACGCTAACTTAATGAACTGTCCTAAAACAAATCCTTTCCATACCTTTCAGTTGACTATCCTCTTCTCTGCCTTTGTTCTCTTCTTTTCCTGCTGCTTGCTGTTGAGCTGCAAGTGCAGTGAGTTGTGCAGACTGTTTAATTAGAGACACCCTGTAGAAATAATTTCTCCAGAACACCTCCTCCTTTACGCTAGAGGGAACAAACAGGTTTTGATTACTACATTTGGAAATATGGTTCCTTTTAACATCTAGGAATGAAATAAAATTAAATTTGCAGAGGGATGAAGTAGATACAGGGGTTATTTAAGTAAAAACTTTAAAAAGAAGTTTGTAATATTAACACAGTTTTTAAAAAAATCTATCATTTTAGAAGTTCTTTATCTCTTACAAGACAGTTACAACTGACAAACATATAATAATGTTATGACTTTAGAAAAGCTTAACAGCATGCTGCAATATATGATTTGGTAAAACAGAATAATATAATATCTCTCTTGTCAAAGTATGTGGGGAGTGAAGTTACCTTCCTGCCCATTCAGGCAAACAATGACTATTGAGACTAAGAACAGAGGAAAAAACCCTGTTAAGCAATGTAAAATAGGCAAGGACAGCACAACCAGAGGCTGAAGACAGAGCATCAGAGACAGATATGATGAAGACATAGAATATTTAGGACTGACAGTAGCAAATAACAGCAGGGAAGGGGGGAAATAAAATGAGAAGCTCAGAAGCTTTATATAAAAGGAGGAGACTTAAGACAGAAAAGCTCATGAAGATGATGTTTTCTTTCCTGTTTCCATCCTTAGACATGGAGACTAATGTTAGGAACTCCTACTTAACAAGAATGTTGACCTGTGAAACAAGCTTTAGGAGCAGCACCTGGAACTAGACCAGGAAGGAGAACAGTGCTTGAATAAAGCTGGGATCAAAAAGCCATAGTGGAACAGGCTGTAACTGCTGGGACAAAGGCCTTATGGATCTTTTAGTTAGATCGACTAGAAGGAAGGCAGTTGCAACACACAGCTTTTCCCATTGCCTATCCAAAACCAATTTTTCTTACTTGCACTGCTACTGTTTTGTGACACATTCTTTTACCACTTCTCCAGGGGGCCTCTGACTCTCTCTAATAACTTTTTTGGGGTGTCAGCTACACCAACAGATCAAAGCACTTTTGTTGCTGCATTTACCATAGTTTTGGGAAAAAGATTTTCAATTAATTTAGCACACTGAATACAGAAAAAAATTAAGGCTTCTCTCATTCGTAAGTCAACAGGTCCTTATTAGTTTGAATGCCTAATGGATCAACTTCTGTTCTTTCCTCCAACTACTAAACCGCAATGCACATGCAATATTTCACGCATTTTAAATTAGATCTAAAATACATACAGAGGAAGTACATAAAGAATTGAAGGAAGTGAAAATAACAAGGAGTAATTTATGAATATATACAGAGACATCAGAAGCACAAGGATACATAGTTGCAAGGGCTGGAGCACCTCTCTGAAGACAGGCTGAGACAGCTGGGTTGTTCAGCCTGGAGAAGACTCCAGGGAGACCTTAGAGCAGCCTTCCAGTAACTAAAGAGTAAAATAATTACAACAAACCTGGAGGGACTTTTTACAAGGGCATGTAGCGATAGGATAAGGAGGAATGACTTTAAACTGAACATAGGTCAATCTAGATTAGATGTTAGGAAGAAGTTCTGTACTGTGAGGATGGTGAGAGACTGCACAGGTTGCCCAGAGAAGCTCCATCCCTGGAAGTGTCCAAGGCCAGGCTGGATGAGGCTTTGAGCAGCCTGGTCTAGCGGAAGGTGTCCTTGCCTATGGCAGGGGGGTTGGAACTAGATGATCTCTAAGGTCCTCTCCAACCACAACTGTTATATCATTCTATGATAGTAACCAGCAGAAATTACTTACTGTTTGGGAACGAGATCAAACCTCATCCTATTGAGAAGCTCATCTTCCTGTAACATCACCATTGCAACAGGGTACATTTGATCAAAGTCAAAATTAAACTGCACACCTGCCGGAGGATCCCGCAGAAAATTTCGTTTATCCTTTGAAGAATATATTTATGGTCATTAACTGATATCAGAAAAAGGATATCATATTCCACACACAAGACCAGCAACGGAATCCCCGTTCCCACATAATTTTATCATACCACAAAGCTACAAAGCTTTTGTTATTGGCTTTATTACTGACCCCAGTAATACTGGTGATCTCTTTTAGCTCAAGTTGATCCTGAAAGAACTATTCAGTCTTGTATGATCAGTGCAGTGACAGACACATTAAAACAGGACATTGAAAATACATAATCTAATGCCAGATGAAAAATAAAATAAAAAGGGAGAAGTTTTAACCTCTCCATTAGGAAAACTTTAAATCTTACAGGAAATGAAATACTCACTGCTGATAAGGCCAGTATTTGTTGTTGAATTGTCTCTTCTTCATTGCTGTCTACCCAGGGAGGCACTGCTGCTTCTGTTATTGAAAGAAGGAAAATAATTGGATATGTATTACTTGAACAAAACCCACCTTAAAGTAACATATAACGTAACAAAAATCAGCCATCATTTCATTTGCCTAAACTAAGCACATGGGACATGAGAAAAACCCTAGGAATGAATTTTTGCTTATCAGAGGTAAACTAGCTAACTAAATACATAAATAATTGCCAATTTCTGTTATTGCAAAACTGTGGGATTTCCTTTGCAGTGTGCATCACTCAACTTGGCATGTCTTAGTTACTGAAGTAGTGCTGTAAAACTGATTAAGCTGCCTGCAAGCAGAGATAGCTAGATTCACTTTAAACATGTTAACTTTCTCTAAATTAAGTTTTAAAAATTATTTGCTATTGTATTAATGTTCTAACACCCAGAAGACACCAATTCTTTAATGATGGAGAAAATAAGTTATAAACTTGTTATAAATTACAACATGTTATACACTGAATAAGCATACCTGAGGTCAGCTGCTTTATATATTTATACAGATACTTCCAAAATAGTTCTATAGGCTATATACAGAGGAAAATAAACTATCATAGATCTATAGAAATCTACTAATCTCTTCACTGTCAATGCAAATTCATCCTACAGAGACATTATGATGCATCTGTAACAGTCAATTCTTATGCACTTTAACTAGCACTGCTTATTTGGCTATGCATCTGACATCAGCAAGATCTTTCACGTACATGGATTCCCTATCTCATGCTAATGCTTCTTCCAGTAAGCCTTCTGTTAGTCCTTCTTTTGCCAATCTAGCTACCTATCTTCGTAAAACTTTCAGAAACATATTAACAGATGACAAAGTTTACTAACAGAGACAAAAAGACAGAAATACAGACAAGTGCAATCATATAATCCTGCAGGAAGAAACCAGACTAAAATATTAACTGTGGACAGTATGCAAAATTTTAGAACAATCCATTTAAAACCAGCTCATTTTCAAGATTAACAGTAGAGCCACTAATTACTCAAACTGTAAGAAATTACTGCATCCATGCAACATGTTAAAGGAGATACAAGCCAATGATGAAATGCAAAAAAAAAAAAAAGTGTGTTTATTTTAAAGTTTCAAATAGATCACTGCAGTTCATAGTACATGGGTGGATAACTCAAAGGATTTAGATCACAGATAATTATACAGTAAATGATTTATGTGAATGCAAAAAAAGCAATTATGCCTTTACTGTAAGAAGAGCAACACCTACAGCAAAACAATTAAATACAATAGTGCAAACCCTAACCCATGTTTTTAATTTCACTACTGAAAATGTGACGATTGCTAAAGCTCAAAAGAGAAATAATCAGCATGCCTGTTTTCAATAGGCTTAAGATTCAAAACAACAATAAGAAATCAGCTTTGCTAGCACAGTGATCTTTGAGTTAATTTCAGAAAGCTGAATTTGATTAAAAGGCAAATCTAAACCAACTAGATAATGTAACACTAACCTCACTCAAAAATGTCATCTTCCTATTCCATAAGATACTTAAAGTTCTGCCATAATGTGTTTCATTAAACAGAGTTTTGATAGATTAGGTTTAGATATAGCTTAATTATCTAGCTTCCAGCAAGCTTTAGTGTATGTAATGTTTATGCAAAAAAAAGCATACATTACCTGATTTTTTTGTTTGCTTCTCTTGAACAAATTTTTTCTGTTCCTTCTGAAAATCTCCAATAATTGTCTGAAATAAGAATTATGGAACCACAACAAAAAAATAAAATCACTCCTTTTGTTCCATGTTCACTCAGGAAGTACTTTCAAACACACTGCAGGATCATGTTCTTATATCCCTGGGGCCCCTTTTTGTAAGTTAATTAAAAGTGTTCTGCATAAATCACATGTTCCCCTTTACTGAAACATTTGATTTTGCCTTTAAAAGTTTAAACTATTGCATACGCTTTCAAAATTACATTTAGAGTTTTATCAAGTTCAGGGGACCAAAAAAATAAGGGAGGAAAATCCTAGCTGAGAATTTGAACATTACCATACTATGCATATACACTTACTGCCTTATTGTATCAAATACAGACAACACAGACTGTTTAAAGATACTCTTTGCCTAACAATAAAATTTAGGAATTGCTCAAGAAATATATCCACTGCAATAAATCAGACTTATAAAATTGTTAAGTATTAGTTATAGAATGTCTGCTTGGCTAAAATAATTTCTCCATTTTTGTTGATGACAAGTTTTAATCAAAAAATTATGTTCAGAAACATCCTGTATTGAATTTGGAATTAAACATGGAAGAATTATCTCAGAAGTCAGCACGCCAAAATCTAGTAGTAACAGTGCAAATGTTCTGCAGTTAAAAGCAGAGACAAAGAAACCAGGAAGCTAGAAACAAATACTTAAACAACTCACAAAATACAAAATTTTATACAGTGAGGTCTGTGGCTTAACAAGTTGCCAAAAAGCACACAAGTCTTTAAGCCTGATAAACTGCTATAATTATTTTCTTCCTTCAACAACACAGCATTTCAGTTTAACACCAGTGACAGATGCCTTAAAGAAATATTATCACATGCCAGATTTGCCATGTTATAACAATAGCAAGAAAACACATTTTAGATCAAACATCTAGAAATAAAATACCTTATCAATGATACTATCGATTTTTCCTTCTTCTACAGACTTCTTTATTGTCTGTGCTGTTTCAGCAACGGATTCAGATATCTTTTTTGTAGCAGCAGTAGCAAAATTGAAGAGGTAACCTTTCAAAATAAGAAAGAGAAAGATGTAAAAAAAAAATAAAAAAAATCCTTTTACATCCAGTTCTCTTACTAGATTTACTTTCCTTTCTCTAATCATTTGGACTCTTACTTGAAAGCTGCTTTCAAAATCATTTAATACCACTTCTGACCTCCAAAGGAACTCCTAAAATCCTATTTATCCTCTTTTAGTTCATATTCTTTAGTGATGATGATCAAACTGCATGTTCGATCGCAAGTTTCTGTAAATCAAACTTTTACACATGAATCTTGTTTACCAAATTAATGGTCCTTGAAATACTGCTTTCCAATGAATGGTCTGAAGCAAAAGAAGGTGTCTTTCCTAATTTCATTTGAGTATTTCAGAGACATTAAGCAGGAAAGTAACTTTAACAACAGTATTAAAACAGGGTGGTGATTTTGATCTTTTTAAGAAAATCAACACACACAATAAAGTCTCCTGGAGTAAGACAACAAATGCATGAAACATTTCAGTCAAGTAAAATTTGAGATTCCTTCAAAAGTCTTAAGATAGAAGTTTAATCCTGTTGTTTACCCTTTTCCTATTTCACATTGTCGCCTTCTTTTTAGTCTCCTTGAGAGCCACTATGGCCCTGTTGGCTTAATTCTGAATACGCTCAGTGCCAGAACAACAGTAACAAGTATTTCCAAAGACTAACCAGCATTTCTTTGCATTAGCAGTGCTGAAGTAAAGAAAGGTGTCAGGGACAGAACTATGTGGCATAGGCAGTTACAAGCAGCAAGAAGTATACTATAAGCCTTCAGAAACATAAAATGCCGGTTTATTGACAATGGATTTTAAAATAACATGGGTATTATTTCCTCAGGCAATGGCACTGTCACAAGCACTTTATTACATTTGAACAGTTGTATTATGACTTAAGATCATACTTACAGTGTATACAATGATAAAGTATTGGTAAGTGCCACTGTAAATATAATAATTGCAGATGGATCTAGATAAATTGGAGCATTGGGCAATCATCAACAGCATGAATTTTAACAAGTTGAAACGCTGGATTCTGCACCAGGAACAGAGTAATACCAGACACAAGTGGTAAGAGGTCTTACACAAGTGGTAAGACACATGGCAAGAGGCTGGAGAGGAGCCCTGCAGAAAGGGACCTGGGGGTGCTCGTTGACAGCTGGCTTAATCTGAGTCAGCAGTGTGCCCTGGCAGCCATAAGGGCAAACTGCATCTAGGGTGCTTTACACACAGTATAAGTAGCTGGCCAAGAGAGGCGATTGTCCTGACGTATTCATCCTGATGTACTCAGGATGTGTACCCCACTGGGTGCAGTTCTGGGCCCCACAACTTAAGAAGGATGTGAAAGTCTCTGAATGTGTTCAGTGCAGGGCAAGAAAGCTAGTGTAAGGGCTGGAAGAAATGTCCTATGAGGAATGTCTGAAGACTTTGGGGTTGTCTGGTTTGGAGAAAAGGAGGCTGAGAGATGACCCCTTATTGTTTCCTACACCTTCCTGAGGAGGGAAAGCAGAAAGATCTGCTGATCTCTTCTCCCTGGTATCCACGGATTGGACACTTGAGAATTGTTCAAAGTTGCACCAGGGAGGTTTAGACTGGACATTAGGATGCATTTCTTTCCTGAGAGGGCGAAGAAACCCTGGAACAGACTTCCTAGGGGGGTGGTCAATGCCCCAAGCCTGTCAAGTGCTTAAGAGGCATCTGGAAAATGCCATTAATAGCACACTTTAACTTTTGGTAAGCCCTGAATTAGTCAGGTAGTTGGACTAGATGTGGAAGAGACCCTGATGAAAGGGATCATCTAGGTCCATTCCAACAGAAACAGTTTATTCTATTCTAACTATATGGTTAGAAGTAGTAATGGTAGATCTAAACTGTATAGTAACTATCAAAAATATTTGAGGCATTGGTAAGAATGAAAAGCACGTGAGATGATAAGAATATTTTAGTTATTCCCAAAATTTTACTTCAACCTTTAAACAAACGACTTTAGAAACCCCCCAGCATTTCTGTTTCAAACAAAACCTCCCAAATTCCTTCTAAAGACCTCACGAAGATTCCGCTTTCCGTACAGGTTAGAAATGTAAGAAATAACCCTGAAATGCAAAAAAATGAGTTATTTTAAAATGCAGCTGTTAGCCTCAGGTAGAATACTTCAGAGCATTCATGTCACCTTTTGGAAACCTGACTGTTCTTTCTGTCATATAAATATTCTCTCATTATGATATCACCTCTGATATAAATACTGAAATATGCAGAGGTCTAGCAAGCCCTTAAGCAAGTTATTTTTATGTGTGATTTCTAGTTATAAGCCACAGAAAGGTGGCAACCAAACCTCCTTCAAGTACTTGCTAGCATCTTTCACACCCGTTATTCAGGCTTTACAACCCATCACATGCTTTATGTTGTAAGAATACCCACCTATCTTCTGCACTTTAGATATAGACACATTCTATATAGATACATACTATCCCCCTTTTGACAGCACAGGAAAAGCAGTCTACTGAATTGCTTCCTTCCTACAGCTTGAATTGCTTGTTTTCTGTATCCCTGTAAACTCTCATATGCAATCGTTTTAGGTGCAAAAGGTGCTGAAGCATTTGCTGTCCATCAACATTTTGATATTGTTGGGCAAAGTGGTTTTGGCTGATCCTGGAACCAGTCAGAAAAACAAAATGCTTTTTATTTCCATTAAGGGCAAATTTTCTTCTGAACTAAAGTACTTTAAACTTCAACAAGAGCTGGTATTTTGCCTCAGAAAAATATAATTAGTGGTACACAACACTTCCACTTTCACGTGACCAAGAAACTTTCCCTCCCTCTTACAAATCTATGCTCATATTAAGAACATGTATCTAGCAACATATCTAGTATTAGTTAACACTGACAAACTCTCCTAACCTTTGTAAGGATGCAATAAGGGGGGGAGGGGGGAGAAAAAAAAGAAAAAAAAGAAAGGAAAAAAAAAAAAAAGGTACGTAAGGCTTCAGTTTTACCAGTAAAATTCTTTATGTGCTAGTGGAACCTCTCCACACAGCTACATTGATTGCTAGTCATGCAGATATTTCTAGAGTTATCATGTGTTAAAACAATGACGTGCAAATCTTTACGAAAAAGCCTTTTCACCACTATCTTCTCTAGTGTCACAGACAATGAATCACTAAATGAAATTCTCACTTCCAGAGCAAATTACTATCTGGACCTTTCTATGTGTAACAGTCAATACTTACTTTTCCTCTGAAATTCAAAGTCTTTTCTCCATCCTGAACACTGACTTCCCAGATTAGGATTGCCTTACAATAACCAGACAAGTATTTGACCAAACTACACACATAAAATGCTGCAGCTTGGACAGCCCAAGGCAAAGCACAGTAAAGAATCATACCAGACTAACCTTTCAGATGAGACTGATCCAGCATTTCAGAGCACCAGTAAAAAAAAAAGACACTTTAGCAAGGACTGTGGAGCTGTACTTCGGATTAATTTTATCTAAAAATCTATCATAGCAAAGCAGAATTCTTACCTATAGCAAATTATAGCCTTGCCTCATTACAGATGAATTCAACAAAATCAAACCCTATTCCTTTCCTATAAAACGAAAAAAATTACAGAAACCTCACACCAATTTGTGAGGTACATTATATGTGCGTGACTTCTCCCAATGGGAAATGTTGGTTTAGTAACAATTCTGAAAAAGATGATAACTGAAAGGAACATTTGCAGTCATTTACTTGGGTCATATTTTAAACACCTAAGGGTTTTGTTTTGTTAAGTTTGTTTAATGTGTTTTGCTTTGCAGTGAGGCAACATTCCTTACCAGTGCACAGCACTGTGTGCAATAAAATATTTCTCATTGCCAGTAAGTACTATCTCTGGAACACAGAAAAATGATGAAATTAGAGAACTGTGTCACTTCCAAACTTCCAGCTTTATCAATTGCATAGGAGTGTTTTACAACTGTGGTAGAGACTACAAAGCTGCATGAAAAACTCCATCTTGTGAAATACACGGTAGTTAGGCATGCCACAGACTGCACCTAGCAGAAATGATTTTAAAGGATATGAACAACAAATACATGCAAAAACAAAAAATAGAAAAGGATAGCAATCATTGACTTTTAAAACTTTTCACCTAAGATAGCTTTCCATACTATCTAACCTCACCTGAATTATCATTTACATCTTAAAAGATATGCTTCAGGGATTTTAAAAAATAATAAAGAAAAAATGTCTCTAGGTCCCCTCATAAACTTGTGTTCTCTGCTTTGCATCACTGTCCAAGCTACACTGGAGTTGCTGCCATCTAGATGAAAAGCAATTTTTCTCTTCATTTGTTGACTTGAGAATAAACATGCTTAACTCATCTGAAAACCTATCTGTGATTGTTTAGCTCAGCTTAAGCTTTGGTGTAAATGCCAGTAGTAAGTACTAGTAACTTCTAATTTGTAAGCGTACATAAATCTGGCCTACCCTCCCTCCTCCAATTGCTATACTACTCTTACCACACTACAGGACCTTACTGCTGAGAATACATAGCTTTTTCTTTTTTTTTTTTTTTTTTTTTAATAAAGCCACAGCAGCACTCCCCGCATGAAGACGCTTGGGCGCGACACCCCTCTCCAACAAGTGAGACCATTCTTTCACTCAAGCTTTCTCTTTGGATCAAGGTCCCCAGCAGCGACTCGTGTGTGAGAGTACGGAGCCCCACTCCTCACCGCTGCAGCACGGTGACTAGGCACTGCCCAGCCCGGTGCGGGTGCGTCCCGGAGCTAGCGGTGCTGGGCCGCCTTTCCCCTGCGCTCTCCAGGGTACAAGGATGGGATACTCACTGCCCAGCCCTTTAGCCTGGCTGAGGAGCGCCTCCGAGTCCGGCTGCTCCGATCTCTGCACGGCCACCTCCTTATCGACCACCTCCTCCTCCTCTTCTTCCTCCTCCTCCGCGGAGCTACTCCTCTTCTCAGCTGGCAGCAGCTTCTCCTCGCCCGCCCGCTCCAGCCCCAACCAGCTGCCCAGGCCCCGCAACATGGCTGAGGAGCGGTAGCCGCACTGGGCCGTTAACGGGCACTCGGAACTCCTAAGGGGCGAGCAGCCCCGAATGCGGAAGCGCAGGCGGCTCGCTCCTTCCGCATGCGCCACTTCCGCCGCCGCGCGGGTGTGTGTGGGCAGTAGGCGGGGTGGTGGAGCCGGCGCGCGAGTCGGGGAGAGTGCCGCTGTTCCGCCTTGGCTCTCACGCCGCCGCCCTCCTGCCCGGCACCTCTGCCCGCGGATTCCTTTCCCCGCCTTGATAGGGGTTACTCTGCGGCGCGGGGCCGGGCGGCGGTAAGGGCCGCTGTCGTGGGGTTTCGCCGTCCTCGGTGGGGAGATGCTACTTCTCCTCCTAGGGTTCGCTTGAGCTCGGCAGAACCCTGGCGGTGATCCCGCGGTGGTTACCTCGCAGCGGGCGCACCTCATCTCGGTGGGGCAGCCATCCGCCTTTAAGACCGCAAAGGTGTCGCGGGGCCGCAAGTCGCAGCCCGGTGACTTACGGTACCCTGGGAGGAGATTGCCACTCTCTTCCCCCGCCCTGCCGCCATCCTCTGCGCCGCCGTTTTGCCGCCCGGCCCGGCCTCTGCTCAGCGGCAGTCCTCTGAGGGCCTTTCCCGCCCCGCACCTGGCCCAGAGGTAACGGCCGCCCCGAGGTAACGGCCACCCGGCGCTGACGCAGGGCAGGGTGAGGGTAGCCTCTTTGCCGGGCCCGGCTGCAGCGAGCTCCTCGCTGTGGCGCAGCAGATTTCGGGTGGAGCCCTCCCAAATTCCTGCTGAAGGCAACAAGTTTCTGTTGATAAGGCTGAACAGAGTAAATCGTGTTCCTTTCCGCTTGTTCTGATTTCCCGTTCCCAGCAAAATGTCTTTTCCCAGTATTCGCTTCTTGCTTTCCTTCCCCTAACTCTATTTCATTCTCCTTTTACAAGTAGCTTCCCGAACCACCTGGAGTCCTTTGTTTCTATTGCAAGTAAGCTATGTGTTTCCTTAAGCTGCTGGAAAGTCGCTGTTCTTGCTAAAATCACGGCAGGCTTTTCACTGTGGCTCCTCTAAGCAAGGTAATAGGGCTTATGAGTTTTGAAGCAGCATGTGCTCGAGGTTTATACATGTTGTCGAAATAACTTCTCTTAAAATTCTAGGCTACTAAAATAAATTGAATACTAAAATAGCAGGGGAAAGTTAATTCCTGATGAACCTTTTTTCCTCAGTTAAATGTTTGATGCCTATGGTCTTCCTTTTGTCCATGTTTACAAGGAAACAATAATTTAGTAGTTCCTATTATCAAGAATGATGACATTGATGACAGGCATTGTTACATTCTTGAACTCTTAAGAGGAGCCTCTCTGAGGATCTAGGCCTTATTTATCTTCAGTATAGTAAGAGGAAGGTTTACAGTGTGCATTCACTAGCTGCTGCTTACTGCCAGCAGCTGAAAACCATACTGTGTTGTTTTATACTGAGTTCTGTTAGGTCACGTGTTTTTGCATGTTGCTTTGAATGAATTCGGTGCTTGAGTAAGGAAAGATTTTGTTGACTCTAGAATTTTTGCTCTGAGGTGAGCTATGCTGCCACTATGCAAAAATTATTCTGCTGATTAGCCTCCGCAGCTGCCTGAATGTAATATGAATGTGACTATGAATGAGATACAGCATCCTGTTTCAGATGGGGTGGAAAAATGGTGGCAAAATCTAGGCTTGTCTGAAAGGCAGATGAAGGAGGAGTCCAGCAGGGACAACATCAACAAGAGTTGGCACAAACAGCAGATTATAGCAACAAGGAAGACGAAAAATTTCTAATTAGGATAGTAATTATCAGAATTTTTAGGGGTGGTTTCTTCATCTTTTTCTTAATAGTTCTGGATACTTTACCATTCATACTCCTACACAGTGCAAGGTGGCATAGGTGTATTAGCATCTACTACGTTATTCTCCTCCCAGTCATATGATTTATCTAGTACGATATTTGAATCCCTTATTTCATTGTAGGTCTCTTACAAAGAACTAAATTTTCAGGAGAGGAAGTTTCTGTACCTGAATAGCTGTTGTTGCCAACGCTTGTACTGTTGCAGAGTGCTGGGAAAAATGATATTATATCTGATTGAGGCTTCACCACCCATAATTGGCATTAACTGTTATGTTTCCTTTTTTAGGATATGAGGTTTGTTGGGTATTCATAGTTCCCTCCTGTGAAGGATAATTTATTTCATGGTCTAGACAGGGAAACAGAGGCTCTGACAAGTTGATCATGCTATAGGTCTCAGAGCTGCTTTATCAGGGGCTGCCATTCTGAATGCATGATGAGTGTCATAGGCTTTTCTCCAAATGTGAAACTTAAAATGGATAAAAGGTTGTTTTCTAGAACAGCATTAACCGTTCCTCTACATCACAGTCCGCAGATGCTAAGTGATTATTTTTCTGTTTTTTCAGAAAAACAAAAGTTACGTGGAGAGAGAGAATGGGTAGGCGTGTGAAGGAAGGACTCTAGGGTATTATAAATACAGACATTCTGGTTCAGTTTTTCTGTCTTGGTCTCATGTTCTGGTGATCTGTAGGATACTGTAAGACTTCAGGTGAAACGATACGCTATGAGTTGGAGAAGTGAAAGCTGCTGGAAAAGTGGGGTGGATGGTATAGCCCAATTTTAATAAATTTTTTTAAAGGTAAAGCTACTGGGTAGAGCATGTGAGTGTTCTGGCTAATGTAGCAGTGAGCTAATTTCTCAAAATGTGAAGTTCTCAACTGCTTTAGAAAAAAAAATCAGGGTATGATTTATCTTGCCTGACATGTGTTTCTAAAACTTAGCTGGCTTTTCCTGTCACAGGAGAGGGGTATGGCAGATGAACTGTGTTTCTTTGGCACCTCCATGGGGCAGTGTATCAAAATGGTATCTGGTTTTCCATTGACTGTGGAGTGGATTTATGCTTATGGATTGGTCTGTAAGCTGGGAGAGGTGAATCCTGCTCCCAGATTCCGAAATAGTAATTGTCGTGGTTTAAGCTGTAAATCACGCAGCCCGTTCACTCACTTCTCCCTCTTTCTTCCCCCCCAACTCCGATGTGGGGCGGAATGGGGAGAAGAATTGAAAGAATGTAACTCCCACGGGTTGAGATAAGAACAGTCCAGTAACTAAGGTATAACACAAACCACTACTGCTACCACCAATAATAATAATGACCAGGGAAATAAAAGGGAAGAGGATACAGCTGCTCACCACACAACCGAGCCAAGAGAGAAGAAACTTCCGGGTTCCTGCCCCCAATTTTTTACATCCTGGGCATGACGTGCTGTGGTATGGAATGCCTCTTTGGTCAGTTTGAGTCAGGTGTCCTGTCTCTGCTTCCTCCCAGGCTTCCCCTCCTCCTTGGCAGAGCATGAGACTCAGAAAGTCCTTGGTCAGACCAAAACATTACCAAGCAGTAACTGAAAACACTGGTGTTATCAGCACTGTTCCCAGGCCGAAAGTCAAAAACACAGTGCTGCACCAGCTACCAAGACAGAGGAAAAAAATGACTCTTACTGCTGAACCCAGGACAGTAATTTTTCTGTTTCCAAAGGTCATTTCAACCTAGATTCTTTGCATACTGAGACTGTGTTCTTTCCTAACATGAATTTGCATTCATCAGATGTATGTCTTTGTCATTTTAGATTTTCAGCTTGAGATCTGTGTGCTTGTGCTGATTTTCCCATGAAGTACATCCTGGTAACTGGTGGTGTCATCTCTGGCATTGGCAAAGGGATCATTGCAAGCAGCATTGGCACCATATTGAAATCATGTGGTTTACGTGTCACTGCAATCAAGATTGATCCTTACATAAACATAGATGCTGGAACCTTTTCACCATATGAACATGGTATGGAGGGCAGTGCTGTTCTGTTTTGCATAAATATTTGTATTCTTAGTAAGGGTGGTGTTTGTGGTGTCTTTAAAAAAACAAACAGTAGTAGTTAGTCATTTTGTAATCTATTTTGCAGTGCAAATTTCTTCCTTGCTATGTGTTCTCAAGGGCAATGTCTGCTCTAAGTAAAGAGAGATTATCTATTGAAGATACTTTTGGAAGTAGATGCTTCCTTTCTATAAAATCCCATTTTGTTAGGAAAATCCTAGCTGTAGGCCTTGTTCAGTTATTTTCAGTTCAACTTGATAAGAAAAAATAAAAAATTAGAATAGCGGTATAAAACTTATTTGAAACTGAAGTAGTTAGCAGGTACTTATGAATGCTGTTTTCTGGGTGTCAGGTGTCAGTGCCTTCTAGTGTAACTGTCTTCATGATAATTAGTTTAAGTTCTCATCTTAGTCCATAAGGATCTAGTCAAAACCATCAGTGAAGCTTATAGACCCAACTAATGATGCCCTTAGTTGTTTGGTTAGTTCTCTAAGCTACCTTGATTGTATTGACTACATTGCTGATGAGCAACAGGTCAATCTGTCAGCATTTGTAATGTTGACTGTTCCTTCAGCCATCTGGCTTGTTACTTAGACTTCTATTAAAAGTGATGTTTTTCAAAGTTCCAAAGTACTTTCAGCCAATAGACGTTTCTAATTCTTTTTGTTAGATTTTTTTCTGCAAACTTTTAGTCTAGTCCAAAAGTTTTGGAACTGGAGGTAAATGTATATATCTCCTTAACTAAAAAAAGACCACTTTGCTTTTTAACTGGAAGAGCACAGCACATCAGACCTCTCCCAAAAAGCAAAATCTAACTAATCTAGTGGTCCTGCACTTTCAAAAGTGTATCTGGTGCTACTTAGGGAGTTGCCTTTACCTTTGGTGGTAGGACTCCTGTGATGTCTTGAGTTTATGAGGATATACTCCTCCCCCAGATCAGGTACAGGGGAGAGGGGACATTATGGCAAGTAATTCCCACATGATATTCCCCCCCATTCTGTTCACTTAAGAGTTTCTTAATGTTTGTGAAGAAACACCAGCTTTCTGGGTAGTTAGCAGAAATTCTTACATGCCAAAATGGCAAGCCTCTTTTGTTAGCATTTTGGCAGAAATATGATTGAGTCACAGGATTTTAATTTAGTGATTTCTAGTTAACAAAAGAGTTTTTTAGTAGTATATTTTTTAGTTCTTCCAAGGCCAGCTTATGAGAAATCTTGGTTCCACTCTGTGTCTATTGGCTTAAATGATAACTTAGTACGGAGAATGTAGTCAGTGCCTCAGGCATTGTCAGAATCAGGCATAAGTCTTCCACCCTTTTGTAAGCATGGAATCACAGAATCATAGAATAGTTAGGGTTGGAAAGGACCTTAAGGTCATCTAGTTCCAACTCCCCTGTCATGGGCAGGGACACCTCCCACTAAACCATGCCATCCAAGGCTATGTCCATTCTGGCCTTGAACACCGCCAGGGATGGAACATTCACAACTTCCTTGGGCAACCCATTCCAGTGCCTCACCACCCTCACAATAAAGAGCTTCCTCCTTATATCCAGTCTAAACTTCCCCTGTTTAAATTTGAACCCATTACCCCTTGTCCGATCACTGCAGTCCCTAATGAAGAGTTCCTCCCCAGCATCTTTGTAGGCTCCATGTCAGGTTTGGAAGGCTGCTGTGAGGTCTCCGTGCAGCCTTCTCCAGGCTGAACAGCCCCAACTTTCTCAGCCTATCTTCATAGGGCAGGTGCTCCAGTCCCCTTATCATCCTCATGGCATTTGTTAAACTGTTCATTGGAGTGTTGTGTCTCGGCAGGATATATATTTCTGTAGTCCGCACTACCCTTTCAGGAGGACTCTTTTTTCCTTGTGCACTGGTTCCATAATTTGTTTAACCGTTGGTTTATTGAGTCATGGCAAAATATTTTATGTTTTTTTTTTTTTTTCTGAAGAGCTTTCCAGCCTTATGTCAAGATCTAGCAACTTTAGTTCCTTCAGAAGTTGGTTACATTCCGAATTCAGAGGCTCTTTAGAGGTCTACAAAAAATCTGAAGCTGAAGGATGTTTTTGTTAGATTTTTCAGGATCGGAACACTTGGTGTGGACGTAGTGAACTAAATGCACAAGATGAAACAATTGAATAAGAAACAGTCGTCGTGCTCAAAGAAGCAGTTTATATTTAGCCTGACTTTACTCCTGGTCCAAGCCATAATCATTAAAATAGATCTAACCGACAACAATTTACAGCGAAACACTTTGAACATGCATAATAATTCATGCTTATAAAGGCAGTGTTTGGCTCCTGTGTGTAAATTGCTGTTTTATTTGTTGCTGATTTATGATTCCTAGAGATTGTTTTCTTCCAATCAGGGGTAGTGTGCTGTTGAAATGCTGCTTAAATGTTTTAAGTCACTTAAATATTTTGGCAATATAATTTAAACTTATTTGCAAACTATATGTGACTGAGGGGTAGACTGTAAAAGTAAAGACTTAATATCCAGGTCACACAGAATGACAATGCAGGTTGAGTTGCAGCATGTGCTTTATTGATACTGTTGTTGTGGTATGTCATTTTAAAAAATATTTCATAAATTTTAAGAGAAGTTTATGGTGTTCCTGCTGTGTTTAATAACTCCTCATTATTTTACTGCTTTTCTGTCGGTTTTCTCTTTCTTTTTTCAGGTGAAGTTTTTGTACTGAATGATGGTGGAGAAGTTGACTTAGATCTTGGAAATTATGAGAGATTTTTGGACATCAATCTCTATAAGGACAACAATATCACCACTGGAAAAATATATCAGCATGTCATTAATAAAGAAAGACATGGTGATTACCTGGGGAAAACTGTTCAAGGTGATATTCTTAATTCTGTGGAATACTTGTCCATTCAGTCTTTGCTGAAGTGATTAGCTAGAACAAGCTGTTCCTTGCTGCATCACTTTGCATCACTTTATTCCTTTCTCTTTCTCAAGAGTTTTGGGCATATTCCTGTAATGTTTGGCTTCTGGGTTCAAGGAAAAGAGAAATAGAAAAAGGAGCTAGTAGTTTCATTTTGACTTTTTGCTTGTTTTCCTCCTTTGCATGCAAAACCTGGTATGTGGGTCCCAAGATATGCTTGCTTGCTTTGTTTTTTTTCTTGTAGTTGTTCCACACATCACCGATGCAGTTCAGGAATGGGTAATGAATCAGGCAAAAGTTCCAGTGGATGATGACAGAAAAGAACCACAAATTTGTGTAATTGAGGCAAGTATAGAACCTTTTAGGATATATATTCACAAAAAACACAAGCAACTATCTTGCTTTCTCCTTGCTACTTACTGTAAAAAGGTCAGACAGAAGTTTTATGGAGAGCAGCAACGCAAAGGCACATTGTATTTTCTTTGGTTTGTTCTGAAAATGACAAGTGTGGTCTTTATCCCTACAGCTTCTGTTTACTTGACTAAATCCCTTCTAGAACGTTGCTGAAACTAAGCTGCTTAAGAGTTTTTTAACTTAAAAAGTTAAAGCAGCCAGTTACTGTAATGTGGAGTATCTGTTCTAAGATAGAGACGTGTGACTGAAGCTTTACACTGTTAGTAGTATGAAGAAAACTTGTGTAAACCTGAAATCTCCTATGGTCTGTAGGACAGCCTAAAACATTCTAGCTTTCCATGTGACGTCAAATGTCCATCTTGTTGCTCATGGTCATATTTAAAGGAATATATTTAAACTCTGTATAAGTCAACTTGCCACTTTTCCGGTGCTATTTTTAAGATCCTTGGAGGCAACTTTATTAATCGTTTAACCTGATGTTCTGCACAATGGAAACAATGAGTTCTAGCCGTTCTTAGTAGGGAATTGAGACAGCTGGAGGGAAGGCAGTCAGCTGTTGCTAGTATTATTGCAGCAGAAAATATAGAAAAAAGATTGTACCTGAGAATTTGACAAAAGGATGTGGCATATATTTAATGTGACCACCGTAATGAAGTGTGATAAACTTTCTGACCCAGGCCACAGAATTGCTTAGTATTCTTACACAGAAGAAGCTGCCTTCAATATATTTATTGGTACAGCTGTAGATCTTTTTCTGTGATGTGCAGCAATGAGAGTCGAACATTTCATTTAAAACAAATGTAAAAACACTAAATAAAGGAGTTTCACAAGAATGTTAATAAATGGTGGGCTTGTCTGTCATTTAACTTCAAGCTTATTTTTCTGTTTCCTCTATGTAAGATTGTTTTTGTTTGGTTTTGTGTTTTTGTGTTGGTGGTGGTGGTGGTTGTGGTTTTTTTTTGTTGTTGTTTTTTGTTATATCTCCAGCCTGATAAAAATATTTCTCTTCATGATTTTCAGGATAATTTAAATGTTTTCCCTTTGCAAAACCGTGAAGAAGTTGGACTGAGTATGTGTGTCATGTATAAATGTCATCCGAATTTTTTCTGCTACTGTGTGAACACAAATTGCAATTCTGTCAAAGGCCACTTGATGGCATAGAACAATCATTATGAAATACGGCTACTTCATAAGACATAGGTGCTAAACACTGCTTTATTCAGTGCTTAGTCTACTTCAGCTCTTTGTGTCTTTGCAAGACATCTAATTTCTGTCTTTTATAACAGGGACTTTGTACTGGGTTTTGGTTTGGTAATGTTGAAAGTCTTGTATAATGTCAAGTATTACTTCATGTTGTCCATATGGCATTTATCGATGTTGGAAAGTTATGATAATACTGTTAAAATCCTTTATTTTGTTGGTCACAACTGTTCATTAATCTGACAGGAAAATAAAGGGGTTTTGTGTCTGTTGCTTGTACAGTTAGTTGCATGCCATCAAAAGCAGCAGATGTAAGCGCAATCGTTGCAAAGCCTGTTAGGGGAAAAAAACAAAACAAAACAAAAACAAAACCTGAAGTAAAACCCAGCAGCAGTCATTTGGTTTCTCCTTAATTTGTGTAAACTCTTTAAAAGCTCATATTCTGAGTGGCTGTCAAGAAACCAAGACGTTAGTTAGAAATAATTGTGGTTCATACCCTTGGCAACTGCTCATTATCAGCCCACACAGTTGACATGGCTCACTGGACAGGTAGAACTGCCAGAGATTGCCAGGAGCCTGGGATGCAATACAGATGACTCCCATAGAGGAAGATGTTGCTTTGCTTTTGCCTTATTTGGAAGCTTTTATCCTTCACTATTGATTACTTGTTTACCACTTCCAAGGCATCGTCAAAGCATGTATTATTCAATAGCACCACTCATCTTCCCAGGGGTAGCTTATGTGTTTGATGTAAAGTGAATATAAAAGAACTGGAAAATTGTTCTGTTTTCCACAGGAAACAAATACGCAGAATAGATCAAGGCTCTTTGCAGAGTGTGCCTGCGAGTTTCAATTGTCTTTTTTTTTTTTTTTTTAAATATATATATTTCAGAAAACTTTGTAGAGGTAGGCTTGTGTTTAGTTGGTTTGTTTTTGCTTTCTGACACTGACATATCTAATGTTTCTTTTTCAGCTTGGTGGAACTATTGGAGATATTGAAGGAATGCCATTCATTGAAGCATTTAGACAGTTTCAGTTCAAAGCAAAAAAAGAGAACTTCTGTAATATCCATGTTAGTCTAGTACCACAGGTAAGTTATTAAAATTGTTAAAATAGATTTTAATGTGTATTGGGCTTTATATTTGTTTACTTCTTCCCATTAACCTTTTCATGGTTGAGGGTTTTAGAGACATGAATATGAAAGCCCAGTGACACTGGAGTAAATAGAGGCTTTGATATTTACTTTATTGATGTGAGAATCAGTTTTAGTGTTCTGAGTTACTGAAAACTCCTGTTATCAACCCTGATTTATCTAGAAGGCTAAATATAGTTGTACTTCGCATGAGAAGGTGCTGGTGCATGATAAGTCCAGTAAGAAACGCCCTCAGACTCTCTAAGGAATAATTTAAAATTCTATTTGTTAGAGCTAACACTGTAATGAAAGAATGGTATAAATGACTCTACATCCCTTTAGGTGATGGGAGCCCCAGGCTTTGTAGCATTGAATGGCCCTGATGTGCAGTGTATTGGGCTGACCACATCTGTAGAAGAGATTCTCCCCTTTTGGTCATTTGGACTATTAGATAATTTCATTAGAAGGAAAACAACTGTATCATCTTTATTGTCAAACAGAAAGGATGTTTGAACAAACATCCTTTCTGTAGGACTTCTTCCTGCATTCCTAGATAAAGGGAAGGCCACTCAGGTAATGGAATTGCAGATCTTGAGTGGGAGCTGCCTGCTGGCTTCTCTGTTACAAGAGCTGGCTGAGTTTGTCCAGCAGCCAAGGGTTTTGTGCAGCGCAGTGGGCCTCTGTAGGGGAACTCTGGTGTGGATCACAAACTTCTTGATGTACAGTGGTCTTCTGGTCAAGGCCACTGCAACTTTTTGTGCAGGGCTAAAAGTATTTTTCTCTTATAAACATCTATTCTTTTATATATTTTATATAGATATTTTATATATTTTATATATATATATAATTTTATATATTTTATATATATATTTATATTTTATATAGATATTCATCTATATAAACATCTATTTACTTCACAAGTAAGTTTTCTTTTTAATAGATAAGTATTCACTGGGGAGATTTTGGTAAGAAAATACTGGTAATGATGATGTAATTGCACCTCGTATGGATACAGAGAGAATTTTTAGCCATCACAGCTTTGGACTGGAGGGTTGGTCAGCTATTGGTAGGACTGATTCTGTGTATTTGAAAGTAGAATTACTTACTACTTCTGATAATTTCCAAGAACAGTTACTGAAGGGCATGTGCTGTGTTGGGCATTCTCTGTTTATTAGCAAAATCCAACTTTTGGAATATTCCTCTTCTGCCACCTGAGTCACTTGCACTGAAACTATTTCTCTGAAAAAAAGCAACAAACAAACCCAAACCCAAAACCCCAACCAAACAAACAAACAAAAAAAAAAAACCGAAAATAAACATGACCTGAACTAGGGCCTTGTGGTTTCTTCACAGAATTTCTTATATAACAGTGGTGCCATTTCTGTTTCTGGCATATTGTGGCTCTGTTTGGATATGTTTACTTCCTTCAAGTGTTATTATTTGCAATGGCTTTTCTCTTTTGACCTCTAACTGCTTTGCCATCTGAGCTTTCAAAATATGTCTTTCCAGCCTAATGCCACTGGTGAGCAGAAGACAAAACCGACACAGAACAGTGTGCGAGCACTGAGGGGTCTAGGCTTGTCTCCAGATCTGGTGAGTCAATAAATGGAGATTTTTATTACATGTCATCTAGAAGTGTCCTTGTGTAACCTGTCTTCAAAGTATAAGCCTTAGTGTCCCATGAAAGACAAGAACTTCAGATGAGATAGAAAATACATGCTTCACTAAAGCCACAGGAAATCAAATTACTTGAATTCCCTTTAAGTTTACTCAATTCAACTAACTCCTTGGGATATCTTGGGACTGTAGCTCCGTTCTTCTAAAGTTCTTTGCTAGGGAAGTCGTTCTGCACTGTTAAGAACAATCTGAAGTCTCAGTTCACTTTGTGGGAAGACCTAGAATGCCTCTGGCCTCTAATGTTCTCTCACAGATTTCTTCTTATGTGTAATTAAGAAGAAGCAATCCTACCTTTGAAGTACAGCCTTTAAAAAAATACTCCTGTTTGGAAATGTAAGCATATGGGTGAATCTCCAAAATAAGATTCCTCAATTTCTGTCAGAGAATTGTAGAATAATTTGGGTTAAGAGGGACCTTTAAAGTCATATTGTCTGACCCACTGTAATCAGCAGGGATATCTTCAACTAGATCAGGTTGCTCAGAGTCCTGCCCAACCTTAATTTGGATGTTTCCAGGGATGGGGCATCTACCACCTCTCTGGGCAACCTGTTGCAGTGTTTTACCATGCCCACTATAAAAAAATTCTTCCTTATATTTAGTCTGAATCTGCCCTTTTTAGTTTAAAACCTTTACCTCTTATCCTATCACAACAGGCCCTACTAAAAGGTTGATCCTAATTTTTTTCATAAACCCTCTAAATACTGGAAGGTCACAATAAGGTCTCTGCAGGGCCTTCTCTTCTTCAGGCCTAACAAGCACAACTCAGCCTTTCCTCACAGGAGAGGTGCTCCAACCCCCTGATGATTTTTGTGGCCTCCTCTGGACTCGCTCTAACAGCTCCATGTCTTCATTCCTGTGCTCAGTGCTCCAGAACTAGACACAGTATTCTGGGTGAGGTCTCACCAGAGTGGAATAGAGGGGTAGAATCACTCCCATGACATGCTGCTCACACTTCTTTTAGTGCTGCCCAACATATTGTAGGTTTCTGGGCTGCAAGCGTGCACTGCCGTATCATGTTGAGCTTCTCATCCACCCGTACCCCCAAGTGCTTCTTGGCAAGGCTGCTCTCAATCTCTTCTTGCACCACATACTGTAGTGAACCTAAAGCTGGCAAGTTACACCTCATGCTAGTTGGCAAACGATCAAAAGCCTGACCTCTTCCGTTCTTTCTCCCCAGTGCTTTAGTTAATGAGTATGTGCTTATTCACTGGATGCAGTTTTTCCTCCCTGGTACTTTTCCTTGGGAGCAGAGAGGAAACACAGTTAGAATGCAGCTCCGTCTTGTGATATGTCTGACACTGATGTTAATCTGCTTGGTCAAGTGCTGATAGCAGTGAAGCCAGGACAGCACAGCTTTAAATGCCAGTAAAACCTCAGTTCAAACTTATGCTCCTGTCTTCCTGAGCTGCAGCTGGTACAGCTGAAAACATATTTTATTTTTGGGTCTGCTTGAGAAACAGAAAAGGGCAATTTGGCTTTTTTGTGTGAGGCTGTTTGTTACATCAATGAATTTTTTCCTTACTTGATTCTGGAAGTTGTTGAGCCTTTTCCATTCCCATAAAGTCCACTGGGAGAAAAAGCTTCTTAGCCCTTCTCAGAAATGAAAGAGGAGTGAGCATGGTTACTGGTTCTGTATAATATTTATATCTTCGAAGAAAAAAACTTATTCTTAAACGAATAGTCACACAATTACATTTTGTGCTGTGCTTTCTGATTCTTTTATTTTTTAATTCTTGCAGTTCAGGTTTGTCAAAAAAACATGCTTATAACTACAATGTAAGTAGGATATATGTACATATAATATATCCTACAATGTGTACGTACAATATATCCTAGGCTTATATAGGCTTTATAAGTAGGATATGTGAAAGGATGTCTTGGGTAGCTTCAGATTGTTGTGATGTGGCAACTGTAATCAGCTTGTGTAGTGCAGTGCTGCTCTATGTTCCAAGCTTCAGGCCCTAAATTTTCAAAATGCCTCTTCAGGTGCTAATTGCATATGAAAAGTTGCCTGTGATTTTTAAAGCCTTAAGATAACTGCCAGTGCCTGACTGCCTCCATACTCTTCAAATTAATTTTTAAAAGCATGCTAAGTGCATGTAATAGAAGAAAACCAGGCTGATCTAGTCACTTTATCGCATCTTCAGTTCTTGCCTGAGGCTGCTGGTGACCACTAAAGCACTGAGAGATTAAACTCTGAGCACAGCTTTTTTGGCACTGTTATAAAGTTGCTTGGGCACTGCTTCAAGAAAATCTTTAAATGGTTGCTGTCTGGGGCAGGGGCCTAAGGCCAAGATAGCACATGGGGAAGTTCTTAGAACAGCAGGCAGGAGGGCTTCCTTCAAAGGCTGTGCTGCCAAACTGCCTGATCTAAACTTGGGTAGACCTGTTCTTAATACCTGCTGCCTCCCTGTCTGTGCCCAGGCGTCCCTGAGATGGTGTGCTGGGCCAGCCTTAGCTGTGCATGTACAGGAGCCTTTCTGTTCTCCATGGGGTGTTCTAAGCACTTAATGAAACCTGCTGTATCCGCCGATACAATGGACACTGTAACAGTGTTTTGAAGACTGATTATACATTGTCAGTGCTGCCCTATTCAGCTGGATTGTCACTCATCTTCTTTGTTTCTTTTAGATCTATCTCTGCCACTGTATCCAATTCTCTGTGACTGCGTTAACTTTAAATTTGTCTCAACAAGATGGATGATAGATTTCAAAGTGGATTTAATTGTATGCTCATATTATGAATTATATATTACTACTAGTTTGAAGAATTATATCTTCAAACAGTATCCGGTTTTTAAGTCGTGCTTAATTGAATAGAATGTACAAATTGTTTAGTAATTATTTTATGATTACTAAAATGTGCACTGGTTTTCCCTTATACTTGCCATTGGTTTTCTGTTTCTGGAATTTTTTGCAAGGGTAGGGGAAATTAATTAGACTTTGTCAGTATTAGTGTAACTAAGCTGCATTCTGGCAAGGTGATCAAAGATCAGCTACAAGTTTCTGAACAAAAAAAGGCCTTAATGTGCTAAGTAGTTGCATTGGCTGGAAAGATGGGGAAATGAATGAATCAGGATCATCCTACTTTGTGTTACACTTTCAGGATTCAAAATAGCTTAATGTAGTAGACTGAGTAATCAATAAGCACACTGATAGAGCAGTTCTGCATTTGCCTGAAGTTACATAATGCAAAAAAAACCCCTTCCAACAAACACCAAATCACGTTTGTTTATTGGTAAAAATTGCCAATATTTTCTAAAATTCCTCAGCAGAATATTAACACCAGGAACACCCCACCCCCAAAAAAAAATTATGAAATAGTTTTCTCATCTTCAGCCTCCTTCATGATATACAAATTAAAAACTACAAAAAGGTACTGAAGTACTGAAATACTGGAAAACATGCATGTAAGCTAAGTTATTGCTCAAAGTTTATCTGTTCTTTTGATTCATCATGTTATTTGTACTTATAGAGCTGCTAGACTTTAGGTAGAGAGTATTACAACAGTAATACAAGAAGGGAGAACATGAGGAAGCAGTACTACAGAGAATACCAAAGATTAATAAAAGTGAGCCAGTATGTGCAGGTGACTGATTTACTTCTTGCCTTGCTAGCAGATATTGGTGAGCTATGATATGTTGTGGAACTCCAAAAGAGAAGAAGAGGAAAAAAAAAGCACATAAATTTGTTCTGTGCTTCCAAAGGAGTTAATTTCTCCATGAACAGTATTGAGTATTCTATTGGTTTGCCTAGTAAATCCTCAAGTCTTTTGCTTCTGTTACGACAGATTGTCTGTAGAAGTGCAAAACCTATAGAAATGGCAGTGAAGGAAAAGATTTCCATGTTTTGCCATGTGGAGCCTGAGCAGGTCAGTACTTCAATATTTTATTCATTTTTATTTAAATATGTGAGAAAGCATCCAAGTATTTCTGTGCATTTCTGTTCTCAACTTCAACCTGATTCTAGATGATCTTAAGGTCCTTTCCAACCCTAACGATTCTATGATTATGAGTCTGTGATTAATACGTAATTGCTTACAATTTTTATCTTTCTGTTATGTACTCTGTAACACTTTAAAAGTATTGGGAGCTTATATTTTAGATTCTATGTCAAGTAGTCATTAACAATTTGAGTGGATGTTAAGTGAAAAGTTAATAAAAGGAACAGATTTTGAGTGCATGGCTAATTCCTATACATAGTTGTGAAAACTGTGCACTTCTGAAGCTATGGTTGGTTATTGTCCTTAAATCATCTCAGGTGGTTATAATAATGGATGAACAAATTGTGGTTAAAGCTAGGGAGTTGCTTATGTCCATAGATGGTTGCTTATGTCCATAGATGGTTGCTTATATCCACAGACACATGAAGTATCTTACTGTGATAATATTTAATAGGCTGTTCATGCCCTTTAACATGCTTGGAACATCTCTGTGTAGTTCTGTATATTTTTATAATTAATGTGTGATTTTTACATTGCTAGTTTGTGATTAATTGCTAGTTGAACACTAATTCTGATAAATGCTTCGTAATATTTATGCGAGTGAGAGCATTTTACTCTTCAATGTAATGGATAATATAAAAGGGATAACAGATGCCAACAGTTTTGCTTTGTTTCAAATATGTGTCAATGTTGGTCTGTCTTTCTGCAGGTGTGTAAGAAAAACCTTTTTATAGTAAGATTCCAGATGAGCACGTAGAGGGCTGTGGGCTATTACCCCCGCCACCACTTTTCCTTCCATCTTACTGTCTGTAAAAGACAGCACCCTTGAGCTGGCTTCTGGAAATGCCTTTGTGGTTCCTCTCCACCCAGAGACAGACAGATGGAAGTTCAATCAAACAACAATGCTTCATGCTTTCATGTCAGTATCAGGCTGTGTGTAGTCATGTACACAGATTCCAACTGCAGTTATGTGACTGGACTGAGTCCAGTGTGCCCCTGAACTTCCCTGAAGAGTTCCCTGGCAGGAAGGGGGCTGTCTTCATGGCACTGTTTTGTTTCTAAATTTCTGTCTTTTAGTGTAGAAGCTCAGCATGTAGTTGTCATGGGTTCAGCAGTAGCAGTCATTTTTCTCCTTCTTGGTAGCTGGTGCAGCTCTGTGTTTTTGATTTTGGGCCTGGGAACAGCGCTGATAACACCAGTGTTTTCAGTTACTGCTTGGTAATGTTTTGGTCTGACCAAGGACATTCTGAGCCTCATGCTCTGCCGGGGAGGAGGGGAGCCGGGAGGAAGCAGAGACAGGACACCTGACCCAAACTGACCAAAGAGGTTATTCCATACCACAGCACGTCATGTCCAGGATGTGAAGACGGAGAGCAGAGACCCGGAAGGGTGTGGTGGTGGACTGGGGGTGCACAGCATGGTCAGGTTTTTGGTATTGGGGGTTTCTCTGCTGGGGGTGCACTAGACTGGGTCGGGCTTGGTGAGCAGTTGTATTCTCTTTCCTTGTATTTCTCTTGTATTATTCCTGGTGGTAGCAGTAGTGATTTGTGTTATCTAAACTGTTACTAAACTGTTACTAAACTGTTACTAAACTGTTCTTATCTCAACCTGTGCGAGTTGAATTCTTTTGATTCTCCTCCCCATCCCCCCGGGACTGGAGGATGAAAGAGAGTGAGTGAGTGAGAGAACTGTGTGTGTGGGCGGCTTAAACCATGACAGTAGTATACAAAAATATAGAATGTTATATTTCCTGTGAAAAATTATCATCTAAATTTCTTATATGACCTTTTTTTGTTAGGTGATATTTGTCCAAGATGTATCTTCCACTTACCGAGTACCAATCCTGCTGGAGGAGCAAGGCATCATTAAGTATTTTAAACAGAGGTTAAATTTGCCTATTGATGACCATCCAAGTGATCTTCTAGTGAGATGGAAGAAAATGGCTGACAGGTATCCTAATTCCTGCTGCTTTTTCTAGAAGTGTTTTAATGCAAGTTAGGATTTTAGGTCCTGTAAAGTCACCAAACTTGACAGAGGACAGTAGCATGTTGCTGATCAACAGCTGTGAATGGTCTGGGTTTAAAAACTGTCAGTTTTGAGATTTTTTAGTTGATGATTCGTGAAGTTAAAGGAAAAGCAAACATTGCTTAAAACGTTTTCTTTGTGAAAATCAGTCTAATAACCAAAAAAATTGTTTTTGTCAGATATGAAAGGTTGCTGAAGGTGTGTTCCATAGCTCTCGTTGGCAAGTACACAAAACTAAGTGATTGCTATGCATCTGTTTTCAAGGCTCTGGAACACTCCGCACTGGCAATTAACCACAAACTGGATTTAATGGTGAGGATATTTTTTGATTTTGTTTTCAGGGGTACTTTGAATATACTCTACTATACTATATTGTACTTCGTGGGAGGCAGTTTTAATTCATGTGGAAATTAGAAGATGCATCATGCGGATAAGTACTAATCAGCCAAGCATCCCATTTTTTCAAGAAGCGTGTATAGATCTAGTAATTTTATTTGGATCTAAACATACTTGAAAGGAATAGTGCAGTACCCAAAAGTGGATCTGATGAAAAATTAGGCTTTACCTACACATTTCTATTTACATCAGAGGTAGGTTTTGCTCATGAGACTGCTCATCATGTTAATGAGCTTAGCTTAAAAGCAGAAGAAAACAGGTAAACTGAAAGCAGTTTAGTTTGTTTTTAAAATCCAGTGCCAGAAGCTGTTGCTCTTTATTTCGTTTAATATTCTGAGAGCTATCCATTTTATTTTTAGCAGGACTCTGATACCAGAATTGAGCCATAAACTTAGTAATTCCTCAAATACAGAACTATTTAGGGATGTAGTTTGCTCCTTATTAATAAGAACAGAAAGTTGAACTACATGTGGGAAAAGCTTACCACCTTTCTTGCTGGTAGAATTATCATTTTCCATTGCTGAGTTTGTTCCAGAGATGACAAGCCTGGAAATTCACTTGAAACTATTAGGTTGTCTTAATGCTATTAAAAAGTTGCTTTCAGTGGAAGAAAAAACTGTTTTATTGCATGTTTTTTTTTATTAGTACATAGATTCAACAGAACTTGAACGTTCTACGGAAGCGGAGAACTCGGTGAAATATCACCAGGCATGGCACAAACTGTGTAAAGCAGAGTAAGTAGCATTGGGTATTCTGTATCCCGAATGCAAACAATGATATTTATTTCATGTGATGAAAAATGCTTCAGTAAATAAGTTTCAATGCATCCAAACTTCTGTTACTTACGTAAAGTGATAGATGTGCATGGTTAGTGACAAGCTTCAGACATAGCAAATTATAGTATCAACTTACAGTTTCTGCTTTTAATCTCTTTAGAGAAGTCGTAGTTGTTTGTTTGTTTTTTTGATTCTTTGTTTTTGATAGCTAGACTTTACAGTGCAGGTCAATTGCCACTGATTTGTCTTTGTCAACATGCATCACAGTGAAAGGTAGTTAGATAAAATCTTAGTAAATGCTGGTAACACTCTGCAAACATCTGTTAAGAATCATTGCCAGGATTTCAGTTTGCGTTGTTTGTTGTCAAAGTGCATTTAATTTCTTCAGTATTATTTAGTAGACATGAAGTTTTGTTGTCAAGATAGAGTAGTGAAAATGTAGCAAGTTTATTTAAACAATAGGTATTTAAGCAGTGGGAGTTTCCCTGTGAAGCATGAGGCTGGTCAGGTGAGAATTGGGGTGGGTAGATGAGACAAATCTCCAAATTAAGAGTTAAATTCTGTGTATTCTGAATGATCATATAAAACATGCCTTTTGTGCCTCGTGCTTGTTTTGGTACAACTTCAAAAATCTTCAATTTGTATGGACTTCCTTTGCTGGCTTGATTCTACATGTTGGTTGCTTTATATGTTGGTGTCATTCCAGTGGCATTCTGGTCCCAGGAGGGTTTGGAATTAGGGGAACAGAAGGCAAACTCCAGGCGATCTCCTGGGCAAGAACAAAGAAAAAACCCTTTCTTGGTAAGATCATTAAGAGTCAGAAATTGTTGTGTTTTGGAGGTGTATAGCAAGCTAGTTGATGTGATTAAAAAATGAAACAACATGCACCATGTGGAAGGATCCTGTCTTAGGCAGTATGTGTGCTGCTGTGAATATTTGCCTTGTAGATAATGCCCAGGGTTATAGTCATGTACTACATTTGCTATATAAGGGAAGGAAGAAAAGGACTATCCCTGCTTCAGAAGTTTTATTTGCTATATTCACGTTTACGTGGAGAGTCTTTATGTCTCATAGTTAAATCAGCATCATTATAGACATTAATCTGTGCAGATAACGTAGGTGTCTTTGGAAACATTTGCTATATTAAATAGTTTTTCTTTCTTTATGGTATGTTTTATTATGGTAAAGTCTAAAGATGCCATCTAGCCTATAAGCTATGTGCTGTTTCTGTAAGTGCCTCTGAAGCTTTGGTCCCTACTCCACATTTCTTGCATTTTTTAAGTGACTACTTGGACTAGTTGCCAAAGCAAAATTTGAATCTGGATATGCCCAGGCTTTCAGCTTCTGTTTGTCTTTACAGTAATTACTGGTAAAATAGATGGGAGGAAAAAAGTTTGAAAAGGCTTAAAGCGCTTAATTGTGTCACATTTATTTACAGTGTGCCAAGTTTAAAGAGTTTTTTGCATTGAGCAGTCATTTTTGTTTTAGCTTGTTGGTAAGTCTGTGTATATACACTGGGTACCAAGATTTCTAAGCATTCAGCTTTAAGACAGAACAGCAAATACTTTCAGTCCTGCTCTTTGTCCTGTTAAATTCTGGCAGGTTTTGTTTCCTCTTCTAGGAGTTTGCCTGGGAATGCAATTAGCAGTTGTGGAATTTGCAAGAAACTGTTTGAATTGGGAAGGTGAGCCTAGTGTGCTAGTGTGAATATGATTTGCTTAGAAGAAATTTTATTCTGTATGTGAAATGTATATTTATTATTAGAACTATTGTGTAGATCCTATCATTAGGTACTTAGCTCTTCAACATGATCATTTTCAACTCAGTGCTCTGTGCTAACTTTCTGTACAAGGGGATAGGAACTCTTCTTACGCAGATTGCTTGAAATCTGCTCTTGATCTAGCAAGTGTAAGAGAAAGTGTGCTTATAGTTTACCTCTGTAGTCTCTTTCTGGAGTGTTCAGGTGGTGAAGACAAAAAGTGAGAAGTGGTTTTCTCACTTGCTTTCATTAGTTTGAGTAGTCAAACCATAGCCATTGTAGTAGCAATATGAAGAGATTTAGCTCACCAAATAACTTCTGCAGCTGACAGCTGGGAGGAAAAAGTTACGGGAATTAGGAAAGGCAGTGTGTATGACTGAGGTCATATGCTTCCTGTGGTTGCTCGAAAGTGGTGCAGTGTGTATTTAAACATACAAGATTGTAGCTTAAATGCAGACAATGAAATGCCACAGAACTGTTATGATGTATTTGTATTGCATGTATAACAATGGAAATGTACTGTGTTTGTTTTGAACATGTTTCAGATGCTAATTCTACAGAATTTGACCCAGACACAAAAAAACCTGTTGTAAGTACTGATTGTTTTTTTTTTTCTGCATAAGTTTTGTGAACATGTATCTTTTGTTAAAAAGGGAGTTAGCTCTGTGTAAGATCTATGTATATCGTTACATAGTAGCACATGAAAAGGTGTCTCCTATCCCTATTCAATATTATTTAAAAGGGTATTTTCTTCTAATAGTGCCTTGCCTTCATCTGCTCGGTGTGTGATTTGTCTTAGCTTTATGTCTTGTAATTTTTCTAATAGTTTCCTTGCCTGTAGACTGGTGCTGGGAGCAGACAATAATGATTAGATTGTCTTTACTAGAGAATAAAATATAAAAAGAAGCTGGAAAGTGTAGCACAAAGCTATTACCAAAGTAGAAATTTATATAGAAAGGTAAGGATTATATGAAAAGCTGTTGAAAAGTTCTTGTGTTTTCTTTGTATAAGCAGTATAAGTAACCAGTACATTCCTTCTCCCTTATGAATCTCACAGTCCTCCTTTTAAGAAAAATTTCAGTACTGTAGATATGAGAGGGCTGAATCACATGCCAGTGTTAGAATCTTTTTTTTTCCCCTAGGTATCTCCTAGCTCAGGAGATGATGGTATCACAAGATCATAGTAATAAAACTTAAAAGTGGTCACTAAGATAGGGTTTTTAAAAAAATGAAAAAGAACAGAAATACAGGTGAAAAGTAAAGTAGCTTCTTAGTGTCAGATGTAAACATCTGTTTTAGCGGTAACTTACAGAGACATACTGTTCCTGTGTCAGTTTCCTTCAAAAGAGTTTTGTTGGGATTTGTAGGTAAAATTATTTATATGTACATGTATATAAATTTTTTTTTTCCCCACAGCTGCTTAGTCTGAAACATTTAAATAGGAGTTTTTGAAAGCACTTGACCTGTTTTTTCAAGGTTGTTTATACGCTATGTCTGTCATGTTTTAGAGTGTTGTGGTTTAAGCCCAGCTGGTAGCTTGGAACCATTCAGTTGCTCTCTTGCTCCCCCCTTTCTTCCTCCTCCCGCTCCTGGAGGGATGGGGAAGAGAATCAAAAGCATGTAACTCCCATGGGTTGAGATAAGAGCAGTCCGGCAACTAAGGTATAACACAAATCCCTACTGCTACCATCAGTAATTATAAGGGAAATAACAAAGGGGGAGAATACAACCGCTCACCACCCACAACTGATACCCAGTCTGACCTGAGCAGCAATCTGGGCCTTCCAGGTAACTCCCCCCAGTTGATATACTGGGCATGATGTGCTGTGGTATGGAATACACCTTTGGCTAGTTTGGGTCAGGCCTGTCTCTGCTTCCTCCTGTCTCTGGTCCTGTTTTTGCTTCCTGCCAGCTTCCCTTCCTCCCTGGCAGAACTTGACACTCAGAAAGCTTTTGATTGGAGGGGCTTTTTAGAGCTAGTTTCATTTAAACTTCTCATGACTGCGTTTCAGATAGTCACCTCAGGTACCCATTTGGGATACAGCTAGATAATTGGGGATTGAGTCCCCCTTTGGAACTGGTGGTTTCTCTACATTATTGTAAGGGTTGTTCACAGTAGCTGGCTCTGATGCAGAGCTCCACACTTTGCTGAAGTCAGGAACATGGATGTTTGTCCGCTGCAGCCCTGCTGTCAGTTTCTTATATTACAGGAATTGTAGTGTGTATTAGTACAATGGTATCTAGGACTAAATTTTTATTCCATAAGTAATTAATGGAGTGATCTGTGATTTGCATTCAAGGGCAAGTAAGGTATATATGTTAAAGAGAACATTATTTGGACATAAAATTAAGAAAATAATGGAGAGAGTGAATGCGTCGTGGAAAGTTAATGCAGTGTTTACAATCGAAGCAGTATGCTTGCAGTATGTATAATGGATATTCTTTTGTTCTGAGCTACATTAAGGTTCTGAAATTGGTTATTACCAGTCATATTTCAGCATTTTAATCTGATCTTTGACATCTCAGTTCTGGATGAGGAATGGATGTAAATCATTCCAAAGGGGAAATTTGCTCTATTAATAACTGCTAATAATTGTAACTGCTAGTAGGAAAAATTTGCTCTATCAATAATTATAACTGCTAATAATCTGTCTCAGCAGAGTCCATGTTGTGCTAAAACCAGATATTCTATATACTAACAAATCAATAAAAACTATCAGAAGAGAGTGGATTAGTGAAGCTTGTGAACTACTTAAGTGGTGTAGGTTTTTCATTATTCAAGAAAGTTAGTTCACTGTATTAGCAATGATAATGTCTTGCAATGCTACTATGTTATTCAACTGAGGGCTAGCTTAGGACTGCAGTTACGCACTTTTCTTTTGGTTCCTGCTCTGTTGGAAACTGAAGTGGGAGAAGAAAAGCACCGGTAGTAGTAGTAGTTCTATTTACTTTTATTTTTAAGAAAAACGAAAGAAGACAAAAGTTCAAATATCTAGTTCGACAGGGGAACTCAGGGACTAGCTGTAAAATATGCAGCTACTTTTGCAGTCTCTTAAATTGCTGAGAATTCAGATACTCAGAACTGTACTTACTGAAGCTGATAGTTTTTTCTAAAGTATGTATAAGGTATCTTGGTCTACTTTGCTTCCCTAATGTCTGTGTCTGTGGAAATTTGAACCTTTTTCATTAGAAATAAAAAATAATGAATGTAAAGTAACCCTGTAACTCAGAAGTAGGCTTCCAGAGGAAAAACAGGTGTCTGAAATAGTAAAAAACATTACTGGCAATTTACATAACACAAGTTATTGTACTACAGAGGAGCATTATCTGCATTAGTTAAAAGTTTTGAGGATTGTAGAAGTCTTTTACAGGGTAAGGCAATTATGATTTGTTTTGTTTTGATTAATAACAAACATAACTGAATGTAGAGAGTTGCCTGCAATGCTGAATGTCTGTTTCATTGCAGCTGCTCATGTATTTCTACTGACTATCATTACAAGCAGTGTTGCTCAACCTGGGTCCTGCAAAAGCACCCATGAGTAACTTTATATAGGAGGGGAACCCCGTATAACTTTGTATTGCTTGTTTTGGGGAATATTGATATCAATTATATTGTCATGTAAATGGCTAAGTATTGTACAGTTAAGGTGTCAAACACCTTGGAAGAAATAGTTGTCTCTGCATACAAAAATGGAAGCTAATGACTAAGTAGTGTAAACCAGCCAAAATTGCATCTTTAAAATACTGTAGAGAATAAAAAAATCCTGAAGCTGAATATTTGTGTGATGAAAACTTAAAGGAAATGAGACCTAGAATTTTAGTAAGCTGCATTTGACATATTAGTAGTTGATACTAGATTTTATTTAGGCTTAAACTAGAAATATGAACTCGAAAGGGTGTTGTGGTTTAAGCCCAGCCATAACTCAGAACCACGCAGCCGCTCTCTCACTCTCCCCCTTCCTCACCCCTGCTCCTGGAGGGATGGGGAGGAGAATCCAAAGTGTGTAACTCCCACAGGTTGAGATAAGAACAGTCCAGTAACTAAGGTATGACACAAACCACTGCTGCTACCACCAGTAATAATAATGATAAGGGAAATAACAAGGGAAGAGAATACAACTGCTCACCACTCGCTGACCGATACCCAGCCCGACCCGAGCAGTGATCTAACCTTTCTGGGTAACTGCCCCCAGTTCATATAGTGGGCATGATGCACTGTGGTATGGAATACCTCTGTGGCTAGTTTGGGTCAGGTGTCCTGTCTCTGCTTCTTCCTGGCTTCCCCTCCTCCCTGGCAGAGCATGAGACTCAGAAAGTCCTTGGTCAGAGTAAACATTACTGAGCAGCAACTAAAACCGTCAGTGTTATCAGCGCTGTTCCCAGGCTGAAAGTGAAACCCACAGCACTGCACCAGCTACTAAGAAAGAGAAAAATGTCTGCAACTGCTGAACCCAGAAAAAAAGTGGGGAAAAAAAAAAACCATAAAAGGTCTCTGATATGGCAGTTACCTGTAATGTCAGACCATACAATTTACACTACCAAAATACCACCTTAAGGTTTTTGCTTGAATTCCAATTTAACACACATTTGATTTCAGTAGGAAAAATGAGGGTGCATGAGCACTCATCACAGCGTATCAAGTTCTTGATCTCATCTTGGTTGATTATTTCAGGTCATTTTCCCATTATATATATTCTTAAGCTTTCTGCTTTACTTCCTAGCCTTCTGCAAAATAATGATAGGTAAATTGTTATTGTTCTTTGCAGGAAAATGGCTGTTCAGAAAAGTAATGCATTTGCTTGAGAGTAATGCTTAGTATGAATTTTCTGTTGCAAATGATAATTTTAAAATTAACTCCTTCAAAGGGAAACTGTATAGTCTGTAAACTGCTAATGAACTGGATTCAGTGAATGGCAAAGGAATTATTTGTTTTGTTCCATTTCCCTTGTTTTCCTCAACTATTAAGCTTAGATTTATTTTTTTGGATGAGCCTTTTAAGTATGTTCTTTGTCAATTTTATTGTAACTGCATCTGACTGTTCTAGGAAAATAAAAAGATGACTCTAGAAATAATTCCGATACACTTCTTTTATTTTTCCTCAATTAAAAATCCTCCAAATTTTAATTGTGACAGTTATTCTTCATGACCTGTGCATCTTGTGTAGCATCATGAAACTTCAGAAATTGCACTGGGAAAAAATGCATTTTCTATAAATTCAAGAAATTGTGCAGAAATAGATTTTTCCTGTAGATGACACTGTTGTAACATGTTTGTTCCTTTATGTCCACTTTTCCTATTCAGGATGTCAGTAACCTGATTGAAATTTCTGGGGTCGCCTAAGAGATGAAAGGAGTGTATGTCCCACTCCCCCAAAAGCACCTTTAAATTCTGCGATTTTACTTATGTGCCTAAAGTAGCTACTGTAGCTTAGTAAGCAGATGTGTGTGGGGTATATTTAGTTTTGAAATCAGAGCTTGTTGTTCATTTAGAATAATTTTTTTTTTATAAATCGGAAAAAGGTAATAAATATTATTTACTTTTCTTGCAAGAAATATAATGCTTTTTAACAGCTGAGGGGTTTGTGTAAAAGAACAGCCCAGGAGCCTATTGGAACATTCTTATCATGTTTAAATATCAGAATTTTTGAGGCTTCCATTTGTGCGTCACTGGCATGAAGTAAGTTATTCATCATTTCATGGAAGGGAAATTCAGGGGTAGAAACTGCTGTAGTATGGGATCTTGAATGCGCTTGATAGGCTTTGCAAGTAAGTTGAGCCTTTAAGTCCTTAAGTAACTCTGAGATCTGACTGATTTATGAGGATAATGAATGATGTTGCCGTTAAAACTCAGTTAAAAATTCCAAGTTCTCCAGTAGGATTAGTGCCTAATCCACTGAATTACTTGTCTTCAAAAATTTTCATTATTCTTGTCTGTCTACTTGCTCACTAATTTCCTCTTAAATAGTAATGGCCATGAGATGTGTGTGAAAATATGTCCCAGGTACTCGTGCAATGAAAAGGTTAAAACTGCACCAAATAAATGTAATGAATATTTTAATTGCAACAGAAGTCAGTCAGTTCCTTTGTGTGTGGGTGGGTATATTTCATGTATTCCCATTTACAGGAGTCTTAACACAAACTACATAGTTATGTAAATATAATTTAAAATGAACTTGTAATGTTACATTTATCATACCTAACATTCTTATATTGTTATTGGAAATAAGTACTCCATGTTTTAAAAATTTTAACTGTTTGCCTTATGTGAGTGTTGTTTTATGTGAATGATGAAACAACTGGGAGGAGTATTGGATAGTATACACGAGGGGACACTCCTCAAGTGGAATGACACATCTTTCCTTCTGTGTGTTTTAGAAACCACTTGATTTGAATTGCTCTAGAGGTCCAGACAATAGCTCAGGTAAAGCAGGGTTTGGATTTGTTAAACACTTTTGCAAATGTGGTGTGGAATAGAAACAGGTAGTTCTGAAGTAATTATGAGGCAGCTTAGCTGAAAAGGGTGGCTAGTGAGTGTGCAGGAAACACAATACAAGATGTAATTTGTTATACATGAGGTCTTTATTCTGTATGTTTTAAAATCTTAACAAATCTGTGGGTTTAGGTGTACCTATAATGTACACATGTGCCAGGCTCTTCTCCCTCAAAGCAGTGGTGTTCATTCTTGCAGATGCCTTACTGTCCTGTACCAGTTATCTTTTTTATAAGCATCACAAACTCATCAAAGCTGATGCTTCCATCATTATTTTTATCCAACGATTTAATTATGTTATCAAGTGAGAATGAATCCTGTTTTATTAAAAAAAAAAAAAGAGAGAGAATGAAATAAATAGATAGCTAGAACAATTTTCTTTTAAGGAATGCTGCCAAGAAGTGATGTAATCACTAACAGTCAGTGTTAACTTGAAGGTGTTGTACTTACTGGTTTTACTGGTTAAACTAGAAATACAATGCCTGCTATCCCCTGCCAAAAATGTTAACAAAGATATGGTAACCATTTAGAAATATCAAGTATTACTCGGGTTACTTCAGTCTTGTGTGTAAATTTGGAATTTAGGAGACAGAGCAGGTAGAATAGCTGCAGCATATACAGAGTCACCAATAAAAACTATTATGCACACTACTGTTGCTTAGTTAGATACTCATTTGGGCCCTGCATACGCTGTTTAATGAAAGTAGTAATGCATTTTTAGGCTTTGAATCAGGATCTGAGAGTGTCTTTTCCTTCCCTTTTGCCCTCTTTACTAGGAATACTGTATTCGCTGTTGAAAAATTCTTGCTAATGTATTAAATCTAGTTCAGCTTATTAGCTCCTTTTATTTGTCATGTCTGGTAAGAGCACATATCACATCTTAATGCAGTGAGTGTTCTGGTAACATCCCTGATCGGGCTAGTTAAATGATATAAAACCAGTTTTGATTTATAATCTGAATTTAAAAAAGTTTTTGTTTCTTCATACTTTATGCCTATGCATGTTTTGTAATGTACTCTCCTGCTTTTATGTTGATTTATTATGCTGCCATGTATTTCTGCAAACAGAGTAGATGCTTGAAAATATCTGATACCCAGACAGAAAGCAGCAGTATTGCTTTTTTGAGCTCTTCCATTTCTAAGTATCTAAGAAAATGGGTATGGTGCTAAATTTGCCACAGCTAGTATAAAACCTGTTATACTTCTGAATTTGCCATCATATTTCCTATTAAATTTTGACAATTTTTGACAGTTTTTAAGAGAAAAAAACCCTTTGTGTTTTATTAGTTTGTTGGGGTTTTGTTTGTTTTAATTAGCCACTTCATATTAATGAAATTACTAAATTGAATTACTGCAGTTCTCAAAGTACTGGATTTTTCTATTGAGGTGCAATTTTTTTTCAGCACTTTAACAAAAATTGCTTTTGCTAGGTATCCAAAACACAGTATTTAACAATTTGTCTAAGCAAAGAATCTAAATTGGGTCCTAATGCAGTTCAGGATAGGTCTGGCAGAGAATATATATGAAATCAGAACCTAGAAATTTTTTTCAATTTATCTTTTTTTTTAATTATTCCTGCTCTTTTCCACTCGCCAGGAAATGGGTATTTCTCTCTCTAGCTTGGTAGCATCTTTTTTCTTTACTTGGCTTCTTTCTGGAAGGGCAAACATTCTTTTATTTGGTGGTGGTGGGAATTCAATCTAGACAAAAATTAGCTCATGTCTCTTCCTTTTAAATGTGTTCCACTGATGTACTTGGTTTATATATTTTTCTATATATTTTCTAGATTCAGCCTTATTACTTAGAGTGAAGCAAAAAATATAAGACTCAGATGCAATATTCTGTGTGCAATTTGGCTTACATAAAAAAAAATTCAAACAAAATGGCTTCTTAGATTTTTGCATTTTATTCATGGAGCTTTGTTATAAACTCCCTATGTAGATATCTGTTTGGAGCTGCTGTTCATTAATGTGAGTGGAGTTTTTTATAGGCCAAGCTTTAAGAATTATTTATAGAGTCAGTGAAACCATTTGGGCACGTAATCTGCCTTGCAGTGTCATTGCCTCTATTTCCTTTTTCCTATCCATTTCATAGGAAGTACAGTGAATGTAATAATACATTATATAAAAATATATATGAATATAATATATGAGTGAGACTTACCTTCAGGTACTGTGCAAATTGATTCTGAAGTAGATTTTTCAGCCCAGCAATGGACAGTGCACTGGTGCTACCCTCCATTAAAGCATACTGGGTAAAAAACTTCAAAAGGTTATCATTGAGTAAATGTTCCATGTTTCTCAGATGTTGTCTTGAAGAACTGCAAACAAAGCAGACAGTAACAGTCCTGTGCATCAGAATTTTGAACTGTATCTGAAATCCTGTTTGTTGTTACTAACCATGTGAAATGATTAATATTTAACCTGGATGAAAAGATTTGGGTTTAGTTTTGCTTTTTTTGGTTTTGCTGCCTTTCCCCCCCCCCCCCCCCCGTACTGGATCAAATTCCCAAGGGGGAAAAGAAAAACCAAAACCCAAAACAGAACAACAACAAAAGTTAAGATTCAAAGATTTGAAATACCAGACATGTTTAGGTTGTTCTTACCTGACTCAAAATCCAGAGCTTTCAAATATATTCAGCAGAACTGAGAGTCTTGGGTTGGGGCACCCTTTATAGTTGCTTGCATGCTCCACCCTAATTATGAAACTAGCATTTGTCATTGACTCAGTGCACTGGTTCTGTTGTCTTTTCAATAGTCAAAGGAATAGGATACTTTAGCAGTAGAAATGAGTAATTTTATTCTTTTTTATCTCTGGAATGGGTTGGCATGAGCATCCACTGCTGCACTTGACATAGGTTTACTTGGTGTTCATAAGCCATCCTGGAGGGAGAGGTTTCCTCTCCTAAACTTGCGTATTTTACATTTTGTGTACCACACACAAAGAAGCCTGAAAAAGGCTGCTATGGGAATATGTGTAGCATTTGTTATTGTAATGGACTTTTGGAAAATGGTAAATATAAGTTTGTTTTAAAAAGATCCAATTAAGTAAACATGAAGAAGCTACTTGCTCTTTGTGCGAGTTGATAATCACCAATGCCACAGCCACTTCTCCAAATTTTGTGCTGCTGCTTAGCACAAGAGAGTATGAATTTCCTCTGGGATAAAATTTTGGTTGCTACTGTTAAGAATCAAAACACTCCATGATGTGTATGGAAAAACACTGAAGCATTCTAAATGGGAAGGGTGAATCTAAGATCCTGAAAAACTGTTCCTTCTTGTGATAATCTTCCCAACTGAGTACTGTGGTTTTCAGGTTCTGAAATTGTGTTCCGTTGGTGGTCTGTGGGACGTTTTTGAGTGGTATTCAGCCCGTGGTCAATGCTTTATGACCCAGCACTGCTGGTTTAGCAACTGCTGAGCTGCTGGTTCTGGCTATGGTTTCTGTATGTGGTTTCTAATCTGCCTGATGTCTGCTGGTGTCTGGTTTTGATGCTTAGCTCCAGGCTCACTTAGTAGATCATTTACCCTGTGCATCACTTACTGTAAATCAGTCACCATTGTGTCACTTACAACCCTAAGCTAAGATCTTTGGTGATCTGTAGGAGATGGATGGGTTGGAAAGTTTTTGGAACTGCAGGTAAATGGGTCCAGGGTTCCATGACAGTTAAGTACGAGGTTTTCTGAGAAGACTAGGCAAGCTTTGCTAAGTGAATCATGTCTATGTAGACATAAAGCTAGGAGCTGCTGCTGTTCTCACTATAGTGGCGTCTCTGATGCTGCCAAGGTATATGGTGGTAGCAGTGCAAGCAAGCCTGGGAGTCCTGGTCTAGAATAAATTGGATGGGTTAGGTTAAGACACATGCACCAAACGTGGGGCATGAACTCTAAGCTCATTCATGACAATGAGATAATCTTAAGTTCCTTTTTCTTCCCCTTTTCACAAACAAAATTAAAACTAAACATCTGTCTCTTTCTCCTTACATCTTCTTTTCCACCTTTGGTGGATGGTGAAATTTTAGTAGCAGTGTATGACTGGTGATGTGCTAAGGCTTTTGCTCCACATCTGCTAATTCTCGTTGCCTACAGGTCCTGCTTGTGGTAGCCTCACAATGTTTATTTCTTTATCTCTTTTGGAGGCAGTGTCAGAAAGCTCGTGTTCTGATGTGTGTTGTTGACATTATGGTATTTGAAAAACTTTTCAAGTGTTCAAATGACTTGTCTTGTACTGAAAGCACATCCCTGTCTCCAAGATGTAGTAGTAAGATGCTTAGTAGTATGGAAGAATTGCATTTCAAGGGATCACAACTCAAGGAATTCAGTCCATAACCTTACTAATTGTTAAGGTTTTGTTGAAGAACACCACCTAATTGCAAAATAGCATAACCAGTTTTACTGAAACATCTTCCCATGGAAGTGTGGGACCAACGTCTGGAAATTTAGGTGACCTGCCTAAGAGTCGCACACCAAATGTGGGAATGAATCCAGTCTCTTCAGATCAGCTTTATTTACAAAGCACTGTAATCTCTTAAGAGGCTATCTGAATGAGAAACTGAGAGAGTTGGGATTTGTAGTTTCATCTCTTGACTCTTTGTCCTCATCTCTCTCATTTAGACCACAGGGCCTTTCTCCAGTAATTTGCGTGGCATCTCTGAACTCTGTGTTGGAATCAGCAACAGAACTCAGTTTGACTGGCCCCAGCACACTGTCTTTGCTAGAAGACGTTTTTTAGGGCATAGGTGCTCTTCTGTAATAGGTATATTTAGTCCAGCACAACCCAGCAATGGCAGAATGATTATCAAGATGTAAGGAATTCTGGTCACTAGCCAAGAATTTGAACGTAAGTAGGGGAAGCTAATACCTCACTGTTGCCACTATTAGATGGCATGTAACTAGTGAGTAGCGGCATTTATCTGTGCTGAAGAACAAGCTTTGTCTGTGCAAGCTGACTCGCAGTGTAGAAGCTGCAGTCCAGCTTTGGTTACAGTGGTTTGCTGCTCTTTCTTGGATGGATGAATATATATCGTTTGTGCAGTTTATGACATAATTCAATTGGGTTTGCCCTGGGCTAGAAAAATCATGTTAGTAAGCACTGTATCCTTTTAGAATTGACATTTTTATTGTATCTTAGATACAAAGCCATTAGCAAAAAAAAAAGTTGATGATGTTGTGTAAGTCTGTTTAGGGCTGCCCATCACACATGTGTCCCTGTGATGCTTGTGTGTTGTTTCAGTGATGGTGTCTGCAATAGTTACTCAAATTGGTTATTGCTGAGTATTACCCTAGTAAACTGGTTTGCTGGTGTAGTTTGGAGCAAGCAGTTCTAATCACATTGGAGAGTAAGAGAATACAAGCTGCAGAGATGACTGAAATTTGGGCAACACTGCTAGTGGTAGGAGGGGTGCAGCTTATGACGGCATGGTCAGGTGGTCTTCATGCACATTTAATGATGGATTTGCTCGTCCCATCCTTCCTGCCACCATTGATGGCTAAATGGTATGTGAATCTATGCCCCTTGTTTACTTTAATGTGCTGGACTAAACTAGGTTGATCTGCAGCTGGATCTCTATGCCATTGACTGTTGCAGTTGGAAGGGACAAGGTGCCTTCCACAGGGGTGTGGCTGTCACCTGAGAGCAGCAACTGTCTCTGTCATCCTGTTTAATCCTTTGGTGATAAGTTAACACCCTAAACCTCCAGTATTTTTCCACCCTCTTCAGTGTATTTTGTTGTAGTAGTACTACTATTACTTGTATGTGAGCGCAACTAATTCAAAGCTAGTTGAGGAATTTAGGTAGATTTAGATTAGATAGTAGGAAGAAATTCTTTACTGTGAGGGTTGTGAGACACTGGCACAGGTTGCCCAGAGAAGCTGTGGCTGCCCCATCCCTGGAAGTGTTCAAGGCCAGGTTGGGAGGGGCCTTGATGAACCTGGTCTACTGGAAGGTGTCCTTGCCCATGGCAGGGGGGTTGGAACTAGATGGTCTTTATGGTCCCTTCCAACCCAAACCATTCTATGATTCTATGTTTCTGTGAATCTCTGTGAGGTTTATGTTACAGCCTGACTGCAGTATAGAAATGTCTACTGTCAAGATGAAGTTTGCTATAATTGAGAATATATATTTGTAGATCTTATGCATTTGGAAAGAGAGAGCAGGAGGGGATTTTGTGCTTATTATTCACCTACTTCTACTTGTATGCTGCTTGTGCATCATTTCTAGCTTCCAGACATCAGCCGCTAGATCAAGGGCTTTGTTAGCTTTGGTTACTTTTTGGAGTGGAAGTGGAGAAAGGTGATGGGACAATTTAAGTAAATTGGACTGGATTAGGAGTTCTGTGGAACATACAATTCCTATCTGATTTGCAAGGGAATATTACATGGGTGTCAAATAATTTTGATTTGTTACAAGGAAGCAGAGCAGCATTTGTATAGTACTATCTGTATAGTACCCAGGCACAGCTACAGGTTGGGTAGAGAAGAGATTCAGAGCAGCCCTGCAGAGAAGGAATTGAGGGTGTTGATTGATGAGAAAATGAACGTGATCCGGCAGTGTGCTCTCACAGCCCAGAAGGCCAACCATATCTTGGGCTGCATCCAAAGGAGCGTGACCAGCAGGTTGAAGGAGGTGATCTTGCCCCTCTACTCTGCTCTTGTGAGACCTCACTTGGAGTATTGTGTGCAGTTCTGGTGTCCTCAACATAAAAAGGACATGGAACTGTTGGAACAAGTCCAGAGGAGGGTCCCGAGGATGATCAGGGGACTGGAGCACCTCCTGTATGAAGATAAGCTGAGAAAGTTGGGGCTGTTGAGCCTGGAGAAGAGAAGGCTTCATGGAGACCTCATAGCAGCCTTCCAGTATCTGAAGGGGGCCTCTAGGGTGCTGGGGATGGACTCTTCATGAGGGACAGTAGTGATAGGACAAGGGGTAATTGGTTAAAACTTAAACAGGGGAAGTTTAGATTGGGTATGAGGAATAAATTCTTTCCTGTGAGGGTAGTGAGGCACTGGAATGGGTTGCCCAGGGAAGTTGTGAATGCTCCATTCCTGGCGGTGTTCAAGGGCAGGTTAGACATAGCCTTGGGTGGCATGGTTTAGTGGTAGGTGTCCCTGCCCCTGGCAGGGGGGTTGGAACTAGATGATCTTAAGGTCCTTTCCAACCCTAACTATTCTATGATTCTGTATGATTCTATGATTCTAGTGCTAGCATAAAGAACATACATGTATCTACACCTGTTGTAAAATACTAATGCCCACACTGAAGTTAAATGTGGGACATGTACAATATTAGATCAGTAGGAATATTTTTTTAAATATTTGTACTGTAGTAATTAGCAAATAATGAAGGGAAAGCCGTGGAGATGCAGAAGTATGCTGCTACCACCATGTGTGTTCATTTTGGGTATAAGGGCTTTGGTGAGTTCTGCAGAGAATTGGTTCTACAACTGCAGGCATCTTCAGAGTTCAGCTTTTCAATGTTGCCAGTGCCACAGGTTCTACCAGTTGGGCTAGGAAGAGACAAAGGGCAGATGGAGCGAAAGAATATCCAGTTAACAAATTTTCTGAGTAAGTTCAAATAATTATGGCTGAGAAGTTCAGCAAACTACACTACAGCCATTTTAGAGAACCTGACATTGCTCTGAGGTATGGAACTGTTAGATGGAAGTTGAGGATGGACTGTAAAATCCTTTATGTGTCTTAAGTGATGCATTGCTTATGTTAAAGTTGCCATTGTTTGTAAAACCTCCAATGGTGATGTATAAAAGTGTTGTCTTATCTCACAAATTAAACTTGAGCTATATGGCTTATTCTGACAAGAGTTTCTTCCAGGCCCTCCCTTGTGACATATACCTTAATGAGAGGTTGAAGGTGTCTCTCTAAACAGGACTGGGTGTGGCTGCTACAGGGATGAATGATTTAATAGGATGTGTTGTTTGTAGTCATCTTTAAATTGGTGATGTGTTATTCATTGTAGCTATATGTGTCAGCTTTTGCTGTCATGTACACATCTGACAGACAAACTTACATCATTGAAACTCCTTGTGATATAGACATTTTGTGTTACACGAGGTTTTATCCTTCCGCTTTCTGAAAATGAAATCAATGAGGAGAGGTAGAATCTAGTTCTGTAGCTTGTTCTCAAAGCATTGTTGCTGCTCTCAACAATGCGAACTTGATGGACTGTTAAAAAGAGGTCTAGAGGTGCATGGAATAAACCACATGGGCACAGCATGTAGGTGTTGCTCGGCGCTGAGATGCCTAAATCCCTAAGTGTGAACATACTAGTAAGAAACTCCTTTGCTCACTTTTTTTCCTGCCTGGAAATAAGTATAATGTGTTGTCATGCAAGTCCAGGACTACTGTCTGTCAGTGTAATAATCCTATTAGTAAGTCAGAAATGACACATGCGGTTGTCTCAGTCCTGTAAGAGCCTAATCCATTATGTATTCTTACAATTAATTTATTTAATATGATTCGATAGAAAAGGCCTAATATAATGCGGGTTAGTGATGCTTTCTTTTAAAGCATGACTACAACTTGAGATGATATGGTGATGTGATAGGATACTCTTGGTTCTCTTTGTGTGCATGTGGAGAAGATGGGGAGTCTTGAGTTCTGGCTTCTCTGTCTAAAACAATTTTGCCTTTTACCTTAGACAGCAGGAGCTGGGCGAATGAGTATTCTGAATTTCTGACCACATGGACCAGCACCCAGTCTTGCGTGGATGTCTTTGTACACTGGGTAGGGACAGTGGGCCCTCGGGACTGTTACAGTGCTTAAGCCCCTTTTATTAGAATTGTGCTGCAACAGCCCTGTAGGTCACTGTGACCCTGCTGCAGCTGGGCTGGCCTTGCTGCTGAGGTAGAAGGAAATCATTGAGACGGTGCCACAGTACTGAGTAAAAGCGTTTGTGCTAGTTAATGACCACTTGCTTTCCTCCAGGAACAGGTAAGTTTTGGGAAAACAGCCACAGCATCCATGAGAGGTGCTCTTAAGGGAGGAAGAATTAGAGGTCATTTTGCAAGGCTTCTTTGATAGCAACCTCTGAATCTCTCTGTTCAGTTTCTTCACCTTCAGCATTCTGTGGGAGCACCTTGATCAGCCTTGCTGGCCTGGTCAGACTCAGCAGCACAAAATGCAGAGGCAGAAAAATAAATAGAATAGTGGTAAGAACCTTGAAGCTCTCTGTTTTGATTCAAAGATGCCTATATGCAGTGGTTGAGCTCAAGTAATTGCTCATTCTCAGAAGTCTGTAAGTGTGCCATGCCATACCATGTAAAATCAGATTATTAGTAATATTCTGGGATATGTTTACTTATCAATGTGAAACATAACAAATGATGTTACGAAGTAACAGCTTTACCTTCAGCATACAAAGCCCTCATCTGCTAGCACTTTGATGTGTTGATTTGTAGATATAGTAGATATTTGCTAAATTATTTCCAAAAGAAGACTGTCAAAATTATACACTTGGAAGTAATGAAAACGTATATATAAAAAGACTTTGTAATTATTGCATTGTGGCCTAAAAGGTAATATAGATCTAATTAGCTGTGGCTTCCATTAAAATTATCATTTGGCCTGGCTAATTACAGAGAGCTTACATAGGGATGAGAGATGTAACTTGCCGTGAAACTGTTAACATTGGTGTTCACTGGTGAGAAGGAAGCCCAACAGTTGCCCAAGAGCCTGAGAAAATCACTAAAGCCTCAGTATTGCTCAACCTGTAAACTGAAAAATTAATTTTGACGAATCACAGCAGACATGCTGTGTCTGCAAACAGCGCAGATTGGCAACCATTGTTTTATTCCACAGCTTATCTTTGTGCAAAACTTTTTTATCTTGTGGCAGGAAAATATTTTGAATTTTCTGAGAATAATCCATTTTAAGTCAAGATAATTAGAGTTCTTGCAAGGTTTCTGTTGTCTTACTGATTCTCTTGTGAATGTGGAATTGTTAAGTGATAATATAAAGACTGTATGAATTTTGTAACAGAATTCCTACGGACAGGGGGAAAAGATATGTATTTTGGAATAAACTACCATTTTGAAATTCAGTGTCATTAGCGCCATTATGTAGTGAATATATTTATATTAGCACCTTTTTACCCAGCTTAACTACTTTTTACCTGTGTTTTCTGAGCTGAAACTTTAGTGACAAAACACGTTCAACCGTCTCTGTCTTTTTGGGGGTGTTAGAGAGCCAGTAGTTAAGCAAACAACTGAAAAATTGTCAAAAAATTATTTTGTCAGTGAATTTCTGTAGTTTCTTCTTCATTCCACCATGCCCTTGCAAGCTCAGCAAATCCTGAAGTTCAAGTGACAAGTAGCTCTGGGAGGACCTTTATTTGAGAGAATGAATCAAAAGAGAAGAACCCTGCTTTCCTTGTAAAACACAGATTGAACTGTTGAAATGTATTTGTGAGCTAAGCACCCATATGGTTATATCACAGGTAGGCAATGAATTTGGTAGTTTTCAGTGATTTTTATGGTATCACCTTTAGTTAAGAAAAGCACATGGTGTCATGCTACAGCTCCATCTAGACCAAAGGCCCTAGGATGCCTCTTGGTCAAGATCAGAGGGGTCTTCTGAGGGGGGGATCTTACAGTAGGCATCTTCTGCCAGCCTCCAAAGCAAGATGATAAGGCCAACAAAGCAAGCTTTAGGCCAGTGGAACCTGGTTCTTATGGGCAACTCCCACTAGCCAGGCATTTGTTGGAAGAACGCCACAGCAGCCCACATCGTCCATCAAGTTCCTGGAATACGTACAGGATTGCTTCCCTCAGACAAACATTAGATATGCCAACCAGGAGTGAGGCGCTGCTGGGCTTGCTACTCATAAACCAAGAAAACCTGCTTTGTAATATCTCAGTGATAACCTTGCCTGCAGTGATCACACTATTGTGGAGTTTGGGATCTGTCTGAGTGTGCTGAAGGTTAGCACTAAGATAAAGGCTTTGGATTTTAGAAGAGCAAACTTCAGCTCACTCAGAGCTCAGCTGGGAGGGACTCCATGAGAAACTTCTGTGGAGTGTGAAGGGGCTAGTGAGTACTGGGAGATTTTCAAGGTCACTGTCCTGGAGGCACAAAATGAGTTCATCCCCTTTAAAGCTAAGGGAAGTAGGTGGAGTAGGAAACCCTTTGGCTCAACTGCGAGCTTCTGAGTCTGCTCAAAACCGAAAGAGAAGTGTACAAGAGAGCTACAAGGGCATTGCTAGGGTATGCCCAGTTGCAGTTAGAAGAGCTAAAGCTCAGCTTAAATTGAAATTGGCCAGAGTTGTCAAAAACTACAAGGAAAGGTTCTTCAGGTACTTAAAGAACAAGCAGAAACAGGAGGAAAATACTGGCCCACTGTTAAGCAGAAAAGGTGAATTAGTCACCAACAATGATGAAAAGGCAGAGATTCTCAACACTTTATTCAGCTCTGTCTTTGCCAGTTCTGCTGGGCCCCAGGGCTGGGGAACAAAAATCCAAGTCAGTGCAAACACAGACCCACCCTCAATGAAGGAAGAATTGGTATGTGAACTGTTGCAGAAGCTTGACGCCTACAAATAGGTGGGCCCCGACGATACCCACACGAAGGTCCTAAGAGAGCTGGCTGACATTATTGTGAAGTTGCTCTCCATAATCTCTTTTATGTTCTGGAGACTGAGGAATGTCTCAGAAAACTGGAAGAAGGCTAATGCCACCTCTCGTCTACAAGAAGGGCTGAAAGGAGCATCCAGTTTTACTTCAGTCCCTGGGAAAGTGGTGGAATGCACCTCCTAGGGGCTATCACAGTTCAAAAGAAGCACATTTGTGCGAGAAGTCAGCATGAACCCACCAGTGGCAAATTGTGCTTGGCAAACCTGATCAGCTTCTATGACAAAGTGACCTGCTTGCCCCCAAAAACCACCCATGCAAACAACATTCCAGAAATTGTGTGTATATATAAAAGAAAAAGAAAACCACAAAACCCTCACAACAAACCCCAACCCCACAACATTTGAAAGAATGAAATAGATTACCTGTACACTGCAGTTCATGTACTGAAAACTGTATGAAATCACCTCCAATATTATGAATGACGTCTCCATAGAAGTTTCTCCTACCTGGATAACTGACCAAGTTATACTAAGATGCTGGCTTTGTTATATGTGCTCACTTAGGAATGTGTGAGTTTCAGTATCATTAGCTGCCTTGTTTCTAAAGTGCAGGAAGCAGATTAGGTGTTACAGAGGTGGTGGTTCTGCTAAGTTAAACAAGTTGCTTAATCTGCTTTGTTTTTCTCAGTACCAAGTGGAGGTAATGAAACACTTACCTTTCCAAAATGGCTTGATGCCTGTGTGGTGGTTTAACCTAAGCTGGCAACTAAGTATCATGCAGCTACTCACTCACTCCTCAGTGGCATGGGAAGGAGAATTGGAAAAAATGGAGAAACCTATGAGTTGAGATAAGAACAGTTTAATAATTGAAATAAAAGTAAAATATAATAATAATACAATAATAATAATGATAATATGAAATGAAGAGACAGAGAAAAGAGTAAACCTCACCCCTGAGAAATGCACAATGCAATTGCTCACTACCCACTGACCAATATACAGCCCATACCAGAGCAGTGATCAGTGGTTCCTGGCCAACTTCACCCGGTTTATATACTGGGCATGATGTGCTGTGGTGTAGGATACCCCTTTGGCTAGTTTGGGTCATGTGTCCTGTCTCTGCTCCATCCTGGCTTCTTGTGCCCCTCCTCACTGGCAGAGCATGAGAGACTAAAAAGTCCTTGATCACGGTTAAGTGCTGCTGAGCAACAACTAAAACATTGGTGTATTATCAGCATTGTTCTCAGACTAAAGCCGTAATGCAGCACTATACCAACTACTAGAAATGAAAGTTAACTCTGTCCCAGCCAAAACCAGGACAACCTTTAAAGAAAAGGCTTGTGCTGCAGCTGAGGACATCCACTCTTTTTGTAAGAGCCCATGAAGACATCAAGGAGTGAGAATGGAAATTGAATATGTGCCTAACAGTATGTGGGCAAGAAAAACAGGAGGAATTCAAATCAGTTGCATAATTGGGTTGGAAGGGTGCACTTAATGAGATGTAAGTGGTCTGATCACTATGTTCTGAATTATGTGATTTTAATTGAAAATAAAAGCAATTAGCTAAAGTTTTAACAAATGTTCTGCCTCCCTATCAATACAAAGGTTCCCCCAAAATTAAGACTTATTTATTAAATGAGGTTTTCCGTAGTCTTAATTTTGTATTTGTCTCCCATCCTTGATTTATGTGCGATGATGCTACAGACTGGGCAGAGAAGATATTCAGAGCAGCTGTGTGGAGAAGGACTTGGGGGTGTTGGTCTATGAGAAAATGAACATGAGCCTGCAGTGTGCGCTCGCAGCCCAGAAAGCCAACAGTATGCTGGGCTGCATCCAAAGGATCGTGACCAGCAGGTCGAGGGAAGTGATCCTGCCCGTCTACTCTGCTCTCCTAAGACCTCACTTGGAGTATTGTGTGGGCAGTTCTGGTGTCCTCAACATAAGAAGGACGTGGAACTGTTGGAACAAGTGCAGAGGAGGGCCACGAGGATGATCAGGGGACTGGAGCACCTCCCTGTATGAAGCTAGGCTGAGAAAGCTGGGGCTGTTCATCCTGGAGAAGAGAAGGCTGCATGGAGACCTCATAGCAGCCTTCCAGTATCTGAAGGGGGCCTTTAGGGGTGCTGGGGATGGACTCTTCATTAGGGACTGTAGTGATAGGACAAGGGGTAATGTGTTCAAACTGAAACAGGGGAAGTTTAGATTGGATATGAGGAAGAAATTCTTTCCTGTGAGGGTGGTGAGGCACTGGAATGGGTTGCCCAGGGAAGCTTGTGAATGCTCCATCGCTGGCAGTGTTCAAGGGCAGGTTGGACAGAGCGTTGGGATGGCATGGTTTAGTGGTAGGTGTCCCTGCCCCTGGCAGGGGGGTTGGAACTAGATGATCTTAAGGTCCTTTTCCAACCCTAACTATTCTATGATTCTGTATGATTCTATGATAAGATTCTGTACTGTGAAGTTAGACACTGAACAACAGACTCAATTTGCAATGGATTTGACAGTTATTCACTGTAGACCTGTGCTTTTTAACTAAAAATTCTTTCTCATGCTTTGTGACTCTTCATTCTGGCATTGGAAACAAACTATTAGAGGTGCAGGTGAAAGGTAAAATGTTTTTGTATGGGTACCATTAAATAACATTACTTTGTGAGGTTGTAGCTGTTCTGTGTTGCTTTGTATGAGAACTAGCTGCATAGCTCTGTGGTACTATGCTGGTTGGTGACGCAGCCTAGAACTTTTGCTGTGTGGCGACTTCTTTTGCTGGTTGCATGGTAAACATTTGTAGCATTTGAATGCATCACTGCATTATCTGATGAATTGATCTGTGCCTGGCCACCCCCGCTTTTCACAGAGGATGTCTGAATTATGCTGGGTGTGTTTATCTGATGTCATGCTAATTAAATACTTACTTGATTTGTGGTAGCATAAAGGTGACATTACTCTTTAAATGCTACTTTCTTAGAAACAATATTGGTAAAATATTTTCTGTAGGCTTTCACCATCTTGTTGCTAAATAAGAAATGATCTGAAGATTCATTTATCCTCCTCTGGCCTTTATCCTGATGGTTCTCCACATGCACGCACACATGTTCTCTGCTCCTTTCTTCTTCCTCCCACGTATCTCTTCCTATCTGGTTATATTTTAAAAAAGCGTGTACCATATTTACCTTTAAAATGAGCATGTAGGTTTGCAGTTCTAGTTTTATGATCCATTAACAAACAAGAACTGCACACATATGTCTGTACTGACACGTAAACTCTGGATCCCATAGTTGAATACAAGAATCCTGGTGGTGCTCACTGGTGTCTTGCTGGGGGAAGAAGTGATTAACATTTGAGCTCTGCCAACATAGATTGCATGGATGCAACTAGTAAAGCCAGTTGTCTTCTAAACACAGTTTGGACTTGACCCTGATACTTATATAAACACAATTAAGGAAAGCAGATTCTAGAGAATTCTTATTACTTTCTGTTGAAGATGATAGTGTGCTAGAAGGACGATTGCAGGGAGTGCAGAATTAAGTTATGATTTGGACAGTGATGTTTCGCAGACTTTTGGAGGAGGCAGAACAAAGTGAGGAAAGAAGGAGCCTGCTCAGAAGGAAGACATTGTGGTTCCTGCTTGAAATAAAAATTAGTTGGATTGTAGGTCATAAGTCTTCTACCAGAATTAAGATTCTTCCAGGCAAGATGATCTTTGGCTAGCTGAAGCTTTTCTGACTGGAAGCAAGAAACTGTTAAATGTATTGTAAAGCATGTGGCTCAGAGCATCCCTGAAATGACTGACGGTGATAATTGAGGTAATTAATCTCTGCTATAATATTAATATGTATTATTACTTTTGGTTTTCTGAAGCATATAAGATAATGTACTGTTGTTGGATAGACAGTAATGAAAATGCCGAAGTATTTTTCTGCAAGATAATCTAAGTGGTTAAAGTTGTATCATTGCAATTATCTCCCTGTGCTCTGGCTTTTTTTTTTTTTTTTTTTTAATATAGTTTACTGGTTTGTGTTTTGTGGTTTGGGGTTTTTTTTTTTGCTTGTTTGTTTTTTTTCCCCAGAAATCCTGAAATTAAAAGTCAGTGCATTGATTACCATTGTATGATACCCAGCACTTGCTTTAGTTCTTCCAGTTCTCCAACTGGAATGAGAAACATTACAATGTATGAGTGGAAAGGATGGTAACAACTCATGGAAATCATCTCCACTACTGCTGTTGTCTTCATGGGGCAAAGAAAATCCTATTATTCATTGCTGGAGAGCTTTCCAGAGGATGAGGTGTCCATTCTATATGCCTAATGAGACATCCAGCATCTTCAGAGTGTTCTTTGTAACTTAGGAAAAGTTACAGGCATGAATGACCAGACAGGCCAAGGTGCTTTTATTATCCTTGGTATACCATTTAAGACAAATAGAAGTAGTTGAAATTAGTGATTGTGCCAGAGGCTTTTGCTTAGACATTCCCTGTTAGAGTATTTCTGTTCTGCTGTTCGTCCACAAGATTGTCTTTACTAGAATAACTCAATTCAGTAAATTAAGTAGGAGAACCAGCAAGTCATGGGGTGGCCAACTTCAATTTGATAAGTCCTTCCATTTTGTTACTTGGAGCAGAATGTTACCAGGTAGTAGAGGTGAGGGGACTGGCGTGACATTTAAACCGGAGTTAAACCAAGAGGAAGTGAGAAGGAGGACAATACAAAACTACATATAAAATATTCCAAGATATCTACATAGTAGATATGTATCTCTGTTTAAACAGTAAAAGTGATCCTGCTTACCTTCCAGAAACAATTAGCTTTAGCTTGCTCAGTGTTGTTCCTGGGTGTGTTCCCTTGTGAGATGCTGTTTCAAAATGTAAAAATGAAAACAAAGGAAAGAAGGAGGTAGAAGGGAGGAAGAAACATGACTATACTGTAAATTTGTACTGTGTTAGTATGATACCTTTCATTATCAACGTTTCTTCATTCATCTATCTTCATTTCTACAAAGTGTCAGCTGAAATGTAGTAGTAGAGTTGAAAAGAAAATACACTTCCTCATCAGAACAGATTGCTTCAATTAAAGGCTACAGTGGTTGACATAAGCTGGTCTTTTTGTGTGGTTTTGTAGAATGGACTCAGCTAAGCTGCTTGTTAAAGGAATTAGATTGGTGCAAAATTCAGGCACTGGGAGTAGAGTAACATTTGCTTTCACAGCTCTCTGCAATTCTCTACAGCTTTAGTGGGATATTTTTTGCAAAGATATACAACCTGCAAAATACCTTGTAGAAGTTTAATGTGTTTTCACTGCAGTGCCTTCAAAACATTTCAAGATACTTTCTTTTTCTTCCTATTCAAGTGATTTTAGTAAAATGCTCACCTATCAGAGATACTATTTTAACTCAACTAGTAGAGAATCAGGTTTTAAATTCTGGTGTCCCTTTGATATATGATCAATCAATCATTAAAGCTAATGGTCTGCCACTGATCTTTGGGTATGATATGAAGTATAATGCCCTAATTGTGAAACTGGGCTGCTTCCAGTATATCCATAGCACAGAAATCCTCATGGATCTAGTGTCCTTTATTTCAGTTTTATTCATCTAGTCCAGATTCTAAATAAGGCATTTTCTTGTGGCAGTACCAAGCAACGTGATGGTATATTTTTTCCTTCAGGTTTATAACCCATATTTAATGATCTGTTAACCAAATATACAGTAGCTAAAGCTAGTTGGTGAAATAATTAAACTGCATGAAGTTGTTCATCTCAGTCAAGCATGCATTGTCCAATAACGTAAAAATTATTTATTAGACTGAATCACAGACAATAAAGCAATTTTTCTTAAAACAGAAGTTTAAACTACTTTGTGAGTACTGAAGAAAGGAAAATTACTCAAGGTCTGCAATGACTGTAAAATATAATTGAACAATAACATATAGCGTATTCTTGATAAGTATGTAACCACAGGAAAAAGTAAATCCAAGTATCCTCGAGCATAGAGTCCGGGAGGATACGTAGTGTCTGGGAAGGTACTGATAATAACCGTAAAACTCTGCTTAATTAGCCAAATTTAGGACATAACAGCTGGATGACAACTGCGCATGCGGCAGACAGAAGAGGTAAAAGAGTTCAACTGAAAAAGTCTGTATAAAGGTCACTGAGGAAGACTCTTACTTAATCCCGAGACCCTCGCCCAAGACCACCAGAAAGCAGTGCGCATGCGGGAAAGACTTATGAAACTAATTATCATAGCGAAGTGGGAACTTACATACATATTATAATACCTCAATGAATATGTATGAATTAGCATAATATAGGTCCGAGCTCTGTAACCAAAAGGTATGCAAGATAGGAGGAGCGATCCCCCGTGCATCCAGCGCTGTAATAAAGAATAAGCTGCTTAGACAAAAAAATTGATTTTGTCTTTCTCAGAATCAGTACTTACTTGAAAACTTCCAGAATCTTTTTCAATTTCAAAGTATAGTATTGTACCATTACCTCACTTTTTTTTTCCTATTCAAATAGTTGTCCTTTTGATAGGATGCTTTTCCGTCTCCAACAAAGGAAAGGAATAGTCCACAGATGTATTTTATTTCCATTACAACAACTGTTATTCTTTAGGATGCGCACACACATTTTAATAGATTTGTGGCAAACATGCCTCTGCACCTGATTTGGCAGGCCTGAAAAGGAGGAGGGCTTACAAAAATAATTACAAACAAATGGCTGTGGCTTGCTGTTCTGATATGAAAAAGATTACTCAAAAGAAATTTAAACTGATCCAGGACCTTTCCAGGGATTTTTTCTTAGCTCTGAAGTTAGCTGGGGAGTTCTACACCACCACAAAAGTACTGTACAATTAAAAAGTACCTTCCAGCTAGTATATAAATGAAAATAGGGAAATCTGTAATTTTCTACTTGCTGCCCATGCCCTTTCTAAACTAAACCACTTAATTTCTGCATTCCTGACCACCATCAAGTACCAAATCACTGCTGGGCAGAAGTGGAAGATAGACAGGATATCAGGATAGTTGGTGACACCGTTCTATGAGAAGGATCAGAGGTTGAAATCCAGTCAGTCTTACTCACCAGTCTGGAAGTGGTCTGATTATGTTAAGGAAACGGTACAGAAACCATCTGCTAGTTCTCCTTATCTTCCCTATGAGGATGCTGATTTTTATGGCAGATGAATAGAATTTCTTTAAAAAAGTAGTAGGATACTGCAGGTTCTGTAACTAAGCATTGCCTGGAAGCAAGTAGCAGAAATTTTTCTCAGTTGAAGGTCTGGAGTAGTGAGCACTTGAAGTAAGCAATCCGTCTCCTTACTTTCTTTGAAGTAAATAATTTTCCTTCTGCCTTGCATGCTGAAGGCAGAGATAACATAATGAAATGATTCTAATGCTAGCTTGTTAATGAAAGAATAATGGTTGCTTGCTCACGTGTAGTAACTCAGAGTGGAGGAAGTACAGAACACAGTGGAAAGTTTTGAGGGTAAAATGTGTGCTGTGCTTTGCCTCTACTAAAGACAATCTCATGTCTCCTTGGCTACTTTGCATAGCTTAGTTAGTGTGGTTTGTCTGTGGGCAAGTCTTCCATGGCAGTTGCCTGCAGGATATAATTACCTGAGTCAGGAAGCATCAAACATCTACTAGTTTAAACAATCTCGGGCTGTGTTTAATTATCTGTGTCTTGTCTTTGTGACTGGGGTGTTTGAGGAAGAGAGCACCAGGCTCTGCCTCCCTCTCTAGCTTCTTCCCTCTGCTTTGGAATGCTCAGAGACACAGACTTACTTCATGCCTTCCTCCTCCTGATGTACACATGTGGATTTAAGTGAATTAGTGAAGGCAAAATTTCACATGCTGTTAATTTCAGTTGGAGAAGTCTCAAAGGCAATGACAGAGTTCTGATTTTTTAATAGATGTATGTGGTAGGAAGGGAAGGATTTCTCCTGGCTATAGATGTGCTGATCTTTCTGAAATTAAATTAGTATTTGGTCATTAATTGTAGTATGGGCTGGACTGGTCCAAAGCCTGAGAACAGCCTTCCACTTTCCTGTAGTTATTCAAGTCTGACAAATCCTGCACTCCCTGGCGTGGCATGACTGGCACTCCAGTGTATTTCTATAGCCAGCACTGCTTGACCTGATTCCTTTTGCTAACACTGACAGTTTGAACGTTTCTGCTTGGTTAAGTATTTAAGCTGACTCTGGGACATATGGTTGGAATAACTAGAATGAGTTCTAAAATCTGTTAAGCAATATCTCTATAAGCTTTGCATATGAAAATCTCCATTAACTTTTTCTGTTCACTGCTGCTTTGCTTGTGAGTAAGCAAGCACTGTTTGAAAAAGAAGTTACACCCTTTGTGAAATTTTGCTAAGAAAATGTTACAAAACATTCTGCACCAGGATTTCTGCTTATTCAGGCACAATCCTTCTTAGAGAGTTTTTAGGCTTTAATTAAATAAATGCTGAAGAGCAGTTACTTAATTCTAAAACAGGAAATAACATATCTTTGGAAAAGAGGATCTTCCAAACTGGAAAACATTTGACAATAACAGGCTATGGGATTTTAAGAGTTTAAGAAATTTAAGCTGGTATTTGTTGGAATATTTGGATACTGTGATGTAGTTTAGTGAAGAGAGTAGAGAACAGGATTTTTCAAGCTGGTTGCACATATCTACTGTATAGCTGCACGAGTCAGCTGTAGATGATTTATGCTTTGATCTTATACATGGTGGTGGTAATATTTTTGAAAACAAACATTATTTCAGTCAGAGTAATAGAGCCCTTAGTAGTCTGAAATCTGCAAGCAGCTTTATGGCAACAAGTTCCATCCTTGGGGGCTGAGTGCTTTAGATAGGTAGGCAATGATGGGGTTTGATTGGAACTAGGATATCTTTGGGAAATAAGGGAATAGGGGATTCTGGCAGATACATGATCCTTTTACCTTCTTTCAGTAATTGAAAATATTTAAACCTTGGTTTTGAATGAACAGGGAAAGAACGTATTTTTGCTTTGCTTGCCAAGTTGGAAGCTGTCAGTACCATACTTAGTACTGCATCTCTCAGTTCTTTTCATTGAAATGATTGTACTGTTATTTCTAAAATGTTAGTATAAACATCCCAATTGTAGGTGGCTGGGTCTGTCTGTTGATGAACTTGTGAATAAAACAGATGAGATTGAATCTAGCCAGTACTGACAAATCCTGAATGGAAGAGACAATAAAAGAATGGGTTCCTCTAGTCTGGGTTGAGTCCTTGTCAGTTTGTGTTGGTTTTTTTTTTTATAGCTGTGTTCAGCAGGGATTAATATTCGTCAGTACCTGTCACTGCATTCCCTGCTCCTGTTTGCTTTCCCTCTGTGCATCTCTTGTGTGCTGAGTGTCTTAGAGCCTCTTTTCAGTGTTCAATTAATCTTTAGGGTCATGGCTCCTCCTGATGCTTTGATCAGCACTTACATGGGTAGCAATTTATTTCAGCAGTGACAGATCATTTCCTTGGCAGGCGTGGGCAGAACAAAAAAGCAAAAACCCTAAAAATCTGCTTCCAGAGCTGACTTCTGAATGACTTGTTCAAATCAAGTAACGTTCCTCTCCCTCCCCACCTTTCCTCACTCATCCTTCCCAGACAAAAGCCAAACAGACACCCCTAACTTCCCCTCCCCCCAGCCCCAGTATCCATAGTAGATGTATTTTTCAAAATGCATTGCAGGCTGTGAGGCAAAGCAAAGACAAAATTTAATGGTTCAGGGGTGATTACTAAAATGATAGGTGGTGTATTTTCAGGGCCTTGGTTGCGTTGTATTGAGTGTCTGGGCTTGAGAGGTTTTTTCATTAATTTTTATGTGTCCTGACAACAATGAAACAACTCAAGCGGTAGATTTCTGAAAGAAAATCAGTAGTTAAAGTCACTATTCATCAGTAGAATGATTTAATACTGATCAGGCTGTTTTATATATAGGATATGCTTTGTGTTATGTCAGAGTGATTATTTATTTCATGTTGACTGTCTGCTAAGTGCAATATGTGGTCTCTGTAAAATCCCTGTAGTGCTGGCAGTTTTCAGAGATTTGAGTAAGAAATGCCTTATCTCTTTTTGCATCCTCACTGCTGATGCCTTTTTGTTGTTTGTGGTACCTCTTGTTCTATGCTGTTCTCCACTCTTCAAAGAACTATTGCATAGTGAGAGCTGATTTATTCTGTGGCAGGAAGCATAAGCTCTTTGAAGAATCTATTCAGTTGCACAGTTGTTCAAAATAACTACCAGTTGAAGGTTCGTCTTTTTATCTGATCAAATGAATTCTGATAAATATGGCAAAATTTTCCATAATTTTCTGTAATGAGTTGATTTTCTGATGCTTATTACTGTCCTTGGGGTGTAGGGCAGTGGTGTCACTTTGCTTTCAAAAGCTTCTTGCTCACACTTTGTTACAGAGAAACTCATGGAATATATAAACACTGAGGGTTGTGCTGTGATAGTTGCTAAAGTTGATCAGAGTCATAGAGCATATCAGAAAGGAAGATCCAGAGTCAGAATAACTTGCAGGTATTACCTCAGTAAGTAGCTCCTTTCCTCACCCGACTATAAAAAATATTTGAAGCATCTATTTTCATACTTATCATAAACATAAAAATCTTGGGGAAGATGGAGAGCTGGTTTATAACGCACATATTAATAACAAAATATGAACACATGCAGTAAACTGCTTGATATCAAAACTAAATATTGCTGTCATATTGGCAGAAAATGTGCCACTGATAGAAATAAGGTTGAACAGTTGTTTCATGTGATGCTTCTTAAAAGACATCTCAATTAAGACTTAGCAGATGTTAGAGAAGGTTTTGAGGATTGGATTATCTTTCGAATATGTGCTCCTGACCACACTAACGTAACTGTTGAGTCATTGAAACGGGGCTTGTTGGAGACAAAGATTAATTGGGGAAAATTGCCTAACTCTTCCCTGAGAGTCCATTTCTCCAGTGAAATTTTTGTTAGGCTTGCAGCCCCATATCAGGTTCTGAGAGTGTGTGGCAGAAGCCCTCAAGGAGAGCGGACGAAGCTGTGCTTTCACAGCCTGGCTTCATTCCAGGTTCCAATCTAGATTCCAGGATTCCAATCTAGAGCTGTAGTGGGACTCGTGATGATCGGTGTTTGTTCTTTGCCTGCCAAAAGAAGGAAGAGCTGAGTGTGGCCCATAACCTGTTTGAACCTATACGCTCTGTTTAATTGAACCGGAGACCATGTATTTGTTAACTGATGATTTTGAGTCTTCCCAAAGAATACATTTAAGCACAATAAATTAGTGAAATCCGCTATGCACTGCATAGACTAGGTCCACTTCATTTGGAGCCAGGTATTTAAGAGCTGAGCTATGTCTTTCAGGAAGTTACCATCCCACTTAATTGTATCCCCATGCTTCCTTTTATTTGTGGCATTATGCTCGAATTTGATAGAGTATCTTAGTACAGCAAATTCTCAAAGATGAAAATAGTAAAATCTTTTTTATTATTTGGGGAGGTGAAGGATGGCACCTCAAAACACCTGGGTATTACCACGCTTCAGTTAGCAAAATTAGACCAAAACATCTTGCCCCAAATTATTAGGAAGAAAAATCTAAAGGTGAGGAATTAAAATCTAAAGGTAAGAAAAATCTAAAGGGACAGTATTTAGGTGCTTGATACACTTCTGAGGATGAAAGAATGTCTAGTCTTGACTTTAGCCTCCAAACTTTAGAAAACATGAACAAAACCTGTCAACTGCAAATATTTATTAAACAGCTGTTAAAGTGAAATTTTTGTAATTACAAGAAAAGCAGATACTTGGAAGTACTGGATAGCTGCTTGTTACTACTTCGTATCCGTTTGACAAGAGTCAGGAGCATAACTTTTAAGGCTATCTGTAGTAGGGGTGTAGACAAGTAAATAACACCTCACAGAAGAATTGTGTTTGATTTCAGAGGATCAGGGGCTGGTGGAGCTGGTCTGACAAAGAAAGGGAAGAGTGGATTTGGTAGGAGGCTTGCCAGACTGGTCAAGGACTGCTTTAAACTAGATGTGTTGGGGGAGGGGCATCACTCCATCCCAACACACCCAGTCACTTCCCAGCACTTATAGTAAGCGTTCAGAGCAATGTAGAGATATCCCAGCTTCTCCAGCCAATGAGCCGGCTTTAGCTGGAGCTCGGCTCATGACGCCTCTATACAAATGCCCGTAGCATGGGTAACAAAACAAGACGAATTAGAGATGTGTGCACGTCTACAGGGGTATGATACAATAGGCATCACAGAAACATGGTGGGATGGCTCCTATGACTGGAGTGTTGGAATGGAAGGTTACAGGCTCTTTAGGAAAGACAGGCCTGGTAGGCTTGGGGGGGGGAAGTTGCTATTTATGTTAGGGATAGGCTGGAGAGTATGGAACTCTGCCTGGGGACAGTGAGCAGTCAATAGAGAGTTTGTGGGTCAGGGTTAAAGGGGGAACAGCAATAGGAGACATTATTATAGAATCATAGAATCATAGAATAGTTAGGGTTGGAAAGGACCTTAAGATCATCTAGTTCCAACCCCCCTGCCAGGGGCAGGGACACCTACGCACTAAACCATGCCACCCAGGCTCTGACCAGCCTGCCCTTGAACACTGCCAGCAATGGAACATTCACAATTTCACTGGGCAACCCATTCCAGTGCCTCACCACCCTTACGGTAAAGAATTTCTTCCTCATATCCAATCTAAACTTTCCCTGTTTGAATTTGAACCCTTTACCCCTTGTCCTATCACTACAGTCCCTAATGAAGAGTCCATCCCCAGCACCCCTAGAGGCCCCCTTCAGGTACTGGAAGGCTGCTATGAGCTCTCCTGTTACAGATTCCATGAGATATAGCCCTAGAGGACAGGGGGCCGAAGACTGTTGGTTGATATTCAAGGATCACCTGCTGCAAGCTCAGGAGCGATACATCCCTATTAGAAGGAAGTGCTGAAGGAGGGCCAGGAGACCTCCTTGGATGTATAAGGAGCTACTGAGGAAAATCCAAATGAAAAAAGAGGCTTATACAAGGTGGAAGCAAGGACAGGCGATCTGGGAAGAATACAGGGATGTTGTCCAGAAAGCTAGGGACCAGGTTAGAAAACCTAAGGCCCAATTAGAATTAAACCTGGCTAGGGATGTTAAGGATAACAGGAAGGGATTCTATAGGTACATTGCAAATAAAAGACAGACTAGGGACAACATAGGCCCTCTCCAGAAGCTATCAGGAGAACTGGCTACCCTGGATTTGGAGAAGGCTGAGGTTCTTAATGACTTCTTTGCCTCAGTCTTCACCAGCAAATGCTCTGACCACACCACCCAAGTCTTGGAAGGCAGACACAGGGACAGTGAGAATGAAGACCCTGGGCCCACTGTAGGAGAGGATCTGGTTCGAAACCATCTTAGGAATCTGAACGTATACAAATCCATGGGACCAGATGAAATCCATCCGCGGGTCCTGAAGGAGCTGGAGAATGAAGTTGCTAAGCCACTGTCCATCATATTGGAAAAATCATGGCAGTCAGGTGAAGTTCCCAATGACTGGAAAAAGGGAAATATAACCCCCATTTTCAAGAAGGGGAAAATGGATGAGCTGGGGAACTACAGAGCAGTCAGCTTCACCTCTGTGCCTGGCAAAATCTTGGAGCAGATTCTCCTGGAAGGCATGCTGAGGCACATGAAAAACAACAAGGCGGTTGGTGACAGCCAGCATGGCTTCACTAAGGGGAAATCCTGCCTGACCAATCTGGTGGCCTTCTATGATGAGGCTATGGAACTGGTGGGCAGGGGTAGAGCAGTTGATGTTATCTACCTGGACTTGTGCAAAGCATTTGACACTGTCCCACATGACATTCTTGTCTTTAAGTCGGAGAGACATCAATTTGATAGGTGGACCACTCGGTGGATAAAGAACTGGCTGGATGGCCGCACACAAACAGTAGTGCTCCATGGCTCAATGTCCAGCTGGAGACCAGTAACGAGTGGTGTCCCTCAGGGGTCGGTGTTGGGACGGGTCTTGTTCAACGTCTTTGTTGGAGACATGGATAGTGGGATTGAGTGTGCCCTCAGCAAGTTTGCTGATGACACCAAGCTGTGTGGTTCGGTTGATACCCTGGAGGGAAGGAATGCCATCCAGAGGGATCTTGAGATGCTTGTGAAGTGGGCTGATGCCAACCTGATGAAGTTTAACCATGACAAGTGCAAGGTCTTACACCTGGATTGGAGCAATCCCAGGCACAGCTCCAGGTTGGGCAGAGAAGAGATTAGAGAGCAGCCCTGCAGAGAAGGACTTGGGGGTGTTGGTTGATGAGAAAATGAACATGAGTGGGCAGTGTGTGCTCGCAGCCCAGAAAGCCAACCGTATCCTGGGCTGCATCAAAAGGAGCGTGACCAGCAGGTCAAGGGAGGAGATGATCCTGCCCCTCTCCTCTGCTCTTGTGAGACCTCACTTGGAGTACTGTGTGCAGTTCTGGTGTCCTCAACATAAAAAGGACATGGAACTGTTGGAACAAGTGCAGAGGAGGGCCACGAGGATGATCAGGGGACTGGAGCACCTCCCGTATGAAGCTAGGCTGAGAAAGCTGGGGCTGTTCATCCTGGAGAAGAGAAGGCTGCATGGAGACCTCATAGCAGCTTTCCAGTATCTGAAGGGGGGCTACAGGGATGCTGGGTATGGACTCTTCATGAGGCACTGCAGTTACAGGACAAGGGGTAATGTGTTCAGACTGAAACAGGGGAAGTTTAGATTGGATATGAGGAAGAAATTCTTTCCTGTGAGGGTGATAAGGCACTGGAATGTGTTGCCCAGGGAAGTTGTGAATCCTCCATCGCTGGTGGTGTTCAAGGGCAGGTTGGACATAGCCTTGGGGTGCATGGTGTAGTGGTAGGTGTCCCTGCTCCTGGCAGAGGGGTTGGAACCTGATGATCTTAAGGTCGTTTCCAGCCCTAACTATTCTATGATTCTATGACACATACACGCAGTATGCTGTATACATTTTAACCACTTCTGATGTCCTGGGTTTGGTTTGTGTCATGAGTTCAGCCGTAGCAGTCATTTTTCTCCTTCTTGGTAGCTGGTGCAGTGCTGTGTTTTTGATTTTGGGCCTGGGAGCAGCGCTGATAACACCAGTGTTTTCAGTTACTGCTTGGTAATGTTTTGGTCTGGCCAAGGACTTTCTGAGTCTCATGCTCTGCCAGGGAGGAGGGGAAGCCGGGAGGAAGCAGAGACAGGACACCTGACCCAAACTGACCAAAGAGGTTATTCCATACCACAGCATGTCATGCCCAGGATGTGAAGATGGAGGGCAGAAACCCGGAAGGGTGTGGTGGTGCTTTTGGGGGTTTCGCTGTTGGGGGTGCACTGGCTGGGTCGGGCTTGGTGAGCAGTTGTATTCTCTTTCCTTGTATTTCTCTTGTATTATTCTTGGTGGTAGCAGTAATGATTTGTGTTATACCTTAGTTACTAAACTGTTCTTATCTCAACCTGTGGGAGTTGCATTCTTTTGATTCTCCTCCCCATCCCCCCGGGACTGAGGGATGAAAGAGAGGGCAGTGAGTGAGTGACAAAAACTGTGTGTGGGGGGGTTTAGAGGCTTAATCTTTTTCAGGAAAAAAGTGAAAGTAAATGGGGGCAAATAAAGTAAAAATTAGACAATTTCATATTTTTGAAGTAATAGGGTTTCAGTGAGTTTTTTGTTTTGTTTTTTTTTTTTTCTGTATAGTCCTCACCTTCATGATTTGAGAGGTAATTAAGGTATTTGTAATATCCCACTAGTTTGATCAGAGCTCCTGTTTGTGACATTTTGTAATGAGTATATAGCTTATAAATAACAGTTTGAAGGTATAAGGTTATACAGAGATAATTGCACAGCTGAAATGCATTGGCACAAGGCCAAAGGCTAAGCACTTTCCACCATTCCTTCTAAATTGAATAACTTCACTTTATGAAGTGTATCATCAGAAATTTTCATTACTCCCAGAGGGCAAACTAAGTTTAATAAAAATCCAATTCCGTATTACCCATATGTATGAGTATTTATATTTTTTGCATCTTTCTTTGTCAATTACATTTCTCGCTTACTGGCTGTGTGTGAATGCATTGGTCGTAGTTTCTGCCTGTGTGTTTCTACACTTTTAAACTGTTTTACCTCTCTGAAACAGACTTCCTTTAAGTCTGCCTTCTGACATGATTGTGAGACCCAGCAGGATTTTTGAAACAAAGCAAAACTAAACATGCTCCTTTCACTAAACCGTAGTTTCTCACAGTCCTCTGAATCCCACCATCCTGGATTCCACTTGGCCCACATAGTGTCTATTTGACTCATCTGTTTCAGTCCTCAAACCCAGTATTTGTATATTCTTTTCTTCATATTTTATGTTAAATAGCATATTCTGCATGCAAGGCAAAGTATTTTGTGGATTCTGAGGCAATCTGAGAAACCCTTTAGTGAAGGTGAAACTAAGGTGGAATGTTTTTCCATTTTCTCCTTGTGATAAATTAGTGACTTACATGAAATGAAATGTATCAGTCCACCTCTTTTAGTACTCTCCTTTTACAACATTACAGTCTTGTTACAAGTGCATTCTTTCCACTCTTTTCCATGCCTTTTCACTCCTCTTCTCCCCACTTCCCAAAAAAGAGGACTTCTGTTGTCTTCATACAACAGCTGTTTCTTCTTCTTAGCGTAAGAAAGAACATTCTGTATAAAGAACAGTATAGGAAAGGGACTGGTGTACAGAAATATTTACCCAGGATAATCTTTCAGCCTCTATCTCTGTGTGATTCGGGGACTTGCTTTTTCAGAGATGCTGTCTTTATTACTTGAAGGATTTTTTCATCTATGAATTTATCAGTTTAAAAAAATGCATGTACTGTTACAGAAACAAAGAATAGCTTTTGGTAGAATTATCCTACTGCTAATGTTTTGGTATCTGGGTTTGTTCTTTTTTTTAAAAAAAGATTTTTTTCTAGCCCCAAAATTAATTTTAGAAATTAATAACAAATGGCTTTTGTTGATCATAACATTGCATTAAAAAGTTTCGCACCAGTTAGCTAATACCCTCAGTCTATTATACTCCCTGTACTTAGAACAAGGCTTTAGGGAAACCAAAGAGTAGTCATAATTGGGAATACTTCGAGGAAAAATTAATAATGTTACCATTTATAAATCTGTGCAACCTGTTACGCAGTTGTTGCTTTTTTTTGTGTTGGATGAAACAGTGCTTATACAATTTTTCTCTACAGGTTATTGACATGCCAGAACACAATCCTGGAGATATGGGTGGAACAATGAGACTGGGGAAGAGGAAGACTGTTTTCAAAACGCAAAATTCCATTTTAAGTAAGTTACACTTCTGCTCTTATGACTTGCCTTTTGCATAGGAACTCTGTAACATAGCAAAGCAAAAATGCCAAAGCACATTTTGTTGTAGTACTAGAACCTCAGGCAAGCATTTGGGTGATAGCTTTCCTGAGCTCATTCATTCTGATCCTGTTCCCATATACGTTTACCCAGGATTGGAATGTAAAGAAAGAAATGAGAGACATCTAGAAGTCCCAGTGAAAAGATCAGTTAGGGTCCAACACTTTAAATAAACAGTGAGGAATCTGTTGAGATAACTAAAAAGCAAATAGTTTAAGTCATTATTTTTTGGGTAAGATCAGAACATTTTATTTTCTTTATGAGTTGATAGGATGTGTGAACCAGGACTGCTTGTTCTACCACTGAAGCTTTTTGGTACCCAAGTCTCCTATGCATTATGCTCTTGACAGACCTAAATACTGCTTGTCATTCTCTAGAGTTGCCAGTATACCTCAGCTTTAAATGTCACCTGGCCTCACTGCCATAGTCCTCACTTTATGAAAGACTCATAGAAAGCTCTGGTAATTTACTCAGGAAATCTTATTCCTGTTTTTGATGCTTTACAACTTGAATGGAAATAATTCAATTTGAAAAGGCAGTTTCTTAAAATTAATGTATATTTGCATTTTTGTAAAATTACAGTACTGTCATTCCACAATTTTTTGAGATCTTGGCAGTCTAGTTCCTGTACCAACCATTAAGTGAGATAGTAGTCCTAATGGCACTGAGATAAACTGAGAGCAAAGTTTGAGCCACAACTGTACGTGAGAGATATGATTAAATTCTGGTTTACTGCGTGCTTCTAACTTAACTCCTTGTTTCTCTGGAATTCAGAGTGTTCCAGATTAGGCTTAGTGAACTGCAAGAGTCCTTTGGGTAGTGAAGTCAAGAAAAGAAAGGAAAACAATATTCTCTGTCATTGGAGGTATTCTGCCAGCTGCCATGCATAATCTATTAAAATGGAACAGATGCTACTAAAAGGCTTCCTTTGCTGCACTTATTGTGTACAACTGTTGTAAAACCCTGAAGGGATTTTATGTTGCTTGTTCATTCAAACTTACTTTATTTTAGGCTTTACAATTTAAATTAGAATGTGGCCTTTAGACTCTAGTCTACCTAAGCTATTTCTGCTTAAGAAATGTTGAATGTGAATCCTGAATAAACTTGAGTAACATAAATGAAAAGAAATTAGTCGTCACTCAGAAAGGCATAAACTTGGAGTGTCCTGTTATATTGTAAATTTGGCATTTTTAAGTTACATTAAAGTGTTGTATTAAAGCAATACATTAGCATTAATTTCTCGTTTGTTGTATATTCAGGGAAACTTTATGGTGATGAAATGTTTGTGGAGGAGCGGCATAGGCATCGATACGAGGTAAGCACTGCTAGTGTAGGTTGTACTCAGAAGTTAAAGCTCAAGCAAGTTACGTTTCTCTTGGTAGGCATGATTCTCCTTAAAGCCAGTGGAGAAACATAACCCAAAATTTAGTAATAGATAGTATAATTTAGATCAAAAGGAGCCTCTTCAGTCTTCTGGTCCAGCTTCCTGTTTTGAGCTGAGCCAGCTTCAAAATTAGATCAGACTGTTTAGGATTTTGTTCCATCTAGTTTGAATCTCTCTGAAGATGTTGATCTTTTGACAATCTGTTCCAATGCTTAACCACTTCATTATGATCCCTTTTTTCCTTTGTATCTAATAGGACATTTCCTTTGGGAGTTTGCCTTCTATTTCTCAGTCTTGTGCTGTGAATCTCTCAGAATAGTCTGGTTCAGTCTTTTTTATACCATTCCATTAAATAGTTGAAGTCAGCAACAAGATCCACTCTCTGCCTTCTCTTCTCGAGGCTGAACAAATCCAGCTCATCCAGTCTCTCATCATATGCTGCATGTGGTCCAGCCCCCTAATCATCCTGTTTGGGACTCCTAAGGACTTGCAACATTTTGCCAATCTTTCTTGTACTGAGGGGCCTGAAACCAGGCACAGTATTGCAGAGGTGTTCTTGCCAGTGGTCAATAGAGAGGAATAATCAGTGTACTGTTTCTATGGTAGAGAAGTTGCAGTGTTTTAGCAAAATGGTGTTGGAGAGTGATGTAAGAGATTACTTGACTTTCTGTGAAGTATTTGAAAGCTAAAGGCTTATAATCCTTAAATGCATTGATCCTTGGCTGATTTGGCTTGTTTAACAGCTTAGATTGTGTCCAAGTAGTGCACATTCTTTTCTATGTGGTAGACTTCAGGCATCAAATGTAGGTGGACTTCAGGCATCTACAACTTGGAGGCTAATACAGATCACTTGCTTCCTACCATTCAACTCTGTATGCCTTTTGTATAGGTCCTCTCCTCTGTCTGAGAAATCTCTGTGTATTCAAGGTACTGTCATTTGAGGAAATAGGTGAGAGCTGGACTCTTAGAGTTATTTCTAAGATAGTTCAGAAGTGACCTGACTCCACCAGTATCTACAGAGGGGCCTGAGTTATGAGATGTGTGCATGGTACAAACTGATCCAGACCATGTTAAGTTTCCTTAAACAGCTCGGAGGAGAATTTGATCGTGGTAAAGGTGCTCAGAGTTTGAATAGTAACTGAGTGGTTAGAACATCACCAAGGAAATGAAACAGCTCACTGCAGAGCTCTTCAGTTTGAAGGAGGAGCTGAACCACAGCTTGTGTCATAACCACTGAAATGCAGTGTTCAAAAAGGAGGTAGCCTTTATGCCTACTGTAGTGGGTCATTTGAAAAATGAGAAATGCCAGCTGCTCAGAATCAAGAGGACAGCAAGCAGAAGAGACCCTGGCTTTAACCTTTTGAATATTATGTAGTAAGTTTTATAATTACTAATTCACTTCTTATTAAATAAGCATGCCCACTTTTACAAATTTGTACCTGAGAGTTGTTAAAACAAGAAAGCAAAAGTTCCCAACTCTTTTCTCAATCCTTTTTATTCTCGTATGCATACTGAAAACATTACAAATAACCTCTAGTGTTTGTTAAATCCAGAAATAAATAGAATTACAATTATTGTTACTTTGAATGTTTCAGGTGAACCCAGAGTTGACTCACTGCTTTGAAGAGAAAGGTCTGAAATTTGTTGGCCATGATACGGAGGGGAACAGGATGGAAATTATTGAACTGGAGAGTGAGTGTCTTACTTGTCTGTAGTACTTTCTAAATCTATTAAAACCATGTAAACTATCAGTTGTTCAGTTCTTAAATGCATATGGGAATAATATTTATCTGTCATAACAGCCAAGATCATGTTGGGAAATCCTGCTGACTCCACCTGTGTTGCAGTGGGTGAAGATTCAGAGGGTGTTAGGAGACGTCTTACTCTTGTCAAGGATTGTGTGTGTATTTGCTTATCAGGGAGATACATGCTCCTTTTCCAAAAGGTCCTAATTCTAGCTCAGTGGGATTTGGATGAGTAGAATCATAGAGTGATGTAGGTCAGCTAGTCTAGCCTTCTGCTTCAACACAAGGCTACCTTCAAATAGGGATCAGGTTGCTGAGAGCTGTATCAGTCAAGTTATGAGTATCTCCAAATATGCTGTTTGTTGGATTTCAGACCACTCACCACTAGTCTTTGAACCCAGTAGTCCAGCCATTTTTTAACACACTTTGTAGTCTACCCATAGTCCGTAGCTTCCAAATTGGATGCTAGGAAACTATATCAAAATCCTTGCACTGTGAAGTTAGGATAAAGGAAGGCTACTGCTCTCCCTTAATCCAAAGACTGGCTGTTCCCAAGGCTGTTGTGCCCGATTGTCTTCCTGCCCTTCATGTGTCTGTGAATGCTTGGAGGAGGGTTTGTTTCATAATCTTGCCATAAACAGAGGTTAGGTTGACTGTCCTGTTGTTCCTTCCATCTTTCTTTTTGTCTTAAAGAAGAGCATGGTGACTGCCTTTTTCCAGTCATCAGAGAACTTTCATGGTCACCTTGGCATTTCAAAGATATAAACCATCTTCACAATGACATTGGCCTGCTCCCTAAACACCCTCTGATATTCTTACTTAGATACCAATAACTAATATGTGTTCAGTTTACTTCAGTATATGAAATATGTATTTATGCAGTACAGCCGAAGTATAAACCACTGCTGGAATAAATTTCTTAGAGAGGATGTGAAACCTCCATCCTTGCTGGTAGTAACCTTCAAAACTTTACTAGAAAAAGCCATCAGCAACCTGATGTAACTTTGAACTTGACCCTGCTTGAGCAGAAGGTGAGGCTAGAGACCTCTCAAGATGTCTTCCAATTAATTTGTGTCTCTCTCAGTTACCGTTTATTTAGAATTATAGAAAAAAAGTATGAAAATCAAATAAAAGCAAGCTCCTTTCTTTCACAGAAGTGATTCAGATGAGGGTTTGATACTGTAGAAATCTCGTAGATTGAGGCTGCTCTACCAAGGAAGAGCTGATGTCTTTTCTAAAAGGTTCTGAAATAAAAAGGAACTACACTGCATATATTTGGTGCATGCAACACAGGGTAGCTCTTAGAAACAGTCCCTTTAATTTTGCTTGATTCTTTGGTCAACTCCTTGCTTTTAAGTCACTGTTGGCTAAATGTCTATCAGCAACCTGAAGATGAAGGTACAAGTTTTTTTTGTTTTCTTATATGTCCTCTAATTGCTGTTGGTTAAGATAAAATCCATGAATGGAAGCATGAATTTATCATAAGAATATGTTATCATCCCCTGGAGTGCTATTTGTGACATGATGCTCCTGAAGATTCATTTTATGTACTCCATGGTGTGTTGAAGAACAGCACTGTTTTTAGAACCAGGGTTTGAATACAGACACCTACCAGTAATGTGAAACAGCTGCCCCACAGGGAGTAATCTGAGAGTGAAGAGTACATGCGAATTCATAAAATACTAATTGTCATGGTGGGTTTTGCTTACTATGTTCCTGATATATTACCTTTGTTATGCATGCTGGTGTTGGAGAGCTATTTTGCCTGCCGTGTCTGGAAGAATTTCCATAGAAAGCATAGTGAAATAAATCAGGCAGAATTTTTAAATTTCATGTTACTGTGGAAAGAATAAAAGCAGCAGTAAAACCTGAAATTATTTCACAAAGGGCTGCAAGGAGACTCTGATTACTAAAAAACCCCCAATGATTGTGTGGAGGAAGGTGGGTTGGAACAGAAGCACAAAAATAACAGTACACCAGATAGGTTAGACAAAGCTTTTAAGAAAAATATTCCCACAGGAAATATTTGATGCTTTGTCATTGTCATGTTTTACACCTTTAAAGAACTAAATTGCGTAGTAAAGAAGTTATGCGATAAATTTAGGATCCAGATTCTCTGTAAGGCATAGCAGCAGAGAGAAGAGCAGTATTTTTCCAACCCAAACCATTCTATGATTCTATATTATCTTTATAGAAGAAAAACAAAGCTTTCTTCTTGTCACTTATTACGTACTGCACAGAAATTCCTTGAATGGGATTATTTTGGAAATTGTTGAACCAGAAGAGATCTGTAGTTAATTTCATTCAGTGTCCTGGCACTAGAAGTGATTAATGTTATTTCCTTTAAAACAATATTCAGAGAAGGAGCAGGTGCACATCATGGAATACAGCGAAAACATTTTTCCTTCCTTCCCTTTGAAAGAAGGCAAAAGGAAAGCAGAAGCAGTAGTTAAAAGAATTGATTTGACTGGGAAATAGAGCGCTGAAGGCTGAAGAGAGATGAAGCACTATGGCTTGTTTGTCTTAGCAGGCAGAGTTGAATGATAGTGATAGTCATCCTTAATCGCACAGGCCAAGCAGCAGGAAAGAGCAGCACCATCAGAATTAATGGCAGTATATATAAATTGGCAGTAACAAAGATGCCCTGTGAATTATGAAAAGGTTTCAAAGCAAAAGGAAAGAGTATTGTAAGAGTTTTCTAGTAGGAGCAAAAAAAACTAGGGGGTGTTATGGCAGAACCTTGACCCTGTGTGCTTGAGACTACATGATGTAACTGCATTCAATAACAGGAGACTGGACTTAATGTCCCAGGAGATGGATTCCAGGCCTAATTATTTGAAGCTTGTTCCCCACGGTTTTCTCTGTATGTTGCTTTCATATCCATCTCTTAGTGTGTAAATAGTGGCTGTATGGTGGTGCTTGGTCCTTTAGGAACTATTTTATTTTTTTCCCTCAGATATGTATGGATGCATGTTTTGAATATACATGCATAAATATATATTGGAAACCAGACTACTATGAAAATAACATGATAAATGGAGGCTTCATGGTTGCTTCTCCCTCCCTCCCCCCATTCCCATGTCAGTACGGATTTATTATTCAGCTTTGAAGTACATCATTGTGCATGTTAGGGTCGAATCACAGCATGGTTTTTCCTTAATTTGTCTTACTAATCTTCTGCCTCTGTTGTCAGTTGCTTTTTGTGGAAAAAGTAAAGATATCCTGCTGCCTCACACTTAAATTCACACGTGCTGATCTGGTTTATTGAATTCTGTGAAATCTTCAATAACTGTTGTTTTACTATCTTCCTCCTACATCTTAGAATTTTTTTTGACATCTCTCTTGTAGATCACCCATATTTTGTAGGAGTTCAGTTCCACCCAGAGTTTTCCTCAAGACCTATGAAACCTTCACCTCCATACCTTGGACTGTTGCTGGCAGCAACTGGGACACTCAGTGCGTACATGCAACGTGGATGTAAACTGTCTCCAAGGTAATCTTTCCTACTTACTTGCCTGAGGTTTGAAGTCACATTTTTTGGAAGGACTACCTTGTCCTTCAATTCAGGAGTCTGTGAAAGGAAAAGGAGTTCTTAATGTACTGATTTACTTGTTCCTGTGCATGCCTGACATAAACCCTGGTAAAAAGGTGTCTAAGCAGTAAGCACAGTTCCTGACTTCCTCGTTTTCAGAGGCTATTAGGGCTAAAGATGGATCCATACTTTATAACCAGAAAGAAGAAAAAAAACCTTTAACAAATTCATGTGAAATTAGTGGCCTCCTGTGTTAACTTTCAGTAACAGTAGTTTCACAGGGAAAGGTATTCGTCAGAGGATCAAATAATGAAATGAAATTCTTATCTGGTTGTATTTGAATGATGATAGTAAACCTAAAAAAGAAAACACTGATTTTATTTTGCAGTAGCTAAATAATTAATACCATCTAGCAGAGATAGGCCTGAAACAAAGTGATTGGAATACTGTTGGACTTATAGAAGGGTTTGGATCTAGATCAAAACTGAATGGTTCAGCCAAACTAAAATTATTTGTCCCAGTTCCCTTGGACACAGAGTTTTTGGTTTATTGAATGTAGCAATAGTTTTTAGCTAGTGTAAACTCATTCTTGTATATTTCAGTGATATCAATAACAGTTATAATTTCATTACAATAAAAATAATAAAAAGGTCAGAGGGAAGTCTAGGGTACAATTACGAAAAAAGAAAAACAAAAATTAAAAAAGAAAATCACAAGGACTTAATAAGACAGAACAGATCCAATGCTGACTTACTGCCTTTTCCTCCACACAAGGCACCAAACTTACTAGTTTTGTGGGGGTGCCTTTTTGGATTTTCTTACGTTTTTTTTTTTTTTTTGAGCTTCCTTTCTATTAAAATTAGGTCCTTTTCTTAAGCGAGAAATAGAAATTTTGTTCTGGCTTGGTGTCCTGGGTTCAGCAGTAGCAGTCATTTTTCTCCTTCTTGGTAGCTGGTGCAGTGCTGTGTTTTTGATTTTGGGCCTGGGAACAGCGCTGATAACACCAGTGTTCTCAGTTACTGCTTGGCAGTGTTTTGGTCTGGCCAAGGACTTTCTGAGCCTCATGCTCTGCCAGGGAGGAGGGGAAGCCGGGAGGAAGCAGAGACAGGACACCTGACCCAAACTGACCAAAGAGGTATTTCATACCACAGCACATCATGTCCAGGATGTGAAAATGGAGGGCAGAGACTCGGAAGGTTGGGGGTTTGCTGTTGGGGGTGCACTGGTAACTGTTTTTATCTCAACCTGTGGGAGTTGCATTCTTTTGATTCTCCTCCCCATCTCCCCAGGACTGGGGGAAGAAAGAGAGGGAGGGAGGGAGGGAGGGAGTGGGAAAAACTGTGTGGCTTCGAGGCTTAAACCATGACAGTTCCTTTTGGCACCCAACATGGGGCTTGGCCTCAGGGCTCGGCTTCTCCTCCTGCGGCTCGGTGGCTGCCGGGCTGGGCTTGGCAGGGGAGCTCAGCTCCTGGTCCCGGGGTCCTCGCTCCCAGGCCGATTCAGTGTCCGGCGGCTCCCGGGGCAGCCTTCCCCTAGGCTTCCCACAGCCTCGCGAAGACGGCGGCGAGGACTAGGGCCAGAACAGTGAAGAGCAGCCGGAAGGCCAGGTACGAATCCACATCCACGTCCGCCCCCCTGCTTCTGGAGCCTGCCCGTATTACAAGCCATTCCAATAAAGTACAATGAAACAAGAACCTTAACCCAAAACCCGTATCTGAAAAATGCTAAGATAACAAATACCAGCTGTAAGTAAGGTACAACAGGCTGAAACCATGAACTCAAGAGAATCAAGAGCAACAAGTTTGAGAGCCAATAAATCAGCATTGTGACGAGTGGCTATTAATCCTGTCATTATCTCAACCCTTCCAGCCCCACGTTGGGCGACAAAAGGAACTGTTGTGGTTTAAGCCTCTAAGCCACGCAGTTTTTCTCACTCACTCACTCCTCTCTTTCTTCCCCCAGTCCCGGGGGGATGGGGAGGAGAATCAAAAGAATGCAACTTCCACAGGTTGAGATAAGAACAGTTTCGTAACTAAGGTATAACACAAATCACTACTGCTACCACCAATAATAATACAAGAGAAATACAAAGGGAATACAACTGCTCACCATGCCCGACCCAGCCAGTGCACCCCCAACAACAAAGCCCCAACCTTCCAGGTCTCTGCCCTCCATTTTTCATCCTGGACATGACGTGCTGTGGTATGGAATACCTCTTTGGTCAGTTTGGGTCAGGTGTCCTGTCTCTGCTTCCTCCCGGCTTCCCCTCCTCCCTGGCATAGCATGAGACTCAGAAAGTCCTTGGTCAGACCAAAACATTACCAAGCAGTAACTGAAAACACTGGTGTTATCAGCGCTGTTCCTAGGCCAAAAGTCAAAAACACAGCACTGCACCAGCTACCAAGAAGGAGAAAAATGACTGCTACTGCTGAACCCAGGACACCAACCCAGACCAAATCAGTCTATTTTGGTACTCTGCTCCTTATGGCTATCAGTTGCCTTTCATAAATGCACTTCTTTGCTCACCATGGCCAATTGTGCAGTGGTGTATGTACATGCAGAATTTCTTAACAGTCTGGAAACTACAGCTTGATTGATACACTCCTATTACCGTATCCTGTCGTTGGTATTAATGGTCATTATCTACCTTTTAAAATTTTTGCCAGTGCATTACACAGTTCAAATTTTTGTGGCGCCTGGCATGAGGGAATCATAGAATCATAGAATCGTTAGGGTTGGAAAGGACCTTAAGATCATCCAGTTCCAACCCCCCTGCCAGGCGCAGGGACACCTCACACTAAACTGTGCCACCCAAGGCTCTATCCAGCCCAGCCTTGAACACCACCAGCGATGGAGCATTCACAACTTCCCTGGGCAACCCATTCCAGTGCCTCACCACCCTTACAGTAAAGAATTTCTTCCTCATATCCAATCTAAACTTCTCCTCTTTGAGTTTGAACCTGTTACCCCTTGTCCTCTCACTACAGTCCCTAATGAAGAGTCCCTTCCCAGCATCCCTATGGGCCCCTTGAGATATTGGAAGGCTGCTATGAGGTCTCCATGCATCCTTCTCTTCTCCAAGCTGAACAGCCCCAACTTCAAGCTCAGTGATTTTCAGTCTTTTCCTGATGTGAGCACTCTCTGTCTCACAGTTCATCTTGTTTCCCAGGTCCCAATATCCTTCCTCTTATTGCTTCCTCCCATAAGTATACCTATTAATCTCTCTGATATAAAGAAAAATTACTTTTTTAAAATGGGTGATCTGCATGTGTCCTAATTTAGATTTAAATCCCTTAGCATTACAGCAAATATATTTTCTAACTGTGACTTTAAGTTTCAGCACTTCCTGAATGTGCTGCAGTTAGGCTTATTTGAATTAATCAATAAAAAGTGTATACCAATCTTTTTCTTCACATTTGTACAATAAACTCCAACTAGTACTTAAACATTTAGGAAAGACAAAATTTAGTACTCCCAAGCTTTATATATAAAATACAAATTTTGTCATTTACCTAGTAATTCAGCAACCAAGCAAATCACTCTGTCCTGAGAAAGAGCATTGGAATAGAAAAATATTTTGAGAGTAACAGAGAAGTATTTTGCAGGGAGGAACATTCAGGAGGGAATCTCAGTGGTAATTACAGCACATCCACTCTTATTAACATATCCACCTGCTGAGTGGAAAGAATTTCCAATTTAAGCCTTTAAATCCCAGACTGCTAGTGATTTCATTGAGCAGTAAAGCTAAGGCATGTCATAGCAAGACTGAAACAAACCTGAAGAGGGGATTTTCTGCACGCCTCATCCAGCACTGCCTGCATGAATTGTAGTCATGCTGTTGACTAGATCGAAGATGTTACCTGAAAGAGAATTTGTGGAGACCAGCAAGTTCAGCAGACTACATAAACTAAGCTATTAAAAATACTAAAAAGAGAGTTAATGATGGAGTTCTGAGACAAAAGGAAATACATATTTTAGCATGAGGTCCTTAACAGGAAAGCATTACCCCAGAATATTTAACAGCCCCGTAATTAGAATGCAGTTTTAGAACATCTGACACCTGGACAGAAGCCCTAGCTTCTAAAGGAGGTAAACTGTAAATTTAAAGATGCATCACACCTCCCAGGAGAATACCCTAAATAAATAAAGTGAATAATAATAAATGAATAATTGTGAGGCTTAGTCTTGTAGGCAATCTAAGGAAACAATGCTTACACATAGGAACAAGCATGCCTACTTTGAGATTGGAATGCATTCTCTTGGTTAAACTTAGTTCCCAGAAGCTTTGGTGTATACAGAGGCAGTCAAGAACTGAGCAAAGGGTCAGAGTAACTCAGTGATGAGTTACTACTTAGTTAACTGAACTGGTAATTAGGCATCTGAGTTGCCTTTGTGGTTTCGGCTTCTTGTGCTTTCTGGCATGAGTGTATAACCATCAGACAAAGTCATGCGCTTCATTTCCTTGTGAATGGTTTTAAATCATGACCTTTGCAAATATTTCCATGGAAATACTGAAATCAACATTTAGTGTGGAGCTGAGGATGATGAGAGGCTGCCAGTTTACGTGTTTCATTTTTAAGAGCAGAGGAGAACTACAGGAGGCTCTCAGAAAATGTACAGTGCCCACAAATGCACTGTTTTTTAAGAGAAGACAAAAGGTTTTAATAGAAAAGTAGTGAATGAAGAGGGGAACTCTACACGTAATGTTGGCTTGTACTGAATCTTACAGTTTGATTTTAAAAATGTAATAAAAACTGGCTTATCCTTGGAAACAATGTCACATGGATTGCAAAACCTCTGTTGTACAATAAAACCATATTGCTGTTCTCCCCCCCACACGTTAAGCATCTGCAGGCTTTATTTCTTCTCTCACTTTAACACACGTCTTTATTAATGGCCTGTAAGAGTAGGCCACAGTGCATTAATGATATTTGCAAATGTCACTTAAATAAGAGCTGAAAGCACTATTCAGAACAAAGAAATAACATAAAAATATGTAGGAAATTCAGACAGCTGTGCTGAAAATAATGAAATCAGATGTTTATTTGGAGGAAGAGGATAACAAGCTAAAGATAATCAATTTAAACACAAATGTCCAGTAGATGGGAGGAAATGCAGGAAGTTTAAGGTGTTTCTAGGTGAGAAAATGTGGGCAACAGACTACTGCCAAAAGAAATTTTTGCATGTCATTAGTGAATATGCTAATGTGCCAATAGACACCAATCCAGTGTCATCTAATCGCAGAGTAGTCTGTTAAGTTCTGGGAAAGTTATTAATAAAAGATTAAATAAAAGATTAATAAAAGATTTTGACTTTGATTCAGAGGCAAGGAACAAAAGTGTCCAGAGGTGTGGTGCATAAAGACGCTTGGGAAGATTTGCTCATATAGTGCTTACTGCACTAAGATGGTCTAAGTGCCTCCTTAATCAGCTGTGTAGAGAGGTTTGGGCAAGCACCTATAACCAGAAAAGGAAGCAGCCTGTGAGACATATTCTCTGGTGTATGAGGGACAAAGAAGATATGGGCAGGGTTATCTCTTATGTTACCTGTACATTGTCCCCAACCAAAAGCACACGTGGCACAGTATCATATTTCTACCATTGTCCAAATCCAGACATTTCAGAGGAAGTGAAGGATATCTTGTGAATTGAAGACTTAAGAGAGCAGCAAGAGAGGGACTGCTCTACGAGATAAGGCAAGCCAGGAACGGGGGTGGAGGATGTACTGGCAGGGGTAGTGTCCTCACCATCAGGAGTCAGAACCATAGTTACCAAAGAAGGCAGGTGAACTGGTGCCAGTGTCTGTCACCATATCCTACAGACAGTCCAGTGCAGAAATGCAAAGTGATCAGATAGGTCTGAGGTCAATCCAGGAAGTCCAGTGAACAAGTGAATACAGAACTACAGAGTTGGGTACAGGCATGCCTGCAACATAGCTCAGGCAAGGATTGGGAGCTGAGGCTCCTGGGCCCATCAGTGGTGGCTTAAGTGCAGATGGTCAAGGCAGCTAAGACCTGCTGGGGCCCTCAATGCTCTTGCAGAAAACTATAGAAAAAGATTTAAAGGAAATCCTTTCAACAACAGCAGTACTTAGAGATGAACTCAGTTATGGCAGTTACTTTGTAATTTTAATGTTAGGGGTTTACAGTGGAGACACTTCTGAGCTAGTCACCCCAAGTCTCTTTCTGTACTTTCTAAGTGAATATGCACTTTAAAGGAGTCAGATAGCTCAAGATAATGGTTAAATGGGTCAGAAGCATTATACCTACCATACAAGCGCCTGTTTCTCTCTATTGATTGTAAGCAGCTGAAGATGAAGATTTCTAAAGCTGAATGAATTGAACCCCATACACGAGACTCAGCCAAGGGTTTTTATAACACTCAGATCCATTCTGGCATCTTGGCTGTGATTTTTGTAATACTGGGTCCTAATAAAACCATTATCCCAGGTCTAGTTACGTTAGTGCAGCATTTACTTTAAACAGCCACAATCTATACTAAATGTAATTATGTTTATCTTTAATTTGCATTGAGGAAGAAATGCACTTAGCTTGGCTCTTGCCTTTGCGCAGAATAGCATTGCTGTAACAATTGTTTAAATCACTTACATTTCTAGAAAAAGACTTTTTTGTCAATTATATGTCAAAAAAGAATGAAAATAGCCGCTCTGAAACTGTGTCAAATACTTAATTTCTAAAGGACATTGATCTGGATTTTCCAGATAAAACAAAGAGAATGTTCAAGGAGTACCCATTTTGCAGTTGCCTGTTTTTTAATAAAGACATCGAAAGCAGGTACTTTGGGACTTTTGAGCAGCTGTTTGAGAAATACAGATTTAAAATTGATCTTGAGACTTAATTCTCATGATTCTGCAGCTGACATTAGTTGCTGACGTGATGCATTCCAGCTTTATTCCATGTAGCTCCAGCTGTCGGCTGCTTTCCGTACCATATCAATAGGATGGTATGGAAATACCATATTGCCATACCATATGGAAATACCTTGCCTCCTTCCCTCGTTTGGACTTATGCATAGCAAATGTATAATGATACTGTCAGTAGAACAGAGAGATCTGAAATGGGCATAAATTTGGTAATAATGGAACATGTGCCGCAGGAAGCTCTTTTTATTGCTTGCATGTTGGGAAGACAGGGATCTGAGGATAAGTGAACTTCAAAACAAAACCAAACCCCATAATATAATTTCTGAACAGAGGATATTGCAGTTCACTGCAAAGTGAAATGCCAGCTAAGCACTGGTATATATTTCATGTTGTAGTTAACTGCAAAGTGAAATGCCATATAGGTTCTGGTGATTCTTCACTTCGCAGTGGATGTATTTCCATTAGCTACGGATAGATTAGGCGAAGGATCAAAGTGACCAGAATTCTTCATCTTGAAGACTGAAGTGACTGACTAGATGCAGTGACACTGCATGCTCTGAGTTTTTTGTTTTTCTCTTTGCCTCATCTTTATACTCCAGAGCCCATGAAAAAAAGGAAAAAAAAAAAAAAAAAAAGAATGTAATTGCTGTGGACACCTTATATCTGCTCTCTAGCTCCTTTTTGTTGGGAGTCCAGTGTTACAAGAATTGTTATAAACAAGAAGTGGGTGTCAGGTTCCTGCCCAAGATAATGACTAGATAATTTGTACACAAAGTGAGTAAAACCTTGCTGAAGGAAATGGAAGCCTTTTTATTTTTTTAATTTTTTTTTGTCAGTTAAGGGCTCCATGTGGAAAAGAATGTCATAAAGGAAAACCTGCGCTTGTTTGGTTTACCACCACCACCACTTTCATAGCCAGCACATTTAAGTAAGGTTACATAATACCAGCTGTAAGCACAAAATATCCATTTAGTTTTTGAGTTTAATATCCATGTGGCAACTCTGTAATTTGGAAGGAGGTGCTTTTTATTCACTTTTTATTTATTCCAAAGAGAGATGATGACTCATTTGTGGTTAGTACCACCCCAGGTTTTTCTTCCAATGACTCATCAGCTGAATACAGTTCATACAGTAAATCTATGAACTGGACATCAGCACTGGTTTGCAGCTGTAACATGCAAGTGCAGATATGCCAAGATTCATGAGTTCCTGTTTGCTTTGAAGTCCACTGGCAGCATGATTTTTGAAGCAGCTCAGGTTGTCTCAGAGCCAAAATTGTTCTTAATATGATGACCACAGCTGCTGAGGATGCTTAGAGATACTATTCAAGCAGCTGAAACTGTGAGACTGACAGTTACCTGAGTTTGAAGCTCAAGAGCTGATCCTTACCTAGGTATTTCCCCTACCTTTTTTGCCACTGTGGCCTACCTGTTGAAGAGAAAACTGGCTTACACCCAACAGGACAGCTGTAAAGTAGGGGAGAATGCGACGTGCTACTGCAGAAGTCAAAAGCGTGATGACAGGATCCTTTCTCTGTGATGTGGAGTCAAATCTTGTACTGAATTGGGCAGTATGGTAACAGTAACAAAATTGTCCTTGGCTGAGTAAATGTCATAGCCTCTGTACTAGTGGCTACCCAAGTGACCCTCAGCTTTGGCAAACTGGAAACAGGCCTGAGAAGTTGGGATAGTAAGTCAATGAAAGGATGGAAGCATCTAGCATTGTGTGACTGCTTCTATGGGCAAATACCTCTAAAACCTCTGGCATTTGGTGGGGAAGGACCTGTGATGAGAGTGCTGGGTGGGGATCAGCACCTAACTGTCTTTGGGAGGTGAAGCTGGGAAGTTCTCCACTCACCTCATTGGTCCCTGAGCAATTTTCCTTAAGCATCTGCCTCTCATACTGTGTTCTGTATGGAGCTCTGGCATATGTTTTTAGGCTGTGACTGCCACTGGGCAGCAAAACCAATGAAAAACCACCCAAATTGTGTGAAGACTTTGGGGTTAAACCAGAGGTATAATAAGATTATGCAGCTCTCTGCAGTTACTATTGTACCCTCTGTTCTGTGGACATTTTTTTCTCTTGCTGTGATGTGAAAATGCAAAACTGTTTTAATAATAATGAATTTTTATTCCATGTTTCCGTGGGTACTTTCAGAAAGAAGTAAGTACAATGTCAGTGATGTTGTGTTTGTGTGCATCTGGCATGCTTGATCATACTGTTAACGCTTTCCTCACTTGAACTGTGTAATTGCCTGCCTGCTGGTGAAATGATCAGGTTGAGCATTTCTCTCTAGCCTGATAAAACACACTCTTGTAAGAACTGCATCAACAACATGTGTGTCATATGAAGAAAGGACAGAGTGCTGTAGGAAAAGTCTTAATGTTAGAACAGTTGGAATTTCTATGTCGTCTTGTACAGAATATGGTACAGTGATGTGGTGTAACTGTGGGAAGCTTCACTAACAGTCAGAGGTAGAAATTAAATGAGATGACTGTTGGTGCCATATCTCCTGTCCCACTCTATTAAAATGGCTTTTAGGTTTTACCTAATCTTTGATTTTTCTTTTTTTTTTTAAAAGAAGAGAGCTTGAAATTCAGGTTACAAAATTCAGGCTTCATCAGTGCCCAGTAACAAGCATTAGTATAGCTAAGTGCAGTGTGCTCACTGTTCCACTTTGCTGTTTAGATCAAAGATTTCCAGCTGTGGGGTTACGTAGTTCCCCTTGAAACATTACACAGCAGAGAGTCACTGTAGATCAACTGATGATGCTGTGTTGAGGTGGGTCATGGGCTGATTATGTGCTTGATGTCTCAGTAGGAGATCATTCCCAGAGGTGGGGAGAGTGACATGACTGAGATCCTGTTAGCTGGAGAGTGAAGGTGTATGTGCAGTGGCTGGAGTAGAGTTGGTACTGAGGCTGACATGGGTATACCGCATACAAATGAGGTCTGAGATCCCCACCTGTTCTGTTTTAACCATACCCTGTGCTCTGCAGTACCGCAATACTAACCAGAATTACTGCTGCTCAAAGGTACTTGCCAGTTCCCCAGGGTCCCTTTGCTGGCTTCTGATCTTGGGAAATTCAAGTATCTGGAAAAAAGATTGTAGAAAGAAAGTGTAGTAGGTGGAGGCTGAGGCTCGAGGCTCTTCTGAAGAGGTGCACTTAGAGTTAAGATAAACCTGGAGACCCAGTAGACATCACAGCTGACTGTGGATTGTTGGCACTTCTTTCTTTCAGTCACTGCTGTGATTCCTATTCTTCACTGTTTCTTTGTTCTGGCCACTTACGAAGCAATTACTTGCATGGCAGTTTGTTCTGTGAAAACCAGTCTATTTCTCTCGTGAAACAGCAGAAGTGGATAAAACCTCAGGAAGAAAAAGCTGTCAGGACATTGCTTGGAGCAGTAAAAATTATTTTTATTCTGATTGGAAGAGCAAGAATTGTAACTTAAGAATAAATGGAAGCATTCTGAATAAATAAAGTTGTCTTAACTTTTACTTTGGTAAAACAATAATTTTTTTTTATCACAAAGGAGAAATTCCTTTTAGTCTTGCTCTGAATACTTGCTGTTCTCCATGTTGTTAATCATGGCCATAGGCACAAAGCGCCAGCAAACTGTAGAATGAATGCCCAGGAGCCAAGCAAAAAGAAATAGCACATACTGTTTCTCAGCTAAAATACTTTTTCTCATCAGGTCTTAGACTCTAAACTTAAGCCCATTCCTGTAGAGGAAGGCGTTCTAAATACCAAAATTGAGCATGAGCTTAAAGTAGGTTTCTGGGAATGGACTGCATTTGAGGAAAGTGTTGGTTATATGCATCATTTGGGTTGGAGGGTTTGCAATAAAATATTCGGTTTAGATCCTTCTGACCTGTGTGTTGCTTTTTAACAGTGACAGCTACAGTGACCTCAGTGATGACAGCTCTCTAGAAAAAGAGTTCCCTAATTCAGAAAAAGTTGAAATGATTGTATGACAGCACAGAAATGGATGATTCTGTTGAGGTAAGCTGAATCATTGTGATATTGCTTTGTGACATTTATTTCTTCTAGACTTTCTGTTCTTTCAAACAGGAGACACAGTTATCTTGATTCTCCCTTTTGTTTCAAGTCCCATCTGAGAGCTTATGTTTTCTTCCTTGCCTGGAGCACTTAATAGTTTTCTTCTGCTGCTGCTTAACTCTGCATTTGTGGTATTGAAGTCTACTAAGTGTTTTGGGTACAGCTTGTATATAGGATGCTGTACAAAATCAAGTTGTGTTAGTATTTGATGATACAATGAAAATACACTTTAAAATGATGTAAGGGTTGGTTTTTTTTTTGTTATTACAGTTTTCAGGTTTGGATCACTTTGAGTACACTATGTTGACATGACTTTCTGCATTAATATTTGCTTGTAATTTCATCTGATACATTGAAGACATCCAAGGTTGATACTTGGATTTAATCTGCAGAGTGCAGAGATACAAACCAGTTTTATTAAATCGTAGTTTTGTTTGCCATAGGCTTTGCGAAAGCAATATTGGATTGATCGGTTTTTTTTTCACCTGTAGACATGGTGACTATAGATTTCCTTTCAGATCTTAGTCTTTATTTTCCCTACACAGGTTCATCAGAGTTGTACCTGGTGTTGTACTCTGATACATGTGTGCATTCCTGCATTTCTGTATTTTTGAGCACTTTGTAAGCAGGACACAACTTTTCCCTCTGATTTCATTCCTCTCTCATGGTGTAGTCACTAAGCAGCTGTGCCAAACAGATGATAAAGTCTGCATATGAATGATACATTTCTGCCTGATGGTCTCCTGATTAAAATAGTGGCATGAGATGTGAGCGAGTCTTTAGCTGCAGTATGGATTTCTTCTGTATTTTTAATTTACTTCTTTTTCCCTCTCATGTACCATGCTAATAATACATCTCAAAATCATAAGAGTAAGAACAGAATGTTAAATGATTTAGTGACCTAGTGCACGCATATATAGTAATGATGCATGTCACAGAGTGACCAAAAAAAAAGTAGTCACAATATTCCTTTTTGCTCTTTGCCCAGATTTTTCCCACCTCCAGACATCACTATGGCTCTGTTTCTTGAGGCCAGCACATAGTAAAGGACAGCCCCTTTAGCTTTGACCTTACTTTCCTCCATGGAATTTATGAATGGTAATTCTGTTTACCATTGCAGATGTGACTTTTTCAGTGCTTGGATGAATGTACTTTTGTGATGATTTCAAGTAGATATCAGTTGTTAAGCTGATCTTGTTTGAACATGTCGCTAGTGGATACCAACTGAATTCAACAGAATTACTCTAGGAAGGATTAAATAACTAATTCCAAATATAAAAGAAGGATACAAACATTGGCTCATTTATTTTTATCTCAGGGTTAATCAGAACTGGATACACACATAGTCTATATTTACCTTTGTGGTTTTGCTTAAGCTGTTTGACCTAGATGAAATGCATCCACCTGTAGTATTTACCATAGAACTACTTCAAAGTAAGTCAACAGATTTGAGAGAAACTGGCATGAAGTAGGCTGAGTTACAGAAGAAATATTTTTAATCATTATTTTTTCCACTTACTCTTCCTTCACCTCCCTCTTCTATGTTACAGAAAGTTGGGAACAGTTCAATTCTGAAGAGAAGAAAGTAGAAGAGTAAGCTGCTTGTGATCCTCATAGTGTCTCTACCTATCATGTTGCTTTACTGATGACAGTTTCACTCTCTTGTAGCAAAAACTGTTCTATATGAATACTCTTTCTCTTTAAAAATGACAAAATGGATGTGCACCTTAGCTGTTAATCATTACTGATCATGTCCTATGTTTCAGAGTGGTCTCAGGTAAATACGTATTAATTCACTAGTTCACAACTGTTCTAGATTTGAAGGAAGATTTGATTGTTTTAATTCGCCTTAGAACAGGAAGATGCTTTGGTTCTTGTGAAGGAGGGGGAATGTACTAAAAAATTTAAGGAAAAGTTGTTTTATCCATGAGCAGTAGAGAACTGTTTTGAGTTTGTTTTGCTATTAAGCTTGTTGAATATATATTTTTTTACTTTTTTGCTCTTCAGTGTGTACAAATAAAAAATTATTGCTGTATTTCAGCTCTTTGTGATTATAAAAATTGATGTTGGTTACACCTCTTTTCACTTTGTTTTTATAAGTAATTTCACTTTTGAAAAGCTCAAGTTTATTTGCTTTTTCTCCTGGAAGTCTGGCAATACTGAACGTAATTGTGATCTACAAAATTACAGTAGTAGAACACATTTTTGTATTTGTATTTTGTAAGAGAAAAATTAAATACACTTATATGTTAAAATGTAATTTGAACACTTGTGTGGAAATTGTAGAAAAACCAGTCATAAACCTGGAGCATTATCTAGACTCCAGCCATGTGTAACACTCAGTTAATTTCAATAACTGAGTATGAAAGTGAATTAAGGTTCCCTCTTGTTTCCTCTCATCCAGTGACCACTCCATGGTCATGACATTCTTTCCCCAGTAGAATAAACCAATTTATTTTAATTAAGAAATCACAAGTTATTCCACTGTATGACAATTACAGGCAGCCTTGCAATACCAGGACTGCAGCCTGAATCACCGACACAGAAAGGGGATATGAGAGGTGCTGTACCATGTTTAAGGCTGAATCCTATTAGCCCTTTAGCATCATCAGACTTATCAAGAAGCTGTACCTGAGCTATGTAACTGACGGGGTCCAAATACCTGGACCAGGTTTTCCTACAAAGAAAACTTTGGAATTTTGAGCTTTGTGTTTCATTGGGTTTGGGCAAAACGATTTTTACTTCACCAAAAGGTAAATATCTGTACAAAAATAAAAAAGCCCTTATTACAGCTTTGTAAACCAGTAAGATTAAAAGCTTTGCATTGCTTTAGAAAATCTCAGGTTACATAGTTAGTTTATCTCTTCACTAAAAGAGGATTCAATGGTAATAAAATATAAAATGTATTCCTTTGGAAGGGTTTTTCTAAGGCAGTTTGCAAATGCGTGCCTTAGAAATAGCGGGTATTGTCAGAATTGGTGTCATTGTATGTTTTCCCCAATGAGAGACACTGTTTTGTGAAAGATAAAGCATCTCCTAAGATTGTCTGAAATGTGCAAATATATTTTCAAATATATTAAATTGTGTTATTTAGAACTGTTTAGATACTGTGTTAAAGAATCATGGTGCCCACTGTGAACTGTGGTGTCAAGGAGGGAATTTTTCATTTAGTCAAGTGAAGCTGGAAACAGCACCTTCATCTTCTTATCTCCCAGTGCCCTTACCAATCCTCTTGCTAACTGTGTTACATAAAGAAGTATCCTTGGAGACAAACCCATTACTATCATAAGGGATCCATCTCCTCTTTGAGCTGACAGAAGCAGCAGCATGCCATTTCCAAAATGGAAAAAGGCAAATGAGCTTTTTCCAGCCAAATATTGGGCTGCATTAGGAGTGTTGCCAGCAGATCTGGGGAGGTGATCCTATGCCAGAGTGGATAACCATGTATCTACCTGTTCCTGAGTATGTTCTGTAAGCCTGTACAGTTTACTAGCCTGGACATAGCCGAACCACTCTGTCTGGAAAACCTGACTGAAGAAATGTTGGGTGTGGGTATTGAGAACTGAAGCTCTGTTGGGTGTTGGGAGGATCTGTTGGGTGTGTTGGAGGATGACATTTGAAATCTATGCCTACCTTGTCCAGAAAGTGTTCCTGTGCTGATGCCAGCTATGTTCAGGTTTTCCCTCACAGGAAGTTTGGTAGCTTGATTGAGTTGGACCAGAGTCTGCACTTGTTTGTGAACAAGGGGAGCAGCATCCAAGCTTGGATGTGACTGTGGGGTAGGTATTGCACTTAACTGATACTGTGGACAGAGCTGTATCTTACCGAGTATCTCTAGTCAAGTATTGCATCTCATCAGCACCAGCTTCTGTTTCACTTAAGATTTACAGGTAAAATCTTTTAGCATCTGCTCAACATATGTAAAATGTCCTACCTTGAAGCTGAGGTTTCTTTCCTTGTTTATTTAGCAGCTTGAGAGATAACCTTCATGTGCTCATGTAATGCCTGCGGAGGTTAAATCTAATAGAGGGGCTTATATCTAAGTTTTCCTGAGACACTGAGGAGGATTTGCCTGGCCACCCAGACTAGTCCTCATCAGGGAATTCTTGTGGAAAGGTGGGCCAAATCCTGCAGTAGCTTGCTGTTTTTCTGAAGCCACTGAAGTGATGCCAGTTCCTGTCACACAAAGTGTGACTAAACTGGTTTATTCTGGTAATTGAAGAGGGCTTACTATCACCTGGGATTCATGGGTCTCAAGCATGGTTCTAAATTCCTCTGCAGGCATCTAACACCTTGCTTGCCAGGAATACACTGGAGGTTTTGAGCAACAGGTTGGAAGTAAGGCTGTCTTCTCAGCAAGTATCTCTGTGAGCAGGAAGTGCAGCACCAAGCCAAAGGAAGTTTTCAGGAATGAAAAAGCAGATCTGCAGTGATGGCAAGGGGCTTGCTGCTCAAAAGGGTATGGAGGAGGTTAAGGAAAGAACAAGTGTAAGAGCAAAGGGTGACTTGCCAACCTGAGCTGACCTTGTGGGAGCTATTTTGTAGTTACTATAGCAATGCAAATGAAAGGTTCTCCCCAAACTCAGGGTGTGTGTCATGATGACAGTAGGGAGTGTAATTACAGCATACAGGACTTCTGAGTCAGCTGGGCTGCAGCTGACAGGCCAGATCAGCATGGAAGTGAACAGGAGCTGTGGAAACCTATGTGGGACCGGCTGAAGCTCATTTCCCCCAGTTGCCCTGTTTGCATATGTGAGGTGACTAAAATTTGCTGGGAAAGGGAGTAAGGTGGATCAAGGAGGGGATCAGAATAACATTGCTCTTGGGAGAGCACATGGCCTCCTGCAGCATCCTGGGAAAACTCACTGCAACATGTCAGGAATGCAAACAGTATAATCCTTTCTGTACCTAGGGCTGAATAACACCTTATCCTTGCACACAGGCTGGAGGAGGGTCCTTCACTTGGACATCTGCATGAGAGTTGTGATATATTTCTGTGCCTCAGCATTACATCCCACATACTGCTCAGTTTTTCCCTGCTAGCATAGTGAATTGGTAGCTATTAGCCCTGTGGTAACTTCTAGACAAATTCTTCCTCTTCCCAGTGCACCCCATCCCCACAATTGACATAGTCAGTGCTTAGTTTAAGGATTTTGCTGATTTTCCCGATTAGCATCCTTTATATTTTTGATGTCAATGAGCTTAGTGTTTTAGATATTTCTCCCTGTATCGGGTTCTCAGCTCTGTCTAGATTTTTCAGGTGTTCAGCTGTATCTCAACTGTTTACCATGTGCTGACAGGGTGAAATGAATTACGGACTCATCTAAAATGAGGATACAAAAAGAATCCGCATTTTCTGCTATTTAGAATATTCATATTTGTGTAATTCCCCTAAAATGATCCAGAATATTTATATAAGGATCTATTAGATATCTAAAGAAAATGTTTATGTTGCCTCATCTGGAAGTTCATTTGGAATAGCAGTTCCAGAAATGTTGATTTTCCAGTCTCTGTTTGATTCTCTTGCTTTTATCTGTAAGCTGCTTTATAAAAAAACACCACCACCACCACCAAACCCAAAACAAACCAACAAAACAAAAAACCCAAACCAAACAATATATGTATTTTAATGTAAATTAACTTCTTGTGGAGCACAGAAGTAAACCAATTGTGTTGTTCTTTATTCGTATACAAGTGAGTCATCTTCAGTACTGTCTGGTTCCTTGCTCCTTAAAATTCCTTATGGATTGCAGGATCTAGCATCCTGGTCTGACCTAGATGACCTCCTCCTAGAATAATGTCTGTTGAACTGCCTTTCATCTTGTAAAAGCTGTGTGCTTTAATCTTTACACTTTGATGGTTTGTTTGTATATGAAATATTTTCTCTGCTTGTAACATCCTAGTTCGGTTGAGGAAATTGGTTGTCTTATAGGACTTCTGGGAACATACTTACGCAGATTTGGATCAGAGCCTCGAAAACCAGCTTTTGCCTAAAGTGTAGATAGCGTTCTGTGCTTTAGGGGTGCTCCTGGAAAGGTAAGTCTTATCTTTTCCACCTCTATGAGCTCTCTGTTAATAATTTAAGAAATAATAATTTAACAGTCGGAAGTTGCTTGTGAAGTAACAGTAGCAGTTTGGATAACCAAAGAACTGACTCAAGTCTTGGATTAAAGCAAAATCCAGAACTATATTTAAAGGAATAGTTAAGATAATCTGCTCTGAGTTTCTGCGCAACATAACCTCACCCAATAACAGCTTCAATAAACTCATAATTTCACAGGGTCAGTTTGAGAAATAACAAACTAAAATACTTCAGGTTTCTCTTAGTTTGAATATCACTTTTACTACCTTTGGAACATACTACTCATTGTCTAAGTCTAAATCAGCATTTTGGAGAAAAAGTGCAGTTTTGAAGCAAACACTCTCCATTTACTACCTGTAATTGCTTCCCCCTGCAGTTGTCGTGCTTGAGACCTCAGTTCCTTTTGGAGGAAATATGACTGAAGATCCATTCCAAATGCTGGTATGATTCAGTTCTGATCCCACTGGGGAAACAAGCTGCCCTGGTTTCCTGCAATGTTCGTCTAATGAGTGTGTGCCAACAGAAGGCTCTCAAACCATCGTGTTCCCATGACATCCAAAAATGGTTTATATCCTGTACGAGTGTGGCGTTCCCCTTCCTATCTACCTTTTTTTCTCTGAAAGCTTCCTCAAACTTCCACGCAGCCACCCTGCTCTTAGTTGCTGGGGCTGTGTTCCCACATGAGGCAGGCAGCACCGTGCTTGAGTCACCCTGGATGGCCTGATCTGGGTCCTCTATGGGCTTGGTAAGTGTCTTACCTGAGTGGTAGGATATTATGCAAGATGCAGCACCACAGTCCTTGTTTTAAAATAGGTGGACAGCGCTATTCTAAGAACTCGCACAGTGTTAATTTAGCAAAATGTCAATGCTGTATGTGAACAACTCGCCACAGGCTCCTTTTATAATCAGCAGAAAAAAAAACAGGTGCTTTTCAGTTATCCTTAGCAGATCAGGTGAATCACTCATGGGTATTGCTTCTTTCTTGTCATGAACCTTAAAGAAGGGCCTGGCCCAGATGGCTGAGATATACCTTCCTGATGTGTCAGTGCTGAAGGGGGAATTAGTCACTACCATCACCTCATTGTTTCTAATCAACTATATTTAACTGGCTCCTTTGTTTTTGAGGGCTCAAATAAGCAGACTCACTCCTGCTTAGCCTAAGCTTCCTCAGGGTACAATGTTCCAGTGGGCCTCAACTATCTCTGGGTTACTTAAGGCCTCAAATTTAGCAACTCTTCCTTGCCTAAGCCCAGCCAGAACCCTGTACCAGTGTCTCCCCAGTGTGGGTGCTCAGGTAAGTGCTCTCGGAACGTCCTTGCTGGGTCCATTTCCATTCAAGATGCAGCAGCAGAATCTGCTGTTATGTGTTACCATGTGGTGTGCCTTCCTCCCTTGCTGAACAATAATGCATTTCCGAGAGCACTTCCCTGGGTTGTAAGAGACATGGCCAGTTTCCTTCTGAGTTTCAGAGGCAGCCAGGCGCCCTTTCGTTTGGGGGCTTCCCACTCAGTAAAGTTAGTATGATTTCTTGGTGCTGATGTTCATTGCTGTCACAACTTAGGGCAATCTGTAAAAAAAAATCCCCGGTCCTGCACTGGAAAACCAGAAGTGTATGATTCTGTAGTTGAGGCAACAGGAGGTTGCTTGGGAAAGGAGGTGGGCGGGGAGAGCACCTGAGCCCAGGTCTTTAGACTGTGTCTGTATTTTAAGTAGTTATTGAGCAAAACAGAGAAACAGTCACTGGCAAAGGAGCTAGATCACAGGACTCCTATTTGCTAAACCAGTGGTATAATAAATAGGTTAAAGAACTCCTCCTGCTTTCCCTTTTTGCCTGAGTAAGTCTCAACCCCCATTTCTATGGTGGCACAGATTTGGCAGGAAGAAGTGACAGCACCTCTTGTTTTTGTCTAATGGCTTGAACTTGCTGCATCACTGCTTTGTCCATCCAGTTATTATCCTTATTGGTTCATAAGGGCCTGTGCCAGCTTCTGCTTCTGCTAGTGCCAGCCTCAGGCTGGGGAATGCTTATTTTCTTTTCTTCTGCTGGATGTGCTGCTCATTCATCTGTCCTACTCAGGATTTTAATTGAGTTTATTCCAAAAGGGATAGAAGGAAGCTTGTAAACATGAAAGAAAACTGTTCTCAGCACAGTTCCAATGCAAGCACAAGCTGGAAGAGCTTGAACTCCTGTTGACATATGTGCCCAATAATATGCCTTGGTTGAGTCTCAAGGTTTGAGAAATTGGATAAGCATTCAAAATTTTGAACAGACAAAACATCAACTTCTAAGGCTTGTGGCTGTTTAATATACTTTCCCTGTGTTTAATCTTCGGAGCATAACGTAACAAGGTTTGGTCAGTGCTAGTTTATAGTTGAGTATAAAGCAGGTTCCCAATTTAGAGTTGTTTTTGTGTACGCTGTCTTACTGATAACATCATTATTATTACCAGACTCATATACACAGACTTACAAGGGTATCACTCTTGGGAGCATCTTTCAGTTTTACAGAAGCTTTAAGAAAGGACGTTTTGGACCAACAAACATTTCTCTCCAACTAATTGAAGATACAAATCTCTCCTGGCTGCGTGAAGTTAGGTAGCACAGTACTGTGAGCAGGAGAGAGTCAGATCTCCTGAGGGGCATGATTTAGGAGATTTGCTGCTTGCATAACTAAGTGAATTAGGGATGAGATTATACATGCAATGATCTGCTTTTTACTCAGGGTAATGCAGCTCTGTGTTCACTGGGAAACAGAGACATGTTTGCTTGTTAAATTGAGAAGTGTGTAGAAGTAGTCCTGGGATAGTTTTAATTGAGACTTTTGACAGAGGGTTTACTAGGGTAGGTTAGAGTAATCACGCAGAATTGATGTGCTTTTATATTTGATGTTGCAGTGAGGCAGCTGTAAGTTCAACCAAGAGCTTATCCATAGCTTAAAATATGACTGTGTAAAGTAAAACATCTAGATACAAAAGCAAATGTGTCACTGTCAGTTATCTGAAACTGCTTTTTCTAAGGTATACCTTCAACACCTGTTGGTCATCTCTTGTGAAAGGGTAAAAGACTGTTACCCAGTCTGCTTGCTTTGCTCTTTAACAGTAAGGAGCCTTAATTTACGTGATTGCTGATTTGTGTCGTTTTTGTTTCTACTGTCCAGACTTACAAAAAATTCTGGTAATATTTACTGCATTGTACAGCAGCACAAACCTGATGGAAAGAACAGGTGTCTGCTTCTGTCTGAGCTAATACCCTGTGCTTTGCTGACTCTTTGACAGGTTGGTTAACACTTTGACTGTGAATTAGAGGAAAAGCAAATTTGAAGGCAAATGTAATAGTCTTCGTGGAATGAAAGGAGTTTTCTAGAAGAGTTTTGTCAAGCTTCTGGGTCATCTGAAGGAGAGCTCGTGTACCTGCAATTTAGTTAGTTTTTCCTAATGATATAACTTGATCTAGTAAAAATACTGCTTCTCCTCACGAATCATGTGTCACTTCACCCTTGGTCCCTGGTCTATTGTTGCTATGGCAACAGTCCTATAACAATTTAGCAGTATTTTTCTGCTGTATTTCTCTGTCCAGGGTGGTCTGTGATGCTCTGTTACCTGGTTTTTATCCTTTAAAGAGCTAATCAGATTTTAAAGGTTTTTAGGTACTTAAGGATAAAACTCAGAAATAGATCTAACATCTACCCAGATGGATGTCCTTTGGGAACCATTGTGGATGAAAAGTATTATGTAAGTATTTGGTGAGGTGAAAAATTAAGGAGGATTATAGTTTCATGCGTTATGACCTCAGCTGTGATACATTTTAGGTAACAGCTTTGAAGTCACATATATCTCTTCTGGATTTGAATCAGAATTTGTAACTTCAAATACTAAATTAAGTTCATTCATCTGTCTATCTAACTTACATTAATGTGCCCAAAGACAACATCTGACCCTCTCCTTTCAGCTAAGCTGAAAATGGTAAGGGAAAGTTTATGTTAGAGTAGAATTAATAACTTAATTGCTTTGAAGCTAAATTACTGTAAAGGATCTCCTACTGCCTACGTACAATTAAAGATTGGTGCATTATGGTGAATCTCGAAATGAAAGTCCAGCCATGGAGAATGATATTCTGTCTATTTATTCTAATTAGTAATGCCAAACTGAGGAGTTACCACAGAATAACCATTTCAGTTGCTTGAACAAATATTTAATAATGAGTTTGTTTATTAACACCAGAACATGATCCAGAATTTCCCTTCCCCTCGTGAAATGAAATACCACTATTTTCTTCCAGTTTTAATTTCTTCTGCTAAATAAAACAAAAAAAAAAAGAAGCTTATTGCAAGTGAGCTTTTAAAAAATTACAGAATCATAGAATCATCGAATAGTTCAGGTTGGAAAGAACCTTAAGATCACCCAGTTCCAACCCCCCTGCCATGGCTAAGGGACACCTCCCTGCCATGACACTAAACCATGCCACCCAAGGCTCTGTCTAACCCAGCCTTGAACTCTGCCAGGGATGGAGCATTCACAACTTCCCTGGGCAACACATTCCAGTGCCTCGCCACCCTCACAGGAAAGAATTTCTTCCTCATATCCAATCTAAACTTCCATGTTTAAGTTTGAACCTGTTACCCCTTGTCCTATCACTACAGTCCCTCATGAAGAGTCCCTCCCCAGCATCCCTATAGGCCCCTTGAGATACTGGAAGGCTGCTATGAGGTCTCCACGCAGCCTTCTCTTCTCCAGGCTGAACAGCCCCAACTTTCTCATCCTATCTTCATACAGGAGGTGCTCCAGTCCCCTGATCATCCTCGTGGCCCTCCTCTGCACTTGTTCCAACAGTTCCATGTCCTTTTTATGTTGAGGACACCAGAACTGCACACAATACTCCAAGTGAGGTCTCACAAGAGCAGAGGAGAGGGGCAGGATCACCTCCCTTGACCTGCTGGTCACGCTCCTTTTGATGCAGCCCAGGATACGGTTGGCTTTCTGGGCTACAAGCACACACTGCCGACTCATGTTCATTTTCTCATCAACCAACACCCCCAAGTCCTTCTCTGCAGGGCTGCTCTGAATCTCTTCTCTGCCCAACCTCTATGTGTGTCTGGGATTGCTCCAATCCAGGTGTAGGGCCTTGCACTTGTCATGGTTAAAGTTCATCAGGTTGGCATCAGCCCACCTCACAAGCATGTCAAGGTCCCTCTGGATGCCATTCCTTCCCTCCAGCGTATCAACCAAACCACACAGCTTGGTGTCATCGGCAAACTTGCTGAGGGCGCACTCAATCCCACTGTCCATGTCTCCAACAAAGATGTTGAACAAGACTGGTCCCAACACTGACCCTGAGGGACACCACTTGTTACTGGTCTCCAGCTGGACATTGAGCCATTGAGCACAACTCTTTGTGTGTGGCCATCCAGCCAGTTCTTTACCCACCGAGTGGTCCACCTATCAAACTGGTGTCTCTCCGACTTAAAGACAAGGATGTCATGTGAGACAGTGTCAAACACTTTGCATGACTCCAGGTAGATGACATCAACTGCTCTACCCCTGTCCATCAGTTCTGTAGCTCCGTCATAGAAGGCCACCCGATTGGTCAGGCAGGATTTCCCCTTAGTGAAGCCATGCTGGCGGTCACCAAGCACCTTGTTGTTTTTCATGTGCCTCAGCATGCCTTCCAGGAGAATCTGCTCCAAGATTTTGCCAGGCACAGAGGTGAGGCTGACTGCTCTGTAGTTCCCCGGCTCATCCATTTTCCCCTTCTTGAAAATGGGGGTTATATTTCCCTTTTTCCAGTCATTGGGAACTTCACCTGACTGCCATGATTTTTCCAATATGATGGACAGTGGCTTAGCAGTTTCATTCTCCAGCTCCTTCAGGACCCGTGGATGGAGTTCATCAGGTCCCATGGACTTGTATACGTTCAGATTCCTAAGATGGTTTTGAACCAGATCCTCTCCTACAGTGGGCCTATGGTCTTCATTTTCACAGTCTCTGTGTCTGCCTTGCAAGACTTGGGTGGTGTGGTCAGAGCATTTGCTGGTGAAGACTGAGGCAAAGAAGTCATTAAGAACCTCAGCCTTCTCCAAATCCAGGGTAGCCAGTTCTCCCGATAGCTTCTGGAGAGGGCCTATGTTGTCCCTAGTCTGTCTTTTATTTGCAATGTACCTATAGAATCCTTTCCTGTTACCCTTAACATCCCTAGCCAGGTTTAATTCTAATTGGGCCTTAGCTTTCCTAACCTGGTCCCTAGCTTTCCGGAAAACATCCCTGTATTCTTCCCAGATTGCCTGTCCTTGCTTCCACCTTGTATAAGCCTCTTTTTTCATTTGGATTTTCCTCAGCAGCTCCTGCCGCACTTCCTTCTAGTAGGGATGTATCGCTCCTGAGCTTGCAGCAGGTGATCCTTGAATATCAACCAACAGTCTTGGGCCCCCCTGTCCTCTAGGGCTATATCACATGGAATCTTACTGAGCATGTTCCTGAAGAGAGGCCAAAGTCTGCTCTCTTGAAGTCCAGAGCAGTGGGCTTGCTGCACGCTCTTCTCACTGTCCTGAGGATCTTGAATTCAATTATGTGTGCTAGTCATATTCTTTGTAGGGGAATTTCTTACTAGGAGTAACCTGGAACATTAATGCTTTCACACAGTCTGATTGTCTTTGCTACCAAAAGTTTTGGGTTTATTTTGCCATTTATTTAAGGAGACTTCAGTCTGAAAATAAAATATATTCTGCTGCTCTTTTAGATGCTGTTTTCTTTAGTTATCTAGAGATGGGCAATGTAATGACAATTTTTTCTGAATTTCCCTGTAATGTCAGTTGCTGCCTCTAAGCCATATTTTGACATCAGATTACTTCCCACATCCAAGGAGACTAGAGTCTCATTCTTGCTTAATTGAAATAAAAGTGCCATGGAAACTGTGAGAAGGTATTTCCTATATATAAAATCCTAACCTTGTTGAATCCAAGTATTGGATAAACCTGCTCCACAGTTCCCTTGATCTTCTGGTGTAATCATCATAAAGTACAGTGTCTTCCACATGGAACCAGTGGGGATTCTACCCCATAAAGATCGTAAAGATCCCCCATTCTGTCTGTTTTAAACTTAGAAAGCTGAGAGCTAGCCATCTCAGACCAGACACATTTCACATGTTAGGATCTGATGGCTGGCTACAGTACTGCTTTGGACATAGCTAGGTATTTTTAGAGGTTGACCTGAAAACCAAGTCCTTAAAAGATAGAATGGCTTATTAGTACAACACAGTGTTATCTAATCAGATATTTATATGCAAGAATGAAGTAAGAATAAAAGTTGCATGTATGTATTCCGTCCTTCAGTAAGTAACAGGGAAAGCAAAGAAGGAATAGAAAGGTATAACCTGGGAGAATACCTCACTAGTATATTTTCTTCTGCTGCTTGAGGAGAATGTGTCTAATAAACATTGCAACAGATGAGGTGTTATTTGTCCCAAGAGTTCTCAACAGCCATGGAAAGATGTGTATTCTGGGCATGGTGTGCCCTGTTTGGACATCCTTGCTGCCATCAGGGATGAGGAAGTAAGCCCCAGAACAGTCACCTGTAACTCCAGGGCAGAAGAGCTCCTGCTGAGGCTTGCTCTGGTAGCACTGCAGGTCAGCCCAGCCTGCACCGAGCTGATGCACTTGGCTGGCTCCATGGTGCTTTTTGTCAGTAATAAGTGCTTTTTACCTAGTTATTTCTAGCCTGTTTCCACAAAGTTTGGAGGAACATTTCTGACACCCTTGTTTCTTTCTTGCACTTGATTGACAGTTTCCCCAAAGTCATGAGAAGTTCACTGTCAGACTAGAGAAGAGAGTTGGGAAAAGATTGTGCAGTCGCAGGAGTCTCTTTTTCTTATGAAACAGGACAGAAATTATTCTTAGCATTCTATTTTTTTTAACATCCCAAATCTCTTATTATGATCACAGCCTTATGGCATGTTGGTGTGACAAAGCTCTTGCCAAAAAGACCTTATAATTTGTTTTAACAAGATAGACACCAGAGACAAGCAATTCTGAAGTGTTTAATAAATCACTTTAGAAACAATTATGTTTTCAGGATTGGAGTCCAGAAGCTGCCTGCTGTCTAGTATGCTCATAGTCATTTCCATTTAGTGCAGATTTAAAAATCCAAATATTGAATTTGGTTATGTGCAATATATTTGGGGGAATAGGACATTAAAGATACAGTCTGCAAGTGCTAGTCTACCCTATGTAAAACTATATCCCAAAGCCCAAATTACCATGTAATGTTACTTAACAATGCAATGAGCTGTAAAATAGACAATTTTTATGCAGCTGAGCCCTCAAGCTTGTTCTTACTTCTAAGAGACTGCTTCCTTGCTGTGGAAACAAACAAGTGAGTAATATACATTACTTTCTTTAGTGTTCTTTATGCCACAATCATTTTTGACCAGGGAGGACAACGAGATAATCTAAATGATATAGATCACTTGTTTTCTTCCCTAGTAGGAAAGATAATGAATGGCTTTGTTTTGATGGCTTTATTGCCCGCAAGATAATGAAACATCCCAGCATGGATTTCATTAGACTTTCTCTAGTCTCACTATGATACACCCATTAAGAGGCCAGATCTCCTCTTTGATGTAAATGGAACCAGACATTTCGGAGTTTAGCACACTGTGAAAATCTGGGCAGGGGTGTTACTGAAACAGTTCCTGGGTCTTTAGATCAAGGCTAACTTTGGCCATGAGAGACACAGAAGCACTAATGCAGCTTATCAACGTGAAGTAGATCATGATGCTTGAAGGTATGAGGCTGTGAGAGCTTTGACATTTAAACTTCCTCATTATTTTACAGGGTTCAGGGTTAGAGAATGTGTGCTGCTTAAAATACTCCAAATACTCATACTGGTTTCATTTGCTGCCTCCCAGGGGGTGATGAAGATAGCAGAGCTGTCTTGTCACCAGCAAACCAGTTCTGTGGAAAGAGTCAGCTTCAGGACAGCTGCAAGGAAAGACTTCTTAAGGTGTCAACTGGGAAGCAATTTTACAACCTGGGGCATGAAAAGATAAGGCTGTAAGGACTGGAGGAAACTGAGATATATGAGCCCCATGAGGTATTTTTCTGTTAAAACATCCTGTTCGTGTTATGAACAGCTGCACATTTTATTCCTACAAGGATGACAACAAATAATGCATGTTGGAATAAAACCAGGAAGATACATTGTATGAAAACAAGAATATCATCTATTTGATCCTTGCATAAATAAGATATTTTTATTTTTTTTTTTTACAATTGTTCATGGGGAAAAAAGCCTAACACAGTTCTGAGGCTTAGTATATGCCTTTTGGATGCAATGGAGCAGGAGCCAGATAAGGCCACAGAAATAAGCTGCAGCAACTAAGTTAAAAAAAAGAGATAAAGGCTGTTCTATAGCCAGAGTTCTAGCATTTTTTTCTTTTCTTCTTTCATGTCTGCAATAGATAATTGCCAGCTCTTATCAGTGATTATTTTCTTGTATCACAGTTTATAAAAATGTCCCAAATAAAAAATTGGCAGCAACTCTCTAATAAATTAGTGCAGTAGATAAAAGGTTATTGGTACTTAAAACTTCTTGCTGCAGTGTCCTTAAGGGAGGCACATGCAGTCTCTAAAGCCAGATGTGCCTACCAAAAGAAGAGGATCACAGGTTAGATGCCTACCTGGGCTTTTACCTCCTGAGTTTCCTTCTTCTCCATGGAAAAACTTATGTGTGGGGTTCCTGGACAGAATTGACCACTGCACTACTGGCAATATGAATACTGTGACTTGAGATTAAGACAGGTAAGTGAGTTTCTGTCCTTCTCTCCTTCTCCTTGTACTTGTCTGAAATGCGATTAGTCTTTTGCTGTGGCTGGAACCACAGTGACAGCTTTCTAACAGTAGCTGGGGAACGGTCCTTGTGCCATGGTTTTCCCACAAAACATGAGTCAGCTCAAAAGTTGTCCTGAAAAAATCAGGACATGTGATAGCTAGCATAGATTGAAACAAGATTTCAGGTTTTCAATCTATTTTGTGAAGAAAGAATTGGAATCCTAGGCATTAAGAGTGTTTCCAGTTGTCTCATAGCTCCTTTCCCGCTAGTGTGGATGGGGAAGCTGAAGAAAGATGACTTAATACTTACAAGGCCACCCTGTCTGTCTCCATGACTGCTATAGACAAGTAGCAGTCATATCGGTGTCTGTGTCTGATAAAGCAAAGTAGCAGAAATGTCAGGTTGGGCTGCTGGGTGATTTCATCAGTCACAGCTCTACACGTCTGATTCAGTACTCTACAATGACATATGCTTTTTAAGAATACTGAAGCCAAGTTATTTTGAGATGAAAGTCAGAGATTTGCCCATCCGCATGCCAGATTAAAATGCTTTACCTGTGTCAGGCCTTTTTTTGTCAAAGCCATGAAAATTGATGTGTTTTTTTTTTTTTTACGAAGTAAGGCCTAATTCTTGTTTGAATTGCCTTTGTTTTTCTTCATGCCTTTTCAGAATTCACAGGAGAGGAGATACAAGGAATAAACCAGCCTTCTCCCATGACAGATAAACACTGTAGGAAACCCTCATATGATTAAAGAGTAGAAATTACTTTGCTTACCTGTAGGTATACCACCCTGCCAACGTCTCCAATCCAAATGTTTGTCAACTGCTGAAATACAGCAGCATCTGGGTTGTCCTCACTTTTCTCTTTTCTTTTCAGCATTATGTGGGCTAAATTCTGCCAACAAACAGCTGCTCTGGGACAAAAACTTTGTGCTAAGCATTTGCACAGCATGAATTTAGGTTGAAGACAGACGATTCCTGCTGTGTTGATTTCTGTGTTGAAATCTGTGATGATTTCAGACGCGATTGCTCCCTCAGGTGGAGGAAATGTGAGGTCTATTTGCCTCAGAGCAAAGCAAGGCAAGGTAGGTTAAACTGCCTTATAGTGAATATTAAATCAACCTAGCAGCTGACACAGGACTGATTAAGAACTCCAACAATCTGTTCTCCTGATTCGCATGGAGGAGTGTTCACCTCCACCAGGGAAGTGATAACGTATGGATTGACAGTCATTTCTGCAGAGCACAGTCTGACTGTGGTTTGATTAGCCTCAGAAGCCCAAACCTAAGGAGGTGAGTAGAAAGTTTTTGGAGCAGTCGTTGGAAGATTGAATTTCTCAGATAAGAAATGAAAAAGCCTAAGCCCAAACCCACAGAAAATCAGATAATAAAATATTCAGTTTAATTTCTTCCAGTGGTGGCCTGGAAAGGTGATTAGAACAGAATATCAGAGTCTGTTTTGACAGCTACCCCCAAGTGCACTGGGACTCAAACAGGTTAGGAGGGAATTCCCTTAGGGGTCCTGGTAACAGTTATTGATGTCTCTGTTGTGTGGTTGGGTAACACTTGGTTACCTCTTGTGTGGTGGGCCAGAAATAGTCAGCACACCTGCAAGAAGAGCAAGAGGATTAATAACAGTGAACGTGTTAATTTTGCCTTACTGTCTTTTTAATAATTATTGATTAGAATAATAAATTAGAATAATCAATGGAATTAGAATCAATAAAAATAATAATCAATAGAATTGGAATAAACAATGAATAATCAATAAACTTTGCTTTTATAAGAAATACTTGTCTGTTTTCTATCAGGGTAGTATTCTCTCCTGCCTGGTGATGAGCCACACCCTCTAGTTCCTTCCATTTCTCCTTCCTCCCCTCATCCTGGCTTTCCTCATCACACTGAATTGATACCTCTTGGACTGCAGTGAAGTTTCCGTCTGCACACAGGGAGCTTTCTTCCCATGAAAATCACCTTGGAGAGGACACGATATATGTGAGGGCCTCCATAGTGTGGAGCATTTAGGCCACTGCCTGGGTGCTTGTCTAAACGTATAATCATAGAACAGTTTGGGTTGGAAGGGACACTTAAAGGTCATCTAGTCCAGCCTCCATGCAATGAGTAGGAACACGTTCCACTAGACCAGGATGCTCAGAGCCCCATCCAACCTGGTCTTGTATGTTTCCAGCAATGGGGCATCCACCACCTCTCTGGGCAATTTGTTCCAGTGTTTCACAACCCTTATTCTAAAAAATTCTTCCTAATGTCTAGTCTAAATCTCCCCCTTCTAGTTTAAAACCATTACCCTTTGTCCTGTCACAACAGGCCCTGCTAAAAGTCTGACCTCATCTTTCTTATAAGCACCCTTTAAACACTAAAGGGCTGCAATAAGGTCTCCCCTAAACCTTCTCTTCTTCAATCTGACCAAGCCCAACTCTGTCTCTGTAGAAGAGGTGCTCCAGCCCTCTAATGATTTCTGTGGCCTTCTCTGGACTCACTCCAGCAGGTCCTTCTTGTTTTGGGAGCCCCAGAGCTGAACACAGTACTCCAGGTGGGGTCTCGCAAGAGCAGAGTAGAGGGAGAGGATCACCTCCTGCGACCTTTTGTTCACATTTCATTTGATTTGTATCCCTTCCTTATTCAAAGTGGGGCTGGTCCCTCCCATGGGTTGCTGGAGTGCCACCAAAGATACAATTAGGTACAAATTCTGATTGTCTCAGGTGGGTCCAGAATGGTTAAGGGCTGCCGCTCAAGGGAGTTTCCTACTTCTTCTGCATGTCAAGTGGTCCTCTGGGTTGTGTCCCAGTGAGGGAACTGGGCACAGTGCCCTCAAGGAGGCTGGACCTCTGGGCATCATGGCTAGCAAACTCTTCAGAGCATCTGCAGAGCGTCTGAGGACTGTGAAGCTTAGCTGAGTTTGGCTAGACCCTATGGGATCTAGGTCCCATGGGGAAACACAATTCCAGTTACCGATGCCTTCACTTCCACTTTCTACTGCATTTCAAACCCCTCCTCCAACACAAAAATTAAGAAGGTGGAAAGAAAGGTCCCAGAAAGTAACAGGGCCAAGCAGTATCCTATTCACTATTTTAATTCTTGGAAATGGTTCAAATCTTCTTGCTAAAGTTTTCTAGAAGAATTAGCCAAATTAGATATCTGTCCTGGGTTCAGCAGCAGCAGTCATTTTTCACCTTCATAGTAGCTGGTCCAGGGCTGTGTTTTCGACTTTCGGCCTGGGAACAGCACTGATAACACTGATGTTTATAGTTATGGCTTAGAAATGTTTTGGTCTGACCAAGGACTTTCTGAGTCTCATGCTCTGCCAGGGAGGAGGGGAAGCCAAGGAGGAAGCAGAGACAGGACACCTGACCCAAACTGACCAAAGAGGTATTCCACACCACAGCACGTCATGCCCAGGATGTAAAAACGGAGAGCAGAGACCCAGAAGGGTGGGGGGGATGCACTTTTTGGTCAGGCTGAGTATATGTGGTGAACGGTTGTATTCTCTTTCCTTGTATTTGCCTTGTCATTATTATTCTTGGTGGTAGCAGCAGTGATTTGTGTTATACCTTAGTTACTAAACTGTTCTTATCTCAACCTGTGGGAGTTGCATTCTTTTGATTCTCCTCCCCATCCCCTCAGGAGCTGGGGGGAAGAAAGAGGGGGGAGTGAGAGAGCGACTGCGTGAGGGGTTAAACCACGACAGTATCACATATGGAAAATTTCAGTTCAGACAGATGAAGTTTTGTGGGGAATAATTATCTCAAAAGCAGGTCTTCTAATAGACAATATCTAGCCACCTTCGTAACAGCCAACACTACTAAATTTGCTATGACTAATCCTCAGTATTGATTTTTTGGCTGGTTGTAGAAAGACAGTTTGTCTGGCTCCTGTAATTTAATTCAGTTAATTAGAATAAATGACTATGCTGTTTGCCAGGACTACTGCTTACTTGCCTGTTTTCTTGTTTTATGCACAGCTTCTCTTATGCTGCCCTAAGGACCATTAAATCATGAAATAAAGTTCCCACAAACTGATACTTTTTATATCTGAATGTTATCTCACTGTGGTAGCTAAGCCAAATGTTTAAGTAACCATGTTGCATGATTGCCAAGATTCCCAGTGGGAACTGCTTGCAAAAATATATTTGTTGTCTTGCAGGCATATACTACCCCTATCCATCTAGGGTATTTTAGCCATGATGCTGCTAGGGCTGAGGGTCACACAGCAGTAGGCCCTCTCTTTAAGAAAACAAGCTAGCTGCAGTGGGCATTTACAGTGACTTAAATGAGTCAAAAGCTACAGATATGGTCTTGCAAACAAATGAGATGGATGAGTCTAGGGTTTGAGACCTTATCACACTGCATTATAAGCCATTCACTTCGTGGACATGCCTCTGTTCTGATGCTGGGTTTAAGAGCTGTCAGTTAAAGGGCATTTTAAGGAAGCAACAGCACAGATTTTGTACTATACTTGATTGCCCTTTGGTCACAAGATAGATTTTTTCCTGAACATTGTAAATAATGCTGCTCTAAGGGGCTCTTAGTGTAAAAGTAGAGATGGAAGAAGGGCTTTCTCCTGCTTCTCTCCAGGGAGGAAATTCAATCACAGCATTATTTTGCTGTATCTAGAAAATGGGAAGCTTCCTGTGCTGCTCACAAAGGGTGATGCTGATTAGGAGAGAATTGGTACATTGAGTGCTCAGCTGGAACAGGAACAAAGGAGAGGTGATGAGCCTGGGATATGTCTCCACAGTGAACATTGCTATTGAAGGTCATACAGTGATTTCTCTTCTCCGACCCCAGCTCTTCATTCCACCATAATCTTTTCCCTAATCTCCTCCACAGAGATTCAGCGACTGTCCTCTGCGCCTCACTGGAACACTTTGCCTGGAGAGCTGCCATCAGGGGTGGGTGTGGAAAAAGCACAGCTCTGCAGCCACAGCTCTGGGGTCCTGCTCTGCTGCTGAGTGCTTGGAGTTGCTTGTGGAGGCGGGAATTCGGAGGCTCTGGGGCTGAGTTGCGCAAAAGGCAGCTGGGCTGGGCTGTGGCTGTGATGCAAGGCAGGGCGTCAAGCCTCTGTTCTGAAGGCTCTGCATTTCATTTATGCAGACATGCCCGAACAGCGTTATGACAGTTGGTATTATGGTGTGACACAAATGTAATACCCTCACAATGGCAGACTGCCCACTAGCAGGCTGAACCCATTTCTGGTTCCTGCCTCATTCTGTGCTTCAAAGTCACAGATGTGCTGGGAATTGCACTAAGTGACCTTACAAAAAAACCCCAACAGCTAAGGCATTCTCAGGTAATGTTAACCCTTCTCTGGGGTGCATTATATTAATGAAAATACAGCCCATGAGATCATTTTGGTCTCAAATTTACTTATGGGTCTATCAGGGTCTTTGGGGTCTATCCATATGGGCCTCAGACAAACCAGATCCCCAGCTTTCCTTAAGGAAGATTTATTTTCAAAAGCAAGCTGTCCTTACAGCCTGCATCTATCAACAGTATAATTGGTGACTAGGCATGAGAAAGCAAGCAAGGATCAGAACAAGCAGCACTATCTGAGAAGGAAAGGAATCCTTTACAGGGCACTCACAGAAACTGATTACCTCCGAACGCCCTATGTTGTGGTAAACATCCGAAGAAACCAGCACGCAGAGAGCTACCTGGATATTTCTGAGATGAATTCTAGCTTCATGTACTGCTGGGTTCTCCTGGGCCCTGTGGATCCCCAGGGGACCTTGGAAGTGCAGCAGGTAGCCTGCTACAGTGAGTGTGATCCAGCCAGAGAAGGACCTTCCCCGGCAGAACAAAACTCTTCACAGACATGCAAAGCTGACTACTGCACATGGTCCCATAATCTTTTTTGTGCAGAGGACAGTCCGAAAGCAGGGCTGTGGCAGAAGCATAGGCAGACTTCAGCCAGGCTGTGCCCTGTTGGACTGATCCTCAGCCTGCAGTGCCAGAGCAATCTAGAAGAACCAGAGGGCAGGGGAGTCTCGTCCTCATTACAGCTACTATAGGGCTTGTGTTTTCTTTGCGCGGAGGTGACAGCCCGGCTGCCTTTGGGGCTCAGGTTTCGCTTGCCCACCCCACTGAAGCGCTGTTCCTCAGAGTCTGTGCAAGAGAGGGTTGGTGGTACTGGCAGGATCCACTGACGGTCCCAAGAGCTGCTGACAGTCCCACATGAAGCAAGGTAGTGAGTCAGCTTGGGAGTCCAGCTGGCAGCAGCAGAGACACAGCTGTGATGTGAGTTCAAGGTTCATGCGGGAGGCAGGGCCAGGCAGAACCAGGAAACAACGATGATCAACATGCCCAGTTGGAAGGGATGTCAGAGGGGACAGTGACCCGCAGTGTAGCCCAGTGACATGGTTTAAGCCCAGTTGGCAACTAAGCACCAGGCAGCTTCTCACCTACTCCCCCCACCTCTGCCAGGCAGGATGGAGAGGAGAACTGGAAAAAGGTAAAGCCTGCAGGTTGAGATAAGAACAGTTTAATGATTGAAATTAAGTAAAATAAAATGATAATAGAAATAATAACAATATTGGTAGTAATAATAGGGAACAACAAAAAAAGGAGAAATGAAAATTCAGAAAACACATGTGATGCACAGCTGAAACCAGGACACCCAGGCAGGGACAGAGAAACTCCTGGATTGCACGTTTCAGATCTTAATACTTGCTTTCTCTGAGGGGTTTCTACAGTGTACTGTTTTGCAACAACGCTTTGGTCACATGTTGATAAGATGGAATGTGCATTAATACAGACATAAAAAGTAGTTTTGCTTTTCTGAAACTCTTCAGTGCTACGATGAAGTCCATTATGAGATATTTCGAGTCTACTCAAATGATGCCATTCTGGGAATAGTACTGAAAAACCTCGACAGTCCTTTTAACTTCCTCAAAGCAAGGTCACATCATATTTAATTTTATTTTTGTTTTTACATAGAATACTTGGCTTGATAAGGAATGAGGAACAAAATGAGCTGAAAGCAATGTTGAACACAGCATCTTGTATTTCCCATAATCTGTAAATTACATTCTCAAGATCTGTGCATATGCACTTATTTCAGTGTGTGTGTGCCCAGGAAACAGCTCTAGTATAGTTCAAGTGTGATGGAGAGCATTTCATGAGCAAACTCCTGTAACCCTGGCAACACCCTGCCTGGCAGACCCTACAGCTTTATCTTCTGTCTTTTTTCTCTTCAAACTAACAATTAGGTCAAATCCTCTACTTCTTTAGCCACATCAGAAACACGTGCAAAGCTGAATGCTTCAGGTGATTATAGAGATGCTAGTAAGAATGGCAATGAGAAGGGCTTTTTCTACTAGTTTTACTAAAGCAAATGTCCTGATGCACTATATACTGCAGAACTATTTCACACATGTCTTTGGCTTCTTTCGCCCTGGCTTTCGTCCCTGTGCTTGCTTGTGTGAATACATTTGAGTATATTAATATTTGAATACTTCTCTAAGTTAAAAACATGTTAGGATTCGCAATATGAATGAGGATATTACCTTCTCAGCTGCAGAATGAAGAACAAGTAGTAATGAAAGTAGAGTACAATTTTCATGGATGTGGTTAGTGATAAGCCTCCTCATTAATTACCTACAAAAAATCCAGTGGGACCATTAGCATCGTATATGTGATTTTTGCCTCAGAGCCTTGTATTATGAGTCAGGTCCATAACATCTGAATTAGGTACAGTGTATTTTGAAAGACTCTCAGGCTGGTTTTCATTTCTCCTGGCTTCAGGCATCTGCAGCGCTGATGAAGACTTGCTACATTGAGCCACTGAGAGAGTCTTTAGAATCCGTAGAAAGAGGCAGATGCCTGTCAGACTGATCAGCAAAACCAGAAAGGGTAAATCAACAACAACAAAAAGGCAATCTTGAAATCAAGAAGATTATGACAGATGTCAGAACTGCAGAAATATAGTGCTCATTTAGACTTCGTAATGCACTTGAAAGCAAATAAGAGCTTCTTCAGCAGTATAGATGCCCAAATAGACATATTACATAATTGAAAGATAGCTTTGCCAATAATTAATGTTACCGTATTTTCAACTGAACCCAGTAATTCTGAACTTGATGATAAAATATGCTGAGTCCCATAACTAAGTTTGAATTCAAAATGCTGCATGCAGTCAAACTAGAAACATAGGCAATATACATCCCAGAAGTCTGAAAGAATAATTAAAGGCAGGGGACTGCATGGAGAGTAGTATAAAATACAACATAGATTTACAATCTCCTGACAGTAGATTGTGCCAGTCTAACCTAACACTTACGTCTCATGAGTAAATTTATTTTTGATACAAGGGAAGTGAAATAGTTCCAGTCTGTCTGGACTTCAGCAAAACATTTCCTCACTCAAAATGATTAATCCATCTGGAGTTTTGTGTGGTGGTTAGTATATAATAGCTAAGGAAATGGACAATAAGCAGATGGCAAGAGGCTTGCTGTTTAGGGGAACTAATCAATAGGAAGAAAAAGAAGACCTGAATTCCTCAGGGACTGGACATGGGATTCAGAAATGTCTTTGAGATTAGTAGAAAAAATAGGAACATCCTTAATGAACTCTTAATGGTAACAGCTGAGAGATAGGAACAGTAAAGGAACATCAGAATGACCTTAAATCTTGACGTAATAAAGAAATAATGAAATTATTAAAGTCAAAATTACAAGGCTGCTAAGCATCAAAATTTCCTGCTATAAGCTGGAATTCATCAACTGGAAACAAAGGAGGAAGGAACAAGACCTTGTTATACTAAACAGCTGCAGAATAACCAGGTTGAGATTCAACTGTGGGAAGGCCAACAAGGGGCCTATGGCTGGATCAGAGGGCTACCTACAGAAACTGGAAAGGTCTTATTTACCTCATGTGAACCACTGGTAAGTTCCAGCCCAAAGCCCTGCACACATCTGTGCTGATCTGTCCTTTCAGAAGAATTGTAAGAATGGGGACAAAAGGGAGAAGAGGATCATAAGAAAGGAAAACCCATTTCCTGGCAGTTAACCGAAGAACCTTGCTGCATTTATCTAATCAAAATGCTAATGCAAGAATAACTGGAAATAAACATGGACGCGAATAATTTTGAAGTGAAAATGAACACAATGTTCCTAACAGGTAGTTGATTTTTGATAGGAACAATAATAATAAGTTATGTATTTGTCTCTTTATGAAAAAATGCATGTGACATGGCCAGTCGAGATGACAAAAGACGAGTCCTGATGATCCAAGAAGATCCTTTCTCTCTTCTTTATCAATCTCCTCCTATGGTCTTTAACTAGAGAAAGAATTTACTAAAAATCCACCAAGTTTTCATGTCTTTCAAATGGGTGTGAAATGGGAGTGGGAAAAAGGGGACATAGTTAATACCTGTCTAAGTATTGAGCTCATCAGATATCCGGTAAGGTGCTTTGTTCTGAAAAACTTTTGATTAGAATAAGCCAGAACAGTTTGTACAAAATACAGTTTCTCAGTAACAAGCAGTAAGTAATAAAGAAATGTTCTTGATAAATTTATGTTATCTACCACCATTCTTAATATACTCAGTATTACTCATCTAAAAATCTGATTTGTAAAACATGGATGGGGCTATACAGAGGTAAGTTATAATGTATAGACCTGTGCAGGGATATTCAATGCAATTATACAGTAGGAACAGGTAGTATAAGAATGCAGCAGTTATTTAGGTAACCATAACTATGAGTGCTAGGTGAAGGGAGTCTATAAATGTCTCTTTACTTGTGTGACTCCCTTCTTAGACACCTTGTGATATTCTATATCAATCACAGGAAATCTGATATAGAGCATACAGGGCTGATAGGGCCAAATTGAAGATGGATGATGCTAACAGAAAAGTTTGCCTGCTGCGAAAGCTGTGCTGAAAAAGGAGAGGTGCTGCAGGACACATATCAGGTTTGCACTTGACAAAATTATTCCCAATATCCAGTGTTTTTATGAATCTGCTGCTTGTATTTTAGAAGGCTTCTTGTGAATAGCTGTATAGTTTGCAGAATGAGATATTGGTAAGATGAAATGAAAGGATGTTTTATTTATTGAGATTTACAAGTAGTACAAACTAGATGACCTTTAGGGTTCCTTCCAACACAAAACATTCTATGATTCTATGATTTTGTGATTCTATGATTCTCTTTGCTGCCTGCTGTTGCTGCAGTTTTCAGAGACTCGACTGCTTTATTTGGGTAATTTTTTTCATGAGTTTGGAAACAAAACCAAAACCTTTATTATATTACTGTACATAATAACCTAAATAACTTCTCTTTTGTATCTATTTCTTGCTGTTATAAGTAGAAAATATTGCTAAACCTCTGATGCAATTATTTCATTCCTTTGTATCTATGTAATGTCTTCTGCTTGACTCTCAGGGGGTCATTATGGTAAAGGCTTTTCATTTACAAGAAACAGCAAAAGTATTGATGTTACTTCCGGGAATTATGATAAAATTGTTCCATTGGGGGGGTCATACGTGCTGGTAATTACTTTTATATTTAGAATCGGAAATGACAATCTGAAATCAGAATATCTCATTAGTGATAATGAATTTTAATTTCTGACAAGTGAAGTATTCCCAAGGAAACTACAGATGTTGGTAGAACTACAGTGAATTTTTAAGGTGCTTCAGTAACTGAAAGTCAGGAATTTAAAAGTGTCAAAACATGATAATACTTCTTTAATTGCCTACAGTAACAGTGTGTATCCTTTTTTCCCAATATCCCAAATTTTTACTAAGTTAAAAGAGATGTGGGACAGTCCTAAAGAAACTCAGTTTTAGCATGTGCTTTGGTTTCTTTTGCCTAACAGCAGCTATCAACAAACCCTTTTTTGTTCCATTGCTTTTAAATTCAAGAAACATAAAATATATTTTAGATGATGACAATTTCAATTCATATCAAGGTAGGGAGAGTGATGCAGATCTGTACCTAAACAGGCCTATTTCTTATAGGAATGTTCAAAACCAGCCTTACAAATAACTTACTGTAACTTTGGTCGGTCTGAAGTCCATACTCTGAACAAAAGCAAGGCTTGACTTTTTTTTGGCTCATTTTAATTTCTGAGACTGAAATTATTTTTTAAACAAAGCTAAGATGGAAAAAATCTGAACTGTTACACTGCCTCCACCTTTTGGGCCGTTACCTGTATACAAACATAAAGGAATAATGCATTGCCTATTTTAGGTGACTGAAATGAAGTGGACTGGCATGACAAGTTCAAGAGAGAAGCTGGAGCTCCAGACAAAGACTGAACAAGAAAAACTTTATTTTATGGCTCCTACAGTCATGTTTTCTGGGAGGCTTTGAAAATATCAGGTTATAACTTGAAACTTCTCTCAGACTCTCAGCTTTTATTCCAGACATGGGGCAATGAGTAAACAGTTTCCAGGAGAGAATTTCCCCACAGAATTGATTACCAAAAAATCTGGTCAACAGCAAGGTGACGTTTGATGCCCAAGGCAATGGCATAGCCCCACATTCTGGAGAGCCTTTCACTGACCATTCTTCTTGATGGCAGGATGGCTGTCGCATCTAGTCCTCTCACATTCTCTCCCATCTTCATTTTACCCCATTTCTCCTTCCCTTCAGGGACTTCGGAGTTTCATAACTCAATGCAAGAGCTTTTGGGTGCTGTTCCTCAAGAATTAAGAGGGGTATTCCATGGTTTGCCATGCCTCTTGCCATCAGTGGACTTATGGAGAACAGGTTGTGGATGCTACCCCTGGATTTGAGTGAGAAGTGTTCCTAAGGGCCTCAGCAGCTGAATTCTACTTCCCTAACCAAGACCATGGCACAAGTGTTGTGACACCTTGTGCTTGATCCATCACACTCAAGATTTTTTACTCTTGTCTCACTTCAGGAAGTCCAATGTACTGTGTTTACCCAGCTCGGCTAGCAATGGCTTGTCCTGAAAGAGATAAAATGAAAGCAGATTTACAGAGCTGAGGAATAATCACTCTCCACTTTCTCATGGAGGAAAATACATCTTTAGTGCCAGAAAGACATTTAAGAATAAACATCAGAGAGCAAGTCAAAGCAGTGCAAAATGCAATAACAAACCTTTTAAAGAAAATCAAGGGGGAGATGTTACTTTGGTGTCTGCATTTAAGATACATGGTCAGAGCACAGCGCTTTTAAATGCAGCCGCTTTGGTTTGAAATTTGCCCTGCTCACTAACATTCTGTGTGTGCTGCAAAAGACATTTGGTGAAGGGGGTGCACGAAGGGAGATCAAACTCCTATTCTCAGAACAACAGAGGGGAAAGGGGCTCTTGAGAGTCTTTGTGGCAGAGTCCTCCTATTTCAGGTGCAATTTGTCGACATGTTTGTGTTCAGCTCAGCAGCGCTTGCACAGGTGGGATCCCTATGTGCTGCGTGCTGGCCAAAGGCTATCCTTGCCTCCCACCAGATAATATAATTAGGTGACAAGTTTCCATGGGTAGACATGGACAGGCAGCTGCCTTTGCTGTATCAAGGTTTCAGAGCAGAAGGGGACTTGCAGCAGAGAGTGAAGTAGGCAGAGGAGAAGGAGCTGAAGAAGGTTTATGTATAAATAATTATCTGCCTACAGGTGTCTGAAAAATTCCAAGACAACAGCATTGGCTGGCTTCTGCAGAGTGTCAGAAAATGAAACACTCAGTGGAGATACCTCAGACACAGCAGAAGCCAGGGAGAAAGCAGCCTGACTGTATGCTAGGGTGGCACCTGGGGCTCGGAAGCCACCAAGCAGTTGCTGTGTAGAAACTCCTGGATTTCCCTGTCGGGCAGCACCATAGAAAAGTTATTCCTACTTGAAATACAATAAAAAAATTAAAGTTTGTAATCACACTTCACCTGGCCTCTAAATTGGCCAGGAAACATTCAGATATCTGTATTCCTAGGCAAGCAGTCAGTTAGGAAATAAAGCTGTATTTTAAACAGGATTCAGAATCCAGGCATGATTGGTGACAGAAACAGATGGGCTGAATAAGCCATTCCTTGCCAGTGCTTCCTGAATGCTACCAGTATTTGGGAAGCTACCAGTGGTCATATAAAGGTATTTTCTCCAGTAACAGAAGACGATTTCAAATCAGGAAAAAAGGGCAAATTCAGCAAGCTGGCACATCGAGGGTGTGAGTGTGCGCTGTGGGCAAGAAAGGGAATCAGTGCATAAGGGAGAAAAACAGTACCTTAACCTTAACCTTGCAGCAGTGTTCTGAGGGTTGTAGAGAGCTTGGTATTTAATTATGCTTTGCCTGTGCACATGCATATATATAATCATGTAATCAATAAACCATTTTATTTTTTCTTAAAACACCTAGCCGCTCTGCCAGCAGTGCCATTCATTATGAAATACACTCTTTGCAGATGGAGTAGAAACTATTTTTGAAAAATAGATCACAGTCAGTTGCAAGACTGTTTTCTGCCCATTCCCCCCTTCTCTTCCTCACCCAGCAGATCACCTTCCTTCTCCTCCCCGCTTTTATTAGCTCTCTAAAAGACAGAAAACCTGCTTATTTGGAAAGCAGTTTATGGCTTATTTTAATGAGGTTTGGCAAGTTACCAGGATTGGTGTCATGTGCCAGCAGGCGTTGTACAGCACACTGACAGCCATCGTTGGGTTACACCATGGTCAGCTGGTTTGCAATACTCTGCCAAATGCACAATGTCTGTCTCTTCTGTGAGAAAAAAATTCACCTCCTGAGCACGGAAATGAGGTATCACAGGAGCCACTGGAAACCACTGGAGAGCCATTTAATGAGCCTGCTTTCTTGCTTGATCTTATGTAGCACTTCTTCCTCCATTCACAAGGTGCTGTTCCCTGACTGCTGTCCGCGCATGCAGCTTTGGCATTCACCTTCTGCAAACCTACACTCTAACAAGCCGCTTTCTTTCGCTGTTCACAGCAAGCAAATGCAAAAACACAGTGGGGGAAAAAAAAAGTGAAAAAACCCACCTAAAACCAAGAAAAGAAAATCTGCTCTCCCATTGCTGCAGCCAACAGCATCACACAGTCCTTTTCAGAAACACACCAGGCTCCAGCTTAAGGTTTATGTATTTTTTTGTCCCTGCAACTCTAACAAGAAGGCTTTTCTAAACCCTCATTGCTTTGATGTTGTGAAGCCTTTATCAGATCCTGATTATATGATTATCTGTCATCAAGGACATGATGATGTATGTATATCCTGTGGTCAATTCATTCTCAAGTGTATACTGCAAAAATCTGGTCATTCCCTGATTGCCCCCAGCTCAGGCTTCTTCTGTCATCTATTATTTCAGCTCTAAGCTTGTTAGAGGACAGACTGTCATTGCATTTGTCAAAAGTACTACGCATACCTCAGGAACTGAATGAATAATGTGTTGCACTTGTAAAGGCTGAATATGGACTTAAAAGTTCAAGCAAAATGAAGTAAAATTATTGAGTAGCACAACTGGTGAATAAATATGAAGCAATTTTAGTAACTAAAGCTTGGTTAGAACATGGACAATTGTGTATTTACTTAAGAAACACCACAACAGAAGAGAGAGAAAATAAGGCATATTAGATAGGGAGACTAACAGAGTAAATAGACACAGAAGGACTTCTGACAAGGAGAAAGCATTATATAAATGAGCATAGTGGGTTTACCTTGGCTGGCTGCCTGATGCCTACCAACCCCCTTCAGGGCAGGGGAGAGAAAATATGAAGAAAACTCCTGGGTCAAGATAAAGACAGGGAGATCATTTGTCAATTGACGTCATGGACCAAACAGACTCTGCTTGGGGAAATTAATTAAATTTGCTGCCGATTAATTGTATCAGACTGGCATAGTGAGAAAAATAACAAAACTAAAACCCCCTTCTCCCCCCACCACTTTTTTCCAAGGCTAAGCTTCATTTCTCACTGTTCTGCCTCCTGAGTGGCAGCAGAGGGACTGGACATGGGGATCGTGGCAGAGATGTGTGACGAGCTGACTCTTCCCTGGCTCCACTGTGGGCTCCCTCCCATGGATACAGGCCTTCACAAGCTTCTCTGGCATGAGTCCTTTCCCTGGGGTGCAGTCCTCCAGGAACAGACGGCTCCAGTATCAGTCACGTATGGGCACCACAAGCTCACAGGTCCTGTCAGAAAACCTGCTCCAGTATGGGCTCCTCTCCATAGGCAGGAACTCCTGCCAGGAGCTCTCCTACAGGCTGCAATTTCCCGTAGGACACAGTCCCCTGCTCCAGCATGGGGTCCTCTGTGGGCCACAGGTGGATATCTGCTCCACGGTGGACTTCCCACAGGCTGCAGAGGGCCAGCCTGCCTCACCATGGTCAGCACCACGGGCTGCAGGGGAACCTGCTCCAGTGCCTGGAGCACCTCCTCCCCTCTTTCTGCCCTGACCTTGGTGTCTGCAGGGATGTTTCTCCCACATTTTCTTACTTCTCCCTCCCAGCTGTTGTGCAGCACTTTTTATCCCTTCATAAATACATTGCTGATGGGCTCAGCTTTTGGTGGGTTCATCTTGGACCCAACGGGAAATGGCTCTGTCCAACATAGGGGCAGCTTCTTGTGTCTTCTCACAGAAGCCGCTCCTGCAGTGCATCTGCTACCGGAACTTTGCTGTATAAACCCAATACAATGAAATAGGAGAATAATTTGAAACAGCTATTGAGAAAGGCATTGACTGAAAGTTTTCCTGCCTGGGGATTTAATTTAGAAAGCGCTGCATTTTACAGTCACTAAGAACTCCTACCTCTAGTCAACAGTCTGTATATACTCGGTATTTCTTAATGTCACATTAACTGGGTTTGAAAATGATGACCTGGCTGTATAGGTGTGTTGGAATCAAGAAGAACTGGCCTGGAGGTTTCCCTAGTGCTCTCCAACCTTCTCACTGACCTTTTTAGAAATACCACATACTCATACAAATTTTATTCTCATTTTTTCAAATTATATTTTAATACTTGTCTTTACACTTTCATTAACTATTTGCTGTATCAAGATTCTTTAGCACAGTCGTATTTGTTGAGAAGTCTTTGATAAAACATATCACAGGCATGCAGTTTATGAAAGGAATAAATAAGCCAGAATGAAGTAAAACAGTGATATTCTATAGCTGCATCTTGCAGAAGAAATGGTAAAGCATGGCACACACAGATTCTAAAGCATTCATACACGCTGTCAGTTATGAGAACCAGTCAGGTCCCCAGCTGGGACATAGCTGGGAATGCAGGAAACTCCTGAAATAACTAATTCTTGGGATTCTTTGGGAACTTCCCTCATCAGGAGTTACAAAACTGGATGAGGTAAAATTAATAAAGGGTTGGGAAAAAAAAAATCAGAAACAGACTGACAACTAACTGAAGTTGCAAACTTCAGGAAATGGCAGTTGAATCTGAATGCTTCTGCATGTGCAGGAGAGCAGTAGCCATGAATTAACCTTACAATTACTCCATCCAATAGTATGGAAAATAAAATGAAATGCCTTAGAAACACTTTAACAATACACTGTTAGTCTGTACAGGGCAGGCTGTACAATAGCAATACCCCTCCTTCCAAATGCAAACCAAAAGAAACCTTTTTAGGACTTCACGAAGAGCAAGAACGGACAAAATTTCACACATACCTGGATTTGTGGAGTATTTATTAGCAGTTAGTTATCTATCAAATATTTTGTAAATGAACTCAAAACAGCTTTGAGTGTCTTAGTCTTTGAAGAAGACTCTTCACAGTCTTTTGAAAGTGGGAATAAAGTTTGAAATAATTATGTTTTGGAAAAATTATGTTTTTATAAGTGTTGGAACTGTTTGAGAGAAGTAGCTGCTTCCTCTTTTCCCATGTACGGGGAGAAAGGAATCTCTGTGATGTCCTGCTCCCATGCTGCACTGTGAACACTGGCTACATATATGGAGGTATGTTTTTCATTGTTTATTTCAGTACACAAGCAAATTGATATCTAACAATGTACCTTCCAATGTTGTCTTGTCCTGATGTTGGTCACTCCTTTTACCCATTGAGCTGGAGCAGTTCTCCATGTGAGAAGTTATGTGATACTTAATTTTAGAGAGTAGAAGGCTACTTCTCTAGAGTTTGTCCATTGAAAAGAAATATGTGTATTAAAGGTCTGGACCTCCAAAGACAGAAATGTTGAGAGGAATACATGTAGTCTTTTATGCAGAGGCCATCAGCTTGGTGACACTACTGTTGGCTAGCCCTGGGAACAGAAAGGTGACAATAATGAAAGAGTATCTCTCTATTTGCCTGGTTTCTGAAGAAATTAAGCTCATTCTCCATTACTGCATGTATATGCCCACCATTATCTCCCTTCTTAATAACTGTCAAACTTGTGGTTCAGTTTTGACCAGATTTAAAGGACTTCTGAAGGCCTCAAAGACCCTCATTTCAATTCATTTCCTTACCAAGGGAAAGATATTTCAGCCTCAGCTCAATTGTAACTAGTAGCCAGAGGATCTATATGGTGACTGAAGGTATGCTGTGGCTGTCTTCCAAGGCCTCCAGTGAGTTGTGTTTCATGACTGACTTTCAGCTGCACAATGCACAAGGTTGGTAATCAAGTGAAGAGTCCTGTCCTCTGTCAGTGGTTGGTTCCTGAGGAGATTATCTGGCATTTATGACTAATAAAAACCCAAACCTTGCAGTTTTCCTCAAAATTCATGTTGCTTCTTTCTCCTCTGAGGGGTCTCCCATATTTACTGACATGGTGAGTTCCTGCTGTAGCCTTAATGCAATTCAGCTATCCACAAGACACAAACCCATTGGAAACTGCGCTCCACCACTTCTGGAATTACTTCTTGAGTTTTTTTGTCAGTGTTACTTTCTCTACAGCTGTTAGCAAGCACAATTTCAGGGTATACTATGCATCACAGCTCTTCTCTCCCACTGCTGTTTCATCTGATGGGCAATTTGTCCACTGCAAACGTTTCCAACATTACTCTTCTATGGCACAATTTGCTCGTGAAAGGGAAAAACAAACAAATAAAAAACTCCAAACCAAAACCTGACAGCAGAATTCATTGCTATAATTTAGGGAGGTTTCAGCGATATTAATGAGGTTCCATTATCAAGGGAACATGGGCTGTTTTCTGTGTAATTACTACTATTTATATAACCAGCACATCCAATGTATTATCTTTGCATGCTCGAAGCAAGAGCGAGGCTCTTTTCTGCTGGTGTGCATGCATAATACATTTTGGTGTGTAGGCACAACCCACAGGGAATGAATAGGGACCAGTTTAAAGTCACAGAGCAGCTGCCTGCTGGTTTTCTCAAGAGTGAGGCATGAAAATAAACAGGATGTGGTCTAATAGGCTATTTGTTTTATTATAACACTCCATTGTTATTAATTGACAACAGCTGTGTGGCAAGTTGTGTGGCACCCACTGCTGGAATGAATGTGCTCCAAGCAAATTGAATGTATAGGATCCTAAAAAGAGGCAATGTCGTGGTTTAAGTCCAATCAGCCATGTAGCTCACTCACTCACTGTCCCTCCTTCCTCCCCCTGCTCCTGAAGGGATGGTGAGGAGAATCGAAAGAATGTAACTCCCACGGGTTGAGATAAGTACAGTCCAGTAACTAAGGTACAACACAAACCCCTGCTGCTACCACCAATAATAATAATGATAAGGGGAATAACAAGAGAAGAGAATACAACCACTCACCACCTGCTGATCAATACCCAGCCCAACCTGAGCAGTGATCTAACTCTTCCGGGTGACTGCCCCCAGTTCATAGAGTGGGCATGACGTGCTGTGGTATGGAATACCTCTTTGGTCAGTTTGGGTCAGGTGTCCTGTCTCTGCTTCCTCCCGGCTTCCCCTCCTCCCTGGCAGAGCATGAGGCTCAGAAAGTCCTTGGTCAGAGTAAACATTACTGAGCAGCAGCTAAAAACATCGGTGTTATCAGCGCTGTTCCCAGGCTGAAAGTCAAAACCACAGCACTGCACCAGCTACTAAGAAGGAGAAAAATGACTGCTACTGCTGAACTCAGGACAGGAAGGTATCACACAGAAAGAAAATTCACCTCCCTGTCTGCTACTACCAAGGGAGTTAATTTCTTGCTCAGCTGTTTACAGTATCAGTGCCTGGTTTTGTGCAATGTTAGTGCAGGTATTTTTGCAGTAGTTCTCTATACCACATAACTGCATATTGATACCTTCAGGGGTGAACTGTTTGCGGACCCAAGGGCAAAATGTTCTAATATGCTCTGAATAAAGCAAACCAGATTTTGTGGTCAGCAGTGTGTGTGCATCTGTATGTGTGTGCATGCCAGAATATATTCTAACTCTTCAAAATAAGCCTTGCTACAGAAGAAAATTAAAACATCTACTTCCTCCACCGATACAATCATCCCTCCCCCAAATCAAAACCAAGTCATTGTCGGAGCTTTTTCCTATGCTGCTGACAAAATGTATTCACATTTTCCACTCTGATATTAGTGAAAGAAAAACTCCTAAATGTTTTGTTCTGCCAGTGGAAGTGAAAGAAATGCAACATCATCTTAAAGATGGGTAACCACAGGAAGCTTTCTACTGACTTTTGTCTGTTAGGGGTCAGGGCAGGCTGAGAGCAAACACTGCTTGAAAGGACAGAGTAAGGGGAGGCCACTGGTCGAAGAATGTGGATCTGATCATGAAATCACCAGTTCCCAGTGACCCTAATGGACTTTCCCTGTTCAGGGATAAAGTAGAGCTTTCTCTTTCCCTTGGTGTCCATTTTTCTCTACCCAAGAAAAGTGACCAACTCTTAAGTGGCATGGAGTGTCTTATGTGGTTTTCCCTCAGCAAATTTGATTCAGCTTGAATCTGTTTGTCTATGAAAGGACTGCACCTGGCAAATGTCACACCCAACAGTGCGCCCTGAGCCTGGAAGAAGAAAATGTGACTTTTTCTCATTGTGACTACTGACAATAGAGCCTAAGTATAAAATAATAAGAAAAACCATTTTGCAGCTGTGAGGGAGAGTCTCTGTGTTGCTCTGTAGTAGCTAAATTTCAGGCTCCATAGGAAAGGAACTGGCAGAGGAATTGAAAAGGGTGTTGGTGATGTCAGGAAAATGTTTCTAATGTAGTAGCTAAAGGTCTTTTCAGTGCAACTGGAATCCAATCATAGCCATGATTTCCACAAGAGATATCTTGCAGTACACTGAGAAATTGCACTTTATTTTCCCTTCTAGGCCATCCAGGGGTGCACCGTTTGCTCTGTGCCATGCTGCATAATAACAAATGCACTCAGGATTTTCCAGTGGAAAATACTTCTCTTAACAGTCTTGGCCACTGATGCTGGAAAAATCTCAGGCGGGTTACTTCTGTCTTCCTGTCCCCAGAAATGTGGAGTAATTTTGACTGGTTCTGAGGCCCACCACCACTAGGCAAGCCCCTGAAATCCTGCCCACTTGAAGCCCAGCAACTTTGAGCATCCCTGCATCCCTGTCCTGCTGCTTCAGGACCAGCTCCACAGGGAGCAGGAGCCATGAGCTGGACCTGCGAATTCTCAGCCATTCCTTGGCTGCACTGGTGAGGTCAGAGGACGCATCTCCACTTCTGCTGTGTGTTAAAGGGTGTAGGTGGAATAAAGAGCCAGGAGACATCAAAGCCTCAAAGCCTCCTCAGACATTATCTCTGCCCCTACCCACCTCCACCAGCACAGCAGCTGTGTTTTCACACTTTAGGGGAGGTGGGGAGAGTTTGGGTGATGGAAGCGATAGGATAACATTTTCTTTCTCTGTTCTTTCCCTTCACTCTTTCTTTTCCCAGGTTTCTTTTAAGAAGAGAAACCTGGGAAACTTCGTATCTTTTAAGAGTGCAAGAATATACCTGAGCTCTTAGGATTTTTTGAACAGAAAGTTTGGAAAAAACTTTAGGAATAAGGCTGGGCAACAAATTCAATGAATGAAACAAAGCCCAACCTCTTTCTTAATAATGGAAAACAGAGATTATTTTCTGTGATTTTCTAAACTTCACAGCTGAGATAATGTAATTCACTGCAAGCTATTGAAAATCAATGCCTGCAGAAACTTCATTGTATGAAAAGCTGAAAGTACAGAGGACTTGCAGCAGCTACAGCCAATGCATCTTTGTCCAGTTAGTGGATCAACCACTATATAGTGTTGACAGGCAATAACTCATCACATGCTTTTGTGACATTTCACTAAAAACCTCTTCAGTCAGTCTGGAGTAGCTTGGTCCAGCTATTTGGCTCAAAGGCATCTGCAACACTGAGCTCATCAATTATATATCAAGGTATTATCGAAATCTATTCCCTTTGGCTGCTTATAAATTGATAGATTAATTGGTATAAGGTGGCAGGATCTGGTGATAATGAATGGTATTTTGAAGGCACAGAAGATATATTCTATCTATAGAAGATAGTCGATTTCTGTATTTATTTAGAACAGATTATGTGTATTAAGATATTTACTTTCTATTTGCCAAAATAAAATAAATAATAAAAAAAGCATTTGGTAGAGAAAATTACTTCTTCATTCCCTTCCATGGATTGTTTGATTTGGCAAACTTGTTTAATATGAGTTATTACATATGGAAACACACTTGTAATATATCCGTCTCTGCAGTTTCTGTAATTGAAGTTTCTGTCCATATGGATTTTCTAGATAATTTCTAATATATATGATATTATAATTATATGATAATTTCTTTATTTTTCTAGATAATCTTCATAGAAAATTCTAGTATTTGAAAAGGATTTTGGAACCAATTTCTCTCTTTAAAAGAAAGACAAACTGTAAATATAGAATTCTGGGGAATAAGTTTTAAATCTACGGGGAAAACACAATTCAACAGAAGCTACCATAACACATGCAAAATTCAAGAGAATGTAAAAAATCTTCTGTAGGTCCCTTTTAGCTTCCTGCCAGAGACAGGCCTTCAGACTTTTCCAGGAGAGAGCTATTTTATGAAGATGATACCTGCCATCGTGATTTTTCATAGCTGCAAGATAGGTTAGCAAGCCCATTGGCCTCACACGCACTTGCTCCTACCCTTCTCCCCTCGCCTGGGGTGCAGAACGATGCTGGTGCTCCCTCCTCACCAGACACTTGTGGGTGGTTCTTTCCCACATCATGGTACTATTTCTCCCCACAGGTTTGGCATGTTTAGAGAAATACTCCCTCTCCTGGGATCAAGTCACTGTAAAACAGTCAAATGTTTTTTCTGATGCAGACTCCTCAAGCGGGGATTCCGGGTCACTCTTACTGACACAGCATTGTGCTTCAGCACTTCTACCCTGAGCCAATCTCCCCCCACATTGACAGCTCAGCAGCTGCAACTCCACCATCCCAAGACCTCTTTTCTACTTCTCAAGTAGCATTCAGTTCTGGGTATCTGTTTTTACCATGATATGTCTTCCAACAATTTAAAAACAGGAAAGAGGAGGCACTGCCGTGTGAACAGTTATCTGTCTGTAAGCAGCCAGCAGAGACCTCAGTTATTGCCAGAAGCCTGTGGACCTCATGTGAGAGCAAGCTTGCAGCACAAACCCTAAGGAAAAGCAACCTGTTCCTTTTCCCCTCCTGTGGTATTGCAAAGCCTGTCAGAGCACAGGTACAATTTGAAAAGCCCATGTTGTTATTCTGGCCTTTTTCTTCCCCTGTGCCTTGCTCCCTCTTCCCACAGATCTAGCTTCTTTAGCTAGATCAAGATTTCCTTCTAGATCTGTACAGACCTGGAAGGTGCTCATGGTTGGGAAGTAGACAATTTTGCATCTGAAAGCGGGAGTGGGTAACCTGCATGCATAACTTGCATAAGTTCATGACCTCCAGAGGGCTGCAGTTTGCTGTAATTCCAAGCTTTTTTTTGTCTTCAAGCGTTTCAGCCACGGCTCTACTTTGCAGAACATGGGAGGTTCTTCTCTCCACCTGATGAGCTGACAGCAGCTCCTTTTTCTTTCCTGATCCAAAAGATCATTTTGGGCAATGCTTTTCCAGACAGAGATTAAATTACTCATTAGGTGTGGCATGCAAGAACTTGGGCCAGGCACTGTCACTTCTCAGCAGAGAGCTCATTTGGGAGAATGCCCTATTTCACTACAGGGAAGCCTCGTCAGGGAAGCAGCCTGCAGCATGTACTGTGCCTGTGGTCCAGGTAGCTAATGCTGGTCCAGCTAGCTAACGTTGCAAACTGGGTTCAGTGGGGAAATTGCACTGGGACAACTAGTGTTGGTGCAGAGACGAGCTATGCTAATAATTTCACCACCCAGCATGCCTTTGTCTCAGAGGCTGGTCTCATTTCACAACAGTTCAACTCAAATCCTTGGGTGTCCAAAGCAGCCCTCCTTGGGATTACTCATGTTTGCAGTCCTGCTTAGCCTATTCTGATTCTTTCGCTTCAGCACTCCTCACAGCAGCTGCTCTAGAAGTCCTGAGATTTCTGGAGAAAGCTAGATGAAAATTAGTGGAGCACTTGGTTAACTTCACCCATAAAGAAAGAAAACCTCATGTGTCATCCGCAGGAGCTTGTTCCCTTTGTCCAGCATCTCTTTCCCACATTTAAAAATGGCTCCATTGTGCAGCTACTGCAGATGAACAGGCAAACCTGGGGCAAGGTCAGCCTGTTCCCAAGTTTTGTTTGGGAGCAGTCTTTACAGCAGGCATTTAGAAAACCCATAGAAAATCCAGTTGCCTTCCTGTCCATGCTCCGTGTATTCAAATCCATAAATACTAAGCAGTGCTTAGAGTTATAAAAGTAAGCAAAAATGTCTCAGTAAGTAGGGCTAGCAAAGTAAGCAATTTATTTTCAGCATGTATTTGTGTTTGGACTTTGGAAGAGTATGAGACACAGTATTCTGCTGATAAAACTTGGAACACTGTGAACTAAAAATGAGGTTGTTTATGTCTGTTAAAAGCAATTCAGAAAACTGTGCGCCTAGTGAGCTGCTTGAGCACAGGATTCATATACTTGGAAAAGAAAACTGAACGTATTTGAAGCCATAGGTGTTCAAGACTTTCCTTTTATGCTGTATCAATTTAAACCTCTAAACAGCAAAACTTCTCCTTTTCTGAACTGTACACTAAATATTCAGCTATTCAGTGCTGTGAAGACCTAGCATGCCTGCTGGATGAGACCACATTTCAGTGCTGAAACCAATCAGGTAGATCATATACATCTTCACCTTGTTGCGAGCGTTTTCGCTGTTCCTGTGTTGCTGTGTAGCTCAGATAACATTTTCCAGCAAAAACGCTGCTTGCTCCTGATTTCTAAATCAAGCCAAGGTTATGACAAGTTGTTTGCAGAGCAAACTAATTTCCTGAAATTAGGGTTCTGCTTTGGTGGCTCACAAGGAGCTCATGGGGCTCATGGAGCAGTGAGCAGAGATGGGTGCACTTGGGAGATGGCAGGGCTGCTGTGGAGGACAACAGCTTGCTTTAACTGTGGTCCTGTGACCCCCAGAGGAAGATGAATGCCTGGGTGGTCCTGACAGCCTCTGACACCTTTGGGTGCATGTGCAGACCTAGTTCAGCTTCAAAGCTAAAGGGATTTGTTTTCTTTTCATTCTGGAATTTCTTAAGTTAGTGTACATTCCTTCAATACGGTAGCTTTTAACTGACCAATTATTGATGTCTGCAAACTCCATTGGGACTGAGCTCAGCTGCACTGGGTGCTGTTCACCTCCAAGAGTGCACAGACCTGTGCCAGAGACCTTTGCTATTCTGCATTTTCTGTTTGAGGTTAGAGCGAGAGGAATCATCTATTGAGGAATAAGTGTGGTTTGACCTCCAGGGGTTTTCCTGCTGGATGGACAGTCTGGTGGGGTTTGATATCAGTTCACATGATTACTGATTTTGTGGCTCCTAGTAACTAGTGCAACTAGTCAGCTATAACCATACAACTATAAATAGCTACATGACAAGTAACAGTAGTGAGTGAGCAACACTCCAGCTTTGAAGAATCCTCAGTAGTAATCACTCTGTGTTTATTTTCTTGGTGATATTCTAGAAGAAAGCAACCTTACCATATCTTGATTTGGTTGCATCATGTTCTGTATGTATAGGAATTTAATGTGCATATATGTTAAAAAGAACTTGAGAAAGTAGGAAAAATGGCTCTGCAGTCAATGGGGGTGAGGTAAGAAATGACTGGGTTTGTCCCCTCACAAACTCTTATTTCCATGTATTTTGTGGTAGTACCAACACAGTGGGACTTGTCTGTAAGGAAGGATCAAAGCGAACTAGATCCCTGCCTAGAAATGGGAAGAAGTAATGAGAATAGGAATCACATGTCAAGCCTTAAGTATATTGTTCTGGTATATTATCACATATTACAGTCCCTTTCTCTTGAAATAGACTTGCCTTACATTATTTTGATTTTTGCATCTACATTTGTCTGTACGTTCAGATTAAGTGATGTATTGGTTTTAATCATGCTTGCCAGTCCTGCTTTAGCAGGGCTTCGGTAGCAGCCACGTTTGCCTTCTGGTCCTTCCAGCACTAGTCCTAACAGATGAGTGCACACAGACGTTACAGCTCCCTCAGGAAAGCACTGCCGTCATGAGAAACAGGAGCCACCTCAGCACTGCTGCACTGCCTTGAGTTTGCTTTAAAGACATTTTTACACTGAAAAGTAATTGCTTGGGTTTGTTGTAGGTACAAATGCTGGTTGCTTCAACCAACGCATCTGCACTTCAAGATGTCACGATAATTACGTGGGATACAACTTTCCAGGATTCAGCTGTTAAATCTTTATATCTCTTACCCTATTTACTAGGCTCAAGAAATTTGTACCTTTTGCATATCATTTATTAAATCAATTCTAGATGTGTTGGCTTTTGCATCATTTTGCACAGCCCACTTGTGCAGTGTGTTCTTTCTCTTTGTCTCAGAGCCTTTCTTCCCATTTCATTTGATTTATTAATGTTCATACAGCCTGTTACCACAGCACTTGACACCAGAGATATTGGGAAGGTGCCCTATTTAGAGAAACACATACTTCCTGAAGTAAGGGTTGGATTTTGATTTCGCCAGTTTTTGTTTTCACACTGAGCAGAAAACTGGTGCGGGGGAGAGGGGATTGGGCACTGACACATGGCTGGGTTGCATGAGCATCTCTGAAGGGTTGCTGAATCAGAATGACAGTGTTGTACCCTTGGGTATGGAGGGGAGATGCGACCTCCCACAGTCCCACTGGATGCTCGAGGCCAAGATCTCTCCCAGGACACTGGGAAGTGGGGATTAGGCCTTTCTGTGCTAAACATCCCCATTTGCAGGGATGGATTTGAAAAGGCCGTGTGAGGTACAGGTGTCCCTGGCAGTGAAAATGAATGCACACCTCTGAGTGTAAGCCCAGTTTTCAGAGCTTGTTTCCACTGCTCTGAGCTTTTTCAGCCTCACCCTGAGTAGACGTGACAGACTTGTAGCTCTTGCCTCTGCTCTGCTTTCTGCCCCTCTTACAGAGTGTGCCTCAGGCACCTTTATCTGGGGTGCAAGAAACCTGCTGAACTGCATGTTAGTGACGTGCTACTATATCTTAAGGAACAGTAAAAATATAATGTTTGAAGTTTTGTTCATAAACCATGGGACTGCTGAACCAGCGGTGGAAATGTGTAGTGGAAATGCAGCAGGCACAGCACTGGTGACATGCCAAACTGGCCTCAAGGGACCTGTCTGCACTGACTGGCAGGATGTTAAAATAGAAACGAAGCTGAAATACAGTGCGAACCCTGATGTTAATAGCTGAAAAGTGGAGTACTGGAGAGATGGAACAAATTGTGAAGATTCAAAGAAGCTCTGGATGCTCCATCCCTGGCAGTGTTTAATTGCAGGTTGTATGGGACTTTGAGCAACCTGGTCTACAGGAATGTGTTCCTGCCTGTGGTAGGGGGGCTGGAACTAGATGATGTTTAAAGGTAACTTCTAATCCAAGCCATTCTATGATAAATACTTAGCATTTTTTTCTTTGTCAATGTTTGTAATTTTGTTCCTAATACATTGCCTCTGTCTTCCGTGACAATAAATACGATTTTGCTTTTCCCTCAAGATGGGTCAAGCAATAAACAGGATTACAGGGTGAGCTGACAGTGGGGGATCCTGTGCCTACTGAAACAGCAAATCTGGCTAAAGGCTGGGCTGCAGTACTCACGGAATGTGGGCTGGCCATGGATTGCAACAGCGTGGCGGGTGCACGCTCTTCATCCCTCAGCTAGGGGGCTGGTGATGTATGGAAACGATGTCAAACTTCTGATACACTGACTTTCCCTCAGGTCCCTCCAGGGTAAACCAAATGCAAACACCCCGCACTACGCTCAGGCCTGCAGTTCAGATGTGATTTTACACATCAACATTGACTTCAATATTTGAGGCAAATCCTTGTCCCTGTTTAACTCACTAGAAATATTATGATTGACTTCACTGAGGCCACTATTTTTGTGCCATGCTCATCCCCAGTGTGTGTAGATATATACATATGAAAGCACTGATATAAAGAGAGTGAGTAGAGATGTATTACATGGGGGAGGCTTTTTGCAGAGTAGTTAGCAGCTCTGCGTGTGAGTTCTTATCACATTAGCAGGGTGGCTGGTGGCTCTTAGCTCTCTGAGTCATGCTTGAGGGTTTCAGCCCTGCTGCTATCCTTGTGTTCTGCGGACAATGTAGAGAGGCAAATCATATAAAAGCAGAGAGCATATTTTTTCATATGTAAGCACAAGCAACGAGCTTAAAGGGGAAAGTCTGTATGTCTGAGTGCAGATGAGAAGAATTTGTGTTCAGTACATGTTCAGTTGCAATAATTTTCAACTACAGTTGTACGCTACTTATTTACTGATGTGGCTTGCTAATGGGTGTATGCTTTGGATGTATAAAAACATTAGTAAATAACAGCCCACTATAGGGTTCAACACTGCTAGTATCACAAACCATATTTCCCTCTCCAGCAATATACTTGCAACAATGACAGTTTTCAACTAAAAACTGTAATTTTGTACATTGCAATTTCTGCATGTTAATAAGTATTTTTCACTATGCAGGATTATCAGAAACATTTTGATTTTCCGCTGAGAAAAATTATATGGTTTTCCTTCAACATGAAAAAGCACATTATTGTTAAGAATTGCCAAGAAAAAGTACCCCACCCTGTCCCCCTTACAATTTACATTAAGGTTTCTCAGAGCACTGGTCAAATGAGGATTTTCTCACCCTTGGCCTGCCTAAAGGAATTCCCTGGTAACTGTTTTATGAGGACAGGAGCAGGAATAGGAAAATCCATGTAGCCTGTAACTTCTCTCTAACCCCTTTGGATAGGATCCACAAATCCGTGTTGCTTACTATTACCCAGCAACATACGGCCTTCAGTTGGCGTTTTTTGGGGTGTTCAGTGCCACCTAAAGACTTTGTTATCTTAAGCTGTTTTTAGTAGGGGAGATGATGACTTTCCAATTCTAAGGACAGGTAAGGGATTTTCCTGGCTGCATGGCCAGCTGGTGTGGACTGGCTCATGTCTGTATTGCTCCCACTGTTAGCTCAGATTGGTGATGTCTAAGCTGCACATTACTTTGCCCAGGGTTTCTGTTGGGCCCATGCTGATGCTCCTCTGCCTCAAAGCTGGGTTTACTCTTCTGTGTGTGCTTTCAGTTCCCCTGCATAAGACATCAGGAGGTCTGTATTTTAAACCATCAAAATGGTGTTTCTATTGAGTGAGACAGAAGATACCTGTCCTAAAGTGGGATATCTGTTTGACAGAACTGTTCTGCTGTCATCTGTACTGGGCATGGGTGGAATCTTAGAGTTAGCTGAAGCAATCAAAAACATATCAAGGAATAAGAAAAGTTACAGATGCTCGAAGGTGCAATGTGTAAACTTCTCTCCTGGCCCTTTGCATTTAATCTCATTAACAATCCAAGTGGAGGGTCTATTTTGTTGACTACAGAAGGGGATTAGGAATGCCATACATACATGCTTACATAATTACATAGATGACAAGGGAGCTGGCAGAAGCACACTTGGAAAACCAGATGATAATCAGATGCTGGCTCAAATGAAGAGCAAAGTCTTGGTTTTACACCCAGTTCCTCCAGTAAAACTTTCATGGAAGTCTGTTTTGGGTTTAGATATCACTCTTTGACATAATTAACTATATTTATAATATTTAATGATTTATAAAACAAAAAAGTACTTTGTCCAGAGAGTAACTCAGATGTGAATACACAGGTTAAGTTACTAGTGAACTCCTTTATTCTTGGACAGTGATAGAAAATCATACTTATACCCTCAGATCCTCAGGAAGTGTAAAGTGGCATAATGTGAGGCAGTAGAAATCTGTCTGGCCTGCAAAAGCACGAGGTATCTAAAATGAATGACCTAAACTGACATTAGTTTGTATTTTGTAGGATTCTTCTTCTTTTTTTTAATTCATCCAGCCCGTAAGCAGAAACACAGAGATTAAATTGCCTGAACATGGCGTCATTTCTGCTTCCTTTTCCCAGCTTTCAATCCCATTGAAAAGTGAAGGCAAACTGTGACATGTCAGAAGCTGAAAGGCAACATTAAGAAGATGAATGATTTAAAAACATCACCTCTGAGGGGCAGATTGAAAGATTTGCCTTTGTTTAGTCTTAGGAAGAGAGGACAGAGGTGGGGAACATCCTAATAGATTTCTAATAAGTAAAAGATAACTGTGAAGAATGTAACAAATAATAGCTTTCTGTGTCCAGTTGTTTTCCACTGCTGGCAATAAGTATTTGGTTTACTTGCAGAAAAGAAGATGTAAGTCTGATCCCGGGGAAAGAAAAATCCAACTCTAAAGGTATATAGCAATAGAGACACAGAAGCCTTTTGAAATAAGCCAGAAAATTTCAAGAAGTGACTGAGCACTGATCCAACAGGACCATCTCTCCATCAGTGTGGGGCAGGGATCAGATGGCCTCTCAAGTTTCTCTTTTGTAGGCAATTCCCTTTCTAGTTGCTCCATTCTAGTATTCCCAAGTGGTTTCCTGAGAGAGCAGCCTGATACATTACAGTAGCAAAACAAAATAGGGAAGACAGATTGAAGACAATGGTGTACTGAGGTAAAAATGAACAAGCTCTGAACTCAAGGACCGTAAATAGACCCTGCGCAACCTTGAACAGTTCTGACTTATTCTTCTTTAAACAAAGAAGATGCTAAGCAATTTTAAATGCTGGCTTTCACATCATACTAGGGGAGAGGTAAGGGACTGTACACACAGAGCTGTGCATGAACTGCTGTACTTAAAGCCTTAGAGAACACTCTAATTTTCTTTGTTACGGTACTAAGTTTTGCAAGTTTTAATTTATCATATTAGCTTTTGGAGTAGGTGGTTTTCCTGCTAGCTTTTCATGTGGATGCTGAATGGCTCATTACAGAAGGGGTTATGCATTTCTATGCAGAGACTGTTGAACAATTTCATGGCAATTTTTAAGAGTGGGAGAACTTCATCAATATTGGTTGACATCTGTATCTAAAGAAAAATGCTCATCTTCTACAGACTGGGTGCAATAATGAGACAGAGTTCCAAGAATCCTAATATAACACTCTACCTGAACATAAATTGGGATCTGGTATCTATTAGATGATTTGGCTTGACAATGGATTTCAAATAGGTGAAAAAAAAACCAAACCCAAACAATCCTGTGAAAGAACTTTCTGTATTTGAATGGAAAGCTTATTTTTCATACAATACTAGAGCACAAAGACCAGACTTGTTGCTATAGGAGAAAAGGCATTGTTGAATCTAAAATGCAATTTAACTTCTATATATGTTGAAATCCCTGTGGAAGACAGTTTTGATGATCTGGGTGTGCTTGGGAGAGCAAGTATAGACTAGAACTAAACCAGAATGAAAGTAATTACATTTCTCTACTGCCACTAAAAATTAACCACCCAAGAAGAAGGGAATCAAACATTACCAACTGCTTAGTGACAGAGAAGGCTTGATGGGATGTGAAATTAATTTCTTTTTTTCATCACCATACTGTAAATGAAGGCGATGTAATGGACCATGAGTTTAATGTGCCTGAAGCTATTCCTATTGCAGTACATAGAATACTTTCTGATAACTTGACTAGCATCTTTGTTCAACCCATACAAACCCTTTGCGCTGGCCAGAGCAATGTTTTCTGAAGAATAAATAAAAAAAGTAAAGCCACATATGCTGATTTCTGAGTGCAATTGTCAGTCCTTCCTAAAGACAAGGACAGTTTGAAGACTGAGATGATTATATTATTTGTGAGAGTTATAACTGTGTGATGTGGCCAATGAAAATACTGTTGAAAATTTATGAAAGATAAAGTTTTATTAGTGAACCTTACGATAGCGTCATGAATACCAATGGACTGAGGGACTCTGTAATAACCAAGGTAGTAATTGATTTTTTACCAAAACAATACATTCTGTAGTCACCTTGTACTTATTATGATGTTTCTACTTTCATTTATTTTATCATTATTCTGTCATGAGAAAAAAAGTGCCAAACTCTACTTCTAATCTTTGAGCTGTTGTAGCTTTGGCCTGGTGCTAGGGCTGCGCCTTCTCAGGGAAAGCAGGGCTGCAGCTTGCCTGCAGAGCTCTAACTGGTCTGAAGCTGGTGCCTGCTTGGTCCCTGCATGTTGCAAGCTATGGAAAGGATCCTTCTGTGATTCTGAAACTCTTCCTCTGGATTTGCCAGCTGAGGGGAGGAAAGTGTCCTTGTTCATTCTGAGTCACCTCAGCTTGACCAGCATCCTCAGAAAGCCTAGGCTGTGCTTAGGGAAGTTGCTGGCACACACGAGAGAAGCTGCTGTATGAGTGTGGCAGTTGCCCTTAACTGTGGGCTGTGAGACTAGTGGGTCTCTCAAATGGACAGCGCACGTTGTCCAAGGTGGCTAAGGTGGCATTGCCCGTAAGGAATGTGTACTTAGTTACAAGAGAAACAACTCTGAAGAAACAAGCAAGAAACAAACATTCCTAAAAGATCCAAGAGAAATGTTTGATTTACACCAGTCCTCTTTGAGGAGGAGCAAGGTATCCCTTCTGACTTTGCATTCAGGATTTGCAGTGACATGCCTCCAAGGTTTGCATGTAAGGGTAAATGTTTCTATCTCAACTCATAGTTTCAGCTTCTTAAAGTAACTTCTGCCATTTTTCACTGTCTGAATGCAGGTAATGTCATGGTTTGCCTTGCCACAAACACTTGTTACTTTGATGCTCCCTAAGCAGCATTACATGGGTACTATTTTTCTAAGCACCTGTGACTATGACTCATGTAGGACCCCTGAGACCAACATATTATCATGAAATATGAACATGTTGAACAGCTTTATAAACAGCATTAAATCACATAGAGATTCACTAATTATTTAGATATTAAAGAGTATCCATAGTACAGAATTCAAGTTTTGGTCTGTGCATGCAATGAGCTACATGTTCCTCTTTCTCACTCCATTCATTTACCTGGTCCTTCATTATTGATATTTTGGGGACTTCAGGGTAGATTTTGTAAGGCACACTAAAGGGCAGAATAAGAAGATGTCTAACTCTTACGCTGTGTTTAAAATACTCTCCAGAGATTTATTTTGCACTGGCAGTAAAGGCTGGTGGAGAAGTCTTGGTGGACAACGGAGGCAAACCTCTGGCTTTTTAACTGTATTTCTGCTCTGTTAGATGCTGCTCAGATTCAGTTCTCCAAGTGCAAAAAAGCTCACAAAAAAACCCTATCCTTCCAAACTCCCTTCTTCCCAAAATCCCACATCTGAGAAAACTACAGATGAAGACACTTAGAAGGAAAGGTTTCGTTTATTTCTGAAAACCTATGGTCCACACAGGGAGAACATCCAAGTAGAAACATCTCTAAGACATAAGGATAAATAATTTTTTTTTTTCCCAAAGTGCTGTTACCTCCTGGTAAAAAATTATCGTCTACATAATCTGTGCTTAATTTTATTTCTCAAATGTCAGATTAAATTGTCCTTCATCACTAAAGTGTGTCTATGCTTTGATCTCAGTGAATTACCTGGTGTAAGAGGCACCAGGTTGAATTAGCATGTAATAGAAATAAACGTGTAATAGAAATAAACGTGCAATAGAAATAAATAGGTAATGGAAATAAAATTACACTCTGCACTTGCACATTTTCTCATTGATCTGAGAAACAAAAAAGCTTTCAATACACGCATACTCAGCAGAGATTAAAGAGCAGAGGACCAGTCTGAAGTGTCCTGGCCATCTTAATATTATGGGTGCTTGAAAGGAAGCCGTCAGATGAAAGAGGATTCTTTTTGGAAACATAACTCTCCCCTTTCTCAGCCTTTACAATTGAATTGCAAATTGAAATTCTTTTTATTTGAATTTTACTTCATGAGGACAGATGAGGACACATCATCTTCAGTTAAATGGAGATGGCTGCAGTAGAAAGAGGACTACATTGTGAGGGTTTGCTTTTGCTTTCCTATATGGCATCCCAATGAAGAGGCTTTGCAGACTAGAGTTACAATAATGAGTTTACAATAATGTTACTCAGTTTGCCTCTTCCACACTCATATTCCCAGTGGTAAGAAAGCTGCAGACTGATGGCAGCATGAGAAATTCCAGAGAGCAACTATCAAGGCTGGGCAGAAGATGAAAGATCATTTATCTCTTTGTACTATGCTGGGTGGCACACAAGCTGGCAAAAGGAAATCATCTGCAGCTGGTCAGGTGAAGGTTTTCATGCTGCCAGAATAAAAGCTGTCATTATTCAATGGCTTAATACCCTTGGCTGTAAGACCAGCAAGACATCTTCCTACAGACCTCAACCTGTCTTCTGAAACTTAGTCATATAGGCTGTAAGAAAGCAGTAAAAGTGTAAATGCTGCGCTTACCTGGGTGCAAGCTCATGCATGTTGTAAATCCATTAAATCAACATTCAGTGCCTTTCTAGAGCCATTGTCAGAACCATTTAGAAGTAGTTTGCAAACTTTGATTTTAATCTGTCATGTTATGTAATAAAAGTTGGTCTGTACACTCACAAAGGAGCTTGGAGAGGCAATGGCAGAAGGGATCCCAATTTAAACCCTGTCCCAGGCCCATCCCAAGTGCCGTTAGCCCACCAGAGGCCCATCCTCATCTGCCCAGAGGAGCTCAGGGGCACAAAGGCAGGTGGGAATCCAAATTAAGGACTCAGAGGAATGAACGCTCTGTCTGGGGCCTTTCCAGGGCTGTCCCAGCAGGGCCTCAGCTCCAGTATCCAGGTAGGAAACCCATGATAGTCACTGGGAGTAGCTCTCTAGATCACCTTTTAGACTAAGGGAGAGTTCTGCCAAAGGCTGGGACACATTAGACGACTCAGAGGAAAAGCAGTTCAGGATTGCACAGGACTCACTATGGGATATTTAGGGGATGGACCCTGCTTCCTGATACCCCGCCAGTCGACCAATATAGGCGGCTAGGTAGGACTGACAACACCACACCCCTGCCCCTCAAGTGACACGGGTAGTGTAGCTGGATGCCACTCGCATGATTTACGTAAGGTACGACTCTCCCTAGTCACACTGACCACTGTGGAGCCAAGGGACCATGTGACTCTTACATTAAGAAGGCTACAATACAATTGGCTGTTGCTGCCAGATGACCCAAAACATTCTGTGTCCTTGGCATCCCACCAGAGCCACGGCATCGCTTACGATTTCAGTGTTCACTATGAAGTGATAGGGTGAGCTGCCATATGGGTGTGTTGCTGATAATCTGTCTTACTGCCTCAATAAACCTTTGGCTTATAAGATGTTTTCAGGCTCCATCACTGTTCAGACCACAGGGGAGGAGCCAAATGTGGGAAAAGGCAAAGCTAAAAATGGGCAGACAAGGTAAGTTTAAGAAATCAGAACAACTGAGTATCATGGAATCAGATGACAATTATCTGTAGATATGTTTTGTGTGTTTTAGGCTTGTGACTAAAACAGTGTTGATGACACACCAACATTTGCTATTGCTGACCTGTGCATGCAGTGTCAACACTTCCTCTTTTTCCCACTCTGCCCCCCAACATGAAGGCTGAGGGTGAGCAAGAGGTTGGGAGGAACACAGCTGACCTGAACTGACCAAAGGGATACTCCATACCAAAAGTTGTTGCGCTCAAGGAAAGGGGGAGGAAGGGGATACATCTGTGGCTATGATGTTTTTCTTCCTAAGAAACCATTACGAGTGCTAAGACCCTGCTTTCCTGGAAGCAGCTAGGAAATTACCTGCTGATGGGAAGTAAAGAATAAACAACATATTTTGCTTTGCTTCTGTACACTGCTTTTGTTTCAGTTGTCATTATCTCAATCCATAAGTCTTCTCATCTTCCTTTTATTTTCTGGCTATCCTGTGAAAGGGTGGAGTGACTGAACAGTCCAGTGAGTGTTTGATAGATAAATATGCATGCGTATCACATAATAGTGTGTTTCAACCTGAAAATTGTTTAGGAGTATCACTATTTGACTGGAAATTGAATTTCTGAATGTTTGGAATAGGTCAATAGCAACAGCCTTTGGAAAATTCTGTTCATCCATATGATAACATGCAGCATCTATACTAAATAGAATCATAAAGATTTCATCCCAACACTTATTCTTTGTCCAGTATTTAATCTGTTAAATTTTTGTAAGATTACCCAATGTCTCTGAGGAGGAAAAACTGTTGCTTACTAGGGACTTGCAAGAGCGGAGGCTACCCTGCCTTTTCCTTCACGTGTCTGGGCAGGCATCTGTAGCTTTCCCAAGGACAGAGATGGGGCTGACATCTGGGTCCTTCTTGCTTTTTCCAAGAACAGGCATCACTTCCCTCTCTCCAGTGTCTGTACAGAGAGCTGGGATATCTAAGTTTTGGACATCAAGTGCTCTGAATTGCTTGTCACCTCCCTGTATGATTCTAAAAAGTCATTGTGTTAGGTCACAATGAATGTCATCAAACTCTATTCCTCCAGTCTATATGCCTGAACTGGGAACCAAAGGACCTCTGCAGAGCTCTGAATGACCTGCTGGACCTCATTATCCATTCAGGCACCGAATGTCCCTAAAGGGACTCCCTGGCCCTACTACCATCCCACCAATCTGCCTAAAGCAATCTATTAGGTGGGCTGAACACAGCTTTCAGTAACCCATTTGCACCAAGACCTTTCTCCATGCCCCTCCAAAAACCCACATACAGGAGAAGAAAGTCATAATACAGAGGAGTTATGTGAAATGAAGACAACTGCTGGTCTCTACAGCTTTATTGAGTGTAGTGATGTGCAACTCACAAACAGGAGAGCTTAACTTTGACAACTCAGATGACGGCACAGCTATTTTTAGAAACAGAACACCCCTAGATTTGCAAACTGAAGATCTATAGTAGTCTTACAGGACAATGATTTGCATCTAGAAAGTCACTTTGCAGGGTTTAGACACCCTGAAACAAGATGCGAAAACCCATCAAAATGATCCTGTATGTAGGTCCCCCTGTAATATGCCTTGCAGAGTGACAGGTAAAAGGAGCCCAGTAAAGAAGGACTATAATATGCTACACTGGCTAAGGCCACACACAGAGCTGCCGCAGATGATCACTCTACCACCCTTTACAGAGTACTTATCCAGTTATGACCCTGGCAGGCACTGGCCATGCAGCTCCCACCCGCTGGCAGCAGCCAAGGCTCTGGCTCAGGAAGCAGGAGGAAGCTGTGTGTTGCATAAGCCTCCTGTCCCAGTCAGGTTGTGCCATCTCTGCATCACAAATGCCATAAAAGCTCTTTTGATAACATACAAGTGTTTTTACTATATGGAATATTAAAAACAAGTAGTTGACAAACCATTATATCTGTATGTAGTTATCCGTCTAGCTGCCTTATAATATATCACCATTTGTGGTACAGTGTAATCTTAAAGTCTACAGAAAATGGATGTATGCGTGACTAGGTTGTTCTGCTGTTAAATGTCAGTTATGCTACCATAACATATTCTTTGATGTTGAAGAAAACCTGGAGGACAACAAGGACTTCAAAAAGTGCAAGAATGAGGTGAGAGACGCCTTTAAAGTCTAGGCACAGTGTAGCAACAGTGGCACATGATCTGGAAATTTAAGTCTAAAGTGATTGATTACTGGTGACTAGAGGAATGCAGACAGCCTGGGGGCCTGGGTAAAACAGGTTTTAGGGATAACATAAGGGAAACAAGCATCCAAAATACATAAAATCGTACAACCATAGAATAGTTAGGGCTGGAAAGGACCTTAAGATCACCTAGTTCCAACCCCCCTGCGAGGGGGGTTCCACCAGTTCCAACCCCACCTACCACTAAATCATGCACCCCAAGGCTCTGTCCAACCTGCCCTTGAACACCGTCAGCAATGGAGCATTCACAACCGGACAACCCATTCCAGTGCCTCACCACTCTCATAGTAAAGAATTTCTTCCTTATATCCAATCTAAACTTCCCCTGTTTAAGTTTGAACCCGTTACCCCTTGTCCTATCACTACAGTCCCTAATGAAGAGTCCCTACCCAGCATCCCTATAGCCCCCCTTCAGGTAGTGGAAGGCTGCTATGAGGTCTCCACGCAGCCTTCTCTTCTCCAGGCTGAACAGTCCCAGATTTCTCAGCCTATCTTCATATGGGAGGTGCTCCAGTCCACTGATCATCCTCGTGGCCCTCCTCTGCACTTGTTCCTTTTCATGTTGAGGACACCAGAACTGCACACAATACTCCAAGTGAGGTCTCACAAGAGCAGAGGAGAGGGGTAGGGTCACCTCCCTTGACCTGCTGGTCACGCTCCTTGTGATGCAGCCCAGGATATGGTTGACTTTCTGGGCTGCGAGCACACACTGCCCACTCATGTTCATTTTCTCATCAACCAACACCCCCAAGTCCTTCTCTGCAGGGCTGCTCTGAATTTCTTCTCTGCCCAACCTGTAGCTGTGCCTGGGATTGCTCCAATCCAGGTGTAGGACCTTGCACTTGTCATGGTTCAACTTCATCAGGTTGGCATCAGCCCACCTCACAAGCATGTCAAGGTCCCTCTGGATGGCATTCCTACCCTCCAGGGTATCAACCAAACCACACAGCTTGGTGTCATCGGCAAACTTGCTGAGGGCGCACTCAATCCCACTGTCTATGTCTCCAACAAAGATGTTGAACAAGACCCGTCCCAACACCGACCCCTGAGGGACACCACTCGTTACTGGTCTCCAGCTGGACATTGAGCCATTGAGCACAACTCTTTGCATACAGACATCCAGCCAGTTCTTTATCCACCGAGTGGTCCACCTATCAAACTGATGTCTCTCCACTTTAGAGACAAGGATGTCATGTGGGACAGTGTCAAATGCTTTACACAAGTCCAGGTAGGTGACATCAACTACTCTGCCCCTGCCCATCAGTTCTGTAGCCCCATCATAGAAGGTCACCAAATTGGTCAAAATGCATTATACGCAGTGAAAAAAGATTCAAGGAGGAATGAGGACCAATGAATAAAGAGTAAATAAGCAGTCGGTGTTAGCTAACATGTAGCCATAACTCTATTATCAATGTTGGATTCTCTCAGGGATGAAAACGAGATCTCACAACTGCCAGTCGTCTTGAGGAAGCCTAGTGCCACTGAACTTAGAAACTGGAAGGGCAGGGGAAAGGTCAGCAATATGCCATAGGAAGGATGGGTATGAGGGAATTAATGCAGCACTATTTTAATTGTATTATTAATTAGGCTTTTCCTGTAAAAATTATGTAATTTGGACAATAAGTATCATCCTAAATGGCCTACTAATGACTCTTTGATTAGACTTTTGCAACTTTAATTAGATTAATGACACATTTTGGCTTAGTTTCAATTTGTGCAAACTGTATTCATATCTTCTGTTGTGCTATAGCCAATATTTGATGCTTGAGATTGAGAGCTCCCTGACTGTCTTAGGAAATGCAGTAGAATCTGGTGCTCATTGGTATTCAGCAACCCTCTCATAGCAGTTTCTATGAAACAGCTGGTTTTAGCTAGCAGAAAAATTCTGTCATGACAAATATCTCAGATTTGGCATTAACACATCAGTTTAGGTGTGCAGTAGTGAAAAAAGGGGTGCATTTTCCTCTTGTGGAAAGGAATTTGCTGCTGCTCCCTTCCACCCTGCTGGCTGCTAGCCACATTGCAAATGAAAATATGTTTCCTGACGATTTGAATCTGTTGTGGTGAATGATATTTCTCACACTGTTGTATGTTTTTTCTTCCTTTTATTTGTTATCAACCAGTCTGCTTTCCAGCAGAAAACTCGATGTGAAAAATGCCCTTCTATATTTTGTTTGAAGGCCATAGAGCCCCCTGTAAATGAAATCAGGGCAGGGGGAAAGAAGCGTTTGGGCTTTGCAGACTTTCAGCCAGATTTAGAGATTTCTGCAAATAAAAGCAAAGAACTTCAATTCAGAGGAGACTGAGTTTCTCACAAAAGATTGTAAGGCTTATGCATATCGGGCAAATTCCTACTCTGTCTGTTCAGAGGATATGAAAGACACAGCCTTGAACAAAAGGCTTGAAAGCACCTCTGTAAATAGAAGTTCAAAGTCTTATCAGCACAGTGCTGGGAACAGGGTGATACTAGAATAGGAAGAATGCTGCCATCTCCAGATGTGGGAGGCAGGGTGACAGGTGAAATACTTGCCCAGACCCCATGTAGCAGAAAGAATGGAAGCAGGAGCTCTGGGTCTGCATCTGGGGCTCATGGCTTGAGCTTGAGACCTGCCAAGGGCAACATGTGATGCTCTGACCTCTTTTGCTGGCCACTCCACATCTCACAAGTCACTCACACAGCTTGCAACTGTTCCAGAGTAAGCCTGTGAAATCCATTCCAAGAGAAAGAGAGGGTTTTGACCATGCTTTTTTTTTGTTTAGTTGAAAGTTGAAATTGTACATTTCCTTTATGAAGAAAAATAATCTGAATTATTTTACTGAATGTTTTTAACCTTTCCATATTAAAATTTATGTTTTATTATGAGAAAATAAAATAGAAAACAAATTTTCTTAAAGTCAATGTGATTCCACTGTAAATTTTGTGCTTCTTCAATTTTCTCCATGAAAAATTCGTCTGTGTGAATTCAAATTTTTCTAATTTTCCTCTAGCTTAGCATAGCTACAGAATTCTGGCAAGTTTTTATGTTCACATCATGTAATTTTTGTTTACATGGTGGTGTTTTATTTGACTCTGCCACTTTCGGTCTGTATGATTATTTCATAAGAGAACAACTGAAAACAGAAAAGGAGCAGAGCTTTTGTAAGAATAGGGTAGAAACTGTCAAAAAGGTTCTTTAGTATTGCTACCCAACAGTCAAGATAGAGGTTCTTGCTCCATCTACAAGTGTTGATGACAATTATCACGTTTCAATATTTATGTCTGTGAACCAGCAAAGGCAGGAAAATGTCTTATTTTGAATCTCTAAAACTTAAGCCTGGAGAAAATGTTAAAAAGGGATCTCCCTGCCTATTGAGCTGTGGTTCCTTTTCTGTTCATTCCTTGTTAATAAAGAAAGTTGGGAAGTAATATCTCTCTGCTGTTGACTTGCTGTTCCTCATTAGCATGGCTTGAGCGTGTGGCAATTCAATCTTCAGTTGAACTGTTGCTGTACAAATATTCTGCTATTTGATCTCTGCAGATTAAAAGATTTCTTTCAATGAGAGAAAGTACTCAATTTTTTGTTACTTAGAGTAAATCTCAGGCCTTATGGAGCTTGGATAAGAGTCAAAGTGGATAATGAAAGGTGAGCTTCCCAAATAATGAAGATGTCAGCATGGTCTGAAAGTTCAAATAACAGCAGCATTAACTTAATTGGCAGCAGTCTATTGAAAGAACGGCAAAGGCTTATCCTGAGCAGCACAAAACAAAGATAAGTTTGCATGTTCAGCATTGTACTGATGGACTTTTCAGGCCCCCACAGCCCTTCTCACATGTGACTGCTGGCACCATAGATGATGAGGATGAGCAGAGATGCCCTCATAGGGCTCATGTGGTTTGCAAGGCAGCGGCACCACTCCCTCACATGCAGCATCCTCCAAGCTTATTGCTAAACCCCCTAGAATTGTAATGATCAGTTGAAAGATCTGATGAACAGGATGAAAGCTCTTCAGATAAGTGAAGTTTCTAAATTACTGCACTGTGTTTCTTGGAGAACGTTCAAAGATTGACTTAAGTATTCAGTGCATTAGTGCAGACAATAGATTTAATAGATCATCTTTCTGCTGGTTAGTGGAAAATGGAGAGTCTGGATGTGTGAATTTATCTTTGGTCAGAAAAAGAAACAGGCTATAAATCCAAGGAGTCGGAGAAAGACTGCACTATAGGGTTTGAATAGAGGTACCAAATGGTTTTCCTTAGTAAATGGAATTATTGCAATGATTGTCCCAGTTTTGCAACAGGCTACTCACAACAGGCACAGGGAATCTGAAGCTTGAGGCTTGCTGGTATTTCAGCAACTTCTTAAAATCCCTGGGCTACAACTGGGAGCTCTATGCAAGTCTAAATGAGGCTGGCTCAGACACCAGCAGGTGGTCCATGACTTTCTAAGGAGAGGTGTCGTGGTTTAAGCCCAGCCATAACTCAGAAACCATGCAGCTGTTCGCTCACTCCTCCTACTTCCTCCCCCCCTGCTCGAGGAGGGATGGGGAGGAGAATCAAAAGGGTGTAACTCCCACGGGTTGAGATAAGAACAGTCCAGTAACTAAGGTATGACACAAACCACTGCTGCTGTCACCAATAATAATAATAATGATAAGGGAAACAATAAGGGAACAGAATACAACCGCTCATCACCCGCGGACTCATACCCAGCCCGACCCCAGCAGTGATCTAACTCTTCCGGGTAACTGCCCCCAGTTTATATATCGGGCATGATGTGCTGTGATATGGAATACCTCTTTGGTCAGTTTGGGTCAGGTGTCTGTCTCTGCTTCCTCCCGGCTTCCCCTCCTCCCTGGCAGAACATGAGACTCAAAAGTCCTTGGTCAGAGTAAACATTACTGAGCAACAACTAAAAACATGGGTGTTATCAGCGCTGTTCCCAGGCTGAAAGCCAAAACCACAGCACTGCACCAGCTACTAAGAAGGAGAAAAATGACTGCTACTGCTGAACCTAGGACAGAGGATTATCTCCTCTTGGACAACCAGCAGCACTCCTGGAGCAATTCAGCTACCTAGTGCAGCCCTATCTCAATACATTTGTACAAACACAGAGTACACGCTTTCTCTCATGCTTGCCACAAGGGTCCTTCAGGGAAAGCCTGGGACCACAATTTCTGGGAGGCTTGGGTGCTGCTTCTCACAGGCACAAGGACAGAGAAGTCACCCTTATCTTGATCAGAGGAAGCTGCAGGAGATGGGAAACTGTATTCACTGACCTGAGCACATCTTGCCATTCTGAGAGAGGTGAGTTTTTTTCTTGTGATAAGAACAAGGTTTTCAGGCTTTAATGCCATCTTGCAGTTCATTTCTCTCTGTACCCCCTGTTGCTGTCACTGGATTTTCCGTATTTCCACATAAATAAAAGCTATTGCTCCAGAATGCAAGATGCTCAAAGCCATCATTTATGTCTTTCTCACTGTTTTGCACACGTTGTGATTAGAGGGGAGCTCTCTCCTCTCTGAATGGCAGCATCTGCCAGTGCTGGCTCAGATCAGAGCACAGGAGTACCTGCAGCCTAAGGTTTCCCACCCTGACAGAGTACAGGGGTGGCCACAGGCAAACTACCAGTGCCTTGCTTTTGGGAGAAGCCTGGGTTCCCACTTTCCCTGGGAATTTAGAGGGGTACCAGGACCCTGAAACACAGACTGCAGGGCTTTGTCCAGTAGAAAGAGTGGCCACACAATGGTCTGCCCATGGTCCTCTGCCTCAAATGGTGACTGCACATCCTCCCTGTAAGCCCTACCTTGGGAACTGATGCTAAGGGCGAGATGAAAACTTCATTAATTTATTAATAAAGAAGTAAAAAAACCTACAACCTGCTTTAGATGTTGAAGCTACTGCTTAATATTAATTGAGCATTTAGGGAATTTGTTATTTTCAAGGCAAGTGCGCCTCTACATCTGTCTTCTGCTTTAATACTCTACATGTTATCTTTAAAGACATCTTGGGGTTACAGAGAAAAAAAATTTATTATCTCTGTATGCTCTGCAGCTCTCGGAAATACTGTTCACAATCAAACAACAGTTCTTCTAATGGAATATTTGAATTATTTGTCTTTGATATTGTCATGGTTTAAGCCCAGTCAGCCACGTAGTTTGCTCACTCACACCTCCCTCTTTCTTTCCCCCAGCTCTCGGGGGGATGGGGAGGAGAATCGAAAGAACGCAACTCCCACAGGTTGAGATAAGAACAGTCCAGTAACTAAGGTATAACACAAATCACTGCTGCTACCACCAATAATAATAATGATAAGGGAAATACAAGGAAAGAGAATACAACTGCTCACCACCCGATACCCAGCCCGACCCAGCAGTGCTGTGCAACCCCGTCTTCATGGTCCCTGCCCTTAGTTTTTTCACGGCCTGGGCATGACATGCTGTGGTATGGAATACCTCTTTGGTCAGTTTGGGTCAGGTGTCCTGTCTCAGCTGCCTCCCGGCTTCCCCTCCTCCCTGGCAGAACATGAGACTCAAAAAGTCCTCGGTCAGAGTAAACATTACTGAGCAACAACTAAACCCACTAGTGTTATCAGCACTGTTCCCAGGCTGAAAGTCAAAAACACAGCACTGCACCAGCTACCAAAAAGGGGAAAAATGACTGCTACTGCTGAACCCAGGACAGATACCATCAATATACTATTTTTCACTGATTTTACCACATGCTCCAAAGTATAAATTTTAGTTTCTAAAATGCACACTGAGCATCACAAATACAGATCTCTTCCTCTTTTCACTCCCACTTGCTTTACCAGCAATATTTTCTTCCAGTTTTTTTTCAGAAACACAAATATTTTTCTCAAGCTGTAACTGAAACATTCTCACCCTGCAAAACCTTTTTTCATATGTGCATCAAACCAATCATATAACAATAACAAAAGAAAGGTACACTCTGATTTTTAGATTGCTTTATTTCTTGTTTCGCAGAGCTTGCTGTTTCTTGATTTCTGTAGTGCTGTTTCTTCCCGCTTGCTATTCCTTCTTCATCTTCCTCAGTGTTCCAGGACAAAACACAACTTTTTTTTTTTCACTTTGTATTTTGTTCTCAGTCTTTCTCTCTGCAACTCTCAAAGTTTCTTCCTTACAGCCAAGTTATCAAATGACCAGGCTCTTCTTTAACTTGCTCCTCTTACCATTGTCTGACCTCTTACCATTCCATGGACCTTAGAACTTTCACTCAGTTTCTCTGCTCTCAAGCATAATTCACTCTCTTGTTGCCATTTCAAAATACGTCTTCCTTTTGTCAGTTTCATTTTTGGGGGGGCTTCCTTTGTCTAGCTATTTTTATCCTATGATTGTCTAAATGTCCTCCCAGAACAGACTCTTTATTCACATTTTGTCCTTTTCCTTTCTCACTTTCACCTGTAACCTCCACGCACTGACTATTATTATTTTTAATGGAATTGCTGTGTCTGTTTCTACCATCTATGTAGCTCTTGGATTTGAGGTGCTTCATAGGTGGTTGATACTACTACAGCTAAATACAATTGTCAAAGCTGTGGCTCAGATTATGAAGAACTGACATTTTTTTCTAAAAGCACACACATGCAGTAACTACTGTGTAATGCCCTTGGGGACTGGGATTTTCTTTCAATTTTCTATTAGTAAGTAGTCTAACTAAATGAGATTCTGATCCATGGCTGGGGTTGCTTGCACTACTACACATGGAGAAAGGGATAATAATGACAGTTATCTCACTTGGTATACTTAGTTATACTAACTTAGGCACTAATTCTGAGCCACTTACTCTGTGGTTTCTTTCACATCCTATCCATCTAGTTAGTTACCCATGTCCGTATGTTTTGAATAATGCCTGCTCCAAGCCATAAAAACAACAGCAGTGCCAGGGACTATGTGCATTAACTGTCATTGCTGTGCTTTGCCAGTTGTAGTGGCACCTGGTTATGACTAGGAGTGTTTAAAAATTAAAATACTTCTTGTCACCATCCTAAAAGTGATCTTTTTAATACCTGCCATGGCAGCACTATCATAAAAAGAATTCTTGCCTTTGCAGTGTTGCACTATACAACCTTAGGCTTCACATCAAGAGTTAAAGAGAAATGTGGTCTTCAACGAGGGAAGAATTTGTGATGCTTAATATATATTATGGTAATTCATGGTAATTATGCCCTGTAGAGATTTAAATCTGTATTTTAAAAAATACAGCAGCATTTAGGCTCATAAACAGTGCTGGAAAATGAGTTACTCACTGAACAAGGGGAGCAGCCAAAGTGGGTATGTGACAAACAGCCAAGAGCAAGTGGAGGGAAAGCATGCGGCAGCCATGCTGGTCACAACCAGACCAGCTGTGCTACAGCATCAGCAGCAAAATCAGTGCTGACTCTGGGAATAGTCCTATCTCCTGTGAGTGCCTCCCTGTGTCCTTGCGCTGTCCCTATCCTCCATGCCCTAGGACCAGCCCAGCTTACCTGGGAGGGACATGAAGCTCCTAGGGGGAAGGGAGTCCAGGTCTTTGCAGCAGTAAGGCAGGGCTTGGGGAGGACTATGGATGGCACCAGTGTAAGAATTCTGGGGGAGGACGTCTTTGTGAGAATATGGGGCATTTCACCTCTGTTCTCACTTCCTGGTGAATGACCCAACATGCTCCACCTCCTCGGGCATTCACGTTTCTGACTCAGGCCACAGGGAGCACTTAAACTACAGTCTCAGTGATTCCTGAAAGCACTACCCACGTCCAAACACACACCCGGCTCACTCCACACCACCCTCTGCTGCCATTGCTGCTATCTCCCAAACAGCTGGGAGAAGAAGGATCAGAAGCAGTCAGCCACCATGGCAGAGCACTCTGTTGGCTCAGGAACCAGGGAGGGAGCATGTGTCTGGGCAGAAATGGTCCTAGATGTCTGCAGCTGATCTCCAACCCTCTGGTACAACCTGCCGTCCCCGCATCTTGACGGTTTATTGTAACACATGCCAAAACACGAACAAAGTGGGGGGAAAAAGCCTAAAAAAAACCCCCAACAAACCAAACCCAAAAAATTAACCTTAGTGTTAAAAGATTAATGGATTTATGCAAAAAGAAAAATCAGTATGAAGGGAATTAAGTAAGCTAATGGAGAAAAGAGCTATTACATACAGTGATGACTATGCAACCTTTTGTTAAGAACTCCTTGAAATGTTGGTTTCTACAAGGTAGGAGGATCTGAAAGGGCAGAGAACTGTTTTTTATACTCTATTCCTAAGCATCTTTTGGAAAGAGGCTGTTAGATTCTTGCGTTGATTCTGGGTGTGTTTATATTCTTAAGATCCCTCTAGAAGTTTCCAGTAACACTATGGTTAATCCCAAATCCCAATTTTATAGGTCACTTGGGCCACAGACTTGTAGCAGAGGATGTCTAGGAATTGCCCTGTCAGTTTGTGAAAGCTTAACCCACATACAGGATTTTACAGGGCTATAAGGTATGTAGGGTGGTTTTTTCCTGCCCTGGGGCACAGCCATTAGGAGGTACTGCAGAGCGTCTTGAGAGCCCCGGAAGATAAGAAAGGCAATGAGCAATCAGGCAGGACAAATTTGGAAACCTCCACAGAGGATGTAGCTGACATGAAGCAGTCAGCCGTGGCTGACCTGTCCCAGAAGCAAGCCACTATTTCTGGAGTGGGGGAGCTGCAATTTGGGTCACAGTACATTACAGCCATGAATGGCAGTGTTGCCCTGTGGGGAAACAGCTCTACAGACAGGCATGAAGGGCATCCACAAGTGCATTGTACAGCATGGGAAAGAAAGGGCCAAGATGATCAGAGGGCTGAAGCACTTCCAGGAAGACAGGCTGAGAGAGTTGGGCTTGTTCAACCTGGAGAAGGCTTCAGGGAGACCTTCTAGCAGCCTTCCAGTACCTAAAGGGGGCCTAGAAGGAATCTGGAGAGGGGCTTTTTACAGGGAATATAGCAATAAGACAATGGGAAATGTCTTTAAACTAAAGGAGGGTAAGTTTAGGTTAGATATAAGGAAGAAATTCTTTACTGTGAGAATGGTGAGGCACTGGAACAGGCTGCCCAGAGAAGCTGTGGATGCCCATCCCTGGCGGTGTTCGAGGCCAGGCTGGAGGGGTTTTTGATCAACCTGGCCTAGTGGAAGGTGTCCCTTCCTGCCTGCAGCAGGGAGGTTTGACTAGATGATCTTTAATCCAAACCATTCTATGAGTCTGTGAAGTGCAGATGTGCATGATTTTGCTGTTCAGAGCCTGCCTTCTCCAGACAGCTGCAGCACTGTTTCAGAAATGTGCAGATAGGGGATTCTTTAATTTTAAAAACTTTATGAATGGGGATAATTCCCAGCGGTGCCAAAAGAAAAACCTGGAAGCTGAGCTCCTTCTGAAACCAGTCCAAGATTCCTTACTCAGAAAAACTGCCTTGACATCAATACATAGGTACCCATGCAGTATAGTCTGTAAAGTGGACATGATTCATGCAGTATCAATTACATCAAAGGTGTTAGTGATGGGCTCAAAGATTATTTCATTTCATAACCTACCTAGCAGTTGCCTGTTGTGATGGTGGGATAGAGAGTGTTCAGAATGGTTAATGGGAACAGCTAGCTAATTTTCTTATCTAGCGTGTTTTATGAAAGGAGAAAGGAAATATCAACAGAAGCACGATGCCCTGCATCATTATGTAAGGTGTAATCAGGAAATACACACTTAATTCATTCTAATTTAGAGGGAAATCACTTTAATTCTGGGATAAGGCAGCATAATAGAATCAGTTAATGATTAGCTCACCTGCCTTACAGGTTTTCAATAATACTCTGTTTTCCTGCTCTATAAACTGCAATTTAATTGCTGCCTAATGAAAGAACTTGAATTTTTCTTACCTCCTGTAATGAGGATGTGGTTCTACTCCATACATCTCAACTTCATGCTTCCCTTCCACTGTATATTTTGCGAAATTTTATTTTGAACTATACTAAGACAGTCTGGAATATGTTTAAAGTGATTAGCAAGGAATATAATGGCATCAGTCGTGACATCGCATAACTTGTACTCATCAGTTATGTAGGACTCAGTTGTGTTCTCAGAGCTCAGTCCTGAGTCAGAGGTGGAGAAAATTTTCCCCCACCACTAAGAAGTATTAAAGTATCATTTGATGAAGTGCCACCAACACCCTGACCACCGTATTGCCTCTAATTTGGATGCCCCAGTCATTTGCATCCCATCTCCCTGATGAGAGGCAGGGTGGACGTTGATAAGCTTGCTGTGCACAGGCTGGTACTGCTCCCCAGGAACATGTGCCAAAGGGAAAGGTGATGGGAGATGACCCATCTCCCACTATCTTTTCTAGATCCCAGGTCAACACTCCATGGGTCTTGCTGTGCGGGGAGAATATTTCAGACACATGGCAGTCACTCTACTTCAGAGGCAAGACCCCAGCTGTCTTTGGCCAGTCTGGAGATATACTGATGGGATGTATCAAACGGATTACAGGTCCCATGTGATCCAGAAACCTCTGCCTATTCTTGCAGCCACTGTCAGATAATATGAAAAGAGCTTAGGCAGAGAGTGGGAGCATGGGATAATTTTGCAGTCATGCTGTTCCAGTAAGTTCTCTCATGCACAGCCTGCTGCTTGAGACTTCTTCAGTCAGAAGGTGTGGATTTATGTTATGAAGCCCTTTTCTTCTATGAATTTGTCTATTTTTTTCTACATTCTCCGTCCGTATTTTTATGAGCTATGAGCTCAACAATTTAATTGTATTGGTGGGGAGGAGAATTGAAAGAATGTAACTCCCACCGGTTAAGAACAGTCCAGTGACTAAGGTATAACACAAACCACTGCTGCTACCGCCAATAATAGTAATGATAAGGGAAACAACAAGGGAAGAGAACACAACGGCTCACCACCCACCAACCGATACCCAGCCTGACCCGAGCAGTGATCTAGCCATTCTGGGTAACTGTCCCCAGTTTATATATTGGGCATGACGTGCTGTGGTATGGAATACCTCTTTGGTCAGTTTGGGTCAGGTGTCCTGCCTCAGCTTCCTCCCAACTTCCCCTCCTCCTTGGCAGAGCATGAGACTCAGAAAGTCCTTGGTCAGAGTAAACATTATTTAAAACCGACTAAAAACATGGGTGTTATCAGCACTGTTCCCAGGCTGAAAGCCAAAACCACAGCACTGCACCAGCTACTAAGAAGGAGAAAAATGACTGCTGCTGCGATCCCAGGACAGGTAATTTGGCCTGAGTATTTCAAATCTGCCTGCTATGTGAGAGTCTTATCTGAGGGGTCTCAGTTCTCCAATTATTCCATTGCCACCAATTTCTCCAGTTCCTATTCTAATTCACCTCTGCTACATGTTTTCATATTTGAAGGATCTTGGTCCTTTCCATATGGTCCTATTATCTTTCCAGAGCAATCATCATCCTTGTGGCTGCTCTCTGTCCCTTTTTTAGGTTTTCAATGGCCTTTTTGAGATGTTCTGGCCTCCATGAGCAGTGGTAAAGAAGAACGTGATGCCAGCTATATGACATGCCATGGTTCTTCAGAATTGCTACACAGCCACAGAAGAGCTGTTGTGTAGGATTTGGTCCATGCCACAGACTGATGTGCCAGCAGAGCTGAGCAGGACTGACAGGGAGGTTCCTATAGGATGGGCAAAGCAGCAGATGGCATTGCCCTGGGCAGAACTTCTTGCTTAGTGTCAGCCCAGTGTGGACACCTCTGGGACAGGGCCCGCCAATTCCCCACTGCAGGCAGGAGGCAAAAACACAGGCAGAGGGGGTTTCTTTCCTTCCCTCCCAAGATAAGTTTAGAAGTAGACTTACACTTTCTGGCCCATAACTGCAGCTTCAGCTACAAGGCTGCAAACTAACTGACTTCCCAAGAAGGCTTTAAATGCTTTAAAAGTCTTAAATGCAGAAGCACCACAGGGCGATTGCCATGTGTTGTCCACGAGAACCTGCTCTCATCACTGCACATCTCTGTTCCCAACCCTTGCCACTGGAGGCAGTGGGTGCTCCATGTTTAGGGAGAAGTGGACCAAGCAACAGTAGTTTGCAGAATCCTGTCCAATATCTGAATGTTAAATTAAACCAGTACTTCACTGCCATTAACAACTGAATTACCTCTCATTACTGAATTGTACATTTTGTGTATATTATTTGAGACACTTGGTCATTGGCAGTTATCTTTTATTGTTACTGTAAATGGTAAAGTTATGTATTATTATCCCTTTTCATTATAATGATACACTCAGCTCAGTGATGATAATGAAAGAGATTTTAATTGTGTCAGGCTTTTAGGCAATAACTGTCTTAAAATTCTGTCCCTGTCCAACCCTTTCTGAGAGGTGGAAGAAAACAAGAGTTAGAGGCCACAGCTGAAGGAAAAACACCTGAGACTCAGAAAAGTACTTGACCATGGCATACCTCCCTTTTCCATCTGCTCTCCCAGCTGCAACAAAGACGACTTATTTCACTCCCGAAGTGGTGGGTGGAGGGATAAATAAGGGTGAAAATACAATGGTATTTCATGCTCAGTGGAGGTGGGAGTCCCCAGTAGGCACTCAGCTTCCCTGCTGCTCTGCAAATTACTGCTTGAAGCACTTTTTCCAGCAGGTACAACTTCACTGCATATGGTGAGTAAGTTAGAGAAAGTTACTCTGGGACTGTGGAGGTGGTGAGGGCCGGGTGGGGGAGCAGGGCAAATAAGATGAGCAGATGGGAATGATTTGTGAATTAAACCCCCCAACAGACAGAATCAATAGAAGGATATGTTGTTGCTCTGTTAATGTACATCCCTCACTTGCTGGCTGGCACAGATGTCCATACTCCTGTGAACTGCATGGCTGGCTGTGGATCTGGGACATCTCCCAGACCTTGTCCCTGGGCACCTGGCTATGCAGGTCTCACCACAGAGGTGCACTGGAACTTGCTGCTTTGTAAAAGTGACACAGCACATCCTAACCTTGTGATGTCCCGCTAACCCATGCAACACATATCCCGGAGAAGTGCTCCCAGACACTTCTGTCATTAAGCTTCCAGCTTTTGTAACTCAAATACTTGAAAAATAAAAAGAGCCTTTGAGGAGGCAAGCATAAATGTAATGTTTCCAAGAAAAGAATGACTGCCCAAAATGTTGTTTTTGTGGAAACAGGGCCTTGGAAGGCTGTAGTTTGTTAAAATGTGGGGAAATTTAATTTTACATGCGTATTGTGAAATTTGTTATATGTTCACTTTCATCAGCTGATTACTTCCATACTTCTGAATGATTAATGTGTTAGGTTTGGGTTTTTTTTAAAGAAATGCTTCTTAGTGTTCTGACCTTTGTGACCTAGAAATACAAAAAGCTGATGGCTTTCTTCACTGAAACTTGGACAAAATGCCTCCTCAAAGGTGTCTGAATGCTGCAATGACTCTTTTCTACCTTCTCCTCCCAACCCTCCACCTTGGCTCCATCTCTTTAGACTAAGTTTGGTTTGCTCCTCTGTTGTATTGGGATTATATGAGAGACCGCCCCAGTGTTTTACTAGATTGCTCAGTCATGTATGTGATTACCCTGACAAATTAAATATGGTTGCCATTTATCTTGTACTTTGGCTCTAAAACCATTTTTATGAGGCTTCTCTTCCTTCCACTAGCCTACTTTGCTCTTTCAAATAACCTCACTCTTTCTGAGAAATTAGGAGACTATTAGGTAATTTTATATTTATGAATTCAAATTCTGAAGAAAAGCATGTGACAGAAGCAAGATGAGGAAGCTCTTTTGGTGGCCTTATGAAATCATAGAATCATAGAATAGTTTGTGTTGGAAGGGACCTTCAAAAGTCATCTAGTCCAACCCTTGCAATGAGCAGGGACACCTTCAGCTAGATCAGATTGCTTAGAACCACATCAGCCTGGCCTTGAATGTCTCCAAGGATGGCAAATCCACCATCTCTCTAAGATATATACAATAGGTTGGATCTGTATGCAGAGTGAAACCCAAACCTTTCCCTATATTTTCCTTGAAATATTACTTAATAATACATCCACAGCTGAGAGCTTTGTTTGCAGCATTAAATATGGAACCGAAAATATCCTTAAAATCACCACAGGGCTGATGGAAGAACATGGGCCTGCCCCAGAAAAAGGTTAAACCCCCTTTCTTCTATTTTTGTTGAGTGAAGGTATGAGCAAGAAGTCTGCTCTTTGACATCTGTGCGAAGTCCTTGACCAAAAAGCATGTGGATCATCTTGAAATACCATTAAGGTGCTTTGATGCTGATCTTAGTATATGGTGGTGATCTTGCAGAAAGCTTCATATTATCACATGCTGCCAGGCGAAAATGCTTTTAAAGCATACATCATCAAGTCACTGAGCTATTTGTGCTTTCCTGCATTTCCCCCAAACAAATAAATGGAGACAAATTAATTATTCTAAGTATGAAAAATTATCATTAATCCTGTGTAACTGTAACTCTGAAATAAATTGCTAAAAGGAATTAAATTATTCTTGCACATAATTGCATCTATTTAATGCAATTACATACTAAAGTTGACAGTTTTCACTTCATTTCTTCATCATAAAATGATTGTGTGTTTCTCTAATTCTTTGGAGGGCATGAAAAAGATAAATACTTGGGAATGGAAACTACTTGGCAACATATTTTTGGAAGAGAGTTGCAGAAGCTGCTGCAAATTCAGCAAATACATTGTGTAAGGGACAGAAAGATCATTAAGATGCTGGAAGGAAAGAATCCTTCACTCCAATTCTGCTGAACTTGGCTTTAAGTTTGAACCATTTTGTTTTATTCTTTTCTCTTTTCCTCTTTGATCATGAGCCACAGACAAATGTGCCTGCATTCCGTGCAGAAGCCCAGTGGCTCTCACCTAAATCAGGAGCAAGCCCAACTCAAAGTGTTGCAAAGAGTTGAAATTACAGGTGCTGTTAGCAAAGCTGTGCTGGCCAGCCAGTGTCATGTGGGGCACCTCTTAATCACATCTTTCATGTTAAACTGGCTGATTTGTTTTGGCAAATGGAAAAAAAAATCAGTTTTTTGACTGCCAAAAAGTTTGGTGTCATTATTCCAGGTTCCTGGATAGAGCCTCTGGTCAGTGTTTCAGTGGCATGTCCTTTAAATTGAATATCAGGCCGTACTGCTGTTCATCAGCTCCTGGACGAAGGACAACACCTGGACTGCCACTTTGGGCTTGATTCTCATGCTTGCTGTGGGGCTGGCACCAAAAGAAGTTGACATCAGCCCTGAAAATACCTTACTTTACACTTTGCACCATTCCTAACTGCTTGGCTCCGCTCAAGTAGCAGTTTTGCACTCCATCTTCAGTACCAATAGGATGGCTTGCGAAGCTATGCTGTAATCCAGATCACTGAAGTGACTGTAGGAATATGCTGGACACTTAACCCTGCAAATTCCTGCACCAGAAGAATCTGTAGATTTAGCTTGCGACTTCTGTGCAATATGTTCCTCAATGTTTTCTAGACGTTAAAAAGACCCCAAACCCTAGAAAAAGAACCTGAAAATTGACATAACTGAAATCAGTGCAGTAACCTGCAGGATATCTTTTACTATATGGATAAAATGCAAGTGAAAAAGGAAATATCTACACCTGGAAAAAAAAATATAAATCTACGTCTCCAAATTCAACAGAATTAAATGTATCATGTTAGGGCTGTGCCACAAAAATCTGCAACTGTATTGAATTAAGTGGTCTAAATGCTCTTTCTTGTTCCATTCAGTTCAAACTTCTCATTAATTTCACTGTCATCAAAGCAAGTAGATATAGGCTCCCAGGAAGTAGCTAAGGACAAGCTGACCCTTGAGAAATTGCTTATAAAGCCAATGATCTAATTTGGTGATAAGTAGGTGCTGCTCTGTCTTTAATGAGGGCATAGTGAAAAGCCTGTGAAGGGTTTATGATTTTAAGATCAGGCTCAGAGTTTTAAAGGTCTCAGCCAAATTATCTTGTTCTCTAGCCATTAAAATAATTATTTTAACTTTTTCCTTTTATTTATTTTTCCATTGGTGCTCCAGTAAGAATGGCTAGGAACTAGGGGGTGGGGAAATCGGGCAGTCACAATGTTCTGTGCATTATAACAGCATAAGGAAGACAGCTCTTGTTCCTGTGCTATCTGTATGCACAAAAGGTTGAAAAGCCGTAGTATAACAGATATTTCAGCATACCCTAAAACGTAGATTGTGTTATTGGCAAGATCCGTAGTAAGAAATTTATAACCTACCTGGCACTTTTTCACTGGAAATCAGAGATAAAAAGGATTTAACGGATTCACAAGCAGATCAGAAAAAAATATTCTTGCTTATAATATACCATAGCTTACAGTACATTGACTTTTTTTCGTCTTTTATCTAAGCTTAGTTTTCTATTAACTTCTGTCTTGTGAACCATCCCATTTTAATGTTAGGTGAGATGTTAGGTGAGATTCCAGTTAGAATTAAACCTGGCTAGGGATGTGAAAGATAACAGGAAGAGATTCTATTGGTACATTGCAAATAAAAGACAAATTAAGGACAGCGTGGGCCCTCTCTGGAAGCTATCAGGAGAACTGGCTACCCTGAATCTGGAGAAGTCTGAGGTTCTTAATGACTTCTTTGCCTCAGTCTTCACTGGCAAGTGCTCTGACAATGCCACCCAAGTCTTGCAAGGCAGACACAGGGACAGTGAGAATGAAGACCATAGGCCCACTGTAGGAGAGGATCTGGTTCGAGATGGTCTTAAGAACCTGAACGTGCACAAGTCCATGGGACCATGATGAAATGCACCCGCGGGTCCTGAAGGAGCTGGAGAATGAAGTTGCTAAGCCACTGTCCATCATATTGGAAAAATCATGGCAGTCGGGTGAAGTTCCCGATGACTGGAAAAAGGGAAATATAACCCCCATTTTCAAGAAGGGGAGAATGGATGAGCCGGGGAACTATAGGCGAGTCAGTATCACCTCTGCGCCTGGCAAAATCTTGGAGCGGATTCTTCTGGAAGGCATGCTGAGGCGCATGAAAAAACCAAGGTGCTTGGTGACAGCCAGCATGGCTTCACTAAGGGGAAATCCTGCCTGACCGATTTGGTGGCCTTCTATGATGGGGCTATGGAACTGATGGACAGGAGCAGAGCAGTTGATGTCATCTCCCTGGACTTGTGCAAAGCGTTTGACACTGTCCCACATGACATCCTTGTCTCTAAAGGAGAGACATCAATTTGATAGGTGGACCACTCGGTGGATAAAGAACTGGCTGGATGGCTGCATACAAAGAGTTGTGCTCCATGGCTCAATGTCCAGCTGGAGACAAGTAACGAGTGGTGTCCCTCAGGGATCAGTGTTGGGACCAGTCTTGTTCAACATCTTTGTTGGAGACATGGACAGTGGGATTGAGTGCGCCCTCAGCAAGTTTGCCGATGACACCAAGCTGTGTGGTTTGGTTGATACCCTGGAGGGTAGGAATGCCATCCAGAGGGACCTTGACATGCTTATGTGGTGGGCTGATGCCAACCTGATGAAGCTGAATCATGCCAAGTGCAAGGTCCTACACCTGGATAGGAGCAATCCCAGGCACAGCTACAGGTTGGGCAGAGAAGAGATTGAGAGCAGCCCTGCAGAGAAGGACTTGGGGGTGTTGGTTGATGAGAAAATGAACATGAGTGGGCAGTGTGCACTTGCAGCCCAGAAAGCCAACTGTATCCTGGGCTGCATCACAAGGAGCGTGACCAGCAGGTCGAAGGAGGTGATCCCATTCCCCACTATTCACACTATTTTCCTACATGCAGCTTTTCCTCTTTTGTGTATGATGACTTCTCTTTTTTTCCTAAAGAAAATTTGCAGCTTATTTTCAAGTGTAGCGCAGTAGATTTGTCTCCTATCAGCTTCTGGCATAGACCACAAAGAATTGATCAGCAGAAGCTGCTGCTGACCTTGTATATACAAGTGCCCAGTTCAGAAGCCATAGAGAGCTCTTCAAAATGCTAGCACGTAAATCAACATGTTAAAGGTAAAGATTGACCAGGTGTCAAAACAGATATTAAAATATGAGCCTGTAAAGCTGCCTGCATTGATGCAGTTCAGCATTGACCTGATAGTCCGCAGTATCCTATGGGTAATAAAAAGACTAAAGAGAAAAGCAGGATATTATCACAAATGCTTTGAACACAAACCACTCAGGCCAATGAGACTAATTATCCTGCATCATCTACATTTTATTTGATGAGAGGTAGAAGGAAGCTGAAGTTGAAAAGAAACTTATTTTTTTTCCGCTTTTAATGAAAGCATCCCCCAGAGACAATTGCATGTATTGTGACAGAGTAATGAAATTATCTCAAGCCAGAGCCATCTCAGTGGTTTTTCATCTCATCATTTACAGCCCTTTCACTGTGCTGTTACTGATTTGAACTCAGTTGTTTCCAGGATACCATGACAGACAAGCTGCCAAAGGGTCAGAAAGGGCTGCCCAAGTATATTAGTCAAGTAAAATCTTATGAATGTGCTTAACTTTCAGTCACCTCTGTGATTAATGATGTGCTTAAAATACAGAAAATACAAAAGGTAGGGAAGGGGAGAAAGTGTGTTTTTTGTTTGTTTGTTTGTTTGTTTGTTTGTTTTTAACTAAGACCTAAAGAGATGAAGATGGGAAAAATTACATTTTGCATGAATAAGGGCCAGGTTATGTTCAGATCTTCCTGGAAGATGACACATGTTTATGGTAAGGTGTCTGCAGCTCTGTGAAAGATCTCATTCTCTGGCTGGGCCCATGCTGGCGCTGTGCTCTGATTTGGGTTGCTGCCCTTTGTAGTTTCTAAGGCTGGGTCGCACCTCAGTGTCTCAGGAAACTCTGTATGGGCACAAGACCCTGAGGGTCTTCGTGGGTGTGCCTGATGTGTAACTGGCTCTGAAGAACTCTCACAGTCTACATCTCTACAGCTTGGCAGTTTTAAAATGTGAGCAGCAAGCTTGTGGCTGTGTGGCTGGGAAGATGCTAAATGGGTTCATCTGCTGTGCTGCCCCTTGTGGGCTCAAAACATTTCGAAGAGAGCATGCTCAGGAGAGCACTCTCACCCTGCTCCCTGTGAGAGTGCCCACAACATGGAAAGAAATGTGAAAAAGTGTTTTAAATCGTGAACACTCAAATCATTATAGTCTCTGAATGACATCTGAATAGCTTCTCTCCTAGGGGCTGATAGCATCTGTCCAGTGAGTTTCAATAGATGAGGGTATGTTCTGGCAGGACTTTTGCATATTTATCACATAAAGATATTTAATCAATTTCCATCAGCTTGGCTTTTCTGTTTGCTTTAGTTTCAGATTTGGAAGAAAAATATTTTGTAATGAGATACTGCTGTGGTCTTCCTTCAAAGACACCTATAATGTGTTCTGACATATTGCGTATGCTGATATATGCAGAAAAGAGTAATTGCATCTGATTTTCTACCCCAAATCAACACTTTAAAAGCAGTGGACGCCTGTAATTGCTGTTAGTGTCTGACAGACTTATATGCACACCGTATCTATTTTTTTTTTTTTTTGGTGCTTAAAGTAGATGGAGGCTTACCCTGTATGAAGCACATAACAAGCGTGGACAGATGTGAGTGTACTAAAGGAGACTATGATAATACAGGAGGGAGCAGATGCCCATTCTTATTGTCCTCCTATATGAAGACTTCTTGTCTGATCAGTCGTTATTGTCAGCAACACTGTAGATGCAGTCTGCTCTGAAAAGTGTTCTGGATTTTCTTCCAGTTCCTCTGGCACATTTGACTATTTTGTTAGCCAGGCAGCAGTTTGCATGTTTTGCAGCCACTTGGCAAATAGCTCCGAGCATAAAAGCATCTCTGGGCACAGAGAAGCCCTGGCAGCTAGAGATAGTTTGCATGGTTGCCCAGTCTGGCTGGTGACATGGTCCCAGTCCCCGTCACATCCCCCTTGCTGGGTCCTGCATGCTGATGCTAGGTGATGGTAAATGCTGCAATGGCTCTTGCACAGTTGCCCTAGGCTGGCATGGTGCTGCAGGGCTCTCTCAGCCGCTAGGTAGGTGATGTAGGGATGTGCTTCCTTCTCTCGGTGCATCTCACTTCAGCATGTTGAGGAGAGGGGATAGCTACTAGACCCAGGAAATTGCTTCATGTATTTGAACTCCCTTTTGTTCCTAGCCATCTTATTTCTCATTCATGTCTTCAAATAGACCTGATAATGATGCCTGGCATGTCAATGGAAAAAAGCAGTAGCAAAAAGAAGGAAATAATCATTCATCAGCTGCATATGGATCAAAAGAAACTAAAAATGCATTAACAGCATGATTATTGTTTTTATCTAACAAAGCTATGGCCAGAGTCTGTTTTACTCATGAGACACAGTCCACTACTCTATGGTGGCTGCTACTGCTTATCTCCAGGAAGCCAGTAGCTGTCAGTTATTTTCCATCCATGTATGTCATGGCACTAAAAATAATTTTTAAACTTCCATTCATCAACAAAGCATTTCAGATGTTCCTTACGCTGCCAGGGACTGCTAATATTTTATCAAGTGATTATTTTTCAGGCATGAGCAAGTCTATGAAATGAAAGGTAAATTGAGTTTGTTCAAAGCATTGTCCAAACCAAGGAGTCTAACAGACGCAGCTGTTCTACATGAGAGCTCTAGATTTTTTGCTGCTTTAAGAAAACACATATATATTAACCAGAGCTTGTTTAAAAGCTCTTTTTTTTTGTCTTTTTTTTAGGCAAAACTCATAGACTTATGTTAACAAAAAGAACCAAGTAACGACTTAAGAAACATTTGCAAATAAGTTACATGGAAAGACAGATAAAGGGGAGAAAAGGAATATGCAGCTAATGATCAGGTATCAGAGCAAAAGTGCTTTTTGTGCTGAAAGGCAAACAAATGCCCAAAGCTATCACATCAGTTGAATGACATGAATGGACAAACTGTGCACATCCCTGCCAGAAATAAATAGCAAAGAGATCTTATACTTTATGGTACAATACTGTCTTGGCCACAGACTTCAGAAAAGAACTGTTGGATGCTCAGTTTTTTAAAGAAAATGTTCAAAACACAGCAGCGTGTTCCAAAGCAAACCACTGGAGTGCAGCTCTTGTACCTTCACCCAAGATCTCATCTCAGTCAAAACTAATCCCAAGCATCTTCTTTTTCATTCTTCATCTTTTTACTTGTATCTTCTTTTTTCTAACTCTTCTTCTGCCAGCAATGCAGAAGATCTCCATCTCCCTTTAACGTGCTCCACTGAAACTGGTGCAAAACATGTTTATGTAGCTATCAGCTTAGACTGCTGTGCTAGATCTAAGCTTTTGCTCCCATTAACCTGACCTTGCTTCCTGACTCAGCCCAGCTTCTCTGAGGGGTTTCTGTGACTCCCACCTGGGGGGGATGTAGTGGCATCACAAGGGGCTGAGGAGTGGTGCGAGAGGGTCTTGCAAATGAGTGTTCAAGTGGAGAGCACAAACGTGCTTGAGAAGCTTCCATTGAAATTCACAGTTCATTTACCAAAGCAACTGTGTTTTCTATTGTGAAATTGGGTAAAATATTACAAGCAGTGTATTTCTTGTCGTTTATCTGCTTTCAGCACATTTTAGAGACATTAATATTCCATATAACAAGTGCTCTGTGGACTCTTAGTCTTTGCTGCCTCTTGTTTTAGCAGTCTTTTTTTTTTCTTGTTTCATTAGTAAACCTACGTGAGATGTTTCTGCCTGCTTGTTTGTAAAGCAGGGAGACCGTATTTGTAATGTATTTTCTCTTTTCCAAGATAACTTTCTCAGTGTTTGCTCCCAGTATGTTGTTTGCACTTAAGCTGCCCCCCCGACAACAATTTTTCACAAGTACATTAACTTTAGATCAATGTGAGTTGATGTGCATGTTTTCTCTGCAGCAGACCTTTCATTATGCGTATATAGAAGGATGTCCCTGTGGATTGGCTGTGAGATTGGATGTCAGTAGAGTTGGTCAGTCTATTCTTCTTGTCTAATCCTTGAGTGATTGTTATTTCCAGGCTACCCACCCTACAGACATCTAACCAGCTGGTTTATTCCCAGCGTAGCTTGTTATATGATATTGTGACAAAACACTTGTTTTTCCCATGGTACAAGTCCTTTCTGAAGCCTCACATCTTAAAAAAAAAAAAAAAAAGAGAAATCTGAAGTCTAAAGCTGAGTCTGAAATGCTTCTTTTCTTATAAAAGTTTTTGGTCATTTCTTTTCCTGCCTTTTTTGCCTCTGCGGCCTGTTGGGGTAGTGGTTCTGCCGAGCTGGCCTCAATTGCCTTTGCAGGCTCTTAGGCCTCGTCTGTTGTAGGCTTTCCATTTTATGTAGACTGGTCAAAAACTAAATGAGGAGAGAAGGAATGGGACATAATTTCTCTGGGAATTGAGGGTGAATCTGAGGTGGCAGAGGGAATTACTTAAGAGACAGATGATCCACCTGTGGCATAGATGGTTAAAACGGACTGCAGTCCATGGGGCTCTTTGTCTAAGCCCCTTGTTCAGACTGTCCCTGCCTCTTGCCCTATAACATCTCCTGTTATCATAGAATCATCAAATCCTAAAACAGTTTGGGTTGGAAGAGACCTTAAAGATCATCTAGTCCAACCCCCCTGCCACAGGCAGGGACACCTTCTACTAGAGCAGGTTGCTCAAAACCCCATCCAGCCTGGCCTTGAACACTACCAATTATGGGGCAGCCACGGCTTCTCCGGGCAACCTGGGCTAGTGCCTCACTACCCTCACAGTAAAGAACTTCTTCCTTGTATGCCCAGGTAGTAATGCAACGTAAGTCCATGGTGTCTTGCATTGGCTTCCACAAGCAAGGACGACACTGTCAAGCAGCTTTGCACAAAGACCCTGGCCGGAAGTTCTGGTTTTAAATGAACGTTTAAGTGCTAGTTAGTGCCAGTGGGTTTGAAACCAGAATGAAAACCAGGAAGCAGTGAGTGTCACTGGGGTAAGATGAGACACCCTTGGCTTAGCATCAAGCACTGTTGCATCTGTGAGTTGTTAGACCAAGCAGTAACGCCTGGCAAGAGCATCTTGCCCCTTCCACAGTCGACGGACTTCCCCATGGTCAGCCTGCAGCTGATGTGTAAAAGGACATACTGCTGCTGTGGCTCAGGTTTTTTTCTTGAATTGTGGATGTTTGCACCTGACTTCTCCAGGTCTGTAGAGCATGGCCATAGCACCATCCAAACAAATCATGACCTATAAACCCACCTGCTTGTCCCCAGTCCTCTGCAACTCTTGATGCGAGTGCAGAAAGCAGGGAAGGAAAAGAGCAATTTCCATGAGTTGGGACATTTTCTTCAGAGCATTTTGCTGTCACCTGCACCCAACTATGGGGATAGGGGCAAGGTCATGTCACATAAGAAGCTGTTTTGCAAAGCCCCAAAACTGACCTCCTTTAGTTTTCTGTCTGTCCAACTTTGTAAAGAGATACTTTTAAAACCAGCAAATAAACTGAGAAATAAACTGAGAAGGTAGCATAAAAGTGATGACATAATGACATTTTGTATGAAAAATTTAAATCGGTAACTACAGGCTTGGCACCCAACTCTGGCAGGCTTTACTAGGGGATTTTGCTGAGAAAGAGGAATGATACATGCTGCTCACTGGCTGGCTGCCGCAATGTGTCTCTGAGGCAATGTTTGCTTTCATATCTTCTTTTTTTGGTGCATTTGTGAAACAGACACACAGATGCTTGTGCTTCTGCTCTGCCCACCCTTGCTGTCAGCCAGGCACCTTTTGCAGTGCACTCTTTATAAAGTTGGAATAAAACCTTATTTTGCATTTGTCAGTCATGTCTGGAGGTTCTCCAAGGTCTGTTAACCATTTTAGTGTGAAACCAATTTCACCTCTGCAGTAATATTTTACTACATTGTTGATGGAAAACCTGATTGCATCCAGGTAACCTGTCTGGGCAAGTTGAAATTTGGTGATGTACCATAACTAGTGAACCTACCCTTTAGTGCAACTGCTTATCATGTGGAAATGTGCAGAAATATCCCCTCCCTTCTTGACTGTCTCTCCTCCTTTTGCACTGGCTGCTGAAGTGTGAACGCTGGTTCATGTGATGAGAGAACTGCTGTCTGCCATGCCTTTATGTCAATGTTTTGGCTCCATCTCATCCTGAAAACTTGGATTTTTATTGAGAGTGAGAAAATTGACAGCCAAAATTAGAAGCTATAATTTTCTCTCAGAGTGGGAAAACTGAGCTTTTCAGTCAAAGTAGGAATATGTTGAAAGCACAATTAAACTTAATAAGTCTTCAAATAACATTTGGATCTCTTCAGCTCGCCAGAGCTCTAAAGAGAAGGTTCTTTAGAGGAAAAAATCATCACTGTTCATGGAGGAAACTCTTCTAATCTTCTTATTTCTTGGGTTTTTTAAAGCATTTCTTGAAAACCGGAAGAATTCTACCGAATTCCCCTTGCATGGTCAATAATGTAAACTGTGCCAGATTTAATAAAGCCAGCAAATTAAATGAGCCATATCACAGGACACATTATATGACTGTTGCTGTTTATCGGTATTGTTTGGTTCCAGTAAACTCCAACCTATTCCTGTAGCGTAAAGTTACAAATCAGGTTTGCTTTGATCAAAATAACTCTAAAGTGTGCTAGCAAAATGTGTGTTGACACATTGCAATGAATCCTGCCTATTTGAAAGTAGAGCTCTGTGGGAATGTGCCGTCAAGTACCATGAAATAGGCATGAAATGCAACTGGAAGAGCTGCATCTGGCATCAGCCTCAGTGCTTTTTTGAGAGTGGGTTTATAGAGTGCCTTTTGAGAGGTTTGCCTCTCAGGCCATGCAAAGGTTCAGCTGCTTCAGTCCTGTGGGTGGTCACAGCCAAATGTCCATATGCCCCACAGCTGTGCAGTGAGACTTCAAACAGACGTTGCTGAGATAGAGAAATGTCTTGAAGTGATCCATTCTCTAGAGTTTGCTCTTCCACTAAGAGCTGCCTCTTCTAACTGCTCCAGCCCACCCAGGCTCATTCTTCACACTGAGCTTTTCAGTTTGTACTGGCAAAGATCTTCCTCATTAGCTGCTAAAGAATAATTGGACTTTTTCAGACTTGTTTGTTTTCTGATGAATTACTGCAGTGATGTTTTAAAGACATAAAAGTTTATTTTTTTCTAGAAATAGAAAGTATTTCTTAATATTCCAGGAGTACTTTGTATGCTTTACTGCTGTCTTTGCTGAAATACAGCAGCAACAAGTGATTTCTACTCCACAGATGCCTGCTAAACCAGAAAAACAGTCTCAGGGAGAAGTATTTCAGATGCTAGAAGGTGCAAGTTTTAGAAGTATTTTGGCCTCTTAGTGACAATTTTCTTCTTGTTTTAAGCTCACACTTTTAATCCTGTACATTTTGGATGTTATATTTGACGAAGTGTAGATCAAATGAGTTTAAGGGTAGAATAGCCTCCTGTTACTTGCACACTGCTGGGGCTTGAGAGAATCTTGCATTCAGCTGAATGGTGGGACCATTTGAAACTCTTGTGTCCCCTGAGCATTTGAGCCCCTTGGGTGGACAATGCATGTGAGACCAGGTTCCAGCTCCATCTTGCTCAGTTGTTGATCCATTTGACCTCACAAGTGAAGATGGACCCATCCTTCTTATAGTGAAACTTTCTCAAATGCAGGATGTCCTTAGCTAGCACAGTCTTCTACATTCCCATTTGGGAGTTTACAGGGTCCTGCTGATCCAAACCCCTGGCAGCTCTGCAATGATGCCTTGCTGGGGAGAGGGAAGAGGGCTACTGGGAAGAGCACTTCACACAACTTCTGTGAATGCTGGGAGATATTATTCAGAACTCTCAGTTCTCAATTGCACTGCAAACAATGGGATAGTACTGGATCTGCAAAGGATGCAGTGGGGTACAGGCAAATGAAACTTGTAGGGTTCTTCTGAATTGGTTTTTTATCTGACCATGGGTAACACACAGACACAGCTGCTGTGGATGACAATGGTTTGCTCACATCTTTGTTAATCAGGATGAGAGATTTAGGACTTTGTATTGTAAAAATGAGAGAAAGCAGAGATGAGGAAACACATTGCACAGTATGCTCACAGACAAAGTTTTTGCCTTAGGTTTTGTTGTACTGTAAAGCTCGGTTGAAGAGCTTGATCACCTCTGAGTGCAGGAAGCCTGGCTTTATCATGTACTGAAAATGAATGAGCCTTACAGAGGAAAGAAAAAGAGGAAATAAACACAAGGAGACTTCTGCACCATAGTAATGACATAACAGAAATGAAATGGGAGACTGTGCTGTGCATGCATGCATAAGCAGCAAAGAAATCAAAGATTTCTTTCTAACCTCTAAGACACCCTAATACTGAAGGCAGTGCTCTCCAGTATAGTCGGTGTTCCAGATGGAAAAGGCATGTAAGGATCTATATTGATGCAGTTCTTACTAGTCTTGGGATGCCTTTTTTAGACCCAGTGTTTCTGGACCTGCAGGCTTTGTGGCTCTCCGAAACCTAACCCTAAACTTTATGATACCATAATATTCAGGCTCACATCTTCAGCACCATGGGTGTTCCAGATGAGAAGTGTGTAAGGACCAATGTTGGCACAGTACTGTACTAATCTTGGCATGCCTTTTGGAGCCCCAGTGTCTCTGGACCTGTGGGCTTTGTGGCTCTATGAACCCTAGTCCTAACCGGAATCCTAACCTCTATGACACCATAATTCTGAGGATCACAACTCCACATCCATGGTGTTGCAGATGAGAAAGGTGTGTAAGGAGCAATGATGATGCAGTGCCGTACTCATCTTGACATGTTTTTTGCAGTCCCAGGGTCTCTGGAGTTGTAGTGTTTGAAGCTGTCTGAAATTTAACCCTAACCCTGACCCTGAAATTTATGATACCATAATACTGAGGATCACGTCTCCAACACCATGGTTGCTGCTCACGAGAAAGTTATGTAAGGAGCAATGTTGATGCACTTATGTACTCATCTTGGTATGCCTTTTGCAGCCCGAGTATCTCTGGAACTGCAGGCTTTGTGGTTCTCTGAACACAAACCCTTCCCGGAACCCTAACCTCTATGACACCCTAATAGTTGGGCTGTGTTCTCTAGCACCATGGGTGTTTCTTGCGCATAAGGTATGTAGAGGAGTAAGGGAGGTCCAGTGCCGGAGTGGTCTTGGCATGCCTTTTGCATCCAGCATGTCTCTGGAGCTGTGTGCTTTGTGCCTCTCAGAACCCTAACCCTAACCCCAATCTTTAGGACAGCATAAAATTCAGGGTGATGTGTTCAGTTCCAGATGAGAAGATTTTGTAAGGAACAGTTTTGGCACAGGGCCATACTAGTCATGGCATGCCTTCTGCAGGCACAGTGTTTCTGGAGCTGTCGGCTTTGTGGCTCTCTGAACCCTCAGCCCACCAGAAGCCCTAACCTTTCTGACCCTGTAATTCTGAGGATCACTTCTCCACGCCAATGGTGTTGCGGATGAGAAAGTTGTGTTAAGAGCAACGTTGATGGAGTGCCTCACTTGCCTTGGCATGTCTTTTGAAGCATCAATGTCATTGGAGCTGTAGGCTTTGTTGCTTTCTGAACCCAAACCCTACTTTGAATGGCACATGGAAGTGAGGCTCCCATCTCCATCAGCATGCACATCCCATATGAGAACGGAAGGTTAGGAGCTCTGTAGGGACTGTGCCGTCGTGTTCTTGGCATGCCTTTGGCAGCCCCAATGTCTTTGGACCTGTGGGCTTTGTGCATCCCTGAACCCTAATCCTAACCTTAAACCTGACTGTTACGTTTAGGATAACATAAAATTCAGGGTCATGTGTTCAGTTCCAGATGAGAAAATTGTGTGAGGAACAATTTTGGTGCAGTGCCGCTGAAATCTTGGCGTGTCTTTTGCATCTACAATGTTTCTGGACCTTTTGGCTTTGTGTCTCTCTGAACCCTAACCGTAGCTCTGACTGTATTATGACTGCCTTGGGGATGAATGGATTGAGGACAGCTTAGTGTAGGACTTAGGATTGCTGGTGGGTGAAAAATTGGACAAAAGATGACAATATGCACTTGCAGCTCAGAAGGCCAATCACATCCCTATCTGCATTAGAAGATACATGGCCAGCAAGTCGGGGGAGGTTATTCTCTCTCTCTACTCTGTTCTGGGGAGACCCTACTGCCACCTGCTCTGGGGTCTCCTTTACAAGACAGGCATGGACCTGTTACAGCATGTTCAGAGGAGAGCCACAAAAGGGGTGGAGCACCTATCCTAAGAAGGCAGGCTGAGACATTTGGAGCTACTCAGCCAGGAGAGGAGAAAGAACCGGGGAGACCTTACTGTGGCCTTTCAGTGCTTTCATGGACCTTCCAGCCGAAACCATTCTATAACTTTATAATTCTATAGATCCATGTATGAGGCAAACTCTGAGGGAAGAAATAGCAACTAGCTACTTGCAATTTTAATTTTTCAAAGTTATACAAACTATAAGGCTTAAATAAAACATTATTGTTGTTGGACAATGCAAGAAAACAGCATGTGAAAAGTTGCATAATGAAATGCTGTCTTGTAGCACCTTATTTCACAGGAAGTCTTAACAAAAGATTTTAGATTGTAAATCAGTTGAAATGTACCTGCTGCAAATGGTCTGTGTTGAGAAGAAAGAGCATTGCATTTAGGCTGCTGACCTTGGAGGGCTATAGATAACATTGTAATGACTTTGAAGAGAAAAAAATATTGACAACAAGATTTTGTTCTGTAGAAGAGATAAAAACATTCTTACTAAATGGATTACTAGATGTTGGGAAGGTTTAGAATATGAGTTATCTACAAGGAGTTCTTATATGCAAGCAGTAAGTAGCTCACATTTGCTGATAAGTCTCAGCATGAAAGCAAAGACAACTGTAGCTTAATTTTTCTTTATCAACTACTGTTATTTACTCATATGGAAAAAGTAGGGGATGGAGCCAAAGAGATTCTTTTCTGGCTCCTAAATCAGAGCAAAGCAGATTGTAAATCTGCCCTAGTGGATAGCAGAGGAAGTTGCAATGAATTTATGCCATCCATGCTGCATTTCTGCCCTGGGAAAGATACCTGAACATACGAGCACATGCAACAGCTTCCCTCACCAAGGACAAGGCAGTCAGTACTAAAGGTAGTTTACAGCATGGTTTTTCCACCCGTCAACTCTACTACATCAAACATAAATCTTCCAGATGAATTATTGACAATAATCCTGTTATTCTCTGTGTTCTGCACCTACTGCATGCCAAGTTCAGTTTTATTTTTAACAACTTCTCTCCAGGGGCAAAAGAAATACTCTGCCACTGCTGTTTCATGATGTTTGCAGCATACATACCTGCCGTGAAAGGAGCACACAAATTGACATCACAAACAGGTGGGCCTCTTCTTTGTTTTCAGGTTGACAACATTTTTACTTATATCTCAATTCCCTATGCAAAGAAATGAGTTCTTATTATTGTCAAACAAATGCTGTGTTCAAAATAGATGTGTTTGGGTGATGATTAGGCCAGAATGAAGCAGGAAAAATATAAAAAAAAATCGCAATGGCTTCTGGAGATTTGTTGACAGAGGAAAAGAATTTTCAAAGCATTCACAGAAGTATTAACCTGTCTTCAAGTACTAAATCTTATTTAAAACTATAAAGGCTACTCTTTACATTTCTAATTAGCACTCACTGGAGGAAGGACATCCGCCCCTGGAGAGTAGTTTTTCTTTTGGCTTCTCTGTCTTCGCTGTGCATAGGTATCAAGAGTGGAAACTCAGAAATATGGACAGCATGAAACAAAAGCAGCAAGCAGAGGCATAATTTAAAACTGTTGAGATCTAGTAAAAGAAAGCTGTCACTTGTTCCAGTTTTTGTTCCCCACCTAAATGAAGGCTATTCTACTCTGGAGAGTGCCAAATTTTCTTTTAACTCTATTTTTCACCTCCAGTCTTTTAGACATGAAATGTGAACAAATATGAAATACATGTTAGCAGATCTAAATCATGTCTTTTTTTTCCTTCTATATAAAAGAGAGATAGAAGGAAGAAAATGTAAGGAGTCAAAAACATACTGAATCGGGAAATTACAAAAGCAACAAAGGTCTAATAATATGAATCAGTAACAGTATGAAGTGACTGACATTAACAAAATAGACAATCAGGATCCCCTGAAGGAATGGTACAGGCTCCCTAGATACTTACCTGATATCCAGCTGAGCTTCTGATTATCTTTGCTTCTTTCTTACCAGCCTACTGCTGAGCATATATTAAATACTGCTTTGCCCAGTACAGTTTTATGTATCCCCTGATGAACCATCAGTATAAGAATATGAATTGTATTACTGAGTGGATGTTTACGTGCTTCCTTCAGAAAACGTATTTTAACTCTGAGCACTCATGCAAGTTGTGCTGTTCCATATGTACAGAGGGAAGGACACACTTGTAACAGGGTATCCCAGCATGTCAAACAATGCTCAGGTCCGTTTCCCTGCATATGCCACTATATCCACCTAAGTGTAGCAGTGATACAGCAAGTCAATTAAAGAAAAAAAGGGGGAAACTTGCCATTTGAAGGAACATATCTCTAAATTCCCACCTACAAATTCAGATTCTCACTGGCCACTTCTTAAAATATGTAAAACAAAATGGGGAAGAAATGCTGGTTTAGGTTTCTTAACATGTAAAATAACTTACCATGGAGCAAGAACATGTCCCTATGTTGTTCCAGTCCTGAGCTGTCTGTCTGTTAGCAAGGTGAAGTGGCAGTTTTGTCACTACTCTATACAGAAAAGGCTTTCTGACATAGTGGTAGCAGGTTCTCTTTTGCCCACCTGTTAGTGCTTACATTTCTGACTGACAACTCAAAACCCATGGTCTTTTTGCTTGGGTAACCAAGAACATGCTAGAACACAAATAAATTCGGCCATGAGCAGCCAAGCAAACATTGCATTTCTAGGACCTGATCGCCAGGCATCACACATGGTTATTCTCCGTCCTAATGTGTTCCTTTCTCTGGCACAACTAACTTGCAGTAGCAAGGCTTCAAAAGAGCATCCACTGAGTGGACACTTAAAGCATAGCTACTGTATTCAAATGCAGACCTCTGCAATAAGACAAGGCACATTTTCTTTTCTTTTAAACAGTAATCGGTAGCACAAAACAATCATACTCTCCAGTTCCGAGGTTGTTCTGGATGTGTAACACTACAATAACAAGTGCAATTTACCTTGGGATTTAGTCTGGTATATCAGCACATTCGCAAGTTAGAGTCGCACCAGAATTTTATCCTCTGTTTTAACAGGGGAATGTGTGTTGCCCATGTTTGTTATCCAGAGCTTTTTAGTCCTACCAATGGGAATCATTAGTCACCTAGGATTGCTCAATTTACTCTCACACATTCACTACAGAGCTTTTGGTGTCATTTTTTTCCACAACTATAATATACTCTGATCTCACCACGGGTTTCTCTGCAAGTCTGAGTCTTTTTTTATACATGAGGGTATGTCCTTGGCTTGTTATTCTTCTCCCTTCTTACACTCTCTCTGGGTAATCTCACCCTTCACATCAATGTCTGCAAGCAGATATACAGATCTGCTCCATGCTTGCCTATCACTCCCAGTGTAAAGCTCCTGTGGCTATCTTGCCGCCAGGCAAAGGCAATGTTACTTTAGCTGATTTTAATTACTGGTGGCTGTAGAAAATACTCTGGGATTCTGGGAACTGAGATCATTCAAGTCAAATTAAATAGAAGGATAACCAAAACTAAATGTTGTAATTAAAGATTCTGACTCCCAGAGGTTTGTGTTTTGGTTTTTTTGTGTGTTTTTTTTTTGTTTTGTTTTGGGGGGGGGTGTTTTTTTTTTTTTGAGAAATTAAAAACTCCAAATGAATACGCAGTAACGGGAATGGGGTTATGAAAATTACCACAACAGATGTGGAACTAAATCTCATGAATACAAATATGGGAGACCTGCATATTTCTTCCCCAAAATACTGAAATAGAAGAGGAAAAGAAAGACAGAAGATTAACTATGTTCTACTAAATCCTGAAATGAGAAGTGGCATGATAAAGAACACCAAAAATAAAGCAATTCATGATACTGGGAGGGAGAGAAACAGAGGTAAGCAGATTAATCATTCGGGCAACAATGGCAAATTTTACAGCCCCAGTAGTGTGAACGGCTTCAGGGGAAATCTTGAGCTTTTAAAACAAAGCTGAAGAAGCAAAAAGAAAACAGGGCAAGATGCAATAGGATCTATCAGAGGTGGCTCATGCCGCAGGATATCTCTCTTCAGTAGGTATCTGATTAAAAAAAAAATAATTTATAAACTCTACTATGATGGATCTTATTCACCTGAATTTCATGGAGTAGTTGACAAAATGCACCATATCATAATTTACTGTTGAAGCTGGAGAAAAAAATAAACCCACAAGGACTATAATGTGGTCAATCTGATGGCTTCATTTTTTGTTTCTTTTTTCTTTTTCCTTTTTGTTCATTTGTTTATTTGTTGTTGTTTTCATTATTTCAGAGAGGAAAGTATATCTAGTATTGGAAAAGGAAATACTGACATGTTGGGATTTTACCAGAGAAGGCTTCAAAGATAGAGATGAAAGCTGGAAATTTCTCTTACTTGGTGTTCTCACAACAGAACTGGTGCACCCATTGGATATTTTTCAACTAAGTTTACTGATACTGAAACTGTTTGAGGCCATCATTAATTCAGAGAAAGTTTGGAAGGTCGTACAAGAAGAACTGGATGAGTTTGAGAGCTGGAGTTAAAGGCATGGGTTGACGTTTAGCTATACCAAATACAAGTTTGCACATTTCAGAGCTCATAATGAGAACTTCTGGAGGTGGAAAAGGACTTAAATACCTGAATGCATGAATACCTTAAATACATCACTGGAAAAGGACTTAAATACCTGAATGCATCTTACCAATCACAGGGTGATTATAAACCATCAATACAATGGAAGCTGAGGGGGAAAAAGACCAAATGCAATCCCAAAATATGTCAAGCAAGAGATATACAAAAGAGATAATTTGAGGTAAAGAAACCTTTGCAAAGGGAAACTTGGCATGTTATAACATCCTAAGAAGATGCTAAAACATGATTATCACTAGCATCCAAGACTCAACTGAAGAGACTCAAACCCCCAAGATATTCACAGGATAAAATGTTAAAAAATGAAACTCTTCATTTTTCCATCTTCAGTACTGTCCTACTTTAACCTCTGTAGAAGCTTGAGCTTGAAGCAAAATTTTGATGTTCTCATCATGTGGAAGTATGGCTTGAAGTGTTGTACGCAATCACACACATTGTTCAGTCATTTGATATTGCTCCAAAGGATTTCTACTGATTAGGACTCCTGTTTCATCTGCAGCTTGTGTAGGGTATTGTGGGCCAGCTTTAGATGAAGCAGCTACTGTGAAAGACATAAAATCTGTGTGGGATGCCAGACCAAGGAGGAATATGATTCAGCTGCTCTGGTAGCTGCCTTTCATCAGACGGCCTACTAGTGCAGCAGTGAACTTGGTAGCTAGAGAAAAAGTAGGGGTGTCTGCATATCCCTAAGGTTCTCTTTTGATTTATGGCATAAAATAAGCCTATGCAAAATAGATACTAAGAGCTCATTGGTTTTCTGACATTGAGGAAAGGAGTATTTTTACCCAAGAAACATATAGCCAGAATGTATTGTTTGGTCAATACACGCTAAACAGATTTGCTTCTAAGTGATTAACAAGATACCCAATTTGTTTTCTATTCCCATTAAAAGCATAAAACATATAATTTCAAATAGGTATTGAAAAGCTGTTTGTGTGCCCATGAAAACCCACCACACCAGTACAGCTCTGCAACTGCCAAGGCATTTTCCCACTGAAGAGGGTGTCAGGACTGCAGAAAAAGGAAAAGGAAGTAAGCCTTGAATAGCAGTAAAACTCAAACTATTTCTGAGGAGAAAGCTAACAAATCTTCTCTTTGAAAGAGAAGGCATCTGAGTTAAGAGACTGGCAAGTACAGAAAATGTATATAGGGAAAATGTGGTATCAGGTATTTATTTCTATATCATATTTGTATAAGGCCATAAGAAAAAGTTACAAGTAGAGATGAAATGAAAGATCACTGTTGTAAAGGAAAATAAAAGCAAAAGGATAGTAAAAAGCCTTGAGAGAAATTATGTTATAATCAGCTTCTCAGAAACCCACAGCAGTGGCCAAACTAATTCCTTAAGATGCCACAAGTAAGTTTCCATAAGTATGGTGCACAAATGCAAGCGTATCAGTGTGAAGATTACAGTCTGAAAGGGAGTTTTCTCTATGCTAGGGAAAATCCTCCCCAAAGGATTCCAGTGCCCAGTCAGAAAGACAGGTGCGTGGTGAGATGAAGGTGTCCTGAGGAAGGAGAAGCTGCTTACCTGACATGCAGCCCAGACCACAGATAGAGCATGTGGAGGAACATCTCTTCTGTGACAGCACAGAAGCTTTCCAAAACATTCAGTGTTTAAAATAATAGCTGCAACAGGCCTTTAGATGCCTGTGGAGTGGCATGATTGTTGTCTCCTGTTTGTTTTCACACCGAAGGCATGGACCACGCTGCTTTGCCAGCGGGAGATACAGACATGAATTAAGGATCTGGAGGGGGAATGTAGGGCTGGACTTCCTATACGTGGGACAGGGGCTGAGTCAGGAAAAGGGTAGAGGAAGTGTGTGGAGGAAGGGGTTTGACCTCCTGCCAGTTCCCAGTGTCAGAGAAGGGTCAAGGACTGGGGATGAACCAGGAGGCCCATGGGATTGGGCAAAGGCGGGTTGGCAAAAAGATAATAGTAGAAAGAGATAAAAAGATGACTGGTGCTGAAAGGGAAGACAGAGAGAGTAAAAATATATACGAGAAAGGAATCAGCAAAAGCCAGTCAATGCCAAGCTGTCCTGGCATGGAGTTACCCTGAGCTTTCCCTTGTTCTCCCAGCACCTGAGCCGATGTGACGCCACCCAGTCATGCAAGAGCCATCCCACTGACAGTGGGTACCAGCATATCTTACTGGCATACAGCTGAGAAGAGTGAAGGCTTGTCCTCCGGTGGAGGAGTCCCCTAGCATCTGCCAGTGAGTGGGGAGGCACCATGCTTCCAGCCAAAGGTACCAAAAAGGGAAAGAGCTGGGACTGCTCCTACATGCTGACCCTGTTTTCATGAGCAGAAAGGAGCCATCCTTATGTTATCAATGGAGGAAATTGGTTGCAGAGGTATTTATGCCACATGGAGCAGTCTTTAGTTTTGTCATATTTAAAGCCCAATGACAACCTCTGCAAATATAAGGCAAAAGTAAAATAACAGCAGGGAGCTAGAAGTTGGTTTGAAACAGCCAGTAAGGCATGTTGATCCAGGTATGTTTAAGCAGCAAAGGTCAGATTGAGTTGTTTACCAGGGAATCCCCAGTGGCTTCTTGTGTCTGAAATTAGCAGGGCAACTAAGCATGTTTGAATCCCACCCTTGGCTGGTCGGCTGGTTTCTTCCCCTGGCTTGTGCTCACTGCTGCAGCAAAGGATGCATTGTCCTGTGCTCCAATTGGGCTGCCTCTCAGGGCTCAGAGCAGTCCCATCCTCTTGAAGAAAGTACAGGAAGAAAATGCTGCAAAATGGGAGTCACTTTTTGTAGCCCCATTTGATATAGAGGTCAGCAAGGCAAGCTGAGATTTAGAGCAGAGGAGCAGCAAGGAGCCTGCCTGTCAGTCTGGACCTTGCCAAAACTTAACAAATCACCTGTCTCCAGGTACCTGCACATAACAGCATGAATTTTACCCAAAGTGAGCTCACATCTATATAATGCAAATCGAAGATTTGTTGGTTTTATATAGCTGCTCTCAGAGAAAAATGCTGGCCTGCATTTTTGTCTGAAATGCCACCTGGCAATATTGGAAAGACCAACTGTTGGCCAAGGACTAAACTGAAATGTCACAAAGTAGCTCACAGTAGCACTCTTTAATATTATTCCAGCACAGGCCAACTGATTGACTTATTGACTACCTGGAAATATCCTCTAGTGAGATCTACTGTGGAGGTGCTAACAAGAAAGAGCTTATCCCTGTTATGTAGGCTTTAGTACAGAAAACAAATAATCATGTGAGCAACAAAGCTAATGAAGTCCAGTCCCCATTGCCATCTGCTCTATATAGTTGGATTTTGTGGGGTCAAAAATAGCCTATACTCTGTAAAGGCTCTACTGCAGTCTCTTTCACCTGCCTGTTCAGTTTTATGAAACTGTTTTCTAATGTGCATTGAGAGTGGCCTGTAGTTCAAAAGTTAACAGAATGGAATAGACACCCAGACACGTACAAACACACAGAGGCCAGGGAAGCTTTGTTTCTTTTGGGGGCTAGGCTGAAAAATAAGCTGTAACAATCACTTCCCAGAGAGACAGGAGAAAAATACATCAATAAAGAGAAAATTACAAGTTAAATGAACCCCTAAGTAATACCAATCTCAGTACTTAGTTAGGTGTTTGGTTGTTAAAACAGTATATAACACTGTGAGTTTCAGGTGCTTATTTCACTGCTGTTCCCTGCACTTCACTGGTGAAAAACTAACGCATCATGTCAGCAGTCAGTGATGGAGTAAGTGCTCTGAATTAATTTTGTTAAAAGACCATACCTCTCTCATATAGCCAGCTAGTGCAGCACAGCCCACTTGTGCACTGATACTGAGTTTACATTAAAAGGTCCATAAGCTCACAGCAGCACCAGAAACCCATACTGGATTGGTGCTGGGGAGCCAAGGTTGCATCTTGTGTCAGACAAAGTTGGCAGCCGAGCTCTTTCAAGAGAAAGAAATAAATGCCATCACAACTTTACCTGTTAAAGATACACAAGGACTGTCAAATACCAAATTCTCAAATACTTTCACCTTTCCAGAAAGCACTGGCTCTGCCTTTAGATTCACATGATGAGGTTCCTACCTGTGATGAATGGCCCTGACATTTCAGGCCTTGCTTGGGGTGGCATGCTGCCTGCCCTGCTCCTCCCACCTCTTTCCATGAACATCGAAGGGAGCAAGGGAAACCCTGGGCAGTGGATGTCAGGCCAGATAGAACCAACATCCAGGGGGGATTTTTTTGCTTCATCAGGCCCTCTGTTTTACTTCGCTTTCCCACATTGACTGGCTCACAACATCAGAGGCCCAGAATTAGCAGGGTGGCCCAGGCAGTGCAGACTCTGCTCCCCAGTGCTGTGGTGGAGTCCTGAGGGGTGGTCTGGGTACCTCTCCTTCCTGATGTGTAGGAGCTCTTTTGCAGGGGGGAGTTCATGACCCTGAGGGAAGGGACTGTGTCTGAGAGAAATGCTCAAAGCATGTTTCTCTCCAGTATGTGCACTTTTCCAACAGTGAGGAGTGGCCTCCCTGAGGACAATCACCAAAGTGAGCTGGTGTAGCTTCTTTCTGGAGGTAGGAGAGAGATCTACCTTTGCTTCCCTGAATCATCTCATCATCTCATCTCATCTCATCTTGTCTCATCTCATCTATTGTCTATCGTATATCATACATCATATATATCATACATCATATATGATATAATATACCATATATCATATAATAACATATTATATTATATATCATAGCTTGGATCCTGGAAAAAGGCGCTGTGGTATTATGCCATATCACCAGCTTTTTTGGGACTTTCCTGAAGACAGCCAGGGTACAGCTGGCAGGGATGCCCTGTGCAGGCAGTCAAGATCAGCTCCTTTGCTGCTATTTAAAAGAAGCACCTTGTGTGACTACCTGTGTCAGGACATAAACAAGACCAGTCATGAATTTCTGCTAACACCTTACTTTTCTTTCCCCAACAGAGAGAACATGAAAAAGAAAAAATCCTATTGTTCTGGGTTCTCTCTATTACTTATCCTTCTTATGGCAAGGAGCATCTGGTCCAGCCGGAACAACCGTGATGGAAGCACTGGTGCCTTGCAAGAAATAACACAGATCCTTTCTTCACCCCTGCAACCCCATGAAACTCCCAAGATACTCTTCAGTCAAACACTCCAGTGCCTTCTATTTAGAAGCCATTTTGGCTCTCACTGCTTTTTCCTCTGAAGCTGAAAGCCAAGATCTTCTCCTTCCCTGGATGAGAGCACCTTTGGATAGTTTTCTGAACACCTCTGACTCTTTCAAGCATGTGTTTCTGTACCATGTCTCAGCTGATAACACTCCTCAAGCCAGGAAATGTCCCCAGGCTGATTCCTGAGTCTCCCTGTTGTTTTAAAATTTCATGTCATAGAGGGTGTTCAACTCTAACTCATGCTACAAAGCCATGATCTGACAAGCAGTTCAGGCAGCCTTGCCCTCACCTAGACATGGAGAGACTACGTGATGCTGGTTGATATACATCACTGCTAGGTGGGCTGTCGGGTGGGTGGTGCTGTGGAAGAGTTGGACTGGCATGATTAGATTGGCTGGTGGTAGGATTAAGTGTGTGGTAGGTTTCAGTGGAAGTTGAACTCTTGGTCAGTCCATAGGAATCTACTTCTGCAATAGGTTGCTTCTTAGCTTGGGGTCTAAAGACCACACAAAGCCACGTTTTTTTTCCCCAGGATGTGAGGGGCAAGACCTGCCTGTGATACCTGTAAATATTATAGGGAGACAGCCTCAGGTTCTGATGCTTTCACCCAGGTAACTCCTAAAAGTCAAAAGAGATTAGTGGAGCACATATCTGCAGACCCTCCAGCAGCCCATCCTAGCCCAGAAGACTGCTCACACTGGCCCAGCCAAGGAAGAACACTAGATGAAACAGGGTAAGATGGAGATAGCAGTGGTGCAGCAGGCTGTAGCTAGACTCTGTGCCGATGAACAGCCTGCCCTAGGTCAGGCTAACTTAGGAAGGAGCAAGGGGCTTAGAAATCTTGTGGAGAAAGCAGAGAACTGGAGACAGTTCACTAAAAGCCTTACAAACACATCTTCCTGTCACATCTCAGTTTATTGTCCCTTTCATTCTTCCTCTGCACATAAACAGGAGTTTTGATTGCAGGAAAGTGGAAGCCAGGTCAGCAGCGATTGAGTAACAGAAAGCTTAATGCTACATTTCACATGGTCTGTCTTAATAGCTTCATTACATGTGACAGGGTACTGCACTTACTGGATTATTGGCACAAGCCAAAGCTCTCATCATCTTACTGCTTTTTCCTAGTTGTGTTCTGTAAATAAGGCTTGCCTCATGTCTGTCAGGATGGAAATGAACACAGTAATCTATGATCATTTCTGAATCACTCTAATTTTTAGAAAAAGAATAATTTATTTCCATTTAAACCTCTAACACTATGACTGTCCTTGCATACACTGGAAACATTTTTTTCTGCACTGATTCCTATTTTTTCAGTTCTGTTTTTGGTTTTGTTTGAAGGCTTGGTTGTTCTTTTTGCTGGGATTTTCCCAGGACTGTTAGAGTTCTTGCAAAAAGCCAACCACTGACAATCAAACCAAGAACCACTCAAGACGTGTTGCAAATGCTTTCAGCATCAGATATGGTGGAATATCCAAAGTGAATATGGTGTTGAAATAAGCTTCAGTCAGAAATGTTCTTAAATACTCTACTGAGGATTTATTGAGCATTTGAGATTGGTTTTTAATGTTTTTTCCAGCTGGTTGAGGTAGAATGCCTCAGAGATCATGGCCCTTAAGGCACATGCCTGATTGACACTTTGCAAACAGTGGAGTTACAATGTTCATGGACATGTTTATGAACACAAAGAGCCATGTCAAGCCATTGACATTAGGAACGTGCAACTAAACTTAATAACAGCACTACAGCTGTAGGGTTCCCACCTTGCTAGCTGGTACCTCCGAGACACAAATACACCAAGACACAAATACACATGGACTGTATGGCTCCAGATCTGAGGAGTGACTGACAAGGCTCAGATGGGAGGTTTCATAGTTCCTAATGCTGGGGGAGGGGAGTAGCCTGCTGAGATGGCATCCAAGTGGATGAAGACTGTTTGAGAGCAAGAAAGATTTGTTTTCTCTGAGATGCTGGCAGGAAGGGTGCTGGAGCTGCAGCAAAAAGGGACTGTCTCCCGCTGCCTACTTGTTGTTTCTCTAGAAAAACAGGCTTTGCCAACTCTTTCTAATCAAACAGGACGACAACAAATAAAGACCTGAGCAGAAAGGTCTATCAGTTTTATCCTCTTCACAGAAACAATCCAAAATACCTCCAATAAAAGCTCAGCAGCTCATGATAAAATCGGGCCACACGGTAATTTGCAATTTATCCTTTTGCTTATCTTTCTCTCAGCAATTTATGCTCAAGATTTTTCATCTTCATCCATATCAAAGGCTGATCTTTTATTTCTTTCCTATTGCTTTCATTCAGTATTTGGGATAGCAAATTTATTTGGACAGGCTTAATTGAGCTTTGGCATTTCTTAGCATGATTTTTGATTGTGCAGTATTGCTATTATATATTTTCTCTTTATAAGAAAAGCAGATAGGTCTTTTGCAATGAAAGCCTAAAAATTGACCAAGTGCCAATTTCTCGTTTTCTGTTTCTGGGTTCCAGCTGCAGATGTCAATTTGCTGGCATGAAGTCTAAGTCCAGCCTGAGATGAAAAGACACCGCAGGCAGCAGAGATAAAAGGTTTGATGTGAAGTTGTATTATGGATTTTGTACTTGCAAAAGGATCAATCCACCCATGAAAGCCACACGGGGGAGATTTACAGCTCTGACAGTGGGGAACTGGTGAGGAGGGATAGAGGGATTCCACATATTTAAGTGACAATGAAGCGGAAGAGGGACCAGGAAAAGCTAGGAAAGAGAATCTACAGAGGAAGAGCAATCTGAAAAAAAGAGGAATAAAATAAGAGGGGAAACAAGATAGAATGGAAGATGACACGGGGGGGGGGAGGGGGCAATTGTATGATAATAAAATCAATTTTAGACTCAATTGTGGTCCTAGAAAGTTTATTTTGATTCTCAGTAGTGAAAAAGATCTCCAGTGGTGTTCATAATCAGTTAGCAGGGCCATTAAAACAATAGTCAAATCTCAAGATTGCTGTCTGTTGATGAGAAATAAGATATGAACACAGAGTGCGACTTTAAGGAGCTACTGCTAGTTGCAACCCCCAGCATGACATATAGTAAAGTGTATCACTGTCTCAGCCCCTCTACTGAAAACAAGTGACTCAGGTTCCATAAAGGGAGATTCAGACTCAGCTGGTTTTGTCACCAAGCTCATCCATTGGCTTTCATCTTATTAAATGGCATGCTCCATGCCGCAATTTGGATTTTTTAATGTCCTAACAACTCTATACATCTAGGCAGTGTGTAAAAGAAAAAAAAAACCATTGCAAATTTCCATTCTAGACATTATGGACTCATCTTGCATATGCCAGCTTAGTCCAGCCTCGCTTCTCTGTCCCTTGACTGCACGTAGCTGGGGAGAACATCTTAACACTCCTGCTCCTGCCTTTTTTCAGGCTAAGTGGATGTAAGATAGATATTCACATGCAGGCATCATTTTCAAAAGGTTCATTTAAAGGCATGAAATCTCTCTTGCCTAGCAGAAGTGGCTTTAGTTAAGCCTGAGAGCAGGAGAAGAGCTTCTGCAACATGTGTCTGGCTTGAAGATGCTGCTGTAATGTTACAGTACTGGCTTCTTTCCCATAAGAGAGCTAAAAATAATATTAAAAAGTCTAAGAGCATGAAAACTGAGCAAGACTGACAACCACTAAGAAAGATGTTTAACTGCCTCCTGTTGCTCTGCCTCAAAGTAAAACCTTTCATTTCTAGCTTGCTTTCTCGTGTGTTCTTCTCTATTTGCATGTTTATTTCCATTTCCTTATCTGCCTGAGAGCAAGTTGTTAAGAAGTTCTCAATTTTGACCTTTGCAAGTCCTCACTCAATATGAAGCGTGTTGCACAGATAATTGTCATGGCTTGCTATTTTCATCACAGCATCTATGCCTTGCACCCCTTCTGCAGTACATCAACATAACTTAATTGGTCTTCACTGGCAAGGTCTTTTATGACCAGGCTTGCTCTGTATAGTATTTCTTGCACAGTTGATTTTTAATCCAATCCTTTCCCCACAAATTATTTCCATCTTGATTACTTACTTAAAGTTTGTTTTCCATTTCCATGTCGGTGATTCTTCTATAGTGCTTCCACTTCAAAATTTGCTTTCTCAATGCCTTAAAAATTATTACCTTGTCTTTCATGTTCCACTTCAGGATGCCCCATTTTTTTTCTAGTTTCTCAAAGCTTTTACTACATAAATCACTACTGTTCTTTAGTCACTGTTTCACTCATTTGTTCTCTGGCTACAGTGTCTGCATGAGGTTCTTACACCCCACTTATTTTGCAGTATGCATCTGTTGCCTTGTAGTTGTCTGTTTTCTAATCAGCTCTCAAATCAAGCTTTGGTATTCTCTGCAGAATAGGTTCTATGTCTTCCTTAAAATCTTAACAGTGATGATGTGAAATGTGCAAACTTTGCAGTCAGCTGGGAAGAACGGATATATTAACAATAAGGCTCTAAAACAAATTTCCTAAAGCCACTCTTGACTATATGTAAAACAATGAGTGGTAATAATTTATAGGTATAAAGATGCATGAAACAATGCATATTTGCATGAAAAATGTTTAGTATCTTCTTTGTGGTACTTCCCAACATGATGAAAATTACTTCACCAGCATGCAAACTATCTGACATCTACAGTTGCTAAGGACAGCAACTACCTACAAAAGGCTAATTCTGATTTTCCTTTTGGTAAATTTTTCTGGCTTAGTATGCTCTGGGTGTTACTTCTAAATGAAAAGACCATGTTAATCATAGTTACAACCCTTAGAAAATAGTAATTAATGTCTTCATGTGTAAGTGAGCAGCCTTTGTCACTCTCTGGATGGTAAGGTCTTGAGCTTAGGTAGTGCGAAACAAAATAATTTCCATTTTTGAGACAGAAGAGTAAGGTCAGGTTTACTGAGCTGTGGGACTTGCAGTGTTCTGTCTCCTGATTCATTATCAGTGTAATGTCGAATTTGGTTCAGTTTTGTCAAAGAAGAAAGTTCTACGTGCTCAACAAGAACCTTTTTCTTATCTGACCTGTCCATTTGCTCCTTGACTTTCTGTGCCGAGTTTAGGGTCTTTAAGCTTTCAGAATTTAAATATGAATGCATATTTCTTTTCTCCTCTTCTTTTGTCTTCATCAGGAAGATATCTCAATACTAAACCAGATGACCTTTTCTACTATAAAAGCTGAAATGCCAGCATTGTGCACTTTATGAATACATAGCAAGACTGGGTGGGCAAGAGTTTCAAAAACCATTGGAAGAGGACAGTGTAGAGCCTGGGGAGGTCAGCAGAAATAGAAGTGCCAAGTCAGTACTGCATCTGGTGCCTGAAAACTCAAGATAGCTAAACACTGTGCTGTGAAAGGTGTCTGCACAGAGGGCATTGCAGGCATGATGTACAAAGTACAGAAAGCAATCAAAAATGTAATTTGAAGGAAAGAAAGCCTGGATGTTTTCACTATTTTTTATAAAATAATAGAATAATAGAGAAACTTGAGTAGATGGAAAAGAAATGAAATCTCATGGAACAAGAGAAGGAATATTTGTCCCCACGTCACTTGGCCAGAGAGCTCTGTGTAGCTTTCCTTGCACCACTGACTGGGAAAACACCAGATAGCCAGGATGGTAGCACAGAGCAGGGCTGGGGCCAGGAGAGAGGGGCAAAAAAGGGAGATAGTCTTAAAGAAAGGGGCTGCTCTTATTCACCTTGTACAGAAAATCGAGAGTGAAGGGGGGACATGAAAGAGACACAAATCCCCAAATCCATACATTAGCTGCAGAATTGGGGTGATTAAAGAGGATGCTTTAAGTACTATATTGAATTTTCAAAGTCTAGTATCAGCAGACTCCTCACGAAGTCTGACTAGGAAGAAAGTATGTATTTTTCAATTGAAATTATAGATGTAAACAGAATTGCATTTCTGAGAAACCGTGCAAGGTATTTGAGACTCAAAATTAGTTTCTTGATCTCAGAACATCCTGAAAAGCTCTAAGTGTCCATTTAGAGTCAGGTATCATCAAGTGTAGGATATAATGGTAGAAGTTCCCCTGCTGTGTATTATCTTCTGCCCTTCTGGCAAGGAGCAGTCAGACAAGTGATAGCAGTCTCAAGAAAAACTCAATCATCACAAAGAAAATATAACAACCCTTGATGTGACCCAGAAGAGAAGAACCACTTGATCCTTATTGCTCACAGGATCTAATAACAGCTGTATAAAAAATGGAGTAAATTGTTAAAATAAAAACTTTTAGATGGAGTCTGTGATCCATGAAAGTTTACAGGGAGCTCAACTGCATTGAGATTATTTGCAATTATCGACACATGGTAGGTTTCCCACTTTGATACTAAACTAATGCTAATCATGTCAGTATGGTAATAGGGCCAATTTTGCAGCACCACAGATGCTGTGTCCACCACCTTTGTATTTGGTTGGTGATTTTTGTTGACCATTTTGGCTTGTTGACTAGCACTTCAGCTGTGTCTTCCACAGGGAAATCAGTGCTAAAAAGCAGAACAATCATTAAGACACAAACCAAAAATAAAATTACTGCAAAAATAGCTCATAACTGGTGCTCAGACATCCTCTGAGAACCTGTATACTATGTTCCTCAATATTGCTATACTTAAGCAGAGAAATTTAATGACATTTAACAGTTTATTGTCACTGTGCTGGGCCTCAATGTTTTTCAGTTCAATGAAGAAGGGAACATAGGGACTGGTGAACCAGTCTTAGGGAATATGGAAAAGACGACAAAACACCCAGTGTTTCAGGACGAAGAGGACAAGACAGAATAAGATTTTCAGATGGGCAGAAAATCTAACTTAGACCACTCTCTTCCACTTTCCCAGGTGCCTGACAGAAGTAGATTCCTGCCACTAAACTTTATCCTTAAAAGCTAGATAATAAGCCCAGTAGTATTTTTATTATTTGTTCTGTATAGGCCTAATGTTTTAATTGTCTTGGTAACCCCAGAAAAAAAGTAATAAAATATCTGAAGGATTAGAGCTAGTTAAAAATGAGAAACAACAGGCAAGACTCCTCAAGACATATATAAATCTGTAATCACTAGTCCCAGCAATGGGACTAGTGGTGGGACCAGTTTTATTAAGCATCTTTGTCAATGACCTGAAGAAAAGAGTCCATACGAAGTTCCCCAAATTGGCAGATGGTACTAAGCTCTTTCCAGCAGTGCAATTCTGTACCAAGGGCAAGGAATCCGAGAAATAACTTACATAGGCAAAACATGATGGATACATTCAAGGCAGAGAAATACGTAGTGATGCAAAAATTATCTAAAAATTATCTCCATGATGCTGAGCACCTAGCCAGCAAAGAAGATACCTTGGAGTACTCATTGACAGGACACAAAATAATTAACTGAATGAACGGAGGCGGCCAAGAAGACCAATAAAATATTGAACATCATTGGGAGGGGAACTGGGAATAAAATGGAGGGCACCATTTTGTTGCTGTATAAAGCAAAGTCATGTACTATGTTCAGTGGGTAATTCTGGTCTTCATATCTCAGGAGGAATGGAGTGTAGTTAAAGTGCAGAGAAAGGTATCTACAAAAATCAAGACTGTGAAGCAGCTGCTTTACCCAGAGAGATTTAAAAGATTGGGGCTCTTTGTTTGAGGAGACTGACAAAAGCATGTGACTGAGGTTTAAAAGATCTTGAAGGTGGAAGGTAAATTGAATGCAGAAATCACAGCATACCTCTCCCAATCTTATCTTTAATAATCCTTAATAAACCAGTTTTGGATGCTGGGGCAGCATCAGGGTAATGGACCACAGAAAGTGCTGAAGTTTGCATATGCTCCCTAAATAACATTAATTTTTCCAGCATTGCAGGTAGAATATTGAGCTTGCATAGGGTTTGGTCTGACCTGCCAGGACAGTGCTTCATGAAATCTCTGCCCTAAGGTCTGTACAGTGCAGCCTCCTCAGACTTTCCCCATCAAGCACAAAACTGTTGTAGGAAAAGGAAACAAACTCTGCCTATTGCTCCCATACAGATCTTCCCCCAATTGCCACATGTTCACATAATTCCCAATCTGCATAATATGCAGAACAACTGATCATAATCGTCATTTTCTGGTTTGTTTTATTTATTTATTTATTTTGGTGGAACATATGATAATATGCTGATTTATCAGACTGTATCTGCTATGAAGATGTGGATTTTTTCACCCCTTCTGTGTTCAGAATTAGAGTGCAGAGGGAGAGTTTTGCATTTGGTGCTTGTTGTTTAGGGAAACAAAACCTTTCTCTTTCTTTTATGTGGTCCCAGGAACACACCTTATATGAGATTAATAGCTACATAGATAAAATCTTACCTCTAGTGAACAAATTATTCTGTTAGAGTCATAGAGAGAAGCCTACTGTTATCTTTATTTCCACATTTGAAGAATCATTAACTTCTGATGTGATCATCAGAGCTTATATTTAATGAGGAACTGTTTACACTGACAACTGCATTCAGGCTATTGAGATGAAATATTTGCACTGACTCACTTGAATGAACAAGAAAATCACTACTGTCTTTACCCATTAAATAGCAGTGGTACTCGCCTGAGGTACATGCTGTTCCAAACTGATCTTACGTTAGTATCATAGAATCATGGAATAGTTAGGGTTGGAAAGGACCTTAAGATCATCTAGTTGCAACCTCCTGCCATGGGCAGGGACACCTCACACTAAACCATGCCACCCAAGCCTCTGTCCAACCCAGCCTTGAGCACCTCCAGCAGTGGAGCATTCACAACTTCTTGGGCAACCCATTCCAGTGCCTCATCACCCTCACAGTAAAGAACTTCCTCCTCATATCCAATCTAAACTTCCCCTGTTGAAGTTTGAACCCATTGCCCCTTGTCCTATCACTACAGTCCCTAATGAAGAGCCCCTCCCCAGCATCCTTGTAAGCCCCCTTCAGATACTGGAAGGCTGCTATGAGGTCTTCATGCAGCCTTCTCTTCTCCAGGCTGAACAGCCCCAACTTTCTCAGCCTATCTTCATACGGGAGGTGCTCCAGTCCCCTCATCATCCTCGTGGCCCTCCTCTGCACTTGTTCCAACAGTTCCATGTCCTTTTTATGTTGAGGACACCAGAACTGTACACAATACTCCAAGTGAGGTCTCACCACAGCAGAGTAGAGGGGCAGGATCACCTCCTTCGATCTGCTGGTCACACTCTTTTTGATGCAGCCCAGGATATGGTTGGCTTTCTGGGCTGTGAGCGTAGACTGAAGCCAGCTCATGTTCATTTTCTCATCGACCAACACCCCCAAGTCCTTCTCCGCAAGGCTGCTCTGAATGTCTTCTCTGCCCAGCCTGTAGCTGTGCCTGGGATTGCTCCTACCCAGGTGTAGGACCTTGCACTTGGCATGATTAAACTTCCTAAGGTTGGCATCAGCCCACCTCACAAGCGTAATAGTAATTAATATGTGAACCTTGTGTTACAGCTTCCTTTCTGTAAAATGGGGACAATAATAGCAAAAAATTGTCTATAAAATTAATGTTTTCTTCCATGACTGTGAAGTTGAAGAGATGAACAATAATTGCGCACTTAAAGCACTCAGATGCCTTGCTGAAGTTGATCAGTATCTTTGCTGTGTGTGAATACACACAGAAATGGATATACAGATAATAGTTTGGTTCATCAACTTGAAAAAGTACTGCAAGAACACTAAGCAAATTTCATCAGAAAGATATTAGTGGGGAATAGATATGGTACCCAAACGGCTGTCTGTAGGAAGAGTGTATTGAACCATGTTCTTATTTCTTTGATAAATGGAACACATAAGAAGCAAAGAGAATCTTCCTAACTCCTATTCACTTTATCACTGAAGACTTAATTGCCCTCTCTCCCTTGAACTGATGCACATACAAAGAAATCCATCAACAGAGTTTTGCTAGGATAAAACTGGTGTGAAGGGGTAATTAACCTCCATTGCCTAAGTCTAAGAAAGATACAGGATTCAGTAAGTTATTGTATGATTTATCTTTTTTAGAGAATGACTTTAGTCTTCCTAAGAATATGATTTTTTACTATTGCTATTGTTGTTATTAAGATTTATTACTATGATAAAAATCAAACAGGGAACAATAGAGAAAAGAACTCATAAAAAATATTTTGGACAGCTGTAAATTATGGCTGTGAGGTGTTACTGTCATCTTGTCTAGTTCCACAGAGCGATTAAGAGAGAATTTTTTGGCTCAAACAAGACTATTGACTAGGAGAAACAGAATGAATGCCTGAGGAAGACAATATTTGAACAGCCTTCAAATATGCTGAAGTTTACAAACAAAGGTTAAACATGTCTTATTAGTTTAGAAAGAAAAAGATTTGCGATCTAATAAAACGTGAGCGTGTGGCATCTTCTCTACACAGCTCTGCCTTGTATTTTTAAAATATATAAATTTTTCTTTCCAAAAAAGTGAACACATTAATCTTTCAGTACAGTGAAAGCTAGCGACACATATGTTTATAGACAGACAACACAGTGCATAAATAAAGGTATTGTTTTTTGTGACCATCTAGCATCAAACAGATAGGTTTACTTCATCTTTTATTTTTACCATGTATAAGACACCATTATAACATTCATTTGAGATGCTCTGAGTTTGCTGCAAAAGAGATGATTCTGTACCTATGCCATCCCAAACAGAAGCATGCCTGACCTGTCTCTAAAATCTTCAACCAGGTTCTTAAAAACCCTAGCCTATTCAGCACTTTGCCAGAGAGCAATGAGGAAACAGAAAGGCCCTGGATACTGATGCAAGGAGCAACACTCAAACTCTTCTGTAATCAGGAGTTTACTACCAGAGTACATAGAAGTGGACCTACAACCTCCAGAAGCTACATTACCATAGTTTCTTTCAGACAGAAAGACAATAACAAATTTACCTTCCTTGCAATGACTTCATTGTCTAATAAAAAGGAAGAAGGGTAACTAAAATTCATCAGTTATCCTTATGAAGGCAAGCAGTTTCCAAGGCAAGGTAGGTGAATTAAGCCCTGGAGAAAGGCTGGCATTGTGTTGCCTGCTGTCTCCTTGCCTTACTATCTCCTGATATATAAAGCAAGTGTTTATCTCCCTTTAGGATCCAAAAGATAGGTAAGTAATACAGGTCATTGCCCTGCTACACAGCAGAAGAGAACAAAAGAACACACTGTCTGCGGAAGTGCTCCGTGCAGACCAAGTGTGTTGTGGTGGTGGGGAAGATGGGCTGTCAGAGGAGACTAGGATGCCACTAACACCAGCAAGGCTGCATCCATGAGTGGTGAGAGCAGTGAGCCGGCATCTCCTCCTGTGGGTAAAACTCAGGTAGAGAATTTCCATTTTATGGGGGAATTTGGAAATATTTGCAATTTGGACAAACCAGGTTAATTAAATCTCTACTGCTATGAAACGCCAAAAGAAAATGTTTCCAATAGGTGCCAACATAAGCTTTTTTCTTCATCAGGCTGCTTGTCTGTGCCAGGTTCTCAGCACACGAACTCCAGTGGGAGGAAAGCCCTCAGAGTGCAATCTCTTTCCCACTCTCACAGAGCTACCTCATAATATATGTATCTGAAATTGAGGCAAAAGTGATCTGGTAGGCACTTGGGCTCAGAACCTGTCACATTCTATGTGGTAGCAGGTTTGCAAGCAATGGTTGTGAGAAACTATGCAAAAGTCTCACAGGACATCTGAATTTCAGGAGACAGATGAAATTCCCATAATAATCAAAATCATGCAATCAGCTGAGTTTTAAGGCAGAATGTTGAAACTGATGTTAATGCAGTGTGATAGTTTGGTTTGTGAAACAGGCAGTTTGAAAAGGGCATACACCTGTGGGGAAGTTTTCAGAATATCTGAGTTTAGACCTTCATATATTGGGGATTGTCCAGTATATAGCTCCTCCTCATTTAATCCCTGTTTCTGCCACATCAAGTATTTTCTACCACTGGCTTGTAAATTTTTTTCTTTGGATCAGATGTGAATGACTCACAGTAAACCATGCATTCAGAAAGAATACAGAATTTTTTGGTTCGTCTCCACAAAAAGGATTTTTACTCATTTGGTTTCTATACCAAATAATTTAATAAATGTTTTCTGAAACAAAATATCAGCCTGTGGCATGATTGCAAATTATTCAATACAAGTGTTCTTATCTGTGTTCATTATTCTTACAAATCTGCATTCAAACACTGGCTGACCTCGATTGATGTAAGCACCCAAATTCATTAATTACCTCTGCTTTCTTTTTTATAGCTGAAAGCTATAGAAATGTATATGTCCCAGATAAGCTGAGACATACACATTTTACTTGTATATTCAAATAAAGGTAATACTACAGACAAAAATGCTGGGGAAAAAAAAGTAGGCTACATATGTTGTGAACTCAGTGAAAAGCACTGACAAGCAGGGGAGAATACTTTCTCTCCAGGTGCAGCAGGCACGCTGAAGAAATTCACATTGGTGAATCTCAGTCTTCTACAGTGGAGATCAACCTAATCTTGGATATTAAAAATACCCTGCTAAATGATGAATTGTGCTGGCAGCTTGCTGCCTCAGCTAAAATCTATAGCAAAAGGGCCATAACATTTAGGAGGATCAAAATGCTGTCCATGGTCATGGTTTAACGTGTCACCCTTGTATGGAAACCCAGCCACATTGCACTTGAATCATCTTTCCTATCCAAGATTCCTAAGGTGGGTCTGTGTGACAGAGATCAATGCAAGAGATGAGGTTCTTTTTTTCTTCAGTGTGTCTATCACTTTTAACCTGAGATAGAGATTCATCGGCTGCAACAAGTGGTTAGAGGACCCACTCATATATTTTTCTCTTTTTAATTTTAATAAATATTATGATGCAATTTTTTCCCTTCTAGATCTGTTCCTTAATCTCCATAGTAATCTGTGGCAGAGCTGAAACCAAGAAATTACACTTCAAATACAAAATTAAATTCTCCACTCCTACACATCTTCGAATTACATCAGTCGCATGGGTTGGTTTTTTTTTTGTTTCCAGAGGATTTCTTCGTGTGTTTCATCACAGAATCATTGTTATTATTGGGCAATATTTCTAAGTTAAGCCAGTTTTCCAAATTCCCTAGGTTTCCCTATGAAATCAGATACTTCCAGAGGGCAATTCAAACACTACTTTTGGCTGGATATGAGAAATCCCATCAGAAGAGTCTAGAAAGAAAACCACCTTCAGCTTGCAGCACAGCCAAGTTAGCCAGGCAAAGATAGGATGAACAGAGTGCATTGGGGGCAAAACTAGCAGCACAGTCCCCAGGCATTTATTGTTACAGTAATTTTAAAATATTTGGCTAGAAACAAATTATTTGTACCAACAAGGTGAGCTTCAAAAATATCCCATTCACCCATATAAGGACGCTGGCACCATGTTTTGCTTTACTTGGTGCTGTCTTTGCAGCATTTTTTGTCTCTTCAGAACCCAGTGCTATTTCCCAAGAAAGTACGTTGCCTGGGAAGCCTGAATTGTCATTAACGTTAGGATGCAGGCTGGAGGAAGAAAATGCATAGTAAAATTTATCAAATGTTGAGTCCAAAGACAGAATGGTAGTAGAGGGTTCAAACACAGATCTTCGACCAAAAAGAAATTTTATTAAATCTAACAGCAAAATTCAGGGTTGCTGGTGAATGGGGCTGAAAAGGGCAGAAGTCAGTGCAATCCTACAGGCTCTATTCACACAGAAAATCAAGCAAGCAGTATACTTCAAATTCTTTACTAACCAATTTGTACGGGAAAAAGAATGGAGATCTCTTTGTCTCAAATGTTCTTTGTAAACCATGCCAAGCAATGCTACACTGCTGTTTCAAAAGGTAGAGAAGAAAATGTTCAGAAGGAAAGAAATCTGTATGTGATACTGCTGTAAGCACAAAAATGGCAAAATTGATTTATTTATTTCCAAAAAAGACAACACGAATTGCGTGTTGCATTTAAGAGCATTTTTTCAAAGACCAGACGCTAAGTGGTGTGCTTCACGAGTGCCACATTTTAGCAACCTGAAAAGGTTATGACTTTTGATCTTCATTTTAATTTACTTTAACAATAATGATGAAAGAACAGGATGCTTCAGGGAGACCAAGGTTAATAGGTGTAAATTGTCCTCTGGAGTATTGACTCTTTCGAATCTTTTATCTTACTGTAGAAAGTGTATGTGAAACAACCACATACATATCAGGTCAACTCCTGAAATTTGTGTTCAGCTTTCAGCTTCATATTTAATGAAGTAATGGTCCCACTAAAGTACAGCCAGAGACCAATGGAAAGCTCTCTTATGTCCACTGAAGCTTTCACATACACAAATGGAGTTTATCCAGTAGTCCGGTGGCCAAGGCACTGTGCATGTTGTGGAAAGTCCAGCAGAGCAAAGGCCTGAATTTCATATAGCCCACCCAACTCCCAAGTAAGTGTGCTGATCCCTTGTTTATGGGTCATATAATGATGTGTGTATAGAATCATAGAATCATAGCACAGTTAGGGTTTGAAAAGACCTTAAGATGATCAGGTTTCAACCCCTCTGCCATAGGCAGTGACACCTCACACTAAACCATGTCACCCGAGGCTCTGTCCAACCTGGCCTTGAACATTGCCAGGGATGGAGCATTCACAACTTCCTTGGGCAGCCCATTCCAGTGCCTCATCACCCTCACAGGAAAGAATTTATTCCTTATATCCAATCTAAACTTCCCCTGTTGAAGTTTGAACCCGTTACCCCGTGTCCTATCACTACAGTCACTAATGAAGGGTCCCTCCCCAGCATTGCTATAGGCCCCCTTCAGATACTGGAAGGCTGCTATGAGGTCTCCACACAGCCTTCTCTTCTCCAGGCTGAACAGCCCCAACTTTCTCAGCCTATCTTCATACAGGAGGTACTCCAGTCCACTGATCATCCTTGTGGCCCTCCTCTGCACTTGTTCCAACAGTTCCATGTCCTTTTTATGTTGAGGACACCAGAACTGCACACAATACTCCAAGTGAGGTCTCAGGAGAGCAGAGTAGAGGGGCAGGATCCCCTCCCTCGACCTGCTGGTCACACTATTTTTGATGCAGCCCAGGATACGGTTGGCTTTCTGAGCTGCAAGCACACACTGGCAGCTCATGTTCATTTTCTCATCAACCAACACCCCCAAGTCCTTCTCCGCAAGGCTGCTCTGAATGTCTTCTCTGCCTAACCTGTAACTGTGCCTGGGATTGCCCCGACCCAGATGTAGGACCTTGCATTTGTCTTAGTTGAACTTCATCAGGTTGGCATCAGCTCAGCTCACAAGCATGTCAAGGTCCCTCTGGATGGCATTCCTTCCCTCTAACATATCAACTGAACCACACAGCTTGGGGTCATCAGCAAACTTGCTGAGGGTGCACTCAGTCCCATTGTCCGTGTCACCAACAAAGATGTTGAACAAGACCCGTCCCAACGCTGATCCCTGAGAGACACCACTCGTTACTGGTCTCCAGCTGGACATTGAGCCATTGACCACAACTCTTTGCATACAGACATCCAGTCAGTTTGTTATCCATCAAGTGGTCCATCAACCAGTTTGATGTCTCTCCACTTTAGAGACAAGGATGTCATGTGGGACAGCGCTGAACGCTTTGCATAAGTCCAGGTAGATGACGTCAACTGCCCTGTCCCTATCCATCAATTCCATAGCCCCATCATAGAAGGCCACCCGATTGGTCAGGCAGGATTTCCCCTTAGTGAAACCATGTTTGGTGTCTCCAACAACCTTGTTGCTTTTCATGTTCCTTAGCATGCTTTCTAGGAGAATCTGCTCCAATATTTTGCCAGACACAGAGGTGAGACTGACTGATCTGTAGTTCCCTGGGTCTTCCATTTTCCCCTTCTCAAAAGTGGGGGTTATATTTCCCTTTTTCCAGTCATCACAAACTTCACCTGACTGCCAGAATCACACTTATTTTCACTTGGAATGTCATCTTGGACATGAGGAAACTTCCCAAGGAAAGTTTTCACAACTGGCACATTCCTTCTGAAAGTTTCATATCTGAGAAATTCATGTTTTGTAACACAGGGAAAAAATATACTTCATGATTTGTGTTACAGAGATAGAGAGCTGTTGACACTGGGAGATCGTTGTACAAAGTGTGAGAGTGGGTTTTATTTCCTTCAGAGTGACATATCCACAAAACAGACATTAAATTAGTCACCCTCCAGTCCTCTTATCATCACCAGAGAGAAACAAGCACTTGTAAATTGAAACTCATTCTATCCTATCATTCACCACTAAAATAGATCAAACTACTCAAATTCTTAAAGTGCCATTTTCACTCTATTACTTCAAGGGACCTGGATGTTTCTGCAGCAAGGTGAGACAAATCATAGTCCCAAAGTCCTTTCCCTGAATGGGTAAGGTCACAGAGAAGGAAAGTCACACCTGTTTTCATGCTCCAGATCCATTGCCAAGGCAGCGGCAGAAGCCAGGCAGTACCCATGCCACTGGGCTGCATGGCCACTCACACTGCAGTTCTATCCAGGAACATCACAGCAATGTTGATAGGTATTTGTGGTTCACAGAAAACACATTCACTTCATATGTAACAAAATCACTTTACTGTCAGTTTCCCCATGTATTAGGCAATCCGGTTACCTGAAATGTCTTACAGCTGATAGAGACCGAAGCCTGACTTTTGGAACCAGAAACCCTCATGGAGGAGTACTTGGCAACTGATGTACCATAAGATGCAAAGATTCTTTTAAGGTACTGATTAAATTGGAACTAAGAGACATTGAATGCAATGAACATTTACAACTTGGTAATAAAAAATAACACACAATAATACAGCTGTTATTTTCAACCTTTTCCATTCATATACATTTTCTCAAACGTGTCCATTTGTTATAATGAAGTACTGTCTCCACAGCTGTGTTTCTTCTATGATTATTCTGGTCTGCTTCAAGCCCCGTGAATTTGTTTAGATTACTAGAGCTGGCCTCCAGTCTCTTTTTGCCTAGTGCTTAAGGAGCCGTAGCACGCAACATTTGTCTGTCTCAAACATCTGCCTTTCCCAGCTCATTATATTAGTCTTTCCAAGATGTTTCAACAGTAGAAGGGATTTTCAAATCCTTGTTGAAACTTGACCCTAACCTCACTCGGTGGATTTGAACTGAATTAAAGGGAGAGAGACAAATCAAAACCATAATGCTTGAATGTTATCTATGAACAGACCATCCAGGAAACCCCTTTGCTCAGGCAGGCTGGTTGGTGCCTGCATGCTCATCTGCTGTTCCATTCTTCCAGATGAGCTCTGCTCACACTTCCTGGTCAGCACACATGATGCCCTCACCTCTCTCATCCCTATGGTGCCTGACATCCCCCAGCCCCACTACCAAACTGATACAGTGGTTTTCCTGCCTTGAGGGTCTCTAATGCTGTCTGCAGTAGGGTGAAGATTTAAAATCTTCTTATACCGGAAGCCCAGAAGAAACTGGCTGGAGGTAGGGCTCTGAGATACAATCTTCAGTGAGTAATGTTGTGGCATCCCTTGGAACACACGCACTGACTGAGAAATCATTTTAGCCACACATGTCTGCTTCTGAGCTTCATTCTTCCCAGCAGCAGAGCAATTCTCACTGTACCAAAACTAGCTATGCATGGATATATAGTGAATGCCAGTTTGGATTCAGAGCTCCCTCTGAACTTCACTGGACTTGAATATCTACTGAAAAGGTTCCTATTTTTATTCTTTCCTGCAGCATTAGCTTTGTCTTCCAGTCCCAGTGAAAATCATCTTTGGATAATTGACTCTGAGGGCCAATTCATTATTGCACTATAGGGAAAAATCATCACAAGAACTCTCTGCCAAGCATCCTGAAGGCCAGCTGCTGCAGAATTATCAGCACTAGTGGAGCAATGACTCCCTGATATCTGTCAGATTGTGGGTAAGATTATTTTTATAAGTGCTGGCAGCATCTGTAACCTCTTCAGAGCACAATACCACAAACGTGCTGACAAAGTTGTACAAGTCCACAGAGCACATACTTCTTCTTTTCCTTTTTTTTAATATATATATACACGATTATTGGAAATATATTTTAGGATTTATATTATGAGCTTAAAACCATTTGTACATACCCATCTACTCCATTATGCTGTCTCTACTGCAGACTAATATCAAAAGTTTTAGGAAACTGGGGAAACAGAGAGATATAGTGTGTTTTTTCTCTTCATGTATCCTCATAGAAACCTGTGACTTAGGGGTGTCCTGAGCTCATGGCTATGTGTGTCTTTAATTGGAACAGGTGAGTTTTCACACCTTGTATAATATTTTTTTAACACATCCAGAGTTTTTGCTTCCACATATCTGGTAACCATTCATTTTACTGAGGTGAAAAATACACTCCTATGCATTATACTGCCACTTGATAATCTAACTGAATGCCTGTTAGAATTTGAGTTATGAGTAATATTAAATGAATGTTCTTTAATCACTTCTGTGTCCTAACATTTATTTTATGATCTGTTTTACACCCTCTCAGACATTTCTTTTTTGCCCCAGACTGTTTAATTTCTTCACAGGGAGACTGTCTTGGACTGCTGATCATCTTCATTTCCCTTCTCTGCAGCTTCTTTTTTTTCTACTATATACTGAGAATTAAGACCAAAATTGTATTCAATATTCAAAATTTAGACAACTCATGAATTTATACAGAGCATAATAAGGTTTTCTAGTTTGTTCTCTGCTTCTTTAGTAATGATCCCTAACATGCCATTTGTGGTTCTTTGACCACTGCCAAGATTGAATTATTTTTTACAAAGCATGAGCAGGAACAACCTCTGTTCTGAATGATAATGGATAATTTTGAGCTCGTAACTGTGTAAATATAGTTAAAGTTGGTTTTCCTTATGTGTCCTACTTTGCATCTTATCAATACTGAATTTCATTTGCTATTTTACTACCCAGTTTCTCAATAATGAAAACTCCTCTAAGAGTCTCTTTGTTAGACTGCCTTTATTCCTGTCCAATTTCTGATCTGCGGCAAACATCATCACCTTATTATTCATTCTTATTTCCATATCAATTATAAATACATGTATCTTTTGTACTCCATCAGTAACCTTTCTGTTTTAAAGACTGACTTTTTATTCTAACCTTTCTTTCCTGTCCTTTAACAAGCCTTTATACATGAAAAGAAGCTTTCCTCTTACAAAAATGAACAGAACCTTTGGTGAGGAAACTTGTTAAAACCTTTTTGGAAACCAGAGTATGACATCTCCTTACAGATTCCTTACGCAATTCTAATAAGGACAATGAGTTTTCCATATGGGATCTTGGAAAACGCTGACTCTTCACAATTTCATCATATTTATCCAGTAGTCTACTGATTTCTTTCTGTTTTCTTGGTAGAAAAGGAAGCTGCTTTCTTTGATCTTTTCTATTCTTTTTTAAGTTTGTAATCACATTTGGACTCTTCTGTTCTCACTGTAACAAGGCTGGTTCAAGAGAGATACACACGTCACAAATAGTACTTTGGCATTTTCAGATCTGACTTCTTTGAGAGTACTGGAGAGAATTCTATCTCATTCTGTTTGTTTATTACTATTCCTTCTATAATTTTTTTCTAAGACTTCCTCAACCACTCCGCTTTGAGGTAGCTCTTCTTATCCAACAGAGAAATTTCTTTTTCACTTCTTCTGCCAGAAATTTAAAAGCTTACAATTGTTCTTTTCATGTCCGCAGTGCTAATACATTATACATTGTATTGTCTGTAAATTAATATTTGAATCTCTTTAATCACAGAGTATTTCCATATGAAGATAAAAAATTTACCAAAGCAATAGAAAAGCAATACTTGCCTCAGTTTTGCCAAATTAGTACTTCAGCCCAGAAACTTTAATAACTCAAGAGGAAAGTCAGCTTTCCAAATTTAACTAGGTTGTAGCAGTCTGAGATACGTTTAATTGGCAGTTTAATGTATATGAAGCCACTGCTCCTTTTTCTCTGTGAAAGTTTTGAAACTGGGGTCCATATTGCTCTTGAGCAACAGATTGATGTGAAAACAAAAGTCATGTGGGAGAATGATATGGGTTATTGACTGAGCTGCAGGGAATATGAAGGCAGAAAGGAGTGCATTAGTGTTTGCACACAGCTGAGCTAAACAAGGATGCCAAATGCTCCCGCTAAGAAGTATTTGAGTCATGACCTCTAACTAGCAATTTTCATTATAGCTAACATACTCTTTTTCAGTTTAACACAGATCACTGCTAAGAGGCAAGCCCTGCTTTATTTCCTGCTCATTTTACAAGTTGTTTAAATACCTGAAAACAGTTGTAGTGCTGGCAAAGAGCATTGAGGGAAAAAAAATACATGACAAAAAGGTGTGTGAAACAGCTGCTGTCAGTACTTTGAGGTTGAAAACACAGTTACCTCTATGTGGGATTTTTGTCCTCCTGTATCAGCCCTATAAAGTATCACAAGGTTTCTCAGTTTGTTGTGAAAGGTACAACACAGGTGCCCAAGAGCAGGCCTAAGTACCAATCTTTCTTGAAAGGATGTCAGGGATGTGGGCTCAGGGAGAAACTCAGAAGCATAGAAGCGCATAATGGGAGAAGATGAGTTTACTTGCTCTATCTCCTTTCATGTTTTTTTATTGCTGGCAAGAACAGATGTGCTTATTTTACCTAAACTTATATAGGGGAGAAAGCTTGCATGCTGTAACAATGACTTCACAGTTCACACCAGGTGTAAGCAAGAGGAACAGCACCAGAGGAATGCATTTGCGGTTGGTTTTTTCTTCTGCACAATTGGTTTGGAGAAAGATAACTGTATTTCTAAGAAAATATGGCACAAATCACAAGTCCTGCGGAACAGGGGAAGTGGGAGTGGAAGTATGTCTGACTTTGAAGACAATCTGCCACCTCAAACAGAAAGTGGGGAGGGAAGGAGAAAAGAGATCACACCTGATAGAGGAACTTAATATGATTCTTAAACACATAAAGACTATGACCATGGCAGATTATATCTTCTTCCCCAGAGCATTAAAAGGATCACCTGGAAAGTATTCACCAAGAATCTCACTAACAGAGCTGAACTCAGTGGGAAGGGAAGGAAGGAGGAAGAGAAAGAGGAGGGTGCTTCCGATTTTTCATGACTTGCTCATGAAAAATGTCATGGGTTCAGCAGCAGCAGTCATTTTTTCTCCTTCTTGGTAGCTGGTGCAGTGCTGTGTTTTTGATTTTGGGCCTGGGAACAGCGCTGATAACACCAGTGTTTTCAGTTACTGCTTGGTAATGTTTTGGTCTGGCCAAGGACTTTCTGAGTCTCATGCTATGCCAGGGAGGAGGGGAAGCCGGGAGGAAGCAGAGACAGACACCTGACCCAAACTGACCAAAGAGGTTATTCCATACCACAGCACGTCATGCCCAGGATGTGAAGATGGAGAGCAGAGACCCGGAAGGGTGTGGTAGTGGACTGGGGGTGCACGGCATGGTCAGGTTTTTGGGATTGGGGGGTTTGCTACTGGGGGGTGCACTGGCTGGGTCGGGCTTAGTGAGCAGTTGTATTCTCTTTCTTTGTATTTCTCTTGTATTATTCTTGGTGGTAGCAGCAGTGATTTGTGTTATACCTTAGTTACTAAACTGTTCTTATCTCAACCTGTGCGAGTTGAATTCTTTTGATTCTCCTCTCCATTCCCCCAGGGACTGGGGGAAGAAAGAGGGAGAGTGAGTGAGTGAGAAAACTGCGTGGGTGGGGAGCTTAAACCACGACAGCAAGGGATCCCTGTTGCATATTAGATAGGCAGAGAATGATTTGAATTACTTCAGGGAATGGCTGCAATTTTTTTTCACCCAGCAGCTGTAAAATCTAACTTCATCTCTCCATGCATCTACTCATGAGGGGCTGCCTTGTTAGCAGCTCTAGACAACTGTCATATTATGGGATACATGTAAAACAAAACCTGATTCTGGTTTTGGCAGGTTTCTGTTCCTAGTGTGACTCAGGAAAATACCAAGGGCAAGTGGAAAAAAACCATAAATCTTCACAATTATTTCAACATCCTTTCTCTAAATATTATTTTAGTGACATGTGTCTGAATGTGTCCCTTAACTTTGATGCTAGTATCTCTCAGTGGAGATGTTTCTACGTACGTGAGTTATGTAAGAGCACCAAATCAGACTGTTAATGTTTGACAGCTGTGTTTTACACGTCAGAAGCACAGGAGGCAGCCCACTGAACTTGTCCTGGGGAACCCCAGCTTTATTTTCTGCCTCTGTTTCCTCCTTTGAGTATCAGGCCTGCTGTTAACATATTCTCTGTCAGTAGAGAATGAGAGAAGAAAAATGGGAAAATTACCTCAGCATCACCAGCAGATCTGAAGATACTCAACCACAAATGTCAAAATCAGGTTGAATCTTTGCCACTGGACAGCATATATTTTGTAATTCATTATAACTAAACATGCATGTAACTACATATGTATATATATTTGAACTGGGGAAGTTTTGACTGGATATAAGAAGGAAGTTCTTTAATGTTAGGGTGATGAGGCACTGGAATGGGTTGCCCAGGGAAGTTGTGAATGCTCCATCCCTGGCAGTGTTCAAGGTCAGGTTGGACAGAGCCTTGGGTGACATGGTTTAATGGGAGATGTCCCTGCCCATGTCAGGGGGGTTGGAACCAGATGATCTTAAGGTCCTTTCCAACCCTAACTATTCTATGATTCTATAACTATATATTACATATATAATATATATGTATATGTTATATATATGTACATAGATATGTACATATGCACATATATACATATATAATATTTTTATATATACTACATATTACATACATTTTATATATGTGTGTATATATACACACACATGTAATAGTTATACTATTATACAAACCAACACTGGCTCTCAGAGTTCATGACAGAAAGCAAGAAAAGTTATATATGCTGGCCTGGTGATGAGAACAGTTTTTTATCTCATCCCCAGAGCAGTGACTAGTCTGATGCTCTCACCAGATTTGGTCATAATTTAATCTTGAGCTTTTCCTCACTCAACAGTAACCAGCAGCACTTGCTTCCTAGGTAGCAGGTAAGTAGTGACACTGGGAGGTCTGTTTACCTGTGTAGAGCACAAGAGGTTATACTACAGGTCTTACCCACGCATCACTCGCATCTCCGGAGCCTCTCTTGCACAGGAAGGCTGAGCATCCAAGAGGTGAGGGAAAGAAAAGCAAAAGGGAAGGGGGCTTAATGTGACCTTCTCCTAGCCTCCTCTTCACACACACACACACACACACACACACACACACCTGCCCCCCCCCCCCCCCCGAGATAACTAGTGCAAACATGTGCCTTAAAATATGAAGGGGACACATAATATTTCTTGATTTTGGAAAACATGCTTTAGTATGTAAGGACCCTGATAACAGAATACTGGCACAAGAAGAAAGTGAATGAAAATTAAAATAAGGTAGAAGGGTTTCTGTCATAGACGTCATAAACCTCATGAAGTTTGTACATTGGTGACAACATCAGAGACTTGACTGCATTTTGACCAAAGATGAGATAGGAAAATGAAAGGGTTGTGCATGCGTTTAAATGTCTCACAGGTCTCTGGGGAGCCCTTGGGAAAAGGATAGGGGCCAAATCTGACACACCTGTAAGGTACCACGTAATGGATCAAGTGAAACCCTCTGCAGGTCTGTGCTTCTCTTGGTTTATGACTTACAAAGAAGTAGAGACACATCACTATGTTTCTAAAATATGCACGCTCATGAGAAGGATATTAAAGCCCAGCCTACGGACTGATTTATTGATATAAAGGAATTAACATGTCAAACAAAAACATTGTCTTTTGGCCTCATATTTATTATATTATGATGATTGAGATCTAATAGGTCATCTCTAGCAAATTTCGCTCTTCTAATGTTGTCAAATGTTTTATGTTGATGAATTTTTGGTCTGGGAAAGTACACAAAAAACAGAAAGTAATTTTATGAAGTCCTGTAGAAGTATAGATTTGTTGAGTGGGTATTAGATGATAACAGAAAATAAAGTTTATGACATATTTGTGGAATCTGATATTTATTATTTAGCAGATTTATGAGGCAAAAATTGTTTCCGCAAAGCTGTCGTGGTTTAAGCCCAGCCGTAAATCAGCCACACAGTTCATTAGCTCCCCCGCTTCCTCACCCCTCGATCCCGGGGGGATGAGGAGGAGAATCAAAAGAATGTAACTCCCACGAGCTGAGATAAGAACAGTACAGTAACTAAGGTATAACACAAACCACTGCTGTTACCACCAATAATAATAATGTCAGGGGAAACAACAAGGGAAGAGAATACTCACCACCCGCCGACCGATACCCAGCCCGACCCAACACTGATCTAACACTTTCTGGTCCCTGCCCGCAGTTTTTACATCCTGGGCATGATGTGCTGCAGTATGGAATAACCCTTTGGCTAGTTTGGGTCAGGTGTCTTGTCTCTGCTTCCTCTTGACTTCCCCTCCTCCCAGGCAGAGTGTGAGACTCAGAAAGTCCTTGTTCAGACTAAACATTTGAGCAGTGACTAAAAACATCAGTGTTACCAGCATTGTTCCCAGGCCAAAAGTCAAAACCACAGCACTGGACCAGCTACTAAGAAGGAGAAAAAATGGCTGCTACTGCTGAACCCAGGGCAGTATCCACCCCTTATTCCATGCCATTCATGTCATGCTCAGATCCCACATTTTCAATATACCATCACTCTTACATATATACACACATACGCACACACACACAGAGGGAGAGAGATTTTCCCTTAGTGCATGGACCAATCGCTATAAAGCTGAGATTGATATCCATGATATCAGGTTCCATCACTTGTAGCAGTCTTTCAGAGCAGGGGAGGCTGTGTGCAGTGTTCACACTCGTGAATAACCTGGGCAGTAATGTCCATTGCTAAGTCCACCCCTTGATCATGAGTCCATCTGTATGTTGCATCTCTGCCCTGAAGGCCTGAGGTGTCATGGGCCCACCAGGCTCAAAATAATTCACCCTCCCCTCCAGCAGTTTCTGCAGCTTGTTGCTGGGGACTCCATACAGCTGCTTTCCATCTCTGACACTTCCAAAGCACTGGAGGGGCCCAGTGGACTAGATACTCGCCCATACTGTCCAACTCACCCTGCCACTCATGACTGTCCAGCCTCGGGGAAAATCTCTTGGTCCTCCTACATCATTGTCTACACCCAGACAAGGCCCACACCCCACTCTGCTTAACTCTCGGGACCAGACGAAATGGTTGTGGGTAAAACTGACTCTGTATGCATGCCGACATGGTGATTCCTATCACAATCAGCAGGCAGGTCTCAAGGGCACCCAAAGCCCATTCAAACCCTTCAGAACTCTCAAATGAGGCTGCCGTACTTGTTACTGGGGCTGGTGTAGCTGCTGTGCTTGCCAGCTCTCACCACCAGCTGCTGTTTGTCCGAGTCCAGATCTTCCTTCTTTGCCTTGCTGGGAAGTGCTGCGCGGTCTCCTGCATCCTCCTGGGGCTCGGGCTCGCGGGGCTTCGTGGACGGTTGCCAGAGGATACTCTTGGTGGTTGCAGGGCTGGGCTCGGCCGTGGGGCTCGGCTCCTCCTCTGCCTCCTCCCACTGCTCTGCAGCTGCCTCCTTCCCCTCCTAGACTGCCCCAACCTCCTCCACCAGCAGCCACTCCCTCCCAGCCTCCTGGTCCCTGGGGCAGCTCTTCCAGGCTGGTTCGGCCTCCGGCGGCTCCCAGGGCCACTCGCTCTTGGCTCCCTACAGCCTCCCGAAGACGGAGGAGAGGACGAGAGCCAGGATGGCCAGGTACAAGTCCACAGCCACGTCCATCCCACCCTGCTGCCAGAGCCCACCTGTATTACAAGTCATTACCATAAAGTACAATGAAACAAGAACCTTAGCCCAAGCCCCCATCTCATAAGCACTAAGACAGCAAATACTGTCTGTAAACAAGGTATGACACACTGAACCTGTGAGATCAAGAGCAACAACTTTGAGAGCCAATAAATCAGCATTGTGACGAGTGACTATTAATCCTGTCATCTCAACCCTTTGGGCCACACATTGGGAGCCAAAAACGAACTGTCATGGTTTAAGCCCAGCCGTAAATCAACCACACAGTTCATTAGCTCCCCCTTTCGTCCCCCCCGCTCCTGGGGGGATGGGGAGGGGGGGACATCAAAAGAATGTAACTCCCACAGGTTGAAATAAGAACAGTCCAGTAACTGAGGTATAACACAAACCACTGCTGCTGTCACCAATAATGATAATGACAAGGGAAATAATAAGGGAAGAGAATACAACCACTCAACACCCACCGATCGATACCCAGCCCGACCCAGCACTCATCTAGCTCTTCTGGGTCCCTGCCCCCAGTTTTTACATCCTTGGCATGACATGCTGTGGTATGGAATACCTCTTTGGTTAGTTTGGGTTAGGTGTCCTGTCTCTGCTTCCTTCTGGCTTCCCTTCCTCCCTGGCAAAGCATGAGACTCAGAAAGCCCTTGGTCAGACTAAGTATTTGAGCAGTAACTAAAAACATCGATGTTATCAGCTCTGTTCCCAGGCTGAAAGTCAAAACCACAGCACTGCATCAGCTACTAAGAAGGAGAAAAATGACTGCAACTGCTGAACCCAGGACAAAAGCTCAGATCACAGCTGTAGTTATAGTAATATCCTTAATGGCTTTTATTTTTGCTTTGGGTTGTTGTGTAGAGTGTCCTTTTATCAGAAAAGTGATCAAGTATATTTAGAGATGTGACAATTTGACATGCTGGTGGGACTGGGGTGAGAATCAGAAAAGTAACAGTAAGAAAACTCACCGGTTGAGATAAAGACAGTTAAATAAGTAAAGCAAAAGCTGCACATGCAAGCAAAGCAAAACGAGGAATTAATTCACCAGTTCCCGTGGTCAGGCCAGTCTTCATCCATCCCCAGGAAAGCAGGACTCCATCATGCATAATGGTGACTTGGAAAGATAAACACCATCACTCCAAACATCATCCCTTTCCTCCTTCTTCCACAGATTTTATTGAGGAGCATGATGCCACATGCTATGGAATATCCCTTTGGTCAGCTGGGGTCAGATGTCCCAGCTGTGCGCCTTCTCAGCAACTTATACAACCCCTGCCTATTTGCTGGTGGGGTGGTGTGAGGAGCAGAAAAGGTCTTGGCTCTTGTAAGTGATGCTCAGCAATAGCTAGAACATCCTTGAGTCATCAACATGGTTTCCAGCAAAAATCCAGGACAGAACCTCATACTGTCTGCTATGAAGAAAATTAACTTTACCCCAGCCAAAACCAGCTCATCAGGGGAGCTCTGTGTGGCTCCAAACTGCAAATTAGAGTCCTTGAGCTGAGACTGAAGAAGTGGGAAGGAGGGAGCAGCTTGTGACAGCAGGACCCTGCAGCCCTGGGGCTTGAACTCACCCTGTTGCAGTGTTTGCAGGTCTGTACCTGAAGCAGCTCTATACCCTTGCTGATGTTTGACTCAACCTGAGGCATAATGATGAGCTAAGGCATACATGAAATGTAGCTGAATGAGCTGATGCTAAACAGTACGAAATGTCAGTTCTCAGCAAGGGTAATAACACTGCTGGATCATAAATCATCTGTTGGGACACAGCCAGACAGCAGCAAATTGCAGGCCTAATAACAGAAAATGAACATGATATATGGTAGATGTGATTAAATTTCAGGGCAAATATCTGCCAGATATGACTACAAGATTGTAACATAGAGGACAGGGTAGAGGAGAATCAGCGTGAGTCATGAAGGAGAGTGTGACTCGTGAAGCTGAGGTTCATTTTAATCAGTGAGCCAGCACTAATCTTTACTTCGCTAAAGAAAAGTGCCAGCTGAGGCTCTTAATGGTGGCTCTGGGGAGGCACAGCTTCAGCAAGGCAAAACCACATATCTTCCCACAGCATCGGCTGCAATTCAAAGTGGCGAAAATACAGGCAGAGGTTCCAGTTATAAACTGAGCAGAAGCAGCAGCAGGTGGGAACTTCATGAGCAGAATGTTTTCCACACAGTTTTCATTCTGTGACTGGACTCACCCCCTGGGAAGCTCAGCATCATCCTAATCTGCATCAATTGTTGTATAAACAAATATTTGGCTGAAATTCTCCTTTCTCTGTGAGGATAGGTTAATTGTGGGTTGGCATGAGCCTTATGTTTGCTCACCTGCAGGAAAGCATTTTCCCTGGCCTGGTCCCATGTCCTGTGGCCAGCCAGCTGCTCTTCTCCTGACTGGGCACTCCATATGCCCAACATTTCTGCCCTAAAATCTACTGAGCACCTCTTCCAGGAGCCTCTCACACATACTGTCCCCTACCTCGGCAGCTTATGGACAGCACTGGTGAAAACAGTTGGGCATCCAAGGGAACCCCTTTGGGGATGAGGCAGTGTGAGCTGAGGCACTGGGAGGGAAGAGAAAGGACTTTTCTCCACCTCAAGCAGAAAGACCAAAACCCCCTGGAGGCAGCAGTGGAGGAAGGAGCATGACAGGCCACGGTCAAAGCAGTGGGAACCATGGGAAATAGCATTTTACAACAGCATAACACTGCAGAAGGATGAGCACAGTTCCAAGTGCTACTGGAAAGTACCCTAGATAGAGGTCTGTGCTCAGATATGTCCCCGTGAGAAGCACACAGTTTATCAGTTTATGAGCTAATCTCGAAAATGAAGCCTTGACAGACCTAAGAATGGTGTTTGCCATTATGGAAAAACAACCTGTGCCTGCTGTGGGTCTGGTGGCAGGTCCAAAGCTGGGCAGGTCTGTAGAGGATATAAGAGTAGTCTTGGTCACACACTGAATTTTAGCACATGAGCATAAATTCTGGAAGTGAGAGTTATACTGACCCCGAAGAAAAATTTACCCTCATAAGAGCAAGTGGAAAATGATGAGTAACTTAGACAAAGCAGCTATTTTTCAGCCTTACTTATTTGAAAACAGCATCAGTGGTACAGCAACATTTTTCTTGATAAACAGAAAAGAAATCCATCAGATTAATAGCTAACATGCTTGTACCTCAGAAAATAACAAACAAGATTGGTTTTATTTAGACATAATGGGAGATTAAAAAAAATAATCTTAAATTGTAATATCATGCAGAGAGTTGATTCAGTGGAGTGCTGGCATAATGTTACCTTTTCTATTACATAAACCCCAAGAATAATCTCTTCTAGGGGATAACATGGCTACTCTGCACTCTGATTGCACTCTGATTCCCATCCGACAGTTACACATACCGACCACTGGGCAGAAATGCTATGTAATATAGATTCCATTCCACTAGGGATTTTTGCCCCTGAGTCTGACATACTCAGCTTGAATAAATCTGACTAAACCTATCTTTAAGAAATATTTTCAGAATTATGCAGAAGCACAATGTGCAGCCATGATTTCCCGGGTAGTTTTTAAGACGTGACAGTTGCATCAGTTTCAAATTTGGAAATCACATGTGCGAGTAGAGATTAGACAAACATAGAATCATAGAGTAGTTAGGGTTGGAAAGGACCTTAAGATCATCTAGTTCCAACCCCCCCTGCCATGGGCAGGGACACCTCCCACTAAACCATGCCACCCAAGGCTCTGTCCAACCTGGCCTTGAACACCGCCAGCAATGGAGCATTCACAACTTCCCTGGGCAACCCATTCCATGATCACTTTAGTGCTGTAACCTCCAGAAATCAACTGCAGTCCTCCTGTCTTAACTTGAATTCAGCATCAGGGAGCTGTTGAAGCAAGATGGGAAGAGAAAGGAAGGCAAGGCAAGGCAAGGAGCAAAAACTGTGTACACAAATAGCAGTTTAAATTATGAAGGATTACTTGTTTTATTTTTTCTGACCATTTCTGTAACCTAGCTACCGAGTATTTTATTTCTGATGTGTGTTTTCCCTCTCTGTTGAAAATGCTTGTCAACACCCATGGCACATAAAAGGAACCTCAGGACACAAACTAGCAGGAATTTTCCAAATAAGTGTCTTTGAAACATTCGCATAGCTTATTATAATCATATAACTTGCATTTTAGGGTAACTTCTCTCCCAGTATGAACACCTTTTTTCCATACAGGTAATGGTATACAGGTAACAATCACTTGCTTCTGATTTGTTTGAAACTACCATTTAAATTGCCACAGAATTTTGATTCAATTGTTTAAGAATGTGTAGATTCTCTGAAATTACTAGCAGGGAGAAGAGTGAATTTACCAGAAAAATCATAGCACAACTAAGTATATTTAAAATAAAAACTGGAAATAAAAAGTAACAACATAAAGCAAGAAATTGGTATTCGGGGAAATAAATTCCTTATTTAATGGAGACAGCATTTATCCGGTTTTGGCTGTTACGCAGTCCATTTGTTATAGTGGCTAGACTATAAACCATGTTATGTCAGTGTTATAAAAATAAATAGGACAATTAAGACTGTGGCACGTGCAAAACCATTTTAAGGATATATATTTACCTTGAGTACACACAGAAATACACTGAAAAAAACCAGAGGCTTAACCTTTAAGTGACTTTAAGACTTCTACCTGCAGGCACATGGGGGCTGCATAAGCTTTAACAAAACTCAGGGGCACACAAGCATCAAACTGCTGAAACAAACTTTGACTCATAAAACATGGAAGATCATGAGGTTTTTCCATATTTCTGTTATTCTCCCATATTGTGACCAGAAGCAAACCTTAATCCGTTTTAAAATCCCATAGCTTGTTTTCTTCCACCTTCCTGTGGCAGCATAAATGGTCTTTCTATTCTGAGTGCTAGACAACTTGTTTCGAAAATATGTAATAATCTAGAAAAAGTAAGCAAAGAAAGTATATTTAAGTGTTTAATCTTAAATCAGGGAAATTGTTTTCTCTTTTTTGTTGTATTGGGCTTTCCACCATATCATCATCCATGAAAATTAAGAGCAAGCTAAATACTGCGAGTATTTGAAATGGCTTTCTATCAAAGTTTAAGAAATCAAAGAAAAAGACAAATAGAACACAAGCAAGAAATAATAAATATTTCAATCTCTTCCCTTTTTATATGCTTTGTTTTGAAGGATTTCTGAGAGGGGTTAGGTTTTGAGATAAAATTGACTCTCAAAATGGACCGAAGTTCTTTGCCAAACCAGCACTGAGATGTACTTCAGCCTGTCATAGGTCCAACAGCTTATGTTTGACCAAAATCTATATGGGCAAAATTCATTTTAAAGGTGCAAGTTCTTGAGGTGTCTGCTTGGTTTTGAAGTAATCTGAACATGTGTATAGACAAAATTTATTAAATTGAAAATAATAATAGAATAATTATGACAAGCCAGCCATTCAAGGAGGTGTGGGGCCACGGGGCACTTAATCTAATTATTTCCCCTCATGCACCTCCTCTCTCTCCAGTACCACACACTCCGAACACCTCGTCTTCTGCAGAAACACTGGTCCCCTCTCCCTCACCCCTGCAGGGACAACCCAGATTTCATGCCAGGCTGAGGCTGCTTTGGTCCTCCCCTCTGAAGAATGCCTCTTTCACCTGCTTGCAGAGGTGAAATTAGGGAACTGGATGGGCACTGTCAACATGCCAGAGATGAAGAAATTATTTTTCGCTTGGTTTGAAGGAAACTTTCAGCTCTGCTTTTTCCACAGAGAGGAGTTTCCTGGGGCCTCCTTTTGACAGGGCTGAAGCTGCTGCGTTCTCATTCAATTGGCATATTTCCAGGCTGATGTTAATCATCCTCCAGCTCCTGGTTATACAACCTGCAGTACGTAAAGCTAGAAATTGCCCAGAGCTCTCAGGAAATTATCTGATGTATTTAGAGCTATAACTTTCTTTTATTCAACTATTTTCTGAAAAGTGATTTTAAGCTCCAGTGTTTGAATAGAAACTCAGTATCAGATTAGCTCTTGAACAGAACTTATGTAGTTTAATAGCCCATTCTCTCCTGCAGTCAATAGAATTTCTGTTTTAAAACCTCAGGGAAGCAATTCTTATGGCTGAATTCGGTGAGGTATTTGCTAATGTATTGCCAAGTAACAATTATATTGACTGGAGAATTCAGTTGACTTCTTTGTAATGTTATCCTTCATGCTATCACATTCAAAGTATAGCAGGAGGGAATTAAATAAAACATTGTTTAAAGAGTCCTAATATAAATCTATAAAAAGAAATATATTTCAAGTATTTAAAAAAACACAAAAGTTTATCTTGTTGACATGAAATAGGAGTTAGATAAAGAAACTTAATGCTTCCTTTAGAATATTTTCCAATCTTTAGGATTTGAATGTCTTAGGGAAAATATATACTGAAAAGCTATTTAAAGTAAAGGGTATACATCTTTAAGCAGAAGAAAGTCAGGAGAGGTGATGAAGATCAATCTTTAGAATATAGTTTATACTAGTTTTAAAATATTTCTGACATCTCTTTCTCCTAAAAGGTGAAGAACCATCATGTATTTTTCTTTTAGTAATTTTTTTCATAGCCAAGTGATATTTGTTTTCTTAGGGAAAAACTTTATCCATTCCTGTGCCTGCTCCTTCTCTTTTTTGGAAAGGTTGTCCATACCTGTAAGGTGGCTGCTGCCTGTTTGCCCCTTGAGAAAGCAGTTCATGGCTGATGCTCTGCCAGATGAGCCATAGATGCCCCTTCCAGCCAGCCCGTGATGTACAGCACCCCTGGCAGCCAACTAACACCCAAGAGGAGGTGGAAGAATGGTAACTCCAACAGACAAAGCAATTCTTAGTGTGTGCTGAGCACATCTGTAGAAATCTGGTAATGTATCTAAGTTACATGTTTAAGCAGCATTTTATCTAATAGCAGATTTGGAAACACCAATAGTGTTGGATGAGGGGGCTAGTGTAGAAAGTAAGGAAACAGCAAACATGTGCACTGGCTTAGAGTGAATCAATACTTGCCATAAGATATCTCAGATGCCCAGGTCTAGCAAGAGCGATTAACAGCTCTTACATGATCAGCTTATTGGAACCTATAGGAGAAATTACCTGTACTCACGGCAAAAGATGACTCTGGGTGGAAATTATGTGTGTGTATTTTCAGAAACTATTTGTAAATTACTGAAAGGAAGGGAAGGAAGAGATGAGCACTAGTCAGAAGCAAAGGTAGTGTTGGAAGAGGGTGATGCTGCTCCAAGGCTGACCACAGCTTGGACACATTTTGAGGATTCTCAGGGATGATAGAGCAAGTGATTGCACAGGCCTTCTGCTATTAAGTTTGATTTCTTCTGGGGTTTTTAATTACCTCTTTTTTATTCTTTTTACCGGAAGGCTGATCTGAATTCTCATATATATAAGGACCTAGGGTTTTTCTGTTTGTTTGGGTTTTAGGTCATGAAGACTGTACGTGAGGTGGACCGAGTGGATTCAGGTGACAGCAAGAATGCTACATCTTTCTGTCAGCAGTGGGATCAGATAAAAGAGCATAGCTGGGAACCTGTGAGTAACATGTGTCCTTACATATGTATGGGGAACACAAGCAAAACATGGTCTCTGTGATGTAAAAGCATTGGATTTGAAGTCCAAGATTTTTGATGAAAGATTCTCTGTGAAGGGTATAAAACAGGAAAACTCCAGAACATTTCTTAAAGGTTTCTGTTAACATACTGCTTTAAACGACTTACATTTCCCAAACCAAGCTCATAAAAACATAGGTAGCAAAGCAAACTGGAAGACAGAAAGGTTAAAGAAACAAAATAGGTATTCTAAGGCCAAAGGTGTCACCCTCTTTGACTCTTGAGGTTTGCTTGTGGGTGACAGAAAACAGAAACCTCCTGTAACTCCTTTGGTTATCTTCTCATTTAATAAAATAAATATCTAAAACCAAAAAATGGTAAGAGTTTGAAATCTCCAGGCACATACGAAAGCAGTTATTATTGGTTTTTTATGCACAAGCAAGTTTGTAATGATTTGGCAACCAAACATGATTTGTCACGAACAGTCTGTATCAAAACAATCTAATTACCTCCCATGACAGGGCAACAGACTTTTCAGAGAGGAAAGGAAGTAATAGATGCTACACAGAACTTCACTTTTGAAAACAGATTTGTGCTAGCTAAGGACTCTGTGGATGAAAAACTGGTTGGAAAGCAATATTCAAAAAGGAGCTATCAAAGGTTTATTCTCAAAGAACAACCAGGGTTCAGGTGTCTCTTTTGTATATGGTTTTGCCCAGTACTTTCTATACTAACCGAGCTGATAAGACACTTTGCACTTAAGAAGCCTTCAGGGCATGCTGATTTAGGCAAGGCCGAACGCACATTTGAGAGCAGAATTTGACTTCTGAATTGCCATGACCAGCTAGGGAAACAGCCTATAAAAAATGAGATGAAATTTAGTGGGACAAGCTCTCTTGCTATACAGACAGAAATAATCACAAAGACAGGATAAAGAGCACATGGCTAGGCTCTTTTTCTTTGTAATAGGATCTAGTGGTGGTTGTAAGACAAACACTGAGCCATTAGCAATGTCAGTCTGTGGAAAAAAACCTAAAAACTAAACAAAACCAAAACCTAGAAAGAGAGAGGTAATACAGGGCTGTTTAAATAGAAAGATCCTGTAAAACATGCAGAATAACCCCTCTGCTCTACTTAACTTTGATACAGCTTCCATCAATATTTTCTAATCCATCCCTGGAGGTATTTCTTGGCATCCTTTTAGGCAAACATTGGCTAGAAAGGGTGTAAGTGTAGCTGATCTCATCTCAGGCAGAGAAACGAACTACACTATCTCTTGAAGTCTCTTCAAAAAAGCCTCCCCCCCTCCCCCCCATTATTTCAATGTAAGAATAAAATACAACAATATTAACAACTCTTCCCTCTGTTGCACTTTCCTTTTTCACCTATTTCTCTCATTGTACTCAGAAGGCATTGTACTCAGAACTTGATGGTAAGGGAGATGCTTTCTTCTGTCTACTTTCCTCCTTTGGTGACATGCTGTCCCATCTTCCCCTGCTTGTCACCCCTGATGTGTCTTTTGCAAACTACTGCCCTGCTGCTTCACTTGGAATAAATCAGCCTCTGTGGTGTGGGGCTGTTGGGAAATGAAAAGCAAACTCACAGCAAATGTCACTACGCTTTTTCTGCTATAGGAACCAAGTTCAACTTATCAGATGTTGTCTGCTTGGGTTTTTCTTTTTCTTCATCTCTGTGGCATTTTGCAACCTCTAATCAAGCTGTTAAATTGCTGGCTTTGACATGGTACACTTTGACACCTGGGCAGCCTTAGAGCAGAAACTGTCAGTGTATGTACCTCTTTCATTGAAGCTATGATAAACCTAAGACTTAGCACGTGCAAGCCTTGCTGCACTCCTCAAGAGCCAAAGTGGCTTGTCCTGGATTCAGCAGTAGCAGCCATTTTTTTCCTTCTTAGTAGCTGGTGCAGTGCTGTGTTTTTGACTTTCAGTCTGGGAACAACGCTGATAACACCGATGTTTTTAGTTGTGGCTCAGTAATGTTTAGTCTGGCCAAGGACTTTCTGAGTCTCATGTTCTGCCAGGGAGGAGGGGAAGCTGGGAGGAAGCAGAGACAGGACACCTGACCCAAACTGACCAAAGAGGTATTCCATACCACAGCATGTCATGCCCAATATATAAACTGGGGGCAGTTACCCAGAAGGGTTAGATCAGTGCTGGGTCGGGCTGGGTATCAGTCGGCAGGTGGTGAGCAGTTGTATTCTCTTCCCTTGTATTTCCCTTATCATTATTATTATTGGTGGTAGCAGCAGTGGTTTGTGTCATACCTTAGTTACTGGACTGTTCTTATCTCAACCCGTGGGAGTTACATTCTTTTGATTCTTCTCCCCATCCCTTCGGGAGCAGGGAGGGGGAGGAAGGGGTGGGGAGTGAGCGAGCTAGCAAAGTGGTAGACTGGACTTGAACCATGACATAGCTGCAGGGTGATTCCTTTCTTTTCCACCCTTTGCCATGCTCCCTGCAGGGCTGTCCACAGTAATCCTTACCCATCAAGTTTTCAGAAGTTGTTATCTGGAGCTGGCTGCCCATATTCACAATTAGATGGTTAGATATATGTGCTTGACTGCAAAAGATGTTCAGCTGGCCTTTGTGGATCCCAGGCTGAAAGGTAAAACTTTGTGTGAAGTTGATTGACGCTGCTAAAACCAAAATACTTTTGTTTTTTTCCTATTCAGAAGGTCAAATCCCATGATTTTGCAAGAATTGTCTTGATACTGGCAAAAATATCATAGAATTATGGGATAGTTTGGGTTGGAAGGGACCTTCAAAAGCTATCTAGACTAAGCCTCCTGCCATGGGCAGGGACATCTTCAACTAGATCAATTTCCCCAGAGCCACATCCAGCCTGGCCTTGAATGTCTCTAGGGATGGCACATCCACCACCTCTCTAGGCAACCTGCTCCAGTATTTTACCACCCTAAAACCTTCTTGCTCATCTCCCCTCCCCAGCAGCCATCTTTGCATCATCCCCACTGCTTAGAAAATTCTGAATATCACGTGTCCCAGACTGGGAAAAGTTGGGGAACAGTGAAACAGTGATTGGCAAAAAACCATATGAAAACAGATCTGTGCTTTCACACAGATCATTCCAGCCTGGTCACTTTAGTTAATATGTATTCACACTCAGTTTTGCTTTTTCTGGAGACTGAACATGCTGCTGCATCAGGGTCAAACTGAGGCTGCCAAAAGGAGCAGCAAGTGTTGCAGTCCAGCAGTTAAGGGCTGTTTTACACCAACAGAGAGTGTAAGGAATTAAAATTTCTAATCCATCGCTGTACATTTACAATAAGTTTACATGCTTTTATCATAACCTGAACACGTGAAAAAATTATTTTTGTCTAACACAAATCATTTCACATACTTTCAGAGGGAGACTTGGAACATTACAATGACTTTATTATTCCACTCAAGGTATTTTCTTTTATTGTGTGTATTGCTGCTTCTCTGCTTTTTCCATTTATTTACTAATAAAAAAAGTAGCATTTCAAGCTTGGCAAACAAATCAATGTGGACGTTATCATAATCTTGATAAACATAATTCTGCAAGAGTTGAAATATGGATGTTTTGTCTAGCACAAAAGCTGTCATGCAGCCTAAGGAGTCTTCCTTGCTTGACATTATGTATAGTTTCTAGCTCTTGGAGAGACTGATACCATCAAATGCAAGTTTTTTGGATGCAGCTGAGATCAAAGTTCGGCCCATTTATGAAAGACGGTAACTCGCAGCAGGTTTTCATTCCTTACTAGAAGATTAATTGTATCAAAAGGCTACAGAGACATTTCCAGGCTAAATCACAGTTGCTAAGTGAACTGCCTTAGACAGGAGTTTCTGTGTTTCAAACCTGTATCAATAAAACACATAGAAAACAAAGGAGGTGATCTAGAAAGTTCCAGCAAGGGCTCAGTGTCTGAAGCAACTGTTTAAAGGGAAAAGACAACATACTTCTCTTGGATATTTGGTTGTCTGGAGCCAGAAAAGAATGAGATCAATCATGGGTGTTTGGGATTTTTTTTTCAACATGACAAGATGCATAAAGATAAATTAAAGAAACTCCTATAAAGGTTAATTTATTTAAGCAACTCCTAGGGCAAGGTAAATGTTTAAGAAAACAACAATAGAAGTGTATGAGCATGATTTACTGTTCGTGAGGAAAGGGACATTATCATTTTCTATATTGCATAAAATCTCACAAACTACTGTCATGTACTTATTCTACAATGACTGAGAAGTCCCCTCTTCTATCTGTAGCTCTAGTCCTAAAACTGGGATCAGAATTGTTCCTCAAAATCCCTGAAGAACTTCTAGGTCTGCAGATATAGGTCTATATGAATCCCAAGTGTAATTTTTACACCGTGACTTGATAGTCTCTAAGGGCCTCCCGCTGGTCAAAAAACAGAACTGCATTGATACCCTCTTAAAGCTCCCTTCGTTCTGGAGTTAGGTGCGCGAAGGCTTTCACCACTCATACCAGACAATGAGGGCTCAGACAAGACCTGGGCTAGGGCATGGGGGTGGTCCTTAAGATGATGTCGGAGAGAGATTCTCATAGGATTAGGTGGAAGGAAGCACAAACTTGAATCTAGAAAACCACTTTCAAAGTATATTTAACCTACTCATTCTCTGCAGAGTTTGCCAAGGATGAGGGTTACCTGGTTCTGCTGCATATTATTTTTCAAATGAGTAATGATTTGGTGCATAGAAAAAAACTTTTTAAAAAAGTTCCTAGAAAACTTGAGTGGAGACAGGGCAGAGATGCAGTGGAGATGGGCAAGAAGCCAGAGGGAGTATAAAGGTAGAAGAATAGCAGCTGGAATGCAGACTTGTCCTTAGCTTATTGCTAAAGCTTTCCTCTCTAGGACTAGAAACTAACTCAGCCTAGGGTTGCAAGGTGCTGAGTCAGTTTTGTAAGTATGGTCTTTCTTCACATAGACTAGGAAATCTGAATGCCAACTCTCCTCAGACATCTGGCAAATTCCAAATCTGGACCCAGTCACATCAATCTGCCAAATGTCCTGGACACATTTTTATGTTTTTCAAGCTGTTGTTACACTCCTTTATTCTGTTTCCATTTCCACATTACTCTTCTTAATTTCATTGTCTCATCTTTCTTCTACTCATGAATAAGAGATATCCTGTAGCAGTTAACTTGAGTGAGTATCCTTGTAACAGTCTACATGGGGCAATACATTAATGCCTGCACTGTGAGGTGCAGGCAGTTCCTACTGTTCAGACAGCAGACAAATCTAACCTGCTCTTGCAAAAAACTGACATTCCAAGCCTTCTTAGAAGGACACTGGAGCATCTTGTCTGCCTAGTATCAACATCACGATGTTGCTGCAATGGCTGTAGATATAGTTTAGGTAGCCAGGCCTAAGGAATGACCTCCTGAATGCTTCCTAAGGCACAGGCTGCAGCCAGTATTTTTCCCCAGGCTATGCAGATCTCTTCCTGTTAAGTGGACAAATGGCCATTTTGGGCTCAAACTTTGGTTGCCCTGAAAAGCGGTGACACTGCTCACTGAAGGAGCCTGACTTCCCTAAGGGTGGCTACCAAAATAAGAAGTTAGCAACTAAGAATATGCCTAAGAATTTACCCACATAGCATGTTCATCCCACACATGAGCCCAAGGCTCTGAGCTTTAGATGCCTCTGCCCACTGCTCCCACTCAGTCTGCAGCCACAGTGCTTGTTGGCTCGTCCTTTGGGTCACCTTCCTGCATACAGCGTGGGTAGAGAGAGGGAGAGCTGACTGCTGCCCATGAGAAACAGTTCCCAAAATCACTTACCTGTAACACTAAGCCTGGGAGCAGTCTGACCCTAATTTGGGCAAGGCAAGCAGGCAAGCAGGCAAGCTGCACTTCAAGTTGTTGTTCTTGGTGAGGTCTCAGCTGCCTGTTGCCATCTTCTCAGTGATACCCAAGGGTATAGTGACAGCACTGTTGTGGTTACAACAGCTATGAAGTGGGTGCATCTGGCCAAAGCAGTTCAGTAGATAGAGCCAGCCTAGCAGAGACACAGCCAGAAAAAAATAATTCCACTTCCTAGGCTTTGATGCCTCAAAACTTGCCTCTCTTGGTTAGAAAGATAGATGTGCTGATTCTCTGCAAAGAAGTCCTGCGAGCTTAACCCTGAGGCACCCTGTCTGATGAGTTGTATTTGTTCTTGAGCATCACAGGTACCAAAGATATGACAAGACCATCAGATGGCTTTTGTCCCTTCTGGGTTCCAGAAGACTGTGATCAAAAGCAATAGTAAAGTTTAGGTAAGTCCCAAAGAAAACCCTGTTTTTCTTTTTTTTCAGACCAGCCCTAACTAATGTATGAAATACACATCTGCTGTGTTCACCTCCTCCTGAAACAGGCATCTAACGTGATTTAGAACCTGACTCTGCCTCCTGCATTCCAGTGACTGTGAGAGAAGTCACTGTGTGGCAAACTGGAGTGGCAAACCAAGATATGCAACTCCAAAGTGAGACTGAGAGACACCATGAGAGAAAATGCTCTTGTAGGTCAACACAGATCATAGAATCATAGAATAGTTTGCATTGGAAAGGGTCTTTAAAGGTCATGTAATCCAACCCCCAACCAAGATGTGTAGGAGACTGCCAAAACTGCCTTGGCAACTGAACAAGCTATGAAAGACAAGTTAAATGCTGTAAGTAATCCACAAGTATGGTTGAAAGAGGTGGCAATCGTAACAAACACAATCAGCAACTGCCAAGTTCCTGTGCATTCCTTTTAATAACAGAAGTATACGTGCTGTATTTTATTAAATCACCTAACTTCAAGAAACTGCTGTTTGTGTGATCCTTACCCACTGGTAGTAGTCTTTAATTTAAAATGACCCATCTCCCCTCAACCAGATCTATGGCTGCTGTTGCCCTAAATCAGGAAAACTCTAGTGCATTCAAGAAGTCTCATCACTTAACAGCAGTTGAAGAGTTGGCCCCCAGATTCAACCTCAATCTCTGGCTTTCCTTCTGGTTTCCATCAGCAAGAGCAGTTCTGTCTTACACTATCTATAGTCAAACCAGTCAGATGCTATAAAGTGCCTGCATGTCTTTCATCTCATTGTAGATACTAATAAAACACCTAGGGCCCTTGACATTTATTCTACTCTCTTAATAATGTAGGAAAAAATCAAAATGTGGAAATTTATTTCATAGTTCCAGCTCCTGACTGGCTGAAGGCAACATTTTATGGAGCCTGGTAAAGGGCAGGTGAAATCTAGCCTTTCATGTTGCTTGAGAAAAAACGTGAAAGAATTCTGTGTAGAAAATAGAAGGCTCAGATTCTCCTTTCAGACCCATCCCCTTTGTCTGCAGCTATCATTAATGTTGTGTGTCCCTCTGGCTCATCTCTCAGTATTACACAGACATCAAAGGTCTTCATGGCAGCAGTGGGCCTCAGGTAAGAGTGGCAGAGACACCCCTACTCTTAGAAATATTTTTAAATAGGAATAAATGAGAGAAAAAAAATGCTTCAAATAAGATCTAAAATTTAAGAGATCCAGAAAATACTCTCCTAGGTAAAAGGGACAGTACCTTTCTACAAGGCAAGAGCTCCTTCCCTTCCTGTGAGTCCCAAAGCCCTGGTTCACACAGCCTTAGGGCAGGAACAGCCTTCTGCAAGATGGTGTGAAGCCAGGTAAGGAACATGTCATGGAAATGATGCAAGTGAAAAGTAAGAATTTACTCAGCAAACACACTGGGAGGACTCCCACCAGCCTGAGCTATCTCCCAGTTCTTAGCAGGTCAACCAGTTGGGAGAAAACATGTAATAGAACAAAGAGATCAGAGCTGAAGTCTTCTGCAACAAGATCAGCCACTGTGGATCTGGGTTTCACAAGTCAGGATCCCATAGCCAATCACCAGCAGGCAGATGCTGAAACAGACATACAGGCTGTCGAGGATATTAGGAAAAAGTCTACCATGGGACTTGTGAACATCAACCGTTGCTCTCCTGTGCCCACCTGGCTTCAGATATGAGGATTCAGCATCTCTTCTGATGAACTGTTTTACTGTGTGCAGAAAAAACCACATTCTGCTGGCATTAATCTTTCAGTCTTCTCCTTGCCAGTCTAGCTTGAAAGAACTATTACACGGTCTATAAAATTTAAAAGAATAAGAAAAGCTGCATTCGTTTTGAAATAAATTGAGAAAAAACCACTCAGAACATCTTTTCTGCAGCAGCCACACAGACTAGACATAAAACAAGATTTAGAAATGGAACTGGAGCTGTAACTAATAAACAAATTTCCAAGAGAAGATGCCGAAAACTGTAAAGTTCCAGGTTTTGGCTTACCAAAAAAACCCACCCCAAAACCAAAGTAAACAAAAAACCCAAACATACCCCCCAAACAAACAAATGAAAACCAAACAAAACCAAAATAACCCAAAACAAAAACAAAAAACCCCAAGCAAAACACAAACAAAACAAACCCACCCAAATCCAAGAATGTAGCAGATTCTCCAGCCTGGCAAACAAGGCTACCAGAAAAATAAAATACTTTTAGACAACAGCCACTTGTCAGAAATGCAACCTAAGCAGCTTTTATTCATGCCAGAGATTCAGGGCAGAGATATAACAAAACCTGCCCTTGGACTTGGTAGTTCTCAAGGTTTTTCTTTCCACTGACAACCATGATTTTCAATGTAAGTAGCAGCTTCCCACAGGAGGCAACAAGAAAATCAGAGATTTACCAGCATGAACTATACTCAAAGCCCAGCTTTGCGGTTGTGTGCATCCAAACCTGGGAGAAGTAACCTCAGCTGCTGCGAATGCTGCTTCCACGTCCAGTTCCATGTCTCATCATGGCTTACTAGCCATGGGTATCTATCCAAAACAGGATACAATAAAAACACAGGAAAAAATGGAACAAGTGCTGGCACATTCAGGCCAGAGTAGAAGTGGGGGTGAAGTGTGTGAAAAAGTTTGACTTATTAATGAAGTCACTTGCTTCTCTATGAAGAGGGGTGTATGTAAACTGCTGATCAGGATGAAGGAGAAAAACCTTCATGAAATCTATGTGTGTTCCAACTTAGACTTCAAATTAGAATAGGACTAATAATTCACTGAAGATAATTTTTTCAATTATTTCAGTACTTCCCCTGCTCACAAATCATTTGCAGATGGCTTGCGAGTCTCACTATTTCCATCTGTCTACTAATTTTGTTAAGTAACCTGGGAGAGACAAACACAGGCAAAACCAGAACTGCTGTAGAGGTAACAGCATTGACAAATCCCCAGTACTAATAGGAGGCTCACCTGCATCACGTCAGGGAAGCCTATGACAGAAGATCCCAAAGTAAAATGTTGAACAGATTACTGAGCCAGGGAGCTGGGGGGAAGCACGACAGAGTCAGACTCAGTCCCACTAAGTAGCTGTGTGAGGGAAAAATACAAGTGCCAAGGGAATGCATGCAGCTGGTACTTGGGAGGAGCAGCTACACAATCAGAAAGCAGTGGGGGATGGATAGGCTCACTGCAGCACAGGCTAATTCTGCTTTTGGGGATAAATTTCTTGCTGATTTATAGCCAAATCAACAGTTCAGCTCAGGATGGGAAGTGTCCCCTTTGGTCAGGCATGTAGGGTTCTGCAAGGCCGCCCTCATGATCAATATGCAACATTGCCTGTGGGGAGCAGAAAGACTTTGCATGAAGTTCCCCCCCACCTGCAGACTGGTGCTTCTCAAATTCACAGAGGTGCCACCAAAGTCAGGTTGCCCTTTGTAGCAGTAGCTTTCTGAGAAGGAATTCCATCCCAAGAGGAGCTGCAGTGAGCCTCAAAGACCTTCACTTACTTACACTAGTGGAAGAAATTCTTAATGATCGTCTTATAAAGTAGTCAAGCACACAGAGCATTTTAATAAGCCAGTAGAAAGCCAGCCAGGTGGTGATAACTGCTCTGATCATGCAACTTCTGATGTGATGTTCTTGGTATCCCACTGGCAGGGCCAAGCAGGACCTTAGCTGGTGTCTAGGCAGCTGGTCACTTGGCCTTTATTAAAACAGCCAGAAGAAATTAGAGGTTTACCAAAAAGGATAATTTTAGCCCTGATCTTTGTGTTAATAACAAATGTGTATCTTTGCACTGATGTCAAACAGCATTAAGTAAAGCATGAATCCTTGTGAAATTCTGCAAGTTAAGGCATCAGAATTGGGAAAAAAACACAAGACATGAGGTGGCAGATCAAGCCTCTCACTAGACTTCTTGCAACGCAAACCTATCCAACCCTCTGAGGCACAGCAAGCAGAATACTGCTATTAACAGATCCCTGCTACTGCAGAGATTGCCACAAAAGAGCTGGGAGGAATGCTGATGCACTGCAGATGCCACTGCTATTACCCATGTAGTGGAAGTTCTCCTGCAGTGCCTGGCTGGAATTCTGGAAGACTGTTGCAGGAGTGAAAGCCCAACATACTGCTTCATCACAGTGTTGTGAACAGTCTGTTGTCAAGCAAACAAAGTGCAGATGATTATTATTTTTTCTGTTTATAATTTAAATAAAACTTCTAGAAAACTTGGCACATTTTTGATTTCTTTATTCTGTTATTTAAGCAATGTTTTATTCAGCTTTTTATAGACTCTTGCTGAAGCTTGAGGACTATGGCACGAATTTCAGTGTCTTCAAAATCCATGTTGTCATTCTGACAATACTTTTATGTGGATGAGAAGCAGGCGGAACTAAACAACTACATATCCTCTAAGAAAAAATAAAGAATGAATCTGGGTTTACAGTAGGACACTTTTTGCTTTGTCTTCCCCAGTGCTATGAATGAAGGCTTGTATGAAACCATCTCCTGTTCTCTGAGGTTTGTACCAGAAAGTAGTCTCACATTTTGAAACAGGCAAAGGAAACCAACCTTTTCCTCTTAAATTCAGCTGCTGATTTCAATTATTTTAATAGCTTCACAGATTGAGTCTCTGAAGTTTCTTTGTGTGGGATGAAAAGGTGTTTCCATGTGCGTCTTCTTTAAGCAGTGTTGAAATTTGTTATTTCTAATAACACCGCTTATGTTTAAAAAGCTTATTTCTAAAAACCTTATTTCTGCTGTACTGAGTCTAGGATAAATGTCAAACTGTTAGTACCTACCTAGGGAGTACAGAATAACTCATAACAAAGATATTTTTATTCCAATTTGTATTTATAGTGGAATAGGAAATTATGCTTCTATTTTCTACCTACAAACCATCTTTCATAATAAGATAAGGGGTTGATTCACTGCTGCTGTTGTTCCAGCTGGAGAGTCAGCCTACACTGTCTGTAAACGCAGAGGTATGTCTATGTGGATACATTTTTAACTCAAAATCATCACTATATATACAGAACAAAATAGTTGCCAGATATGCATATTCCTGTGTTAATCTGACTATCACATTAAACCCATTAAAACAGAGAATTTGAAAAAGAGATCACAAAGACATCAGTTTTATCCACTGATTCATTCCATCCCAGATTAGCTGTTAATGTGGCTAACCGGCTGGCCTGCAACCTGCTGCAATCCAGACAGGGCAGATGGAAAGGGTATATTGGTGGCGTTTACGGAAACACTCTCCTCATGTTGCAGGCTACTCTGTAGTCCTATATTTCAATTATCTATTCCAATAATAGGATGAAAGACCATTGTTCGCATTCAGTAACGAACCAGAAACCTGGAACTTAATGTTCGCATTTACCAGGCAGGTTTTCGTACTTTTAGACTAATTGATAGTAGCTATAAACCCATTATAAAGTACAGCATGATGTAAAAGACGCATCTCTCATGTTTCTCAACATTGTTCAAAATTGCTTCAATTAAATATAATTTTCCAAATAGGAAGATGTCAAACTTTATCAGCAAGGGTCCCCTACTAAAGAAGCCTTTTGTGAATAACTAGAACTTAACATTTGTTCTTCAGCATTTTAATACATGTCTGGCACAAATGCCTGTATTTTCTATTAGAAAATAGATTTAACTGAATGATATGTGCAACATAATAACTGAACTTTCCAGTGTTTCAGGTAGGAACCCCACAAAATTAAAATAATATCTTAAAATTATAGATTTATTTATAATGTAACTGAAAGTGTGCTGGAATCTCAGAAGATTTATAAATAGTTGGGTTTTTTCTAAAAGGACAATATTGGGAGTAAAGACACAATGATCCCTTGGACCTCATTCTTGCATTTTTAACAGCATTTGAGGTGTACCAACTCTGTTGAGAATTCCTGTTTTCATGTTTTCATCTTAGATGCCTAAATACCTTTGGCTATCATGCTTTTAAAAGCAGATGTTCCACAGTATTTCAGTGAGACTTTTGACTACAGTAATTTTGGAAATTGAAGTTAAAAATAGAAACTCCTGAGTGGTGTTGGGACTTTTTCTGTTTTATGTGGTTGGGAGGAGTTTGTTGGGTTTTGCATAACTCTAATAACCAAAGGAAGATCTGCGAAGGAATGTCATGAACTATTGTAAATCTTTATCCAATTGCTTTCAGATTTTATCCCGCTACATTTTTATTCTTTGTTGTTTGAATTCAAGCCACGTTTATTCCCAGTATGTTTTTATGGTTTACATCATAGGGAAGTGCTGGGCTGAGAGAGGCTAGTGAAAGAATGGGTACCTAACCCATGAGCTGGCTATGCCAGGAGAAAACCCCAGTATCATTAGAAACCTGCAGTGCTTTGCTGTAGCCACAGTTATCTAAAGTCACAGTCCAGAAAAAGTATTACATTTGCAGACATATATTTTATTAGATTAATCGCAAAATTGGACAAGTTGTTGAGTGCCCAAAGCTAAATACAAGTTGAGAAAACCATTCAGAATTTAGCTGGATGCATACAGGACTGGACCAATTAAAAGCTGATACCTGGTGCTGGTGCAGCAAAGGAAGAGAGTGTGAGAGATGACCCAGCTAGCTATCTCCTAGGGAAACAGCTGGAAAAATCATTTATATCTGATATGGAGAGGTTATAAAACCAAACAAAAATGCATCATCTCTGTTATAACCACCTTTTTCTCATTATTACTTCTAATTTTCATTCCTAGACCTGTCTTTCAAAATTACTTACGGGTTTTCCTTGAGGAGCAGACCTGAGAAATCAGAGGTGAAGTGGCTGCTTTGCAAAGAATGTGTTCATGGGCCATGGGGTTTCCCCCTGTATCGAAAGTGGTGGTTGCAGGTTCCACCCTGAACCCTGTTACTGGCTGAGGTTCCTCTGCATAGTGACCACACAGACCTGCAGAGCGCAGTCCCACAAACTGGGACATGCCAGTGTGAGGCCTGGGAGATGCGGGATGTCTCCTGCTGTGGCAATGGAAGTACTGGGAGGCCCCAGTGCAGACACAGCCTCGATGGGGCAGCACGGTGCAGACCATGGGGAGTTGCAGGCTTCACTGAAAGGAACTGTAGCTGCTTTGCTGGTCTGTTTGACAGCTAAGACATGTAAGTCAGGAAAGATCACCCTTGATCTGAGCACTGAAGCACAAGCAGCTCATTGCTGGCTCTCTGTCAATTGCCCCTGTCTGGAGAGAGGCACAGCAGAAACAAAAAAATAGGAGGAAAAAATTCAGTGGCAGAGAGGCAAATAAGATCTAATTTCCTTGGGTTTTGGAGGCCTTGCTTGTGAGCGAGGTGCAAAAAGACCTCTGTAGCATGATGCTGGGTGGAAATGAGGGATATCAGAGGATCTTCTTTTTTGGTCATTACTGTTGCTGAATTCCCGTAGTTCATTTTTATTTCAAAGTGGAGTTTCCTGGGACTGGAGCAGCTCAGAGACTTCAGAGGAAACCAAATAATATTTAGTGAATGAGCAGTGTCAGTAATGACTTTTAAGCAGCAGATTTTTAATTATTTCAAGCAGTGATAAAAGAAGGAAAACTGGAAGAAATGCTTTGATGCATAATAAAAGCCTGTAAATGGTGAGCATTTTTTTGGACAGCTCAATGTTAAACTCTGTGTGACAGTAGGTAAAAAATAATTTGGAAGAAAAACTATACTACCTCTCAGCCTGAGACCTTACAGTGGCTCAAATATTGGTAAAATACCAAGAAGAGCACTGATATATTGTTTTACAGACTTAAATGTACTGGCATGGCTATGGTAACTGTGCCGCTTCATGGCCTTTAAAAATGTATGCCCATTATCCCACAGCCTCACCCACCCACTGTGTCCATTGGTTATTGCAGTCAGTCCTTTATTTGCTTTCATTTCTCTTGTGAGATCTCAAAGTAAAAGCTCTGGTCAGATTTGAAGTCTGACTGGGTTTTACTTTGGCTGAATCATTATGCACCTTTTCAGCAAGTCTTGTAGCTGCTTCAGAAGGAAATGTTTGCTTTCAGACTATACTTGGAGGCACCAGACTATATTCCATTTGAATTCAAAATCCTTCCTATGTGTCGGAAATCTTAGATCTTTCCAGTGAGACTAAATACCTACAAAAAGCATGCAAGCTGGCACAATGCTAAGAAACAGAGCCATGCACACCGCAAGTTAAAGCAAAGAGTAAGCCCACGTGGCCAAACAAGGACAGTTCAAATGAAGAAAACGGAAAAGATCAGCAAGTCTGGAAAAACGAGTAAGAAAATACAATTGGTCAGGCTGAAAAATAATACAAGGAACAACTAGCAGAAGGAAGCAACAAATAGACTAAATCCTTTCTAAAGTACATCAAAAGAAAGAATTCACAGTGCTAATTGGTTCTCAGGGTATTAGAAACCTCTCAGAGGTTATGAAATGATATACCCAGAAGTTCAGAAAAGGCAAGAAGAGGCAGCTTCCAACCAGTGACACTGCTTGTGCTCATGGAATTACCACAGAAGCTTGTGATAAGACATCCTTCATCTGAGACCACCCATTTGGCAGGGTTTAGATAGCTTGAAAGCCCTTGAGAATAACGTCACTTGGATGTTGAGCCGACTTCTGATCAGACCTTTCCTGTGGAGAGGAGGCTGGAATCCTGGAAGCCCTGGGATTGTTACCAGCAGTAACACTTCCATTGCCAAAGAGAATTGTAGTCAAAAGGCTTTGTCATGAACCAAGAAGAGATGGTGCTGTGCAGATGTCATGGTTTAAGCCCCTCAATAACTCACCCAGTTCATTCACCCACTCACTCCCCCTCTTTCTTCCCCCAGTCCTGGGGGGATGAGGAAGAGAAACAAAAGAATTCAACTCGCACAGGTTGAGATAAGAACAGTTTAGTAACTAAGGTATAACACAAATCACTACTGCTACCACCAGGAATAATACAAGAGAAATACAAAGAAAGAGAATACAACTGCTCACCAAGCCCAACCCAGTCAGTGCACCCCCCCAGCAGCGAACCCCCCAGTGCACCACCACACCCTTCCAGGTCTCTGCTCTCCGTTTTCACATCCTGGACATGACATGCTGTGGTATGGAATACCTCTTTGGTCAGTTTGGGTCAGGTGTTCTGTCTCTGCTTCCTCCCGGCTTCCCCTCCTCCCTGGCATAGCATGAGGCTCAGAGAGTCCTTGGCCAGACCGAAACATTACCAAGCAGTAACTGAAAACACTGGTGTTATCAGCGCTGCTCCCAGGCCCAAAATCAAAAACACAGTGCTGCACCAGCTACCAAGAAGGAGAAAAATGACTGCTACTGCTGAACCCATGACAGCAGAGATGCATAATTCAGAGCAGAGCATCTGGAAGGCAGTCTCCACCAGAGGCATGTCCCTGGCAGAGCTCTTTCCCAAGCCATTGCTGAGAAAATGCCAGCAGTGTACCGTCTAGGGAAATGGAGCAGCCCTAACAGATGGGAGTGGAAACCAGAGAGCAGCTGCAGGAAGAGAAGGCAAAGCAGATCTTTGCTCTGCATCCGCAAGCACTGACTGGCAGCAAAAGAAAAAAAACAGTCAAGTACGTGACAACAGGCTATCCAGAAGTGCTTGATATGTTAATTGCTGACCATAACTATAGCGCAGAGCTGAAGTACTGACTTCTGCGTAACGGACAGAATATGTGGGAAATGCTTTTAGTCAGAGGAAAAAGAGGAAAGCAAGATTGACACAGATTCAGATTGATTCTGAGGCTGGATGGTAGCTGAATATCCTTCTCCTGAAGGCACAGCAAGGTAGGGGGTAAAAATGTCGCAACACCAGCAAGAACTGTTGTGGAAACAAACCCAAATCAGGCTGCGGTTTTTACACCAGTCCTTCAGTTTGGGCTTGAAAATGGGGCAAAAGTTTGAACACATCTTCACTGGAGAAGAGCAGCTCTCAGAGCAGCAGAGCTGACAGATCCACACACCACTCACTTCTTATCCAGAGAGAAATGGATGCTTTTAAGGAAGACAGTATGACCAGATGGGCCAGAGTGCTTTGGGAGGGAGAATAGAAAAGTGTGCACATGGTATGATCTTTCCCTGGAAATGGCAGAAATTCAGTAGGCTACAGGGATCCAGGTCTGCACAAGTATTACAGGACTGATTTCTTATCTGAAAAAATCATGAGTCCATTAAAAAGCAAGCAAACCATGAAGTAATGCAGTGAGTCACACCTGCCCACCTCTAGCTAGGAGAGGTCTGCCAGCAAGTGGAGGAGCCACATCTGTGCTGCCTCTCATCAGCCTGTGGAGGTATAGTGCTGAAGGCTTTCAGGAAGCTGAGGCTGCCACAGTCAGAGCTATGCCAGTGCAAAGATGTCCTTGAGATCCCCCCTATCATTCATCTCATGTCCTCCTTTAAAGTACATTAGCAGACACTCTCGGCAACTTCCTCTATAGCCCAGAGCAAATCATCATTCCAGTCCTCTTTAGTGCAGCCAGCCACCAGACCATTCCAGTGTGGAAGTCCAAGTCAAAGGAAGTGCATCACTATGTGATTCTGCAGGGCAGGGCAACTTGGAGAAGACCTCACCCACTAAGTTTCCTTGCTGCATTCCTTTCTTCACCTTCCTGCATTACCAGCTCTGTTTCATTGGGTTGCCACAAAAAAAAAAAAAGATAAAGAGGAAAAAAGGCCCCTGCTACTCTCATACCCAATTCTGTCTACATGTTAGATCCTTAAGGGCTCACATGCAAGTCTGTCTGCAAGCCTCCCTACCTCAGTGTGACTCTTTATGCCCGAAACCTTCTCTCTGGAAGTATCTTAGCCTCCAAATACCAACTCAGCTGCGCCTGCCTCCTCTCCTCAGGGCCAAAGGATGAATTACTATGAAAAGAAAGTTAAATACAGTTTACTAAGAAAACCAGGTGTCCTTTCACCCCAACTGGAAAATCTTAGTGTTAATTGCTTTTTGATTTATTTGAATTGACCTTCGTGGTAAAATATTAATAACATATGTGTTTGCTCTCCTGCCATGATCAAACGCTGAGAACACAAAAGCCAAGGCCAAGCAAAGAGAAATGTATTTCAATATTTATTTCGGAGGTGACAGAAAATTAACAGTGAACAGTTCTCTTCCAGTTAATGTTACTGCTGCTGCTGCAAACAGTGAATGACAGAAATGTTTTCACATGCTATAAAGCCTGGGTGTCTGACAGAGATGAATTGACACTTATGATCAACTCTTAACTTCCATTCCTTGTAAATGATTAGTATAAATGTGACAACAAAAAAAATCACTAGACCTTCACTGGGTAATGAAACTGTGAGTGATGAGCAGCCCATGATAGTGCTTGTCACATCACCTTGATTGCATTCTGGATGGATTAAAAAAATTAGTAGGTAGCAGAAAACTGGTGGCTGTCATACATAAATTATGGGAAGGCATTTGATAGCGTGTCACATAAGTATTTTGTATAAATATTTTCTTCCAAACTTATTTTGATTTGTATGTGTGTGCTCTTCCAGGAGTTCCAAAGTGAGTGAGAGGATGCTGATAACAAAAGCAGGGGGGAAATCAGCCAAGGGGAAGTGTTTAATAAAGCAGTGGATGGAAGCATGTTAGGCTCTGTATTATGCATGGCCCCACTTGCAGGATGGGGCCAACAGCACATATATTCTGTTCTTGCTTAGATAAAGGAAAAGGTAAAATAGGTGCCTCTCTCACAGACTTAATCTCCCAGTAGACAAAGGCACCCAGGGACTGACCCATGAGAGAGAAGAGTCCTGGCCTTAAGCTGAAGTTTTGTCCTACTTTGGTTTTAACTTCCTTTTATTTTGCCATGACAAAATAAAGTGGGTTCTTATATTAAGACATTGCTTTCTTTTCACTCATTTCTTTTTCAGAGCCTACAGCTGCACACATAATATTTCAAGGAGAATAGTAAGGAGGAAATTAAAGAGACATTTCATGAAAATTGGGTTCAGTAGTCTTCACTAGCCTAACACAGATAACAGTAATTCCCAATAAGGTTCAAATAATATGTACAATGTTTCAAACTTCTTAGAGTTTATAAAAAAAAAATAAAGCACTAGAGTCTATTTAAAAAGTATCATTAAAGGCCTTAGCATAACCATGGAGTTACGCTATAGCTATGTAGAACATGCAGACATTACCAAAATTACATGCAAATTACATACAAGAGACATAAGTTGATTTATAGTCCACGATTTGCTCTTTATATAAAATTGTAACTACTGACGGCTTGCGATAATAATCCTAACTTGTCCACACTTTGTTACCTTTTTCCAACTACATACCTTGCTCATGAGGAACACCCATGGTGGTAGAGAAATGAGCCTCAGTATCATCGTGTCATCAAATTTACGGTTAGGCTTAGGCTTCAGAGAGACACAAAGCCTACAGGTCCAGAGACACTGGGGATGCAAAAGGCATGTCAAGATAGGTATGGCACTATGTCAACCTTGCTCCTTGCATACCTTGTTCATGAGGAACACCCATGGTGGCAGGAGACAGGAGCCTCAGTATTATGGTGTCATAAAATTTAGGGATAGGGTTAGGGTTCAGAGAGCAACCAAGCCCAAAGGCACTGGAAAAATTGGGGCTGCAAAAGGCATACAAAGAGAAGCATAGCACTGCATCAACATTGCTCCTTATACAACTTTCTCACTTGGAACACCACAGGGGTAGAGATGTGATCCTCAGAAATATGGTGTCATAGAGATTACGGTTAGGGTCAGGATAACAGTTAGGGCTTGGAGACCCACAAAGACTACAGGTCCAGAAACACTGAGGCTGAAAAAGGCGTGCCAAGATGAGTCTGGCACTGCAACTACATTGCTCCTTACACAACTTTCTCATGTGGAACTGCATATGGTGCGGGAGACGCAAGCCTCAGTTAAATGTGCTATTCAAGGTAGGGTTATGGTTCAGAGAGACACAAAACCTAGAGGTCCAGAGAACACTGGAGCTGCAAGACATGTGCCAAGATGAGTCCAACACTGTACCATCATTGCTCCTTACATGTGTAGCTCATGAGCATCTCCCACGGTGTTGGAGACGTGAGCTTAAGGTCCAAGTGCCATTCAGGCAAGGTTAGGTTTCAGAAAGCCACAAACTGTATAGGTCCAAAGACATTGAGGCTGCAAAATGCATACCAAGAAGAATATTCCACTGCAACACTTGGTGTTTACACAACTTACTCACCTGGAACACTATGAGTGTAGAGAAGTGATCCTCAGAAATATAGTATCATACAGGTTACAGTTTCAGTTATGGCTAGGGTTGGGAAAGCAACAAAGCCAACAGGTCCAGAAACACTGTGGTAGCAAAAAACATGACAAGATGAGTCCAAAACTGCACCTACATTGCCTCTTATGTAACTCTATCATGTGCGATATGCATGCTGATGGAGATATGAGCCTCAGTTCCACGTGCCATTCACAGTAGGGTTAGGGTTCAGAGAGCAACAAAGCCTACAAGTCCAGAGACACTCAGGCTGCAAAATGCATGCTAAGACTTGTACAGCAATGAGCCAAAATTTTCTCAAATGGAAAACCCATGGTGCTGAAGACATGAGCCTGAATAGTATGGTATTATGAGGTTTAGGGTTGCGGATAGGCCTAGACTTCACAAACACAAAAAGCCAGCAGGGCAACAGACATTCTGGCTGTAAAAGGAATGCCGAGATGAGTCTATGCAATTATGGTCAGGGTTAAGGTTCAGAGAGCTACAAAGCCAACAGGCCCTGAAACATTCTAGGCGCAAAAGTCATGCCAAGGATTTGTGCAGAGCTGCACCAAAATTATTCCTTACAGAATGATCTAACCTGGAACTGAACACATGACCCTCAATTTTACGTTATCCTAAACGTAACAGTCAGGTTTAAGGTTAGGGTTCGGGTTCGGGTTAGGGTTAGGGTTCAGGGATGCACAAAGCCCACAGGTCCAAAGACACTGGGGCTGCCAAAGGCATGACAAGAACACGACGGCACTGCACCTACAGAGCTCCTTACTTACCGTTCTCAGATGGGATGTGCATGCTGATGGAGATGGAAGCCTCACTTCCACGTGCCATTCAAAGTAGGGTTTGGGTTCAGAAAGCAACAAAGCCTACAGCTCCAATGACATTGACGCTTCAAAAGGCATGCCAAGGCAAGTGAGGCACTCCATCAACGTTGCTCTTAACACAACTTTCTCATCCGCAACACCATTGGCGTGGAGAAGTGATCCTCAGAATTACAGGGTCAGAAAGGTTAGGGCTCCTGGTAGGCTGAGGGTTCAGAGAGCCACAAAGCCGACCTCTCCAGAAACACTGTGCCTGCAAAAGGCATGCCATGACTAGTATGGCCCTGTGCCAAAATTGTTCCTTACAAAATCTTCTCATCTGGAACTGAACACATCACCCTCAATTTTATGCTGTCCTAAAGATTGGGGTTGGGGTTAGGGTTAGGGTTCTGAGAGGCACAAAGCACACAGCTCCAGAGACATGCTGGATGCAAAAGGCATGCCAAGACCACTCCGGCACTGGACCTCCCTTACTCCTCTACATACCTTATGCACAAGAAACACCCATGGTGCTAGAGAACACAGCCCAACTATTAGGGTGTCATAGAGGTTAGGGTTCCGGGAAGGGTTTGCGTTCAGAGAACCACAAAGCTTGTAGGTCCAGAGACTCTGGGACTGCAAAACGCATACCAAGATGTATATTCCAATGCAACAACATTGGTCCTTACACAACTTTCTCCTCTGGAACATCCATGATGCTGTAGCCATGAGCCTCAGTATTGTGGTTGCATAAAGTTTACTTGTGGTTGTCGCAACCCACGTGCAGGACCTTACACTTGGCCTTGTTGAAATTCATGAAGTTTGTATGGGCAAGTTAATAGAATGAAGCATGACATCTCTGATGGTGAGAGGAGCAAGATCATGAGCTAGTGGCCAAAGCCTTTCCAGAATCCCAGCATGTATCAGAATTCTCTTTAGAGTATGACTTATTGAAGCTTATGCTCAGTAGAATGATCTCAAAACAGCAAATACTTTAGATATCTTTGATCTGTTGAGTTTTTAAAATCCAGAATGTTAAACATCTTGAAGTTAAGAAGAGGTTTAAGGAGCTTTTCATATTTTGGATTGGCTAACAATGTACACATGGAAAATTTCTGCTGGCTATTGTGACTTGGCTGTCGTGAAATAACTAATGATCATGCACTTAGCTTACATAATTCCAGCTCAAACCTGGCATTTCCTGTGTTTGGAGGCTGGTATTCAGGGTAGAACTGACTTCAAGGTGTAAAGCCTGTTGAGTTTCTGATACTCCCAGCTTCTTCAGCTCAATAAGTTTATCCTGGCCACAAGGCTTTGTTAGCACTTGGTCCCTCAGAAGACACATGATACTTAATTTGCTGAAGCCTCTTCTTTTGCTGGAGCAGGAGAAAACAAGAACTCTCACTAGAGAGCAGGAAAAGCTTTGTACCCAAGTGGCAGCAAATGCGGAAGAATTTGTGCTGAAGACAGACCAGCAGTAGCTATGTGACTCATCTTTCTGCCCGATCTATCCACCCTTTCAGATTCACATGGCTGATTGATCTTCTGCCCCAGAACTGCAGAATGCCTTTTAGTTAGCCTTTGCTTTATTACTCCTTTTTTTACTTCTTGGATGCAATCAATTATCCTTCAATATGTCAATACTTTAAGAGATGGATCCTGACATAATTTTGTCATCTTAATTTTCTGTCTGCCATTTCTTGCTATTTCTCTTCTTTTTATTTTATTTTTTTTCCTTTTCACTGCGCTAGAACTCCATCAATTACTAGTACGGTACCTATCTCAACTGATGTTACATTTTAGATGCATAGGTTTTCCTTCATGAGTTGCCTTCCTTTAGTCTTGATTTTAGTTTTAGATTCAAAGTTGTCTGCACTGCGTTGATTCATAGACAAATGGTGAAAACTCCTTAATCTTTGCAGGGGTGGAGGAAGAATGGGAAGAGGCAAACTTTTAGCACATTTGATTTCCATGATAACAAGAAAACTTGATGGAGATTGAACATTATGGCTGAATATTGCTGTTGATTTGGGATTTTTTTTTAGCTCTAAACATTCAGTTAAAATCAAGTTTTTTTACCAGATGAAGAGTTCTGAATAAGTGATGTTTCACATAAGGATTGCTTGGCTGGAAATAAACAAGGGAGGAGGAAGGTATGTGTATGTTAGCTGACAGAATTACTAAAAACTCCATGTTGTGTAAATAGGATACTGGGAAATAATATTTAGGAATATAAGATACAAGATGAGACCTTATGTGGAGTTCCATTCTCTAATGCTAAAAAATGATGGACTCAAACTAAGATATATGTACATAGAGCCATTGAAGGATAATGGGTGCAACTTTACAGGAAGAAAATGAAAGAGCTTTGCTCTTTTTCAACCTAGCACTCACTACAATGGCTGAGCGAAGATTTTTGCCTCTAAAAACTTTGTAAAAGAAATATCAGGGCAAGAAAACTAGTCATTAGGGCAAATAAGAAGGCAAAAATAATACATTCTGGCTGGAACAGAAGAGGCATTTTCAAAACTTCAGGGTAGCCAGACTGGGAGAGCTGCTCAGAAGGATGTGTCTGAGATAAAGCACTTAAGTACTTTAAAATAATTGTTCAAAAAGTTCATAAAAGTTCATACGCACAAAAGAAAACAATTTCTGCAGAAGATACTGTAAGCAGCTGCAGCGCTACTCCTGTGTCAGGATGCTTCATCCAGAGGAAGGTCTTTGGAGAAGGGCCACATGCTTGGCAGGTGTCCATGGCCAGAAGAAACAATTGAACCCATGCTGAACCCAGACCTGTGCTTCTAACTACTGAGATGCTGCCTAAATGGCCACATCCTTACATGAATGTTTTGAGGATGTAGTGACACAGGTAACTTGGCAAAAAATAGCAGGAAGCTTTGGAGTGACCTGACCTATACTTTTTCTCATATTCAATATTCATCAAACCCAAATCCATTAGCTCTCTTCAGATCTTCCAGAAATTCTGAGTTAAAATGGTCCCGCTTTCACCAAGCAAAGGCTCTATAACACTGTACTTTACAGAAATAATAAAGTGATAACCTCATTTAAATGACCTTTGGTTTAACTTGACTTGTGATAGATAACGTTCTAAATTGTTTATTTACCAAGAATGGGATCTCGGTTCTACCATTTTTAAGACATTCCACTTAAATTCCACTGAAAAATACTACCAAAACCCAGGTTGTTAATGAAAATGCAAGAATGAAATTTTAATTAAAAGCTTTGGTAATTGGTGTGGTATGCTTTGGGTAAGCAATCCTCTGCTCTGACAAGACTCTATTTATTTTCAAGATTTTGTATAAGAGGGGTTTCAAGTCATTCATAAGGGGTAATGGCTTCAAACTTAAATAAGAAGATTAAGGTCACATATAGAGAAGAAATTCTTTACTGTGAGAGTAGTGAGACACTGGAACAGGTTGCTCAAGGAAGTTTTGAATGCCCCATCCCTGGCAGTGTTCAAGGTCAGTCTGGATAAGGCCTTGAGCAACCTGGTGTAGTGGGAGGTGTCCTGACTATGGCAAGGGGGTTGGAACTAGATGATCTTAAGGTTCTCTACAACCCAAACCACTGTCTCACATGACATCCTTGTCTCTAAGTTGCAGAGACATCAATTTGATAGATGGACCACTCGGTGGATAAAGAACTGGCTGGATGGCCACACACAAAGAGTTGGGCTCAATGACTCAATGTCCAGCTGGAGACCAGTAACGAGTGGTGTCCCTCAGGGACTGGTGTTGGGACGGGTCTTGTTCAACATCTTTGTCAGTGACATGGACAGTGCGATTGAGTGTGCTCTCAGCAAGTTTGCCTGATGACACTAAGCTGTATGGTTCGGTAAGGACATGGAACTGTTAGAACAAGTCCAAAGGAGGGCCATGAGAATGATCAGGGGACTGGAGCACCTCCTGTATGAAGATAGGCTGAGAAAGCTAGGGCTGTTCAGCCTGGAGAAGAGAAGGCTGCATGGAGACCTCATAGCAGCCTTCCAATATCTCAAGGGGGCCTATAGGGATGCTGGGTAGGGCCTCTTCATGAGGGACTGTAGTGATAGGACAAGGGGTAAAGGGTTCAAACTTCAACAGGGGAAGTTTAGACTGGATATAAGGAAGACATTCTTTACTGTGAGAATGGTGAGGCAGTGGAATGGGTTGCCCAGGGAAGTTGTAAATGCTCCATTGGTGGCGGTGTTCAAGGCCGGGTTGGACATAACCTTGGATGGCATGGTTTAGTGTGAGGTGTCCCTGCCCATGGCAGGGGTGCTGGAACCAGATGATCTTAAGATCCTTTCCAACCCTAACTATTTGCTCCAAGATTTTGCCAGGCACAGAGATGAGGCTGACTAGTCTGTAGTTCCCCAGCTTATCCATTTTCCCCTTCTTGAAAATGGGGATTATATTTCCCTTTTTCCAGTCATCGGGAACTTTACCTGACTGCCATGATTTTTCTAATATGATGGACAGTGGCTTAGCAACTTCATTTGCCAGCTCCTTCAGGACCCGCTGATAGATTTCATCAGGTCCCATGGATTTGTATACGTTCAGGTTCCTAAGATGGTTTTGAACCAGATCCTCTCCTACAGTGGGCCCAGGGTCTTCATTTCTCACTGTCCCTGTGTCTGCCTTCCAAGACTTGAGTGGCATTGTCAGAGTATTTTCTGGTGAAGACTGAGGCAAAGAAGTCATTAAGAACCTCAGCCTTCTCCAAATCCAGGGTAGCCAGTTCTCCCGATAACTTCTGGAGAGGGCCCGCGTTGTCCCTAGCCTGCCTTTTATTTGCAATGTTCCTGTAGAATCCCTTCCTGTTATCCTTAACATCCCTAGCCAAGTTTAATTTTAAGTGGGCCTTATCTTTCCTAACCTGGTCCCTAGCTTCCTGGACAGCATCTCTGTATTCTTCCCAGGCTGCCTCTCCTTGCTTCCACCTTTTATAAGCCTCTTTTTTCTTTTGAATTTTCCTCAGCAGCTCCTTATCCATCCAAGGAGGCTTCCTGGCCCTCCTGTAGCACTTCTTTCTAGTAGGGATGTATCAGCTCCTGAGCTTGCAGCAGGTGATCCTTGAATATCAACCAGCAGTCTTGGGGCCCCCTGCCCTCTAGGGCTATATCCCATGGAACCTTAACATGCAGGCTCCTGAAGAGTCCAAAGTGTGCTCTCTTGAAGTCCAGGGCAATGAGCTTGCTGCACGCTCTTCTCACTGTCCTGAGGATCTCAAATTCAACCATCTCATGATTGCTGCAATTGAGGCTGCCCTGGAGCATCACATTTCCAACCAGCCCTTCCCTGTTGGTGAGGACGAGGTCAAGCATGGCACCTCTCCTCATCGGCTCCTCTATTACTTGCAGAAGGAAGTTGTCTTCCACACAATCGAGGAACCTCCTGGATTGCTTGTGCCAGGCTGTACCATCCCTCCAATAGATATCAGGGTGTTTGAAGTCTCCCATGAGAACAAGGGCCTGTGAGCGTGAGGCTGTTCCTATCTGTCTGTAGAGTGCTTCATCCACAGAGTCCTCTTGATCAGGCAGTCTGTAACAGATCCCCACAGTAATGTCTCCCATTGTTGTTCTCCCTTTAACCCTCACCCACAAACTCTCTATTGACTGATCACCTGTCCCCAGAGTTCCGTACTCTCCAGCCTATCTCTAACATAAATAGCAACTCCCCATCCCTGCCAATTGGGCCTGTCTTTCCTAAAGAGCCTGTAACCTTCCATTCCAATGCACCAGTCATAGGAGCCATCCCACCATGTTTCTGTGATGCCTATTATATTATACCCCCGTAGATGTGCACACATCTCTAATTCCTCTTGTTTGTTACCCATGCTACGGGCGTTTGTATAGAGGCATCTGAGCCGAGCTCCAATTGAAGCCGGCTCATTGGCTGGAGCAGCTGTGATATCTCTACATTGCTCTGAACATTTATTATAGGTGCTGACAACTGACTGATATCTCAGCAAACAGGATGAACAAGAGAGGCAGCTAGTAAACAGAAAGAACTTAAAGTTCTTTCTCATTAGTTTTGGCTTTGTTTTAGGTGATGAAGCCAAAATGTAGCTTGCATTGTAATATTCTCTTTTATTCTTAAAAAAAGAATCTGGTCTTACAGCTTATCTGAAATCTTGTCTCATGCAAAAGAGCAAATCAAGGAATGATGTGCATGTGTATGGGTGTAGTAGAGGAGGAAGGGAAGAGAATGGATTTCTGTATGCTTCGTATCCCCAAGGGATATGAAGTTAATAGCTTTCCTTTCCCCCTCCCTCTTCTCCCATGATGACAGCAAAATCAGCTTTTTTCTATTGTTATAAATTGCCCCGTACTAAATGAAAACATGGTTATAGAATCCCATAGTTTTAATGATAAAAATTCAAGGATGTCTTAAAAAAAAAAAAAAAAGAAAAAAAGATGTGTTCTAAAATACAGAAGAAGTGTGTGACAGGTTTCTGACCTTTTCACCAGTCACATACAGTGAGGACAGACCTCCTGCATGATGTGTTGCAAGGTGAAGGAAGCGGGTGTTTTCACATACACTCCTGAATCCTCTTCCCTGACTGAGAACTACGCTGTTGGGCTAATGCCTCTCATTAAATTAACTAACAAACAAAACTATAGAAAGTCCTTAATCCCTGAATTATGTCAAAGTGTGAGGTTGGATACAAACACAAATTTAAACATTCCACTGGATGTGCCCAGGTGTGTGCTGTTTAATGCAACACTGCCACAGCATTTGCAAGCTTCTGAAGAGATGGCACAATTATTCTAATTTACAGATGTGAAATTGGACAACAGTTTTTCACAAAACCTCTGATAGCTTCAGCGGTGTCTGAGCTTCTGGCTCTTTCCTTGAAAGCCACCCAAACTGGCCTGTGTTCAGCAGTAGCAGTCATTTTTCTCCTTCTTAGTAGCTGGTGAAGTGCTGTGTTTTTGACTTTCAGCTTGGGAACAGCACTGGTAGCACTGATGTTTTCAGTTACAGCTCAGTAATGTTTAGTCTGACCAAGGACTTTCTGAGTCTCATGTTCTGCCAGGGAGGAGGGGAAGCCAGGAGGAAGCAGAGATAGGACACCTGACTCAAACTGACCAAAGAGGTATTCCATACCACAGCACATCATGCCCAGTCTGTAAACTGGAGGCAGTTACCCGGAAGAGTTAGATCACTGCTCAGGTTGGGCTGGGTATCGGTTGGCAGGTGGTGAGCAGTTGTATTATCTTCCCTTGTTATTTCCCTTATCATTATTATTATTGGTGGCAGCAGCAGTGGTTTGTGTTATACCTTAGTTACTGGACTGTTCTTATCTCAACCCATAAGAGTTACACTCTTCCGACTCTCCTCCCCATGCCTCCAGGAATGGGGGTGAGGAAGGGGAGGGAGTGAGTGAATGGCTGCATAGTTCTGAGTTAGGGCTGGGCTTAAACCACAACACAAACACAGCCACAGCACGTGGAGACCTACACTGCTCATTTGCGTGCTAGCAGTGAGCACTCCCAGTCATTCACTGCGTCTGCAGGTTTCCCCATCACTTCTTATGGTGCTACAAGAAAAATACACCAGCCTTGGAATACTTTACCCAGGGTTGTGCATGACATCTGCAACAGGGCAGCTTTCCTGCCTGCTAGGAGAAATCCCTGAATGAGGAGGGTGCAATGGGCTGGAGGAAAGCAACTGCACTGTACACCCTGCTGGGGGAACACAGCCAGGTGTCCCCAGTATCCCTTCTGCTCCCTAGAAAGGGGTACTGCTGTTTGTCACTAAGAGGAAAAACAAAGGTGAACCATGAGCTGAGGAAGGAAAAGGAGGAGAGAAACTGGTGTTTAAACAGATATGAAAGTCTTACTATCTTTCACAGCCTGCCAGCTGATTTTAGCCATGGGCAGCTAGCAGGTAGGCAAGCCCACTACTGAGTACACAGGTTCAGGAAAAGTTTATACAGACTGAAATTGGTGAGAAGTTGCTCAGAAGTGCATGTGTGGAAAAGCTAGAGCTTCTGTGAGTTTTAGGGTGTCCTGCTATTGTAAGTGTAAAATATATATATATTTTTGATTTGACAAGCACTGTAATGACAACTTCATTGCCATGTATGATGGAGGAGGTTTTCTTTGCAGGAAATTTATTTTCACCAAACCTCATCCGAGCAGTTTCTTCAAAGACCCCCAGAGCTTCTGTTTACTTATTTGCAGAATACAAAAGCCTTAGTATTATAGAGCATGTATTTCCTTTTCTTTCACCCTACTTCTTTCTCTCCAAAAGTCAATATTCCTCCCCAAAATAATTTATTTTGCTGTAAATTTAGAGTGTGTTTGATAGTTATCGATGTAGAGGACTAATGGATCTGTCTGGGGGCAGGCAAAGACTATCAGCAAACCCACCCTCCAGCTCTTCTAATACAGTGCAACCCTTGATATGTTATTTTTTTCTTTTTTCAGTCTCTCTTTTCAAGAAAAAGTACTTAGCAGTTCTCACAGTCAGTCTGTTCATTATATGACTAAGAAGACCATATACAAGCATATGCCTAGGAGGAATTTTCTGAACTAACTTGCCTACTGAGGAGCCTTTTGGCACTTGGGCAACATTCCTTTGCTAGAAAAACACACATCATCAATCACCTCTATTTTTTAGCATCTACACAGAACATATGCAAATGCAAACAGCCCCTTCTGTGTCTGCTACAAGTTCACACCAGACACCATGCCAGCTGTTCTGTTAGTTCTGCACTTGGAGTATAAGAATATAGCTGTAACAAAGATCACTTTTTAAAAAATTATTATTAGTTTCTGACACCCCTTCAATCACAAAAAGACCATTCTGTTTTGCATCCCACCCTTCTGGTAAGCAGTCTCTACTTACGTATGAGATTTTGGCACAATGGACGAGTGCCAGCTGGCAGAACTTCCCATAGTAATGACAAGCATCTTCTCCACCAGTCAATACCAGCTGAGAACGTTGATTTACATGCCCTTTGCACTGCAGATGAAGCTGCCTGACGGGTTTTTATGGGGAAAAGATGAGAAAATCACAGATGCTCCAAGCCACACCTTTCATTGTCCCATAGGGGTGAGTTTTCTGGCATGTGCACAACTTACAGCTGGAGACAGGGCTTCCCAAAGGAGCTCAGCTGTTACTCAAGCTGTTGCTCAGAAGAGCTCTCAGCTCATCAGGCATCAAGTACTTGAGAAATCAACATTCTATGTGTAACAATCCTTCCTTTTCTTGTCCAAATTCACTTGTGCATCATTTCAAAGTTAATTTAATCTATCTGCTGAGTTTGGAGTAATTAAACTAGCATAAGGCCAAGATGAATATACAATCTCTCTCTTGATTCAGGGAACAAGACTTTATTTCAAGTGTTGCTTTCCACAGTATTAATTTGGTGCATGCTGTACAAAAGAGCCATTTCAACTGACACAGCTTGGTAAAAGTGCTGTGGCAATGCAATTACACACTTACTAATGTCACATTTTAAAGGGGGCTGCTCTGAGGTCAGTCTCTCAACATCCTGGCACTGAACCTGCATGTTTGGGCCTCCTTTCGATACCAAATAACTTAGCTGTGACTTGGTGAAGTATCCACGAGGCTCAGAAACTGATTTCTGCATACATTGTGTAGGACTGTGCTGTATGCCTTTCCAATCTTGACTCATATGGTCCACAAAGGTAAGAGTCTGGGTCCAGTTAAAATCATCAGATATGCCCAGGCACTTCACTCCTTACCTTGGAGAAAGGTGAGGGCCCAGAACATATCTTGTATGATGCAGATGGTAGGCAAGACTGGCATGGGGAAAGGAGTGGGCTAGTTTGCGTCTATGAGTCTGGACTGCTCAGTCTATCTGGACAATTTGAGTTAACACTTTGGCTTTGAGACATCTTGCTGCTGGAGTTACACCAGCGAGACTGGAATGTTGTATGAGTAATCCCAGGGTCCCTCACTGGCTAGTGGGAAGAAATAGGCATTTACATGCTGGATTCATTCTTCTTCGAACAGTGATTAAGCACACTCCAGAAGTGCCTCTTTCTCTTCACTGACCATAGAGGGACCCTAGGGTGACAACTTCAGTGCACGTATTGATAGTGTAAAAACCTACCTCTGGTGAGATGAAACTCACAACTAGTGTCAGTTCCCAGTACTTTAAAAAGAGAAAGTAGCTTACAAGAGAAAAATGCCCCATAAAATGCAAGATGAGAGTTTCCCTCTTTGTATATCTATGATAATCTTGCTAAGTGACATTTGGCAAGATGAGCAGGGAGATGCTACCACAAAGATATATTCTGAGGTTGTAGCTGAGATGGACAGAGTAAAGAAAGACAAGAAACAGAAATCTACTGACCTTTTCATTATTTAATACAAAATAAAACAGGGAGTGGGAAATAAGAAACAGCAGAATTGTGATTAATCATGAATTAGCTAGATTTGTTTCCTGCAGTGACCCATCAGGAACCTGCCATTTGGAGCTGAATCAGTCTCTAAGCTCAGGCGTAGTGACAGTCATTTCCACTGAGCTGATACTGAGCACAGTTTTCAGTCTATACATGAGAAACAAAAAACATCCTTCAGCATTGTTACTCTTCAGTGGTCTCAGAGGTATCTTTTTAGAGATAAACAGGCAGCTGCTGTTTAACTATGCTTGATCTCCATGTGAGCAAGGATTAGACACTGATTTTTGCATCTGCATCACTATTTGTGTCATTTAAAATATAAAAAAGTGTCAGCACTGTAACTCACACCCCTTAAACAAGCCCTTTGGCAGCTCTGGTGTGTTTTTCTGGTTGGAGTTTTAAGGTATATCCATCACCTGAAGGAATTTTTCAATAAATTGTCACCTTATCTTTTGCTGTTCATTAAGCATATAGTAATTTGCAAAATAGCCTTATTGTGCACCATCAGAAACCACCTCATTTGCTGTGTGAAAGGTCTGCACAAAGACATACTGCATTAGGTGAAGGAGGAGATAAATGCATTACTCTTCCATTGTCTGGATATGGTGCTATCACTGTGCCATTACCCAAGTAAGTGAACAAGCTGTGGATAAAACAGAGTGTACCTCTCCACTTTGACTGTGGCTACAGAGAAAAGCGAAGGACAGTTGCAATTGCCTTTTTGATGGCAAAGATCATGCTAGTGTGTCTTAGTGACCCAGAGAAGGCTTTTGTGGGAGGAATGTCACAACCCCGTTTCCTGGCCCCACATTGGAGTGAGACACCCCCAAATGCTGTCTCCAGGGTGCTGGGACCAGCATCGTCAGGGCCAAGCACAGAACTACAGCAGTAAAACTATAGTCAAGTGCCAGGTGGTTCAAAGGTGCCTGTAGGGTGATGCAATGAGACTGAAGTTCATCAAGGGCATATTCTTGGGCTTTGATAGTTTTCAGAAGAGCACATATGGACTTTATGAGGATCAATCTTCACCATGCCATGATGTGGCAGACTTGTTTTCTGCTGAGAAAAAGTATCATTTCTGTCATGGTTGTCATGGGAGTGATGGAAGATTGGAGAAAAGGGAAATTACTGGACACAATGGAAATTAAAAACCCAGTTCCAGCCACATCTCAAAACCAGGTTTTTATCAGGTGTTTCCAAAAGAAAACAAAGGAAGGATGTTGGCCAATGTCCTTGGAAATTGCTGCTCAAATAATAGGCAGAAATGCTTTTGGGCTTGTGTAGCTTGCTTCAAAGTTTATAAATGCTTCAGTCTGCATTTGTACATATTCCTGTGTGAATATTTCTTTGCCTAGAGTCTTAAGAATGGTTGTTTAATACAGTGTTTAACATTTGCAAAGCACTACTTGCCTGTGTGGAGAAGCAGCAACTAATAGACTTTTTTCTTGTTACAAAAGTCCACAGCCTTTAATTAGCATGGGTGTTGGAAGGAGGTCTTTCTCTAAGAAATAGGAAATAGGTGAAGAAACCAAGGAGAAAAAGTAATATATTTATGGATTTGCCTTTTCTTCCCCTTTTCTAATGTAATTAACTACTTGCTTGTTCCAATACATATGCCTGCTGTTCTTGTTGCTGTTTCTTCCCTAACAGCTCAGTTCTTTCTGGATTTCTTGTCTCTGTTTCTTCATTGGCCATCTCAGGTCGGGGAAGTTCAACTCTTTTAGCAATTCTGACCAGCTACTTGGCCTCATTCAAACAGCCTGCCATGGGATCCTATGCACCATGGTTTTGGGCACTCCCTTTTACAAATGACAACTGCACCTTTGAAAACCATTATGGCATCATGGTTCAGTTCCTTTTTAGATATCTTGTAGCTGGGGACATGACTCTAATCCACCCCACTACCCATCCCTGCCACAAGTACCTTCACTTCTTGTTTGCTAATTCCACACATTCAGCACCCTTTCTCATCACCTGGTCCTTTTAATGACCAGCATTTCCAGTTATCTATTTTCACAGGAACGTGAAGTCTACTTCAGTCCCAGTTAACTTTCATTCTTGAGCTGCAGCTTCTGTATTACAGGCTCTGTGTCTCAGGTTTCTACAGTTTGGAAAACAGCAATGCTTTGATCTTTAGATTTGCTGCAAGAATACTATAAAAGAAAATACTTAGAAGATATGGGGGCTTGGAGATAATTAAACTGATCATTGACAACTGCTCACTTCTTCTGCCTTGTGTGGAAGGTAGGTATTTCTTTCTAGTTAAGCTGATTTAACTTCTAAAAAATATATATGTAATAATTTTTCACCAGAATCAATGAAACAGAAGCCAACATTTCTGATCTGTGTAAATGACCAAGTAATTCAATTCTACCTCATGATCAAAGCATCACAATGGAAAAAAAAATTACAGGAAATACAGAATAAATCAATCTTGTGTACATGTTGACACCCACTGTAATGTGTAGGATGCTTTAAAACCTTAAGGAGGCTGCCAAAGAAAACAACAAAACTCCCAGTGTTTGACACCTGCAGGTCATGGTAGTCTTTACTCTTTCTAATTTTTAAAACAATTTTTCTTTTGTTTAAATTGAAAACTTGCTAAGGAAGAGGCATTTCAATAGCCAGAAGAAACCACCACTATTATTTTCATCTTTTGCTTATTTAAGAGATTAGAATGAAGCCAGGTTTGTTCTGAGGTAAAAACTAGTTTGATGCCATCTTAAGGGATATTCATACTGAACACCCCTAGAAGTAAGCACTTAAGCAAAACCTACCTCACAATAACCTCTGTATGGGGGCAGATTCTTAGTTCCTGCCACACTACAGTAGCTGAACCTTCTAAGACTTTAGCCTCCAATTAAGACACAAAGATACCTGCAGACACCTGGCTTCTAGGGAAGTGTCCAGAGGTATGTTGGATTACGCAGCTACTGTGTGAATGGTTCTGGAAATAACTATCTAAACCCTTAATTTATGGATCCAACTTCTCACTGACGCAAGAGATCTAGTAGACCTGCTTCTGTCCTCCCCATGAAGAAGAAATTGCCTCTGTTTAGATCCTCATTCACTCTGTCCTGTGTCTGGTTTGCCTGGAGCACTCAGTGTTCTGCAGGTGTTCAGAGGAGAAGGAATGCAACTCTGATGGTCCTATGGCATGTCAGCCTTGTTTTCCATCTATCTTTTGGGGAAGATTGAAAGACAGAAACTCATTTGACTGCCAACACATGTTTTCAAAGGGAGAACAGGGGCAGGTACAGAATGACTTAATCTTGCCACTGCGTCTTATTTATGAGAGCATTTTGTTAATTAGGATTTATTGTGGAGAGGTTAAACTCTGTTTCTGTGGTTCTGTGGTCAGTGCTGTATTCTTGGAAGACTGAAATCCTGGTCTAAAAACTGCAAAATATTTATCAAGCATCTACCACTCAGAGTCTCTAGCTGCAATAAGCTGTATATCATAATAACAGGCAATAAGGTTTGAAGTAAATCAATGAAAAACAAATATAAAAGTTACTTTCCAGAGTGGCCCATTTAACCATCCCTGGGGGAAGCTTGGACTGTTGTAGCGAATCCAGCTGAACACAGTATTCTTCAGGAGTCTAACTCGTCTGCTTTCACGGTCCTCAGAAAGCAAGAGAAAGGTAAACATTTCCAATTGAAAGTCCAACAAGTTATTGCAAAATTTTATACCGTGTACTCTAATCATTTCCAAGCACTTAATGATATTTTTCAATCTCCTTTTTGCTCTCAAAGTAGTTAAATGACTGCATGAGGATGACACCGGGGAAAAAAGGATTACTGTTATTTTGTTGTGAGGGCTCCTGCGGGATTTCGAGCGAATTGATTCAACAAAAATTACACAGAACAAATTTGCAGTGCCAATGGAGGGGAATAATAGTCTCACAGTCTGCCTGTCTGTATTATCATTATTCTTAATGGTCTGCGCTTGCATTTCTAGGATACAGTGTACCTGAAGTTGGAGGACTAGCTGTTCTTTGGGACTGAGTACATTTGGATTCAAAGCTGCATTTTTTCTGGATACAGGATACAAACCTGACACAAGTGCATGAAATGAATTTATTATCTCTCAGTATATTATTATTAAGCAGTCACAGGTGCTGCAGCTATGCCCTTTTGTGATCTTTTCCTTTCTTTTTTTCCCCAGTGTTACAGACTGCCAGCGATAACACTGAAACCCAGTCTGACTTCTAATGCACCTCTAGAGACCTACTGGATGAATTGGTTCTCTTCTGTCAACAGATTTTTTTTCTTTTGCACATCATTTATGTCTCCCATTTTCACCACAACTTTGCAATGGGTTCTTCCAGACCTCATAGTTGTCATCAGTTCTTCAAATTATTTTGCACAAGAAATGAAAACATCCATGTTGTTTACTCTGACGTATAGTTAAACAAGCACCCACTTTTTTTACTGTGCACACAATATTCTGACAATTTTCTTTAATTTTAGAAGGCTAATCTGCATTCATACTTTTTGTAGTAAGGAATACCTTTACTTCTAACAGCCAGCAAAGGAAGAAGCAAATCAAGAATGAGATCAACCTCACGTATCAGATTTCAGGTGTATCCGTGTGGTAAGAAATCTTTTGCTATCCAAAAACCATAAAAAATACACCCATTTTTTCAGAAGCGGCTATTTAAAAAAGTTAATTTATTAATTATTTCTGCAGGAAAAATACTAGACACACTACCTTCATAGAGTTTTGCCTGTCAAATATGCTAAAAATAAAGCTTCTTACCATCCATCTCTCCTCCCAGACTCTATATTTACACGCAAAAAGACTTGCCCTTACTGAATATATCTTATACACAAAGACTAGGCATGCTGCAGAAAGGAAATGTTAGAAATGGACGGTAATATTCTTATGAGGAACAGCTGAGAGAACTGGGGTTGCTAAGCCTGTAGAAAAGGAGGCTTAGGAGAAACCTTATCGCTCTCTACAGCTACCTGAATGGAGGTTGAAATGAGGCGGGTGTTGGTCTCTTCTCCCAAGTAACAAGGAATAGGACAAGAAAAAATGGCCTCAGGTTGCACCAGGGACAGTTTAGATTGGATATTAGGAAAAATGTCTCACCACAAGGGTTGTCAGTCGTTGGAAAAAGCTTCCCAGGGAAATGATGGAATCACCATCCCTAGAGGTGTTTAAAAGACGTGTGATGTGGCACTTCGGGACATGATTTAGAGGAAGACTTGGCAGTGTCTAGTTAACATTTGGACTCAGTGATCTTAAAGGTCTTTTCAAACATATATGATTCTATGATTCTAAAAATTACTCCATTTGGACTGAACTGAAGGCAGCATAAATGGTGGAATTACTGAAAGTAAAGTTTTTTTAAATCATGGATAGTCAAAATGAGGCTTCTGGAAATAATAAGGCACTGAAGAATAAGTATTTATAACTTTTGGCCCTATTACTGATGTGGCTAAACCTGCATTGAAAGCTTAATTTTGGAAAGGCATAGGTTGTTGTATATCTTCTAGTACGTAGGTTTGTACGTACTAGAGTACGTAAGTTTTCCAAGTCTCTAGCAAACACTTATGTTGGCAATTTCTTAAGAAAAAGAAAATGTAAAAAGAAGAGCTATAGCAGATATCATTCAAAAGACTAGTGAATACTCAGATTTTAAAAGATGAAGGGAAAATATTTCTTTGTACATTACATTTGCTACTTACCAAGACCACCAGACTTTTTGGTGAAATTAATCAGAAAATCTAGGTCATGTATCATTTGTGACATTAAGTAGTTGCAATTTGCAGGTGAAAGGGTGGCAGAAGGAAAAGGAATCAAAGCATACAGCTGCGATTTTAATATGAAACACAACTTCTTATGTTCTCCAGTGAATTTCACTAGCCTGCTGTCTCCTATCAAACCTCACTGTCTGTGGGCTTCTATATGCCCCTATAAACACTATCACTTTGGACATGCTGTCACTAGTTAATGTAGTCATTCTGTGACTGGCTCTCTTGTGACAGGTGCTGTTCACAATTGGTTTGTGGTAACAGGCTTCTAGGAAGGCATTCACAGCTGGGACCTGGAGGGTGACTGCTCTGAGAGTCAGCAGCTCGTAGACATCCTAACCTAACATGAGTTCACAGGTGAATGGGGTGGTGATTTTGACCACAGTGTCCATGTGTTGGTAACACAATTCTGTAGAGGTTCGTCTTCAGACAGTGTAATTAATACTATTAATTAATCAAAGAAGTTAATGAACTCAGGCTGGTCTTCCTGGTGATCTGGCCACCTAACTGAAAAAGCTAATGCTGTTCCTGTTTTTTTCTGCACTACGTGTCCATATTTCCCACTAACAAAAAAAGTTACAGTTTTATTTCCCATCAATTTCAGCTTATGTCAATCACAGCTAACAATACCCTGTGCCCCTGTGATTAGTTCAGACACATGCCCGTCTTGGCATGTTCAGTTCATTGCACAGAAACTTACAGCCTGAATTTCAGAAAGCCCAATATGTTAAACTCAGCAAGCGCTACAATTGCTCACTGCTTGCAAATTTGGGCAGTTAATGCTGCTTGGCTTCCAAAATCTTTGATATTTTGTAGAGCACTTCCTCTCTCATCTAACTTCACAAATCGTTCATGATAACTGTTAGGAAGATGAGCACATAGAATTATTTAGTAATCAGGCACATATTTAAAAAGCACTGTATCAATTTCAATGATAAAATGATAAAACTGTGTTACACTTTTCTGTCAGTTGCATAAAGAGTTGCTGCTGCTATTTAGGGCCTTGCTTTCTCTCCATATAGCATGCACCCATTACATCTGTAGCACTAATAAGCAATTTTAGCTCTTTAACTGCCTTACAGGCTGTACAGGTAGTTTGGTGCTCAGATACCTAAACAGCTTAGCCTCAGAAGCAGCCCAAGTACACTCTTCTTGTGTTGGTATTGCTCTGAAGCCGAGACATGCAGTTCCAGGTAATTCAATAGTTACTTTACAGTGGTGTCCTTCTTCTTTTATTTCCCAATTGGAAGGTCTGAGTGCAGTTCCCTTCTCTTTGGCTACTGGCTTTTGTAAGATTTTTGCTGTAGTGCTAAGGAACCACTGAGTGTTGATCTCTCCCAGACCATTCTTCAGGATAATCTTTATTGTTTACCCCTTTTACCTAAGCATTTTCCATACAGATTGCTTCTCCTCTAAAAGGTCAACACACCTTTCAGACACCCTGTTTTTTCAGGCACAGGCTTCTATTCAACAGGCATGTCAGTTCTCCTGCCTTGTTGTATAACTTGCATTTAGCTACACCCAAATGCACTTTCCTCAATGTGGGAATTTACTGAGTGACCAACATGCTCTGTTTTCCCAGTCCTTTGTGGTTTTTGACCTCCTTGCTAACTCCTGTCATGCCTTTGATTTACCAGAACTGGCTGTATATCAGCTTGCAGGTGACTGATAAAGTTGCTTAGTACCTGGGGAAATCCACGAGGAAGATATACATCACCATTCATGATCTCCTTGCTGACAGAAGCTTAAAGTCTGTCATCAAGCTAATTATTTTTCTCTCCAACCTGTGTTTCTACATTTTTGAATTACTAACTCAAATGCCATACAGTGTATGTCTATCACTGCAGCTATCTTTGATCACTAGATTTGTCATCTTATTGAAGTAAGAAATCATATTTGTTTGACAAGATTTTCATTATCCATGAAATCGTGCTGAGCAACACTAACTATATTTCTATAATTTAATTCTTTTTTAATCAAATCCTTACATTAGCTTTTCTGACATTTTAACTGCAATTTATATCAATCTGGTCTATGAAAAAATGTTCCATGGATGGAGAAAACAGGTTATCTTCTCTCATCCATCATTAGGCATGTTGTTCTGCACAGCAGTGCTCAAGGTGGTCCCAATCCGTTCATAAGAACTGAGGCATTTTGGAAAAATAGCTTAGTAATTATATGAAAAAAACCCAAACCCTTTCATCCAAAGTAGGCAAAGATAGAGGAATAATTTTTTCTGCCTTCTGAAAAAGAAGTACAGAGAATTGAACTGACAATAATTTTTATACATTCTATTTAAAAGTTGCCAAGAAGATTCTGTAATTGAATTATTAATGAGGAGTATTTATTTCTGTTTATTTATATGTACTATTATAGAACAGATTCTGGGAAGAGACTCTACTTTCATTCAAATATTTATTTTCAGAAACCAGTCCCTTTCACTAACTCTGCTTATCTGCTTTTTTCCAAAGCAAGAGCTCTGGGCATTCCCAGACCTTTTGACTGTTCCCACTTTTAAATAAAATATTGTTTTGATAAGCCAAGAGTTCTAGCATTCTATTAAATCTATCAGTTAATGCAGGAGAGCAGCTGGGGAGCAGGGTCCCTGAGCCAGCATTTGAGAGCCGGATGAGCCCCTGAGGTAGAGTGATTTGGCCATATGGGAAAGCCCACATGGCATTTTTGCTGGAGGTGGATGACGTGGCAGCTGTGTCCATTATCAGAGCTGGCTTCAGCCCCACAATTACAAACACAAACTTACACAAGGTGATGTGGTTTCTGCACTGTCATCTCTCTCCTAGGGTCCTGGTTTTGTCCAGAGGTGTGCTGAGGCTGGAGGCTGGCAAATGGTCCATCTTTGCCTAGACAATACTCACCTTAAAAGCTGAGAAGGGCTCTCCGAAATTTAGAGCCATTCCTGCCTGTGCCACAGATACTTTTTCTTTAATTCCTCCCCATCAGTGGGAGCCAACAGGTCACCACAGCATATAACAACCCTGTGCTGGTGGCATAGGCACATAAGTATGAGGTACAGGAACAGGAATGTACTTATTCAGGATAAAGTACTTTCCTGCTAAGATCTTCCTACACCCGGGTCATCACCTGTCTTGTTCCTTCCTAACTCAATGCTTTTTTCCTTTCTACAGCCAGTGAATTGTGAAAGCAGCAGAAAAGCAAGCTGGTGTTGCCCAACAGAATTGTGTCTCATCCCAGCCTGACACTGGCTAGCCAAGACCACGGGCACATTTCAGAAGGACAGGTGGGAACAACTCATTTCATCCCTCGCACAGTTGCTCTTCTGCATCCTTCTGCTTTCCCTTCTTCCCTTTTGTCCAGCTTACCAAACTTCTGCTGTCTTTGATGATCTGCCTCAGCATGCCTATCCACACCACTTTCACTAGTGCTATGCTAAGTCCGCCTTTCACAACAGGTCAGACTTGACAGGATCCTGGCTAAAATGCAGAGTGGAAAAAAAAGCAGTGATATTCAGTCCCTTTTCTGAGCACGTGCCTCAGAATTGTCATGCCAGGTTATAGATCTGGAGACTGGAGGAAGAAGCCATCATGAATGGTGAGCATTCTCATTATATGCACTACACCCACCTAATATATGATTTCCATAACAATAATTTTGCTTCCGCTGTTTTCTTAGAAGTACCTCTCTCTTTTCTTCAGGTCAACAGTAGTGACTCTCCCAATAAACATGAAAAAAGAGGATGTGGAGAATTACACACCAATGACCTTAAGAAATTATTTGAATCAAATGATGAAGTATTTAGAAAATATCTAAAAGATAAAGAAAGAATTAAGGAGGCAGTGGGGATTTGTAAGGAACAAATTGAATAAATACAATTTAATTTTACTCTGAAGCAGATAAACTGATGTTGAACTAATCTATAGAACTTCACTTTGGGAACTCCTTTGATTTGATATTTCATGACATTCTTGTAAACCAGCAAAATAAATGCGAACTGGATGAAATCACTAGATGGTGTATACAAAACATATTCTGTATTTATACTCAGAATTGGTTCAATGGCAAAATATAAAGAGGCAACAAGGTCTCTTCCAGAGGTATTTCTGCTCCGATCCTACTCAGTGATTGCACCAGTGATCCTATTCATATACTTAAAAATGACACAAAGCTGGCTTGGAAAACAGGTTTGGGGTTCAAAGTTATCTTGACAGAGTAGAGAAAGGGTATTGTCGTGGTTTAAGTCTCCAACCCCCTCATGTAGTTTTCTCACTCACTCACTCACTCCCCTGCTTTCTTCCCCCAGTCCCGGGAGGATGGGGAGGAGAATCAAAAGAATGCAACTTCCATAGGTTGAGATAAGAACAGTTTAGTAACTAAGGTATAACACAAATCACTACTGCTACCACCAGTAATAATAATGACAGAAGAACTACAAAGAAAGAGAATACAACTGCTCACCAAGCCCAACCCAGCCAGTGCACCCCCCAAGCAGCAAATCCCCCACTACCAAAAACCTGACCATGCCGTGCACCCCTAGTCCACCACCACACCCTTCCAGGTCTCTGCTCTCCATCTTCACATCCTGGACGTGACGTGCTCTGGTATGGAATAACCTCTTTGGTCAGTTTGGGTCAGGTGTTCTGTCTCTGTTTCCTCCCGGCTCCCCCTCCTCCCTGGCATAGCATGAGACTCAGAAAGTCCTTGGCCAGACAAAACACTACCAAGCAGTAACTGAAAACACTGGTGTTATCAGCGCAGTTCCAAGGCCCAAAATCAAAAACCACAGCGCTGCACCAGCTACCAAGAAGGAGAAAAATGACTGCTGCTGCTGAACCCATGACAGGTATGAAAACCAGGAGTAATTGCAAGGGAATGCTCTAAGGGATGAGCACTCAACTACATGGGCACAGCGTATTTAACAAGTAGTCAGGTTGCTGTTTTTGGAGGAGAATCCATGTGGTTGTAGTGGATCACGAGCAGAACACAACAATATTGTACTCTTAGGGAAAAGGCAAACATCGTATTATTATATATAAACACATGGGGAGCTGGCAAAACACTTAGTGTATCAGAAAGGCCTGAGAAGGGATGTCTTGTAAAGTTTTGGGCACCATGTTTCAGTGAAGCTGGGGGCCAGTTGGGGACTGTCAAAAGAGCAATGTGAGTGCATCCACGCTGTTGAACTTTTTTGCCGTCTAAAATTGGTTATAGGCAGACATCTTCTCGGCCTATGCTAACTTGTCCTGTGTGCCCTGCTGCTCTCCAAGACACTGCTAGCTGTCCCAGGCCAAACTGGGCCAGCAACTGGTTGTCATGACCTAAAGGGTTACCCAGCCTGCAGATATATAGAGATCATAACTGTGGGCTTGTAGGATTCTTTAACAGACAAGGACACAAAGGCTTTATCGCCTAAATTTCTCTAATATGGATCACCACAAATGCCACACAAAATCACCACTAGCAAGTATACACATTATTATTGAAATAAATATATATATATCAAACTATTACAAATTACTATTGACAATAATATAGTGTCAACCAATCGTACAGCAATAATCAATATTATTGCAATCAATAGCCAGAAACCAGTAACAGCAACAACTAAGTAGGTGTATATACTATTAAAGGTTACTATAAATTATCGTAATGAATCAAGCTTATCAACAATTTACCAACAGATATGCTTACAATAGATTACTTGGATAATACTGGTGTCAAGTGAATTAGATTTCAGAAGGAGCAAACAATCCCAGAGGTGGGAGGACAAATCAAACTGACCCCAAGAGTGGTCCCAGAGGGTGACCAGTAACAGAGAAAGTTTAATTTAAGATCCTGTAGGAACTTCTTGTAGGGTATTTAACCTGTTTAACAGAGGAAAAGTATGTGCAGCACACATTGTTCTCAGAGAGATTGGCTCCATTTTGGATAAAACCAAGTCCTTTTCATATCATAGAGACATAAGAGAGCACAGACATCATCAATTCCAGCAGCCAGTAGATGCTGTAAATTTTGGTGTTTCACATGTAACAGAAAATAGATGATGATGATATTGGCTGGGGTTTTTTCAGAGCAATTTTTATATTTCCACATGCTTTTCCACCTTTTCAAGTTATAAGTTGCCATTATAGTTCCTTGTTTTTGCACTTATTGATGGAATCACAGGGCATCTCTTTTTTTAGGTACTCTGGGTATACTTCAAATAGACAAGCTGTATTTTTTCAGGATGTCTCTGGTTCACAGACCTGGTTTCCAGGCTCACAGTTCCCAGGCTGGCAGGCATTTTGGCTGTCGATATATTTCAGCAGACATTTTCTCCTGTTCAGTAATTTTCCACTTCCAACCATGTTACCTCTGTGGCTGCTCACATCACTGGTCTAACACCTACTGCCCAGATATACTCTCTGATGTTGTCTGAATTATAAAAATACCCTGGTCTGACACACCTGGCATCACCATGTGAAAGAGAGCTTTTGTCTGTGCACACTGGTCAGACCTCCTGAAAAACATGCCTTCAGTTTGGGGGAGTGACCATTAGTTTGTCTTTCACCCTCCGAAGAATCTGTGGATTTTACCCCTTTAGTCAGAAATCAGTAAGAGTTTGAGTCTCACTGGTGTATACTGATACTCAGACATTTTTGTGAAGGGTTCTTAGAACATCTCCAGAGTTGACTCTTGTAGAGAACTTCGACCAAGACTAAGACTTTATATTGAAACATCTACTGTGCATTGTGAATACCAACAATAGGTCTTTTGAGGCATACCTGAGTATACTGATTTATTTGGTATTTTTTTTCTGAGTAGTCCGCTGTTATATTGAATTATTAGTTTAAAAGAGAGCTCTTTAAATTGAACTGGAGTCTGTCATATGAGAAGAGAGAGCTCTTCAGCTTTTTGTAGGACAAAATGCGGTCTCAGGGGAGCATATACAGTTAGGGTCCCCTACCTGTTGTGGGCTCTTTGCTTAGGGGTACAGGTAGGAAAGGGCTGGCTCTCCATGAAGTGTCTGTTTTCAGGAAGCTCAGAGTGCATGGTCTAAGAGAGATGGGGAATCCATCCCATTAATGTGCCAAGCAGTTTTCAAATAATGACATGATACATAGATGCTGTTTTTTGAGGAGCATCCATATGAGTCTGTTCCTTGACCACCACTCTTGTAAATGAGAAGATTTTTCATCTGAATGAGGTAGCTCTTTGCTATCTCCCCCAGGATACCTTGTGTGTCTTTTCTTCTTGTGTTGCCCAGGAAGGTACTTGGCTCTAGTTTTGCCTTCATCGCACAGAGAGACATACAGAGCCTGAGAGGTGGCTAGCACTTGCTTTTGTCAAGATGGCCTGAGCTTTGCATCTCTGCTCCCTGGGATGCTTTGGAAAATCTGGTCTAGGCCTCCAGGATCCCACAAGAGCTACCTGGGAACACAATGGAGAAAAACCACAGGACATACTGGGAGTGTTTGACCACAGTGTCTTCAGCAAGAGACTCAGCTAATCTTGCGCCCTCTCCCACATTTGGGCTGTTAAAAGAGGTTTAGGGGAGTGTTATAAAAAGAGTGCTTTGTGAAGGGATACTTCCTGAGCCAGAGATAATAACAAGACTGCTTAGTAGACTTGGATGGGCTTTCTTATTAAATAATCTTATCAGTTTCTGATTAGATCTAAATCTAAATCTCAGGCAGCCACAAGTTCATGTGATGATGTGATGTACTTTAAAGTTTTAAACATGCTACCTGAGAGTAGAATCAGTTCACCTTTACTATTTTGCTGTGAGTTCCTATTCACTTCTACATGTCATTCAGGTGGGCTGATGCCAACCTGGTGAAGTTTAACCATGACAAGTGCAAGGTCCTACACCTGGGTGGGAGCAATCCCAGGCACGCATACAGGTTGGGCAGAGAAGAGATTCAGAGCAGCCCTGCAGAGAAGGACTTGGGGGTGTTGGTTGATGAGAAAATGAACATGAGCCGGCTTCAGTGTGCGCTTGCAGCCAAGAAAGCCAACCGCATTGTGGGCTGCATCAAAAGGAGTGTGACCAGCAGGTCAAAGGAGGTGATCCTGCCCCTCTACTCTGCTCTCGTGAGACCTCACTTGGAGTATTGTGTGCAGTTCTGGTGTCCTCAACATAAAAAGGACATGGAACTGTTGGAACAAGTGCAGAGGAGGGCCACGAGGATGATCAGGGGACTGGAGCACCTCCTGTATGAAGACAGGCTGAGAAAGTTGGGGCTGTTTAGCCTGGAGAAGAGAAGGCTGCATGGAGACCTCATAGTAGCCTTACAGTATCTGAAGGGAGGCTCTAGGGATGTTGGGGAGGGTCCCTTCATGAGGGACTGTAGTGAAAGGACAAGGGGTAACGGGTTCAAACTTAAACATTGGAAGTTTAGATTGGATATAAGGAAGAAGTTCTTTATTGTAAGGGTGGTGAGGCAGTGGAATGGGCTGCCCAAGGAAGTTGTGAATGCTCCATCAGTGGCAATGTTCAAGGCCAAGCTGGGCAGAGCCTTGGGTGCATGTTTTGGCATGAGGTGTCCCTGCCCCTGGCAGGGGATTGAAACTTGATAATCTTAAGGTCCTTTCCAACCCTAACTATTCTATGATTTTATGATACATGACTGTGTACATATATACGTACATAGCCTTCTCTCTGATCCTTTTGTCTCAAAAAATGAAAATATTTTGAACTCTTTAACCTTTCCCCATATTGAAGTTATTCCATATCTTTGACTTCTCTTGCCTTTCTCTCTATTTTCTACTTTTGTTCTCTAAGAGCAAGAAAGAAACACAACAGCACATTCCATTTACTCTCTGAGCATGCTTTACACACATAAAGTGGCAGAGGGTTATTATTTTGTTATTTCTCTGTTCCATTCTTAAGAATTCTTTTTTGATGGATCCTGAGCATGGTATTGAGATTTTAATGGAATTTTCAACAATAACTTGGAGATCATTTTTCCTGCATGCTCATAGCTAATTTAGAGCCCATTGCTGTTATGCATGCTTAAGAATGGGTTTATCCATGTGCAATACTTTGTCTTTATTAGCATCTCATCTACCATTTTTTGGCCCAATCACCCAGTGTTGCGAGCCATCTGCAACTCTTCACAGTTGAATTCCATTTTATTGCTTTAAATAATTGAGCATCATTAGGAAATTTCATTACTTCTTTTTTTCAGGTGATTTATGAATGGGTGGGATAACATCAGTTCCAGCATAGGTCCTTTCAAAGAGCTACAAAGAGCAAAGGCAATCTGTTAACTTAATGATTTGATAACATGCAATGACAAAAAAGAAAAAGGTGAGCAACAGATGGTCTCTCTGCCTTTCCTGAGACATTTTTTTGCCTTTACTGGTTCTCTGGTGACTCAGATGGAAGAATATCTACAGAGGATGTCGCTGAATGTTTCTAAAGATTCCACTTTTTCCTTCTTTGACTATTACATTGTGTTACTTTTGCATAATAATTGGCCTCGCTCTGTACTAGGGCAAGATCTTGTTTTCTGCTCAATGGGTGCTACTGGTCCTTATGTTATATTGTACTTAGTCTTCTCATCATTTGATCCAGAGATATATTTTTAATTTTCATCCCATACTTTCTACTCGTAATGTCGCAGAATGACAAGTCTCTAAGTCTCATCTTCCCGTGGTATTGTCAAACAAGTGTTGCAAAATCAGTTACACTTTCACACAATGACTTTTTTGCTCCATTAGCTCCATTGCATAGGTGGGAATTTCTCTATCTCCATCACTCCCTTTTCTCCGAAATTCAGTAAAAGGCTGCATAATAAAGAACTTTTGAGAAAGAATGTGTTGATAGCCTCTTAAACAGCTAATTTGTAGTCAGCATTACTTCCCCTTTCCCAAGCCTCTTGCATTATATACAGGGGCTTTGCATTTAATCAGGGGCCCTGGTGTACTGTCAACCATATCTCAGCTTTAATGTCTGCTTTAAGACATACACATATGCAGTTCATTTCTTTTCATCAGCATCTGAGGCCAGGCTTCAGCAATTACATTTTTTTTCCCCAGGCACAATGCCACAGCAGTATATAGTCCCAGTTGCAGCATCAAGAAGTGACATGTTTCAGTAGGCCTCTAAGACCCTCCCAGCACAGAGAAGGGAATGCTTTCAATGGGAACACCTAGCCACAAAAGCATTAATTTCTCACTCTCCTCAGGGCAGCTGAAGGAGGATGGTATTTCGTCCTCCTTCTTCTTGGTCTGTGGTATTTAGAGATTAGAAATGACTGTGTATTTACAAGATGCCTGCCTGCAGGACTTCCCCCACCACACTAGATGGTGCAAAAAAAAGGTCACATTGGAGCCAGGAACTGGAATACAAGAAACAGCACAGTTTTGCACCCTGCCTCCATCACTGCTCTCCAGCTATTGCTGGTGGCTGGGTACAGGGAGGAGCAACTAGGACGCAGCAGTGAGTTGCTCCCTCCTGAGGATACAAATGGAATGGCGGCCACTGGAAACAATTAGGATTACAACAGTCATAGTTTAATTGCCTCAGTAAACATCTATAAACAGCTTGAATAAGCAGACAACCAGAATGTTAAATAGAAACTTTATATATATTTAAAATTTACACTAGATGACTGAGTATCATTTTTATTTACAGTTAAGTATGTACAACTGTGGTACAACTTGCAAACATATCACCAAATACTTGATATATACAGACCACAGTGTTTCCTTGTAATCATGACTGCAGAAGAAAAGAGAAAGAAAAAATTCCCAGGACAGCAAGGTACATGCTGACCATGGCAATCTGGCGTACTCTGCTTCCTTTGACCACCTGACCCTGCAGGCTCTGTACATGTTTCTCAGGTGAGGTGCTGCAGTGGAGAATTCATACCTCTCCCTCGTATTGGAGTCACCAGAACAATTTCAGTCCCCTCTTGACTGGCTCCTCCTGAGTCAGTGCAGTGGAAACTGCTGCAGGGAAGAAGCCTTTTTAATTTCATGCCATTCATTGCTCCTTCTGTCACAGCTTTCTAAGCATCCCATTTTCTAAGTCTTTTCTAAGTGAACTAGAGTATTGAAATTTTTGTGAAAGGCTGACTTAGCTCTGAGAACACCATTCACCGCACATCACCATGTGAGGTAGCAAAACTTATTACTAAACCTGTCAAGGAACCAGGGTATTGAACTACTGGTCAGCAAAACCCAGGGGTATGTTTTATTTAGCTGCAACAGCCTTCAGATCCAACTGTCACAACCAGTTCCTTTTGAAGAGGGCCATGGGGCCAGGAGACCTGAGGAGGAGCTGGTATTGAGCATGAACAGGATTGAAGCATTACAGAAGCTGGTATCGCACCCTGCAAACTGGATGGTTTTTAGCTGGGAAACTTTTCCAAAAGAGAGAGGGATAGTCTTGGATGTTTGACAGACTGTTCAATGGGATGTAGTCCAAAATATGAAAGGCAAGGTCAAAAAGAAAGAACTTTTTTTCTTACTTCTTCTAGCTTCTGGGAGGTGATGGGGAAAGAAGAAATTGAACCTCTGAGAGGTACACTAGACACCCTTTGATTTTGTCTGTTCTGGTTTAGCTGGCACAGATAAAAGAATTTATGCATTAAGCTCTGCTTCAAGCTCTCTGATTCCACAAACATGAACACCCACTAGGAGGAAAAAAGTAATATATATTTATGGCTTGGCAGCATGTCACAAGAGTTGGAAATTGGGTCTACCTTTTCATCTCTTGCAGGTCACTTTGAATGACAGCAAGATTTGTATCATGGTTTATATAAGCAGCTGGCAAATAAGTCCCACACAGCCACTTGCTCACTTTCTCCTGTAGGATAGGGAAAGAATCAAAAGGGTAAAAGAGAAAACTCATGGATTAAGATAAAGACAATACATAAAGCAAAAGCTGCCTGGGCATGCAAAATAAAACAAGGAATTCATTCACCACTTCCCATTAGCAGGTCACCCTCACAGTGAGAAAGTTTCCTGATGCTCAGATGGAGCAGCCTGTTTCAGTTTGTAGACATTGCCTCCGGTCCTGACACTGGGCACCTTTGTGATGAGCCTGGATTGGTCCTCTTTGTACCATCCCTTCAGCTATTTATACACATGGATGAGATTTTCCCCCTTCCCCTTGAGCCTTTTCTCCTCTAGGCTGAACAGCCTCAGCTATGGCAGGCAGCATTCAGGCATCTCCAGGAAAGCAGGGTTCCATCACATGCAACAGTGACTTGGGAAAACAAACTCCGCTCTGAGTGTCTTCTTCCTTCCTTGTTCCTCCCATAGCTTAATGTGCTAGGCATTACATCATATGACATGGAATACCCCTTTCGTCAGCTGGGGTCCCCTCCCAACTCCCTGTGCACACCCAGCTGGTGTGATGGTATAAGGAGCAGGAAAGGCCTTGGCTCTGTGTAAGTGCTGCTCAGCAATACCTAAAACATCCCTATGTTACCAACACTGTTTTCAGCACAAATCCAAGACACAGCCCCATATTCGCTGCCATGAAGAAATTTAACTCTATCCCAGCTCAAATCAGAACATCCTGGCAGACAAAACCATAGCATGACAGATTTTTGTCTAACTCCTTTCCAGCACCTCCAGACACATCAACATGGCAAATAATCAAGATAATAAGCAATAAATACCCCAATATTTATCCTGCAGTTATATGAATGACTGTTGTTCACTGTTGCTTCTCATGTCCTACTTTTCTGCACACTGTACTGGATGATATCCTTGTTTTCTGCTGATAGTAATAATTACATGCTATTAAAGTGCAGATTAAAATTTGTATTTAAATGAAATTTCTGATATCTTTGACACTAAAATAATCCTCCAGGAATTTATAGAGAGATTTGTGTAACTACTGAGAAATGCAAAATATTAGCAAGTTCTGAAAGACAATTTAGAAAAAGTAATGGAGTTTTTCTCTGTGAGGTTGAAGAAAATATTCTGCAAAGACAGGAAGGACAGATGCAGAGCATCTAATAAGCATTTCACTCATGGTAGATGAGTGATGAGGTAGCCTGAAAGGCTTGGGTATTTTGGGAGGTGGTACTAGGGCAGGTGTCATGATGATATTTATTTCTCATCTTGGGCTTTCACAAAGTGTCTTAGAAGCATGTCTTCAAAGTGTTAATTAATCTAATGTGAATTTCAGGCTTTGCGATCTATTTCAAGAGGTATGTTAAGGCATCTCTTAAGGTTTGAAGAAGATTGGATTATCATGGGAATTGAAATTTCCATGGCATAAGCAGTAGGCCAAGATTTTATGCAGGGTACTATAAATCTTAAATACAACCATGCCCTTATTAAAAAATGTCCTTGAATCTGTCAACATAACTGGTGTTTAGTGTTTTCCTCATAAAACTGCCATGCAAGAAGTTACTTGAAGGTAACCTGGAGTTTGCAGTGCTCTGATACAGCAGAGCATATGCATGCTCTGTCTCCATGGTTAAGTGTGAAGTTGATGACCCTGGTGGGAGAAGTCCAGAGTACCTCATGTTTACATCCTGGTCCCCTAGTCAAAGAACTTGTACAATAGCTGGTGTCCATACCTGACTGATGCTGCATTTGCAGCTCCCTATGGAAAGGCTCCTAGACATTTCTGTTGGTACTGACAGAATGAGGTCTTGGAATTTTCTTTGGAAAATGGTGGAACATGCTAGTTCCAGCTAGGACCTACACCTTCCTCAGGCTGCCAGAGGGCAGGTATGCTACCATCATCTGGGCAAACTAGGGGCATTGTGAGACTAAACAACTACCACAGTTATATGGAAGCATTCTAAAAATCCCAGCTTTGTGCAAAAGATATTACTGGAGTGAGGCACCAGAAAAGGCTAGGGATACAGTGTTGTCACAAGCTTGTAACGGCTGATAGACTTGTGCCCCATCAAGCATGAATGCTGCTCCCCTGCTCTTTAACCACTATCAGGGACATGTTTTTACCAAAGCACTTCCGGAAAGAAGTTTGAACCTATGATCCAAGTCTTCAGCCTTTGTTGCAGCAACACAAATAATTAGAATGGGCTTCAGTTGTACAAATGGGAGCTGTCTTGGGGTGTCTCAAGATGGTCTATTACCAATATCTGTGACTAAAATTATTCCCTTTAAGGTGCGAATTTACCATTAACACTCATCACAGGAATGACTCCTATAACAGTAAAAAATTGCAAGTTGAGAACTTTTACTTTTTTTTTTTACATCTCTAAAACCACACCACCGTGACTTAACTTACTGTTCAATCTTTCACCTTTAATGGAAAAGTGCCCTGATAAGACCCTGCATAGACAACTTGGAAAATAAAAGGATGTGGGAGAGCCAAATGCAAACAGATCTGCCAATGTGGCACTCTGCACCTCTGCCCTTCAAACACTGCCAGAGAAACACAAGAGAAACCATCAGTAGACAAGGACCATTTAGATACACCCAGGAGAAGAAACACACTCACTTCAGTATTCAAGTCAGACCCATGTTTCTCCACGTTGGAAGGTGAAGGCTATATTCATTCCAAAACAACATCTTACTCCCTCTACCTCTTTGTAAGAAAAGTCTAATGGGTTTTCAGTGTATCCTTGAAGCTGATGGACCATTCATCCCTAAAGCAAGTTAGAGGTGGTGCTGTGCTCTGCCATGTATCCAGCTCATAATCACTGCTGCACACGGGGAGAAGATGAACTTTGTCATTGGGACTATAGTGTAAATCGACTGACAAGACTGATAAATGCTTAATCAAAAAGACTAATTTACAAAGGAACTATCAAGCATGAAAATTGACATGATTCTTTTGTTTCATGTTGGTATAAAGCCAAACCCTTCCCTGACATCTGTGGATATGTAGCTCTTATGGTGCCTATGAAAGCACAGAACCAGTATTTTTCTGGTCTTTGCATTTTGTCTATACTGCGCTGATTTTAATCATAAAATTAATTGCAGCGAGAAGAATAATATTTTTGTTTTTAATCATGTGCCTTTGCTTCTTTTTGGAACCTTGTTTTAGACCCTCCTTGATGTCCTCCATATGCTGCCAACAGTTGTGTTCAGATGAGAAGCTGACCCAGTGCTCATGGAAGAGTCATAGCTAGATTAAGGTCATCAACCCCAGGGCCGACAAATCCACCACTAAACCATGTCACTAAGGGCCTCATCCACATGGTTTCAGAACACTTCCAGGGATGGTGATTCCACCACTTCCCTGGGCAGCCTGTTGCAATACCTGACCACCCTCTCGGTGAAGAAATTTTTCCTAATGTCCAATTTAAACCTCCCCTGGTGCAGCTTGAGGCTGTTAGCTCGTCTTATCACTTGTTACCTGGGATAAGAGATCAGCCACCTGAAAGTCAGCATAACAACTATGCATATTCAAATAATGTAAGGAAAATTATTTACTTAGCAGGACTGAAATCAGTGTGACTCCATGTTTTCGAAGAACAACGTGCAGCCAAGGCAAGGTAAGGAACAGCTTTAGCTTCAGTGCAGCCTCCACACTGGAGGTAATGGCAGGGGCTGCTATGCTTTGAGAAGTGTCTTGAAGTTTTAGCTCTGAAAAAGAAACTAGGGTAGCCCTGTTTTTTTCACTGACAGTAATTCTGTGTGGACAGTCAGTTTTGCAGACTTCAGCCTTCCTCTTGGATTTCTCCATCATCTTTTTCGGTTGTCTCCCTGCCCATTTCCGAGGCACAGGAACATGGCCTGCTTTTCTCGAAAAAAACCCCACCTTGCATTGCTTGAGAAGACTCTAATCATCCTTCCCTACAGTTTTCGTTTGAAGCCTTATTTTCGCATGGCATCTGGAAGAAATCTGGTCAGTGTTTTCCAGTGCTGGTGAGGGAACTGTATTGCATGTGCAGGGACTGATTTATGAAGGCTTTCTGTTACCTCTGTACTTGTATACCCAGTGTGCTCAGAGCTGGCCCTCTGATCTCCCCTCCTGGTTACCAGTCAGTGGATCACCAGCTTTGATACTCAGGATCCATACCTGCTTGTAGGTATACACTATATACAGAGCAGCAAGGTCTCGCTACAGAAAGCAAAAAGACAGTGACACATTTAATTAATAAGGTATGTTATAGAATTTTGCAATGTTAGTGTGTGTTGGTTCAGCTCCTGCTGTTTGCAGTAAAAGAAGGCTTGCTGTGTGAGCAGCAGAGTGGCATCGGTTTGTGCAGGTAGTTTTATAGAGCTGTGTTTGTGCTTTCTTATATGAAGCTGAAAAAAGACTTAGATACATCGGCAGGGTTCAGGAGACATTTTAAGATTCTTCTGCCCACTACAGCCGTGAGCTCAGAGAGGCTTGTAAAAGGGTTATATTAAACAAGATTGGATTGGACAACTAGGAAGCATTTCCTTTACATAGGGAACACTGCATTTCCAACATCAGAAATGTATCAGCTCAAATTTCTCAACTGCTGACACACCACAATTCAGCTGTAGCATTATTTTATTTCATCCTTTCTGTATAAGCTCTTTCTTTTTAGTGGAAAAGCTCTATGTATCAGGCAGACTATGTATCAGGAGAAAATAATTGCAGAGAGTTATCCTGGGCTGGTGAGACATCAGCGAGAGCACATTTTTCTGTCAACAAACTTTTTTTTTTCCCCAAACACCATATGCCATATTTCCTTTTTCAGTGCAAGAATGTATTACATAGAATCATAGAATCATAGAATAGTTAGGGTTGGAAAGGACCTTAAGATTATCTAGTTCCAACCCCCTGCCAGGGGCAGGGACACCTCACACTAAAAAATGTCACTCAAGGCACTGTCCAACACAGCCTTGAACACTGCCAGAGATGGAGCATTCACAACTTCCTTGGGCAACCCATTCCACTGCCTCACCACCCTTACAGTAAAGAATTTCTTCCTCATATCCAATCTAAACTTCCAATGTTTAAGTTTGAACCTGTTACCCCTTGTCCTATCACTACAGTCCCTCATGAAGTGTCCCTACCCAGCATCCTTGTAAGCCCCCTTCAGATACTGGAAGGCTGCTATGAGGTCTCCATGCAGCCTTCTCTTCTCCAGGCTAAACAGCCCCAACTTTCTCATCCTATCTTCATACGGGAGGTGCTTCAGTCCCCTGATCACCCTCGTGGGCCCTCCTCTGCACTTGTTCCAACAGTTCCATGTCCTTTTTATGTTGAGGACACCAGAACTGCACACAATACTCCAAGTGAGGTCTCAGGAGAGCAGAGTAGAGGGGCAGGATCACCTCCTTTGACCTGCTGGTCACAATCCTTTTGATGCAGCCCACAATGCAGCTGGCTTTCTGGGCTGCGAGCACACACTGCCAGCTCATGTTCATTTTCTCATCGACCAACACCCCAAAGTCCTTCTCTGCAGAGCTGCTCTGAATCTCTTCTCTGCCCAACCTGTATGCGTGCCTGGGATTGCTCCCACCCAGGTATAGGACCTTGCACTTGGCTTGTTTTAACTTCATCAGGTTGCCATCAGCCCACCTCACAAGTGTGTTAAGGTCCCTCTGGATGGCATTCCTTCCCTCCAGCATATCAACCGAACCACACAGCTTGGGGTCATCGGCAAACTTGCTGAGGGCGCACTCAATCCCACTGTCTATGCCACTGACAAAGATGTTGAACAAGACCCGTCCCAACACAGATCCCTGAGGGACACCACTTGTTACTGGTCTCCAGCTGGACATTGAGCCATTGAGCACAACTCTTTGCATGCAGACATCCAGCCAGTTCATTATCCACCAAGTGGTCCATCTATCATCTCCAGTTTAGACACAAGGATGTTGGACGGGATGGTGTCGAACGCTTTACATAAATGCAAGTAGATGATGTCAGCTGCCCTGCCCCTATCCATCAATTCCATAACCCCATCATAGAAGGCCACCAAATGGGTCAGGCAGGATTTCCCCTTAGTGAAGCCATGCTGGCTGTCACCAACCACCTTGTTGTTTTTCATGTGCTTTAGCATGCCTTCCAGGAAAATCTGTTCCAAGATTTTGCCAGGCATAGACCTGAAACCAGCTGGTCTGTAATTCCCTGGGGCTTCCATTCTCTCTTTCTTAAAATGGGGGTTATATTTCCCTTTTTCCAGTCATCACAAACTTCATCTGACTGCCATAATTATTTGTAGATGACCTGCTTTAATTTGAATTTTAGAGTACTTTCTAAGATCTGTGTTTCTGTGTCTGTATAAAGACTTGTTATCAGCTTTGTTCCCTTCCTACAGTGAAAGCTTCACTCTCAAGTTTTCTGGAGTCTTTCCTGGACTTTTAACAAATTCAGGATCAGACAGTACTCATAAATTCAAACTGATAAAGAAAATAATAATCTACCTAAATAGAGGCCAATATATTCTCTGCCTCTGAAGGACTAGCAGGCAGTTGAGGTTGCACAGTACTTTGCTGCGTGGGGAAAGCATAAGAGTCAGTTCTACATTGTATTAAGTCGATGGAATTGATGAAGTGGTCTTAAGGACCCTTGAGTGAGTACTAGTAAAAAAATCCTTATCCACAATTTATCAGCTCCAAATGAGAACACAGCTAATCCTTCTAATATAAATATAATAATAGAAAAGAAGCTTCATTAGCTCCATTTCCTGGTAAGGGTCTTCTTTAAGCCTGTGACAGAAAAATTAATGCAACCCAATAATTTGTGGAGCTACCAGTTAGAGATATGAAGCATTTTCTTAATGAATATCTTAATAAATGCCTGAGTCTGTGGTAGGAAACACTGAAGAAATGTATTTTCCAAGCAGGGAGTCTGTAAGATCTCCCATGCAAATGGAAATACATGTGAACTGGTAATTGATGTTAACATCAGGCACCATGTAGCAGAAACAAAGAGAAGCACAGAAAAGTAGGCAAAGACAGAATTTCTGCTGTGGAGCATTTCTGCTATCTGAAAGTAATGTAAGGCAGCATAAGGTCATTCTTCATACAACCGTATGACAAAGCTCTTCAAGAATTGCTAATGCATGCTACTATACAAAGGTACGAAACCTTCCTAAGGTTAATCAATAACCTATTTAGTAACATATTAGAAGATATGATCTAGCATTACTACTAAATGTCCCATTTACATTTTAAAGCTATTCAGATAATTTCACATATTCCAGGATTTTTTTGAAAATATCAGCAGGAGTCCATATATCTTTAAAAGTCCCAGTCTGAAAAGCTATGCAAAGATGCTTAATTATTTTTTTACTCTTTTATGTGCACAACTCAGGAGATCACTGACGTGCCAGCACAATTTGTACTAGCCTTGCTGCCTAAGCAGAAACAAACCAGACTGCGGACATGCAGAATTCATGGTCTCTGGACACTTCATCATGTGCAGTGTTATGAGAGGTCTTGCAACACTTTTCTCCACACTGCAGGTTGCCCAAGGAGTAGCAGGGACTTTGTGTAACATGCTAAGTTGGAAACAAGCAAAAAACCTGCTTATTTCATGGTATTTATTATTATAATACAGAGATCACTTGCATGAAACTGTAGTATAATAAGCAGTTTTATGTAATTATATATAACACTCTAGCTGTAACCAACAGGGTGGAAAATAATTTCAAACTTCAAATGATGTTTAGTGCAAATGTGTAAAGAGAACTTCTCCAATAAACAGTCCTTTGTTAGTTACCTATACTGTTTAAGCTTTAAATAATATTATTAGTCAAATATGGAACAAAGTGTGAGCAGCAAGATAAGTCTACATCAAACAATGCCAAGCAGGAGAAATCATCTCTAACAGCCCGCCTAATGTGGCACTGGACAGTGGTGACAGGGCTGCAGGCAGCAGTTAGTAAGAACAGAAAAAATGAGGCATTGTTTGTGCCCTTCTACTGGCCAGTATGGAGGCAGGTCAGCCAGTGAAGGGCCTTGGGCTGAGGAGAGGTGTGGTGGGACTTGGCTGGCATTAGCCATTTAAAAGTTAGACATATAGTCTATGCTGGTCATCTAGAGTTGGTCTGGGTGGTAAGGGCGCTGTGTTTCATGCCAGGGGAGCTGTCCAAACCAGGAGGCATGATTCACACTGGTGTGCCTCTCCATTCGGTGATGGTATAGAGAACATGGAAGCTCACTGAGGCTGGGTGCCTGATTTTTCAGGGCAACAGGTAGGAGAGAGGTACATCACCCCTACACCACCCCCGGGGACTATGCTCAGCTTTGTTGCTGACCTCCAGGGCCAGTAGGCCATTCATTTCTATCTGCTTTGGCTTGGACATAGGTCAGTCATAAAACGCAGATCTAAATATGTTTTGTTTTGTTTTGGTTTTTTTGTTTGCAAAATTCACTGAACAATTTGGTCAAGAAGACTTGTTCAATGGGCAGGTGTTATAATCATCCTTCTCCACCTCACAGTGTAGAGACTGGTGTCAAACCCATTACCCACTAAAAAGCAGCTCTGAGGAGATGGCAGTGTGAACAGCAATAACAAACTTTGTGACTCTGGAGCTGAAAGTGCTGACACAAAGCCTATCCACTTCAAAGCAACATACTGGATGGACCTAAGGGACTGACTTGCCATGAAAACACAGAACAGTACTTACAAAGAGATGTTCAGCATAAGGCAAGCATTTTACCATTAAGTATAATTAATTTTCACTAAGATAGATTATATCCTTTATTTCAAAAGAATCTTATGATCAGTTCTCTTTAATTCATATCCACTTATGGTAAAGCAGTCAAGCTAATCACAGAAATCATTTGAAGTAGCTATTTCCATAAACAAGCAATTAGGCCCTTTTAAAATGAGTTTTGGATGTGATTTTAATGTAAAATTAGATACAGCCTTCATGATAATCTTAGCATTAAGCAGAGTGCTATTCAGTCTCTATTCTTCAAAGATTTTACAATTGCAGTGATCAACTACTGTGAAGTGTAATGTAGACACATAAATACTCATCCATGTGGCCAGCAGTGATGGACTTTCCAAGATGGGGCTCTTTCCAAAGGGAACTCTTTCATCTCTTTTGTGGCATGACCTACACAGATGACCTAGTGTGAGGACTCAACACATCTGACTTCAAATTCAGAACTGATGTCAAGGTTCCGAATCTTTAAAGGTGGCCCATTCAATTAAACTTCAGGCTTCCTAGAAAAAGGTCTGTGACTTCGATGCGAGTTAACAACACTTGGGCTGCCTGAAGTGCGATTTGAAGATGTGCAGTGCATCTCCTTCCAGGGGTCCAACAGGATGCTGGGCTCATCTACCCCATATCCCAGCTCTCCTTTCACCCAGTTTCTTACAGCCCCAGCTGCAGGCAGGATGGCAGGCATAAAACTGTGACAGGTTTCATAGGAACAGTTAGTGGTTAGGGACAACGTGGTCTTCCCAGAGGAGGTGTGCAGGCATGCAGCTGATGCAGGGCTGCTGGCTTTTGGGGAAGCAGTGTGGCTGCGGTCTGTGCATGAGCTGTGTAGCCCACATGCAAGAAACACTGTGCAAGGGAGGGCTGCAGCAAGAGCAGCTCATCCAGCTGACCATCCATGGTGGAGACCCAGCTGCAAAGATGGCTGAACTCTCTTGTGAAGGGCATCTGTAGCTATCCAAGCTAAAATACATTTTATAGCCTTAAAACAACTTTTTTATTCCTAAATAAATATCAAATAAAAGAGGACTCAAAACAGCTGTCCCTTTATGTGCACATTTTTCAAGAGTAAAAGACAGTATTGAGATAAAGATGGTGTCATAAAAATAAGAAAAAAAGTGGAGTAAGGGTAGCACAAATATTTCGGTAAGGGGGCAGGAAAATGTCAGTTTTGAGCAATGCCATCAAAATACTTCCTTGTCTCCTTGAATTGCTGCCTTCTTTCTCTTGGAAAGGGCAATATAAGAAATCTCTAGTGATTTATTGTGAATGATGCAGGCCCATCACCTGCTGTGTTTTCCTGTGATGAAGATTATAAGATACCTCATTATCATTGTGGCACCCAGCACCAACAATGAGCCCTATAGTTAACATTCAGGGGATTGCTTACTGCTCAGATAAGCAGCACTGAACTTCTTGCCTTTAAAGAAGGCTACAAGACAGTTTTTTCCCCAACTGAATACACACTGATGGTTTTCTGCTGTTAAAAAAAGAATGTGTTTTGTCAGAAAAATGAGCAAGAAGGTATATTATTTCTGCCAAACAATGTATAGAAAAATAATCGTTCTGGTTTTTAACTAACATTCATTTCATATAGATCTTATTAGGTAAATAGAGGCTCTTCAATTTTTTTACTTGTTTAAAACAAAAATTAATTGCCTTGTATTTTATTTGTTGGTTTTTTTTTTTAATAAAAAATAAACTTGCATTCAACAAATATTTACATAAATAAAATTTGTGTTCAACAATGCAATCCCTTCTTTCCACCATATGGCATTTTTTCTTGCTCACAACTATTGTCACAGGAGAATCACACACCTTTGATTTTTCGTATTTAAACATTTCCTAAAAAACAATATTTGAAACACAATACAAATACCCCTTATAGGCAGAGCTGAGGAACCCTGAATTCTTCATCTTTCAGTATCAGAAAGTTTCTATACTTTTTGACTCTTTGCAGCTGCTTTCCATACTTGTGAGAAATTGTTCTACAGCTTAACAGCGCTGAATAATACTAAGCTAAAGCAAGAAGAGCTGAAGGCTGTGATTTATTCAGCACCTTCATCTCCCACCATGTTCAATGGGAACAAAGGGAATTCAGGAATCTCAGCACATTCAAATTCCTGATGAAGAGTAGTGTGTTGTCCTATATAATTTCTCCTGAAAAAGTATGTATATAACTCAGTATGTCCTTATTTAATATTAGTTTTCTATTTCACATTGATTCATCTCATGGTAGCTACACATTTTTCATAACCCTCAGACATGTAGTACATCTGACCTGGGATGAAGGCATAGCTGCACTGAAGTAAATAACAATACTCCTTCATTTGTAACATAGAACATCTTGACCCAGAGACCATTTTTCCCACGCCCTATAGCTGGTTGAACATAACGCAGCTGCCACATGTCAAACAGAAATGAGTAGACCAAACTCAAAGGGCTATCTGGTTCAAGAGATATTTCATATGCTTCCAGTTTTAGGGGTATCTGCGTGGAACACAACCAGAGAGCCTCCCAGGAGCCAGGCATCTCAGGAGTGCTGTTTCAAAGAGCTCCAAAATGTAGCATTTCCCAAACAACATGGTCTGAGGTACCACTGCAGCACTCTCGGTGCTAGCAGGGAGAGCCAAGCCAAGAACCAGGGTGCAGAGCCACCCCAGGGTCACAGCCAGTGGCTCCTCCCATTGACGTCTGCAAAACTTCCCAGGACTGGGCAGCAACCAAGTGTGCAGCTCTGGAGATGTCGGCCAGGGCAGGGGTTTTGTCTTGGGTACTTTGAAAACTTATCAAACACACAAAACACTGCAGACAATGCTCCAGGATGAAACAATCAGTACATCGTGGTTTTGAAACTAAGGTAGTGAGACAAAGAGCAAGAAACAAACTAAAAACCAATTACAGCTATAAATATTTAAATTTCATGATGGGATATTTCAGAAAAATTTCTTCAAAAAAGCTTCATAGCTTCCTTCCCCAACTTCAACTGCTGCATTGATTTTTTAAATTACTTTAACATGAGGGTGAAGTAGAAACAATTCCAACCTTAGATTTGCTCTTTCTATGGTATTACAAAATGAGTGCAAGTATGTGAAATACTTTCCAAAATACTTTTTGCAATGAACTTTATTTCAATGCTTTGCTTTTTTTTTTTTTTTTTTCCCCCACACAGAACCACCTAATTAGAATCATAGAATCACAGAATAGTTAGGGTTGGAAAGGATCTTTAAAATTATCAAGTTTCAATCCCCCTGCCATGGGCAGGGACACCTCACACCAAAAAATGTCACTCAAGGCACTGTCCAACACAGCCTTGAACACTGCCAGACATGGAGCATTCACAACTTCCTTGGGCAGCCCATTCCAGTGCCTCACCACCCTTACCATAAAAAATTTCTTCCTTATATCCAATCTAAACTTCCCCTGTTGAAGTTTCAACTCATTACCCCTTGTCCTATCACTACAGTCCCTCATGAAGAGGCCCTACCCAGCATCCTTGTAAGCCCCCTTCAGATACTGGAAGGCTGCTATGAGATCTCCATGCAGCCTTCTCTTCTCCAGGCTGAACAGCCCCAACTTTCTCAGCCTATCTTCATACGGGAGGTGCTCCAGTCCCCTGATCACCCTCGTGGCCCTCCTCTGCACTTGTTCCAACAGTTCCATGTCCTTTTTATGTTGAGGACACCAGAACTGCACACAATACTCCAAGTGAGGTCTCAGGAGAGCAGAGTAGAGGGGCAGGATCCCCTCCCTCGACCTGCTGGTCACACTCCTTTTGAGGCAGCCCAGGATACGGTTGGCTTTCTGGGCTGCGAGCACACACTGCCAGCTCATGTTCATTTTCTCATCAACCAACACCCCCAAGTCCTTCTCTGCAGAGCTGCTCTGAATCTCTTCTCTGCCCAACCTGTATGCTGTGCCTGGGATTGCTCCCAGCCAAGGTGTAGTACCTTGCACATATCATGGCGATACTTCATCAGGTTGCCATCAGCCCACCACACAAGTATGTTAAGGTCCCTCTGAATGACATCCCTTCCCTCCAGCGTATCAACCTGTCATGGTTTAAGCCATAAAACATGCAGTTTGCTCACTCACTCCCCCCTCTTTCTTCCCCCCACTCGGGGGGGGGGGGGGGAGGGAGAACTGGAAGAAGAATCGAAAGAATGCAACTCCCATGGGTTGAGATAAGAGCAGTCCAGTAACTAAGGTATAACACAAACCACTACTGCTACCACCAATAATAATAACGACCAGGGAAATACAAGGGAAGAGGATACAACTGCTCACACCCGACGACCGAGCCTTGAACTGAACTCTTCCGGATTCCTGCCTCCATTTTTTTCCATCCTGGGCATGATGTGCTGTGGTATGGAATACCTCTTTGGTCAGTTTGGGTCAGGTGTCCTGTCTCTGCCTCCTCCCAGTTTCCCCTCCTCCCTAGCAGAGCATGAGCTGCAGAAAGTCCTTGGTCAAACCAAACATTCTAAGCTATAACTATAAACATCGGTGTTATCAGCACTGTTCCCAGGCCGAAAGTCGAAAACACAGCACTGCATCAGCTACTAAGAAGGAGAAAAATGACTGCTGCTGCTGAACCCATGACACAACCGAATCACACAGCTTGGTGTCATCGGCAAACTTGCTGAGTGCACATTCAATCCCACTGTCCATGTCACCGACAAAGATGGTGAACAGTACCGGCCGCAACACCGATCCCTGAGGGATACCACTCGTTACTGGTCTCCAGCTGGAAATATCTTAGAGATATTAAATGGAGAGGCAGGCATCTGTCTAAGATGAAGAATGTTAATGAAAATATGCATCTCATCTGAAAGAGCTTGGTCTAAGTTGCTAAAAATTAAAAGAAGTTGTAGGTATCTTAGATTCTGATGAAAGGACTACGTTTTGCATGGAACTCCCCAAGAATATTTGACTACCAGCTCTGAAAACAGAAAAAGAAATTATATCAAGCAAATTAAGCTACTGTGAGCCAAAACCATCTTTCCTGTCCTTGGAAGAGTTGCTAGCTCTGTTAGGAAGAAAAGAGTAAAATCAATAACACTTATTTAATTCCATGGTGATGTATCTTCATTCCTTTCCTATGTTCAAAACAGCATCTTGCTCAGGGTGGCAGGGTCTGTATCAGCTTAGCCCTGAGGGAGTCACAGCAATGCACTTTTCCCCACACTCATAATTTTCTTACATTATAGCTGTGCTTTCCCCTTTCCCTCAGAAACAAAACTTCAGGAACTACTGGAGCCTTCTGTAGTGAAACAGTAATCTGTTGCTCATTACTGAACAAGAGGACGCAGATGGCGGAGGCTCCTGCTGAATTATGTAATTCTTGCTTGCCTTCAATTAAATTTTTACAACGCTGAAGAAAATATTTAGTAAAAGTATCTTAGGCCACATAAATGTTTCTTATTTTCAAATGTCATAAACAGCTCGAAATATGACCAAATTCTCTGAAATGGTCACAGACTGGGCTTCTGGTACGGTACGTGGCTTTGTGTTAAAGAGCAAGGAAAGCAGCATCCTGCTGACGATTTTAGTAAATGTGGACCTTGGGTCAGTAAATTGAAATCAATGCCATAGCTACAGTCAGCTAAGCAAGGGAATTCACCCATCACATTAGTTTTCAGGCTGATTGGGTCATGGAGGCACTCATGACTGCAGGAGGGAGTGACAGGTGTGGGGGTGCCCAGGGACAGAGGGGACACAGGGCAGGACTTCTCTTAGCAACACATCTGCAGGGTGGTGGGGACACAATCTGAGCTCATGTAGCTGCGTGTTGAGCCTCATCTGGAGGGCACTGCTCTCAAAGGTAAAATCAGTGAAAGTGTTCAGAGCTCTGCTTTTGACATTGCAGCCCTTTAGCAATCCCTGGAGACAGCAGCTCCCACCAGCATCCCTGAGCACCCACAGATGCAGGGCTGAGTGTTCTTACAATGCACACAGGGCTTTTTCTACATTCACAGAGCATGTCCAACAGAAAATTTTGCCTGTTTTCATTTTTCTTTTACCTTGGAAAGGAAAAGGATCATCATCAAAGAGGATGAGGGCCATTAAAAAGTCAATATTCTGCTACAGTGATTGGTTTATGGCCTCATTTTGCAGCAGCTTTATCACATGTGCGGCTTCATTGCCTGTCCTGTAGTCCATGCACTTTGAGAGTTTGTTATCTTCAGGACACAGTGCTCCTGCTTCCAGAATAGCTGTCACCCAGCACAGGAACTGCTTTGGAGTGAAAATCACAGAAAACCTGATTCTCCAAGTTGTTAGCCAGTTCTGGCACTGTGTGGGAAACTGGAAGGAAAAACCTGTGGACTGGAGATCAGACCTTGCATTGCTGATAGATTTTACTGAAAAACTACTGTTTTACAAAGCAGTACTGCATGAAAAATAGTGGTGCTTAATTTTCTGTTAACTGCCTGCCCTAAGCCAAACCCAACTAAAATTTTGTGGTACCCCTTAGGTGATAAGACATGCACTACATCACATCTTGAAGACAGGAAGAGCAAAATAGTAATGTTTAGAAAATACCCTGCTGCCTACTGCAAGGCGTGGCAAAAGCTCACCCATTTGAAAACTGTAAACATATTCCAACTCACATTTATTCACATTACTGCTTTCACATTGATGTGGTGCAAGATACTGCTCATTTCAGATGAGGCCACCAACATGCCCCAGTAAACTCTTTATATCTTTCATGCCATGAATTAATACTGTATTCAGAACATTAATAAATACTTGAAAAGTCTGTAAATGACCTACATTGAGCTCCTTTGTAAAAGTAATTACCTTATTTAAATGTATTTATTTTGGTGTCAAAATATATTATACCATGAACTTCTGGATGCTATTTTTCTGACAAATTCATGCACCTCTTATGGTCTTTGTCACTGCTGCTGTAAGTCTGCCTGAGTTTGGGATTGAGCAGAAAGTGATGCAGAAGCTGCAGAACCAAACTAGATTTGATCTTAAGATGCTCACTTTCCTCTCATTTAAAGATGTATATCTTGAAGCAGTGCAGCACTTCCAAGGGAGCTCCTGTAGGCTGGTGCTCGATGACCTGCTGCTCTGGAGATGCCACAGCCCGAGATGAGATGTTGAATGTTTCAACTTTAGCACAGGATAAAATGTTGGATGCTTCAAGCTCCTCTTCAAGTCTGCACACATCAGACTTCCTTATATGCACGTGTGCATGTGTGTGTGCATGCATGCATGTGTCTGCTACTCACCATCCCCACAAGGTAAAACCAAGCAGCTAATGCTAAGTACATGATGTGGTCATCCCTGACTGTGCCCTTTAGACATAGCCTTCATGGCAGACATGGTTGCCATTGATAAGGCTGAAAGTAGCCAAGGAATGGTTGGTGCTCTTGAGGGAGGTCATTCGTGTGGTGCTCCTGGCCATGCTCTGGGACCGGATGAGGAGGCGAGCTCTGCAGCAGAGCAGCTGTTTGTTGAACTGTTTCCGGAAGCTCTTGCTGAGCAAGTAGAGAGCAAATGGGTTGACACAAGAGTTAGTGAATGCCAGGACCCGAGCGCAGATGCTGGCAATGAAATGCAGCATTGAGGTGTCTACCTCTGAGTAGTGGTATGACCGGTACAAATAGATGATGTGAGTAGGGAGCCAGCAGAAAGCAAAGAGGCACACAAAGACCAGTACTGTCCTGGCCAGACGCTTACGGGATTCAATCTGGAGGAAGAAAGAGAAATGCAGATTAGCAGCTATTCCTAGCTCAGACTAGTAGCTAACTATTTTTGTCAGTGCTGCAGCTTTGGAGTTAGAGCACGGCAGGCAGCACGACCAGAGCAGGGCAACCTGGTCTACAGGTGAACACACAGTCAAGAACCCTCTTTGTCTCACCTCAACCCCTTGCCCTAAAAACAAATAATTCTGAAAATTTACTACATGAGAAGTAGCATTTCCTTTCCTGATTAGAGATAAAATTCCAGTGGCTTGCGAATTTGTAAAATCCCAGCTCCAGCAACTAAGTATGGACATCTCCTGCCATCTCGCACTCCTACCATTTTGATGCCAGCGTCAGCAATAGCTGCCCAAAGCCTAGAGAGGGATCGCAGGAAAGCACCTGAAGAGCAGCACAAAAGAATTCCAGCCACTCCAGCCAACAAGCTGACTTCATTGGGGGCCCAACCTAAATGCCTTATGTAAATGCATGGGGAATAAACAAGAGTTAGAGACATACACATGCCTGCAGAGCTATGATCTCACTTGCATCACAAACACATGGTCTTCCCTGACAAGCTCTCCAGCCACACTGCCCAAGTCACAGAAGGCAAAGTCACCTACTGGGAGAAGGAAAAACCTCCCACTATAGGAGAAGGAAAGGTTCAAAACCATGTAAGGAATCTGAAGGTGAACAACTCCATGGGGACTTACGAGATCCATCTGTAGGCCCTGAGGGTTGATAGAGGTGAATGAAGCGGCTAAGCCACTCGCCATCATATTTGAGAAGATAGCATTGAAGTGCCCGCTATTGAAAAGAGGAAACATAACCCTCATTTTTAAAAAGGGAAAAAAGAAGACACAGAGAACTACAGGACAGTCAGTCTCATCTCGGTGTCTGCTATGATCATGGAGCAGATCTCACTGGAAAATATGTTAAGGCACATGGACGATAAGGAGGTGATTGGTGACAGCCAGTAAGTTGCAACTAAAGGTAAATAATGCCTGACAGATTTGCTGGTTTTCTACAACAGGGTTATGGGTTTGGTGGATAAAGGCAGAGCAACTCATGTCATCTACCTGGACTTGTGCAAGGAATTTGACAGTGTCACACATGACATCCTTGTCTCTAAACTGGACAGACCCGATTTTGACCACTCGGTGGATAAGGAATTGGCTGGATGGCTGTATTCAATTGGCTGGATAGCTGTACTCTGATAATTGTGGGCAATGGCTCAATGTCCAAGTGGAGACCAATGATGAGTGATACTCCTCAGGGGTCAATATTGAGACCAGCACTGTTCAAACTCTTTCTCAGTCACATGGACAGTGAGATTGAGTGCACCTTCAGCAAGTCTGCTAACGACATTAAGCTGTGTGGTGCAGTTAACATGCTGGAGGGAAGGTATTCCATCCAGGGGGACCTTGACACACTTAGGAGGTAGGCTGATGCCAGCCTCATGGAGTTCAACAAGGCCAAGTGCAAGGTCCTGCACATGGGCTGGTGAATCCCAAGCACAAATACAGGCTGAGTGGGGAATGGATTGAGAGCAGCCCTGGGGAGAAAGACTTGGGGATGTTGGTTGATGAGAAGCTCAAGATGACTCAGCAATGTGTGCTTGCAGCCCGGAAAGTCAGCCATATCCTGTGATGTATCAAAAGGAGTGTGAACAGCAGGTTAAGGGAGGTGATTCTCCCCCTCCCCTCTGCTCTTGTGCGACATCACTTGGAGTAGTGTGTCCAACATAAGAAGCATGTGGACCTGTTGGTGAAAGTCCAGAGGAGACCATGAAGATGATCGAGAAGGCTGGAACACCTCTCCTAGTATGACACATTGAGACAGTTGGGGTTGTTCACCCTACAGAAGAAAAGACTCCAGGGAGACCTTAAAGCAGCCTTCCAGCACCTAAAGGAACCTACAAGAAATCTGGAGAGGGACTTTTTATAATAACATAGAGGGATAGGACAAGGGTGAACGGTTTTAAACTGCAAGAGAGTAGATTAAGATTAGATATTAGGAAGAAGTTCTTCACTATAAGGCTGGTGAGATATTGGAAAAAGTTGCTCAGAGAAGTTGTGGCTGCCCCATCCCTGGCAGTGGTTCAAGGCCATGTTGAATGGGGCTTTGAGCAACTCGGTCTAATGGAAGGTATCCCTGCCCATGTCAGAAGGGTTGGAACTGAATGATCTTTCAGGTGCCTTCCAACTGACACATTCTAGTATTCTGTGATCTGCATTAGTTATCCACATAAAATATTGACATATGCAATTTTTATGTATTAACTTATTATTATTACTATTATTGTTAGCAATTATGGTTGAGGGGTCTGTGATCTTTCACAGAGCCCAGAGCAGGACTTTCTGCCTTGGGGCTGTGTGGTGTATGAACACAAAACTGCTGCCAACAGCTCATGGCCCTTAGAGACCAAATACAGCACTTGGAGGCTGAAGGAGCTAGAGAAATGGAAAGAAGAAATTCTGTATTTGGAGAAATACAGAGGCAGTGGCGATGTGCACCCCTCAGCTGAAAGAGCTGGGGCTATGAGAAGACAAATGTAGGCGGTGAATAGATGGATGACTACCTCTCTTAGCATAATTTGAGCTTTTCCAGAGAAAGGTGCTTTTACAATGTCAGCTACCATACAGTATAACCTTCGTGCAGACAAGCCACACTTTTGTTTTACTTATGTGTACAGGCTTGGAGTCAATCCAAAGGTATTGCTCAACCGAGGGGAACTGAGGTAACCAGTACCTTGTCCTTTGTCCACCATTGTTGCATGCTAAAATAACAATGCCACTGAAAAACACATCTTTCTTCCTAATGAGAACAAGAGCAGGGGCAGAGGCTGGCCGAAAGGAGAGGACAGGCAGAGTTGTCCAGAAAGACCTGATAAAATACACTGCTCCCTGGGAGAGGTTGTGCAGCCACATGTTTGCAGGCATGGAAAGCGTAACACCAGTGACATTTTAGGGTTTCATAACGCTCTTCCCTCTGGTAATCTCTGCACCTCTTCCCAGGTGCTCCAAGGGAATTGGTTGCATCCCATTTCCTGTGTTTGATTAGAACCTGGATGGACTGAAACTGCCCCTAAACCCAGCCTTTCTGCCCTTGCTTCTGTCCTGGTGCAGCCACGGTGCCTGGCCAGGTGCCTGGGACAACTCCCCATCCTCACTCCCCTTCTGAGCTGCACGCGTAAATTAGAAACTAAGCATTTTACACAGGCTGCTCTTTCCTCAGGACAGCTGCAAGCAGGGAATAAGCAGGAGAAACCTGACAAGCCCATTTTGACTTTATTTTGTGTCCCTTTAATCACACTGACTGAAAATCAGACATTGAGCTTAGGAAGGATTGACATGTACCAGATGATAATGTCTCCAGAGAACGGCCTGAAAATTAAATCCTTTGAGAAAGGGTTCTCCTTAGCTGAACCATATATTCTCCTTAAATGTATCCTTAATTTGATATAGGGCCATTGAGGCCACATCTGCACTATAAAGAAAGGAAGCAACGCAATGAAGAAATCAATACCAGTTATCTCAGAGACCTATAGCTCCTAAATGCACTGCAGGATAGGAATGATGGACTGACAGTGCTAGACTGAAGCCTGGCCTTTTGTTTTCTTTAGAGCTCTCTCTGCAAAACCAAAGGCAGAAAGGGCTGCTTTTACTACTCACTTTATTGTCACTAATCAAAACCAAACAAAAGGGAGAAAGTGTTACACACATTTAGAAGGGAAAAAGGATAAGGATTTCTGGGATCAGACATCATTTCATGGGAAGAAAACACAACTTTCCAGCCCTGCTGTTTCACCTTAGCGCCTGAAGGTTGCATGAGATGATAGCAACAGGTCATCCTAAGGTGGAGATGTCAGCTGGGTGCAATTACATGAATAACTGTTCAGCTGAAGAATAGCTTGTGTGAGCTTAGCTTCGGCTGAAACACACCTCTGTTGTAAGGAAGAGGTAAGGTAAATAAGGTAAATAAGTTTTTTAGAAACAAGTTACCCTGCTGTTGCTTTCTTACTTGGACAGCCTAAGGCTCAGATGCATTCACATTTAAGCACTGACGCGAAATACCCAGTTGCTCATACAGAATTTGGATTTTCCCCTGGAGATTCTTCTTTTTCTCTCCAGTTGCATAGAACAGGAGCAGTCAAGAGGACGCAGTCTTCAGCAGAAAGGCTGGAGTTGGGCTAGCCAAATCCTGCTAATTCCCTTCACTTGGTTCAGGACTTGCACATTTTCAGCCACACATTTTCAACCACGGCATGAAACCCATTTGAAATGCATGGGTACCAGCTGAGCAATCCCAATTGCAAGCTCTGCAGTGGGATGGCTTGGGAAGTTTTATAAAAAAGACCCCACTCATAAATGACAGTAACAGAAGTAACTGCTTTCAAAGGTATAGAGGGACGGTTAAAAGATGGCATTACTCCAGAGCAACTGGCCTGTTTATATGAATCAAAGACTAAGGTGAAACCTGAGGCTACCAGTTATTTGACCAGAAGACTAACCAGTCTGGCTTGTAACAGAGGGCATATAACAGGTGGGTAGGTTATTCTGTCCAGCACTACTCCCCTCCAGAGACCCTAAAATATGAGGCACTTTTAAAAAGACAATTATAATGACCAACTGGCTTAAAGGAAGAAGCCAGGACTCTTCTCTTTTCCTTAGGTTGCACACCTCAAAAATCAAACCACCCACAATGCAGATAACTTCAGCGCATCTGGGGACCACACTATCCTGCTCTATCCTCCATCCTTGAGACCCTGTTCCCACCACTGTCCTCCTATGGTCTCCACTTCCTCAGTCCCCCACTAGTCTGTACTGGTTTCTCAACATGGCACAGCACCAGTGGATGAGATCTGGAGCCAAGGTGAAAGCAGCAGGCATTGCTGCTGTTGTGGAGCAGTCACACACCTCCCTGACTGACCAGGGCTACTGGCCAGGGCAAGATCCTTGAAGAAGGGGCTTCCCGTACCTTCACTCCCCCATTGCTGTGTCCCATTCACTTTTCAGTCCAGAGTATTGAATTACAGAGCCAGCTTTTCCCTTTGTGTGAAGAGGTTCTGCTTCATGGCACAAGGCTTTATCTAGGGTCCTCTCTCTAACAAAGCAACTTTGAGAAGTTTTGATCTTCTGTTGTGTCACCTATCAGGTTAATCTCTAGGCATTGTACCCTGCTCTGCCTCATTCCCTGCATCCTAGTCAATACCTTCCCAGGCCTTGGCATGGGTCTCCTTCTGCGTTTGCCATGGTAACCACCCTGCCAAAGTCTCTGAACCTAGAAACTAGAGAAGCTGCTTTAACTGTTTTAGCCCTATGTCATGTCTTGTTTCAACCATTTAAATTCTTTTACCCCACCTAATCAGATACAGTCTATCCCAGTATAAATTTCCCTGCATTCCCTCTTTACTCCCAGATTCAGAGGGAATGTGGGTTTTTGAAGAAAGTTAACTACCTGTTTCCTCACGTGCATGTTGCCTTCCACAGGGATGTTGTAAGCGCTCCGGATTAAATTCTTAGCAATGAAATAATAATATACTGAAATGACAGATAGAGGAATGATATAAAAGATGAGAAATGATGCCATTGAGTGAATTTTGGGATGCAGCCCGTCTGAATGTGGGTAAGGAGCACAGCTGATGAAGGTTTTATTAGTCCCTTTATCATGGAAAGGGTGCAGATCTGAAAACACTGCTTCAGGGATGGCAAGCAACATGGATACAATCCAGATTATAGCAGCTCTCACACAAATCTTCATCAGCGCATGGGATACTTGGATCTCCATTGGCCTTACTATAGCTTTATACCTAAAAAAAAAAATATATATATATATAAAAAATATATTGGTCTCAACACTCAAGCATTGTATTCTTGCTTCTTCCTTCCATTTAGAAAAACACGCAAAACAAAAGAAACAAAATTCTTTTTTACTCAAGACAGTGAAGCTTTTTTTCTGGTGTTTTAAACATTGATGTTTTCAATAGACATCTCATTTTAAAGCACAGCCATCTATCATGGGTCCAATCAGTTTCATGTGTATAAATTCTGAGTTCATTAAATTTGTAATTGACCGAACAAAGCACAGTGCTGCCTGACATTAATATGTATGTGTCCAAATAGATTAAGATAGGAAGCGCAATCACAGACTTCAGAAATATATAGCAGTTTACACTCCTTCACAGAATGGTGTAGAAGGAAAGTGGATAGAGATTTTTCACACATTTCATTTTGAGCTGGGAGTACACTCGCCTCCTGTGAGCCAAATCTTACCTTTTCTCAAGCTGAAAAATGCATGTTTGCATTTTTAGTTGTTATTTGGTGGTGTAGTTGGCAATTTAGAGTTGTCCATAACTCAGTGCACTCCAGCTAAGTAGGCAGAGCTGGTAACTGACTTTTTTGAGGGAAAAAAATGTCGTTATTTTCTATACTGGATATGTAGAAGATGTTTCTTGATTTGAAATTTTCTCTTTCATTATTTCAGCCTTTCAGAAAATTTACTTTAGAATCCAAGAAAATGAAAGAATCAAACTTATTTGAACCCAATGTGTGAAATGAGAGGACTGTAAAACAGAAAATCTTCCTATCTGCTGGAGCCCTGCTCTGGCAGGAGCCTACTCTCCAAGTGAATCACAATTCACAAATGCACTTAAGGAACACAGCAGAGGGAAAAACATAATTCGGAAGGTTTATTTACGGGTTTCATAAATTAATATTTAGGGTCATTATCATAACAATTACAATGTGTTGTTTCTTTCTTTCAGGATCACACTGTGCATCACCCATTTGGTTCCCCCTTGGTCACTGTCAGCTTCCTGGGGATTGATGGGTTCCTGTGTCCTAAGCTGTCCCAGACCACTTTTGGCATGGCAGGTACATTCTTATGTGTCTGCTCTGGAGTCCATTTCTAAGCTCTTATCAGGATCCTTGCTCTTTCAGCCAAATTTGTCACTGTGGCAGGAGCATAGGTAGTGAGCATAACACACTGTTCAGGGAGTATGCAGCAGGGTCCATCTCCCTGGCAGCCCAAGCCCATGCTCTCTGATACGCTGTGTGCATGATTTATTCCCCACATACTATAGCCTACATTATCATAAAGCTCAGCATCTGAGAGAGGAATCTATCAGTCCTGCACTGTTTTAATTGAGTAATTGCCTTATTTGCAGGATAAGCATGTATTCAACTTCTAATTATAAGCAATAACCTGCTCAACATACCTACTCATTCCTTCTATGCATGTATACATGTGTATCTATGTCCCTGTCTGCGTATTTTGTATGCATACACATATTTATATATGTATATTTGGTAGATATTAATGTATATATATGTATAAGTAAGTACATACATAGATTTAAATTTATTTACGTTTATTTTTATAAAGATATATCTGGACATCTCAGCATTTGCAGATCTGGGTTTCATAAAGGTTTCTTGTGTAGGTGATTGTTCCTTTAATGGACTGCAAACACCTTGCTCAGTAGTTTTCTGTTTGATCACTTACTCCTCAAGCTCGACAGCTCCTTTTTATTCTAGCTGTACAGCTGCAGCAGCCAGATGCAGTAGTTTAAGGCTTGCTTAGCATCTCTTTAACTTGCACTCTCAAACTGGGGATTCAGTGGTGTCATACTACAAAGCACAATCTTCTGGTGAAGATCATAATCTCAGGTGAAGAAAATCACAGCACTTAGATAAATATGATGTTATGACTACTGCAGTAATAAAATGGAAGAACCAGGCAAATTACTAAAACAGTGTACTGAAATAGCTTAATTTATAGCCTGATTCACCAGATATAGAGTATTCACAGAAACAATAGCTAACTGAACATCTTCAGTAAGTCCTAAGGAAGATAAATAAAAAAAGAAATTAATCACATATCAATGTATTCTTAAATTTAGTTAATTCAAAGTTATTTCTGCAGGTGTTTTTTGCATGCTTATCAACCTGGTATGTTAGCATAATTATTTCAGGGATATGCTGGAGGGAAGGGATGCCATCCAGAGGGACCTTAACACACTTGTGAGGTGGGCTGATGGCAACCTGATGAAATTTAACCGTGACAAGTGCAAGGTCCTAAACCTGGGTCAGAGCAATCCCAGGCACACATACAGGTTGGGCAGAGAAGAGATTCAGAGCAGCCCTGCAGAGAAGGACTTGGGGGTGTTGGTTGATGAGAAAATGAACATGAGCCGGCTTCAGTGTGCACTTGCAGCCCAGAAAGCCAACCGTATCCTGGGCTGCATCAAAAGGAGTGTGACCAGCAGGTCGAGGGAGGTGATCCTGCCCCTCTACTCTGCTCTCCTGAGACCTCACTTGGAGTATTGTGTGCAGTTCTGGTGTCCTCAACATAAAAAAGGACATGGAACTGTTGGTACAAGTGCAGAGGAGGCCCACGAGGGTGATCAGGGGACTGGAGCACCTCCCGTATGAAGATAGACTGAGAAAGTTGGGGCTGTTTAGCCTGGAGAAGAGAAGGCTGCATGGAGATCTCATAGCAGCCTTCCAGTATCTGAAGGGGGCTTACAAGGATGCTGGGTAGGGACACTTCATGAGGGACTGTAGTGATAGGACAAGTGGTAATGGGTTAAAATATAAACAGGGGAAGTTTAGATTGGATATAAGGAAGAAATTCTTTACTGTAAGGGTGGTGAGGCAGTGGAATGGGCTGCCCAAGGAAGTTGTGAATGCTCCATCGGTGGCAATGTTCAAGGCTGTGTTGGACAGTGCCTTGAGTGACATGTTTTAGTGTGAGGTGTCCCTGCCCATAGCATGGGGGTTGAAACCTGATGATCTTAAGGTCCTTTCCAACCCTAACTATTCTATGATTCTATGTCCTACAACAAAGGCCAAAACTTTGAAAGAAATATGTGCCTTCTGAAGATTCAATTGAATAAAAAATGATACAGTCAAGAGCTTGTGTCAACTCCAATTTCTCTCCAGTTATTAAACAATGCAGATGAGAATGACTGGGTTGCCAATCTGATTGGAAATATAGAAGAGATGCTGTCCTTGCTACAGTTCAGTCTTTGAACTCTGCTCCCCGTGTGCTTGTGAAGCAGCAACCTGACTTGTGCAGAGCAGCTCCTGAAGATCTTCTGGCCTGGATGGATGTCAGTGATCTCTGTGTCTCACAATCTCATTCAAAGAAGCCCACATGAAGAAATTACACGTGGGGCTATTTTAAGTGCAATTAATGTAATGACAGTTCATGAGGCACTGGTAGAATTCACCCTATAGGGTAATTCTCCCCTACACCAACTTTGGTGACTCCGCTGTTATCTCTTTTCTCCAGATCAGTCTCCAGGCCTTCAAGAGAGCCTGATGAGAAGCATTGCTTCAAACCGGAATGCCTGAACTCAATAACATATAATACATGATAACTTCTTAACATAATCACCAAAATTCATTGGGGTTGGGTAGGAGCCCACAGAGTACACAGCTCTCCATTGAATCCTGGAAAATATTTTATACTGGTCTCTTAGGATCTCAGTCTTGTTCATTGAATGATTCTTTCTCATGACCAAAACTACTGAAATGACCGTAAACCACTAAAATGTGACATACACCTAAAGTTTTCCTGTGGTAAATACTTTTCTCACTGAGGTTAATATGCTAGGGAAACTGCAAAACTGTCATTATCCTAGTGTTAATAATAGTGTTGCGATAGCACTACCTAATGTACTCTAAAACTTTACTATGCAAACAGTGGCTAATACCAAGCACTTAGCCCCAAAGCTGCAACTTCAAATATAATCAGAGAAGTAGCTTTAGCATGAAAAAGACAGTTACAGATGTACTTTCCAAAAACACAGTTCAAATTAAGGACCCAAACTGATGTCATATTTTCCTAGATGCAGCTTCTCTGCTAGTGCAAAATATTTTAGCAATCTTTGTGGTACTCCGCTGAACCAAGAAAATACACACCAGCTAAAGTTCAAACAGGCTTTGCCTTCAAAGCCATATTGCCTACATGTTTCTAAGCACAGAGATAACAAGGGTTGCAAATTTGCTCTCACACTGGGAGAGAAAGGACCTTATTCTGAAGGCTGCTGCCTCGTTGCATCCCTCGTGTTTTTTCTTGTCATCTTCAGCCACTTATCTGTGCCTACTACAACAGCCACAAAAATTAAACTAAAACAACTAAAGCATGTGAGGAAAATCAGACATTTTTCTTGGATTTTAAATTAATTTAGCTCCATATGTATTACTGCTTATTTGGGTTTTTTTTTTTTTAGGGATGTAACTTTACGCTCTGTGAGAAAGTTGGTGCAGTAGTCAGCCTTCACTTGCTTTCCTCTTTTATGATTGCTGTTCCCCCTTCCCTTATGTCAGAAATTAAAACTAATGTAATGGCCCATACGACAGCTTTCATTGTATATCTAGTAGATATGTGTTGCAAAAACAGAGGCATGCTTAAGCTGGGAAATACCACCTTCTGCAGTGTCTTCATGAGTGGTAGGTCAGCAGATATTAATTTCAGCCAAAATAATTTGCGTCCTCCGTAATAACTGCAGTTGCTGCCAGTGGCAATGGGAAAGAAATACCCCTCCCTCATGGCAGTGAATGTAGCTCCTCATACAGGTAAGTGGGTATCAAAGATGTTCCTGCTGTCTGAATATGACAGCAAATATTGTATAGTAGCTATGTGCCAGGCACTATATCCCTCTCATCTATTGAATCTGACTTAAAAAGATACATTAAGTTGCTTTCATAACTCTCCCTTCCTTACTTTTTCAGCAGTAGGAGCATAGCAAGAGAAAACGGCTGAAAGAGGCTCTGCCACAGAGTACTTCCCTTTTTTATCACAGTCCTTCTATGCACACCTACATTCCTGCTGCTGAAAATCACACTTGCAAGAAATATAAAAAGAGAAAAAAAATCCTCCCCATCCTTGCTTCAGGGCAATGGGACACTGCCCCTCCAAAATGATTTTCAGGAGTACTTAAGTTTCAAGGGAAGTTTCCTCCAAATAATATCATCCATTCCTATGTCTTACACTGTTTACATAAAAAGATCCTGGGCCTCACTCCTGAATTTGTATAATGGTTGGAAAAAACAAGTGCTCTAGAACCTGCTCAAACAACATCTCAGAAGGCTTGCCTGCCCTTGCTTCACTACCAGCCCCGCTGTTTAGATTGCATGAGGCTGGTGGAAGGATTTGCCACGTTGCTGCTTCCTGGTTTTCTCTCTGACGTGAGAAATCCACTTGCAAACTTTTGAACCTGTTTAAACCGAGCTGGATTTTGAAAATTTGGGCTAATGTGAACCTGAAACTGGAAAAAAAAAAAAAAAAAAAAAAAAGAAGTAGGGATTAGTTGGCATGAACTGATGCCTTGCAAAAATAGTCATGTCAATTTCTGTGAAGTGAAAACTCTGAGTTCTTCCCAGCTCTAGAAAATGAGTTCCTGAAATTGCCACGACTTTCTGCTGTAATGATGAATGAACTGCCTCTCAGTCAGCACATCCCCACATTTCATCTGTTCCCACCTGTAACCAAAAGAGTGTGAAAAGATGTGCAATTCACACTTCCTCAGATCCCCAGCCATTTGTTCCCGTTTGTAAGCTTAATGCGTGCACATTGATCTGGTCTTGGCCAATGAATAGACCGAACAAAAATCTTCTCATTAGAACTTTATAATTATCTTCTAATAGTATCACATTATTGTTTTGCCCTGGACTGACTCAATTGCCATGCAAAAAAAGCCTCAAGCAACAGAAAAAAAGTTGATGCTGTGCAAACACTACATAAATGAAGCATGTGGAGCCTTGTTGAGTGTGCAGCTCCATGTGGAAAGCAAAGAAAAAGTCTTACTAAATATCTGAAGACATTTATGAGAAATGCAGTGTCTCAAACTTTTCTTATTGTTTCCACCATGAATGTCATGAATATTTATAGCTCTGAAGACAATTCAGTAAATCGAGAAAATTGCTAGACTGTCTAACCCATCAACACATTCTGACAATCTATTCTGGGTCTATCTGCTTTCTGCATACTTAGTTAAGATTATCATTATTACGCATGATTCTTGGGTGAACATCTGTTATTAAAATCTTTTACTTTGTGCATATGGGCACAAAGACATCTCTAATGGGCTAGTCTTACATACATTGGCAGGTACTGCCTACTTTATCTCTCTTATAATTAATTAACATTTAAATGGAAAGAAAAATGAAGCACTGATGGAAGTTCTCATTTTTGAAGCATGTGTTCAGATTTCAGACTGCATACCTGCATACTGCTAAATCATTCTGGAATCTGGACAAATGGGTATTTCAGTCCTAGAATGACTAAGGTCAAAATTGAGACAACATTTTAGAGACCATTGAACTGCACTATGCACTGGGGAAGGACAGCCTAGGTAGCAACTATTTCATAGTTAAGGTGCTATTCCTAATCATGACCATCCAGAGCACAAAATATTTTGGAAACTAACTATACATATGGACAACAAAATATATAAGGGTCACTTCAGGAAGTAGTGGAAGTCCCACTCACCATGCTTTCCTTATTGGAAAGACCCCCTTTCCACCCTTTATTCTCTGTAGGTGATTAAAGGAAAGTCTCTGAATGAAACCCTGATCCCAAGTCAAAGATTTCAGTGGGGCCAGCCCTGTAGTTTGTTGCAATCCTTGCAAATGGATGTGCCTGCTCATGCAATGGGGCACAAGGTCACATGCTGGTGGAGCAGCTTTCTGGTACTGAGATTGCAATGTGATGTGCATCCAGAGAGGAGCTAGGAGGGCTAGTGATAGCACCTGGTCCTTAAGAAAAGGGAAGGAACAAGCCTTTCCATCCAAGGCTTTGCTGTCTCAGCCTAAGTCTTCAGGGTTGTCCATGGCATGGAACAGTCTCTCTGCATGCCTGAGGACTGAACTCTTACCAGGGCAACTAAAGCTAGGGTCTCAGATCCCCCATCTCACTAGAAAATCAGCCTTATTTCTTCTGAAAGCACCACTTTTAGTGAATAAAAACAGCATCACTGATTAAGCTAAACACATGGCATAATTGCTGGATATCTCACAGAGCCAGTTATAGAAATTCATTGGAGTTTCTAAAAATGGCAGTTTCTCAACCCAAAACACCCGGCCTGTGATGTGCAATAAATCAATATTGTACCTTGTTCTGACAGAAAGTTCATCATTGGCCTAAAAATTAGCAGTTTCATAACCTATAATAGCTGTATTGTGCTTATCTTAATTTTGTGGAAAAACAATACATATATATGGATGGAGCTTCAGCCTTAAGTTAAAAGCAGCTGTCAGATCAACTGACTGGGAATATAAATGTAAAGGGGGCAGTGCTAAATATACATTAGTAGCTGACACCCAGCCTCCTCCCTTGTCTCTCCTATCTTTCCCTAAATAAACTGTTCAGGGCAAAAAGCTGCCCTGAACAAGAGAAAATGAGGAGTCATGCTAAAGCCTCAAAGAAGTAATAAAAGAAAATCAATATATAACAGATGGGAAAAAAAGCAAAAGTAAATGACAGCAAATATCAAGTTTGAAAATGTCAGTGACTGATAAGAGAAGGCAGAGGAGCCAACAAATTATCAAAGGTTGCTGTGTAACAGAAAACCAAGCATTTTCAAATACATCAGAAACAAAAAAACCCAGTATGTCAGGCATACACGTAAATGGTGAAGATATGAACAATGATGAGACAAAATGAAAAGCAATGACTATTTGTCTTCAAGACCAAGCGTGAAGGGGGTATCTAGACCATGCATGCAGTACTATAGATGTAGAAGAAAACTCATCAGCTGTGTTGATGAAGAAGATGTGAGCCAACATCTGCTAACAAGAAACAGTTTCACACCATAAGGCCTGAATAATTTACACCTAGGATTATTAAAGGAACCATCTGGGCAACAACTGCTGTTAATTTTATTTACAAATCTTGAAAAAGTAGAGAAATTCTCCAGAAGTGGAGAACTGGCTCTAAAGTTGTGAAGTTCAGAAAGCTGGAAGGTGTGCCCACAAAAACTGCCAGCATTTGGGTTGCCCAAGGCCAGTTGTAGATAGAATAATGGAGGGGTTAATTCTACTAACAGATTATAACTAATATGTTGTCACAATGCTGTATATGATGTAAAAGGATGTGGGCCATTCTGGTGTGCAAGGGAGGCACAGCCTGCATGGGCACATTGGCACGGATGACTATGCATATAAATACGCACGTATGCCAGGGTACATGTGGTCATCCCTCCCCTATCCGCTCCTATGCCTCTCCAATGGAACAGAAGTTAAAATTAGCAGTCCTGGACTGGGAAGGGGGGCCGTTCCAGGTGGGTACCCTGAGCCACATGGCCTCCCCTCCATGTCCTCAAACATGTTGGTAAAATGGAACAGTGTGTGAAGCCATTTCTAGCTTGGTCCTTGGAACCTGCAATGCTATTTATTGCTTATATCAGCTGCCTTGGGCAGGCTATAAAACCTTTGCTGGGAAAGTTTGCAGATGACACAGTAGCTGACCAGACTAAAAAGATTGTAGAGTCATTGGGATAAATGGCTGTAGTCTGACAGAAGCCATTTTTACTCATCCAGGTCTGAAACAGTGTATCTAGGACCCAAGTGAGTAGATTATGTGATCTTTCAAGGAAAGAGGAGACCAAGAGAAGACATTGGAGCACCACCTCTGCACCTGACAAAATGAGACATCCTGTGCCATTCTCACCATGTCATGGCTTTAGTGTAATCAGTACCTGAGCTAGTTAGCATAAAGCTAAGTCAGTTATATGATGCTTAAGTCCTTTCTGTGGTTTCAGTAAACATAGCTGACATAAGTGACTAACACCTTCACATGGACTTGCGGATGCATGTTCAGGTCAAATAATCTAGTGCTATCCTTGACTGCTCTTATCATACAATCATAGAATGGTTTGAGTTGGTCAGGATCTTAAAAATCATCTAGTTCCAACCCCCTGTCACAGGCAAGGACACCTTTCACTAGACTAAGTTGCTTAAAGCCCCGTCCAGCCTGGCCTTGAACACTGCCAAGGATGGGGCAGCCACAGCTTTGCTGGGCAGCCACAGCTTTGCTGGACAGCCTGTTCCAGTGCCTCACCACCTTCAGAATGAAGAATTTCTTCCCTATATCCAGCTAAAATCTACCCTCTTTCACTTTAAAACCATTGCCCCTTGTCCTGTCACTACAGGAATTGGTAAAAAGTCCCTCTTGGTCATTCTTATAATCCGCTTTAAGCATTGAAAGGTCATAATAATGTCTCCCTGGAGCCTTCTCTTCCTCAGGCTGAACAACCCCAACCCACTCAGCCTTTTTGTTATGCTGTTGGTTAGATTATTATGCAGTGGTTATAGGTCAGACAATTTTCAACTTGAAATATAAGCTCTAAGCAGTGACGATAACAGGGTGCCAGAGACACATGATGGGGTCAGGGTGATCTGTGCACCTTTAGTGTGAATACTTGCAAAGTTGCCTAGTGTCACTGAAAAGATCTGTTTTAAGCCAAATCCTGCGACATATTCAGCAGCCTCTGTGTACAGGCAAGAGACACTGCTGAATTAGATGGCTAGAGCAGTTAGTGCTAGTCCTGCATCTGTATCTCTGGTTTTCCTCAGTCAGTGGACATCTGAATCTCATGCTTCAGAGCTGTCTGCAGGTGTGAAGAAACTTTTTTCCTCTGAGTGTGCTGTGGTACTGTTTTCTGTCCTGCCTTCCCTCAGAGCTGCAGAGACTGGCCATATCTGGAGGGCAGGCAAGGAAAGGATGGGCAGAGCTCTGACAGCACTTCTCCCTTTGATGCTCTACAGTCTTCTGCAGTCTGGTTAAACTGATCTGATCCAACTGGCATCAGGAAGGGAGTTCTCTCCAGGAAAGGAGAAACCTTCCCATCAGGAAGGGACTCCAACTTTCTGCCTTTCTCTTTCTTTCAATAGCAATTGGTTTGCTGCTAGGACACCTTCTTGCATCCTTAGCTCTGTGAGGTCACACACAGCAGGCAGTGTTGGGGGAAATTGAAGAGTCTGCTACAGGCAGGAGCTTGGCCATGATCTCATGGTCCATGGTGTCCTACATGGTATGGGGTCAGGTGGGCATGTGGGCACAGAACTGGTGAGAAAGAAGGTGAGAGGACTTTGCAGGGCTAGCAGTGGAGTTTCTTTTCAAAATAAAAGGAAAACAGGTTATTGTAAGGGTTGTCCAAGAGCAAGCATCTACTGCATGTTTCACACTGCATACAGGACAAGCTGTGCATGCTTCTTTTTTCATGTCAACTCCATTCTACTTTCTTAGCCAGGCTGTTGTCCACATCTGAGCACTAATTAGTAAACACATGAACCAATGGGACCACCATGCAGATGTTGATGTGCCAGCCCACCGTGTTCAGTCTTCACACACAGCTGACAAATTCTTTGCCACCAGTTGCTCTCCTTATTAACAGTGTCTACAGCACCTTGACCATGAGACCATGACAATTGATGGAGGTTTTTAGGTTTTACTGAAATGTAAACAGTAGTTAATCCAACTTTTCTTCCTTTTGATTGCTTAAATATTGACAGTCTCCAACACATTAGCACTGACTCTAACCTCAGATTTGCGCACTGATCCCACCGCTATAAATGGGAGCTCTAATGTTCCTGATTATAGAAGCTCCATATATTATGTTTTGGCCATCTGCTCTGGCTAATCAAGATATTCAGAAAGTTTGTGCTGTTTGATCTGTTTCTCTTGGTACAGATGATGCAGAAGCTGATGAAATGAGAGCTAAAACCCTGAGCATTTAGAGTTTTTATCTTATATTGACACAGTGGCCAGCAACACAGGATCTAAGACTATACATCAGCTGAAAGTGATACGTGTATCTTTCTCTGCAAGTACCCTGTGCCATCAGTACAGGAGAAGCAGTGGCATAGACAACCTGCCAGCAGCAAACGATGAGGATAGGCTGCCCGGTGCCTCAGAGAAAGGGAAGGCTTTGGGCTGGGGTCCAAAGTCCTTCCGGTTTTCTTTTCTGGCTTGGAAGGACTGATGCTCTGGCTGGGATCACATCAGTGGATCCAAAATGTACATGTGGGGGAACCATTCTGCCGATTCACATTGGCTGGCCTAGAGGCTGCCTTAGTTCAGAGAGTGGTTTTCTCAGCCACCCTCTCAAAATCTTCCTGAGGCTGCACAGTAAATTACAGCGCAAGTAAATTGAGCCAAAATAGTGCCTTAGTGACCTGAAGGGATTTCATGAATGCTGTGACTAGACCGCTGAGAATAAACTTTGGACCTGACACTTTACTGATGGTTTTAAAAAAAAGTGTCACTCAGTAAATCAACTCAATGGAAATCCAGTTTGGCCTTCCATAGCTTCATTTCAGCGTGGTATGCTTCCCTTAATCCCCTAGTGGAAACATAACCTAGTCATTGTAAAATAAAACAAAATAGCTGACAAGTAGATATTACTCTTCCTCTGGTACTGTATGTAATATTAACAGTAGGGGCTGGAGACATCCAAATCACAGAAGAGATGAGTCCACTTAACGAAGTTTTTTTGCATATTTAAAAATATCCTTCTAGAAATTCTGGATTTGTTTCTTTCCTTCCACCATTAGTTTTTGGGAGAAAGGGTTTTTTGAAGCTTTTCTTTCTTAGATAAACAGTCATATGAGTCCAGAGGAACATCAGAAGTTGCGGCTTTGACCCACTCCAAGGGACACAGCATAGCTGGATCCCTGCATTCATCCCTAAACCCAAGCATTAAGGTTAACATTTCCAAAGTTAATATCCTCATTTCAGGTCTCCCACATAATTGCAATTCCTGCTACCTGCAGCTGATCTTACCAAGTAAGCCACCTAACCTCACGTGTAGTGTCACCCCATGCATCTCTCTACACTCTCTCTCTCAGCACAGGACAGCAGGCAGCTCTGGCTGGCAAGTATTGCTGCAGTTTTCCAGCACTAAAATAAAGATAATCCAAGGTGCTTAGAGTAAAGATGCTGCTTGTAACCTCCACTTACACTTTACACTTACTCTGCTGTGTGCTTGTAAAAACAGGATTTCTTCAGGAAGGTTTTACTGTATGAGCACTTGGATATTTTGATTTTTTACTGTGTCAGCAAAACAGCGGGGGGTATGATCAGTGCTTGACAGCTTGGGTAATTCAAATGCAAATGTATAAACCCTGTCAGTCAAGGGAGAAAAAGGCAATTAAATAAAGACATCTCCCATGACAAGGGCAATTAAATGGTCTGCTTTTCCTCTTACTGTGCAAAGATTTTCCTTTATTTCCTGTCACTTGCTGAGCCAGCTTTGGCTTTTATGCCTAGGCTAGCAGCCCAGGTGTCACTGCTCTCACAGGTACTCTTATCCCCTTTCCCCTTGCACCAAGGAGGAGGAGGGCAGGCCAGCAGGAAAACACAAACTCCTTCTTTGCTGGGATGAGCTGAGCAATAGCTGAAGAAATCACTGCCTTGACAGAGCAGAGCAGCACAGCAGACAGATGTCCTTCCCCTGCCAACCTCATTTACAGTCCTTCTAAAACACACAAACACACACCCATCAACTGCTTGTTTCCTTGCTCTTGTAAACTCAGTCCTCCTGCCTTATCGCTTATGGAAGGTGCCCTTAAGCACATCATAGGCCTTAACCCTCTCCTGTCTGCTCTGCGAGTTTGCCAAGCTTGCAGGAAAATGGGTCTCGCTGACAGCTCCCACTGCTTCTGTGAATGCAGCTAGACAGATACAAGTACCATGCAGCCAGTGGAGTAGTTCCACAGAAAATACATTTCTAATATTAACTCTTTTTTGCTCTTTCTTGCACATTTTTGGACAATTTAACTTTGACCTGTTGCAAGTCTGATGATTGTACACAGAGTCAACCTAGTCACCTGGGAATTCTTTGGCTATGCCCTACCTAACCAAAGTTATGCAGGCATTCTCATCTGTGTCTATATGCACTGCAGAGCACCTTGCAGGCTTGGAGGCTTCCACTGCAGGGAAGAGCTGAGATCAGCAGTTTGCCCCTCTGATTCTCTTTGAGAAAAGCTTGTAAGTGAGCAGCCAATCCTCTGGACAACCACTAGGTCTTAGCGAGTGAAACCACTGAGCAGCTTTAGGTGCTCTGTGTTGGATGTTGGCACTTAGCTGAGTGCTTGCAGTCATGAGCAGATGACGGATTCGGTATTATTAAGTCCTGCTTAACACATGGGGAAGTAGAAATGGGGGGTATAAAAGTATAACACTAGAAAGTATACTGCTGCAACCATGACGTGAATGGTGCAAAAATCTACTAAAACTAGGCCTCTTGTTTTCAGAAGGTGATCCAAAGCAACAGATTTGTACAATTGTCGTAGCACATTGCATATGTGCCTCACTGCTCTCTCACATACTGTATTTACCCATCACACCTACCTACTGCCTTTCATCTTGTGGTCCCATCTTTGGAAATGACCAATGTTGCATCACACACCAATGCTTTCTTTAAATAGCAGATTTCTGACCCCTGCAATGCAAGGTCTCTCTAGGCATTACTACGATACCTTCAGTAATGCCAGCAGTTGTTCCCACTCACTTTTGATGGTTCCCACCCACCTCATACGGTGGTTTATCTTGTCTCCTCTGGAGGCATCTCTTTCCATACTCTAGGAGACACTTTGCTGACTATCCTGGGGCAGCTCCTCACCTCAGACAACAAAAGCCAAGTGAGATGTACCATGCCTGAGCAGTGTTACCTGCTGGACTCCCAAGTCGTTATGTTACCCTTTTCTCACTGACATGTCACTGTCTTCTGCAGGTGTTTCCCTGCAGGGCTGAGCTGCCACTCACACATGGTGCAATGCCATATCTGATCTTGGATATGGTTGTCTAAGACAACAGCCAGTGCCAAGCTCAGCATCTCCCTAACCCAGAGACCACAGCAGCATGTGAAGGGCTGCTGGTCCCTTCACAGACTCAGGCAGGTATCACCATGCTGGTTGCAGTCAACTTGCATCCTGGAAGATTTCTCTGTACATTTTAAGTTCATTTCCCTGGTGACATGATTAATACTGGGGCCTAGAGTTCACAGTGACAGTTTTAAAAAAATAAACATAGGCTAACAGGCTGTGAGCTGACAAAATACAGACTGCATTATTTTGTGACAAAATTATCCCAGCACTGCAGTTAATATACCAAACCAGAAAGTTCAGCAAACTTAATAGGAAAGGGCCACTTGTGGTTCAGTGCACAGTATTTAAGATTCACAGATCTAATGAAGGTAAACGTTCTATTATTATCTCCTTCTGTAATAGACGAGATGCATTAGAAGAGGGCAAAATGATATCTTGAAAATGGGGACATAAAGTCTTCTCCCACACGCATGCCTCTCTCCCTTATAGCCAAGTGGCTTCGAGAAGTGTGGTAATATTTGATCACCAGTGCAGCACAATGGTTAACAGGATCCAGATAAAGCTGAAGTTCAGAATTTAGTTACCAAATCTGAAGCTTGCCACAACTGCTGTTTTCTGCTCTCTTAGCTCACTTCAGACAAAAAACTCTATCGATGTGCTGCACAGTATAAGCATTTGCAATGTTTATGTGGCACGTGATCAGAAAGCAACAAATCTCTTTATTTTAATCTTCTTTATGATGCATTTTTCTTTCCCTGACACACCTTAAAACAATTGATATTACAGCTTTGGAAAGCTGAGTTTCCTGGAGAAATACTTACTATTTTCCTAACATTTTCTTTGAGCAGCCAGGGGGGAACCAGCCACCACATGAAACTCTGGAATAAAAGTGTAGATGGTCCTTTACTAGGGCATTTGTGCAGGTTTTGTATTTTCTCAACATTTTTAGAGCAAATTGTTTGAAGACTTTTGTCTACATATAGATATGTTTGTCATCTGTTGTTTGGGCAGAGAGTGCTATTTTCATAAGTACCCTGACACGGAGGAATTACTAAACATATTGACTAGCCTGTCTCTGAAACATTATGGAGTCATCTGCTTTTATTAAGACCACATACTGTATATTGAAATATGTGTATGAACTACCTTGGAAATTGAACAATATAGTCTGATGTTTTATAGTAGGTTAGGAGGGGAGACACAGACTGGCATGCAAGGAACTACTTAAAGCAAACCCAGTTTCATTTCTTAGTGACCAAGAAATATGACCCCCAGCTCCTTTTTGGGCAAAACAAAACTGAAATAAGTTTTCTTATTGGAAATCCTAGTACTTCTATGAGTCTTTATAACTTCAGCATGATTAGAATGTATTCCTTAATCCCTTTCTGAAGCATCCAAATCAGAAACAAAATATCCTCCATTCTATGATGTACATAGGAGTTTCTGTATAAAACAACAGCCTAATAAAAGCAGTTTAATAAATATTTAAAACCTTTTCAGAAAGGTAGACTTCATCCTTCTAAATAGCATTCAAATTTAAATGTCTTTTGAATTTAAATCTGAATGCTTTGAGAGTTTTCTAAAGCCTCACAGAAGTCTAAAATAGAGCTGGCTTATTAGAAGCAGCTCATTTGTTAAAGTCAAGCTTAGATTCACATATTCTAAAATAGCATAGCTACATGTTATTTTTATCAAACAGTTTTGGAAGACAAAATTTCCTAACCAACAACACAGATCAGTTTTCATTGGATAAGGGGTCAATGGTTTAATCAAGGGAAATATACTGTCTATAGCGAACTGAGATTCCTGGCTTCGGGCATCCTCATTTGGATATTTAGAATATATTTCATGAAATATTGCCTCTTGTAATTAGCCCTAAGGAAGCAAGCCACTAGAAAGAACTGATTCTAACTGCGCTTTAAACTGCTGCCACAGTACCTTCACACTTCATGAAATATGGTTCAGTTATCTTTTTGACAAATTTGAACATGCTAGCTTTCAACAGAGCTTCATTAATGGTATTTTCTTTCCCTGGTCTTTAGCTTGATTTGCTCTTGTTTTTATCTTAATTAAGCTAGACTGTTAACTAAACTGCACAAGCATTTAGTTTAGCCTAGAAAAAGTATTTGCTGTTCAGCCTGCATCCTCCTCAAGTTGTATGCTCATAACAGAAATTAAATGAAGTTCTTTTCCCTCATTAGGTTAAAAATGTGCTTGTTACCTGATAATATGCATTTCTAATAATGTATTTTATGGACTTGTCATTATGCAGACTTCTTTTAAGGGCTACAGCAGCCAGCTTACCTGTCAGCTGAGAGAGCAGTAAGAGTAAAGACTGACACCCCCACAGAGGTGAGCTGTATGAAGGGGATAAGCTTGCATCCAGTTCTGCCGAACAGCCACTCATCAGCAAGGTACCTGCTGGCATCCACAGGCACACAAGTCACTAACAGCAGCAGGTCTCCCAGAGCCAGACTGGAGATGAACAAGTTAGGGACATTTCTCATAGATTTCACAGTACAGAAGATCTTAATCAAAGTGATATTGCCAATAAGGCCTATCAAAATGATGATCCCATAGATCGTGGGGATGGCATAGAGGAACGCTGGGTAGAGCCAGTCATCACCAAAGAGGGAGAGGTTTGCACTGTGGTTGACAGAAAGGTTGTAATGAATGAAGTTATCTATTTCTAGGTCTAGCAGAAGGCACTCTTCAGATGCCATTGTCCTATGTTGCTCTTCTCAGAAGACAGCTTTCTTCTCTGGAAATGATCCAGTAAATTTCTGGCTGTAATTTTCCTTCTGCTTGTTGGCTTTAAACAGTCAGAAGACTCTAAAAGTCATATCACTTTGTGACAGATCTTGACAATAAACAAACCAAAAAACAGCTGCAGTTTGCACAACAGTACTGTTTCCATGAGGTGAAAGGAGAACACCTTTTAGCATAGTTTGAATCCTGAAACTTGCCTTTTGATTTGTCTTGCTGTCAGGTGTTCCTCAGCTCTGGGAGGCCATTTATCAAATTCAAAGACCAGTAAGTGGGAGGCATTTTCACAGGGGAGGCTTGCTAAATTCTCAGCTCCAGGACTGCTGGGCAGAACCAAGTCCGAAACAAGGGAATTACAAAAAGCAAGAACTTTTGATAGTTGTTGTCACGCTGCATTGCCAATCTCTCCCTCTTCCAGCACCTGTGCTTGCCAGCTGGATTTAAAGTGAGGAAAAAGCAGGGTTCCGCTGACAGCTCGGATCCTATAGGCGGGATCTTCTGGACGTCAGTTCTTCCCCTGCTTCCCAGGATGAGAACAGGCTTATTGAAATGACTGCGATAATTCCAGGCGACAGCCGGAGAATGCCAGCCACCTACCGGAGAGTCTAATCACTGCCGGGGAGCACGGGGATAGAAAACACGCCAGAATCACCGTTAACTCTTTAGATCGTAAAAAGGGAAATCATAATTAAAAAATCTGCTCGGTTATAGCTCCTGAGGTGAAGTGCACTGCTTCCCTCCCCCCCCACCAAAAAAGAAAAAAAAAAAAAAAAAGAAAGGAAATAACTAGTTCATACTGCAAATAATGTGATCATAAAAGCAATAGCACCTTCTTAACTAAGAGCACACATACTTTGCACTCCGGTTTGCACTCTGGAATTCAATTGTTCCAATGAAAGAGAATAATTATATGGAGCCAAGTTCACCCCCCACCCACCCAGTGCAAATTAACTAAGTAAAGCCAATCAAGATAAAATCAGCATTATAATTAAGGAAGGCAAATGAGTTTTAGCGCTATGCACCTGCAGCTGACCAGGGAAGTCTGAACTCTGCACACCTTTTTTTTTTTAATGGTTTAATTTGGGGGCAGAATAACAGGGGGCAAAGTTTACCATTCAATGTGATCTTTTCTCCGTATGAGGTACTCATCACACTGGCATCTATAGGTAATGCATACTGAGATGCAGGAGAGAGAGACTTGCTTGGCTTTTAACAGTCTGAAAATGATCTTTCTTAGAGCTTAATTAAGATATAACTATTACTGATGCCTGACTTCTTTATAACAAGCTATTCACTATTATATACAAGGACTTTGCAGAGAAATACAGTTAATTTGTAAACAAGCCCTCAGAATTAAATGAAGCTGTAATTTACACCTCCCCTTGCAACTGCTCATTTTTGCAGGCAAAAGAATGTTTTACCAACTGCTAGAGCTACTTGGAAGCGAGGGGGGAGATGATTCAAATCAGGGATTAAACTATGCTCATTGGTTTCTAGATAAAGGAAGCATTTCAGGACACGATTTGGAAAAATCCCCAGGCACTTGGGAGCCATGTCCCAGGGTGGGATTCTGAGCAGGAGACTTCAGTAGCTGTTTTTCTGCCTCATTCCTATGACCCAGGTCAGTGTTTTCAGCTGCTTTGCGGCTGTTCACTCTAAGTCAACAAAGGACTTATGTGTACCCTTAACTTTAAGTAGGGCTACTTAGATACTTTTTTCAAGCCAGACACCCAAGAGAATGCTGTTCTGAGAGCTCTAGGGAACAGAGGAGAAGCCAAATTTTCTGGTATTCATTTCAGACAAAAGCCTAGTTTTAAAAATAACCCTGAGATTGACACAGTTAAAAGCAGAGGACTCAGAGCTACTGCACACACTCTGATCAGTGCAAGCAGGCGAAAGCGCTTCTGCAGGTCAGGGCCAGCCCTGTGTGAGGCTGCCTGGTTGGGTAGAAGCCAGACAGAGACAGCACCATGTTTGGCACAGCAGGACGTACCAGAGGCATGGAGAGGCATCATGTAGCTACTGAAGCAGCTGAGGCACATCAGGGTGTGGGAAACCTCTCCAGAACTTCCCACAGGATGCTTGGGAGTCTGGTGAGAGGGGGTGCATGACAAAGGGAAGCATGCTTCCCTCTCTTTACTTTCCAAGGTTTGCGATAGAGCAGAAAGGACATAGCTGGAAGAGAGAGAGAGAAGTGGGAGCAGAAGTGTAATCCTGATGGAATCCTGTGCCCAGAAGCCTGGTTGGTGGTTGGCAGTGACCTTCTCTGAGTGGGAGCTGGGACCAGAGACGTCCCATTGTCACTTCCCATTCAAATGACTTGGTGATTCTGGGTTTCTGGAACTCGCCAGCTCAAAGACATAACAGCTCTAGCTCTCATTACGAGCATTTATTTTTCCACATGGACAACAAAATGGTCTGTTTGCCAAAACCCCTCTAATAGAACCACTACAGCATCATACAACACCATTCAAACTTTTCTGTACTGAAATCTCTTGTACTGCTACACAGTGAACTATGTGGGGTGAGAAAGGCAAGGAAATGCTGGAACCACTTCTTATCTTTCAGCAGACAGTGGTGTTGGTCACTCTTCTTTTGAGGTGAATGTAGGCATATCACCTTATCCCAGGTGTCTCCATCAGTGACAGATGACTCTCATGAACATCTGGGAAAACCCACTTTGCCTTCACCTTTGCCAGGCTGATATTTCATGCCAGGAAGCACTTCAAGTCCCTATCTACAGCTCTCTAATTTTTGGTTTTGACAAACCGAGGCTTCAAGTGTTAGGGCCTTCTGGCCACAGAGAATGAGAAATGGAAAAGACAAATGCAGAAAAGGAGATAAAAATAACAACAAAACCCCCTAACAAACGGAACCTTGAAGCACGAAATTTAGTTTAGATTATGAAAACATTCATTATTTATGTCAGACATAATGGGCTGTTTCAGGTTTTATTTGCGATTGCCTAGGCTGCAGTTGTTCCCCAGAACTAACTTAGAAATGTTAAGGATGTTTCCCAGGGGTGATTTTGTCTTGTCATAAATTGCATATGAGAGGTTTTGTTTATTATATATGGTGTACCTTTTTCATTATGTCACTCTAACATTTATCTTCCCTGAGCAGGCAAAATGTCCAGGGCATTTTTATGAGTGTGGCCCCCACTGCTGTAGTGTTCATTTCAAGCTCCCACGCCTCTCTCCAAAGGAAGGTAAGCATCAATACCCATATTTCACCTCTGGAGTAACCTTCATGCACACACAGAAAAGAAGTGACTGGCGTAAAGTTACTTAACAGGCTGTTGGCAGAGTTGTGAATAGAATAATGTAGGTCTTCTGAGCCTGGTCCTGCATTATAATGGTTTTCCACTGGACTATGAGAGATTCCACAGATACTTTCAATAGATGCTCTTTTTTTCAGCTCTCAACCTCTATCCAGCATATAAATGACAGCTACAAAGAGACAATCTTCTTAATTATGCACAATGGGGTATATTTGGAAAAGAGGTCAGTGAGTAAAATTTTCAAAAGCAGTTAAACCGATTTGAAAGGTAATGAAATTTAAGCTCATGAGCTCACCACCCAGAAACGAAGCCAGAGTTTCAAATAAATGCTGTCTGCAGAGAAAAATACATGAGGACCCATTTTTCAAAGGCACTTGGAGAGATGCAGCTGCCACAGTGACAGCTACAGGCGGATTTCCAAAGGGCCCAAACACTCAGTGTTCTGGGGTCTTTTAAAAGGCACTAATCATTTATTCTACATATCTAAATGGACTTCTTTCAAAAATTTAGTGCAACAGAGGAGTTCTGAGCCCCTGTGAGGTCCCATGGGACATGCTCTGGTGATGGGCACCAGAGGACACTGCTTGTGGCCACCTGCAGACTCTGAGGCTGCCTGAGGCTGGCACAGCCACTGCCTTGGAGGGCAGGAGCACGCTGGCTGCACCAGGGCAGGCAGCCCATGCAGCATCCTCCATACCAGGCACCTCCAACACCAAGGGGACAGAGGGAATGATGGCAATCATCTCCCAGAGAGTATGGCTCTTTGACAAGGGTGTCCTTTTTGCTACCTTGACACGACAAGAATTTTGTTTGCCTCTTGTATACATCCTCAGACAAGATGGACAAACTCCCTTCCACAGCCAAGTATCAGGAGAGGAGTCCCTGTGCTCAGGGCTCTGCTGTTTCCTGATAATTGGATTACTGGGGCAGGAGCCAGTGAACAAGGGATTACTCCCTGATGAGCTTGCAAAGTGTAACGTCTGGTGATATACGAAATATTCTGGCCCTGCTGACTTACCAAATATCCTCCTGCAAACTGCTCATGTCCCAGAGGAGTCAAAGTGGTGGAAAACATCCCACCTATTATCACTTCAAGCAAATTCTTCATTTTTACTGCTTTCCCCCATGCCTTCTTATATCCCACTCCATGTCTCAGTTCACTACTCTGTTTCAGCCACCAAAGTTAACAATAACAGTTCACAACAGAATAATTTTCTAATCCAGTCCATTCCAGGGATGTGATTTGCATCAGATCTTTACAGACGGTTGATTACATTACTTTTTTCTCGTACCTGCATGACTGGAGGTCAGAGGGGCTGTGGAGGGAACTGAATATAATTCACAGTGTAAAAGGTAAAAGTCCCCTGAGTGAATACTATGTGCTGGTTTCTTGCATGTGTAAAAATGGAAATGAAGCATTGTCTAATTTTCTCCTTTGTCACACAGCTTTACTGATGCACAGCCTGTACTACAAATGAAGATGCAGGCTACACAGTGTGAAGCACTTCCACTGTGCCTTTGAAAATAGCTTTTTCATCCTAAATTGGACAACTCCTTCAGTTTGTTATTGAACTTTGTAAATCTCCTACTCACTCCCAACATCTCGTCATGACACACAGACATCAAAAACTGACACAGCTGGAAGGGATGTCTGAACTTCATAGCACCTAGGATGCGTGCTCACAGAGAAGGACGTATTTGAAGGAGACACCATGCAGATATTTATTTACAGGAATCTCCTGCCAGGCTTGAAGAATAACACAACCATAATGGCATCTGAAAACGCAGCAAGTGAGAGAATAAGGTTGTATAATGAGCCAGTTAGGACCAAGGAACCAGCCTGCACCTGGCAAAAAAGGGATGAAAAGGGGCCTGAGAATTGAGAAAGCTGCCTGCGTGGGATGTTCTCAAGGAGGGGACATTTGGAACAGATGCATAAAGAGAGCTGGTGTGACCTGATTGCAAGGAAAAGGAACTTAGCAGCAGCCCTCCGTGCAAATCAGAGGAGCAACACTGCATATTTTGAGAGCAAAGAATTCTGTAGTAAGCAAGATATGAGAGAGTGGATATCTGAGCAAGAAACCTTAGTTATAAAAGGGATAAGCTACATCCTACATGCTTTGTACAGAACCCCCCTGCAAGACAGATAGACCTGATGATGCAGTGAGAGGAACAAGTAGAAAGTAGGTTTGTAACCATGCTGAGCACCTGCTGGCAACTGATCATTCCCAAGGAAATATTGCAGGGCAAGATTCTCATTCTGATAGGTGGGGGCAAAGCCACAGAGATTTAAGAGTCTTCTGCATGAACAGAAGACGTAAGTTTGTGGATGGGGACTCAGAGGGGCAAAGAAGGGTACAAAGAGAAGAACTTTCTAATATCGCACACACAGCTAAGAAGAGATGAAAAGAAGCCATTAAAGGTCCTGCAGAAGGTTCTTCATTAGAAAAAGAGAGGGCAGCTGAAGAAATGAGGGGAAGCCAAGATTTTGGTTGAAGCATATAATCAAATATATCATCCTAACTAACTACCTGGCTAAGGAAGGTGAGGCTAGTGCCATAGTTCTTCTGCATGCCATGGGCCAGGAGGGAAGATTTTATCTTCTTAAATCAGCACCTACAGATGCCCTGGTAGCATATATACATGTAGCATACCTACAGCAATGCTGATGTTTTCACCCCAGTTTCACTCCCTTCCCTTCTACATCCCAGTAACCTCCTGTGGGCTGCTGGGGCTGGATCATTTTTCCTCTTTTAGTGTTGTCGCTGACAAGTAACTGGTGCAATAAATTATTGCTGAATGCATGTTATTTTCTCCCTTTTATAAAGAAAGATATATTGAAGATGTACTTTTTTTTTCCATCTTATTCGTCATGGGAGAGGAAAATTCCCCACCTAACAGAGCAGACAAAAATGGAGATTTTGTTATTATGAATAATAAAAATTGTACTCTGGGAGGTGGAAACAAATGAAACAACACAGCATCAAATACATATTGTAGAGAAAAGAAATGGTAAGACTCATTGTCAACAAGGCTGTTTAGTCTTTTTTTCTAAACAAGTGACATCCATAGCTGGTATAACTTACCAATAAATGTATTGGAGAAACATGACAATGTAATATTATCATTTACCATCTTTGTATTGCTCTTGAGGGATCTTTCAGAAAAAAGAAAAAAACACATAATATAGAGGCATTCAGTAACAATAATTCTGAACAAATTGGTTTTGTCTAACTCCAGTATTTGATTTGCTTTTTGTTATCTTCTTTCACATAAAAAAGAGAGCAAATCTCAGATAAGAGCTATGATTTGCCTTCTAAGCTACTAGGGAGGACAGCTGCAGTAGTTACAAGAGGGAGCAGAAGCACCCAAGCTCCCTGTGATGCTCTGGTTTAAGCCCTATGTGAATCCCAGCATCAACCTTGCACCTCTGTCGTGGTTTGAGCCCAGCCGGCAACCCAGAACCACGCAGCTGCTCACTCACTCCCCTCCTTCTCTCCCCGCTAACGGAGGGATGGGAAGGAGAATCGAAAGAATGCAACTCCCATGGTCTGAGATAAGAACAATCCTGTAACTAAGGTAGAACACAAACTACTGCTGCTACCACCAATAATAATAATGATAAGGGAAATAACAAGGGAACAGAATACAACCGCTCATCACCTGCCGACCGATACCCAGCCTGACCCAGCACTGATCTAGCCCTTCCAGATAACTGCCCCCAGTTTATATACTGGGCATGACATGCTGTGGTATGGAATACCTCTTTGGCTAGTTTGGGTCAGGTGTCCTGTCTCTGCTTCCTCTTGACTTCCCCTCCTCCCTGATAGAACATGAAACTCAGAAAGTCCTTGATCAGAGTAAATATTACTGCGCAACAAGTAAAAACATGGGTGTTATCAGCGCTGTTCCCAGGCTGAAAGTCAAAAGCACAGCACTTCACCACTTACTAAGAAGGAAAAAACCGACTGCTACTGCTGAACCCAGGACAACCTTTCATCCCAGGCCTCCATCCTTGCAGCGTGTCACAGTAGTTTCTCACAGGAGCAGAGGAACCCCAAAGGTGACTGCACATCCCCTTGCTAGAGGTGGTAGGATAGAGAGATGGCTTCCCCTGCCCTGGCGCAGCTTTTGGCAGGATATGCGTCTTCTAAAGGAGGAAAAGGTACTGGAGAGCAGGGCTGGGAGTTAATCACTAGTCCTTCTCAATCTTGATCAGGACAGGATCGGCTGGTAATCTGTAGCTTTTAGCATTTTTGGATGGAATACATACGTTGTCTCATGCTAGTTATGAAACTAATTTTGTGATACCAAAACCATGGGTATTATCATCTATACCTCCAGAAGTCATCTGTAGGCTGATCATAAAGACATATGACCACCATTGGCCCAGACCCACAGAAATACCCCACATTTAGTAAGTCCTATTGTGATCATTGGGAGTGAAGTACCTAAATGCTTTGTGAGTCCAGCCATCCGCAGCTGAATTCTGAATCAGTGGTTATAGATCAACAGAACTGATAAAACATGGATTAAATTTTAAATTATGATCTCTGGATGTTATTGACATTTTTGTGCTAATTGACATATTGACATATCCAAAGCTTACATTCTGTGATGAACATTCATATTTCATTTATAAAGACAAGATATGAGCCCTGGGCTCTGCCAATGTGCTAACCAATACATCACTGTCAAGAATACCCCAGGATCATCAGAAGGTTACAGCCTTTCAAAACTCATTCCTGGGCTAGAGGAGAGAGTTGATGTTTGATGTAATCATCACCTCAGTGATATCAGAAAGAATTCCATAGCTCTGCTCATCAGTGAAGTTTACATTGACTGCTAGAGATGCCATAAGCTTAAGAATCTTGAATATTTGGAAAAAAATTTGGAAGTCAGAATTTGCTATTACCATTATCAGATCTTCTAATTAAATAGACATAAAGGCAAAGAAAAGGAACTACAGTTTCAGAAAAATACAGATTGCTGTGGTAGAAACCACAGTTTTTACTTATATGCAGGTTTCCTGAATGAAATCTCAGCTTCCCATCATTAGCTGGGATACCTCAGCCTTTTTTTTCAACACAATGACAATTGACAATACACTCAAAACAGTCAATTTTAGTGTTCTCCAATAAATTTAAATTAATTGATTTCAGTTAAAGTGAATAATTAATTCTGTTTCCTGTTTTGTTACAATACTGAATGAAAATTTTATTTACAGAGCTGGCTGTCATAAAATTCTCTTGTAAGCTAAATTTTACAGCATCCTTCAGGGTGTCTCAAATCACTGACTTGGATAAAAGGAAGGCAGACTAACATCATCTACCTGGACTTGTGCAAGGGATTTGACACTGTCCTACATGACATCCTTGTCTCTTAACTGGAGAGGCATGGATTTGATGGATGGGCCATTTGGTGAATTGGCTGAGTGGCTGTACACAAGCCATTGTTCTGGTCAATGGATTGATGCTGAAGCAGAGACAAGTGACAAGTGATGTTCCTCGGGGGTCGATATTGGGACCAGCATTGTTTAACGTTTTTCCTGGTGACATGGACAGTGGGATTGAGTGCACCCTCAGCAAGTTTGCTAATGACATTAAGCTGTGTGGTGCAGTTAACATGCTGGAGGGAAGGGATGCCATCCAGAGGGACCTTGGCACGCTTGAGAGATGGGCTGATGCCTATGTCATGGAGTTCAACAAGACCAAGTGCAAGGTCCTGCACATGGGTTGATGATTCCCAAGCACAAATACAGGCTGTGCAGACACAGCATTGAGAGCAGCCCTGGGGAAAAAGACTTGGGGATGTTGGTTGATGAGAAGCTCAAGACAACCCAGCAACGTGAGCTTGCAATAAAGGAAGCCAATATCCTTTGCTGCATCAAAAGGAGTGTGACTAGCAGGTCAAGGGGGGTGATTCTCCCCCTCTACTCTTCTTTTGTGAGATCCCACCTGGGAATTTTTACAAGGCATGTAGTCATAGGGCAAGGGAAAATAGTTTTAAACTGAAAGAGGCTAGATTTAGATTAGATATTAGGAAGAAATTCTTTACTATGGTGAGGCACTGGAACAGGCTGCCAAGAGCAGCAATGTCTGCCCCATCCCTGGCAGTGTTCAAGGCCAAATTGGACGGGGCTTTAGATAATCCCAGTCTAGTGGAAGGTGTCTGTGCCCATGGCAGGGGTGTCAGAACTAGATGATCTGTAAGGTCCCTTCTAAGCCAAACCATTCTATAATCTTATGACTTCACAAGAAAAAACACTTTTGCACAGTGGAAAATATAGCTGGATCCATAAAAAACAATAGGTCTGTAAATTACTGTTCTATGTAGCAGAGGACTAATGGGGAATATATTTTTATGCGGTTTTTTAGAATATATGCTGAATGAAACCTTTTTATTCTGTTCAGGAAAATGGAGGATTCCAGTTCAAACCAAACCAAAATTAAAAACTTACTTAGGAGTTTCTTGGTGAGAAATTTGGTTTTTGCATTTTCAGTCAGAAATATATTCTTACAAAAAACACCAAGACCACAGTAGTGTGCCCAGGACATCATGCTGTCCTTGTCCCTGCTGTAGACTGCACAGTCACTATTCTGCTGCTTAAGTCCAAGAAGATTAAAACTCAAATAAATAAAGTTAAAACATCATCAATTGGAAAAAAAATTAAACCAGATAATGCAAAAGAAAGAAACACACTCTTTGATTGTGTGGTAGCTTATTTAAATGTACTTTGCAACAGACCACTGTTTTACTAGTTTATGAACAGTTGAAGGAAATATTTGATAACTGTACCATATCATAATCATAGAATCATATAAGATGAGTGGATCTGACAGCAAAAATGTCAAAGAAATTTGCAGCTAAACATCTGCTGGTTTCAGTGGGCTCCATCGACAAATGAAGACCACAAGGTGATAGGAAATTATAGGGAATTTGTGACTTTGTAATTTAAAACTTTAGGAAGTTATTTTGTTAAAACAAAATAAAGTAAAATTTGGAGGTTATGATCAGGTGAACAGCTGATCAAAAGTTAGGTACCTATACTGAACCAGGTTCTCAATTTAATAAAGTGTTCAGTAGTCACAGCATAGAGATAAGCTACCAGCAGGCTGGTGGATGAAATTATTTCACTTGTCTGTGTGTGCTTTCTTTTATGTAAGGCCCAATTCAATAGCTCCCTGAGAGAAGACTTTGAGGACATCTGAGGCTTTAACTCTTCTCTCAATGAGCAAGAACATTTCCTCCAACATCATGCTGAGAAGAAAGAGAAAGAAGGATGAGGAAAAAGCAGCACACCCATGACGCAGTGTGAGCTGGTGTGAGGATGGGAGCAAACACCTGAGGACTGGGACTGAGTTGGACTTCCTTATACCAGAGCCTCTTCTGAAGGTTTCCCCATGTGAAATTGTACCTTACTTCAGGCTCAGTGGTTTCAACTGAAGGGCAGACTCTCCTAGAGGTAGGCAGGGCTATTTGGCCAAGGAGATGCATCTAGAGAAGTACTTCTGTATAAAATACTTCTGAAAATATATGGGTTGACAGATATTCAGAATGGTCTTGTGATCTCTAAGCATCTAATGTATGGTGGGGGAACACATGAAGAAAAGGGGAAAATCAGTCATTCTCAACAAAAATTAGATTAGCTACAACGAAGACAGAGGGAAGATGAAGGCTTTGAAACAGAATTAAAAGGCTGAAACAACAGAGCTTTTACACCCAGAATAGATACTGCATCAGAAGGGAACCTGAAAGTGTGAAATCCATCAAGATTTGTCTTATTTGGAGCATGAGTTTGCTTGCAATGAGAGAGAGAGCTGATTCTGATATCATGCTGATTTTCTAATGGCATGACTTCCCTGAGCACAGTGGTTTGCTGTCTTGATTTACCACAAAAAAAGCATATAACAGTGTTCAGCAAATTAAATTCTGCATTTATAGCAACTGCAGAGAGAGGCAGGATTAAGATGCAGGACTATGCATGCACTTGGAAAAGTTATCCCTGAATCAGGAGAAGAAATCTTACCACTCTTTGTAAAAAAGAAGGGTGCAGTGTGCAATTCCCACTCCATCTACAGAGAATTCATTTATAAACATGTTCTTAAACTTCAGTGGGAAATCAGATTGCAAAAGGTTTGTAAAGGGTGTACCAATGGATATGATTTACCAAGACCTCAATTCACTTATGTCATTCAACTCATATATAACTCTTCTCCAGCCACAGCTTCCTACACTGGATGTTAACTGTATGAAATAAGAGATATGGGAGAACCCTGGAGTTTACAACTGTGGCTGTAATGTCTCACTGTGAATTCCACAGAGAAAAAACCTTTCAGAAAGATGCATAAGCACTCAGCTAGAATTAAACTGAACCCTGTATAAAACATAATCTGTATTCATGTATGTAATGACAGCTCTCAACACCTATTTCTAAGTCTTGGCAAGGTAAAGTCCCATCTTTTTTAACTGAATTAACAAATTATTGGTTTTCTGGGCACCCAGACAAAAGGGTGGAAAATAAATGACTTTTTGAATCATTTCCTCAGCATAGCACTGTGCTTCAGCAAACATCCTATTCATAGAAATCCCAATTAAGTGGCTTCTGATACAAGTATAACTATTGCTTTTTCTGCATTTCATGGAACTAATCATGTTATCTGTCAGACTGCAACATTACAAGAGGCAGGAATTCAAGTACAAAGTGAATGTGCCTGGAAGTTCAGTGAAACTTTGAATAAAGGAAAAGATAAAAGCATCTGACAAATGCTTTGAGGATTCTCTACTAAGAAATGACTTTATGCAATCATTCAGCCAGAGCTGTATTTGGGGCACCTTGCTTTGATCTCTTTACTTGGGACATGTGCACATAGGACATTTATTTAATTTGGGGTGTTTTGATCCATCATGCAATCTACTTATAAGCATACCTCTAGTCTACTTGTGTAATTTATCTGGATACAATATGCTGCACTAGAAAATGCAAAAGAACTGTTAATAGCTGCCAGTAAATTTGTGCACACAAAGATTGATTCCAGCTGAATTAAACTAATTTGATCATATTATGCTCCTGTATGCTCAGAAGATGTATGTCACTTTTAGAAAAACTTCACTTTTCAGCAGTGGGGCAGGAGCTACAACATTAATACTTACTTAGACAACACAGGGCTCCCATGTAGTATGAAATATGCATTTTTTTTCACTCAAATGTCAAATACAAAGTAAACTCCTTAAGTACCTTATGATCATTAGTAGTTACCTTGCTAGCTGAATTCCTTCTCAAATTATATCTGACCCTTACATTGAAAGCTGGGATGGAAGAAAGCCAAGGAAATTTCCCATCCGGAGTAGATACCATCATGACCATGGTATTTCCAAAGAGTCACAAGTGAGTAGACTGAACAATAAAGATACAATCATGTTTGTATAGCAAAAAAGACAATTCTCCAATTTATTCCCAGATCCAAGTCCACTGATTGCCCATGCTGCACAAAATATGACCCCATGGCTGAACCAATTAGTTTCCTCACAAACAAAACCAGGGACCACTCTCAGCAGTCAGTGAGTAAGTTTGATCAGCAAGGGTGAGACCCTATGAACACTGACAGTCAGAAACCACTTCCCAGACCAGGAGCATTTAGTGGTGCCGATCATAGAATCATAGAATAGTTAGGGTTGAAAAAGATTTTAAGATCATCTAGTTCCACACCACACACCCCCCCGCCAAGCATAGGGACACCTCGCACTAAACTAGATAACACTAGAAAAGCAAAAAATGATCTTGCACACTCATGAGTGGCACACTATCAACTGTAATACTCATTGTCCCAAAACGGTTGTGTGTCTTTTGTTAAAATTAAATCAGCTGCAGAAATTCTTGACTGACATGTATTCAAATGGCAGTGTTTGGTCTGGCTCATATGCAGCTGGAGCTAAGTTATTCACTGCTTTTAAGGCAAAGGAGTTAAAATTTTATGCAATATGAACATTTTGTGAACTATATGAAGAATATTCAGGTGCTCAGCTTTTACCCAACAAATCCGACAGGAAAGACAAGAACTTCAGCAGGCATTTATTTTGCAAAAGTATTGTCAAGAAGTGTACAGAATAGCCACTCTTGGAAAAATAAATGTCCTGGTAGGGTATTTGACACAAGGAAGAAAGCTCTCAGAAGAGCCTGAATTATCAACATCTGTAACACATGAGTTATGCTGTCAAACTGCTATTTCTTTCTAGGAACTTGGGCAGTGACTGATAGCAAGAACACCCTTCACCCCCCTTCTGTGAGGTTGATCTTTTAGCCTAATCCAATCTGTTCTTCTCTGTGTGCTAAAATACAGATATCATACTAATGTGAAAAATGCCAGTGAAAGAAAGAATAAAAATAATTAAATGCTTTTCCCTCCAACTCTAAAATCCATTCAGTCCTTTGGAGGAAAAAAAATTAAAAAATCAGTAGTACTGAGAAGACATTTTGCCACAGTAATAGTTCAGGCTGCTCTCTGCAAAGTATAATACAAATGGACCATTTCAAACATGTTAAATGTGATGCAGGTAAAATGAGACCATGTTCACAGCAGTATCTAAAACAATTTTCAGACAGTCCCAACCCAACAGAGATGTGAATCTTCAGCCACATCTGAAAATTCAGTACAGACTTCCTTGTTCTTTTTCAAGCCCTTGGTAGTCAAATGGGAGTTTTTCCATTAAAAGGTTGAACTGTGAATACTCTCTACCAGTGTCTAAACACAGCCATTTTCCTGCCATGAAAACCTTGTCTATACTGGAGATTAAAAAATATCAAGTTACTTGCATGCAGAAAGGCAGCCTACATATCCCATCTAAATATTTCAAACATAATATTTATGAAGGGAACTTAAAGTTTAAAACTAATATTATACTTTTAGCTATTCTAGTGGTTCTGTAGTACTTATTCCCGGACTCCCTGACTACTTTAGCAATATGGAAATAGCGGGTAGAGAGACATCGCAACCTCGAAGGGAAAGCTGCGAGTGACAAAAAAGTTTCATCAGAATAGGGGAGGAAACCCGGATGCAGGATATTAGCCTACAGGAAAAGAATGGTGTATGGTCTTGTTATTTGTTTTAAAGGAGCTCAGCTGTGGCCACAGAATTGAAGAACCCCAATGAATTACCCCCCTGGATGTGTTCAAGGCCAGGTTGGATGAGGCTTTGAGCAACCTGGTCTAGTGGAAGGTGTCCCTGCCCATGGCAGGGGTGTTGGAACAAGATGATTTTAAATGTCCCTTCCAATCCAAAGCATTCTATGATTCTATGATTTAAATAGCTCTAATCTGAGACTAAAGAACAGGAAAAGCTAGAAAATGTTATTATGAAATCTCTGTGAGCAAGCTGATAGATGAAAATACCTTTTTTGACAGCGACCTGTGTGTGTAAAGGCAATGAAAAGGCAGAGCTCTTTTTATCTGGGCTAACGCAGCAGGTGGAGGCACTTCACCTTGCTGCCCAAGCTGTTCTTTCTCTCAGTATTGTTATTAAGTGATCATTCAGTGTTTCATGAGAAACTAATCCACAATAAAAAGTTACGAGCATAAGTCTTCCACTCTGAGAAATCACATACCAACTTGTCTGTGGAGTTTGATGACTCTTAGAGTTGCAGGCAATTTGCTTGGATTTTCAGTATATGACTGTCAATGTTTCCAAACCTGTAAACTTAATTCTGAAATATGTAATTTCAGCAGATTAGGTTCATGAAGCTGTAGGATAACCAGCTCAGCCCTGAGAAATTATGCAAGTCCCAGTGGCAGCTGCAGGACCCCTAAATGCCACCCAGCTTAGTATTTCTGGAGGCACAGCACTTCCAGACAGATTTTTCCACTTGTAACCTCTTCACCCGTGAGAAATGCAGCTCCGCACCTTCTGCCACAAGAAACAGCAGCAGGCGTTCAATTTTTGGAAATGATTATGACTGGCAAGAACCTGAGCCTACAGAGAACAGCAGTAAAATGCGTGCTGACTTCAGCACAGTCGGGATTTCACTTCTGTGGCCTTGATTGAAAAGCACGGTGTGATGACAGAAAATAAAGATGCTTCTGCAATTTGTTTTTTTCATCTGCTTCACATTGAAGGAGTGAAAAAGTGGGATGATGGTGAAAGTAAGTATGTGTCAGTGGAGCAGAGCTCTCACTTCACTCCCATGACCAGGGCGCAGAGCATCTACATAGTTCTGTGGCTGGCCATCCTTACATTTTTCACCATGGCTGTCAATCTTCCTGTTCTGGAGACTCGCACTCCCTGTTAATGCCTTTGCCTCTGCACCTTCCCTGAATAAAATGGCCATTGCTCCAACCAACTCATCAATAATAATTTCCCTCATCTTATCCTTCCTGTAGCTGGTTCAATACAGTCATTAACATTTTCACTGGAGTTCGCCCAACTGACCCTAATCAAGAGGAATTGGCATGCTGGCAAACTCTCTGCAGATACCTGTCAGGGATGAAGTACTACCACCTTTTCTGTAATAGATACCAGGATTCAAAAAAACCCACCCTTCTCCTCATCTTTCCAAGTTCATTATTAGAAACAAAGGACAGGATTTCAGATTTTTAGATTAGTGCCACGGACCCATCCCTACAGCATGGGGAGAGATGCAGGAGAAGGGATCTATGTCCCTTTGTGTAATCTTCTGTAATTTTTTCTTTTCTTTTTTTTTTGTCTAAAATGGGTTGATGATTCTTTTGATGTTCAGGCACCACAGTCTATATATAAAGAGGTAAAGATCTGTTTACTAATGGGTTATATCTTGAAAGATAACTAACTTCTCTTACAAATGCAATTCTTATCAGACAAAGGAGGAATTTTTTTTAATTATGGACTTACTGATATTTACTAATGATTTCTAGAAATACCAGCTTCAGCCAGATAGCAACTCTAGATCAATATAATCGCCCAGCAATTTTATGGCTGCTGGAGCAAAGCCCTGTGAAGTGTGTGGCTACTCACTTCTCTTTCACTGAGGAGAGAAACAGAGGATGAGGATGGGCTGAGAGACAGCTGAAATCTTATCTATGTCTCTGCAAGTCAATTATCAAGCTTGGGTGTGTTACTTTTGGCAGAAATGCTTGCTCAGAGCAGCAGTGCATATTGTCTGATGGATTCAAAGAAAAAAATAGGAGTCAAGTGCTGCTATACAATGAACAGAATGAAGTCATAAGTAAAAGCCTTACATAACCTGGAAATGAAGATTCTTATTAAAACAAACAAAACCAACAACCACCTGTAACACATTAATGTGAACCACAACATGAAGGCTCTTGTATTGTTGTACTGCATCATGAGTCTCTGCTGGCTGCTGTGCCCCGTGACATCCTGTCTCTGTGTCTCAGTGACTCCATTTCAACTTGTTGAGTACTTCTGCTCCTATTTACAGGTGCAGCCATAACCTCTCTGGACAACTTTTAGAGGGTATAGATCTGGCTGATGTGAGACAGCATTTGAGCTGACATGTGAAATGAGAATCATGCTTCTTAATAGCTATTTATTTCTCCTTAGAAATGCTGAATTCACTTGTGCCCATGCTGACAATGATTTGTGTTTATAAAGATTTATAACTAAGTCATAGATATTCTGAAATAGCTTGAGTATCCCACAGCAAGTGTATGACAGGAACACGTTCAGGGCAAAAGAATATTGGACTGGGAACAATAACATCTTTCATGGTGACATAATAATACCTTGACATTTTATTGCTCTTTCTGCTACGGCTACCATTGCACCTAGGACCCTGCTGCACTATCCATACTAACATTAGTCAATACCTTATTTCACAGCTGTAATCAGTGAGACTACTTGTGATGTAGATGCTATCTCCTGCAAGTGATGGTATTGTGGTCCTTAATGCATTTAAATTTTTAAACAGTGCTCAATTGACCAGTATGGAGACTAGTTCCAGGCAGGGATTATGAGTTAGATTGTGTGTGAAGGTAAATCTTCTACTTTTACAAAGCTAAAACATTTATGAGGGGAGCTCAAATTATAAATTACCCCACTGCCTTTTGTATCAGCCGTGTAATTCCTCTTTTGTCACTTTTGCAGAGCAGCGCTTTTCACAGGACACTCTATAAGATGAACAGTCCGGATATTTTTGGAAGGAATAATTCATTTTTCATTAACCAAACAGGATAAAAATCTATAGTACATTTCTCCTTAGGAATGTGTGAACTGAGATTAGGCAATAATTAAGTTATCTGGTATTGATTTTACATGCACTATGAGCTGACTAACTCCCAGTTAGCAGAAACTCTTGCCACTGTGAGAGAGAGTCTTTATACTAATGCTGGTTTTTTTTCAAAGGTAAACAGTAAAACATTATTTGTGGCAATTTTCACAAAAGCGTTCTCATTCTTTTTTTAGCCCTCAAAAAATACATGAACAGTTCTATTCCATAAGTAGTTTTTTAGCAGATTATGATTTCTCATTTAGATCAGTTAGATTTGGGACCACTTAATATCTTGCAGCACAGTTAAGAAACTTCAACATACTCTTTTGTTAAAAGATGAATTTTGGTGCCGTTAAAGTAACACAGATCTTCCTTATTGCTGTAACTATTTCAGATAGAAAAATCCATGGTGACAGTTTGTCTCTCTATATCATTTATTTTCTTAATTGTTTTGCTGCAGGGCTTCTTTAATAAAGAGACACATGGAGTCAGTCACCTGACAAAGTGCTTTTTCAGTTAACAGTATTTTTCAGACTTGAAGCCCCCATAGGTATTGCTAGAAACTCAATGCTGGTTTTGTTCCTACAAATGTATCTTGTTCCTTCTTATTCCTACAAGTACCACCTTTTCTTCTCCTTCGGTCAGTGCTGTCAAATAAAAAAGTCAAGTAATTCTTCTTCAGCCATAGCTTTTCAGTCAGCTTTATCTGCAATGCTGTAAACTCTTCAGCATTCCTGAAGTTAAAGCAGTGAAGTGTATCAGTTTTTCTCTTGGCCAGCATCTACAGTGCATCTTTAATTGGTACAGACTTTACTGTTGCTTTCTAGAGAATGTTCTTTATAGTCTTAGCAGGAAGCTTGCTGATGTACAATTATTTGAATGTTTCCAGTCTTAGATGAATTGATCACATTAATTTAGCAGAATTTACCAGAGTGAATTTTTTCTGCTACATATAATCTCTACTGTTTTTATTTCCCAGCCAATTAATATTCCAGTGGCTGAAGGATGTATTAACTTTGTCAATCAACATCATAGCTCTTGATAAAAATGTTGGTACGTCTGCACCATGGGAAGTCCCATAAATGGAGGTGAAGGCAGGATTTGGCCTCAAGTGAAGGCAGGATTTGGCCTCAAGTGGCAGCTGCAGTGAAGGAGTCTCTCTGGAAATATTCTCAAAATCTTTAATTGCTGTCCTTCAAATGAAAAAGTATTTATTTACAGTAAAGCTGGAGACACAGCTACTGACCACTTCTGTACACACGACCATACCCATGCTTTACCTTTACACTTGAGGGTTTTTACATGACATGTTTTCCCTGGCCTCAGAAGAAGAGTAAGAAAGGAAAAATCTATGGATTTAAAATCCCTGAAGAGCCTCAGCTCAAAAAACTAAGAAAACACCTTGTGTGAGAGTCAGTGTTTACTGTCTCCAGGTACAGAACATGCCTCATGACCAAAACTGTAAAAAGTGTTTATTTAAATATTTAAACTGGTGACAGCTCTTTTGGTCCCCATTAGAGAAGTTTTAGTGTATCCTTTATTTTATTTGAACACACTGTAGGCAAATCATCGTTTTTTGCCTCCATGGCAACCCTTTCTTGCTCTCCTTTCCAGTCTTTAGAGGGTGAAGCCTTCCCTTTATTTCCTTTGGGCCTCCCAAAAGCTCACTGCCAGCCCTGGTTACCACTTCTGCACTGTTCCCAAGTGCTTCTAATTCATTACGGCCCCACGTGGGAGCTGTTACACACTGCTCCTTCTTCCCATGGACTTCAGATGCAGAAAATGGGAGAAGCCCTGACCTGTTTACAGTAAGTAGATCATGACTTGCCTTTACCACACATGGGTCTAATAACAGTGCAGTGACTGTACCCAGCAGTGCCACACAACATAAGAGACATTACCTGTCTTGCTCAAAGTGGTTAATTTTACAGCACTCTATTAAGCAGGAAAAAAAGGGAAAAAAAAACTGGTCGCAGAAGTTTGCTCTGTAAGATACCCTCCAAGCAAATGCTGAGGACAGGTGGAGAGCATTCATGCGAAAATGGGTTTTACTTTGGTTTTGGCTGGATGATTTGAGAGGAAGGGGCAGCTCATCCCTGTGGAGCAGGTAGAAACACAGTTAGAAAATCAAGTGATAAAAAGATCTCCAGTGTTGCTTGCTCTGCACTGGAGCTGTGTGGGAAATCTGTGATATGCCACAGAGCCAGCATCTCCATTGGAACTAGGACGTCAAAGGCCAGCAGAACTATCTGTGTTATTTCCCATGCTTGTCTTATAAATCATGACTATTTCTAAAGCTTTGGCCACCAGCAATGACCCCTAGTGCCAATGTAAGCTGTATCTGCAAACAGCACAGTTCTTTCAGAAGAAAACTGCACCAAGATTTCTCAAGTGGAAATGACACTGCTGTGATGTATGCCTCAGCGGTGGGCAAGGGCCATTTAGTGAGGTCTGAAATCCCACCCTAGACAAAGCCTCTAGCAGCAGACAGGAAGCACAGGTATTCTGTGCCTAAAGTTTAGATGCTCTGGATCTGCTAGGCTGTAGAAGGGCTTAATCTTGTCTCATTACTGTAAGTGATCTGTGAATATTCTGGGGAATAAAAGCAGAGATTTAGTTTTCATTTATTTTCATAACAGTATTAATCATTTAGAGTAGCTAGAACAGCTTCCTGAGATTTGCGAAAAAGTCAATGAATTCTTACCTAATTTAATGAGTCACCATGGAGCTCATATTACATTTCAGACACATAGAGTGTGCTAGTCATTATCCACCTGACTCCAACTTTTAATCAACAGCTCTGGGAGGCAGAAAAATATAAAAAACATCTGTTGAAATATACTCAGAGAAAATATTTGCTATTGCTTATGGAAATTAAATGTGTTTGTAGGAAATGAAATTATTCCATAAATGCTTCGCGACAGGAGTAGATTTACTACCAGTTCTATTTGTAATGATTCAGTCAGCAAAAAATAGAAGTAAGCACTTGATAAAAATTACTGTTATTTAGAAATATGATTTTGAGATTGATGCAAATACAGTCTTCATAGAATGGCTTCACTATTTTGCAATTAAAGTGGGGGAAAATAATTAGAGACCAAGATCTTGTGAATATAAGACATAGTGATTGCATCATGTGTTGGGAATGGGAAACTTACTACGAAGGTTTGGGAAAAACACTTGCAAGCTGAAATCACAGATCAAAGCCAGCAAAGCCACATGCTTCATAGCATAACATTAACTCAAAATCCCATATAAAATTAATGATATCCTCCCAAACCGCTCAACGCCACTAAGTCCAATTGATGCTATGTTTAATAAGGATGTGTGCATTGACTAAATACACTTTATTGTCTATATTTACTGACTGTACTTACCTTTATGAAAACTTACACCACGTTCTGGATGCCTGAAGGCTGTATGACATGTAAGGGTGCACAGAAGAATGAATTTCAAAACACTGAGGTAGACAGAAATGTGGTGTGTACAATACATCGTCAATTCCAGGCTTCCTTTCTGTCTTTCTTTCATGCAGAAAATCCTTAGCAGATTATACTTACTGCCCCAGAAACACCCTCTGTCTGGACTCTTAGTGATTAAATAGGTTTTGAAGTGCCAGCTACTTACCATAGTCATGCTGTTAGGTGAGGACATTCTGCATAGGTGGAGTAAGGCAGACCTAAATCTTCATTACACCCTAACAACAGAGATTAGTTGCCTCCTGGTTTTCTGCTTGACTTCACCGCTTTAGCAAAACATCACTTTGGGTTGGTTCATGGCATTTCTTCTTCCTTCAGCAAGGGCATTTATATTTTAGTTACAAAGTAGTAATCTGATAGTCACTTTTAACATTGGTCAGGACTTTGGACTTTGCCAGGATAATGCTTTTAGATGAACAGGAGAAGGATGTAGATGTCTCAGGCCATCTTTCCCTATGCAGGGGTTTGCACTCTGGGAAAGCCCAGCCGCAGGTAAGCGAACTGCCATGGCACAGATGCCCCAGTGAAAATGCTGGGAGAGGGCTTTTAACAGCCAGGCAAGCCAGGGGCCAGGCACCTGTGACATACAGGGTGATGGGAAAGAGGCAATGCTTCAGTCACACCTCTCATTGCTCCTCCCAGTTCAGTGGGCCTTCCTCTCACTACACTCATCTTCAAGAAGGCTCTGTGGCCACAGCACTGAGTGCTTACACCCCTGCATCTAAACCTGGGCTGATATCCTTGCCTGCTGTGCTGCAGCTGCCCTGACAAACAGGCTGCTCCTGGGCATTCTAACATTTTGGTGAGATTTCTGTCTGTTTCTTGTTATTTGCTGGTGCTGGGGCAAGACAGGGGTGCACTGAGGTAGCTGTGTGTGACATGAGGAGACAAAGATCTCCTTTACCTTGACTGTTACTAAGATTTTGGCTTTTGACTCAGACCTCCTCGTTAGGATACGCCAGGTTTCATTTATCAGTGTCTCTTGAATAATCCTCCTCTATAGCCAATTTATGAAGAGGCCGTCTTTGAGATGGTTAATGGATCTTAATGAAGGAATGCCCCTTAGAGCTGACTATGTGTGTCACTGCCTCAGCATGAAACACTAAAGGAGAATCAACAGCGATTACATGTGACTGGATATGAAATTCCCTACGGGCTTGATATGGAGCTATGAAAGGTTCTGAATCACATACAAACTGACTTTACAAATCCCCCTCCCGCTCCCCAAATTTTGATGTTTGTGCACCTTGAGAGAAATATTAAAAGACATGTAGGGTACCAAGAGTATACAGATATGTACTCAGTTGTCTGCCAGGTTGCTTCTTCACGCCTGCATAAATGTGTCAATGTTTATATGTATATTTAAGACACATGTAAACCAACAATTGTGCTGTGGATGTACCAAGTCACCTCCAAGAGAAGACTTAATGGATTAGGTCCACAATGCTCAGGAAATAATTCTTTCTCAGCAGTATCTGTTAACCCAAGACCTGTGACAGGTTAACATAGCTAGAATAGGGACCTGCCTGCACTACACAGTGCAGCCTGCTCCCATTGCTGTTGTAAGTTCTCATAAGAAGGAATGTGAGCATTAAAGCAGGTTTAAAATTCAGACAAAATTGCACAAAATAATGCACAAAATCTAGCAAAGAATTGCTTAGCAAAGAATATTCTTTCCATCACAGCTTTTCTACCAGTCTCTAGAATACAATAGAAATACTATTAAGCTTTGTAAGACTTACTCAGTCTACTGAAACAACTAGGAAACATCTTCCAGACTTTGAAGTGTTCTTACAGTAATCAGAGAATTCTCTATTCTCTTTTTTATATTGTCAGATATATTTTTTTATATATATTTTTTTGGAGAGGGGGGAGGGGAAGGCATGTCGTTCTCCATAAGAATGTAGACTCCAGGCAGGTTATTGCAGAATTAAAAGCAATTTCAATTTGCAGGTGTAGAGGAGCATTTCAAATTGAGCTGTGAAACATTCAGGAATTTAACCTGAGAGAGGCAGAAATGTAACTAAACAGGAGCCTGACATTTATAAGCATGGATGCATCTTTGTATTTCAATCTACATATTGAAAAGTTGCTCTGCAACTGACTGGTTTTGCATGTAAGCAGATGGAGGGGGAGTAATGTTTAAAAGATATTACTAATTCAGAAGATGGCATGACCACTTAAATTCAGTTTTAAATTCATGACTATTTTTGTGAGCTGTAAGGCATGGACACTTCAAATGTAAATCACTGCCACTTGATCAGAGCTCATGAGAAACATTTCTGAGCTATTTGCTCTCTTTGTCTCTCAAAGAGGCTGAAGAAAAGTGGTTTTTGATGTTCTTTGTGATTATGAGGTTTCTTACTCATCCACCATGGAATATAGACAAATTTTCATTCTTTGTGAAAAGATACAGATTTTTTTGCAGGATTGTTCAAACCCTCTGAGAGGCCACACCTTGAACCCTGTGTTCAGTTCTGGCCCCTCACTAGAAGAAAGACATTGAGATGCTGGAGCAGGTCCAGAAAAGGGAAACGAAACTGGTGAAGGGCCTGGAGCACAAGTGGGATGAGGAATGGCTGAGGGAAATGGGGTTGTTCAGCCTGGACAAAAGGAGGCTGAGGGGAGACCTTATTGCTCTCTACAACTACCTGAAAGGAGGTTGCAATGAGATGGGGGTCAGTCTCTTCTCCCAAGTAACATGTGATAAGACAAGAGGAAATGGCCTCAATCTGCTCCAGGGGAGGTTTAGATTGGATATTAGGAAACATGTCTTCACCGAGAGGGAGGTCAGGTATTGGAACAGGCTGTCCAGGGATGCAGTGGAATCACTGTCCCTGGAAGTGTTCAAAAACTGTGTAGATGAGACCCTTAGTGACGTGGTTTAGTGGTGGCCTTGGCAGTCCTGGAATAATGGTTGGACTTGACGATCTTTGAAGGTCGGTCTTTTCCAACCTAGTTGATTCCATGATTCTGTGATGCTTGAAAAGCTTCTTATTTACCAGATCTGCTTCGGTGTTTGATTTCAAAGTATTCATTACGTCTTCGTAAAAATACTTATAAAATTGATTCATGTAAACTATTAATGACATAAATTTTTATTATTACCTCATGTTTTTCTTTGTGCAACACTGGTTCTGGGAGGTATTTCCAAAGTAACACTGCTAATTTGTCCTTTCAGTTTCAAGACCTTTGCATGGCATTAATGCATAATCAGGGGTAAAGTGTGGGCTGATGTATTTCTATGACATCTTACAGTATAATATGCTGCTTTCTTTCTGTCCTGGTTTCACCTCTAACAGGTTATTTTTTTTCTCCTTCCTAGTAACTGGTGCAGTGCTGTGTTTAGGCTTCAGTCTGAGAGCAGTGCTGATAACGCACCAATGTTTTAGTTGTTGCTAAGTAATGTTTACTCTGATCAAGGACTTTTAGTCTCTCATGGTCTGCCAGTGAGGAGGGACACAAGAAGCCGAGAAGGAGCAGAGACAGGACACCTGACCCAAACTAGGCGAAGGGGTATTCCATACCACAGTGTGTCATGCCCAGTGTACAAACTGGGGGGAGTTGGCTGGGAACCACTGATTGCTGCTCGGGTCGGGCTGGGTATTGTTCAGCGGGTGGTGAGCAGTTGTATTGTGAATCATTTCTTTCGATTCTCCTCCGCATCCTGCCTGGAGTTGGGGGAAAAGGGTAGGGTTGCTGCGTGATTCTGAGTTAATGGCTGGGCTTAAACCACAACACCTTCCCCAAAGGAGGAGTCTCACTTTCAATCTGCAAGAGTACAGGCTTTTACTAGGTACTAACATCAGGTTGTAACATCAAGCAGAGATGGGGGGTGGGGGGAAGACCTGCTGACACAATGCATGGGAGATCCATACTCTATTTATATACACAGTCTATGTTTACACATATAAAATAAACTAGTGTGAAACAATCTGTGCCCACAGCATGAGCTGATTTTTGTGGATGCTCCAAAATGGGACAGCACTATCCAAACTCTCAGCTGTTGTAAAGTGGCCTTGATCCTTTCTGGCTGCAGAACAGTGCCTAGAGCCATTAGGTACCAACTGGCCCAACCCAGAACTGTAGCTCGGATGATTCTAACAATTATCCAACGGGGGTGAATAGGACTCAGTGTCTGGAAAGCTCCCTGGTACTGCTTTAATTTGCAGGCAAACCCCCACAAATCTGGAAAAAGAATCTGTCTTACCAGTTGTGTTCCAAATCTCAGTCTTTCTTTGTTGTGGCTAACACACTGTGTAACAAAAGTACAATTCTTTGCTCTCTAGAGCAGTCTTGAACACCTACATTTAAATCTGTCCCAGTGGTATTGGTATCCAAGGCTATCTCTGACCTTGGAAAGTAGCTAAATAACAAGAATGGGAATTGATAAGAATAGCATAATTCTGTTATGTCTTTGGGGCCAGAGTATGAATCTCTGGAACTGTTGCACGTCACAGTAATTTGCCTTAATGAGCCTTTCCACCGTTCTCATCATGTAAAGCTACCTTAAGCTGCTTAAAATGTACTTGGCATTGGGATACTTTCTGGACTTCATCCAAATGTGCAAACGTACAATTTTAATTCTTAAGCCTGGCAGAAGTCTGGCTGCTTGAAAGTTGGCAGGGCAATACGAAATACTTCTAATGTCAGAGAAAGCCAGCCTGAATAACTTTGTTCTACCATTAACTCTCTGGGCACAGATTCAGACCATATTGTGTCTATTTTAAAGTCACAGAACCCCCATGGGAATCATTACATAATTTCTTTGAATTGTGGTCTAAACAAAACACCATTTGTTGTATTGCTTCAAGCAATAACTGTTTCCAGGGAAATTACCTTAATGAAAATATTTCACTTATTTCTTTTATTATTCGTGCTTTTATTATTCACATCCTCCTGTGGATTTGCTGACACTAGCACAGTTGTACACAGCTGATTTATGGAAAGTTTTAGGGGGATTGATTTGTCAGTTTTACCCCATCTCTTAAACTGCAATGAAACAATAGAAATTTGCAGAAAACAGCTATTACACCTACAAATTCACAGATGACAGCTTATTATGGAAATGATGGCAGAGCTGAAATCGCAAAGACCTTCCTATGTCCGAAAACTGAGTTAACCTGGGTGAGAGGATGGGATTTTATGCATGTATGGATCTCTTGCACTTTAACAGCTTTTCCTTAGATATACTATCAAACATCTACCTGTATTTTCATCCTGCCTCAGAAAGTTTCACTTTGATGTAATGAAACACCATCTGACAGGCTACCGTATGGCCTTAGCATCACTTCAGGTTCTTTGACCATTTCAAAGCTCTGTGCCAGTATGCCTCAAATGTGGGGATTGTTCCTTGGTCTTATCTTACCTTGGTGTCCAAGGGGCTCCAGAGGCAGGTGATCCTGAATCATCAGCATTTCCTGGGGAGTAAGAAGGCAGCTGTCCACATTTAAGTGGCACAGGTGTGTTTTAAGCATGTTTTCAGTATCATTATAGAAGGTATGGTAATAAGACACTCAGCAGTTTTTTCATCTGCCATAAAAAGCATAGTTTTCAAATGACAGCATCAGTTGGGCAGCAAGAGCCAACATTTTAAACTTGTGTGATGTACTAATCTGGGAACTAATCTGACCAGCATGTTCCTGGTGGTGGTGGTGGTGTTGCAACTCTCACCAGAAGCCAATTTTCACCTTGTGAAAGGCTATAGACTCCAAATAGCCATGCAGTCATGTATAAAGCTTACACTGAGCGAATATTTCAAATCCAGATTACCGCGGCATGTGGCAAACAAACCCAAAGTAAACCTCTGTAGCTAAGTATGACTTAAGGTGGTTCTTCTAGTCAGGCTGGTGGTATGGTGCTAACTGTCTGTAAGACTGGATCATTTGGCACTGCCAAAGCTTGTCAGACTGTACTGAAAATACTCAGGCACTTCATCATATGCAGTAAGAATCAAAAATAAAACAAGCTGTGGTGTCTAGCAGCTGGTGTGTCACAGGTAAGTAAAAAGAACTGAACTAAAACAGCAGCTATTGACATAAGAGAAATAATGACTGCGTTAGGACAGATGGTGAATGCAAGCTGGCATAGTTTTACTGAAGTGAGTGATTTTGTGCTGGGTAATCCCAGCTGATGTGCTGATCCTGAAGGATCGGGGTGATTGAACAGTGGTGGGGGGTGGCTGCAAGTCATGCAAAATTAGAAGTAACAACAAGACATCTTGTGGTTACGTGCAGATTCATCAGAAGTGACATAACAGCATATTTTCTCTATGGGCTTTCCTGATGCTTCCATAAAAGACTGCTTTTATCAGTATTTTCATTGCAAACAAGACAGCTGTATTGGGAGATTGACACCTGAGCTGCCCATTGGGGCGCTGGGTAACATTTCTGCTTCCTGAGGTCCCTTTATGTGAAGATACCTGAGCCTTTAGAGACTTGAAGTCCAAACTTGTTTTTCACTTGTATTGCAGCAACACGATTGAGATTATGGAGCTACAGTGCTATTAACATTGTTTACAGACTAAAGCCATAGCACAGCACTGCACCAGCTACTAGGAAGGAGTTAAAAATAACTGTACAGCTGAACCCAGGACAGGTGGGCAAAACTAAACAGAGTAATTGCTTTAATTGTGTATAACTTCAAATAATACTAGAAGTACTGAGGCAACCCTGGGAGGCTGAAAAGCAGGTGGCTGGAGATAAGAAAGGGCACAGGAGGGCCAGTCCTTGGTAGGGACAAGGTGCTTATCACCCTCTCCCCGGTGGCTTTGCCACCTCCCTCACTCAGTTGTGCACCTCTACTGCCTGTCCCTGCCTGTGCTGTCATGGGCAGCCTTTGGGCTGGCATGTGCATCTGTCCCAGCAGCAACCCCCTGAGAAAAATTAAGCGGATGTGACCTGAAGTTCACTTCTCAACAGTGACAAGCCAAGTTAAATTATGCTTACAGGCAAAGAGCTGGGACAGCTCACACCAGCACAGTGAAGCTGCATGGCATTAGAAGCTACTATCCAATGACCCCTTGTCTCTGTTTTTACTGCTTGCGTTTCAGAGGCCATGCCGCAGACCAGAAACCTTTCACAGCACAGCCAGATCCCTCACCAGAGACAAGGCAGCTTCCCAGCTGTTTCCAGTGATTTAATACGTCTTATATGTATAGAGATATATAAACTTATGCATACAAATATGTGTATATACATACCCATATATATGCACATGCACTCACACATAGAAGTCTATCAGTAGCCAGAGATACTTATATATGCAATGTTCTGTTTGGTCCCATTGTCTGTAAAATATTCTTGATTTTTCCTCCTTTCAAATACCTTGAAAAGAACTTATTTTTCTTTTGAGCAGTATTAGCACTATAAATCAACTCTGTATCATTTTTCTCCAGATATTTTGAATCATCTACTTAGAATGAGCAAATAATGTCAGCATAATTAACATTTTAAAAATTCAATCCACTTTACCCCCAATTAAAGAAAATAAGAAATAATTTAGACATGAGGGTGAGAGCAGGTGATATAAAGTAGCTAAATATCAGATTGCTCCAGTCCTCTCTCAGTTTGTCTGCCTTTCCAGCTGTTCTCTCTGACTTGTTTCTCACAGAGGTGAAGGGGTACCCATGTTGCTGGCGCTTATATAGCCCTGCAGAAGCTTTTTGTCATCTCAGCATCCTTGCTGCACCTACTCAGCTTTGCTTCAGCGAATTGAATTACTGTGCTGATAATTCAGTACAGAACAAACAATAACAACAGCAACAAAACCCAAGCAAGCAAACAAACAAACCAAAACCAAAACAAGAAGAATGGATAAGACAAGTTATTTGGAGTTTTGGAACAGATTGGAAGATTCTGTCACTAAAAAGATCACCTCTCATGACCCTATGAAATAAGCAATTTTTTCTCCTCTGAGCGCCTTTAGATTTTTAATTTTTGGAGTTTTGAACATTTTTTTACAGTTTCAGTGCTGTCACCAGCTGACTTTTCATTTCCCTGTGCTCAGGTGACTTCAGTTTTTGAAGTGAAGCAAGCAGCAAGCACCCAGACACATTACTCACTGGCTCTGCTTGCTACAGCCTGTTTGCATGTCCTGTCAAAATTAGGAGTAGCATGCAACTTCAGGTCCAGAAAAAGAGAGCTTTTCCTCTAGACCATGTAGCCCTCTACCCCAATGGCTGGAGAAAGAGGCTATGGCAGAGACATGAACTGTTCTGATTCTATCAGGCTTTGATCAATATCTCACAAAAGCCTGATAGATCTAAGTCTAGATAAGCATCCTAGATATGTAAAGCCATTTCTGCTCTCTCATTTGTTTGCATAGTTTGGGGGTGAAGAGGGTTGGTTGGTTGTTTTTTTAAGTCTGATGATAATAATAAAATGATGCTTTAGTAATATTTATATGATTTATATCTAACCTGAATTGTACACAAATACACATTTTGGAGCCCACCGGAACACTGAAACTCATTTTTCAGATTACTTCCAGCCCAGCCGCAATTGCTGAATGAAGGCTAATTTAAACTAACCCACATACCAACTTTTTTTTTTTCATTTAAGAATAAGACTATCAATAGCCACTGTTAGCTGCAGTTAGAGGTTTACCAGGTAATGAAAACTATATGCACAAACATACATGGCACAATTAGATAATAGTAAGTGATTTTATCTTGAACTCACAGCTAGTGTGCGATAAGATGTTGAGGTGCAAAGGAAATGTATTGTGCTTATACAAGGCACCTTACTGCACAGATACAATGAGCCACATAACTAAGGGATAAATCCGAAATAAAATGCCTGAACATTTTCAGCATATGAGACTAGGTAGTGTGAACAGCTTATAAGGGAGATAATAGTGTTAATTTTATTACTAGTCATCTATAGCACTGGTGACAACATTCAGTAGTATTTTTGATAAGTGACTGCAAACTTCTGGTGGCAAGCTGGCAATTAAAGAGTGTGCTGCCTTTAGACATTTGTTGTGAAAGGTGATTTTGTTCCTTTGAAATGTGTTATATCATACAATGTTTACTGAAGAGGACATATGTTATAATTTGAAAACATTGGTAAGCTACTGATCAAGGAAAGAGGTTTTATTTTAAATAAATATCTGTAGTTTCATTTTATTCTGGGAACATTGAATGCTGATGTTAAAGCTGTAATTATTTCATTCATGACAGAATCCAAAGTTGCAAACATATAACTGCTTCATCATTTAAACAGAGCGCCTCATTTCCCTTTAAATTGCTTGTAAATTAAAAAAAAAAAACAAACCAAACCAAAAAACCCAAAGGAACAATAACAACAACAAAAGAGCAACAACAAAAACCCCACCATTACTTTCTGACAGACAAAAGGATTATCAAAATAGGGGGAAATTATAGGATTGATCTGAAAAAAGAACTGTTTAGGTCTGCATGAAAATAATGATAGGTGTGAATACTTCATAGTCAAAACACATTCAGTGATAATGCTGACTGCTTTAGAGGAGCAGATCTGACACTGACAGTGGCCCAACAGTCTGTAAGGGAAGGTTCTTCGGGCAGTTAGCACTTGCCATATGTCCTCAAGCGTGAAAAAAACTCTTCTCTATAAATGTGTCCAATCATATGCAATTGCAGATGTTCTCATTATGTGGAACTGACTCTCTGTGAATTGCTAAATTTTTGCTCTCAGCATTATCCTCTGGCAGTGAATTTCATGTGCTGCATTCTCTGTGAGAAATATTTCTCTTTAATCTTTCCATTTCATTTAACACTACCTTGCTCATGTTTTCTGAGAAAGGGCAAATGAGAGGCCTTTGAATTACCTTCTGTGGATCATTCATTACAATAGGCAGAGGTGGTACAGCTTCCTATTATTAAGTTTGGTGTTTCCTATTACAATACCCTGTTTTCAGTTGCTTGTAACTTTGTCAGACATGAATGCTTCAGGCTGAAATGTCAGTGCTACGCACCTGCCTTAAGCTGATTTTTTCGCAAAGGTTTCAGGCAAAGCAGATTAGCCAGTTCTGAGAATTAAGAAAAAATCTTGGGGAAGGGCAGTAAGAAAATAGCAGCTGGTCTTCTGTGTTAAGAAAACCCCATGATCTCATTTTGAGAGAGATTTAAAACCCAGGCTCTCTGGCTCAAGCCTTTGGACCTGTGCATTCTCCATCAGAAATGTACCTATTGCTACTATAGGAAAAGCTGTGCAGATCTGGATATGACCTCAGTTTGAGGAATTTCCACTCTCTCCACCTTCAGTAAAGTTCTGGGAGCTTAATGGGTTCCTCTCCTTTGCACATCTACCCTGTGATGGCTGCTCTGTGCAGGACTGGACCTGCTCTGGACCCAGGTGTCCAGGCCTCCAGTTCTCCTTTCCTGCAGAGCAATGGAGCCATTCACGCCCTCGCAGCTCCCAGTTCAGCCTGGGCAGAGGGATGGGAAATGTCAGTCTGGGGACACTGAGGCTGGAAGGGAAGAAGGGAGGAGAAAGTCAGGTCAGGGAGAAACTGGAAATAAATGGGTGAGGAGACTGGGGACTTGGAGGAATCAGACTCCCCCACAGCATGGGAGAGGGCTGAAAACCTTGGTTGCACCCATGTTGTGCTTCCAACTGGCAGATGAGGAACGATGGCCAGGGTGTCCAAGCCCAGCCCTTGTGACAAAAGTAGGGCAGGAGTCAGTCCAGAAGGTGCAGTGGAGTTAGTTACCTGCAGGTAATCCAGCATCAGCACCCTACCATGATGGAAACAATATCATGCGAAAAATAAAATTAAATATGGAAATTAAGCACTTCAGAGATAAGAAATACTAGATTTGAGTTTGTTAGTGCAAAGGGGTTACATCTTTCTTAGGCACTCTATCTTGGAGTCTTCAATTGTATGATCACTTATCATTTTGGCCGTATGTCACCTCCTTAGTTGAAACGTAGGAATTAAACTTCGTAACGTGTAAGTATCTGACACATAGCAGAGGAGACAGCTCCTTGTGAGATCTCAGCACCATTTACTAAAGACAGTGGGAGAAGTTGCAGGAGACTGTTAGAGGAAAAAGGATAGTTACTGATGTGGAGGTGCTGGATACCTAAAAAAAGATAGGTACTGATGTGGAGGATCAGCTACAATTATCTCTGCCTCCTGCGCAAGACCAGGCAAGGCATATGGTGAGCTTTTCATACGCAGTCAAAAATGATCATAGAATCATAGAATCAACTACATTGAAAAAGACCTTTAAGATCATCAAGCCCAACCATTACCCAGGACTCATTTTCCATGATATGTGACACAAGACCCTGGAATCAGGTCTATCAAAGCACTGAACGTTCAGGTCTGCTGCTTGACTTAGGATGTGTTATATAATGCTCTGAAAAAATAAGGTCTTAAGTATCTCAAATTAGGTACTCAAAATTAATGCTTTTTTTTTTTTGCTCTAATGGCTGTGTCTCCGCTTACTCTTTGCAAAATGGATCCTTATTCATTTGCTGGGTATGTAACAAAAATACAAGTCATTAACAGGGCTAGCATCAATAGGCATCATGGGAAGAAAGCAATAATTCTTCCTCCAGTATGTGGTTTCAGTAGGCTGCAGGACCTAAAACACAGAGGCAAAGCAATGAGAAAGGAGAGCAAATGAATGCAGTATGGAGATGGTACATCTGTACCAAAGAAAAATAAGATTCCCAGAAAAAAACTGTACCATGTAATTACCAAAAGCAGATATGCCTAATTTGGAATCGGTTCTGTAAAATTCAAATGAATGTATCCCTGAGCATATTTTATAGCAGTTAACTCATTTTATATCACTTAACACAAGTTGATTCGAAGCAGGCCAGTCACTGCTCCAGACAACTCAGGGAGGGCTGCAAAGCCACAGTGGGCTGCTGTGGAAATACGTGGTGACTGCTGGGAGCTCCAGGAGCTCCAGTCTGTAGGGACTGGGCTGCTGCAAGGGCACACTCTGACTGAGACATGGCTGTGTCTGTGCAGCAGGCAGGGCAGGCAGGATCACTGGCAAGCTGGAAACATGCAAGAAGCTGGATTCAGCTTACGCCTCCTAAATTTTGAGCATTTGGCACTGCACCCCGAGGTCATTCCTTTTAATTTCCCCCACTGTGGGTGGCTTTGTATGGCTCCAGCATGGGGCTCCTTTATTGCCTCTTCACAGTTTGTCCTCACCCAGAAATTTCACCACAGTGATTTTAATGAGCTGTTTATGAATGACCCCAGTTTTTGACCTACCCTTTGAAACAGAATCACCAAGTGAGTATTCCAGAAAAAAAAAAGCAGCATTCTTCATTTATACCCCCAATTAGCTCACTGTGGCATTGAGTTACTTTGCATTCTGGTCCCTTTTCTTGTCTTCCAAGAAATCAGTCTAAACCAAAGCATTAGAAAACTGTGACCAGATATACACACATTTTCACATCCATTTTTAATTCTATCAAAATAAGAAAATGAATACCTCAATACTTCTTTGGCTTGGAAAAATTAAAGGGGCAAGAGGCATGGGAGGGTGGGATGGTTAACTGAAGCATGCTCTTCTATTTCATCTGCATTAAAAACCTATAACCAAGTTTCAGAAGAGTTTCTTATTTTTCAGAAACAGTTCCTTTGCTAGCATAGCACCAAAGTGTATTGTGAGTTCATTTTGTTGAGAGAGGCAATGAAATTTCAATCATACAACAAACTGTTATCCGATCACATCTCAGAAAACGTGCAGATGTGAGGGAGATAAAATATTGCCAACACTGCTCTCATACCAAAGACCTCCAGACTCTGAAAATTAGTGAAATCAGTCTAGTTAACATATTCCAAAAAGACTAATCTCTTAAGGAGACGTACATAGTACTAGCTGGGCCTTTTCAGCACAGCATGGAAAATATGGTACATTTTGGCAATGATATCTGGTGGCTCCTGGCTTCTCCAGCCATAGTGGCACAGTGCTTCTGAGACATGCCCAAGGCTCCAGGGGTGTGAGGTCTGAATAACCTCGCCCATCCTTGGGACAAGGTGTCTTGCAAACTGCATATGATAGATAAGGCATGCAGGTGCTGGGAATTAAAAACATACCAATGCCAAACTGCCAACAAAATTCATCTCTCACCTAAAGCACAGGCAGTCACTACCTTTCTCCATCCAAGACTGGGCAGCTGTTGATCCAAAATTTCTTGTTTCAAAATTTCTTCAGCAAGAATGGGATGTATGTAGTTCTCCAGCTGAAGAGATGAAAAGACTGACAGTATTATGATTTTCAGTCACAAAAGACATTGTTTTTTAGCTTGATGAAGAACTTCTATTTGGAGTGGCTTTACACAGACTAGATAGCATTAAGATGGGGAGAAAATCAGAAAGTGAATAATAATTGCAGTTGTCTGTTTATGATTTAAAAAGATAATAAAAAGTATGCCACATTTGAAAGATAATTTAAGAGGCTATTTATTTTGGTGGTGTCCAGATAAATCTATTCTGAACCTATTCCTAAATAAATAAATAAAACCTAGTTAATAAAACCCATTTCAAGTAAATAAATCTATTTCTAATTCAAAAAACATATTTTCTGCCCCACTTAAGACAGCAGTAGGAGCACAATAGGAACATTAATTTGAGTAAAAATCTTCCACAGTGTCAGTTCAGAGGTACTAAATGACAATAAACAGATTTGTTGTAAAGAATCACCTATCCATATATGCAAGTAATGAAGTGCTATTATAGCTGACTCAATGGTCTCTTGAAGTGGACAGGGAAATTCATGACCTTAAATCTAAGAACATATTGAAGAGTTACATGACTAGGAATGTAGTAGTATTCCATGAAATGCTTCTGCTCATCACAGAAGACAGGGCTTTATGGGATGTTGTTAGGGTTAACATGTTAGGAAGGAGTGGGTAAGTTTTTTATCCTGTGACACATTTATAGTACTCTGCATCCTGAGTATCTTACCTCATCTGCAGACTGTAAACAGTGAAAGCAGGGCCAGTGTAAGAGGAAGCTGGGTAAAACTCTATATGTGCTTTTAACAAGAAAGAAGGTCCTTTGGATAAAACATCAATGGATAGAAATACGGACAGCAGGATGATAATAAAGTTTGCTATGTTGTTTAAGAGACAGATAAGTTACAGGAAAGGAAAAAGGAACTGTCTGTTCTATCCAAGAATATTACATTTAAAAACATGTTCTTGACTTTGTAAAATGCAAGGACATTAACATCAAAGTTAACCTGCACTGACTGCTTAATATTCACTCACTTGCCATGTTCATAATTTTTAAAATGTAGCAGTTACATTTACTTTGATATAGGGAATTAAGCTGGGGAACAAATCCAAACTGTTACACATTATGAATTTAGAAATATTTTACATACATATATTCACACACCCCCACAGTCTCATACATCACTTGAATATTGCTGAGGCTTAAGCAGAAATTTGGGGTCTAAAATTAACAGACTGTGAAAAGCAAATGTATCGTCAGAATTTTTTTGCTGTGAGCTGCAGAATTAACGTCACTGTGTGGAATGCTGATTAAAATGCAGAACTGAAAGAAAAAGGTCACAGCAACAAATGTGTATAGTTTAACAGCAATATAATGCACCAATAAGCAAGCGACCCCTGATTTATTGTGAGAAATGTAACTAAATCCACTAACGGAAATGGCCAAAAATATGATTGTGTGATAACTCACATGAAAAGTGGTGTTTACGAGTAGAAGAATACCTTCTCTGTCTCAAGGAACTTGTGTAGACCCAAACAAAACTGACACAGTTAAAAATATTTGCCTAGATACAAAAATGTGTAACTATATCCTTTAACATTTATCTTTGCTTTGTTGGTTGACTTTATTGCTTATAGTAAAATGTCATATTTTATAAATCTCAGAGTCTGTTTGCAGTTCTGCTTTTTATCTTTTATTCTCCCTCCTTTTGAACAAAGCCTTTGAAAAAACTGAAGTAGGGCTATTAGTCAGGGGAAGGGACGGCCTTTGGTAACCTTAATTAGTGTCTAATTCATTGAACAAAGCAGACAACAATTTCACAACTATATATGCAACACAAACATTAGTCATCAGCAAATTTCAATTTGTTCCCTTAATGTTTCACAGTTTAAACTGCAAATCTTTGTCTCAATGGAGGCCATCCATTACACACTCACAAAAGGGATAGTTGCCAAAGGGATTAGCTCTCAGACTGTAGTCCTCAGGTTAGTGTTGTGCTGTGCTTTCTGACAGCAGCTAAGTGGAGGGTTTGACAGGGGCTGGAAAAGGAACAGTATAAGGGACACTGGCAGGGTGATGGGTGCTTTTCCTGAAGAAGGCTGACCTCCTTCCCAGGAAGCTAAATCACAGTCAGGAGCCAGTTTGGGACTTGTCAGAAATCTTTAATTGCTGCTTGATCAGCTGCACTAGGGGAGATTAATTCACCTCTCAGTGTCTTAATGATGGCAAGATTTCTCTGGGCAGCAAATCACGTCATGCTGCTCTGGAGCCTGTTCCAATGTCACTGCATTGGAAAGATGCTGCAAGAACAGTCTCTCAAATCTAATGGAAAGCTGTGTCAGATTTATATCAGAGTTCCTGAAATGATGTTCCTTCCAAGGTGAGGAAGTCCATTGTCAAGGAATAAATCACGAGAGTGTTTTGTGCTATCTATCTCATGATACCCTTAATTCAACTCTGAACTACTCAGGCTCAGATTAATAAGACAAAATATAAAAAATGGTTATGAAAGAGGGTTAAATAAATATATTCTCTTTTCCAGCTACAGCTGGAAAGATGATTCATAGTGGGAATGAAGCATTGGGCAGAACTGACATCTGTGTTACTGGGCACGCGTCTTTACTTTTTTCATTCCTTAAGATGGATCCAGCTGAGACTTGCCAAGTCCTATGGATCTGACTTAATGATCCTTTCACATCACAGGACTTTAAGGAATATTTGAACTTCTAGTTTGGAATAAACAATTTTGAATTATTAAATGATCAATATTAAGAGTCCTTTTTTTTTCCTCTCATTCAGTCTACATTTACTCCAAATAAAGCACTGCTAACATCAAATACATTCAAGTGGTGTGTTAGTATCCTTCAGGCCAGGAGACTTCTAAAACAAACTTAGTTTCCTTTTGACATGGTTTAAGCCCATCCGACAACCCAGAACCAAGCAGTTGCTCACTCCCCCATTTTCTTCCTCCCCCTGCTCCTGGAAGAATGGGGAGCAGAATTGAAGGAATGTAACTCCCATGGGTTGAGATAAGAACAGTCCGGTAACTAAGGCACAGCACAAACCACTACTGCTACCACCAATAATAATAATGATAAGGGAAATAACAAGGGAAGAGAATAAAACCACTCGCCACCTGCCGACCTATACCCAGCCTGACCTGAGCAGTGATCTAACCCTTCCAGATAACTGGCCCCAGTTCCTACAGTGGGCATGACGTGCTGTGGTATGGAATACCTCTGTGGCTAGTTTGGGTCAGGTGTCCTGTCTCTGCTTCCTCTTGACTTCCCCTCCTCCCTGCAGAGCATGAGACTGAAAAAGTCCTTGGTCAGAGTAAACATTACTTAGCAACAGCTAAAAACATCGGTGTTAGTCAGCGTCATTCCCAGGCTGAAAGTCAAAAGCACAGCACTGCACCAGCTACTAAGAAGGAGAAAAGTGACTGCTGCTGCTGAACCTAGGACACCTTTCTTTCCTGTTCTTCCAGTATCATTCAGACACACTCCATCTTTTAGGCCTTAAGATCTTGAAACCTTTTGGGTTTATTTATGAGTATCTCTGCTCTGGTCCTCAGATAGCCACTCGTGCTTGAGGTGTATTAAGCATACTTCCTGGGTAACAAACATTTGATTTAATTTTATTTGAAATTATTTTAGTTCATGTGCTCCAAAGCTGTGCTCTACAATGCAAACCAAAGAGCTAATAGGGATGATGATGAGATTTGTTTCAAAGTGCACACCTGTTTCAAATTAAAACGCTTATGTAGATACACCCTGAAACATTATTAGAAGAAAAGATAGAAACTCCCCTAGCTGCTCTTCCACCCCTGGCCCCCAGGCTCCCTGCCTGTCCCGAAACCAGACTGTTTAGAGTTACTGAACGAATCATTGTCAGAGACCTTCACAAAAGAAATTTTAATAGAAATATATAATTATTTGATCCAACAGCATTCGATTGCAAGGTACATTCTATTACATACAGAAAGAGATTGTGTCAGAATTGGCAATGATTTCTACAGGATTGGGTTAAAGTGATTTATACAGAATTGAATTGAAATTATGTGTATAGAAACCAAAAATACAATGGAATAAGGGAGACTCAAGAGGTTCAGATTGGAACCTTGCTTTTGAAACTTCCTCTCAGAGGGGAGTCTATGTACGGCTGGATCTAGTTGTATTCTCAGATTTATATCTAGAGGATTACAAAAGTAATTTAGCAGCAGTTTGCATTGTTAAAATGAATCACAGCACTTGATTAATGAAACTAATATGCATACACTTACAATTAAGTATCTAAACTAACACAATACACTAAGATAGAGATGTATGGATATATAGATGTACATACATTGATCCACATACGTACGTTGAAAATTTCCCTTGGTGCAGTGAAAAGTAGAAGAATAGCACAACACTCATGTCAATACTGAGAATATACTCATGTCAGTTTTCTCTGCACTCCTCAACAGGCAAAGGGTTGACTATCAGTGAGCAACAGTAACGACCCAGAGAGATGATTCCCATATTTCATAAACTTTAAGATTTTACGGTCTCTGAGAGGCATGCCACTCGGGGAGAAAACTGGTTAACTGGCTGCAGCCCACTATGGTCCAGGAAAACTCAAAAGGACTCTCTCTTGGGACAACTATTTAGAGGGTAGTAAGATGATTGTCTTTAGTCAGTGTAAATTTTCATCCTGGCCTCAATTTTTTGTCAGGGAATGGTTTAGCATCTCAAAGGAACTCCTGATATGATAAGCGAGTATCCCACCTTCCTGTTATCTGTGTGGCCCTGCCTTTGTTAGGTGATTAGAGTTCTGAATCACATTATCATCCAATGCTAACATGTGCAACATTTCAGCCAAACAATGCAATGAAAAGGAATGTAGGCATTTTAGCACTGGGTGCAGATGATAACCAGCCTAGAATCCCCCTATCCCTGTCTAGCCACAGTATTTTGGCATGTTCCCCTACACTGTTTCCAGTGGGGCTGGGCATGCAGTCAGCCTGGGCTCTTCCCATGGCTTCCTCCAACTTTTGCTGCATCCTCAGCACTGGCTCTGTGACACTGGTAGTAGCACGACATGCTGCACGGGTTCACCAGTTCTGTGTCAGTACAAGAAATGTGGATAAATGTAGTATAAAGTAAATTATGCAGCAGATAAGCTCACATCACAGCCCAGGAGCACTCCTTGGCCCAGACTCTACTGCAGCTTCCTGGATGAGGCTTGACATTTCTGAAGTAGTCTGAAGGTGATGCACATGCCCTCCTGTCACTGAGAAAATGTATCTATCATGCCTTAATCATTATTTTCAACCTCTGTGAGAATAAGCTTTAACAAAACCAGAGGTTTAACTGATCACCGTTGATGTTATTATTCTTGTAGTTCATCTGGGACGTCATTAGATATCTTATGAATCTTCTGGATTATGTTCACCACAAAATGCCCTGAATAACTGATGGGTCCATATGTGTCTCCAGATGCAGGTATTGCTCATAGCTGCTTGTGTCAGCTAGTTGCCCATCTGTGCCTTATGGATTTTTGGATTTTCCTCTGGCTTTGTTCTTGACTCCCCCAGTATTAAAAATACCTAACTAAAAAAATAAAAAAGCTATGCCATAACTTGATACCTTTACTATTTAGTGCTCTTTGTGAACCCTCTTATTTTCATGTGAGAGATTAAGAAGAGATGAAGCAGAAATCTAAGAGCAAGAGCTCTTTTTCAAAGAGAAGGAAGAGAGGCCATAGGAAAGGCATGAAGCACACAAAGGGGAAAACATAAACAGGAAAAGATAAAATTAACCAGGAACAGGAGAGCAGAGTTTGGACTATATGAGTGAAACAGGAGATTCAAAAGTGTCAGCTGTTTTGGGGGAGTGAATATTTAATATGTTGTTCTGCTGCCTGAGCTGCTCTGCTCCTGTCCAGGAGGCAGCTTGCTTCAATGACCTCTTCTGAGGAGCCTCATCCACAACAGCCCCTTCTGTATTACCTCCAGAACATTTCTTGTGTGTGCAGGTGTTCACTGTGACCACAGTAATCTCAGCACCTTACTATGAAGCAACCTTGGTTCCTAGTCTGCCTTAGAAATAAATTTGATTTTTTATTAAATTATTCTTCTATATTTTATATTTATTTTAAACCAAACCAAACCAAAACAAAACAAAAACCAAACCACCAAACCAAACCCGGGGACTTGTGCCCATTAGTACCCGTGAATAATTTCCAGGTCGCATTTATCCAATTATTGCTTTTATCTCCCCTGACAGATCTTAACAATTTTAATTTTTTTAAATCAGTGTTTATTTTCAGTGTTTACTGACAGATAATATGAAATATTGCTTTAGCACAAATTAATACATAGCATTTCCTTATGAAAACCGGGTGATAAATGACACCATGCATAACTGAAAGATGAGCTGACAAATCTCAGAATGATAGCATTTCTCTTTAGTGTCTTTGCCACAGCCTGCTCGCACATCCTTTGTCTTTGAACACAGCTTGGGATCAGACTATCTGTTTTTCTTTTCAAGTTGAAACCAGAGATCCATCGAGATGATATATATTTCCTTTACATGAAAAAGCATTTGTGATTATGATGCATTCAGCCAGGATCTGTTTTCTGCAACTATTCTATCTTCCAGGAAGATTTATTTGAAAGTTAAATAGCAATCAAGTGAAATCATGATGCAGTCTGGGAACTGTAACAGAGTTATTTCTTGTGCTTTTTAAAAGAATATATATTCAAACTTGTGGAAACAATATAATTTAAAGTAATCTTTCTATGATAAGTAGAAGGGAACGACTTGCTAAAGAAATCAAGTAGTTTCAGACTATCAAGGCTCTACAGGGCTCAGGAGGGATATTTTCCAAATGGAAGACAGATTTCGTGTGGTGCCTGCAAAACATGAGAGTGCATAGGAGCATTTCTGCCATTTGCATTTCTTGCTCACTCTCTTGCCATATGGCACCATGGGCACCAATCTCATCAGCAAGGGCAGGTCTGGGAACACCTTGCCTCATGCCAGGTATCAGGAATGGCTTCAGAACCCAGAGCTCTCCCTTCCAGAGGACAGGGCATAAAGAGGCATGGGGCACCCTGAACACTTTTGAGCCCTCTGGGTTTTGAGCTACACAAATTTGTAGACCTCTTGGGTGAAGCTGGTTCCTCAGTGTTCCTGCTTCTCTGCTATGGTGGGCAGGCAGGGGTGGCTGGTGGGGACAAGGGGATTCACTGAGCCACCCTGTCCACAACCGGTGGACAAGCAGAGACAGCTTGCTGCCTGTACCAGATCTGGCTGGGATGGAGTTAGTTTTTCTTCCTGCTGTGCTTTGTGTTGTTAGCTAAGACAATGTTGATAACATACCAGTGTTCTGGCTGCTGCTGAGCATCTTGTACAACATCCAGGCTGTCTCTCCAACCCCCCTTGCCCCCAAAGGCTGTTAGGCAGGAAGTGGGTGGGCAAGAGGGTGAGAGGGGGCATAGCTGACCCAAACTGACCAAAGGGATAGTCCAGATCATATGCTACAATAGCAGCTAAAGGGAGGCGGAAAGGTGGGGGAGGGGAGGGTGTTTCTTATTAAGGTGCTGTCTTCTGAACCAATCACTGTGTACTGAGGCCTGGCTCCCCAGGCAGCATCTGGGCACCACCTGATGGTAGATGGGAGGTAGAGAGTAGATATTCTCTTCTTGCTTTCGTTCTGTGTGACCTTTGCTTTTTACCATTAAACTGCCTTTATCTCAACCCACGGGATTTTAATCTGATTTTCTCCCCCCTGTCCTGCTGGGAATGGGAGTGATAGAATGGCTTGGTGAGCATCTGATGGCCAGCCAAGGTCAACCCTTTGTCTCTCCAACCAACATTGTCTCTCCTCTCCTATTCCTCTCATGGAAGACTCTGATCACTGACAGATAAAGTCAGAGCAAACTGAAAACAATGAAACCTTTAGGAAGCTCCCTGCTGTGTTTCCAAGATGCCTACACTTGTGGTAGGGATAGGATACGTGGTCATATTTAACACACAAAACCCATGAGTCTGGCATGAGCAGAAGGCTGTGAAAAGGCAGGGAGAACCCTGCTCTTCATTATTACCATCTGGCTTCATTCATTTTAGGAGAACAGGCCCTACTCCCAGGCCAAATTTAAAGGTCAGGTTCTTTTCAACATACCTCATCTGTTACACTCAGGTTTTGTTTATCAAGAAGTTAAGCAAACGCAGAGTAAATTGGCTATTCACACTTCCATGCCCTACGTGTTCCAGGAAAAGGTGTTAAAGCTACTACACAAAATAAATCAGTGTATCTGGAGAGGAAAACCAGTCTTTGTTGTTTTAGGAGATCTAAAGGTCTAGGATATGTTGTTTAGGCAAGTAGCTAGTGACTGGCAGGTCCATACACCTTATCCTAAAGCTCCTTCTTTTATAACAGGTCTCCCTTGAGAGCACATAGATTAGCACAAAGGGTCTACAAAAACAAAATTCTGGGAGAATTGTATCAGTATCCTTCAGCCACTGGGTTTTTTGACCACTGAAGCTCAGATAATCAGACCCTAATCAATGACACTAGATCAAGGCATACATTTTACCTTTAATTTCACTATCAATATGTGTGATGGTAAGAACAGAGTCTGTGGACTCCTACAAAGCATTACACACGAATGAAAGATTTTACTAAATCCTGAAAGGCAGGATAAAGAATTTCACTTGTACTAACCACTGAACTGGCAAAACCATCACCTACACCTATTCTTTTCATGGTAAGAAAAGTACCTTGGGGATCTTCTCATACAGAAAACAAGGTGAATAAAGCCAGCAGTGGCAGCATGGGAAATGTCACCAAAGAATCATGCTTTTTCTTGTCATGGTGTAGGTAAAGCAAATACCATTGCACAGAATAATAAAAAAAAATAATCATCTGAACCAATCCAAGTCTTCTTGCTACCATCCAGTTGGGTCACAAGCTGTGAACAGCAGCAAAGTCTGTTTTGGATTCCCTGAAGGTTTGACTTAGGGATCTATGAGTAGTATTAATTGGTGAGAAAACACACTCATCTGGTCAAACTGGCCAGCTGGAGAAACTCATTTCCTTGCACAAGCCAGAACTTGGGCTGTCAGAAGCTTTTCTAAGTACATCTCAGGCTTCTTGGAAAAAGCTTTCACCTTCTTTTTCCTCATGCTTAATGAATGGGAAGAGCTGACTGGTTTTGCAATGTGGTCAGTGTCCCATCCAAATGTGCTAATGACAGTCAACTTAGTCCAGCATATGAAAACAGACTCAGGAACAGCATATTTTATTTTTATCCAAGGAATGAATGCTAGGAAGAAAGAAAGGTCAGAAACCGGGAATCATTGTGGAGGGATCTGGGGAGGAGGGCATGTTGACAGCCCAGCATGAGGGAGGTCTGTTAGAGCAGTACTACTACCTAGAGAGATGGTGCCAGTGTGGGGATGCTTTCAGAAGAGAAAAGCAAAAAGGCAGAATTAAAGGACTGCTGTTCTGTCAGTATTTTGTAGCTCCATCCCCAGTCTGGGATTTTATTTGAGAGTGTCACTTGTAACTGCAGCACTTGGGAAACCTGCTGCGCGGGAAAGGTCTAATTAACACTCAATCACCTGTACCCTGCTCACAGCCACCCCAGCTGTGCAGGGAACAGGCAACAATAAACAGCTCAGTGTAGGTGGCTCTCTTTTATTAGCTAACTGGACTAGCTGTTTTAGCTATTGAAAATAAGAGGGTGTGGGGAGGGAAAAGTGTGCCCCAGCTGAGAATTAAGCCAAAAACATTGATCAAATATGGGGTTGGAAAACAGCAGTACTGCCATAGTTAAAAGAGCAAATGCCAGTTCATTCCAATACTGGTGAAGTGAGGACAAATCATCATTGTTCCCTCTCCGCTGAGTCACTACCTTCATTGCTGGATTGTTAGAGTGAATCATTCCTCTCATTTTTCACTTTGTTAAAATTTGGAGTTGTGCTTTCAACCGTTTTTTAATCAGAGTAGAGGACTATTGAACTTGTCTGTGTCCACAAATCCAACCCCAACCCTCCCATTGGAACCCTGTCAAGAGATGTGTCTGGATAAATATGGCAGCATGGGCTGGTGAGGTAGAAGCAAAGAGCATCTGATTAGAAGCACTGCAAAGGTATGTAAGAGGCACCTGCAAGGAGAGAAAGTCTACATTTGCTTTGTGTTCTAGAGCAGTGTAGTCTTTCTGGGGCAAACCTGATTATGATCACATAGAGTGTGTGACGGTTCAGTCCTCAAACCTTTTTCAGTCCACACAAACTACACTGGTGCCTTTGCTCCAGGCAAACATCAGCTGAGCTTCAGTCCTTAACAGGAACATGAGAGTCGTAACCAAAGACTGGTCTCAGCTCTAAGCCATATGTGGGATGGGGGATCAGGATCAGGGGCTTTGGGAATTGGCCAATGTAGGTCCATCACACCGATGATGGAGTAGATGTCAAGGCCTCAACACTAATGCCAGAATTCATGCATTCACTCCTGTTGTCCTGAGCTACTTGTCAATGTGAACATAAGCAAATATTTTAAATTTTACTTTAAAAAGGAGAAATACTGTTTGCTTGTAGATAATAGGTACTACTATCACAAATGAAGGCCAGAAAACCCAGCAGATGTGAAGTTTCCACTTCCCTTCTGCTGCTGTTTTGGGAGGCTGTTAAATGTAAGGAAGGGAAAAAGGCAGTGACTACAAGCAGCAGAGTACCATATATCTAACCTGACCAAATGGGGTGAGAGCAGCTGTCCCCCAATAGAGCACATCTACAACAGGGTGCAAAGATACAAATTGTGTGCAAAAAAGAAGAGGTCCTTGGTTTGCCTGACCTACCTGAAATCAGGAGCTTTTCTAATGGGATCTATCAGGTAATAACAATTATTTAAGTCGAGATATGCCTCATTTCCACTGCTTTGAAGAACTGGGTTAATTAATTAAAAGAGTTCGGGTCATGATCAAACTAAATAACATACAATTCACTGATTAAATTGACTCAAGGCACAGCTGCTCAATGTGCTAAAATAATAGTATGAACCTCAGGGCTGCTTTGAAGAACTGCTGTAATTTCCTTAACTGCACAAGCTTCAGTAAAGTACTCTTCACCCTCTTTCTGTGAAAGCAGCATTACTTCTAGCTTACCTGTAAGAAACAATCTCACTTCAAGCAAACTTGTATCTTGAATACCCATAGAAATTACTGCCCTGAAGGAACGTTCAAAAGTAACCTGAAGGTACTTGTAAAAGATTTGCTTTGGCTACCTGTTTTCTGGTAAAACAGTGAAGAGTATAACTTCTTAATATTGAAGTTACACTTTTTGTGTTCTGATAATTTCATAAACCTCAGTAAGAGAAAATTTTCTCATAGCCAAATATTATTTCAGATGTTGGTATAACAGTATAACTAGTAATTATTTACAATAATTAAGCTGAATATTTACTGCTAAATTAATTTTCTAATAAAATGGTCCTGTCCATTAAACACTACATTTCTGACAGAAAATTATGTGAAAGAGTAGCTCATAGATATTTTTCTTATGTTGTGAAGTTAAGAGTTTATATGAACTGATGTTTTAAGTATATAGAGTGCTAGAAGTTTTGTTCTATGTCTTGACTGTATTATCTGAATTTCTATAGTAGTGCTGTGTCAGAAAGACAGTATTTTCAGTTCAGCAGCTAAGTGATATGAATTGACAGATATTCAAAATCAAACCGTACAATACATATCATGCACAGATTCTCACTCCAGATAGAACATCTGATAAAGGTTAGAGAAGGACAGCAAAGATGGTTGAAGTTACAGGCCAGTTTTGTATGATGAGCAACCAAGTAAATGTGGAGTCTTCCATGTCCAAAAGAGGTGATTGCAATTTTTTATAAAAGCATGAGTAACCCTGAAACTGTGACTAGACAGTGACTGTACACTGTTCCTTTGTCCAAAAAGGAAGTGAGTAGATCAGCCTGAGGGGGACAAGACAAAGTATTTTTTTAAGCAATGGATAGAGAACTTCTGGAATGTGCTGCCCTGGGAAGGAGGTGAGCAACATTAGCAGACTTTAAAAGGGTTTGGACAAATTTGAACAACAAGCCCATCAACAGGCAGGAAAGGGAATAGGGAAAGATGTAACTTCCAACATCCTTAATCCAACCCTTATGGGTGCTATAAGTAGAAGGGAATATCCCAGAGAAGACAGGCTCACATGCCTTCCCAGGCTTACATGCAGTGAAACAGATGGAAGAGCTAGAGGTGCCCCTGATCTGATCCCAACAAGCACATTTCTTGCCCTACCTGCAACAGGTACAACTCAGAAACATTCCAGAAGTACCCATAAAGTCCTAGATGTTGTTTCCCATAGAACAACACAAGATTTCAATGCTTATAATGCTTCTCAAGGCTTTCCTTGGGAACACAGTTTTCCCTTTTACCGTGTGTTCTTCAGTCAAGAAACTCAATTTCCTCTTGCAGGACACACTATAACCCTCTCAGCAAAAGGAAATAGAAGGGAGAAAAGAGTAAGAGTTATTCCTTTGCTTCAACCCCGGGCGGCCTCATAAGAAATGAGGAATAACAAAGGCCATATATACATCCTCACTATTTGCAGAAGGCTGAACATTAGCAAGCAGTTTGCAACAAGGAAAAAAAAAAAAAATGGTTCAATCTCATTTTCTGTGTTTCAGCTTGGTATAAATATCATTTAATAAAAAATGACTTTCACTGTGACTTCTATTTCTTCTGTAAAGAAGATTAGCAGGGGAAAATGATTCAGTCTTTTGAGAGATCTAGTTATGTTGCAGAGCTCAGACGCCAAATGACTATAAAAGTCCCTGGGAGGTTCTTTCTATGCAGTATGGACAAATAACGTGTAACAGTCAAGGCTCTTTTAATTTAAAATAAAGCCCTGGAAATACCTAAGTAAAAATACAGCAATGATTGTAGCATTGTAATATGGCTGCACGCTTAGGTGTTTTTGCTGAGCAAACTGAACTTACATGAATGCCTGTGCACTACAGAAGCTTTGTAGTCAAACCTGCTGTCCTCTAATGTTATGTAAATATTTTGAATAAAGTATGCTATAGGGTTCAGCAGGGGCTACTTAAATGAGGATCTGTAGGCTAATTGCTGGAAATGCCTTGCAACACCGTCTTCTTTTGTTGGGGGGGTTGCTTGTTTGTTTTGGGGTTTTTTCCTCAGTTCAGTAAGCATTATTCTGAAAGCAGGGAACACACACAAAGGCAAGCCCAGCCACAGCTCCTCTTGATAGAGATAACAACATGACAAACTCATATTCTCCACAAAACAAGACCTTTCTGCATGACTGCTAGGGTTTTATATGAAATTTTTTGTTTGAATCTCAGTATTTATTATTTTTGTTTCTATTTACCAAATAAAACATTTTGATCTGAAATTCTTTTTTTAGCTGCAACACTTCCTAAAGAATTTGCGTACTTTTGTTTCAATTTAGATTTCTGTCATAATTTCACTTCCTAAACACTGTACTAAAAAACCTTTTTGCAGTCTTTCCCCTTGCTAGTATCTTTTTCTGCCCCATAAATGCTGACTGCCCTGCTACCTAGAATAACCTAATTTGGGAGGAGAATTAAGTTAAAGTCAGAGATTCCAGAGTGATTTTTGTTGTTTGAAGATTGATGCTTCTGTTTCTGACCACACTGGTGCTAATTTGTCCACTTTTCTTGTTGCATTGTTAAGCTTTTGGGACTTCTACAAATCTCGGACTCTTCCTTGTGCAGGTAGTTGTCCCACTAGAGCTCCTCCTCTACAGTGAACTCAGTCTGCCCTAATCTGAGCTCCGGCATAACACCAGGATCACAGCTTTTCACTACCCTTTGCATACTAAGCCCATGTATCAAGCTTGAGGTAATGTCGTGGTTTAAGCCAAGGCAGTAACTCAGAACCATGCAGCCGCTCTCTCACTCCCCCTTTTTCTTCCTCCCCCTGCTCCTGGAAGAATGGGGAGCAGAATTGAAAGAATGTAACTCCCATGGGTTGAGATAAGAACAGTCCGGTAACTAAGGCACAGCACAAACCACTGCTGCTACCACCAATAATAATAATGATAAGGGAAATAACAAGGGAACAGAATAAAACCACTCACCACCTGCCGACCTATACCCAGCCTGACCTGAGCAGTGATCTAACCCTTCCAGATAACTGCCCCCAGTTCATACAGTGGGCATGACGTGCTGTGGTATGGAATACCTCTGTGGCTAGTTTGGGTCAGGTGTCCTGTCTCTGCTTCCTCTTGACTTCCCCTCCTCCCTGGCAGAGCATGAGACTGAAAAAGTCCTTGGTCAGAATAAGCACTACTTAGCAACAACTAAAAACATCGGTGTCGTCAGTGTTGTTCCCAGGCTGAAAGTCAAAAGCACAGCACTGCACCAGCTACTAAGAAGGAAAAAAGTGACTGCTGCTGCTGAACCCAGGACTGTTAAGAAGGAATTTGCAGCATAATTCATTTTGTCTGACTTGTGGTAGCTACAGAACAAAAATTTACAGATGAGTCAATTGACTAAAACTGTCTTTGCAGTCACCAGGGCAAAATGCACACTTTCAACTTACAATTCATGTTACTATTTTCGCTGTCGAATTTGGACTGACACAAACCATGTCCCCAGTATGCTTCTATCTCTACATTGCTTGTCCATGGAAAAGAAGGTGACTGGCTCAGTTTGCCTGTCAACAGTGTCAAGATTTGACCAGACAGGACTCATCTTCATTGTTAGGCGGCAGAAAATCCATGGAGATTCCAGGATAACTGTTCCAATGCTTGAGCACCTACTATATCTTGAAAATTTCTGAATTATTTCAGCTTTGGGTTTTTGCTATGTTTTGGTGTGTTTTTTTTTTTCACTAGACTAAGGAAAAAATCTACTGTCAGGCACATCTTGCCTCATCTGTCCTTAAATAATAGCTATTCTTTAAAATTATAAACTAGTATGACCTACACTATCTATGAGAAGTGGCTGCTTAAATTGGTACAGCAAGGCTTCATATGATGTAGGATGTGTCATGAGGGCTAATTGGCCAAGCAGCAATAAAAGGTTAAGACTCCCAGGTGCAGTAACAGTAGAATAACCTGGATTTCAGTTCAGACATTACATGCAGACTTCTCTATCCCAAACCCACACAGCAGTGGGTTTGAGCCACAGCTCTGCCTCCCTTGCAAAAAAGGGGAGAGAGCAAGGCTGAAATGCCTGCTGTTGTCTCCAGGTTAGGTGGTAAATGAGGTAATTGATAGCCATGGTAAAGAGGATTCAGAAGATTTCCAAATCTAGAAAAGGCAATGAGAGATTTCCTCTCCATGTGCCAGGTGAAATAGTAATACCTGAGTCGTGTCCCAGAGACCACTTCCTCCAGATGCTGCTGTTTTGTCTTACAGAGGCAAGCTCCCCAGTACCCCTGCACAGAGCCCTAGCAGCATTTGGAGCTTCACCTTCATGAGAAACCAGTCATTCCTATTATAGCAACACTTTTCCTTCCCTTTTCCATCATCTCTGGCTCAGGGACAAAAAGCACACTTACATTTAGAGTTCAAAATACTAAGCAAAGAGCTTGTTTCTTTACTTTTTAGTTTAAAATGTCTCAAAACATTTTTTTTGATGTTATAACAGTATCTAACAGTAATAATCTAACCCATTAAATCACCAGGTAAAATGCAGCCAACCAGCCAACAAAGGACACATAAGCCAATTAATTTCAAAATTCAAGCTATTATTTGGCAGCTGAACAATAGCACTTCACCAGCACTTTTCACTGCAGAACTGCCATAGATACATTCACTAAATGTCTGTCAACACATGGCTTGAAGGTGTAGAACAGTTGTATCTTTAAATGCTCCAAAACGTGTTACTTTTGTGCATTTTGCTTGTAGTAAGTGAGATTTTCTTTCAGAATAAACACTTCTTTAAACAGCTAAGTAAAACTAGATAAGAAAATCTCATTCAGAATTCACTTCAGGGTAGTCATTGTCCACAAGATTTTAGAAATATCTTTTGTCAATGTGTTTTCCTAGCCTAATAAATGTTACCTGGATAATTAAGTGGGCAATCAACTTGGAAATCTATATGCCATTAAAGAAAAAAGAATGGGCTTCTTTTTGGCAGAACATAAAAGACAACTCAAATATGTCCATGAATATTAAGCACTTTGTCTCTTTTCAAGACTTCATTCAGCTACTGGTTCTCATCAGGAAATAGCTTTTCATTACTGTATCCTTGTGCTTTCTAAATTAAATCAGTTTAGTACCCAAATAAAACACCCCCATTTCTGAAAATGCTTCTGAGCTACAAAATATACAAATCTATACCTGGGGAGAAGTAATTACTTCAGAACTAGAAAATGAAAGCATTTCATTCATCAGCTGCTGAATAACATTTAAACACTGGCTTGGGTGATTTATGTAATTTTTATGTGCCATTTTTTTACTATTTAAAACATGATTAGTAGATCATATGTCTTGATACCATTATAAAAAAAGATTCATTGTACTGAGGCAGAGGCCCAGTGCTCTGGTTAGGTTACTCCAGTCTTAGACTTTGCCTTAAGATGAAGAATGACACTTTAGGGGAAGACTCAGATTTACCTTGGAGCCACTCTAACTTATAAATCCACTTGACAGCCTTACCAGCCTGGAAAGAAGAAATGCAGCATCACTGGAAGGAATAGAATTTAGGTAGAATGCCTCTGGACTTGCAAGCCCAAGCACATTCAAATTCAGGTTTAGTTTACTATTTTGTCACTGTTAATGTATTCTGTACTAAGATATCCAAGCACCATTAATACAAATGGGAAACAGTTTTTCCCGAGGAATATTAGCACAAGTAAATAAATGGAGTGTCATTATGAGAGCAAGACTGCTCACGAATGTGTTCCCAAGACAATGGTGTCCGATGTGAGATGCTGTTTTCTCCTGGTTGTGCTCTGCCTCTGGCCCCAAGAAAGAGCAGTTCAGATGCGGACAGCAATCACAGACAAAGAAATCCTAACAGACTGACAAAACACAAGAAGAAAAGGTGCCTGGGTTGATGGCTACTGCAAAAATGTATGCGCAGGCACTGGTAGTTCACATTAGCAGCTGCAAGATTTGTCAGACCATGTGCCCACAAAATCTTGATTACACTACAAGAGTATCACAGTGCTCTCCACAGCTGAAATTGTTAAGTTCAGAGTAACCCTCCTTCCCTGTGGCTCAAATTAGAAAAACATCGGTCCATCAGCGTATTATCTGAATAGTCACCAACCTATGGATTTGTGCCTATTCACTGGGAAAAGGAACAACTATTATGTCATTTTACAGATGAGAAATGGCGGAACGTGAGCCAGGATCTAGGGCATGTAACCAGGTGTTTGTATATCATGGTCACAGTGTGGCTCTGCAGCAATTAGGGTGGCCCACAGGCACTTGTCTGGTAATTCTCAGAGGGCAGACACCTCCGGGGGTCCTCTCCTCCCTCCATGTGCCTTAGAGATAAGTGCAGGTGGTGTGGCAGCTAAATTTTAAATCTTGAGGTTTAAAAGAGATGATTCCTCTTCTGAATGATAACATCCAAGAACATACAGAAAGCCCAGGACTGAATAGGAGCAAATCCAAAAGTCAGGTGCTGGTCCAGTGCTTTTGTAACACAGATGACATGATCCTCATACAAAAAGGAAAACTCAGTCTATTGAGAGATCTTGTCAGAAACCCCCCATGTGAGACAGTTATCTGGTATGTAATCAAGAGTGAAATGCTAGAGATGAACCAAAGGCTTTGATGGGAAGAAAGTGATGTATATCTTGTTTGTGGCTGTCACTTCCCTTGACAGCTATGGCATATCTCCTCTGTCTTGTTAGAAATTATGTCAAAGCATTTATTTTCTTCCTTATATCTAAACATCTGAAGAAGGAGAAAGGAGGGAAATAATAGATCCAGATGTGATCAGTGTAAATACCATTTGATGGGTCCCTTGCTATGTGAAGGAAGACAGAATTCAGGTAGTAAAAATATATTAATCAGAAAGTGTAAAACAGGACAAAAGACAGAAAGTGCTAAAAGTAAAAAATAGTCAACCTCCACGAAACCCTAGAAAAGAATTCCAATTAAGCCTCTAGGCTTCCCCTCCCAAACAGTTGAAACTAGCTTTCATTTTACTTACTACTATGGGATGACAGATCTTTTGTTTCTTCAAAGCTATAAATTCTCACTTTCTGGATATGAATCACCACATTTCATTAACAACAAGCAGCTGATTGCCACTATCTTAATTGTAGCCAAAATATTATTTTCAGTAACTGCAAATAACAGGGTATGTTGACTTGCAGAGAAATGTGACATGCTCAGTATTTCTAAATTACAAAGAGAAGAAGGAAAATATACTGGAGTGACATAACTAAACTCAATGTTACTATTCCAAACAAAACTCAGAATTGTATTATTGTAAATAGATAATGAGAGCCTTGTTGAAAATTGAACCCACTAGCTTTTCAAATAAACATAATTCAGTGTATGAATCACTGACTAACCTTCATCTCAACAAGCTGCACAGCAGCCCAAAGGCAGTAAAAAGCTTTAGGGAGATCTCTCCAGGTTCCTCACTAGCTGGGTAGGCTTTCCTCAGCATATGTGCCAGTGCTTTACCCATGTAAAGAGGAGTCTTAGCAACAACACTTTTCACTGTCGTGTAGTAAAAAGCCTGTTCTCTTTTGACCTCCTTGTCTTTTCCTTCTGACCTTCACATGGAAATTCGCCAGTCTGGGGAAACTGAAGCATTTCTCAAGGAACTGAGACCTGGATGTCCGCAGCTGTTGGGCGCAGGAAACAGAGCAAGCCCAGCAGGAGGATGACCAGCAGCACAAAACAGAACCTAAAGTCATTTTTAGCTACCAAATAAAAGCTGACAGAAGAAAACAAAGGCAGAGGCACCTGCACACTGTCTGGCAGGCAAGTCTTGGCAGATCATTTCATGCCAGTCTTTGTAGCAGGTTATTTACCCACTATAAGCTACAGCTCATAATGACAGGTCTTCATTTGCCTGCACCATGTGTTGCCAGAAAAATGCTGGGAATTTTAGCTTCTCTTGGCATTCATCTTGACAAAATCCCATTTCTTTCCTGTCTAAGGAAGTTTGTGTTCAGAAGTGTCCCACTGAAGGTAAGAGAAAGTAAAAGCTTTTTCAAAGAGAGCTTTTCTTAACTTTTAATGTATCAGGGACCAAAACAGTGGTGTTCAGGAGCCATGCATCAGGCTAACTTCACCTTCTTCAGGACAAGGCATAGATGCTGAGTGCCATTTACCAGGTGGGTACCAGCATCACTGTACACCACTAGCCCCTTCTCAAGGCAGAGACACTTGCAATGTAAATACTTCCGTAGGGGACGTCCAGGGATCAATCTCTTTGGCAGCCAAGAAAACTTCTTACCTTTTTGGTGTAGTGCCATCTTCTTCTTTTACACTGCCTGTACTCTTATGAAAGTTTAAGTCTCCTTGTTTACTTGACTGCCTTTAAGCCTTCTACTTCTTAACTTCCAAAGGCACAACTCCCACACTGCAGTTACAAAAATCTGATGCAACTGCAGATTATCCTGTATTCCCTTTTGTATGTCAGCCCGTTAGAAAAGAGCAAATGATGCCTGCTGACTTCTATTCCTTGGCAGCTGTTTATTGTTTGGGGAACTGATAATCTCTGTGTACTGCTGCATGAGGCTTTTTCACACATCCTTGTCCCAGCTGGCCATGCCCTGATGAGCTGAGGTGCTTGCTGCTTGGGGCTTTGTATAGCCTCGTGGAGGCACCTTCCCAAGGCAGCTCTGCTGGCAGTGCCTTGGTATACATCCTACCTCTTTCCAACCATATTCAGGAGGAAGAGGATTCCCAGCCCTGACTTCCATTGACAGCCAGGCCTCATCCTAACAAATAACAGAAAAATGTCAGCTTCAAAAAGTACGGCTAGGATATTTTGTGTCCCAGGAGGTCTTTTCTAGCTGTACATTCATTTACCAGCACTGGTGACATTCCTGCTTTTCTGATTATATTTATTTTACATCAGACGTAAAATTCTTACAGCTCTGGAAGAAAATGTAGAGGAAGAAACGTTAATTAATTTCCAGAGTCAGAACCACACATAAAGCCTCCATCATTTTCAATTTCTGGATTGCTTTAGGTAGATGCAAAATAAATTAAGGTACCAGAACTACATGATGCAAACAGCAGCTGCACACAGACTGCAGAGACTTTATTAATGAAAATGGACAAACCAGGGAAAATGCATCAAAATTTTTGGAAATAAGAAAAGTACTTAGAGGGCTGACTGCCTGCAAAGCAGAGGAGTTCTGCTTGCAATTTATGTTCATTTCTTAGAGGAGCTTTGGAGACAGAGCAAACAGAGCCTGTAAGTATTATTTTTACCAAATAATCTCTGTTAATTTAACACTTTTTGTACAACAATTTCACATTAACCATAAAATTGAATTGTGATGAGGACATGCAAAGGCAAGGTAGAACAAGGCAAAAGATACACTTGTGATACAAATGTGGTCTGTGAGGAATTTAAAGGAAAGAAGAATCTGAAGGTCTGTAGACAGAGAGCTGATACTCTGGCATATGCATGTCTTTTGTGCCTGCTAAATACAATCACCCAACATGCATAACTAAAATTGTCTCTGTGCCCTTTCTCTTAGCTAAAATATGGTTTGCTATAGAGTCACAGCTCCCTGACTCAGGCTGACTTGGTCCTGCTGAAATCAAGCAGTTTACGCAGGGAGAAAAAGTTTCAGACTTTGCTCAATTTTTAGCAAATTTTCTCTACTTGAAAACACATTAGATTTGGTTCAAGGGATTCAAAATAGTCTGGGCCAACTTTTATCTTCTATAGATGAGTTTATTCATCCCAGTGAGTAATTTCTTTCCTCCCTCAGATGATAAGCCATAGACCGTGATGAGAGTTGGAATTTAGCATCATAGACAGTAACAGCAGCATAATTAAATCTGGTTTTAGTATGAGGTAGCATACAAATACACAGTAAAGTAGTGGCAGGCAAGAAAAAAATTTAAATAGAATACAAATCGCTTTTTATTCTTCAAAATATGTTTTACCATAAAAGCAAGTTATTTTTCATTAAGGCACTTTGTCTCCAAAGCAGAGAATAGCAATAGAATGCAGACCATGTAGATTTGTTTCTGTATATCAATTTGTGTTCACTGGCCATGTGAACAATGTTATGTGAACAGTGCCTCAAATCCCACGGACTCTGATATCATATAGGATCTGAAGCGGAGCTGTGCTTCCACTGAAGTCCTGCTACCAGAATTTCATTAGTGTAGTTAAAATGTAAATATATTCTGTAACAGGCAGGCCTGTTAGCTTTTTGGCTGAAACTTTCTGGGGTTAACTGTTGAATGATGACTTTATTTGCAGCAGAAAATGAATTCTCTTTTCATACTCTGTATCACTGGACCTGTCACTTGGCAAGGTGCAGTAACTACCAAGATTCTGCAAGTCTGGATTTGTTATCAGCAGAAAATAACCAATGACCTAATATTCATCATAAGTTTTCCCTCACTTGAAGAAATACCTGGAAATACCTACACAAGGAATTTTTCTCATTGCAGTATAGCAACCCTGTGAGCATTTTAATCACCAAGCCCTTTATTAGGAAGCTACGTTACTTTTCGGTAACTTCACCTATTTTACTTTCTCCATCCTTCAGAAGATTTCAAGCAGCTAGGAATGAAACTGCTTGAGTGTATATTAGATCACGTGCTTTAGTGTCGGCCCCACCTTCTCTCTGAGAGTTGAAGAAGCCTCTTGGATGGGAGGAAGGTGTTTTTTCAGGTAGTGCTTGGAAAGAGTTATACGAACACAGAAGAACTCTCCAGACCTTGGTGATTCAGCAACACCAGAAACAGACCAGTTTCTCTTTCACTACTTTAGTCTTTAACACTACCACACCTGCAAGCTAAGAAAGCTTTGACTCATTTTTGTCGCCAAACAAGCAGCAATTCAAGTGAGATGCAAGCATCTCAGCCCACAATGGCTAAATCAGAGTTAGGAAATGAGGTTTTTTTGATGATTGGATGGATGTGGAGGGCTGGGAATTAATAGAAAGCTATGAGTCCCTAGCAGTCCTGAGAGAGGCAATGCAGAAAAGTCCTCATTTTCACTCATATACACAGACTAGAGAACCTGCTGTTTTCTCAGGGAAGAATTCTAATGTTACCTCCACCTTTGCAACAAAAATGTCCACTGCACTCCTGGGAATAGAAGGAAATGATTAAATTTAGCCTAAAAGTAGTCCATAAATGCATTGCATTATTTATTCAACGACAGGTCTTAAAAGGCTAATGTACTGAACAGCTCTAGGTGTAAAAGACTCTAAGCTATAGTTAAAACCACATCTGAAAGTAATGAAATTCATAGGGAAAGGGAGAATGAAAAGCATTACAAAAAAATCAGTGAAGCAGCTGTAAGGCTAAGAACAGAGTGGAAAGGGCGTTTCTGCAGAAAGCATTCCCATTCTGGGAATCAGGCAACCAAGCCATGCAACAATTCGTGCAACTGCAGCAGAGAAACACTGGTGGCACAGAGTGGTTTGCCCAAGTCTGACTAAGAGATTCATATTTGCATGAGCAAATCAATGCACATGCAGCCATGGCCACAACTACCTTTCTTGAGAAAGCAGCTCATAAAAGAGGGTGAAATACACTACTACATCTTCTAAGAATGGGACTCAAGGAATTTAGGTACCCAAGCCTGAGAACACACTGCAAAAATCTGCTTGTCCAGCAATCACCAAGAGATACTTGTGTTTTCAATAGCAAAGCTCTTGGGGTGCTTGGGAACACACACGAACACCCCAGTTTAGTGCTAGATCCTGCTGAAGGTCTCATGTGATTTGGAAAAGAATTAACTCACTGAACTCCACCTCACTCCTGGGAGAGCCTTGTCCAGTGAAATGCTTGATAGGCCTGGATAGCAGAAGCCATGGCTGCCATGGTGGCCTTCTTTCAGATGTGCTTGAAGGAAGGTCCCATTTTTCACAGCAACCTAGTTGGATGGGCAGACTCTTGACAAAACTAGAGCACAGGCAGAGGTGCAAGATTCAGCAAGTAAAAGGGAGAACAAGGCAGTGGTTATAAAATTTGTTGGTCTCTAATCCAGTCCCCAGGATTGTTCACGTTATTGTGTATATATGTAACATTTTCCTTGAAGTGAAATGCATGGGTCTCAATTTACAAGCTGATTTGCTTAGGGTTTTTATTACAATTGGTAGTCAAATAGGAGAAAACAAACAAAACCACCAACAGCAACCAAAAAAAAAAAAAAAGCCCACCAAAACAAAAACACCCAACCAAAAAAACCACAAATCAGAAAAACAACAGTCATAAATCACGATTACAAGCCAAAGCTAGCAAATTGATTTCAAACTCCTCACTTGACCCAGACACTACTTGCCTCTCTATCTCAGTTGTCACCTTCATTCTCCTTCTCCCCTGTTTCCAGTAGCCTTGAGACTCTGTTCTTCTCCTGTCCCCAAGAGGCACAAGGTATTTGACAAGAAGGTGAGATCCTTACAGGATCCCAAGTGCTCATCAGGGACTGCTGAAAAGTCCTAGATATCTAAAGTTACTTGCAGGATACTACAGGATCTGAGTATTTAGCTGTTGGGCACTGCAAACCTGGGCTCAGTGGTATGCAAAATATGCAGGTATAATCTGTACAAATCAGAAGGAAGAAATACCACAGAGAAGAGAAAGGAAAAGGCAAAAAATAGCAGTGAAGACAGGGAGAGAAGAGTTAGAAGCCCTCTGTAGATCTAGTGTACGTGGGATATTGAGCAATATTGATTGAAAGAGCAAACTAAAGGTAAAGCACAAAGGTGAGAGAAAACATTTTCTTTAATGCTAGTGATAGGGTTTTGGACCTTGAAGGCCATTTTTTGCTTGGAAAAAGTGGTCTTCAAATGAAACTGGCTGAATGGCCAGGTCCTTTTGCAGAAGACTGGATGAAACACAGGGCAACAGGGAAGGAGCATGCAAACAGAAAGCTTCTCCTAGGAAACCTTGTCCATTATAATACAACCATGTGCAGTGAAAGACATAAGCTCCATGTTGCTGAGCAATTATCTGTTCTATTATCTGAGGCCAAGAAGTTCTGTTATCTATATGCTTCTGGCAAGGATCTATGTGATTAACTGCAACCATAACCCAATTCGGAATCAGCTCTTTTAATTAACTCTGTGTGGCATTTCATCTGCATCTGATTATGTCCAAAAGAGAATCTCTTGGACACCTGCTAGCTCTGCCAAGCATCTTTTGTCTTGTTACAAAAATGTTGCTCCGCTGTAAGAAAATTATTGCACTTGAGTGATTGTGTTCAGTTCTCCTCTCTCTAAATGAGAAATGCAAACTAGAAGAATAAGCAGAATCATAGAATTATTTAGGTCGGAAAAGACTTGCAAGATCATTGACTCTGACCGCTAGCCTAGCACTGACAATTCACCACCAAACCATGTCCTTACATGTCACATCTACATGTCTTTTAAATATCCTCAAGGGTGGCAACTCAACCACTTCCCTGGGTAGCCTGTTACAATGCTTGACAACCCAAGGGATCCAAAATAGTAAACATGATATTTTTCCTGATTAAAATGAACTAAGACATGCCTCATCATCTGAACTCCAAATTCACAGGACCCCCCATGCTTTAGAAGTATTCCTGGGAGCAAAAATTTTCAAAAACTCTTGCCAAATTTCTCTCAGTTGACAGCACATTGAAGAGAGCTTTGTTAAGGAGATCTGTGTGTAAACCGCAAGATATGCTGAACTATATTTAAGCAGGAGTAAAGCTCTGGTATCTCCATCTGGTTTTGTTCAGTGTATTATTCTCTTCAGCTGTTCACATACAGAATCATGGACGAGGGACTAGATCTATTCTAATTTGTCATTTCTGATACTGCAGAAATAAGCAGATGAAAAAGAAACTTGAATGTGATGAGCTGTGGATGGATCAGGGTTGTGCTGGCTTTTGAAGAGGAGGAAAAATCCAGCATCCAGCCCTGGAAAGTGTCAGAAGATGCTGATGGGGAAGGTAAGACCTAGGCTCAAGTCTTGCTCCCCCTGAAGATAGGCAGACTGGGTAGTACCTGTGACTTGTGATAGGGATCATCTCTGACAAATCACACTGACATCCTTATAAAAACTTAAAGCCTTAGAAAAGCAGTTTCATCAGAGCATTTTATTGCTGAAATGAAACAGTGCTCTTTTCCACCAGTGTTTCAGCTTGCCTTATTTATCTTTAGCACCATCTGGCAGAGCAGAATGACACTGCTGTGTGCAGAAACATCACCTCAGGGACAGCACCAAAGAACAACCTTTTAAGTCATCTTCTTAAGCGTCGTTTTAGTTGCATTATGTATTGCTTCCCAGGCATTTCTTAATTTTATTCATTAAAACATTAGGGTATCTAATTATTATTGGCAACACAAATCTCTCTGTTATATCAAGCTTACATCAATACTTATTATAATGTTACCAAAGGTTGTATTATTATTACAATTTAACCTCATACTCTAATTAATCAAGAACAGTTGCAGCAAACAACACGAAAGTAGTAACTCGACATTTCTTTGTTTCCCTTTCTAATCAACAAATAAGGCCATTATTCACCTTCTGAGTAACAGAACTGCATTTCTATATCTATAACATTCAAAGTTCATTCTCCTTACTTAAACTTCTCAGAATTGTATTTCTGTATGGAACTTTCCAAACTAAACTGTTCAAATAAAATTGTTAAGACTAAATTTCTGAATTGTTAAGACTAAATTTCTCAAACTGGGAAACAACAATATTGGGGTTATGCTGACAAGCTGTCAAAGCACAATTTGTTTAATCTATATCAATATCAGGCTCTACTGATAACATTTTCTCCACCAGCTAACAAAATATACCCCAAAATCTAGATGAAAGGAAAGGGAAAGAGAGAGACGAGTGAACAAGAAAGTAAATGGAGGAGAGTGGCCTTGCCTATACCTTCTAAAGAGTTTATAGCCATCAACTGCAGCACTCCAGGTATGCGAGTCATCCCACCATGTTCCTGCTATGGCAACACTGTCATAGGTTTCCTGTGCAATGGCTTCCAGCTCCTCCTGTTTGTTGCCCATGCTAAATGCACTGGTGTAGATGTGCTTCAGTTGGGCTGCTACCTTTTGGGGGGAGAAGCCTTAATTCCTACATGACCATCCTAGAGCACATGCATGATTTCTAACACATCAGTAATCTTTGCATCTTTGCCACCACATGGATCTACATCCTTTACTGAGACAGGAGACCGAAGGACCTTGCAAGCACACTGCCCCTCAAGCATTGCCATGCTGACCCCAGGCTTATCTCTAGCGAGCCTGGCTTTATCCCTGTCCACCTTCAAATTTTGTCTAAAGCTCTTTCAATGAGCCCTGCTAACTCCTATGATAAGATCTTTTCCTCCATTCCCCCACTTTATGTCACTAAACAGCAAGCTATTTCTAGCGCTATAAGTACAAGCTCCTTTACAACAAACTGGCTTGATAATGCCCCCCCCCCTTTGTATATCCTAAAGCATGTATTTCCCATGCTTGCATTTGCATAAATATAAGTGTTGCACAGATGTTTTTTATCTAGCTGGGTTCCATAAAGAACCTGACAGCTTGCTCTTTTTTAATTCCTAAAACATCTATTTTCCTAAAAGCATCCTCTTCCACACTAACTTCCTGAATCTTTTAGCAAAGGTGACACCTTTTTCAGTCCACCTTGGTGTTGTGGGTTGTGGGTATGTCACAGCTCCAAGCAGATGGCTACAGTCCCCCGTGTGGCTCTTCTGGGGACCCACGTCACTTAGTAAGGAGCAGGGAGCCAGAGAAGTCAGCAAAGAAGGTCTGTGAAGCAGTGAGAAGGAGCACTGCAAAGGGGTAGATGGTCTATGTGTGGGGCCCACTCCCACCACTGCTTCTGTATGTTACCCTGAGCCTTTTCATGAATAGATTTGTGCAGTGTCTATGAAGAAGAGACCTGAACACAGGACCTTTCCATCCTCATTGAAGACCCACATCCCTGATTACAAAGCCATGCTCCCACACATTCATGCCCTCTGAATCTTATATTTTCTGCCTTCTCCCTCATCCTCTTTCCACCTAATCTCTCATCTAAAAAATGTGAGCAGTGTTTTTAGTCCTGTTCTTCCTTGAATGCTGCTCTCCCATTTCCTAGCAAACGCTTTGATCAAAGGGTGTTATGCAAGCAATAGCTTGCTTTGCCAAGCTCTTCCTAAATTACCTGGCTCTCTAAAGGAACTAGTGGACAAAATTGACCATGAATTTAATCTAAGTGCACTGCCTTGAACAGAAGGAACATATACTTTAGGTATGTATAGGAGTATATATGAGCACATTAGCTGAAATAAAACACAAAGCAAGAATTAGACTCAACAACAGGCAAAACGAGTGGGAAGGGGACAGGAAAATTTAAGGTAATTTCAGGATCACAGGATTGTGTAGGGAGACATGTACATATCTGGGAAAGTTCATCGCGACTTGTTTTGATTTGTTGCATCTCTTGTCTAGTGCTTGCTGATCTCTCTTCTCCCTCACCACTTTCCCACTTCACGGCAAAAATGAGCTTCAATGCCTAGGGAAAAAAAAACCCAGAAATTTAGAAGCTTCCTCTTGTATTGCTGGGCACTTAAGCTTTTTGAAGGTTCTTTATAGATTAGATTTTTATTTCATCAGGTAATGTTTGAGGCACAAGGAGTTAATTACTCTGCAATAATGGGTTTAAGCTCAGAAGATCTTGTAGTGTATGTGCATTTTCCTGACTAAATTTCAGTAGGATAGTATTCCAAATATCCTGTACTGCATAGATAAGAGAAAAAGTCAAAGGATAAATGTCATTAATTTCCAGGAGACAATGCTTTCCTTTCTTGTTTAATTGTTACATAATTTCTTTTTATTTTATGTATTTCAAAAAGCAAATGATAACATTGAGTGAGTACCAAGATAACTATGGCTTAACAGCTTATCAATGTATATCCAACACTACATAGCTTATCAGAGAGAAAATGTAAGAATATTTCAATCCTTCTTATGTCTGTGTAATCAGGTGCTGGATCCTGAATATCTGTAGTATACTCTAAATCCTACTTCAGCTGGTGTACAGCTGGAATACATTAACTGATTGCCATTCACCTTACTTAATATGCTGCTAAAAGTTGGCCCTTGTCTCTAGTTCTTCTACATTGTCTTATTTTTGCTTTCCATTTATACATTTCAAATTTATATTTCTGAACTTCATTAAAATGCCCTGAAATGGTTTTTCAATGACTTCAGATTCTAAGAAAAAAAAAAAAAAAAGAAAACCAAAAAACTCCTGTCACTGTGCCTACAATTTAAATACATCTGATGAGTTAGGATGCTAGTATTTCATATTGCCATCTTAACCGAAACTGAAATGAGTAAAGTGGTGAAGCGTAAACCAGCAACACATCTAAATAAATTGATTTTTTTTTAATCATAATAGAACAGCAGTCACACATAAAATTGGTCCATGTGGAACACAAATGGAGCATGAGGTTGGACTTGATGATCTTAAAGGTCTTTTCCAACCTACTTGATTCTATGAGGAAAAGCCAGTCAGGCAGCACCTCCTGTATGAAGATAGGATGAGAAAGTTGGGGCTGTTCAGCCTGGAGAAGAGAAGGCTTCATGGAGACCTCATAGCAGCCTTCCAGTATCTGAAGGGGGCCTATAGGGATGCTGTGGAGGGGCTCTTCATGAGGGACTGTAATGAGAGGACAAGGGGTAACGGGTTCAAACTTAAATGGGAAGTTTAGATTGGCTATGAGGAAGAAATTCTTTCCTGTAAGGGTGGTGAGGCACTGGAATGGGTTGCCCAGGGAAGTTGTGAATGCTCCATTGCTGGCGGTGTTCAAGGCCAGGCTGGACAGAGCCTCGGGTGACATGGTTTAGTGGGAGGTGTCCCTGCCCATGGCAGGGGGTTTGGAATTAGATGATCTTCTGGTCCTTTCCAACCCTAACTATTCTATGATTCTATGATTCATTTCCTAATTGCCATGAGGGAGGGGAGCTGCCCCAGGCTGGCAGTCCCCAGGTGACTCTGCTACTCCTTTGCTATACTGAGATGATGCTGTGTCTGGAGAGAGGCAGGGGTAGCAGACAGGGGAGGGATGTGGCCATGTGTGCATACCAGAAACCCAGCAGAGCAAGCTCGTGGCTTGGAAGAGCTTCTGCATTAGGTGATGTGTTAATATTGCTTATCTGGACTTGGAGTTTGCCTTGTTGTCTCCCTCCCAGTGGGTAGGAAGGGCCTGGAAGGAGCCCCTGCATCTGCAGGGCAGGGTAGGGAGCTCTGGTAGAGACCAGAAGGGAGAAGAGCAAATGGGCAGTGAGTCCTTCCAGGGCCCCCACATGGAAGACCACTAATTACCTTATGAGCAGGTAGGAGTGCAGGCTGTTTTATTGACAGTGAGGTATGTTTTCTTCTAAAATGCTTTTCTCCTAAATCATGCTTTGCTCTAAGGAAGCTCTTTAGTCACCAATTACGACTTTTCTTGTAGCCAGAGAGAACAAAATTATGAAATGGGAGCCTAAATCAGATTCACCAAGATGACCACGTTTTACCCCAGGGAACAGCACTGTCAAGCGGACTCACAGAGCGGCAGAATCAAGTAATGCTGTTCTCAGAAAAAATGAAGTTGCAGAGGGGTGAAGACCAGCAGGGAACTGCAAAGACGAGGAGGCATCGGAAGTGAGCACCTGGTGACTATAACAGTTAGGCTTGGGGATATTTGGTTTGCTTCATTCATAATTATGGTTGAATTTTGGTGACATGAGATGAGCAAACCACAACATCCAGCATTGCCCTGCTGCACGGAGTCCTGGGGCCATCGCTGTGTCTGACTGTTCATGGGCGAAATGCAAAGCGGGCACAAGATGCATTTATTGTCCACAACTGCCTGAACTCCTTCCTGATGGGAAGTGGCACATCAGTTTCACTTGTGGCCAAATGACCATAGCATCACAAAAGTTTCTGGCACAAAATGGAAACCTGGGCAGCTGTCACAGCAACTCTGCCAAGGATTAGCTTGCCTGGGCTGCACCATCTTAAGGTATTACTTGAGCCTCCAAGACTGACCAGTCAGAACAACAGTGGAGAAATGTACCACCCCTTTCTTGCAAGGCAAGAGGGGAGTGTGTGTGCTGTGTTGGGCATCTCTGCAGCACATTACTCTCTGTCACTTCTTAATGGATCCTCCTACTCCTACACTGAGACATGCATTAAAAATGCCTTTCCTCTCCCCCCTTCCTTTTTCAATCAGCCTGTGAAAGAGCTGCAGTTGATGTTTAAGTGCCTGTAATGTCACATTGCCAAGCCTTCAAAGACTGTCAAATATATCAGCTTGGATGCGATGTGGTATTTTTAATGATGAAGTTGCCTTTATGCAAGACAAAGGGTGCAAACACCATTATGAATATGACTGATTTTATGTATTTACAAATCATCATTTAAAACAATATTCACAAAAAACAATGCCAACAAAACTACTTCAAAATGTGTGAAAATAAGTCCAAGTGAAAGTGTCAGGGGTCAGATCAGTCTATGAAATTACCCAGAAGCTAAGCCCATCTTGGGGCCATCAGCAACAGATGGGTTTAAGCAAAACAACCATTTGTCTTGGTTTTTACAGCCTTGGCACTCCATCTTAGCTGCCTGTGTCCAGTGTGTCTGCAGCCATTACTGGATAAGATTAATAGTCCTTGTCAGATGTAAAGCAAAAATTTTTATTTGAGGACCTAATTGTTTTGTTTAATTTTGAGTTATATATGGAATTTACTCTTTAAAAAGTTAAGAAACATTGCATAAAGTTTAAGTCGTAACAGCTATAACTGGGGAAAGCAAAGCACAAAGCAAGCATCAATGAGACTGTCCTTCTGCAGATATGAAAAGCTCTCTCTCAATGACATTAAACAGCAGGAAATTAATGTTTTTGAAGTTTTAAAGGTACAGAATCCAGTCTGCCATTCTCAACATCTCCGCATTCAAGGGACACAGGTTTCCTCAGCAGTGCACCAAACGCGCTCACCAGCCTGCGGATGTGTTGACCTCGAGCATCCCATTAATAAATCCTTCTATGAATAAATCATAGAAAAGAAATCTCGAGCTAGCAGGAGAAGGAGCAAACTGATTTAGCTCTTTCCAAACCCAAATTTATCAGAAACCTAAATGATACAGCCTTCCTACATACTGAGAGTAAACTTCAATTTCTCTCACAGTTTTGTCTCTGGGATAATGGCATACCATTTCCATGCAAGGTAAGGGTTCCCACTAAAATGAATAGAGCTATTTTCAGGGGGGTTCTTATTAAATGGGGAAAAAAAAAAAAAAGAAAAAAAGAAAAAAAAAAAGGAGTTTGTTAAAAATCAGGATCCATTCAGATTTTGCTAAAAAATCACTGGGAAGTAATGTGACCATGTCCAGTGAGATTTTAATTAAGTGGCTTCTGCTCTGAATTTCACTTACTGCAGTGAAAGTAGAGAGGGTTAAAATAATCTAGGAAGACAGTCGGTATTTCATTTCTTTGAAGTTAAGTAACAGCCAAGATTAACACTTCTGATGAAGATGTTTGTAGGATCAGTGCTTTTCAGTTTTACAAGTGCATCCTGATGAATCCTCTCAAAATCCTATGGGAATGGTTAAATTTATTCTCATCATTTGATAGGTAGCAACACTGAGACACAGGCAGAACATTTCAGATGTGGGTGTCTTAAATTAGGACTTAATCCATCTTCTGACATCTAAACAAAGGTCTGGGTAGAAGTTCACTGAAGACAGTGAAGTTTTCAGTGAGTATTTAACCAAGTCCAAAATAATTTCATATTGGGACATCGAAATTTGTTAACCTTTTAAGAAAATGAGCAGAGTCTTTGTTGAAGCACTGGTCTTAGAATTCAGATGTTTCTGGCTTTTGTTCTGTATTTTTCATTTCTGGCATAGACAACAGAGATCAAGTAACATAGAGTTCTGTCACTCTTATTGTAAATAGCTACAGGAATATGCAACAAGCCCCAAACTGGTTTTAAAAGTGGATGATGTACATAATGTTAATTGTTAATTATAGTATGTTTGGTCAGAAATACTCCTTTTTTTTTTTTATTCTATCATTCCTAAATGGCCTGCATTAAGGGAAGGTCTACAGAGTCCTGAAAACTCCCATATTATTCTTCAAGACATATTTGCAGAAAAGAGTGCTGTGTCATTTAAACCCTTGAATCCTGACTACGAGGTTCTGCTGCATCATCTGGGAAATTTGATCCCATTTATACCAAGCAGTGGAATTTAATTACAAAATCTTGTGAATATATCATACATAGTGATGTACTCACAGATGTTGAGTCCAGCTTTCTCTGAAAATTAACATCACAGAGCAATGTATCCAGGGGAAAACCGCAGGCTCATCAGTTTGCTCATGTGTATATGAGGCTTTCTAAGACCACAAAGGCTTTTATAAGATGTTAAACAATAAAACAAATTGATTCAGGCCTTTTTAAATAATAACAGGTCAGTCTCGGCTGTTACACATTTCGTTGATAGTATTTTCACAGGGCTGTCAAACACTTAACAGTATAGCCTTCAGTAAAAATGCTGAAAAAAAAAAAGGCAATTAAAATGGCATCTAATAATGGAATTTATGGTTTGTTTAAATATTTAATATTTAAATGTACATAAACTGAAAATTAATCTAAAAAAGTCCTTTCTGAGATAGATAGATTTGAAGGAACACTGCTCTGGTATAAAGGCAAATATACTGAAACAGCTGCAATACTCATTCCCTTGCACCGTGATATGCATATTTGAGTACAGTCGCAGGCTCCTGTAATAGTTTAATTCTAACATTAAAGGACACCTTATAATCTGTATTTTAGCATAGTACCGCCATCCCATAGTAAAAGACATTTTCTGGTATAAGCATGGGATGTAAAACAAGCTGTTTTTTTAATCAAAACACTTCAGTTTTAGCAACTCAAGAAAGCCTTTGCAAATAAAATCCTATAAAATGTGTTGTAAATAATAACATCCCCTTCAAATCCAGAAAAGAAAGAGCTCAGTGATGATATTATGAGCTCCATAAAATCCCAGGAGGTGACCAGAAAAAATGCATAATTCAAGAACTAGCAGGAGTTCCGAAACAATTAAAAAAGCTGAAAGACACCCTGGGGAACTGGAGGGGCTGGGTATAAGCTCTCAGTCATTTTTCATGTATGAGGTCAATGGTGGGATCATTCGCTTGAGGTGGAAACTGATAAGGCTCTGGAACCACCTACTCTATTTCAGATCGAGGGTAGAAGTGGATACTGTGTAATATCAGTAATAAGAACAGCAAGATATTTAATCATTGCTTGTTGTTTGGTTCAGCTGTTTGCACCTATCCCTGGTTGGCAGCTGTGGCATGACACCTCCCGAAGGTAAGTGCTGTGGTAGACCAGGAGCAAACAGCTAGAGAGTGGAATTCAGTTGCACATGGGAGCATAAAAGCCTAATTCATGCAGCGTAGTGCCCAGAGCAATACAGCAGTGGCTAAAACAGCTGAGATCTTTCTGGATAAACATTTATTTCTGTGTAACCTTCTCTATGTTGGACTGGAGATACCAACAGGTTGTGCAAAGGAAAGTTTCCAAAGTAACAATGGGACATTCCATATAACTGCTGTGGGTCTAAAATGAGCATAGTGTGGAAGGACAGTAAAAAAACATGGGATAACCACCTCATTTATGAAATTATTTGAAGTCTGACCATAAGAGTGACTCACTGCTCCAGGAACTGTCAGGGAAGAAAAATATTTCAAGCAGATTTACTGATGAATTATTGCCAGGAATGCCAATATTTTGGACAGAAAGTAATTATCGTACATATACAAAGGGTACCTCAGAGGTTTTTTTGGCTTATCTTTCTTGTTTTTTCTTGTCTGTGCAAGGGTATCACAGTGGAAGGTTCAATAAGAGTGGCTGTGATGGCTGACTGAAAAGATCTCGTGAAAATTTTGGGTCCAACAACAGTAATCTCCCTTAGAAGTATACGATTGTAATTATTTTAACACAGTGAAATACACAATACAAAGAAGCACCTGGCAAGGCAACTTACAGTATTTGAGGTGTAAATTAGGCACTGGGTCAGTGGAGGTATAATTACCCAATCAAAAAATATCACAAGTGTATTTTCATGCTTGTTGTTTCTGTCCACCCACAGTGGCTAAAATATCTCCTGTACCTCAAAGCGTGGAGGGGTGACACTTGTTAATCTACTTCCCCTGTTGGAATTCTCCTTAGGTACCAGCATCTATCAAAAATTTCTCTCTGTTTTGTAATGGGACCTGTCTTGGACTGGGGGATCACCATCCCCTTTTCCTTTCCTTCAAAGTGACTACACTTGCAGTGACGCAGTAGCAACCCCTAGAGCTGAGCTAAACCTTCCCACAAGGCTGTGGACCATGTCCTGATCCATCAAACCCACCAGCAACTACACCAGTTCAGTTTAGTTTCTCTGACAGCCTTTTCTAGGAGAAATGCTTTGTTACAGGGTACAAGATTTCTTTTTAGGGCCACATATCCAACCCAGAAGCCAGAAGGAGCAGTGACTGCACAAAAGTTAGGCTTGCAAAGTAGGGCAAGTTCTCAAGATACTTGAAATGTATATCTTGGTAAAGGTTTATATAAGTAATATTCAGTAACTACACTTAAACCCAAACAAGGATTTGTTTTTTTTTCTGATGTTAGCTCTGTTCTCAGGTGTGAGATCATCCAAGAAGCAGATTTGTTCATTTGTTTGTGCTTCTCCTTTAAGTCTCTCTTGTAGCCTAAACCTATGTTAGCTGGAATTCCCTAGGTGTGCTAAATCCCAAGTAAGAGCAGGTTCCAAGTACTGAATGTCTCTTGTCCAGAGTGCTTTTTTAATTTTTAATTTTTTGTTCGTTATGGGAAGGAAAGATTACACTGTGGTTATGGAGGTCCATTTTCATGTCCTGTTTAGTCTGGGTTTTTTGAAGGTAGTACGAAGTACACCAAAAATCATGTGCTCATGCATACGACTCACAGGTTAAGATCAGGAATTTCTGAAACATTAGTTATACTCAGTGCCAGTCAAATCCTTATATAATTTGGGATGTTTAATATGATATGTGAATTTATAATACTACACTGATAGAACTCAGTGTTCACAAACACCATAATAGCACCCACAAAATAGAATGGCAAGAAGATTATAAATGAAAATTTGTAACAAACAAATGCAAATATGGAATCACTGTTCTCATTTTGTGGGCTATAATTGCATGCTTACTTTGGAAAAGACAGCCAAACAATATTGCAACTCATAAACAGAGATGGTTAAGTTAAACTTTAGCTGAAGCTCTGGCCTATAAACTGCTTTCTGAAGGTGCCTAGTCCCTTACTATGAATAAGGATGAAAGTTTATCTTTATTGTTAAACCTAATGTATTCTTTAAAACTGTATTTTAAATTATTAACAACACTGAAATGCTGAGAAATGTTAGTTAATGAAAATTTATCCTTGACAAAATGTTATCGTGGAGGCAAATCTGTTGAAGTTATTTAAAAAAAAAAAAAGTATTGCATGTTTTTAATAGTTCTGTAGGTATTTAAAATCCAATTTAAAGGTATCTTAATGTATTACTTATTTCTTTCTTGCAAAAATTTAATAAGAAACCAGAAAACTACTCAATTCCCTGAAAGAGCATAAAAGGAAATTCAGACCACAAAGCACAGAAGGTAAACTGCCGGTTTCCAAACCTTCACACAAGCAAGGCCAAAGCACTTTTTTTTTTTTTTTATGAGTTCTAAACATTTTGCTAGTTCTTTCCCCACTACTTTCCTTTTCCTGGGAAATATCATAATTCAGCCTCTCTTGGAAGGAAATGTTCCAGGAACACAAGACAACAGCGCCTCAAACAGATTTGAGATCAGCATCTTGCTGCTATTTTTCTGCTGCTACTGATCATACTCTGGCCAGGTATTGACCATACAGCTGCCCTCATATCAAGTGTTAGGATTGCAAGACTCAACATATCTGTTTTTCACCCTTCTTGTCCTTGCTATCCTTTACTTCTAGGTTATTTTCTCCTTATCTGATTCCAAATTATTATTGAATGTAACAGGCTTGTCATTCCTGTAGAAGTGGCATGTTGGCAGGGTACTCTAGGAGACACTTGGCAGATATAGTTAGTAATTTGACTGCTGTCCACAGAAGTATAAGGTTGTAAGACTCATTGATTTATTGCTGACAGCATAAAAATGTCCCATGCCTGTTATTTGTTGCAGAAGAATTTTGCTTACAAGTTGTTTTGACATGAATAGTGAAAATGCATCAGTCTATACAGACTCATGGCAAAATCTTCATCATTCATTTTCAGTTATTGAGACAAATTAGTAGCAGGTACAAACCTTGTCATTAAGCCCTCAATCTGCAAACACTGGTGTAACACACAAATAATTCAGTGGAAGTTTAGGTGACTCCTTCCATTTTCACAAGGACTCTCAGGATGGGGGCTCAGAAATGGAAAAAGGGAACATAGAGCATTATTTCATATCTTCTTGCTCAGTACACCTCCCCAGAGGCAGTTGTTGCCTAGGTCATGCCAAAACCTCCATGGAAATTAACAGGGGTCAGTAAAAGTAGATTCCCCCTTGCTTTATGTGTATTCTAATAGTTCTAGGTAAGTGCTGTACTGCACTGGATAGCACCATTTTGCTGTCTTAACTTGTCCTTTCCCACGTGCTGCTGCATAACCCACCTTTCAAACTCTGTTCTTTGCTTAAGTATATAAGCAGAAATACTTGTAACACTTGTAACAACATCTGTTGTTTCTCTGCTAAACTATATTTTTGAAAGCAACGTCATGATCTATATATGTTGAAACCTAAAGAGGCGTCAGCCCCATATTTTCTCAACATAACTTTAAGCACAAAAATAAGACCCCTGTCTTAAACCAGCTTACAGTCAATACAAGGTATGACAGGCAAAAACTAATTACACCCAAATCTGAGGGCAGTGTTGGGTAGTGGTGGTCCTACCAAACAAACATCCTAATCCTAACAGGCTTTAATTACATACGTATCTTCTAAAAGACGTTTTATGAAAAGTTTACACAGTTGCTTTGATGTAATCGAGGTACCCAAGAGGTTCTGGTGTATGTGATTCATTTTCTCAGAGCACCCTCATGCTCAAATGAAGCAGTCTGTTTGAAAGTGTCAGTGCTTTATGATTCTTCCATTTGGTAAAATTTTCCTTGACCTACACCACGGAAAAGTACAAACACTTCTGAGTCATACTTCCAGCACCTACTACACTATGTTTCTTAGTGTTCGTAATTAGTACCTCTGAGATACTACTTCATTTTTCTAGATTTGAATTTTAGAGGCTTGCTTCTAATGTTTTTTCAAAGCTGTAGTGCTTTTGTTCATCAATAATGAACCGTACACACAGAAAAGCAAGAAAGCATTTTGTAAGATGGGGTCAAAACTTTCTGATGTTTACTTTTTTGAGATACTTTGAATTTTCTTCTCCAAAACATTGTGCTTTCATTCACTGCTAGTGAGTGGCATAGCATAAAGGCAGAAATGTTTTTAAAGGCATCAGGTATAAGACTGAGTCAAAATGTTGTAATACTAAGGGTCAGTAAGCTCATTCATGGAAATATTACTCAAATTCAAGAGAAAATATACTGGATACTGAGTTTTAGCATGGGTTTCTAGTCAGTCAAGAAAGAATTGGATATTCTCTGTGGATAAAACTCAAGAAATAATTTCCAGTCAATTCTACTTGTAATAGGGGTAAAACTTCCTTTCAGTTTCAAAAAAGCTTAGTAGAGCACTGGCTAAGGAAATGCACATTTAGCACTGCTACCAGGATGCTAGTGAAGCAGCTTTATCTTAAATTCCCTAAACCAGCAGAAAGGTGCCTAGGGTTTCAAAGATACTCACTAAGGAAGCGCTGAGGCACAAATTTTATAAGAACCATAGAAAAACATCAGAGAATTTAAAATAAATGAAATGGCAAATATATGCACAAATACACTGAAGAACATTATTTTCCTTTGTGGATGTATTTAATGAATATGATCTTCAGTTCTTTATATTACCGTTTTGAGATTTTTTTTTAATGACCATCGAAATTAATAGAGGATTTCAGGCTCTGAAACTATGAAAAAATATGAAGCTTCAGCTGTCAAGCTTTAAAACTTAGTGCACTGAATACAAATCTTTCTCACTGTAAGAAAGCACGAGACAACCCCCCCCCCCTTAATTATTCTCAAATTTAATATATTGAAATATCATTAACATTCAGGACTCCATCTTAGAGTGATTAAAATGCAGAGAGACTTGGAGTGGAGGTCATTTAGAAAAATACCTATACAGGGGCATGAAGGAGTATGGCCGGAAGACAGAAGCCAGACATTTTAAGGGGGAAAACAAATGCTTGCTGACTCAGAGTCCAAAATACCTTCAAAGAGCCTTGACTAAGGCGACGTATCTACACGTTTTTATAAAGTGTATTTTGTCTGAGTGGTCTGTACATAAGTTCCCTGACACACCGGCAGCACTTCAAGTTTAGTTTTCCGCAGCGTGTTTTTTGTAAAGACCACTTCTGTCAAGCTCTCTGTGTTGTGTTTGACCTCTAACCATGTGCAAAACCTCTGTGTATCCAGTGCAGTGCCTCAAGCAGCTTGGTCTCAAGGCCTGAAAGGGAAGGCTGGTTGGTAGATCTGGCTGAAAACTGGGATAAGATTTGCTTCTGCAGGAAATACCACACATGCCTTCTCCTTGTTTCCTCTGAATGCTGAGCATTTCTTTAAAACTTTTGTTGGTTTTTTGTTTGTTTGTTTGTTTGTTTTTAACCTGGATTTAAAATTCCGTTTACTCAGGACTAAAGTTTCATTTGATGGTGCTCTGACTCTCATCAGTCAAAATCAATATTTAGATAACTGATTTTCTTTTTTGCTGCAGTACTATTTTCCTGAGATTAGGATGATTAAAATTTCTTCTGCTAAAAGCCCCACATTAAGCACCTTACAAGCCAGTGGCAGATTTAGTGGGCATATGTATCTCAATGCCATATGCTAGTGACATAGTTGTGTCATCTGAAAGAACAATGTTATCCAAAATGTTTAGTAAGCGAAAGGCCAGTCCCATGTAATCTGCCATACTTTTCTCTACACTTGGATTGCTTTTTTGAAGAAAGTGTTCAAGTAGGTAAGTCCTCAGTATGAAAAGAAAAGACAGCCTTGTGGTTGAGACATTTGATTTGCATTTAAATTTGAGTCCTCTTCCTGTCTTTTTCTTAGAATCTAGGTAGGAAAAGACCTTCAAGATCATCAAGTCCAAATCTTGCATCCTACTGCCCCACTAATAAGCTTCTTCCTCATTTTTCTCTTCTATGAGGTAGAGAGAGTCAAACTTCAGTTTTGGCTATTTGGACTGGGTGTTTGTAAAGCAGAAGTATGAATTAGAGGCTGATAGAGACCTTTTCTTCTGAAAAATGCTACAGAATCTCAGCTGCTGAAAGGTGAAGTTTTCCTGTTCAGCTATCCCTAGCTCCACAGCTCTCGTGGCTAATTCCTGCTTCTTTCGTTAAGCATGTTCCTAAATGTTGTTATTAAATGAGCTAAAGTAAAGTAAATAAGAGATTTAGGTTTAAGTGCCATGCTCTGTGTGTGTTGCACAAGGTTAGGGAACAAAACACATGAAAAAAGTCCTCACTGGATTTACTCAGGTTCAGAAGTAGCAGATTTTGACAGCAGGCTGAAGGTAGGTAACAGAACAACAAATGCTTCGGACTGCTGAAGAAAGTCGCTAGCATTGGGGCTGGAAAAGGCAGGATGCTAGTGACATTCTGAAGGACCACCCAGTAGGGGAATGACTTACTACTTCACACATTAGCTCCAAGGCATTCCTGAGAGGCAGGAATTTGCCTGTGACAACACCATGGCGCAGGTGAAGGAAGATCATTGAGTCACAGAATGGTTTTGATTGAAACAGACCTTAAAGATTATTCAGTTTCAACCCCCCTGCCACAGACAGGGACACCTCCCACTAGATCAGGTTGATCAAAGCCCCATCCAACCTGGCCTTGAACACTGCCAGAGGCAGCTACACCTTCCCTGGGCAATCTCTGCTAGTGTCTCACCACCTAGATATTAGATATTTTGCTAATATCTAACCTAAATCTACCCTCTTTCAGTTTAAAGCCTTTCCCCCTGTCCTGTCACTACATGCTCTTATAAAAAGTCCCTCTCCAGCTTTCTTGTAGCTCCTTTAGGTACTGGGAGGGTCCTCTAAGGTCCCCAGAGTCTTCTCTTCTTAAGGCTGAAAACCCCAGGTCTCTCAGATTGCCCCCACTGAAAAGGTGCTCCAGCCTTTGGATCATCTTTGTGGACTCCTCTGGACTCACTCCAACAGGATACTTCATTCACCCTCCCACAGGAGAAGTGGATTCAGATTCCTCAGAGCCCAGGCAGTTTACAGGTTCTGTGATGCTGAAAAAAAAATCTTCTGTGTGCCCCAAAGAATGTCTTCCATTTGTAGCTTACATTCATTTCTGTTGTAGGCAATGCCCACCTGAAAGCAAGTAATGGCAAGTTTACACCACCTGGAAGTGAGTGTGATCCCAGGGCAGATCTGACAATAGTGGTCACTAAGCTTACCTCACCTGGGGACGACGGTCACTAAACTGAGGTCCCAGAAGAAGTATACCTGCACTGGTGCAAGGCTGTGCCCAGACAGTTAAACATGTCTTTCAGAAAGCTGGCATCTATCTATCCGTGACTTTATGGATATTTTTGCAGCAGACAGCACTTCACACTAAGGTATTTACTACCCTCCGTTTTTCCCAAAGTATCAAAAAAATACACTATCACCCCTGGTCTGCTTGCTCTCTTCTAACATCATGCAGGACATATCAGCTTTCTATACCTGAACTGTAAGTTGAAATGGTCAGAAGACATTGACTCAAGTACCAGCATACGTGTGCAGTACCGATCTCATATCACCACTGTTGTACAGACAACACAGCTTCTCCTTTTCCTTTCCCTGCAGCAGCTTTGCCGCTGTCTCTGGAGGGATTTATTTCACAGATCATCAGCTGAATCACACAAATGGGCAAAACTAAAGTGATGCTGCTCACTCAAGGGCTTGCAGTCATCTGGGCATGAAGCTTGCCTAGTTTAATAAATGCCGACTAGTACCCCATGCAGCAACATGTTTTTGAAGGTGTGTGCAGAAATACAATGCGTATTTTTTCCATCTACACTGGCCTCATGTTCCACAAAAGCTCATCCCACCTAATGCTCCCACCACATAACAAGTGCTGTGCAGAGATCTCCAGCTTTACCACAGCCAGGCAGCTCCCATGGTGTTGCATTGCTCTGCACAGGCATATCAGCTTGGACATTGAAGCAACCCACCTGGAAAGTGCTCTGCAGGTTCCCCCAGCTCAACCCTGCAGCGCAACGCAGCTGTACTGCTTCTGATACCTGCCAGCTCCATGCAGAAGCAGGTCAAGTGCCTCTGCACTGTTTGCTGGTGCTCTGCTTTTCAGGTTACCTCATTTGGTATTTGAAGTATTTGCAGTTACTTTGTCTTTTGTTACTGTGACGTTAAGCATGGCACACAAAAAAAAAATGTCAAAAGAGAATCAAAAATCACTGCTTTTCGGCCAAGAACATTTTTAAGCATATAATCCCTATGAAATATCTGCAGTGGTTATTTTGGGGTTATATTCCTTCCTAAAGTCCTTCACACTTCTGTACAAAAACAGTCTTTTTGCTAACAATCTCTGCTGTCAATTCTACTGCAAGCAGCATCACAATCTTTACAAAAGATAAACACATGTGGAGCAAGAACTGCCAAGCAGTCCTGACAGTGCTAACAACTCTCTATGGAAAGCAAACCATAATGTTAATTTATGGAGTTGAAGATCAAAAGAAGATGTATCCACACACTTAAACTATTGAAGTGTAGTAATCACTTTCAGATTCTAAAATGGAGCTTTCCCTCAAGCCAAGCTGCTGCCTCCTTTCCCTTGCTGTGAGGAAGCTTTGCTGAGGGCAGCTAGGCTTGTCTTTCAGAAAATGAGTGCTTTTAGCAAGTGAAGGCTGAGTTTAAATCTCACATCCCCGCACACAGGGACTAATATTTCACTTCAGAGGTAGCCTCACAACTGCATGAGGACAATAGAAGTGTGGTAGCCATCAGTTTCGATATTGTTATTGTATTTGATGAGAGTTCAGTTTCTCCACTCCTGAGTATGCTTTAAAAATACACAAGTCAATGAAAGCCGTCTTTCTTACAAACAGTAGAGAACATCACTAGGAGCTTTGTTATAAACTATGCTTTCCTCTGGGTCCATGGCAGCTAGAAGATCTGCTCTCCAATGCCAACTGCTTAAAATTCTATTACTTCTCCTTTCTAACACAGAAGTGGACACTGAGAAGCATGATGAATTTCACTGTCTCTCTGGTTAGTATATTTGTCTTACACTTCCAATATTCACAGCACAGGATAAATAGAGGCTTAAAATCAATTAGTGAATGTTTGTAAAGTTTCTTACAGTTTAAAAAGCTAAGTGCAAGCTATTATTACCTCTTGTTATAATTTTGCCGTTGTTAATCATTCTGCTTCTCAGGGGGAGGACAGCTGACAACCTCCTTAAAATTTGATTCATTTGTATTAATCAGAATTATTATCCAAGCCTTTCCTGGTGTGAATACATTAAATACTGCCCAAACCCTACTTGTTACATTATGCATACTATTGCCCCCTTTTGACTCCAAGTCGGTTAAGAAAACAATGGGGTCTTTCAGGTTATTCCTCTTGGGCAAAGACATGGATGGCAGAGTCAAGTGCCAGAAGCAGTGTGTGTACAATTTTCTTGAACACAAGGGCAATCCAACAGAAGGCAGCTACTTCTTTGCTTACAGCTACAAAGCGCTTTCAGCCAAGGCTGAGCACAAAAAACTCTTGGTGCACTTGTTCCGTAGCATGCTGCCCACGCTGTTTCACAGTGGCCCCAGTGCTTCTTGACCACTTTCCCCACTTTTTGATGTTCCTCTTTTCCCCCTTATCAATATGCCAGGGTATAACCAGCCACTTTACTCTCTGATACCATTTCCTACTGCACACTGTTCCCATGTGTGGTTTTGTTTGGGTCCGTGCCCAGTTTTCACCTCAGATCCATACTTGACTTATGTTACATCTAACATAAGCCAGACAAGAGCAGAGACTGATTGCTGAGAAGAGCAGAAAGCAGACAGTAGGTCTGGGATGTGACAATAAGAAAGACTTTTCCTAAGTACCCAGATGGGACTGTGTGACTTTTATGATTAAAAGAAAGAACTAACAACAAGAGTGTGAGATTGGTCCCCCTCTTCCAGAATGAAGGCAAAGATTTGTTTACAAGCCCTTTTAATTTCTGTTTTTCTGAGTTACACATTTTGTTGGTTTAAGGGCTTTGCTTTCATAAATGTAGCTTTAACATTGGATTATGTTTTCCCCTGGAATTTCTTATTTTAGAGAAAAGATTCACTCAGCTCCATACCAAAGCTCTGGGAAGCCTCACCACCGGTGAATACTTGTAGTGTGGCCTGGGGATGAATTTTGCAAGAAATTTGTACTCAGAAAAACTGAGCACAAGACTTGGCCAGGCTATAAGGACTTTTCACTCTAATTATCTTAATGCCTATGCTCAATTGTCCTAGATGACTGGCTTTGAAAGGACTTCCATGAAATAAATGAAACTGCCTTTTCTGGCAAAGCAGGATATAAACAGGAGCAGAAGGAAAGGTAGGCCTATTTTGTGGGGGAGTAAAATAGATACTCTTGTCCTTTTTGCAGACTAGATCCTAGGGGTGTTCTCCTGTCACCCCGCCAGCTTGTCTGTCATCTGTCACATTTCCAATTTGCCTATCAGCAAGACAGAAAGAATTTTTTGGGGATGAAAGTTATTGTTTGTGTCTTGAGGAACCTGATTTCAATCCAAATCTTTGTCCCAAGATCTCAGGACGTTACTGTGATAAGCTTAAAATAGCTTCTGTAAAGGCATCCCAGGCTTCCCTCTGCCTACCCACTCACTGAAGGGTAAGAAAACTTCAACGACCCTTTTGTCTGTGCTTTTCTCTGCTGTCACTTCAGAGGACATTGGTATATGCTGTGCTTACATGTGCTAATAAATGTAGCCAAGTCCAGTCTTTATATGGGAATTCAGGTGTTTCCGTATTGCATATAATTATTTCACAAAACCTATAGGAAGTGTATATTTACCCTCCATTTTACATGTTGACTGCATAAGGTGAATCTTTAATCTGTCAGATTTGGCAGCGTGGTCTGAGAGCACCAAAAATATTTTGATGTGTGCCACACGTGACCCAATGCCTATGGAGGCAGCATGCTCCATCTCTGTGGCAGGATAGCTTTTGCCCTGGAGTGTAAACAGAGATTTAAACCAAAAAGGAATCAAAGCACATGAAAGCATTAGCTGAGTCTTAAAAAAACTACAGTAGGACTCAGAAAATGCTCACTACATTCATAGTCTTAAAGCTCAAGACATGGCCAAGTATTCAGGAGCTATGTGAGTCTGGGCACTTCTCCATGCAGGGATGAGCTAAGCTAGTAGCAGGGATTAATTTAAATGACAACTGCAGCCTTTGTGGCACTCAGGACAAAACCTGACATCAACACATAGCTGGTTGTGACTAGAAAGAGGTAGGTTTCTTTCTCTCTTCACCTTTTCAAAATTAGAAAAGTCCTGTTGATGAACTAGTAAGACAGAAGGATACTGGCATCAGGCTGCCTTGCACTGAATTTAACTTGGTGCTACCAAGTGGCATGCAGGATATATTTGTGGCAATACATCTCATTCCTGAGCATCTTCCCTTCCCATTTCCCATTTCCACTTATTTGTACTCAAAATAATAACTTTCTGATTCACTGTTACTATATTACAATCTCCTAAAATCATATTGGCTGTATATGTTTGTAACCATCTGTCTGTATATTTCCCTTAAGTCTCAGGAAACTTTGTTTCGCAACACATGCAAGAAAAAATTGAAGAGCTCTGAAAATACCTCCACTATTGTTCTTTTTTTTTTGTTTCAGTTATGCCATTCTCATTCCAGTGGCTTTTCTGACTGCAGTTGGTGCTTATTGGATGTTCAGAAATATGATATATAATTTCAAAGTTACATAGCACCTTTAGACCTTTACTCTCTTTTGATACAGACAAAAGAGGCAATTTTGAGACTTCTGGGCTCCTTTTTGGAAATTCTTAACAGTATCCAAGTGACAAGGTACATGCAAATCCCTGGCTCTTAGCTGAGCCTATGGAGATGGAGAAGGCTTTGCCAGGAATGGAAGGGAACATTTTAACATATTCTTTGTCTTTTGTGAACTGCCTGGGCTCTTGTTGGAGACAGCTAATGCAGCCCACCTTTGACCACGGTTTCAGTCTAATTATAGTGTGGTAGATTATGTCTATATGCTTTTATAGCACTTTTCAGAATGGTAAATGGTAAATTAGGTCTATAGCATTTCCTGGAGGACATCAGGATCTTTTGATGCTTGGCTGGAGAAGCAGGCATTACTTGGCAAGATCGGTGTTCTCTCTTTTCCCTTCTGCTGTATTAACCTATGGCAATACACACATCTTAGTAAAGAGAATGGTTCTCCAGATGATCTGAAAAGAAGGCTAAGCCAGACCCTGGTAATATTTTTTCACAGTTTAGTTTGTAGCTCAAGAACAGTGTCTGTAATTCAGACCCCTTGTGCTGGGCTCCAGGAACTACCCTGGTAAAGTCATGAATGATGAGTGATAATGAGACCAGTAACATATCTTTACCCAAGCATTGATCAATAGTCTTGGAAACTGGAACTAAGATTTTTAAATGACTGAGAACATGGCTGAAAAAAACTGAGCCCAAGAATGACATAGTAATAGCGGACCAAGAAGGTAAACTGCTGCGTTCTCCATTACAGTGCAATAGTCACCTATGGTTGAAGTTTTGCCTGTGTGTATAATAATCATAGTATGTAACATCTTCATAGTGTGAAAGGAATTTTGGTATTGAAAGTCCTAATGAATTAAAGTCTTGTGGTGTACACAGTGGAAAGACAGATTTACTGGATGTGGACAGTGTTTGGAAGTTTTCTAATGAGGGGATAAAGCAGTAAGTTTTGTTAGAGCTGGCACGTGTTCATAAAAATCATAGAATCATAGAACAGGTAGGGTTGGAAAGGACCAGAAGATCATCTAGCTCCAATCCCCTTACCATGGGCAGGGACGCCTCCCACTAAGTCATGTCACCCAAGGCTCTGTCCAGCTTGGACTTGAACACCGCCAGCGATGGAACATTCTCAACTTCCCTGGGCAACCCATTCCAGTGCCTCACCACCCTCACAGTAAAGAATTTCTTCCTTATATCCAATCTAAACTTCCCCTGTTCAAGTTTGAACCTGTTACCCCTTGTCCTATCACTACAGTCCCTAATGAGCAATACCTCCCCAGCATCCTTATAAGCCCCCTTCAGATACTGGAAGGCTGCTAAGAGGTCTCCATGTGTTTTGGCTAAGAGGAGAGAGAAGTTGATTTAATTCTTACAATGGGTAAGACATTTAATGAGACAAGTTGTTTTCATCTGAAAATATGTGATATATGTGTAAGATACTCTATCACAAAGTAAATACAAATGAAATTGAAACAGAGCAACACAGGACACTAATTTTATTGCCAGGTGATATATATCACCTCTAGCTAATTAATAAACATGTAAATTAGGCAGGCTGAGAATAAAGAATATGTCAAAGAATCACTTTCTGGAATGATTCCTCAAGATGCTGTCATCATGGCTACCATCTATCTTGCTTTTACCACGCTGAGTCTAAGCATGTAGAAGCTTCTCTGTTTTGGTAAAGCTATTTTGGATTTTAGAAGTTAAGACAGTTATTCCAGATTTTGTTTCAGTGTTTAAAGAAGCAAATCTCATACAAGCTACAAATGTCATAAATTAGAAACTTCACTAAACAAGAAGATTAAGTCATGAGAACCTTGACGATGACAGGGCAAATACAGGGAAAAAGTGTTAGAAGGAAGTATTGTTTGCATCTGAACTCATAACCTAAATGCAGTTCATTATCTTGAGAAGGAAGCACCAAATAGGACTTTCTTCCTGTGGGAGAAAAAGGCAGTTCTTCAAAGTATTGCTCCCTGCTTATGAGATTTCACTCAGTCCTTTTGGATGGAGGGAGATCTCTGCGTAGAATCACAGAATGGTTTGAGTTGGGAGGAGCCTTAAAGATTATCCAGTTCAAACCCCCTTCCATGGTCAGGAATACTTTCCACTAGACCAGGTTGCTCAAAGCCCCGTCAAGCCTGGCCTTGAACACTGCCAGGGATGGGGAAGCCACAGCTTCTCTGGGCAACCTGTGCAAGTGCCTCATCACCCTTACAGTGAATGACTTCCTAGTAGCTAATCTAAATCTACCCTCTTTCAGATTAAAGTCATTCCTCTTATCCTGTCACTACATGCCCTTGTAAAAATCTCAGTGCCAGTCTCTCCTCAAAACCAGAACAGCCTTATATTGCAATATACTAAAAGGAAACAGTGTTACCTGACAGCAACAGCAACTGTCACCAGCAGCAGAACTGACAGCATCTCCTTCACCATTAAAGGACACCCTCAAGTTCTAGGGTTCATGGCACAGAGTTTGGGCCCTGAATGTGTAGCTTCACCGAGTAGCTTTTCCTGTACATGCCCCAACTTGACCTGCACGAACCCACCACGACTACCTATGTCACATGAAAGGATTCAGCAGTGGGTTTCTTTCATCAGAGACCGCTTTATGATGGGCTTGCCCAAGCAAAATCCTAGTTGAACCACATGTTTATGGAGCCCCAGCAGCTCAGTTCTGCTCTGCATCTTGCCCTGCCTCAGCACTGACCTGCCATGGCTGGGAAATGATCTGTGCGTGGGAACACCGTCGCAGGGAATCGCTTGGGCTGCAGGTAGCTCCAGACCAGGCTGCCCTTGCCTCTGATCAACGCCTGCTCAGCAACCGAAAAAATAGCACAGTGGTGGGAGAACATAAGCATGTGAGAAAAAAGAGCAAAGCACACATTTCACTGGTTCTCCCAGCTCTGGGTAGATCTTGCTTGACCCTCTGTTTAATCAGACTGCACAGAGGAGACTCCCACAGCTGGAGTCTGTGCCCACTAAACTTCCTTTTTCACTTTGCTTCCTATGACCTGACAGTTCTGGTCCCTCTTCCTTTCCGTGGAGACCAAATGTGTTTATTAATGTGATTATTGGGTAAAAATAGTAGGACCTCCTAAACTCAGTAGTGTGAGAAGGGGTTGAGAGATGACTACATGTACCTGCAAGCATAAAGAGAAATGAAAAAGCCCAAGACACTCAACTTAGAGCATTGAAAATGTGCTACACATACCCTATGAACTCCAGCCAATTCAGAAGGAAAGACTAGATCCCTACTCATCCTGCCGGTGCTTAGTATTAGGTTAGAGGAGTATGAGTGCATGTGGCCTGCCTGTGCTCCATGCTGAGGAGCTGTAGGCTGCTTGTGCTTGCCCCAGGCACAGGTAGGGACATGGTTGGGCACACTGGTCTTCCACAATGTGTGAAAATCTCTTGGCCACACTTGTGCAAGGCATGCACATCTCCTAAGTGTCCCATATAATCAGCCTCAAAACAGATAACAGTTTAGCTTCTACAGACTCATTTTATGTTATTTTTCTCTCAGTTAAGGCATGTCAGAGAGTCTGGGATAGGGTGGAATATGTAGCTTTTTTTGCTAACATGTCTTAGTCCTAACACGACCAAGACAGATTAACGAAAGGGCTGCCTCTGTCAGGGCTACCCGCTCCTAAAGGAGAAAGAAGCACAGAGCGATTTCACTTGATCTGTGGATCATATGCAGTTATACATACAGTAGTGATCTTGTTGCTTGTGGGACATTTATCAGGACAGAGGCTGTCAGGATAAAGGCAAAAAGGTAAGGACTCCCTGCACTTTCAATAGCGCTTTCCTTGTACTTTTTTAATTCAGACTTCTAAAGCTAACATTTGCAGCAGATCTGAAGGAATGTCTCTCTTCCATTCCTCTCCTACAAGAAAGTGTGCAAGAGTTCCCCTGGGGTTAGACGTCTACAAACTTCAATGACTTCGCAACTAAACTGACACTAAACTTGTTTTGTTTGGTGAAAGAGCAAAGCATCGTGAAACTGCCAGGGCTTGGTGGCCCTCTCCTGGCCACACTGGTTCCATACACTTGCCTTCAGACCCGAACCCGGCTGCAGCCCGCCCCGGAGCTCTGCGCTCTGCTCTGCACATCGCTCGGCAGCTTAGGGGCAGCAGGAACCAGCTACACATGCAAAATAAAGCAAGAAGTTGATTATATTTACCTTGGATTAAACAAGACGCCCTCAGGTTTTATGTACTGGCGTTTTGCCAAGTGGCATGCTAAATATAACCAAAGCTCTTTTATTGCTCGCTATATAAAGCACTGTTGGTCACAAATAAATGTATAGAACCATGCTGATCATTACAGGTAGTGTCCACCTCACCTAACTTTGGCCCATCAGGTCTTCTGATACTTATTCTACATTAGCATCCTTTATAGTTATTCATTTGGCCTCTTTCAGGTTTAGATGAGACGCTTTCCAAGACTGCCTATTTCTCTCCACTTCAGAGGCAACTCATCAGTGCCAGCCACCAGAATATAGTCAGTTAGCTTTCCTCCTTTCCTGTGAGAGGCTGATTGTCCTCTTATTTTCATTAGGGTGGAAAACAGCTATTCCAGTGAAGTCCGTCACATTGCCTTAGTGTGGAAAACATCATAGATAAACCAGAACTGGGGCCCAAATCTCTTTAAGAATAAAGCTACTGGAATCCTTTTCCTTCTTTTCTCCCTCCCCCTTCTCCTCCTCCTGTTGTTCCCCCACTTCTCTGAGTACGAAACCATTCAGAGCTTGTGAGACTCCTTTTGTCTGAAAGCATGTCAAATTTGTCCAGCCTTGATTTCAAATACTGAAGACTAAAATATTTGAAATAGAAATATTTTACAAATATGCTGTCAACGTGCCTTTCATAAAGACTGAAGAGTCACTTAGTAGGAAAAAGAAAGCAAAATACTCATTAATGATATATTGCTGATGGAGTTTGCAAGTGACGGAAAAGACTGGACACTGCTAATGTAAAGTGTTAGGTCACTGCTATAGTATAAACTGAATCGTTTGGCTAAGTAGTGAAATTCAAAGGCTTATGTTTTTATAACACCCCATGTCATATGCATGTAGGAACACAGGAATTCCCATAGGATCAGGGACTCTGTCATGAGAAGCTGCGACTATTTCTTGTATATCTTTTTAACGAGCTGAACATAAGCACTCAGTGCAACCACAGAGTCAAAAGCACCAATCTAGCCCCAGAAGACAAACCACCAGCCATGAGATAAGACCACTGCCCACTATTTGGCCTGTGGAGGGGTGTGTGTACACCTCCACACCCAGTCCTGCTGCCCCAGGTTCCATAACTGCTGGAAAAACAAAGCAGGTGTCAGAGAGGGGAAAAAAAGAGAAAACAAGACATGTGGAAAATGTGCTTTCCTTGTAAAAAACTGAGGTATCAGTTCATATCGCTCATACAACAGAGGGCTAAGGGTTTGAACAAAATTTCTAAGAATCTACATGAGGGCAATACTTAGTTAAAGAGCTTACAGACCTGGAGGATATAACAAGCTGCCAGGACTGGAAGGAGAAGTTAAAAACATTCATACTGAAATAAAAAGATAAATGACATGCCTGAAAACCAAGAAGAGATATAAAGGCATACAGTAACATCCTACAATGAGATTGTTACAGGCTCGTCGATGCCTCAGAGCAAGAAGCGGCCTTTCTGGAGCCTTTCAGAAGACTGTATGATGCCAAGCCCTCATTAATTTGTCTCTGAAAACCTTACACTATGAATACACAATATAAATTGAAAGCTGACCTAAACCTTTGTTAGCATAGCAATCACTTGGAAAGCCTAGCACAGAAAGAGCTTTGTAGCATTCTTATTTGCAGCAAGGTGATTACTGCCTTATGAGTAGGTTCATAGTGTGTAAAGACTGACATTGTAAACAGACCAGATTTGTCCCTGGTTAAGAGCCAAGCCCTTAATCCCTAATTTTAAAATGAAACACATGAAAGGCCATTAAGGACTGATTTTCTTCAGGCAGCGCTACTCGGCTGCAGGGCTGCCCCAGGCTGGGCCATCACATCTCCTTGGCTCCATCCCTGCTGCAGCTCTTGACTGTAACAGGGCACCACTGCAATGAGCCACATCAGCTAGCAGCATGCTAAAATGACTCCGCAGCACTCTGCAGCCTTGGAAGAACAGTAATAGGTTGGCTGATGCTGGCTAAAGCTTGGTACAGGCAGGTGCTTTCCTGTTTAGAAAAATATTCTGTTGTAAACACTGAATAGTGCTAAATCCTAACAGCTACTGTTACAAGGAGCAACACAGCATAAAATCTGACCATTTATTGCAATGCCTTCTGGAAAGATTTGTTATAATCTGTAGTACTCTTCTGAGATTAGTGCTGTTATTACAGGCTTCTTTATACTTCTTCATATGTATCTATGAAGGCAGGAGGGGATCACATAATCTCTGAGGTGATGAGACCTTCGTAATATTGCCTTGTGTTCCTTACGTGTTGGCTTGCTCCAGACTGAGTCAGTCTTACACAGGAAGAGCTATCCTATTACTAGCTTCTGTAGACTTAGGGTGCTGGGGGAAAAGGCAATTCCTGTGCTTCCTGAACTTTGAAAGTCCTGAACTCTGAATTCAAAGAAAGACAGGGAGTTGCTTCACAGTCTGACTTGTTTATCTGTTTCTCCCATCAACTGTTCAGTAAAACAGATCTCTGCTTCTTTCTGGGGCAAAGCACAAAGAAAGCTGTCAAATGCCAAAACATAAGAAGTCTCTGGACTGTGAGAACAAAGAAAGAAGCTGCCAAAATATGCATTGTCCTGTCTGTTGTCAAAGGACTTCCTATCTGCAAGTCCAAGAAGAAAGGAAAAAAAGACTTCTTCCAGGGTGTTTTAGCCATTCTAGAATTACATTTAGGCAAAGTTGAAAACAGAACTCCACTTTTAAATTAAAAATCGGTATTTTGTTTAAGCGCTTGAAAATGCTCTTAATGTGTCTACATTTCACTTTTCCAATCCTCTAAATGATTCTGTCAACTTGGCTAGAAGTTGCAAATAATTTCAGTCAATTCTCAAATAGCATCATTTTGCAAATGATGTGGCTTTTATCTTTAAAAGGTGGGATGGTTCTTCCTTGAAAGACTTCATTCTCTGCAAGTGTATGGGCACACAGAACTGCATGATCCCTTGGAGAGGGAGATGGAGCTAATACTTTCTTCAGAGAGCTAGCTGAATAGGCTGCTAGGACATCCTTTGCCTGCCTCTCTCCCTTTTTTTGGTTTTTGTTTTGCACATCCATTGGGTTGTACACAAACTTAGGTGTCAGGAAGAAAATATCTTTTCTTTTTCGTCCCAAGCAACTGCATTTGTTATAGAGAAGTCTATCATACCCTGTCCCTGTATTTTTAGAGCATAGAGGGAATTAGTTGGCTATTTTTAGCTCCAAAACACTGGATTAGACAGACTGAGGGGTTCAACTGAATGCAATCCCACTGCTACAGCCCTTAGTAATGACCTTGGCAAGCCATGCATGCCCACCATGTTGATGGTGGGCAAAACATTTGGCCTCAACTACTTGTAAATAATTTAAGTGCTGAAAAGTTCGGTGATACTGAGTAGGCCTAAGGCACATAATTATAACAAGATTCCTGGGGAACTCCAAAAGTTCTGCCTCATTAGGACAGAAATACATCATTTTTTCTCCTATTTCAGTGGATATCTCCTAAACAAGCATCTAAATCTGCAAGCTGAAAGCATTAAAGACTGGTTAATGGTCTCCTGACATGATCATAGTAAAGTAAAAAAGAATAAAACTGGCACATGCTGCGTACACAAAAAAGACATTTCAGCCTATATCTCCATGGATGGCAATTACAAAGTCTTGTTCAGCATCCATTGCTGTTGTACCATTTCCAATACTGTATTTCCTATCATTAAAAGGTAAAGAAGGTGCTGCAAATCAAGTTAGCAAGTAGCTGTTCTCAAGCTGTAGATGAAGCACCGACTTTATTGCATGTGCACATACCTGAGTGTCTTCAACCAGGGATGCTATGGTTTATGACATTCATTCCACTTTATTATTAATGACTATTCTTTGTTATGGCTGGTTATGAGTACTTAGTGCTTTCGCCAAAGGACTGTGTTAGGGCTAACCAAATTTTGCAAAAGAAAGCTGCTTTTGACTTTTATTCTTGCAATATATTGAAGGCATGGAAGACCATTTCTCAAAAATGATGGTCAGCAGGCCTTGCGCTTCCAGCCTCCGGGCTGTCAGGGACAGTGTCTATTTACTGTCCTCTGCTGGTGTCATCGCTAAATTTGATGTTTCAAACCTGACTTGTCTACCTTTGTCTCATCGTCATTTGCAATTTGCTGGCAGTGCAAATGATGTTCTAGAGAATAGACAGATTTGAAGATGGTTACTGGTAAGATTAAATCTTTATTAAATGGTCTTCAAATATGAGAAGAAATATGAAAACATCTCCACAGAAACAGACCCTTGAGAAAAGGAATCTCAATTAGAGGAAGCTGAAGAAACTCCTGCTGATTTTTTTTTTTTTAATAGAAAGCAGTAAAATTGAAGTGAAGGTTCACTATTGTTTAAGCATTCATTGCTCTAACAAATCAGAAAAATAATGTTTTAGATAAGAATGTAAAATTACTTTGAAAACAGACTGGAAATGTAATTTAATTTTCATTCATGCAGGTAATGTCTCTGATCTTTTTTACATCATGTAACGAGTGATTAAGCCCTCTGGAGAGAAAATATCTCCTTTGCTTTTAACGTATATGTAGCTGGCCACAGTAATATCTGCCAACAGACATGGTGCTACACAATCGGGAAGTCTCAGGATGTGCAGTCCAGCTGGGTCCTCTCTGGTTTGTGATCTAATAATCCAACTACACAGCTAAGCTCCTGGTCTTTCTTTCCTATATTATCCTTCCCTTTCAGCACCTGTCTTCTTCATCTATTCCTTTTCTTCTTCTTCCTTTTCTTGTGCTCAGCTCCTATGCTCATCCTGTCCCAGCCTCTTCAAAGAGTTCAAGAAATAAAGGCACCAATTCCTCACCTAACCTTATTAAATGTATAGAACTAGTCAGAGACTGTCACCTAAAAAAAATTTATAGTAAGCACAAAGTGCTGTAGTGGTCAAAGCACGCTCTTTAGAGATAGCAAGCCTGAATAAGATACCAAAAGCAGTAAACTGATTACTTGCTTTAGGAATATCTTACAGTATTTTCTCTTTCTTCCTCAAGAACCTTGTCTATGTTTTTATTTGAATCCAGCTTCTTCGGATGTTGTTGCAGTACACCACTGAATCTTTCTCTCTGGGATCGAAGACTGCTTCAGTACCTGGCATTTTCCTCTTGTGAAAATATATCACGCATGAACTTGCTTTTATATAAGATAAATAGGCTGAAAGATTAAAGCCTTTGATTATACCAGTTTCTCCAGCCCCTCAAAACTTCTCTCTTTTCCCTTCTCTTCTGGCCTTCAACCTCCCTTGTGACATCTTCTTGCTCCCAAACATTTCCTTGCTGGAAGAAAAAATAAAAGGAAAATTCTAATTCTGCTACTGAATGAATTGAGGATGACTGCTCCTGTGACCCCAGGCCAATTCTAGCTCTGAGCAGCTGGAAAACACTTGGGCTGGACAGCTTCCAGAGGACAGAGCTGAAAAGCCTTCAGCATTTGCAAACTTAAACTACTTTAAATGTTGCAACTCGGCAAATGTGAAGAAAGGAGATGGTATGCTTCCAAACCCAGGGGGAGTTCTCTGCTCTTGAAGAAGTCCAAGTTCCTGCTCCAAAGCAGAAAGATGCCTGCTGACACTGCTGAAAGAAATTGCTTGTAAAACTCTTTCAACTTAGCAGAGCAATCTGTTCTCTTTTAATTTCAGTCCTGAAAATTGCTAGACCACTTTTACTGAAACTTGCTTCACTCCTGGGGTCTTCACCCCAGTTCTCCCCCAAAAAGTACCAAGCCTAAGCACCTGATCAGTCTAAAAACATTCAGCAGGTACATTGGAGTTTTATGTAAAGAGCAGCAGGGTAACAAATAACATCCAGGCCAGTCATTAAGCTCTGGTACGCCCTGGATTTTACACCATCCATTACCCTTTTCCTAGAATTACTCTTCTGTTAGATTTCTATAGGTCTCCTTTTATTTTGGTACTGAACATCTCAATATTAGTCATTGAAGTTAAGGTGGCGTATTTAACAAATATTTTCCAGCTTGTATTTCTTTACATACGAGCCCAAATTCACACGATATATCTGTTCAGGAGTTCTGCATTCTAGTATGTTGACTGCAAAGACTGATTTGAATAAACATCATATTACATGACTGTCACTTATGATTATGCAATCCCCTTTGTCCCTTGCTTTTCACAAGTGTTTAATATTTCTAGAACTGTCCAGAGAAAGGAATCCCTGAAATACCTTTGTTGTTTTTCTGTACATTTTTAAAAAATCTTGCAAAAGGAGTTATGAATATTTATTACAATCATATATTTAAATGGTCCTTATAACATCTTCATCCATAAATGAATACTGCACAGCAGAGAATGAAAGAGAAATTGTTGAGTATTCTATAAATTCTGTATGACTTGCTTTGCTGTTCTAAAGCTCCCCTTTTGTTTTGCTGTGGAAGTGAGTTATTGAGATCTGCAAGCAGCTGGTTCACTTCCCACCACAGAGGAATACATCAGTCTTGACTAGCAAAGCAGAAGATGGACTGTACTTTATAAGGAAGGCTGGAACTGAGCTAAGCCATGTTAAATTAATGGGTAAAGCTTTCAGAGCTAACATTTTATACATGAAGCTCTGCTACTTTCACAAGCTGCCCAAAGCAAAACTCCTTAGTTGAATTATTCACTAAGGGCAGAGTGAATTCTTTTCTCCCCTGAGAACTACTTTTCTAACTCTCATTGAGGATGTATATTCTTCGGTCACGATACTCTCCTTCATGCTGGATGAGGTTGGATTGATGCTCTTGCTGCCACTGCATTCTCTGGTAAATCCTGCCAGGGCAATCTTGACAGTGTGAGACCAACTGATTTTCCACCTGCTGTTCTCTTGGTTGACCTGCATTTGCTAAGGAAACCCCAAATTTGAATGATTTGTCATCGGCTTTTCCCAGACCACTGCTAGACTGTGAACCAGACAAATTCAAACAGGAGGCAGGCACCAGCTTCTCCCCAGAGCACCATTTGGTGCTGAAAGCACATAAAGTGGACACCCAGTGACACAGATTGAGAAAGATTCAAGGCATCTAGCATGTGCTGGATGTAAGCGGTAACCTGAATGAACAATATCCATAGTCACACTTTTCCTTTTTTTTGTTTACCGTAATGACACCTTTAGTTTTCAGGAAGCCTCCAGGAACTCTGCTGGTCAACCCATATTCTTGCAAATGCCATGAAGCAAAACTGGTCAAGAAGTCTCTGCTGCTCATGGCAGCAGAGTATCAACAACCAGAGAGTACCTCGTACCTTCCCCCTGTTGGGTCCCGGTTCCTCAAATATTCCTTGCGCAGAGCTCTGCAAGACACAAAACCTCCCCATGTAAGGCCAAGACTGGTGGCAGGATTTGGGAGGGGAAGGCGTATGCACTCTTTCCCCAGGGGCAGCAGGGCTTCCCGGCTGCAGGATTTGGCATTCCTGACTTTCTGTTCTCATGGAGCTCCTGTTTGGGGTCACCACAACCTGCTTTCTCACAACACAGGACTCTGCACCTCCAAGAAACTGCTGCTCAGCAGTGGTTTTGCCAGAAGGAAGTAGTTTCAGTTCTTGGACAGATCTTTAATGCCCCAGCCACTTAAGCTGAGCTTCCACTGTCCAGTTATGAAATATAAGTAGAACTCTTAAAACCAGTGAAGAGGTGAAGGGGGGAGAAGGACATGCTGGCAAAGATGGATACTTCCATCTGAGTTCCAAGTCTGTGACACTGTCCATTAATTTGTCATCTCTAGTCTTGGCAAGGCATTACCAGTGAGCCAGAGATTGTGGATAAAATCAGGCATCAGCACTGTCAATCTTTTCTTATAGCAGAGGTGTTATAAAGCTCCATAGCAATCCTGAAAAATATATCAAAAGCAGGAAGGCTCTTTAAGCTAGAAAAGATCTGCTTGGTAATGACTGCAACATCAGTGCCTGTGCAGAGGAGCCACCAGGACTGGGACATGTCCCATTTAAAGCTTTTGTAGCTTGAACATCAGAACCCAGTTCCAGGGGAGGAAGAGGAGGTTGAGTCCCTCTGCTCAGAAACAAAGATCCATAAATGATCACAGGCAGGTGGGATAGAAGAGTTCGGTGACGCTAAGACTGTGCTGAAGAACTGAAGAAAAGGTGGGAAGGAGATCCTGCAGGCTGACAAAAGAGGTAGGGAAAAGACTGCATTTTGGACAAAAAAAAAATACAGTCACAAAGGATACTCCCTGGTGTGGGGGAACTAGACTGTTGGGCTTTTGTGTTATCTGAAATGTGGGAGCGGCTGTAATAACTAAACATCATGAAGAACTGCATTTCACAGATTAATTTTTCTTTTTGTGTTTCCAATTCCAATTCCTGTAATCAGATGACATAATATTTTTATTTTCTAGAATAAGCTTGCTCTTTTGTTCTTAAGTTTATCTGTTATCAAGACTAAGTCTCTCTTGGCAGATGTTAGGCAGTGACCAGTCAGTAAGCCACAGCTTTGGGAACCCCACATGATATGAGGAGAGAGAGTACAAAGAGAAACCTTAATTCTGTTTCTTAGGGGAAGAGGCAGACATAGGAAGATTGCACATATACCTACAAACCAGTGGACCTCTGAGAACCCTTGGTGTCCTCTAATTATCACTTCTGCCATTTCTAGTGGGACTTCTAGACAAATAATACTTGGTGGATCATAGCCCTTCATCTCTACAAATGCTTTCTAGAAAAACTTTTACTTATGTCATTTTTCATACCACTCATATTTTGCCTCCAGCTGTGCTAGAAAGATGCAAGTATGTCTATTCTTGGAAAGTTGATGGAGAAATATTTTAATCCTGATTTCCATACCAAACATTTAATAACCGAACAATAATTTAAAAGAAAATAAATAGCTTCAGTCAACTAAGCAAGTTCATCACTGTAACAGACAGCTTTTTTTACCTCAGTTCATAATTATAGAGAACTTTCTGTTAGCAAATACCTTAAAACAACTGGACCTTGTGCCTTCAATCATTTCTCTGTGTAACTCTGGCAGATGCCACATAGAAGGTGTCCACTGAGAAATAATAACTATTTTCTGAGGTCCCTGTTAACCTCTCAGGCTTCATCCAGGGGTTTGGAAGCATATAGAAAGGCCCTGAGCAAAAATTGCTCAGACGTGGCAAGCTTGCCTCCACAACAGCTTGTGGAAGGGCCTATTAGGGAATTTAATGACGGACTACAGGAGTTCATTGGCCACAAATTATACCAGTCCAAAAGCTGGCAGAGGTTCCAGTTAATGGATTAGAATACTTATGCTCTCATGAATGGATTGTGGGGCCAGGGCATAGAAGAATAATGAGTAATATAATATCTCCTCTTATTGAGCAACCTGTGCACAGCTATTGAGTTTCAAGTGTCAGGCTGTCAATAGTGCTCATATTTTTCCTAAATTGACCATCTTGACCTCAAAAACTCCTACTAAATGGACTAAATAAGGAAAGGGAGGCTGATGCGATAAAGCTGTTGTAGAAGTAGGTTACAGCTTCTTTTCAGTCTGACACGAAAACGCTGTTTCTGCAAAAGGTAATAATCAGCTTTCCCCAATTGTTGGGATGTTCTCATGCTGCCCCACAGCAGCATGCTGCCCTCTCGGTTGTGCCAAACAAGAAGTTCAGCTCAAAGCAAACTAAAATCCTTCTTCTTATGTTTGTTGCAGGTTGTGTTGGTGATCCAGCTCAGCTCAGCCCCAACCAAGACCTTGACTAGCAGAGCTGAGAGGAACAAACACAGGGTCAGCGAGGGCTGGGGTGGACAGGCAGGAAGCTGAGGGGGTGGCACTCTTCAGTGAGATTTTGTATTAGCAGGTAATGTAGGTCAATAGGAGCAGGTCTCTAGAGTGAAACAGCTGTGCTGAGGACCTGGTGCCTATGCTATAGCCATCTTTCATGGGATGTGTATCCAGCTCTAGCTCAGCTTGTAAACTGAATGCCCATCTATGGCTGTGATGCATTCACTGTACTCTTGAAGCACCTCTGCCCCTTCAGTTTTCTCAATGAAATTCAACCAGGTGAGCACTGATCAATTTAAACTTTTCAGTGCTGTTTTTCTCCTCTTGATTTATCACACAGCACACTTTACTTATTTTCCTCGTCCAAAAGTAGTCCTTCTTGATCACCACAGTCCACAAACCAGATCTCCAAGCAACACAGTGCAGTCTGTGCCAACACCTGGCAGCAGGGGGCAAAAGGAAGGCTCCACAAAGGAAGCCAGCCAACACTTGTTTTTACTCTTGCCCAGTCGTCCTACAATGGGAACCCCACCTCTCCCATTCAGGCATTGGATAGGGTCCGTAAACACTGTGGGTGGAAGAAAGGAGGAGGCATCAGTATTGTGCATGTCCTCCATCTTAAGGGCTAGAGTGATAACTCACCCTCCCCACTAACAGCAGGTGGGGGAAATGTATTCTTGCACTATCGTCTTTGTTGGTCCCATTACCTTTAGGTAATTTAGGTATCCACATAACCTATTCAGTTCACTCTTTTCCAAGAATGAAGAAAGAGAAAGGCTCCAACACAGATTCAGGAGCTGGATTCCACAACTGCTGGTTCCATAAAAAAGCCTGAGGATGGGTGTATGGCATAATTAATTAGCCTTTTTTTTTTTTTTTTTTTTTTAATAGGACACATAAATGACAAACAGAGAAAGTAAAATGTGTGTTGTTTTTGCAAAAATGCATTAAAGAGCAGAGCAATTCTGATTTCATTGCCATCACCTTTTGGACATTCAGCAATTTCTATGTTACAGCCACACTGGGAGCTGCCACAGCATTATCAAGCGAATTTACTGAGATTACCATTTTTATAAAGGATGACCAAAGAATTAATAAGGATGATGCAATTGAATTCTGGGCTTGACCGGAATATGCTACTTAAGTCTATTTAAAATTCGAAAAGGAGCCTGAGACTTTCTTTACCTACATTTTAGTTCATTGCTTATTGCAAGAAATAAATTCTACGGCTCAATTATTTACAGTCCTAATGGTGCTGTTTTCCTTTAATTGCTGAATACAGATAATAGTTTCTTTATAGATAAATACATATCATGTTTATTCAGGAGTTAGGGGGAGCAATAATTAAATACAAAATACCTGAATAATTGCAAATTAAGGAAATTCATAACTGAAGAGATAAAATTATGTTTGTATTAGTAGAAAAATTATCTCCCATTTGTGACTAAAATCTGCCAATAATATATTATGGCTGTCTTAATATTTTGCACTACAAAATTAACTTGTCACCTCTGCAGTAATTCTTTACGAAAGATATATTAAGCTAATGTCAGAACTTCTAAGTAATCAAAAATATTTCACGAGAAAAATGATTAAGCATTAGAAATTAAAAAATAATCTGACTACAGGATCATTTTATAAGCAGTATTTTTGACCACTGAGTCTGAGCATGTTGGAGCCTCTTAAATATTGACAAGTGAAATGAAAGGATTAGTTTGGACTGTGAGCAGGTATGGTGAGAGGTAAGCCCTTCATGCTGGGTCTGAGTAGAACTGACAGTACAATATTTTTCAGTACCTCTGAGGTGAAAGCAGGAAAGTGGATGCCTCTTTGCGATTCTAAATGGACAGATTTTTTTTTTTTTTTGGTCAGAACATAAATTAAGCGGAAATAAGAGGACTTTTTCCAGTTCTTGGCACTGTTCCTACATTTGGCACTTATAAAATATTCTAGATGAATATTATGGAACACAATTTTATTTAAATAGACTTTTTTTTTTTTACATTTTTTATTTTACTTTTTTTTTTGTGATGCCTTTTTACCCAGGAAATCGAGTGTGAGCAAGAAGTAGGCTCTAGCATGCAGGAGAAAGGTTATGGCCTCTTGAATTTTCAGTTAATCTTTGTCTGCTGCTTTGAACTTTCCAGGAGTTATTTCAGACAGAGTTACAGAGATGCCGCAGCAACATCTTATTAATATCATCCATGCTGTTAGAGCTGCAAAATAAACCTGACCATCTTCTACAAACTAAACTGTAAGCAGGGCTGGATCTGGTAAAAGCTCAGTGACTGTGCTCAGATGGGTTATTTTGCCACATGAATCTCCCTTATTAGGAGCTGTGTTTGCTGCCTGGGTGCAAGAGGCTGCCAGTTCTCCAGGCAGTGCTGGTGACACTCGGATTTAAATGTTTCTCTCAATTTTTGGACAGTTAAAAGCTTCCTAGGTGACTAAATATGGGTCATGCAACACTTCATAAATCACAGCATCACAGAATGGTTCAGGTTGGAGGGCATCTTTGAAGATCATCTAGTTCCAACCCCCCTGCCATGGGCAGGGACACCTACCACTAAACCATGTCACCCAAGACTCCATCCAACCTGGCCTTGAACACCACCAGGGATAGAGCATTCACAACTTCCCTGGGCAACCCATTCCAGTGCCTCACCACCCTCACAGTGAAGAGCTTCTCCCTAATAGCTATATGTAATTTGAATGCATAGTCGGTGAAGAGTTACCAGGATTTAGAGATTCATGAGCAGAAACACAAACTTCAGCATAAACATAGGAGGGGCTTAACCTGCTAGATAGACCACCACAGACCAAGACCTGCACTGACCACTCTGACCCACCACAGTAGGACTGAGGATGTCACCACATGAGATCCTGGCATGGGGACAATTACCCTGCTGAAGGCAAGTCTGTCTTTGGAGAGGCTTTTCATCCATGCTGTTGAGAGATATGTCCATGTATATGTGTCAGCTGAGGGGGAAGCAGACGGTTTCGCACAGAAAGCAAGGAGATGGGAAAGGGCTTGGCTATTACTATAACACAGAAAAATCGATACATAAAAAGAAATATCAGGCTAGGGCTGGAAAGTGATCTTGTTTCTGTATGCAGCAATTGGCAAACTGCTGCTAGAATAGTGTGCCACAAGGGAGGATGTCAGAGAGGAAGGAAGTCAAAGGAAAGACACAGAAAATGATCAAGAATAGGGAGAGGATTCTTAAAATGCAGAAGGACTGAGTTATTCAGGTTAAAGAAAGTGTGAGAGGTCTTAGAATAATTTTAGATGGGTATTTACACCCGAAAAACCACTGATGTGGGGGTTGCTTTAACAGGCATGAACTCATGGAAAGAGGGAGGAGGAGAATCTTAATAGGGTTGCAGCTTACTCTCGGCTCTGGTTGGGGCTGTGTATTTGCTTTGCTAGTGATACAGGAGCAACACCCACACATTCCCCCTTCCTCCCCAAGAAAGCTGCACATCTCCTCCAGTCCCACCTCTTCCATCCAGCAGACAGCAGATTACCAGCAGCTAGAAGCTGAACCCTGCCAGACAAACTCAGCTTTGAAATAGGACAAAATTTCCTTAAAGTAAGGAAATTAACAGCTAGAATGATTTATCAGGGGAAATGCATGGGCTCTTAAAGTGTCTTTCTATAAACTGGCTGTCATGCAGTTGCAGAGAACATCCAGGTTCATGCAGAAGACCAGAGTGCATGTGCAGGGGTTCCTTTCACCTCTACAATCTATGAAAGATACAATGTTTATAGACATTTTGGTTCGTGATTGTGATGACTTTGCAGCAGCGTGTGTTCCTGAGCTAACCTGAGGCAGGATGCGGTGCTGCCCTATTTACTACTTGTCAAATTTGGCAGATACAGGTAGGAGAGAAATGGATCACTTTCAAACAAAGAAAAATTGTGTTTCTCTCACTTTTTCTTCCCAGTGTCAATCAGTGTAGCAGCTGATTAAAAAAGTAGAATAAAATGGGGTCAGAGAGGAAAGAACCAACATCAAGTACAAAATGTCATGCTTTTTGATCAAATTTTCAAAATAAATATGTGGATGTAGAGAAGTTCTGTCTTTGTAGACAGAAGTACCATGCAGAATCAGGTCACTGCTCTGGCGGTTTGCATTTAGCTCCATCCCTTTCAATGCAGCACATCTGAGGAGCCCATAGTGATGATGGCCGTGCCTTGGCTGACACGGGTGAAGAAGTACCTGGAAGGATGGGAACACCATTGTGCCCTCTGCTTTCTTCTCTGACCCCAGTGCCTGCTGGTTCTGAAATAGTGGTACATCACTTCTGCTTTTCCACATGCACTGGCCAAGCCTTAATGTGCATTCAGAGCAAGCTGTTTTTCTTGGGCATGCCAGCTGCAATGCAGAGTAAACAGAAAGGCAAACAGGCACTTAAATGGGCTTTGAAGCCCTCATTGCGATGCAGTGAGAATACAAGCCTCTTTACTGTCCAAAAAAAAAAAAAAAAAAAAAAAAAAGGCAATTGGCAATGGTGAAGAGTCTCTTTTCAGTGTTATTCCTCGCTTACGCTCGCACCTTTACTCCTTTATGTGCCTCTACAAATCGACACCAGTTAAGACACAGCAGCACACGTCACCTGGAGCAATTTGATGGCTGGCCTGAGAGAGCACTCTGCTCCTCTGTTCTTCTAACTCACTTTGATCACCTGCTTTCCAGCACAGAGGTGGACAGAGCATGGAGACAGCAATATCTCCCCTCTTCTTGGCCAGAGTGTGAGGCTGGGTGTCGACTGGGTCCAGCAGCACCACTGGGACCCAGCTGCAGGTTCCCCTTCCTGCAGGTGGCTTTGGTCACAGAGATGCCATAAGCTGGCTTTGAAGCTTTGGCCAGGCATTTCCCACCACTGAGCCTTTGCTTTCCTCCCCTATTTCATCTGGCAAGCTCCTCAGGTCTGGGGTTCTTTCTTTTGCTGGTAAATGTGCATCAAATAACATCAAATAACAAATAAATAGCCTGTAACAGTCCATGTCGCTCTGCTCCTCCCCTGGCTGCATACGTAGTACTTCTGCTAGCTTGATGCTTGTCCATCCTAGTCAATGCAGGCAGGTTACTGAGCACACAACCATAAGTATCTACCCTAAACTACCCTGACCCCCATTTCAGGCTGAGCTAGTGCTCCCCGAGAACAGCTTCTAGGTAGCCTGGCAGTGAAGGCAGCAGGGTGTCCACTGCTAGCAGGCAGTGTGCCTACAGCTGCCTCCATCTGCAACTCAGCAGGTGAACTGGCTTGGACACGGGCTGTCCTGATGGACAGGGAAGTTTCTGGGCATGTTTCATTTATGAGTATAGACACATGGTCAGGGTCAGCATGCCTGTGAGTCCACACAGCACGGATAAAGACAGTATCTCTATGCTCATTCGGCTGTGCTTTTTGCAACTGGCCTTGTCTATCCTGCATTGGTCTTTTAAGCCAGCAGTGCCCTTGTAGTAAGCGTGGGTAAAGCCCTTCTTAAATATTTGTTTGCAAAGTCAAGCCATGATGATGATGATGATGATCTCTATGCAGAGAGTGCTGTACCCAGAGAGCACATCCAACAGATGCTTTTTTTTTTAACTGTTTTTAAAAACCAAGCTGGACTGAACTCATAGCCCAAAAGGAGTGGGAGGTAAAGCAGTTTCACATCCGTTTTATTACTTTCATTCCTCAGCTGTTCCAGAGGCTGGAGTTATCTCTGACATAATTAGGGCTCTATTGCTCTGCCTATAATGTTCCCTGTACCAGAGCTCATAGTACAGTGCCAGTGAAGAAACCTTGATGGCAGTTATCCTCTATTGCTAAAAGATTACTGCAGTCATACCCTTGGCTTTTCCTTCATTTACTGAAGAGGCTGCAGCAAGGGAGTGGATCTTTATGTTGCACAAACATACCAGAGCATTGGGAACAGCATATCAGAAGCAGCAGATTCTATCTTAACTTCATAGGTAATTCTTGAATAGCCAACTGGACAAAAATCTACATTTAAGTGCTCCCAAAGTCTGTACTCCAGCAGATTTTGCATTTTGATATTCTTATTACACAGCTTTGTACCTGAGGTTCAGAAAAGAGCAAATGTGGAAAACATGAGGTAGTCCTAACAGCTATTTATCTCACCCTAAATTATGGAAAACATACAATTTCTACTGAATAACACTCACACCACTTTTTTTCAAGCAGCTGCACAAAATCATTACACTTTAAAAACTATGCTTGCTTGACTTTGGAAAAATTTGATTTCACATACCAGCATTTTGTTTTGATAACTTAAAAATTATTATCTCCAAATGCCAGTTTCTAGGTTATGATTAATAGCAGACAAGTTTACTTCAAAGCTGTCCAGTTTTTACTGTAAAAGCCTGTAGGTCTTAGTAGAGGATTTGGGTTTACAATGAATCTGAAAATGCTGGGTTATTTTGCATCCCCAAGGTGGAGAGATAATTGAACTAGCTTCCTCAGCAAAGCAAGCTCAGGCCCGTGAGATGAAAATCCGACCACAAGATGGCATCTCCTTCTCACAGTAACATTCGGTAATGAGCAGGAATATTTCTGAAAAGAAAATGAAGCAGTGATAGGCATTTCAGTAAGCCAAAACCATTTTAGACAGCGCACTCATTCATTGCACTGCCTAGTATCGCATAGGATTCAAGTAACAAAAGAGGGAGCAAACAGCATCTCTTCTTCTCATGCCACCCAGACTGTGGTTTCCTCCACCCAATGAAAATTCCCAATGAAAATCCTGGCCTCATGTTTTTAATTGCCGTAATTAAAAAAAAAAATAAAAAATCAGAATCCACCATGAATATAATGCAAGCATTCTGAGGCTTTTAAAGGGAAGGTTGAGCATTAAAACAGATTTGAGAAACTTCTGATCGTAAATTACTCCAAAAGATTGTAAATTACCCAAATCCGAGGCTGATTTTCTTGACAGCAAAATACTTCATCATTCTCAAGGATGAGATAACAGTTCTCTATAATTCTTCATTTCCAGTACATGCCTAATATCTGTGGTATGTTTCCAGTTATTAAAGAATGATGAGACACAAAATAAGGCTAAGGGCTCAGATGAGAATTACTTTAGTAATATTACCACAGGGAAAATGTGTCTGGCTCTGGAATTGATGTAGTACAAAAGCTAAATTTAAAAATATACACATTTTAGCTGACACTGCTCTTTAAAACAGAAGGCTTCAGAAAATGTCTTTTATTTCTTATGTGCCCTATTAAGTAGTACCTTTCCAGTCTTGAAGTAGTTTATTAATTAAGAACTCAGTACATGAGTGTGGATTCTTTCCAGCCTCAGACATTTCCTTTCCCCAAGTAATGCCACGTCCTCCTGCACCAGCAGCAGTGCCCAGGGACTCCAGTGCCATGGTGGATGTGCACTCAGAGCAGAGGGAAAGGAGAGGCTGTAGGGCTCCAGACTACCCTGTGCTTCGAGGCACCATCATCATCAGCGTATTCACCATCATCTGGTTTCAGCTAGGGCTTAAACAGGGGCTGTGTGATGAGGGATGCTGTAGGGAAGCACTGGGTTTCTGCTAGATAGAAGCTGCCTGAAATCTCCCTCTTGGTCTGAGTCATGCCTCTCCACACTGCAGGCAGCTAGGGTTACAAGCAGCTCTGAGAGCAGAGGGGTAGGAGCAAGCAGGCAGAAAGTAGATGTGCTACAAGGAGGGTAGGGAGGCTTGTGAAAAGCTCTGACACATCATTCTATTTGGACAAGAAAGGGTCTTGTAAATCACAGTCCTTCTGAAGGCTGATCCTCTAAGGGCATGAATGTGTATCAGTCCTTGCTCAGGCATGCTGTCCTACTCACTACTGCTCTTCTGCTTGCTCTGAAGTGGAATATCCTGTAAATGTTCTGTAAACCACAACCTAAGACAGCAAAAATGCTGCATGCGGCTGAAACTGCAGTGAGAGTTTCACGAGTAAGGCTGCTATCATCTGTACTGCTATCATCTGAACTGGATTGACAGGACCTCTTCAAAAAATTTGATGTGGGATCTGTAATAACCGTAAGAGGTCATGAACCCACCACAATGGCTCATCAGGATGACAGCACCATGTTTCCCAGAAAAAAAACCTGAGGCTTCAGCTCATCTGATGAACGGTGAGTATTGGCTGATGCAGCACCTTTGTCTTATTGAAGGCTTTCACTCATGCACTAGACAAGTATCTTGCTGCAATCAGCATCTGAAATCTAAAAACAAAAGCACAGCTTTCTTCAACTGTGGCTTGGAGAAATGCCATATCTAAGTTTTTTCTCAAGCTCTGACACTTCTGTAAGTATGTAAGAGACTCCTTGTTCAAAACATTAAGTGAATGATTGTGTGCTACTCCCTGTGTTTATTAGTGAGAGGCAACACTTTCCAAAGCTTTGTCTATTCTTGAACTGAAAGAACCATGAAATAGTAATAATAAATAATAATTTAAAAAATGAGAAGTGTTCAGAAAATATCAGGGAAAAATTAACTGAAATCGTCCTTTCCTTTCACGTATCGAATTCTGTGTCATTTTTATCCAACCTGTTTAAAAATGGCTCTGTTCTGTTTGCTGTGAGAAAACAATAGCACAGATAATTTATTCAAAGCAATCACTTACTTGAGATCTGTTATAGTCAGAGAGCTCAACAAAGCCTTGTATCATCACAGAAGCTCATGAAAGCTATTAAATATCCACACATACCTAATGTGACAGCCCTGACACTCCATTGCCACCTGAATAGCTGCAAAAAAAAAAGCCCAAACCAACTTTAGGACACATATTTAAGAGCTGAGAGCATCTTGCAAGAGCTTTCACAGTTTAAAACACAGACTCAAGAGGAGGGGGAAGGTTGATAAAATTACTTAATAAATTTATACACATAATTATTAATATTTCATTTCTACTACTGTGGCTTAATTTCAGCTTTTCTCCTCCACACTGTTTCCACCAAGGGGAGCTACTACTCCACCCTGCGCTGCACCAAAACCCTGGCACTTGGAAAGAAGCCCATACTGAATGCCACTGTGCTGGCAGAGCTCATCAGAACTGAATCAGGTAGACATGACTGATTTGCCTACACACCATGAGTGAGCTTCCCAAGTCAGAGAGGGAGCAAGAAGACTGATGCAGACTTGAGATCTTTGCACATGGTCATGGAACCAGCTCCTTCATTTACTAACACCCAAGAGCTGGGACTTCACAATAAAACTGGTTAGCTCTGAAGATTATCCATGCTTCTACCTCTGTGACCAACTTAGAAGTACACTTGAGTGCAGGTACTTGAACTAAAGCCAGAATCAACTGTGAACTGGCCTCTCTCATCCACTCTGATTCCCACAGGCAGAATGATCAGATGAGAACTGCAATACATCTGCAGGTAAGTATGGATGCAGCTTTAGCTATAATAGCTTACACTGAAGGTTTTCCCAGGTTTTCAAAGATATGAGTCCACATCCTAATGGACATGTGACATACATAGCAAGTGATACATGCAGGCTTCTCAGATTCCAAAATGAGTGGATCTTCACTGAAGTTAGTACATATCTAAGAAGAACTGTCATGGTTTAAGCCTCTAAAACTCACAAAGTCGCTCACTCACTCACTCCCCCTCTTTCTTCCCCCAGTCCCGGGCGGTTGGTGGGAGAATCAAAAGAATTCAACTTCCACAGGTTGAGATAAGAACAGTTTCGTAACTAAGGTATAACACAAATCACTGCTGCTACCACCAATAATGATACAAGAGAAATACAAGGAAAGAGAATACAACTGCTCACCAAGCCCGACCCAGCCAGTGCACCCCCCAGCAGCGAAACCCGCAATCCGCCACCACACCCTTCTGGGTCTTTGCTCTCCATTTCCACATCCTGGACATGACGTGCTGCGGTATGGAATAACCTCTTTGGTCAGTTTGGGTCAGGTGTCCTGTCTCTGCTTCCTCCCGGCTTCCCCTCCTCCCTGGCAGAGCATGAGACTCAGAACGTCCTTGGCCAGACCAAAACATTACCAAGCAGTAACTGAAAACACTGGTGTTATCAGCACAGCTCCAAGGCCCAAAAATCAAAAACACAGCGCTGCACCAGCTACCAAGAAGGAGAAAAATGACTGCTGCTGCTGAACCCATGACAATATCCACCTCTTTTTCCATATCATTCATGTCATTTTAAGGATCCCACATTTTCAATATACCATCACATGTATATATATATATACATACACACACACACACAGAGGGAGAGTGATCATCCCTTAGTGTGTGGACCAATAAATAGTACAGTGAGATAGATTAAATAATAATTGCAACAGGTACTTGCCTCGTTTAGTTTTCCTTCAAGGTAGAACTGGATCATCTAAGATTTTCACACATAGCTCCCTTTCTGATCATTACACTTCTTTTGCCGCTCAATGTCAGCCTACCTAATATGGCAAGTCCTGTCATCAAAAGATGTTCCCATTCATCTCATCATACCTCCTACCAAAACAGCCCTGTTGACTCTCTTTCTCCCTCTCTCCCAAAACCCCTTGTATGGCTCATATGGTACAATCTGCTGTAGGGTTGTGACCAGCACACAATGAATACTGTGTTCAATGAGACCTCCCAGGGTCCAATGCAGTAATGATATTGGAGTTAATTACCTTACTTACCTTACCTTGGAGTTAATTCAGCTAATTTGCCAGTCATCACAGGGAAAGGAAGGGAAAGGAAGCCACATGATGCACAGTCAGTGTAAGTAACCTTGGTAATGCTGCCTATTGCAGCACCATGTTTCATACAGGTGTCACACTAATACTATCACAGATTATAGTTATGAGCCTTGGGAGCCACAGATCAGAAGAACATCCTTCCACCTACGGCTGCAACCTCCAACAGCCTACCAACATCTACTTACATAGTGGGTCTTCCATGTTTCATTTAAAAATCCATCGTTCAGATACATTTTCTCTTAGAGATGTTTTATTCAGGATGCTTACCTCTAAGAATAGCTTGTATTTTTCCATTCTTCTGCATGTATTCATTTGTGGTATAAGGCTTTCAAATATTTTAGTATTTGTTCTGGTTTTACATGGTCCATACACATATTACTGTAACCCAAAATGAGTGTTTCAGTTCAGAATGTATATAACCTAGGGACAGACCACAGACACAGGTGCGCTTCAGAAATACACCAGAGACTGGCAATATTCTCTGTCTGCTTAGCAAGAAAATTTCCTACTTATAGTAGATCCTTTTCACCTTGGTTACAAAATGTATTTGAAAAATGGGATTTAAGAGAGGCTACAAATGCTACTGTTCAGGAACAAAGACCATATTTAAGCCTCAAGGAAATGCTTGAGGGTTGCTCTGGTTCCACAATGAATGGATATAATCAATTAGTAAAATCAGTAACATCTCATAAAAATGATGCTAAGGAATCCTTACCAAATGAGTATTGGTGGCATCACAGTACACATAATATGCTACAGATCAGTTGGTCTTTTTTCCCTGTGAAACAGGGAAAGGTAACATTACTCTGACAACAATAGAAATAATAGTCCAATGTTGCCATTTCTGTCAGGTCTGCAACACACCATTGAGGAGATAAAATTATGTCAAAAGACCAGTTTAAATGGAAATGAAGACAACTCCTCCTGATTCACTTCCAGCTGCCCCTACTATGACTTGATTTCTGCAGTCAGATTGAAGTTTTCAACCTAAGGTACAGGCACTGCTCTGAAGTGGTGGTAAAGAAGTCCTGTATGATGCTCAAGGAATGGGAGCACTGAGAGCAAATTGTGTGCAAAAATTCTTCACTGTGAGGGTAGTGAGACACTGGCACAGATAACCCAGAGATGCTGCAGCTGCTCCATCCCTGGAAGCGTTCAAGACCAGGTTAGATGGAGCTTTGAGCAACCTGGTGTAGTGGAAGGTGTCTCCTGACAGGGGGCTGGAACTAGATGATCTTTAAAGTCCTTTCCAACCCAAACCATTCTAGGATTCTACCTGCGGAGAAGGACTTGGGCTGTTGGTTGATGAGAAACTTAACATGAGCCAGCAGTTTGTGCTTGCAGCCCAGAAAGCCAACCGTATCCTGGGCTGCATCAAAAGGAGTGTGACCAGCAGGCCAAAGGAAGCGATCCTGCCCCTCTACTCTGCTCTTCTGAGACCTCACTTGGAGTATTGTGTGCAGTTCTGGTGTCCTCAACATAAAAAGGACACGGAACTGTTGGAATAAGTCCAGAGGAGGGCCACGAGGATGATAAGTGGGCTGGAACACATCCCACATGAAGACAGGCTGAGAAAGTTGAGGCTGTTCAGCCTGGAGAAGAGAAAGCTACGTGGAGACCTCAAAGCAGCCTTCCAGTATCTGAAGGGGGCTTATAAGGATGCTGGGGATGGACTCTTCAGTTAGGGACTGTAGTGATAGGACAAGGGGTAATGGGTTCAAACTTAAACAGGGGAAGTTTAGACTGGATATAAGGAAGAAATTCTTTACTGTGAGGGGTGGTGAGGCAGTGGAATGGGTTTCCCCAGGGAAGTTGTAAATGCTCCATCGCTGGTGGTGTCCAAGGCTAGGCTGGACAGAGCCTTGGGTGACATGATTTAGTGGGAGGTGTCCCTGCCCATGGCAGGGGAGTTGGAACTAGATGATCTTAAGGTCCTTTCCAACCCTAACTATTCTATGATTCTATGATTCATTCTGCATTGACCCACAAGAAACCAGCCTGGGTCCAGCTGGACACTGCAGGATACAGATGGAAGGATCAGACCATGTAGCCCAGTGGTCTCATATCTGAAAATAAGGTATGAAGACATTAAAATGAATCCCTGATATAGCCTGTAAGCATCCCGAGTATATTTGCACAGTGCACAGCACACTGGGCTTTCGAAGCTCTAGGGACCATAAAATACTACTTGTTTTCTAGATGGGATTTAAATAAGCACTATAGAACTATTTTAGCAAATAAATAAGTATCTATTAATGTGCTGGGAAGCTTCCTAGACTCTAAATTAATATGATCTAATAAAAATATCCAAATGTTTCAGTCGACTCAATTTTTTATCTACATCACTTAAATGAGGATTATCATGTGGCCATATTATTTACCTATTTTTCAGGCCTGATTAAGAAAACACAGTGATTGGAAAGTACCTCAATTGGGACATATAACATTTATGTGATATTTGAGTTCACTGGAGATTAGAAGTGCTGTTTGTTATGCTACAGCCAGTTATGAAACAAATGATCTGGCTCCAGCATGAACTGTTAAACTGAAAACATGCCAGAGGGAGACAGCTGTCAGTACATTAAAAAGTAATTTTCTCAGACAACAAAGACTTAAACCAATCATTTTATAAACATATTTCTTTGCCCAACCAGATTTCCGTAATTCTAATGGTTCATCTGCTGCATGGAGAAATAAAGTAAGCTTTTGCTCATATGATTTGTCAGGAATTTCTACTTGGGAAGAACATACGGTGCTAAAAAAATGAACAAGGATAACAGCATTATCAGGCTTTCAACTACAAAATCCATTCTCTCTACACACAATGAAAACAGAAGCAACGCATACCACAAACCTTTGACTGTGGCCAATCCACAGTGTGTGTTTAAATCACACTGTTCCCTGTGTCAAGGATCATATTTTTGGAGTAATTTTCTTCAGGTTTATGACAAAGACTTTGGATTATAAATTAAAGACACGGCCAAGCTTGCCAGTGATGTAAATTTGTATGTCTCTATTAAAATGGTGGACATAGGGAATTACACAGCATACGCATTCAAAGCCATGCTTTTGAAAAAATCTATGTCCTATTTCATGCTGACCCAGACAGGTGACTGCCTGGGCACGTCTCAGGCAGATTGGTCCTTCAGACAAAGGTCAGAGCACTGTGTTTTCCCTAGTATAATTTTGTCCTTTTGCAGCATCATCCAAACAATTATTCCTGTATCCTGCACTGTCTTAACTCCCCCTCTGAAATATCACTTCTGTGACTCTCAGCCAGCTAGAGAAACCAGAGATCCTGAATTACTTTGTCCTACAGTGTCCTGCACATTCAATAGCCAGGACAGCAAAGGTAGCACTCCAGTATAAAAGCCTGAAATGCCAGCTCTTGCACTTCAGAAACTAAAACAAAAATCAGCACCAAAGTAATCCATTATCGTAATGCTGCGGCTTAAGACTCCTGAGAATCACGAGTACTAAGGGGACAAGATATCTCAAGTTCACTAATTCAAGCTGGGGGATTTATGAGAAGGGAATAGAGTGGCTTTATAACCCTGTTAATGTCTGTGGTGTCATGAATAATTTTAGCTGACAAGCTATTGCTGGATGAAATATACTTATTTACTTTGCTTTTCACTCTTCAGTGAGCCAAGTCTTGACAGAGCTACTGTCTCTGTTTTTAAACTTATTTTACCCGTTACTTTTCCTAAACGCACAGTTCCTGGTGTTGTTTCACAGAAATTTTCTTCTTCTTGCTTGCTATTCTTCCCTTTTTCTCTACCCTTCTCCCCCTTCTTTCTTTCTTCTGACCTTCCCTCTTTCCCCCTTCCTTACCTCCTCCTTGCACTGAAAATCTTAACCTGCTGTCATGGGTTCAAGCAGTAGCAGTCATTTTTCTCCTTCTTGGTAGCTGGTGCAGCTCTGTGTTTTTGACTTTCGGCTTGGGAACAGCGCTGATAACACCAGTGTTTTCAGTTACTGCTTGGTAATGTTTTGGTCTGACCAAGGACTTTCTGAGTCTCATGCTCTGCCAGGGAGGAGGGGAAGCTGAGAGGAAGCAGAGACAGGACACCTGACCCAAACTGACCAAAGAGGTTATTCCATACCACAGCATGTCATGCCCAGGATGTAAAAAACTAAGGACACGGACCTGGAAGAGGGGAGCTCACTGCTGGGTCGGGCTTGGTATCAGATGGTGAGCAGTTGTATTCTCTTTCCTTGTATTTCTCTGGTATTATTCTTGGTGGTAGCAGCAGTGATTTGTGTTATACCTTAGTTACGAAACTGTTCTTATCTCAACCTGTGGGAGTTGCATTCTTTTGATTCTCCTCCCCATCCCCCCGGGAGCTGAGGGAAAGAAAGAGGGGGGAGTGAGTGAACAAACTGCATGGCTGACTGGGCTTAAACCATGACACCTGCTGTAGAGAGCAAAATAGGAATGACCCGCACAGATGCTAATGATCTAGAAGCCAAACATCAAGGAAAAGGAACTCTCCAATGTATTTATTTCTAAATTTCATATTTTGGGGCCAGGCTTCTGTGGGCTTTGAAGACATGGAACTAATAGCAAGGTCACCCACTAGGATTTAAATCCAGGGCTGTCTCCTCAGCGTAGTACTGCAAGTGGCAGGTGGCAGCCATGCACAGATACAATCTGTTAAAGCAATAATGATGATTACTACTCAGCACTCCTCTCCAGAAGCAGCACCACTAATGAAAATGTGATCTGCTCTTACCTAAATATGTCATTATCACCGACTCCTAGGACATGTCTAACAGCATTGGTTGCATGCACCCCAGCAAGGCCCACAGCTTCTGCTTCCCAAGAGATTGAGTGGCACTGTCTTTGCTCTCCTGCATGGAGAAGAAAGAGCAACCCCATAAATTTGCCTGTCTGATGAATATGCTTTTTCCTCAGAGATGGTCCCTGTTCATCTGGCTCTGTCTGGCTGTGTGAGTGTCTGCCCTGCATGGGTGAGAGGGCAGCTGTGCCTGCACCCAGGTACCAGGAATGCCCCAGGCTCCAGCCAGGCATGGCCCCTTGGCACAGTGGCATCTTTCCCTGGTCAGATGCTGTTTGACCCATCTGAGCAGGATGATTCCGCACTCGCTGGAAGGTAAGTGTAGATCCTGCCAAAGTCTCCTCTATAGTGGGGATGTCTAAGTGGGAGAGATACTCAGAGTTCTCGGCCAGTTTTCAGCCTGCACCCATCCATCATCCACTCCCAAGTCTGGTGATTTAAGTCTGGGGCTGCTTCAAGGTCCCAAACTGACTTAGCACCCATCTGTTTCTAGGACTGGGTGGATCTGCAGCAAAGATGCAGGCAAGCCAAAGCACTGGTAGCCCTGCATCCCTGTCCCCCACGGTCCTCCAGGCATTCCAGGGCTCCTGCTGGCACAAAAAGGGCAGGTCCCAGCACACCAGGTACCAGCTCCATGATCCACTACACACGAGTGGATACAGAAACAATGAGATGATGGAAGCATCAGTCATGCTGTGGCATGGAAATGCTCCCATGCTGGGCTAATGTGTAAGCTCAGCAAAAGGGCATAGTGGGCAGATACCCTGCAAGCATAAGATCTAAACATGCACATCCTGGTCTTAAGTAAAGCTTGCTGTGGAACATATCAATGTTTATTTTTCAAATAATCTTTCAATTTTTTAAAAGCACACCACTCCTAATTGCAGAGATACTCTCTTTATGAGTTGTTCTGAGCCTTTATTACATATAAATGTAGGGTAGAAAAAGCAAATTTTCTTTTTTCTCAGCCTCTACATATATTTAATGTAACCATTTAAATCAACATTTCCAGTTCAGACTCCACCTGTTTTTTATGATGTTGCATTGCCACTGTACATTGTACTTTCCCAGGAAGGAACAAAGGAATACAGTCAGTAACTCTCAATTTGCAAGCGTGCAGTCAGTAATCCTTTCTCAGACACAAACGCACATGTGCCCATGCACAGACACTTTGAGCTCTGGCCAAGCAGAGGTTTCTGAAGCCAGGGAGGCTGTGAGGCCATGTCAGACAGGGAAATGGCGGTAGGACCTTTTTCTCCAGGCCATCTACAGTGACAGCCTCCTTAACTGACTACGCTGTTCCTTGTCAGATTCATGGTAAATATTTACAAAGGAAGTATTTGGGTTTATATTTCTAAAATCACTGCTTGCTCATTATATTGCCCATACCTTTTGTATTGATGCTACTGATGTTTTCTTGTTTTCACTTTCATCACAACTAGTTCCATCCAGCCACCCATGAATTCTTGAATTTGTAAGCAAATCAGGTATTCAAGAGAGGAGCCCGAATGAATGAAACCATTTCAGTAGGAGGCATACAAAACCTGTATATTCTGTATGACAGCTCAAGATACGATATTGTTAGGTATGAGGCCTTCTTTTAGGGAAATTCAGCCGACACCTCCATTTGTACTTACTTATTTTCCTTAGACAGCATTTTTTAACCAATATGTAGCATAGTCATCCCTTTGAAGAGACACCATCTGTCAGTCATCACCTCCTCTTAACTAGTTTGGGTGTTGCAGGAAAATAAAAGGGTAACGTGGGATAAAAGCAAATTAGTTTAGTTTTTCTGCTAAATATGTTCTTAAAATAACAAAGTGCTGAGATGTTATGCCTATCTAGCAGCTAAGACAGAGCCTGCATCTTCAGCCTCCACAAGCTCTAATAACCAAGGTACACTCTGTACTTGGGAAGAGGGAGCAATCTCCTGAAAATTATCATTAGTGCACAGAACTCACCCAAAGCAGGCATCCACAGTGGAGAAGCCATTGATCTCTGATTTTGGACAACTATGCTCCTTTTTGGGATTTGCATCTGCTTCCTTTTTTAGCTACTCAGCTTTGTGATGAATTGTAATGGGAGCTGTTATGGGTAACACAAGTAAGAGTGGGCTAAAGAAGGCGAGCTGTTACAGAAACTGTGCTGTTTGTTACAGCTTTTAAGTCACTTAAACAGCCATACTGATGAAATGTTAGGTAACCATCTGCTACCAACATTTGTAAATAAATATAAGCAAACATAAATATTCCCTGGCTTGCTGCTCTATTTCAGGCATGGGCCTCTTGGGTTTTGTTTTTAGCTGGTTTTACTTTTTGTTAGGTTTATTATTAGCATTATTATTATTCATTTTTTTTAATCTACATGTAGTTCATGCACAGGCTTAATTTCTTCAGACTGTTTAGCTGCCTGGGGGTGATTTCACTACACTGTTCTTTGGTACCCCTCAATGCAAATTACTCATGACTGAACAGAGAGGAAGGATGCCTAATTCTGATTATTATTTATTATTATATTTATAATTATTATATTATTTATCAGTGGCAAAACTAGCCTGCAAAAATGTAACTTCTTCATGGCAGACTGGGAAAAGAGATTAATTGTAAACTTTCTTTACATGAGTTCCTTTTGCACATCTGAGCAAGTGGGACAAAAGTGTTCTATTTAGAGAAGAAATTTTTTAGCATTTAGGAGCCCTATAAAAAGCTGATCTCTGTTTGGCGCTACAAAAATAAGAGCCAGCCTCTTGGAAGTTTGAATCCTTAGTTTCGGCCTTACATCAGGGTCAACTGCATTACACTGTATTACACACAGCAGCAGCTCTGGACCACTACTCATTTCAGCACATCCTCTCCCATGCATACGTCCTCTCTATTTGTTATCACAGCATATCTCTCTTGTTTCCACAACAGTTGCTTACTGCAAATAAACGGTATTATGAAAATTGTACTTGAAATCAGCTATCAGGTACTTCTTCAAGTATCTATAACTGTAAATGTTACATTTGCACCATAGTGCTCTAGGGAAATAAAAGCTGCTCCCTCTCAGATCTGATTTCCTTTCTGACAGCTTTATCTCTGCAACAAGCAGTGCCTCTAAGTTAAAGAGTGCTCAAAGGCAAACTCACATTTTGGGGAAAGTGTTTAAAAAATTATGAAGAAATTAGAGGACTTCTTGATAGGCAGATTTTCCTATTAGAAAGTTATTTTCTGGTGACTGGTAGTTAAGTTTTACAAGATGATTTTACAACTCCTCCAACACATCTAGGACTGTGCACATTTAGACACCATCTTTTCTTTTGCTGATGCTCTGCACTAAGTTATCTCTTATTGAACATCGCTTTTAAATAGATTGGTGAGACGTAGTATAGTAGAAGCACCTCTTGATTAATTTTTTTAAAGAGTTTTAAGTATTCCTTTCCCACTACAGAGCTAGAACAAATATAAGCAAAGCTGTATTATTTTGTACAAACTAATGATCTTTTTTCCTTCCAGATGACTGCAATGCTTATGAAAGCTGCCAGGATGGATTAAAATCATTCATGAATTTGCAATAAGGGTCTTAGGTTCCACACAGCAAGTATTTTGGAGTAGAAAGAATACACTGCCAAAGAATTCATCCTTGTTAATAGCATACTCTGCAGTTTTGAAACACTGGCCTTTCAGACTTGAGTAAATTGGAATAGGGCAGAATCCTAAAGTTGAAGAGTAAATGGCATCTTCTTACTGGGACTGACTTCTGACTATATTTGATATGCTACTGTATAGCTGGAAACAGAAAGCAAGGCTTGCACTTGAGGAACAAAGTGATCATGGAAAAAGGAGGAGCTACTTTGGTCTCTTGCAGGGAATTTTAACAGATCTTAAGGGGTATGTGTGTGAAAGTACCAGAAGAAGCTGTAGAACACATACAAAAAAAGTACACAAATGAAAAGGAGGAGAAAACTGACCTGAAGGTATCAAAAAAGATGAAGAACAAGTCCAGAGCCAAAAAATACCCAAAGGTAAGAAGACTTTCATGACTTTGTTAAGGGTGAAACAAAACTGTGAGGTAAAGTATCGCAAACACCATCCCCTGGTGTTTTTTATACTGGACAGTATAAAAAGCAAGTCCAAAATCAGTTCATCTGCCAATCAAGGAACCCAGAGGCACAAGGAGGACTTAGCAGGCAGCACCCTTATCCTCTGTGTGATCACACACGTGATCTTGACCAATTTGAATACACACACATTGATGTTTCTGAGTGTATGGGTGTGAAAGCATAAAGGGAGACAGTAACTATTTACAGATACTTTGTTTTTACAGACACTTTGTTTATAAACTCACATTTCCCCTCCATTTGATCGCACAGTAAACTTTATCATACTCTTTTCTTATGCTTTTTAGTTCTTCAAATTCTTTCAAAAACTAGAGATCCCAGGTACACAGTCTTTTAACAGATGCATGTTCCCCAGCAAAGATGTTTGCTGTAATTGCTGTTCAGCAGCTTCAAGGTAGGCGGAGTGCCGCACCACTAAGACAGGCTTTATAAAGTAATGGCAACAGAAGGGGTCTAGACAGCTTGAACAAAAATTCATGTGGATCAAATCTTCTCGCATGCAAAAACAGGCAGCATAAAACCTACACATCATTTAAATTCTTCTTGAGCCTTTAAAATTAGAGAGTAAATGGCTTACAGGCCTTTAGCAGCCCCAGTTTCATCCTCATTAAACATTTCAGACAAAAAGAAAATGGCAGTAAATTAAGGCCTTGCAGACTGTGTCATCCCTTTCTGGTAGTGTCAATAACTAGGCAGATGATGCAGTATATTTTCTTTAAAATAACAGAGAAAGTTGCACTGAATTTTCTAGAAGGATTTGAAATGAAAGCTTAGTATAATACTGTAGGATCAGTGTGGAAGCTTGGGGGATTTAGGAGTCTGATTATAAAACAGAACATTTTAGTTTCAGCTTACCACTTCAAGATTCAGACCAGTTTCCAAGTTTCCATGAAAAGTTTCTATCTGCTGAAAATTAGGACACATGCTATGCAAGTCTGCATCTTCTGTCCTGCTTACATAGAGCAACATGCCAACCTGGGAAAGGCAAAAGTTGGAAAGCGGATCTCCTTGGTGCAAAAGGCAGCACCCTTTGGATTCAGGCTCTACACACAGTAACACCAAGAGGCCTTACAGGATCACTAATTGGATGTGTGTCATAGCAAGGACAGAAGAGGACACACATGCCTAAATGAGACTTAAGTGGATTTAGAGTAATCAAACCGGGTTCCAGAAAACCTATAGGCTGCCTTGCTCTGAATGTGTCTGACTTCACGGGTGTCTTATCCAGAATTGTGCTTTGATATATAAAAAAACATAAATTCCTGATCCTGAGCAAAATGGAGCCACTTCACACAAGCCTGTCCAACTATTTCTTCATCTGAGGGATGGATCTAATAAGTATTTACTGCTTAACCTGCAGCAACAGCCACTTCACAAACTGTAGTAGCATCTACTGCTTTCTTAGGATTGCCAGAAGATGAGCAAGATATATGTGAGGTGCTGCATTCAATAACTCGTTAAAGTATTGATGCATTCTCAGAAATCCCAGCTTCCTCTCTTTCCCTTCCTCTCTCTTCCACTCTCCCTTCCTCTGAGGAACTACCATGTGAGGTTGAAAAGCCATGTTTCCTCACACAATTCCTTCTGAAACCATTCAATTCTTTGCTGTTGTCTGTAGTGGTGGAGCAGGAAGGAGCACCAGAAGTCCTGACAATTTCTTCATAAATGTCTGCACAGCAGCTAGTTTTCTTCACTTCTGGGACTTCTGACCACTACTCCAACATAGACAGTGAAAAAAACAAAAGATAAGAACATCACTGAAGTAGAGGAGAGAAACCTGTGGCTCACTAGCCCAATGTACACAATGCTACCAAATGGCTTGTGCGTGTCTTATTGAAACGGCTGCTGTGCCTTGCACCAGGTTCAGGCTAATAAACATGGTAAGTAAAAAGGAAATCCTCACTTACTGGAAACTACTACATTCCCCTACCTCACTTATGTATATTCTGATACTTTCAAAAGCAGGTTTTTATTTTCCAAAGCAAATGACATGTATAAAGCATGGTTTAGATTGCAATTTTCATAACCAGGCTGCAATTTTCACACTCCAGCTTCCAACTATTCCTTTAGCTCTGAAAATTCAACTTCAAGGACGAACATCTGTGATGCTCATTTTGTAGCTGTGCCTTTCACACATGTTGCCTGACACTCATATTCCTGAGAGCTACACAAGATTGTTAGAAACCAATAGCATTTAGAAGAATTTCAATGTCCAGAAGCCTCTCATAGGCAAACCTGTAACCCATACACAGAAGAGGCAGATGGGTAAGGATTCCAGGCATGACTCGATGATTTACTAGCATCTAGCAATCAGATTACTAGATTGCACTAATAGTAATTAATTGAGAGAGCTCCATGTAAAAAAAGGAGTTCAGCAATGAAAACTGTCATTTACGGTCTCATGTATACTTACTTTGGCTCCACTGAGATTAAATGTTCTGCATGAATCATAGTGGTACACTGATAGTTTGGCCAATGTTCAGACAATACATCAGGGAGAGAATTGCATATGATAACGCAACATCCTGTTTGAAGGCTTAAGAGGAAAAAAATCTAGCAATAATCACTTCCAAGGCTAGTAACTCAGTTCTTATTGCCTTCATAATGACTCCACAGCTATTCAGTCAATGAAAATGGAGTCTGATATTGAGCATCGTGAAGATAAATTAACAATAAAATGGGTCTCACTCATACATCCACCACCTACTTTAGTGGAGGCCTGCAGAGATACAGTATGTACTTTTAAAGTACGTTGCCCTCCTCTTTAAAGTGCTGAGATGGTTGAAAGGGAGGCAGAAGCAAAGCCTTTCTCTACTAAATACTGGGTTACTTTCCTGAAGGGGAAGAAAAAAAAAAAAAAAAAGCTGTTAAGATTCAGTAAACAAATTTTCCATTGGAATTAATAGTTCATGTTATAAAAGCCTCTTGGTTTACCCACCATTTTAGCTAACAGTGAAAACACAACAGAACTCTTTTAGCGGCTTCAGATTTGGCACTAACACCAAGCATTAAGTAACAAATGTCAGGATGTTTGCCTTACTATGTTTTTATAAGACCCAATATCACAGACAAACCTACTATATCCCAGTTAATTAAAAACAAGCAAAAAAACACACCCAAGCAACCAATCAAGCAAACAGAAACTCTCAAGAATTGACATAAAACATACCAGGCAAATTCAATCTCATCTGATATAAGCTTCCTTCCTCCAACACTGCCTCTCTCCCCAGCTTGACACAGTCTTTTCTGTGTTTCAAGTCATGCTGGAAATAACCCAGAGAACAAACTCTTGGCTGGGGACCCCAAATGTCTTATGGTCAGTGGATATACCCCATGAAGACTTGCCTTACCTCTAAAGTGGAATAACTAGGATTTTACAAGTACAGCAATTAAAAAAATCCACCCGTAATAAACCCAGGGGTTATCATCCAAGGCTGAGAAACCAAAATACTGAGCTCATTCTTTAAAATCCATCTTGTTAAAGCCACATATAGGACAATAAACAAAGGCTAATGAACAGAAGACTCGCTGTGTCATGTCTAAAATTAGACTGCATGACATTTGCATTATGACGTGTTTGTGGAATGCTCAAAGGCTATTATATTATTATTTTAAGCATTATATGTATCTTTATCAATTTGATAATTACAGATAGTTCAGTATATTGCTAGTTCACTAGGTGACAGGATAATTTCTTACAGGAACAAACAGAGGTGGTATAAAGAGGGATATTAGTACAAACTGCAAGAAAAAAAAGCAAACAGCAAGACTGCTAAAGTTCCCGAAAGAAACAGCACAAACAGAAAGGACAGCATTACCTCTGTTTGCCACTGCCCTCCCGACAGAGGTACTCAATCCTGAAACCAACTAACTCGGTTATTGTATCCTCATCTGTACAGCCGAAAGCAGACTCATTAGCAATGTCCTGTGTGAAATGCAGCCAAGCATCAGCACAGAAAAAGACATCAGAACATGGAGCTGGGAATGGGAGGACAGGGTGGAAGTCAGGATTTAGACAGTTTCAAACTGCCACAGAATTACACCAGAAACTGCTTAAAGTAAGCAGAGTCATTTTGAGAGAAATGAGTTAAGCAATGATCATATAAGTGGTAATCTGGGTAGACGACATAAAATTGCATCCTCTGGCTGGAACAGTGATGAAGGCACACAGGACAGGCTGAGAAAGACAAAGCTTCAGCTGAGTTAGACACAGCTAGACACAGTTCCCACCATGACTGACATGCCACTGGTCTCACATGCTTTATGAGACCACCTGAAGCTGCATATGCCAGAGTGATTCAGACCAGGAGGAGTTTTAATTAAGAAACTCCAGGTTAAAGTCTGAAGTAATCCAGCCAAGTAACAGAGGAAGGGTAAAAACAGTGGAGCAATTGCCCTTGAGTTACTGGATGAAACCAGAAACTGAAACTGAGCAGGAAATCTGACAAAAAAAAAAAAAAAAAAAAAAAGGAGGAAAAAAGATACCGGGGGGGGAGAGAAAAAAAAAAAAGGAAGAAAAAGGAAGCAGCTTTGAAACTTTATGCCACCAAATTACATACATTTCTTGAACCATCTGGGTAGTTCTCCTGATTTCACTCAACTCAGCATTTGTAGAGTGTGTGGTTTAATCCATATTGCATAAATATTTCATTGAGCTGGGAAGTGATGAATCAAAATACAGGTCTGGTGCAACTGCTTCAGAAATTCATTTCTGAACTTCCATTACCATAATGATGCTAATATACTTGAAGTAGCTCTGTCGAAGAGAAATAAAAGTTGGCTTAAGATCTAGAAGCACCCACAGTGCACATGCACTTTTAACACAGAACTCATGGGACATACGATGCTAAATTCCAGAACAGTGAAGTGCAGATTAGGAAAGATATACTTTATGAAAGCTTTCCGAACAACAGGATATTTTAGATCATGGAACAGGATCAGAAGAAACAAGCGGGAGCTGCAATGTGTGGCAACCACTGAGGACAAAATAATGCACTGGTATAAAGGAAGCCTCTATGAGGTAACAGATCCACACATATCTGTTACACTTGGTGACAGGCAAGTTCACATGAGAACAGGATGGCTGCTAAACAAACATTAAGTATGACAGGAGCAAGCCCCTAACATCAGTAGCTCTCACATTCTACATGATCTCTAATATTGCAATGGCCTTATCCATTCAGTTTGGTTTGATGAACCTCATGTCACTTTTGGCTGAGTTATAACCTCTACTGTAAAAAGGGAAAGGTATTTGCAGTTTTCATCAAGTACAATTGATTATAGCATTCCTTGAAATGCCAGGAAAACTGGCTTACCTCTCAGACTATCCACACTTTTACACAAAAGCAATTCCAGCACTGGTTTCTGCTGCCACAGCTGTTTTGCAGCCAGAAGAACAGGCTTTTTTTTTTTTTTTTTTCTTTTAAGTATCAATGATAAAAGTAATAAAGCACGACACATCCCAAAGCGCTTGGAGCTACTCCTGATGGAGAGCTATGGAGCGAGCACAATCTTCTCCTGTAATACCACCACACCCTTAAAGGATCATGTGTTTAAAGTGATCTTTCCTGATTATTGCCACCTTTAATACCTGCTGGGGTGGGGAAGGATGGGGATGAGCACCAGCAATGTAGAGAGCATTAGGTTCTTAAAATACTTACAAATAAAGTTTCCTCAATTTTGGCTCAAAGAGACACATCTCTTGTGTTTCTTTCAACTAAAATTTCACCTAAATCATAGAATCATAAAATAGGGTTGGAAAGGACCTTAAGATCATCTAGTTCCAACTCCCCTGCCATGGGCAGGGATGCCTCCCACTCAACCATGTCACCCAAGGCTCTGTCCAGCCTAGCCTTGAACACTGCCAGCAGCGGAGCATTCATAACTTCCCTGGGCAACACCAGTGCCTCACCACCCTTACAGGAAAGAATTTCTTCCTCATATCCAATCTAAACTTCCCCCGTTTAAGTTTGAACCCGTCACCCTTTTCCTATCACTACAGTCCCTCATGAGGAGTCCCTCCCCAGCATCCTTATAAGCCCCGCTTCAGATACTGGAAGGCTGCTATGAGGTCTCCACGCAGCCTTCTCTTCTCCAGGCTGAACAGCCCCAACTTTCTCAGCCTATCTTCATACAGGAGGTGCTCCAGTCCCCTCATCACCCTCCCACAAATTCACCAAAACCCAATCAAACCCCAACATCAAACTGTTCTGGCATGAAAACCATCTTCAGCTGCATAGGAATAAACCCCGATTGCATTTGCAAAACGCAACACTGCTGAACACATAATGGGGTGCATCCGGCCAACCTAAGGACCAAGCAAGGTGACTTTCGGAGGAAACTTCCTGGCGAAGGGCGGCGCCACCTGCCACGGTTCGACTCCCCCCACACCAGCGGGCCCCCGCTCCCCAACCTCAGCGCGGGGCCGCGCCCCCACACGGAGAGGAGCGGCGGGGACAACTCAGCCGCCCGCCTCAAACGAAGGCTCAGACACCGCCCAGACCCGCCCCTGCCGCCGTCCCCCTCCGCCCGCCCCCGGGGGGGGGGGCGCGCACGTGCTGGAGGGAAACACGAGGCGGCGCAGGCGCGGTGCGGCCGCCCAGGGGAGGGGAAAGGCTTGAGGGGAGGCTGACATCGCCGGGCGCCTAATTGTCTGATGTCATTTCCTCAGCCCCGTGCCGCGCCAGCCCATTGGCTGCTGGCGGGACCGCTATGCGCAGTTGCTCCTCCCGGTTGGCTGTTGCCCCGCCGGCTCTCGCCCTATCCCAATTCGGGACACGCGGATTAAGGTCTCTAACCACGCCTCCCGCCCCAGCCCCTCCTGTCGCCGCCTGCTCCTCACTCTCATTGGTCAATAAACGTGTTTTGCTCCTCCCCCCCTCTCTGCGCTGAGCTCTCTGATTGGGTGGCGGGGAGCCCCCCCTCAGGTGTCCCCCCCCCGACTCTGCGCACTGCGCATGTGCTGGTCTCGTGCCCCACCGCCAGGTCCCCCTCCCCACTCGAGCCGGGAGCTAATAAAGTTTTGTTGCGAGAAGGGGGGGGGGGGGTGGTGTACTGACGGCGGCACAGCCTGGCCCCGCCCCTTTCCTGCATTGCCACGCCCCCCGCCCGGCAGTCCGGCCCCGCCCCGGCCTCCCTGAGCGGGAGGGGGGGGTAAGAGGGGTTGGCGGTTGAAGGGGCGGGCGTGCGCGCGCTCGCTCGCGCTGGGCTCGAGCCGGCGGCGTCTCTTCTCTCCTCCTCTCAGTCCCACTCGGCAGCCGGGGTGGCAGCAGCAGCCGCTGTCTGGGTAGCGGTGCCGCTGTTTTCTCTTCTTCTTCCTCCTCCTTTTCCTTCTTGTTCTTTCCCCCCAGGGCACGGTGAGCACAGTGGCGTGGAGGCGGGCTCCCCTCCCTTACAGCGCCGGGGCGCGGAGCCTGCCGTTGGGGTGCGGCAGGACGCAGGAGCTGTTCTCCTTACCCTAGACTGCAGGACCTCTTGCTTTCTAGCCCGCCCCGGCAGCAGCTGGTAGCGGCCGAGGGAGGGGGCCACCGGCGGCGGCTCCTCTCCCTCCTACCACTCCACACCATACAGAGGTGCTGTGGAGAACAGGGCGCTGCTTCCTGCCCGACTCCGCGCCCCAAGGTGGGACGGGCGTCGGCTGCCCCTCGCCCGGTGGGCGCTGGTCTCCTCACGGCGCGCGGCGGGCCCGGCCCATAACTCCGCGGCCGGCGGCGCGTCGCGGGGACGGAGGGAGGGTCGCCGGAGGCAGGGGAGTGCCGGGGAGTGTTGTGGCGGCGGGCGGAGGAGACCGCGGGCGCGGACGGTTGTCCTCGCGGAGGGAGCGCCCCGGTATCACCGTGTTTCCAGCCGCTGCCGCCGCCTCTTGTCTGTGCTGGCGCTCTCGGAGTTGTCACCCGGGACTAGGCTGGGCTTTCTCGTATTTCACGTCTGTCATTGCCTGGGAAACTTCACCAGCTCAGAGCAACTTTGAGCGGAAAGGGAAAAAGAAAAAGTCATTTCCTTTAATGTTACAGCTGCTGGAAAACACAATCGACAAGTTCCTCTTACAGCGTAATTGCAACAGCACTCCTTTGGAGGAAGCGAGACCTGGAACATAGGATCGCAGGGAAAGCACTTAATCTCAACTCCTTTTGTGTAATGTGTGGAAAGACTAGGCTTTTCTGTGCCGTAGGACTCTCCGTTGGGAGGTTTTATGTCTTTTAAAGTATTCTGAGGCTTTTCAGAAAGATCTTAAGTGCAAATTGCTCCTGCTGTAAGACTCTAATCCGGTGAATTGAAAATGGGTATTTGAGGAGACTGCTGTGCTGGAGTTTTTTTTTTGTCATTTTCTGTAGTAAATGCAAATGCAACCGCACCAGTGCTGGACATTGTTGTCTGAAATTAGGGTGTATTCACTTGCTACTTGGTGGTTGTGACATCAGTTTCTGAAACTTGTGTGTGCTTTCTGCTATCTTTGCTATCACTGACCTTATTTAGCAGAATCCTTTGTGTTATTGGTACTCCCAATCTTGTGTAACATCTGCCATGGCTATAGAAATACATAACGTGGTTACAGTTTTTGATGGCTATCTTGCTTCCTGCTAGCTTTTCCTTACAGAAGTCTTTTTAGAACTAAGAGACTGAGAGTAACCTTTTTTTCTTTCTCCCCCCCCCCCTTCTTTTCTCCCCTTCCCCTTTCCCCCCTCCCCTCAATTCAACAGATGCAGTTTATGTTGCTTTTTAGTCGCCAGGGGAAACTAAGACTCCAGAAGTGGTATGTCCCATTATCTGACAAAGAAAAGAAGAAAATCACAAGGGAACTTGTTCAAACAGTATTAGCCCGAAAACCGAAAATGTGCAGCTTCCTGGAATGGAGAGACCTGAAGATTGTGTACAAAAGGTTGTTCTGTCTCACCTCATAATTACTTTACATGACAAACAGTGTAATAAGTAGCAAGAAAATAATGAAGGTTGATTTTTTTCTGTTTGTTTTGGTTTTGTTTTGTTTTGTTGCTTTTTTCCTTCCCTCTGCTGGTAATGGAGGACACTGACTTCTCCCTTGAATCTAATTTGATAACTAACTAGGAGTCATTCATGTGTGGAAAATCATTCATGCATTTAGAAATGTGCTGAAGAAATGAGGTTTTCTTCCACTTCCAGAAGGAGTGGTGGGTCTTGGTTCTCCGTTGAGATTCACACAGTGCATAAATGCTTACAAATATGAAGCATGTAAGATTTAATACCTGATAAAGAAAAACTGAATTTTATAAGTCAGTGACTTCATAAATCACCTGAAAATGTAGCTTGCTTTTAAAGGCTCATCGAAATAAGGAAATAATTTTTGAGATTACCCAATTTGTTTTTTTGTCCTTTCTTTAAATTTTATATGTATTTTTTTGCTATAAATACAAAAAGGCATTTCTCCTAATTGAACAAATCATGGCTAGCTTTCTTCTGATGGAAGTAATGTATAATTTTCTTTGCAATAGTTTAATTTCTCAGTTGTTCCCTAACTTTTCTAGGAGTATTTGAAAAGCATTTTTTAGCTTTGTGCTGATCTTTAGAATGTATTACAGCGTAGCCATGTGAACATAATTTTCTCCACAAATAACAGTAATCCTCATCCTGATTTGGTAGGCTGAATCTCTTACAGCTAAAGCTGGTGCTACGAAACCTTGTGTTATCTCCCCTAGAAGGTTTGTGCATTCTTATTTCCCTCTTTGAGATGGTAAATGATTTGTGCCCTACAGTAAATACTATTATATTTTCTCTGTAGGTAAGGCAGAGAGGACTGGAGCTGAAATGAAGAGTTTGTAATTCTTTCCTAGTGTACCAAATGAGTAGAATCAAAACGGCTTAGAGGTTTTAAGTCCGGTTTCATGTATATGTTGGTGCATGCAACTTCATGTACGTGAATGTCATTCAGTCTAATGCATGTAGTTCTTTAACAAGGAGGAGGAAAAAGGAGGAACAGTGCATAAGGCTGTTTTGAAAGCACAGATAGTTTTTTATTTCAGCCTCTTGTTTTTCTTACAAAACTTCTTGTACTGTACATGTAGGCAAGCTTACTTGAATGCTCTGCGTGCTCGCTTGAGTGATAATGCCTACAAGTGCTTCTTTAGCTGGGCTTTTATGGGACTGAATCAGAAAAATTGAGCATGAGTAGGCCATTCTGTTCCCTTCCTTGCCCAGTCTTGAGCAGCAATAGCTCTTCTGGTGGTGGTTTGATTTCATGCAGCTGCTTTCCCTTCTTGTCTGTTCATTGCTTTTAACAACTGATTGTCATGTCCTTTTGTGTCTAAGGGAAGTGGTGAAAATGCGGCTAAGACTCTGTTGCTGAAGGTTTTGGTGTTCACGCATCTCAGTAGTGTGCTGTGGATCCTCTGGTCAAGGAGAATGAAGAAATTTGCTGGGAGATGTATCCTAGACCATTTTGGGCTGGACGTAGGCTGCAGTCCGTCTGCTAGACTGCTGGTGTGCACAGCTGGCTGCAGTAGCTTCACTGTGCAAACCAATCTGGCACAGTTAGCCTATGAAATCTTGTTAAGATTAGCTTGTATCAAGCTAATAAACATCTCCAGTCTTTACTTCTGCTGTTTTGGCATGTTCTGTTAAACTAAAGCGTTGTCAGAAGGACTGAGTATAAGAAGTGATAGTTTAGATTCTTGTATCTGATAACATTTACAGCTTTTAGGTTAGTGGGATTTTTTCCACTCGCCACATCATCGTTAAAGGTGATGACTACAAGCTAGTATGATTTCTTTGAAAAGAGAGATCAGTTATAACTCCAAATTAGGTAATCCCCAAAAGACAATTATGATAGTCAAAGTCTAATACATTCTGAAGGGTGGGTGGCTAAAAGAGAAACACACCTGAAGGAGTTTTGTGTGGTTTGTGAAACTGCAAGAAGTGTTCCCAATTGCTCACAGACAAAAGCTCTTGAGCATCTGCTAGTATCTGTTCTTGTCCAATCTATTATTGGGAAATATCTGAACTTCTGTTGCAAATGTTTTTCAATATAAACTAGAAAAGTATGTGCGTAGTGCTGTTGTATATGTTGCGTGTACATGTTGCTTTTAAGAGCCTGAAAGTGCTGAAATTGATGTGCTATTCTTGTTTGTAGAGTGTATTTACCGTCAACATGTGAGAGAGAATTGATCTAGATATTGCATCTCAGAGAATTGTTGGCATTATTTAGAAGTATACTCAAGGGTTGCATTGATGTACCTATTTGCAAGAACAGAATGAACTCGAATGCGAAATTGGCAAGCCAGTAGCTTTTTCTGCCTTCTGATACTTAGTGTTTATCAAGAAAGCTGGACTAGTTTTGATTAGCCTCCTTAGCTCTGTAACATGTCATCCTTAGTTTGCTTCCTGAATAAAATTTAAAAAAAATAGAACTGTTTTAAAATCCATCTGAATGAATGTGATTTATTTTCTTTAGTTTCACGCATGTAACATTGATAACGGTTGCAAACTAAGGTCAGATGAAAAGATGTCCTGCATTTTATGTGGTTTATGAGTTGGGATGTATGTAGCTGGTTTGGAAGAGAATTTTTCAGGCTGGTAGACACCAGAAGATTAAAAAAGGACATGAGTGTCTAACTTCAGGAGACAGATGGAGATTTGAAGTGACTTGCTGAGTAAAAAAAAAAAGAAATTCAAAGTCAACATGTGTAGTAAATATGTGAAGTCACCAACAATTACACTTTACGAAAATAGAGAGGGAGACGTCTGCAGACAGCTGAATAGAAACTTAGCAAGTGCAGTTAATGATCACTCTCATGCTTTGTCCTTTTAAGAACTAGCTGTAGTGGTACTGGTGCATGCAGGTTAGAAGTTCATGCGGCTGTCTCTTGTGGCAGAGAAATGTGTTAAATGCTAAAATTTGTAGTTTTACTGAAAAAATGAATTTAAGATAGAATGGGATTCCCTTCCCCCCACCCCCTTGAAGATGTCAGCTGGTCACTGTTTTAGCTTCTGGTGGTATGAATTACTTTCATGGTGTAGTATATTGCAGTCAAAATCAGGAATTGCAGAATAACTGATTTTTATATAAGTTTCACTTTGTTAACATTTGGCTAACATGAGGCTTGCTTATTGTTGTTTCATAATTTGATTAAGGATTTTGCCTTTGCTTTTATGTGTTTGCAGTAAGAAGTTATAAAACTGTCAAAGTTTGTGCTGCCCTTAATGTTATGGCAAATGTCTTCTACTTTTAAATAGGTTATGTTAAAGACTTCTGGAAAAATAAGTTTTAAAGCTTTTCTTTTCAACTGTCCCATCTCTCTGGCGCCTCCCAACCCTCCTCCCTCTCTTTCTTCCCCCCTCCACCCCAACAACAAAAGGGACTATTCCTTAAGTAGTGTGCCTCTTAAAGTATTGTGAACCTAAGGTGCAGGCCTGTGGCTAGTGGTATGGTATGTGCCCAGCAGTTGACATAATCACTGTCTATCTTTATGTACATCTTAGCTGCCAGTTGAATCTGTTAAGAATATCGCTGTGGTGTTAATTAGGTGACTCTGTAAAACTGAATGCAATTATCATAGTGAATTAGGTACTTGGGTTTGATTATTTTAACTTGATCAGATCTTCTTTATACAGGATTCCAGTTCCTGCGTCATTAGGAGAACCTTGGTACTAGAAGAAGTTCTTAGAGGATTGCCAGTACCAAGTTTTTGTTCGTTTCTAAACCTACTGGAGGGTATAGCCTTGCTGAAGTGAGAAACTGTAAAAAAAAAAAAAAGTTAATTTCAGTAGTGGTATTATTGATCTCTCTATAACTGAATAGTGAATAGTGACTGATCTGCCTGTTATAAATGCTCAGAACTTGTTTTATCAAACAAATGTGTAAGTTTTTTTGGAGGAGGAAAAAAAAAATCTTCTGCCAATCACAACTTATTAGCTGTCCCAGTTTTCATTGGGTCAGCAGCTATCATCAAACCACCGATTCTTGGGCTCCTGTAAGCAACTGCCTGCCTTTTAAAGGCAGCTTGGTTGTCATTTGCATTTCATTTCTGCTCCTGTCAAACTGTGTATGCTTTACATTTCTGCAATTAGGGTCAACGTGCAAAGTGACTTTAGATGCTGGCAGACTTTTGGCTTGCTTGTAGCTTTACCTGGTGACAGACTTTCCAGGGCGGACTTCAAGCTAGGTGTTCTCTCAGCTATATAGGAGAATGCCACTTGAACTGGTAGGGTTTATGAGTTATGCTCTGCACTCAGTGACCTGATCTCCCAGCAGATTTACTGACCCTTGTTGCGAGTAGCAGAGAACTCTGCTGAAGCTTTGCCTGCCAATCATGAGGCTTTCTGCTACTGAACTATTGCAGCTGTTGAGGGGTAGGTTCATGAATTTGTTTCATGTTACAAAAAATCTCCCTAAAGTAATCTATATGAAGGCAGGAGTTTGTAGAAGTATTTATACACCTCATGTGTTTCCTTTTTATTATTTTATTCCACATTAGATTTTTAGGTTATTTTTTTCCATGCTCTTCTGGGGGTTTCTGTGTTTGCCACCATTTTTGACAAGTGGAGGGAGTTCTGTCGCAAAATATTTCCCTAAATGAATGTAAGCAGCTAAGTTGTGTGTGAAGATACCTACTGAGAGAGAAAAGGGAAAACAAAGCAAAACAAATCCAACCCAAACCAAAACAAGAACAAAAAAACCCTCAAGCCAACCAACCAAGAAAAAAAAGACCAAACCCCCAAGCAAAACACAATAGCAAGTGGAAGAAAAAAGGGCAGAATGTTTCTTAAAGACTGCACTAAATTTGCTTTTGTGTGATGATCATACTTTACTACCAGGATTTGCCTTTTCAGTGGGTGCATACAAAAGACAGGTTTATGTCAGGCTCAGCAGGGGAAGATGACATTTCTGCAGAGCAGAAATCTTTTTTCAGCCTTCAGTACCATAATCTACTCGTCTTTGTAGGGCATTCTCCATGTAAGCTTCTACACTTGGCAAAACCTCTGGTTTATCTGCAGTAGATGTGGATACTTCTTTATGGAGCCCTGGCCTGCAAAGAGAAAAAATTGATATTAAACTATTGTCTTTGAGAATTTGCATCTGAAGAAAGGTATACCTTAGTAGTATGCTCATGCCCTTTTGCAGTGATGGCTGACTTGTTTATAGTCTTCCAGTATTTGCCATATAGGCTTATTGAATCTGCTTTTATTTTCTTTTGTTGAGTAGTGATCCATTAGTCACAGTTGCTACTTAGAAAATACTTGGAAAAATATTCTCTGCATATAATGATAGATACCCAGGCCTCGTTTTCATGTTAAGATGCCCACTGAGTAGTTTTTGTTTCTTGGTATTCTTCTGCTAAAACTGCAGTTGGCAGAGCTTGAATGTGTAGTCTGCCCACTAGCTGCCAAATAGAGTCTTTCAAAAGTATGTTACGTTTTCTTTTAAATGAGGATGCTGAGAGCAGACACCTTTCTGGGAAAGTACTTTATGTTAGGTGATCACTCCCTTTTATCCCCACCCCCACCTCTTCTTTATGGGTATTTGCATAAAATAGTTCTGTTCATCAAAAGAGATTAATAAGTAATGGGGGAGCACAAAAGGATTGCTCTGTGTGGATAAAACTCTTAATATTTGAGTTAAATTTGATAATGTTTCCTGGTATGTATTTAAAGTTGTGTTTAAGAACTGCAAGGGAACAGTTTAACTACACTTTATAATCGGTGCTGCTCATCTGAATATGAATAAAGCTTTTTAGATGGATGTGGCTGGAGTGCTGGTAATTAGTGTAAATGTCAGTTAATGCACCAAAGCTCTTTCTCTGCAGCAAAATACAGTAAGTTGGAGTTTGACTTCTAAATTCCTCAGTAGATTTGAAAATTTTTTTTCTATATAGTATCACTTTCCAGTACTCTTTAAAATAGTTTTGTCTAAAAGATGCCTTATACAGATTGGATCTTGCAGGCTAGTACAATAGCACTAGATGTCCTTGAAAAATTAGCAAGGCACAAACACAACAATGTAAAATCAAAAGAACTGTGCTCAGATAGGATTTCTGATGAGCTGACAAGTCCCTATGGTGAAGAGATGAAAGAGCCAAGGGAATTAGTGTTAAGTGCTTCAATGGAAGTGTCTTCCTCTCTTCCCTCTCCCCAAAGTTTTGTGGTAGGATGGAAGAATTGGCAGGCAGTAATTTTGTTAAAATAGTTTAAAACTCTTATTCAAAAGTTATTCTGGGAAGTTTTCATAATGAAGCCACAGCAGTTTGACTCAGAGCAGAGGGGGGAGGTTCGGGTCATAAATGGTGCTAGGTGAGCAAATTTGAACATACTACAAAATGCAACTTGTTTTTTTTTTTTTTTGCCAGACTTCTAGCCCAAACCCTGACACTTTCTTGGGGGGATTACAAAGTCCCAGCTTATAAAATATGCATAACGTTTAAAAGGTCTGTGCCTCTCTGTTTGTGGGAAACAAATGCACATCTTAAATTTGGCATTCACATCTGAATGGCTTCTTTTTTCAATAGGGCTGGCTACTGAGTGCTTAATGTGGCCAGTTGTTCTGAGTAGGTAAACAAAAGCTGTTTCTGCTTCCTGTAAATTATCAGTTACAGCAGGTGTTACTTGAAATCTCGTTTGTGCCTTGCGTGTCTGCATAGCATATGGTTTTGGCACTTAAAAATTCAGCTTTCATTTCTGTTCTGGTTTGGTTTTTTTTAATCAGCTTTTTTTAAGCATGACTTAAACAAGAGTATGGTAGAGCACAGCAGAATTGAATGGGCTTTTTGTTAAAGTGGCAAGCCAAGATATCTGGAGTATAGAATTCCTTGTCTTCCAAGGACAGTGGATTGCTAGAAACCAGATGATGGTGTCTTGTTAGCCTTATACCAGGATAGTTGGTAGTGATTGCGTTGTTGACTTAGTAGCAATTGGGGTATATGACTTTAGTATTAATTTTGGAGGTTTTTATGGTATTTGTTAAATTCTCTATAAAGACTAAATTCTAATTGTTAGTTCAATTTATCTTTCCCAAGGTATTTTCTGTAGTTTTTACTATCTTTGTGTGTGGCTTTTGTGAGTAAAATTTAAGGTTGAATCTGTTGATTAGCATACCAGTGTTTGGATGTTACAGATAGTAGGAAAAAAAATATTTTGCCCCAGAAGTCTGCCAGGAGGCCAAAAAAACCAAATACATTTCCTTTTCCAGTCGCTTCTTAAGCGAATTTAATTCCATCAGCTGAAGAGTGATAAAGACTGAAGTCTTTCTTGAATCAGGGAAGCACATCCCATGAGTATGTCTGCTGTCCTGTGTCTGCTGAAGGTTCTTTGGTGGTGCTTGTATGACTACTGGTGTAGCATAACAGTGTGCTGGACTTGACTATGAAGGACTACTGAGAGCATAATACATCTCAAGTGCATTCATTTTGGACATGTTCTTATGCTAACATCAGGATTATTTTATTACAGATATGCAAGCCTCTATTTCTGCTGTGCTATTGAAGATCAGGACAATGAACTAATAACTCTGGAAATAATTCATCGCTATGTAGAACTTCTTGACAAGTATTTTGGCAGTGTGAGTTAGTGTCTTCATATTACATAACTTTTTTTTTTTTTTTTTTATGCCCACAGCACTTTCAGCAGGTAGCTGATTAAGTTTTTTTAAAAGGTACATCTGACACGTTTTATGTTGCTTGCTTGGCCTAACTAAAATAGTGGTTGCTTATATGACTGTTAAAATACAAAATACCAGTAATTTGAGAGAACAACTGTTATTAATCTGCAGTTAATTGCCTTGTATTTGTTTCGTTTTTGTAATAGCCTCACTTGAGGTCAGGCAAAATCTTATCCTTAGCTTTCTGGCTAGTCGCCCAAACTTCCTTCTCCCTGATGCTGCTAGTGTGTAAGCATTTCTTGTATCTGCTCCCAAAGGAGGCAGTTGGTTGTGAACTAGCAGGAGCAGTGGGCAAAGAAATGGCAGACATTTGCTTATCAAGGTAGCAAACAACTGTAGTAATGTACATTAGCACTCAGAAAAACTGCTGCTCATCCTTCTATCTTCCAAGCCCTTCTGACTAGAGGATGCACAGAATGAATAAGAAATCTGAGGTGATTGTGTTTTAATCTTTTATGTAAGATTGCATGTTCTGCCTTTGGATACTGCAGGCAAGAAGAGAACTCTATGTAGGAATCTTCTCTTGCTTCATGAAGAGCCAGGTTATATTGCCAGTTGCGAATTGAATTCTTTTTAACAATGAAAACGTTTCGCAAAGGGTTTGCTAGGACTGTACTTAAGCAGAAAAAAAAAAAATTCTTTTTTTTTCCGAAGAGTCGATTTTTTTTTTGTTTTTGTTGTTTGTTTGTTTTGTTGTTGATGCCCATTTCTTTAAAAGTTACAGCCTGAGGCTAACATCTTGGTTTGGTGAAGTGGTGAACAAGTTAAGTATTATGAGAGGATATACATCAATAAATAGGATCCTCCCACTTTCTATTAATGCTTGGTGTTCTTTTTAGGTATGTGAACTTGATATCATCTTCAATTTTGAAAAAGCCTATTTCATTCTGGATGAGTTCCTTTTAGGAGGGGAAGTTCAGGAGACTTCCAAGAAAAATGTTCTCAAAGCCATTGAACAGGCAGATCTTTTACAGGAGGTAAGCAAATTCAACTTTTCTGGCCAAAGTAACAGCATGGTAGGCTTGAATTGAAAAAGCTTCCATTTATGTTAAGCTTGTAGGAGGTGCTTTCTGGCATGCTTAGCATGTAGTTTCTAGTTGGTTGGTCTAATTGTGCAGTATGATGATGCTCTGTTCTTTTGTTTGGCATGTGTATATTGTAACCTACTGTGATTTTTTTTGTTTTGCTAGAAATGCAAGTAACTATTCTGTGTGTATACCTAGATAATGATAGTTCATACTGCTTTAACTTAGTTTTGTTCATGTGTCTTTAATTTCTTCTTTTTATTAATCAACCACTAGTTTTTTGTCGTACCTGATGCATGTTCACTTCTTTACTGTTTCATTGCTGAAATCCAGAAGCTAGACTCTCTTCTTTGAGACTCATTCAGGTATAGTTCTTATTCTAAAGACCTGCCTTTCTGCTATAGGTTGCTTACCCTGGAACATTTCTATCTTTTAAGTTGACAAAGTAGTAAAAGTAATGCCATAGAAAAATACAGAATGAAGTAGAAGAACAGTTGTTTTTTCACTTTGAATGCTTTTATTGTTCATTACTAACTTCAAAGAAAGACAGACTGCATCTCTATACCATTTTCTTTGGAAAACATTTGATGGGAAGGGATTCAATGATATAGAAAAGCTTAGTATAATTTCCCCATGTTTCTCCATTGTATGCTTTTTTTTCATTGGTTTTGGAATGGTGATGGTGGTTTTGGGTTTGTGGGGTTTTTTATTTGTGTCTGCATTTGTGTTTTTGTTTTCTGGGCATTTTTTTTTTGTTGTATTTTTTTTCTGTGGTTTTTTTTTTTGTTTGTTTGTTTGTTTTGTTTGTTTCCCCCCACCTTCCCCACCCCCAAATTCCTGTAGTCTTGAGGTGAGTGTTAAGGTACTTTAAAACCTAAATGGAAATCAAAATTCTGGTGTGCTGGGGGACTTGTCAATCTTGTGTGCAAGTCAGTGGAACATCCAGTTTAACAGGGATGATGAGCCTTAATTTTGTTTAAGTGTACTGAGATTCATGGGTAAGATTATGTATAGATGTAAGGTCATTTTTTTTCCCTTTCAGTTTATTTCATCCTGTGAGTTAATTGCTTAATTTTCTTATAACCATTCTGTGTTCCACTTGGTACTCTTTTTGTTGAGTGTGGTATTAATAACATGGGGAAACACATAATGTTTTTTTACCCTTGTAGTTGAGTTTGTAATCCTTTCAGAGTATGGGCGAATCTACAAGCACATTACAGTTCTGCTCCGTCAACAGCTAGTTAGTGTCACGAGCAGGGTCATCCGTTACAGATTTGCTACCCTCTTTTTTTTTTAGTAAGGAAATCATATGTGCTTATTTATGGCTTGTATTCTGATGCAGTTTTGGTTGGCCCTTTTTTTACCCTTAAAAGTAATTATCTTAACGGGAAGCCCTCTTGCTGTTTACAAAGCGGGTGTGGGGAAATAATCTGTTCAGTCTCTGAAAATGTTTTGCTGCTCTTTAGATACCTGTTATATCTGGTTTTATATATTCCAATCTGTCTCCTGCAAATGTGCAGTTAATAATACATAAAATAGAATTACTGCACTTTTTCACATTCTCACTAGTTTTGAATTTTCACCATTTTCCTGGGGCTCTTCTGAAACAAAAAGACATTCTAGCTGTAGGAATTAATCACTGGTTTCTATCCAAACAATTAACATTCTCTTTTTACAATTAAATTTTACACAAAAGGAAGTACAACTTTTTCAGTGGAAGACTTTTCGCTTGCCCTGATAGTTGTACTCTGATTATCCTTCCTTTCCCCATCTCTGAGATTTTCTGTTCTGTCAAGGTTTATTGGGTCTGATTAAATTGGAATGTAACAGTTTATTGCAGCACCACTCTAGTCTTACATTTGATGTTTATATATTTCATTCTTGGTTATATTGATTGTTGATCAAGTACAAAAACTACTCCATATATCTGATTTTTAGTTTATAAAACCCGTGAAAGTCTGAGTTCACATTTAAATCGAGCTTCCAAGAAAGTTGAACTCTTTCTGCAGCATTTGTTTTTGTATCAACTGCTGCTGTGTGCATGCTGAGTTTGATGAAGAGGGTTGTTAAAATAATAGTTTGTCACAACTGGAGACTTTCTGGTACTTTAGTTAATTTCTGCTTCCAAGAATACTTCAAAGCTACTAGAATGAAATGTGGTTTGATTCCAAATGCAAGCCATTTCTAGCAGGGTGGCTGTGTGTTTGGTTTTGGCCATGTCAGATCCTAATTATGTGCAACAAAAGAACTTCTATTTGGCCCTGGATACTCAGGTTGCCTAATTTAAAAATTATTAATCAGTGTTGAATACACAACATTATTAATTGGTAATGCTGTATACATTAATGTATGAAGCACCTTAAAGATTAAAAGCTGTACAGAGTACTTAAGCAAAGGAAAATCATTACAGATACATTAAGTGGCTATTTGTGTGTTGTTAAAAAGAAATATACAGAGGCATAAATTGGTCAATAGTGAATTAGCTCTTAATACTCTTGCCTGCTTGTATTTTCTGTGGCAGTTTTCTAGCATGCACTGTTTCTGAGCACCTGTTTCAGTTTGTCATTAAGTTCTTGGTGCTGTGCAGTCTCCCTACTGACTGCTGGAGTTTGTGTGACTAAAACATGCTAACTTTTTAAACCTTCTTCACCTTCACTTTCTTGTTAGCTCTTCAATAATGTGCTCATTTAAAATATTCATTCCCTACACCCCATTTATTACCACCTGTTAACTTACTAATAGTTGTCAATACTAGCTGTGTTATACATATCTATGGTAGTAAAAACTAATTATTCCAGTGTGCTTACATTCTTCCTTGTAAATCTGTTGCTGGAAATACATCAAAAGAATGCTGTCATGTATCTTGATTGCTGATTTCGTATCTTGCTTGCTGTACAAATCTTAAATATTTCACTAGTGATTACAGAGTCATGCCTTTCTGAAAAGGTGTATGTTTGCTTGTGTGAACAGCTTTTACTGATAGAATGGGCAGATGCAGTATGTTGTTGCATGACTTATATATGTGGTGTGTGGAACAGCTAAAAGACAATCCTGTGCATGATTTCATGATACTTATAGCGCATGAAACTAGGACTATAATACGCTCTATGCAACAGAGAGAAGCTGAATTTTTTCAATCAAGTCTAATTATTGTGGGTTTTTTACAAGTAATTCCATATGGTGCTGGGAAGTTCATGGTCATTAGTGAGCTAAAATACTAATATCAAGGAGTTAATAATGCCTAAACCAGATAGTGATGTATATATTTTAAAGCAAATATGTACAGACTTGCTCATCTTCATTTGAAGAAAGTTCCTAAACTTCGGCTTTGAGTGAAAACTTTTTGTTATTCAACCTACGTAATTTTTATAAAAAGTATTTTGGAAATTACCCCCATTTTGTCCACCATGTATTCTTTTGAAGGGTGTGGATGTATTTAATATTTGATTGCAGAGCATCTGAAATAATTAAAATTTAAATATTTTTAAGATGTTATCTCAATAAAAAGACCAATGGATCTGTTGTCATATCACACTTGTTTGTTTCCATCACTACTTTAGTAATGATAAAAAATCTGAAAGTGATGTGAGTCTTTTCTCTTAGGCTCTCGCAGTTTAGCCTCAGGTAGTATTTACTAGTCCTTCTAGTAAAGGAAGCATGAAGAAAAACAGTCTATCAATTAACTTTATTGCCTTTGTTATTTCAAGGCCTTACCTCATCCTGTATCAAGAAGGGTGCTTAAATTGTTAATGTCAGCTGACTTGCACTAGATGCTTAGGGTTGCTATGTAGATTTAAGCTTCTAGTTTTAGAATGAGTATCTTTGGAAATAAAAAAATGGTGTATTTCTTGTTCGTGCCGAGAAAATTGCTTTCTTAAACATGAAATGTGCTAATTGGAAACCATATGTTTAAAGGTATGCATGATAGCAGAGAGATGGTATTAGGTTGTCTTTGAGATATGACAAAATAGAGGAATGTTAGCATAAGCAATGACAAAGAAAATCCCTGATACTTAAGCCTGGAGTGAGTGGGAGTAGGAGGATTTTTGTCTGGTTTAGGAAACAGCCTTTGTGAGCACCTGTTCCTTAACAGTTGCCTGAGAAACTTTGCATAATTAATGCAATTAATTCAGTCTTTATTTAATGTTAGCTCTTAAATATAGACTACTGCAATAGACTGCCTTCCTAAGTTGGCAGTGACATTAATTGCCTTGACTGTACCTGTATTCCTTTCAATGTGAAACAAGAATGGATAATGAGATCCTTATTATAATGGAGATCTGACTGCCCTGATTGCCATCTGTTCTTCATGTGTAACTTCTGGATCAGTTTCAGGCAGTCAGCTTGGTTGGTCAGTTCAGGACTGCAGTTCTTAAGACATGTATGTACTTGATTTTAGGCACAGATAATGATCTGAGCTTACTCATGGGAGGACAGAGTAAGTTATGGTAGTGTTTTTGTAGCTGACAGTTTTGTAAAATGCATTTCAGCTGTCAGTCCCTGGAGGATGTTGGATATGTAGCAAGAAAGAGGAAGGAATGCAGTTAGCGTGTTTGATCTTCTGGTTTAAGTATGAAGTGTATGTCTTGTCCATTTTGATGACATCTTGTCATCGATTCTGATACACTGATCAAAAATTAAGGGCTTGTTTATGATGCTAGTTCCAGATGTTATTTAAAAACCTGGAATGAAACTATTTTTGATTTTGTGTGGTAGTCTATACGTAAGCAGAATAATTTGGGAATGTGCATTCAATGTAATTTCTTTTTGAGGCATGGCATGTTTTCTTAATTGTGCTATTCAAAATATGGATGCTTTTTAAGTAGTATGTGAGGAAATGGGTGCCTGTGTAAATGGCTTTTGGTAAGGTACTTTGAGTGTGGAGAGAGAGGGATTTTTTTTCCGCAGTCTTGGGAGTAAAAAATTTAATTGCTTGTTCTTAGAGACTGGCATAGTTTGCCACAAAATGTATTACCCCAAATCAAGATAAAGTATGTTGGGACTAAGTGAAGAGGTTAGTTACTTTTGTGTTTGTTTTCCCACATCAGTCGAACAGATGGTTATTATTCTTTGAATGAATAAGCCCTGTATAAGTGTTCAGCTACAGTTGTGCTCTGTAACATTATATATATATAATATGCTTCACTTTGTAAGAATTTATTTGCACCTTGTCTTTGGCAAATTTGTTTATTTGTTGTTCAGTTATGATATGGGTTGTTACTGTGGTCATAAAAACTACACAGCCTCTTAAAATCAGCATTTGCAGGATGGAGAGCAAAGAGGAACATAGTTAAGAAGTGTTTGTGTGCACGGGAGGTATTTCCAAATGTGTCAGTTAAAGTTTCAAGCATTGTCATGCTAGCATTTGTTCTTTGTGTATGTTTCTGTTAATTACTTTGCTCTTTGCAGTGCTCTGTTTAAGTAAAAAGTGAGTTAAAATCTTTATAGAACTGCATTTCTGATTTTATGTATATACATATGTTTATGGCTATCTTGCTTATCATTGACTATACAGTAGACTGATAAAACCTACCAACAGTTTTTGTTAGAAGTTGTCATAGCTTTGTAAATACCTAATATAAATTCAGCTGAACTTAAGGTGGAAGGAAGGTTAAGAATAGATGTAATCAGGAATCATAGGAACATTGCTTCTCTTTGAAACAAGCCTCTGAAGGCAGCTAGTTGTACATTTTATAGTAGCAGACAGATCTGTAAACCTTGATGTCAAAGACGTTTCCATATTTTTAATAGATATTTCTGAGTTGGAGTACTGTGGAGTAAGCTTTCCTGCAAATATTTACCAAATCATATTCTTCCTGTTTTAAAACAGTAGGAAAATTGGTCCAGAAAATTAACAGTATAATCTGCATCTCTGTTTTTCTCCCAAGTAGGAATGGGGGAGGGGAAGTTAACTTTTCCAGATTTAAATGTAGTCTTGAGAAAGTGTCATTGAATCAAGAGGTTACTGTATCATTCTTCACCCTCTTCCCATTCTTGAACTGCTTTTTTTTTCTGGCAACTTAAATATTTTACTGGTCTGTGAGTCTTTTAATTATATTTAGAAAAAAGCAGTTCAGTATTTTAACAGTTCTTTTTGAAGTGTCTTTTCTGGATGTGTCATGATGCTTAGGATTTATCGTAGATTTGCAGGCTGTGATTTCTAAATGCTTTGGAAATCTAGTTGTCTTTCCAGAAACATCTTGTCAAATATTAATCTATCCTTGCCTTAATGAATTAAAAATGGTAGAAAGCAGTCTGCTTTTTTACCTGAGCAGCTTTTATTCAGATATTTAAGATATCATTTTAGTAAATCTGTCTCCGTAATACTCTTTTTTTTTTTTCCTGTTTTTTTAGTGTGTATGTGTGTAAGTGATCTTATTCTATTAAATCAAAATGCTGATTAAAGATTCTTAAGACTCAACAAGTTGTGAGGAAGGAGTCTTCCATATAAGTATTAAATATTCATTCAGCTAGCTTTGCAAATAGAAACAAGTAAATTTCAATTATAAGTAAGGCAAGTTAGTGTAAGTAAAGTCCTTGCTGACTGATAAATGATTCAGTACCTTGGCTGGTGTAAATTCCAGTACTGATCAAGATCATCCACTTTGCAAAACTACCTATGAAGTTGATCCTGCATTGATATAAGCAATTCTTGTAGAATGGTTAAGGGTATATTAATGGTACCCCAAACTCCTCATGGATTATAATTTTATTAAGGGTGTATTTATTATCTATACATTAACTTACAGTTTTTTCTCCAGAGATATTCTAATGTTGCTGTCTGTAGAAGCACTGTGTCAGGGTGATGTGATGAAAATTTTAGTACTGCTGCACGTCATAACTGTTTTCAGGAGCTTAGTTGTGTGCTTTTGGTCAATAAGCAGTAAATTCCATGAATAATTGTGGAAGGCTGCTTGACAGTAGAGGCAATCTTAACTTCAAAATTATACACTCTTTCTGAATGAGCACATAATTTTGCATTTTAGCGAACGTTTTCCCTGCATCTGTCAGAATATTGGAAAGAGCAATGTTAACGTTTGGACCCTGAAATAGTGAGGAGAAAATTCCTTTTTTACTGGTGTCTGAGATGTGTGATGTTGCAGTGCTCCTACCCTTTCCTAAAATTCTTGCAACCTGTGAAGGTGGTTTTAGAGTGACACAATAGTAGGTGGAAAGAATATGAATGTCCCCAGGAGGCATTGCCATTGTGTTCAGTTTTTAGATTCTCATTTCTTTGTGGTCTTATCTATATGTTGTATATGTCAGGCACATTGCTGGTATGTGTTTTGGGGCTTTCATTTATTATTTTTAAGGGAGAAGCAACGTTTGTTTTTTTTGTTGTTGTTAGTTTTTTTTTGTTTTTTTTTTTTTTGTGTTTTTTTTGTTTTTTTTTTGTTTTTTTTTTTTGTTTTTTTTTTGTTTTTTTTGTTGTTGTTGTTGCCAAGCTGTCTAGCAACAGTAGCAGTTCTGGTGATGGGTATCAAGATTCATTAAAAGCGTATATAAAATCTTATGCAGAAAATTTGATTAAAAAAATAAAGTCTGAGAAGACCTTGTTGCTCGCAATTCTCTGAGAAATCTAAGTACGCCTGATTAACAGATGGGTTAAAGTAAAAATGTTCAACTTTTTGCACCAAGCACCACTAGATGAAAATAACTGGCTTATATACTGCTCAGCAAGTAACAGTGAGGCTTAATAGTAAATGCAGTACATAGCTCTCAAATTGTTTAAATTACTTTACGGCTGGAAGGTAGAGAAGTTGAATGACAATTCTGACTTCCTTTAATTGAACAAATCTTACTTTGATATCAGTATGAGTCACTGGATTAAACATGTTTCACATAAATTACTGGATTAAATATATGTAAACGTGGTAGCATCTTCTTCTGATATGCTCTCAATCTGTTACAATAATGAACAGCTGGTCTTCTAAAAAATACTTTAAAAAAAAAACCCAACAACTTTGAATTAATACTCCTTCAAGCAAAGGATAAATCTTTCTCACCATCTGTCTAGAATTTATTAAGGTATTCTTTGTCTTGGTAAGAAATGGAAAAATAAACTTAAAGTTGTTTTTATTTTAATGCATCTGTTTGGAGCCTTTGAACAGGTGCTTTACTGATGCATATTTGTTGTTTAAGAATGGGCTTTTAGTAGGACCTGATAAAATTATATTTACTGAGTAACAATAGCTAAAATACATTTGAATGAAATAACTGAATATAATTTTGTATGTAGTTTAGAATATTTTATAATGTTTGTTTTAAACGGAAATAACCTCTAAATAGTTGGGTGGGTGTTGGTTTTTTGTTTAGTTTTTTTTCGGGGGGGTTGTTTGTTTGGTTTGGTTTGTTTTGTTTAATTAAGTAGCTGGTATTGCATTTTCACTGCTGCTTGATTTTGTGTTTGTAGAGCCAGAATGAAGACTGGGGAGGTTTGTCTGAGGATATCTTATGATTAAGAGCAATCTAAGGCATTAGCCCTTTTGACCCCCATCTAAATGATTGGTAACTACCAAGTTTACCATTTTGGTGGCATGGATTAAATGGGTGCTATGCAAAGACTGCTGCACGTGTAATTAAGTCCTTGCAAGGGTAAACAGAAAATGGGTGATGGGCTTAACTTTCTGCAACACTTGCATGATGGTCTTTGAAGATTGCTTTGAGTGTTCCCTTTTATTTTCCTTTGTTTACTAACTGCATCAACTGGAAGTGTCTGACTTCTTCTAGCTTTCTTTGATGTTGATAATTAAGTGGGATAATGCAAGTTAGAGAAATGGTTACCAAAACTAATAACTAAACAGATGTTTGGCTTTGTTTACTTACAATCAACCCATGTAAATGTATACTGGAAAAAGAGCTTTTTACATCTGCTGTGCAAAGAAAATTGGCCCTAGAAAGACTGGGTGCTGCTGCAGTTAACTGTATATCAAGTGCCGGATGCTGCATGACGGAACAAAGCTTATTTGCATATATAGTGCATTGCAACATACTTTTTGTCCAAAGCATAAGCGGAATACATTGTGGCAGTCCTTTTAAAAAAGGTAAGATTTTATTTTACGTAAGTCAAGTTTAAAACACATGTGAAAATAATTTGCTGGAGAAAACTTAGTCTGCTGCTTAATTTGATACAGTGATGAACAAGTAGTTCAGTAAACAAATTGTCTTTTGTAATGTGGAACTTCAGTAATAGGTCTAATTTCATATGCAGCTTTATAAACATCAGGATTTAGTTACCAGACAAAAGAAAATTCTTATAATAGACAAAAATATTTTGTAATGTGTTCAAAATCAAACTCACTGTTGGTGTATGGGTATTTTTGCCATTTAAAAGTTACTTAGTATATGAAACAGATTTTAATCCATGTTGGGGAGTGGCTAATAACCTGCTTGCATATTAGACTTGTAGAATTAGGGCAGTCAGTGAGTCATTTGTTCAAAATAGAATCTTTTATATGTGTTTTGACATACTCTAAAATAATGATGAGCAAACCTAAATGCTCAAGCTTGATTCTCTTCCACAGTTTTTCTTCCCCATGTTTATTCCTCTTTTTCCTGTTTATAACAAGTTCATGTATGATGAGTGTGATTCTCACTGTGAGAATTAGTATTAATAGTGTAAAACTTCTCTTGTAATTAAAACTTTTTAAAGTGTTTATGTTGCTTGGGACCTATGCTAAACAGAGCTTTTACTTGAGTCATCATCTTTTTGTTGTCATAGCTACAAAAAGCCATTCTGGAACATGAAACCTCAGGCTTGGAGAATTCTGTGTGACTCCTGTCTCCATACTTGTCTGCAGTATGTCTCTGATTAATTCTGTGTATGGGCACAGTTTTAATTGAAGAAATGTGCTTTGCCCCCAGTAATTGAAACACAGTGGCGTTACTAGATACCCATGGGATGCTTCCTGGCCTCTACTTGTTCCCTGGAAGGAGTGAAGGAATAGTGGCTGCTTACAGAGCTTAGTTTACATGGTTGGCATGACTCTACAGAATATAGAGAAAGGGGCATGGGACAAATAGATGGTTGTATATAACAGATGGGGGTAGTTTGCCTGCTGGAAGAAACTGCAGCTTGTATATTGGAAGGAAGATCATCTGTAGTAAAGAAGTATTTCCTCAGGTAAAGAAGGTTGTCTTTGGGCAAGGGGAGGAATTTGACTCGTACAGCTTCTGTGCTTGGATTAACCTGATATTTAACAGGTTATACAGCTTCAGGTTACTTAATCTGTGTTAGTTTATCAAGCACAGACAAGCACTAGAGGAGGACAGTTTGAGGGTTTTCTCTGTTTCAGAGAGATTTGTTTATAAATGTAAGGTAAACCTTGTATAATGTTAAAAACCCTAGAGTAGTATACAACTAGACTGGGTGAAATCTCTTTATTGTACACTCAAGTTCTGCTGAATAGAATTTGTGCATCCTATCAAAAGCAGTTTACAGGTGGTAAAGTCACGGACTTCAGTCAGAATGTAGTTTCCTCATCACCTAAAATAATGCTGACAGTGTCTTATGTTCAGAAGGATGGATTCATTCCTGCTGCTACCTTTGTGGAGGCACTTGTGTTCATGCACTTGCACTGTGATTATATGGTTCCTAGCTTGTTACCTAAATTCTGAGAATATGCAGGAGGGCATGAGGGAAGTGCCAGGAGGAGGAAAGCAATGGTATTGAAAAAGGAAGTAAAAGACATCTGCTTTTAGTGGCAGCCAGGACTTCTGCTAAACAACTTAAATTAGACTGTGAATTGTTAAAAATAAATGTAATTTAAGTGTTTTAAAGAGCCAGTGTTCCCCATATGTCTTGTCTTCTTTCATGTCTGCTGTGGACCCTCAAGTCAGCTAGCATAGTTAGGTAAGTTCTAACTTGCCCTGCCCCCCTCCTTTTGACCTGAGTCATAGGAGTGTAGCAAGGAGCTTCAGCAGCAGTATTGACTTACAGAGTTTTCAGTTGTCTTTCCCCTCCCTCTTTCCTTTTGTGCCAGAGAAGCTATTTTATGTGACCCTTCTAGAACTAGATTTCAGATCCATTTAAACTGATCCAATTTAAGTTGCCTATTTCTAAAAACATATAGTCAGCAGCTTTTCTGTGTTTGTGACTTGGCCCTGCAAACATTTGTCCAAACAACTCTTAGAAGGCAAAGTGCTGCAGAACAAGAAGGAAGGGCAATGCTTAAATGCCTGCCAAGGAAGCTGAATAATACTGGTCATGACATGGTTTGTTACAGCAGTATATTCTGGTCATACCTTCAAAGACACAGCCCTGCAGTCTAAGAAATGGTCCTTAAGGAAAGGGGAGTAAGTAATGTAAACTTGTAGGTGCAGTGCTGGAAGGAAATGGAAGAAAACATTAGTGAAACCTTACCTGTGTAGTTTGGCAAACTGCTGAACATACAGACACTGAGAGATTATCTGATAGAGACCTTGGTGGTTTGTAATAGTTTGGGCTCTAGCTTTACAATAGGAAGTACTCAGCAGTAGCATTTACTTGAAGCATTTGTGGTTTTGTGGTGAGGAAGTGGAGCCTTCAGTGGATGCTTAGAATGATCCTTACCTTTTAAAGATTAGACTGTCAATTCTTCGTAGCTGGTTGTGTAGCAAATGATTGGCAGGTATAAACCACTGTCTCCTGGAGAGATTACCACCTATGATCCAGCAGATTGGAATAGCAACGAAGAAGCAGGAAGTATCTGCTGTCATCCAGTTACACTACATGAAGTTTCCACTGATGTTTTTACTTCTGCTTTTGAGAAGGAGGCAGGCAGGCTGGCCACTGCTTTGTCTTACATCATGCCATTCTGCTCTGGTCTGTTGAGGTGATGTCTCGGAGCCAAAGTGTTTGCGCATGGTAGGGTGTTTTGCTGAACAACATTTGCATGACAGCTGCTGCTGTTTCAGACTCTGGTTGAGTATTGTGTTGACTAATTTACAGCACTCTTGAAGATTTCTTCTTTTTGTTCTCTGTATAGGAAGCTGCAGGCAAGATCTTGACCTGGAGTTGGCATTGATGTAGGATTGTACTTTGCTTTTGAACAGCATCATAGTTAATATTTGTCTCTGAACATGTTCAAGACCTCATGGGTGTTTCTAGGTTCTCTGAGAATACATCTTGCACTCCTTTCAAAGTGGAGTTTTCTCAATAACCATGTAATTGGCATTTCTGAATAGTTAGCTGACCAAGGACTGGGAAATGGGCACTCTACTGTTTCGAAATCCCTGAAGAGGCAAGTGAACAGCGGAAATTTCATAAAGCAGGCTTTCCTTAGAAATATTTCCTAAGATTCAGAAGTAGAGTGTAAAAGTAGTTGCTTCTGAAGCATTGCTAAAAAAGTTCTTGTTAAGTGTCAGTCTCTTCCTACTCTAAGAAGTTCGTGTTTCTTAATAGAAAACCTTGTCCCTCCTCTCTTTTCCCCACAGACTGTTTCTGTAGAATTATTCCCAAACTGCTGTGTACTCAGCAGCCCCACATCTTGTCTGTGGTTCTAGCTTGGGGTTTGTTTAGATGCTGAGGGAGGGGGGAGCCAATCCTTTATCAAAAGATAAGTTGTAATTTTTACCTGCAGTTTAACGTGGATTACCTTCATAGACTTTTTGCTGGTTTTGATGGGAAAGAAGTTAAAAACCTAAGCAAACTTTCCCTGAAAAAGAAGGCATGACTAATACTCATGAAGTCTGTGTCACTCCTGTGATGTTGTCAGTAATATGACAGCGCTCCAAAACACTAAACTTAGGTCAGTTTCGTGTAGGCATAAAAAATTCCTTGTCTTTCTCTTGCCTGAGGTAATAAACTGTTTTCTTGTCCACTACAGACATGAAACAGCTTAAACTGCAGCAAGAAAATAATTTCATAGTAGATGTTAGGCAAATTTTCCAGAGGTGATGATAATGAAGCATTTAAGTAGATTGCTTGGGGGGCATTAAAAAGTTTCCATCACTGGATGCCTTTACTGGATTAAATATCTCTCAGGGATGTTATAGGTATGCTGTTTGGGGGACTGGATTAAATGAAGTCACTTCTAATTTTAGTTCTAATTATGATTTTTAATTAGATTGGGTCATGACAAAGTTGGCTGAGGAAGAAGTTGGGATGGACTAGCTAAATGGTCTGTTGACTCAAATCAGCTGCCATTTTTATAATTTTAAAATCTCTAATGATTCAGGCTGCCAATTTCAGAGGGTATTATTAGCTTTTTAAAATGAGTTGTAAACACAGATGTCAGTTTGAAAAAGATGCTTTCTAGTAACTTTAAAATACTTTGGAATTGCAATCTGCAGCTTGTACTGTAGAGCTCTTACGTTTTGGCCAAGCTGGGATCTAAGACCTATCTATGCATTAAAGTCAGCTAAACATTTTATGTCCAAATTTTTAAGTGATGATTTTTCAGCGGTAGTATTTCATGTTAGTTTGCCATTGTATTGTGCTGTAAGGATACCATTGCCTCTTCCCTAGCTGCTAGATTAACTAATTTCTAAGTTGATTAGATCCAGATAGCTGGCTTTCATAAGGACATGCTTCACAGGCTCAGATGTTTTGAGGTCTGCAGAATCCCACAGAAGGTGGGCAAGGTAGTCTACGTACTGGTTGTAGAAGCTGCTGACATCTGTCCTTTCAGCCAAATTGTCTTTTCTGGTATTCAGACTAGCAGGCTAACTGATCTGGAGACAATGTGGCAGGGAACACAGTAAAAACTACAACTACTACTAATTAAAAAACAAAACAAAACAAAACAACCAACAAACAAACCCAAGTAAACACACAAAAAAAAAAAAAACACCAAAAAAAAATCAACAACAAAAAAATCCCCCCCAAAACAGAAAACCAAACCAAAATTAACAAATCATAGTTTCAGCTTGTGAGATACTGTATTTCTGTGATGGAAGATAATGTATCAAACCCTTATTTTCCTTTCTGTTGTTCGTCAGGCAGCCCATAGTGCTAGACCCTCTGTGTGTGATGGTCTCGGATGTTCTCCTTGGAGGTCTTACTGAAACTGCAGTGTTTTCTATCTCACTGTGTTGCTGTGATATGACTTCATATTTCAGTTATTGATGTCTTCTGTTTTTTAGATTCAGCTCTACAATGTCAGTTTACTGCTAGTTTAGTTGCAGGTAGTGTTTACATAGTCTATAAGCTAAAAAGCCTCCAGGAGTGAAATAACCACTTTCTTCCTATCGTCACCTCACAATTCATCTTGCTTTATCAGTAGATAATAATTTTCTGTCAAGATGAGACACTAATCCCATAACAGTAATTTGAGTTGATCATCTGATTTTGTGTACCAGGATTTTATCATCAAAGACAGTTAATGCCTCAAGTTCTAAACTGTTGAAAATATGCATAGGGCAGGGAATACCGTAGGGGTGTGTGGGAGAGCAGAACTTTGGAAAGTAATGGAAGGTAACAGGTGGTTAACATGAAATGAACACTTCCATGTCCTTTTTTGTTTGAACCAGTGCTGTAAAAGGGAACAGGGTCAGCACTTCCCAGGCCAGAGTGTGCTAAAGAATGTGTGCAGCCTTGGATAATCTTTGAACACAAGAATGAATTGTAATCACCTTTGTAAGAGTGCTAGAGGGTGAGCTGCTCTCATACTTTCTGTCCAGAGAGCTAGTGTAACATTAAGGCAAAATCTGTTACCAGGCATTTCAATGTAGACACCAACTTTGCTGGTTCCAGGCTTCAAAGGTGTGAAACACTGGAAGACATGAGTTGTCTTCATGAATACGTATCATGCCAATAGTGTAAGTGAAGCAGAAGTTTTCTGTAAGCATTTCTAGGGATTATTTTTTTTTTGTCTGTGGAAGCTCCAGCAGTGCTAGAGTTAATACTTTCTTTTTAGTCAAAACGTTTTCTCCTTGGGGCTAGTATTGTATGCTGTCCATCATGCAACGCCTTTTCCAGTTAGTAATATGCCTCAATATTTTCTTCTTAATTTAGGCTGACACTTAAGTGCAGTATGAGAGGTTTTAAGAGTAAAAATTCACATTTGTAAGTCTCTGTTCTGCACCAAATTCTTCTGAATTTTGCCCTAAAAAAAAGAAAATCACAGCAGACTTCTTACAATGTATTTGTGACTGTCACTCGGCCTTAGGTGCTATTGTTTTGTGAACTACTGGATTTGTAGTTGGCTTGATCAGAATAGTTTTAACTACTGTGGGATAATGTCCATATTACTGATAGTGGAAAGTGGTATAAATCCCATAAATCTTTTAAGATATTCTTCTTGTGCTTTTTTGTAATTGAAGATTAGAATTTGAAAATATGTAAGCATGAATGTGTGAATAAACTGAGATAACACAGAAGAAATTGTTAGGTCTAGAAGTCTTGTAACACTTCTATAATTTTGGGAGTGGGATGCTAAAATAGGTTGAAGATTTTAATCTATGCATCATGAAAGATTAGGTAACTGGTATGCAGAGTTGTGGTTTGTGTCCCCCCAACATTTCCCCCCCACTCCCACCAGAAAGTGCGTAATGGACGTACTCCTAAATTGCTATTACTCCATCAAAAATGTCCTCATTTGTCTTTGGGGCACTGATTTTTAACACAGAAAATGGAGTGTTGCTTGCTTTCTAACTCATCTTTCAAAAAATTGTATACTAATGTTCATGCTTATAAAACGAGAGTATTAAGTGGCATAATTCAAAAGTAAAGGAAACTTCGTCTGTTGAGAGACGTGTCTGAGAGAGCTTCTGTTTTTCAAACAGGGACTCTTTTACAGATAATGCCAAGTAACACCACTGCTGTACTACCCTGCCATGGTGCTGCTTACAGCTGTGTGCTAAAGGCCTGTAAACAGTGCGTGTTTATCAGAGCAGATATGGTGTGTGATGCCAAAACTTCACTTAGCCCAGTGCCTGGGCTATTTCTGACAGTAGCCAATAGTGTCTACCAAAAAGGCTAGAATGGAGCAAATATCGTAGGGTGGTCCATCTCTTGGAACAGTATCTCAGCTTCAGATAAGTTTTGGCTGAGAAAAAACTGAGCTTACATAATACAGTAATTATGAAGTTGTCCTGTATGTTGTTGGACCCAACATGCAAGTATAGGGGGGTAAAATGATGGTGTCATGTGTTGTCCCCCACCCCAGAAGTCTAGAGTAGTCAAAAGTACAATATTGTATTTACGTATCAAATGTCCTTTTCATGTCAGAGATACAATAGTGAGATAGTATTTTTTTTCTTGCTTATCTCTCCACCTTTCTATTATGTATAAGAATATGTACATTTCTTTTGTAGCCACGTCATGAATACTTTAATGTCCCAGTGTACTAAATGGCTTCATTCATCATGCATGCAGAATTTCAGAGGAGATAGACCTGTGACTTACTCATGACAGGACATATCATCAGCTTGGTGAATCCAGTCATCTTGAATCTAACAGAATGCCACAACCATTCTCCGCTGTTGTACTCTCCGCTTCCCCCTCTGTTTTACAGCATTGTCTCTTCACATGTCTCATTTCAGCAGAACTTGTGCTTGTTGGCATATGGTTTTAACTTTTTCTGTGTGTAAGCTTGAAGTCTTATGCTTTAAAGTTCTGTAGAATTTTCCGAGCTAAACACCTTATATACTGCAACACCTATACTGTAACGTTACTTGACCTGTGTTTATCTTGCAAATAAGTTGTGGCGGTATTTAAACATACACTTAAAACCTGTAGATGAAGTTAATATTTACAGAGAAACTAGTGAAGCAGTAGTATGCAAACTGTGTGTACCACAAGTGTTAAATGATGCTACGCACAGTTCTGCACAGATCTTGCATCTTAATTAAAGGCGCACACAGCAATATAATTTAACAAGACCTTATAAAGAGGAGGAAGGCAGAATTTATATGGGCAGAAAGAATGACAGGTAAATCTGAAGTTGCAAAATTTGTGTTTAATTGTTCAAACACTCTTGTAAGTAGTTGAACAGTTGCTGCTGCAGAAGGAGAGAGCTTTACAAATGGCTAGGGTAGGGAAGAATTTTTTTTTTTAAGTCCTTTTACAGCATACTTGAAAAATGTCACCTTCAATTGGCATTTCCAGTTTTAAGTGCAGACTACCTTGTATATCAGAGAACTGCCACAAGGATGAATGTAAGTGCCATTCAATTAAAAAGTAAGGGCAGAGAGAGAGCATGTATTGCATCCTCTCTTTCCCTAGAAGAGGAGAATAATTTGTAAGCTAAAACCAGTGCTGGTTTTGAAAATTGTTTAAGTGTAATTAGCAAGAAATTGGTTACTGAGATAACCACAAACAGCTAGTTGCATGTACTATATGTGGTAATGCACTACCTTTTAAATATTAAACTGACAGAGAAATGGGAGATATAGGGGATTAGACAAAAAATCTGGATTGGACTTGCAGCATTCTGAAATCTTAGAAAGCAAGATCATAAGAGCGGCTTTCCACTTCCAAGTTTGCCTTTTTTCTGTAAGACATTAACAATGTGTTTGAATGTCTGGTTAATGCTGCTTTAGCCTGCATTATTTCATGCCTGTTGGCTTAAAATGCTGTGCATTGAGCTGTAATGAGATGCTGTTTTTCTTGTTATCTGTATACAGCTGCTTGTTTCTAAATGACTAGGTAATGAATTAGCTTTCCTGGCATGTTTGAAATAAAGTATTGCATGCACTTTTGTCTCATGTGAATGACTCTTTTCCTCATCTGTGTTCTGATATATTTCAAATTCGCATTGTTTGCCTGGGGTGATTCTGAGCTGCAGGTAGTGTATAATACCACAGAATGCTTTCCATAACAATTGGGTAAAATGTTTGACACTTCCTAAACCAAATAACATGAACAAAACATAATTCATCCTACTTGTTTCTTAGAAGTCATAATTGATGAAATAATTCCTCTAGCAATACACATTAGCCTTTAGGTGTTCCTTGAGATTGTATTGTTGCTGTGTGAATAAGAAGGCATGTCTGCCAAAAGGTTACTGCTGTAGTATTAAAAAAATTAAAATCTCACTGAGTTTTACGGGTGAGAGACCTGTGGGCAAGTAGCCAGTGTACTTGAAATACATTATTTAAGTTCATTGTTAGCCAGTTACTTTGATATTCTTGAAGAAATTTAATTTTTAAGTATATGCCTGGTGAAAATTACCCACAACTTTGAATTGGCAGTGGAGAAAATAATACTGAACTGCGCTAAAGATAGTAGCAGCAGTGCCCTGTTTCATCATCACTATCGAGCAACTCCTCATGTCATTCAGTAAATACCGTGTTTTACCACTGAGTAACTCTAAGTATCCACTGCTGTCCAATCAATTTAAAATTGTGAAGTTGTTTTAGTACAAATGTTCTCAAGACCCTGAAATGCCTGAGAAGTTACATTTGTTGTCACTTCTGTTGCTATAGTTAAGAATGTAAGATTTTGAGGTATTTTTGAGTAAGATGTTTTAAGTTGGTGGATAGGGGAGATGCACAGTCCTCTAAAATGGATGCAACAGAGTAATCTGGTAATAGAATGCGACAGGTTATATTAAAAATGCTACAAAGCCTTTTCTTCAGTCAGTATCTCTTTGGGGGGATTTGTGTTAAAATACACATGTAAATCTTTAATCTTGCTGTTCTGTCTGGCTTTGTCAAGGTCACTGCAGTTCTAAGAATATTTAAATATTGTGTAGGTGAGAAAAACCATAACATCGTTAATATAAGATACAGGTATCTTGTTTCCAGCTTTAACTTTTGTTTTTCTTGCAATTTCTTATTTGGTACTGGATTTTGGAAGCCATCTCAAAGCGTTCAGAAGTGGCCTGTTAAAGGCACTGACTGACTTCAAAATGAAGTTGCCTTTAAAACATAGCTTGTTTTTTCAATTCTAAATCACTTTATACATGAACGGAATGAGGATTGTGAACTTGATCATTTTGTGCTACAGTCAGGGTTGGTAAAGACAATGTTCTGGTGTTATTTGCAAGATCTAAGATGTTTAATTATGTATTTTGCTGACAGTGTTTTTCTAATATTTAGAAAGCAGTTGAAAAATAATTTGCTGCCTTAACTGTTATCTGCTTTTTTTTCTGCTTCATGACATGTCTTGGTTTAGGATGCTAAAGTAAGTTTATTCAGACTGTGGATACTAAAACTGTTTGTTTCCATAAGGACACAGTATCCCTTTTTTTTGATATTGTTAATAATTACAGAAAACCACAGCCTAAGTATTTCTGATTAAACTTTTTTTTCAGATGCTGTAGGAATAATGAGTACAACCCTGATGATAACCCTTTGCAATGTTATATTAAACAACTTGCTCTGAATCTAAACAAAGCTATTTAAGATTAGAATTAATTTAAAACTTTATGCTTGGTGTGGAATAATACCATTCCAATCCTGGCAATTCCTCCACTTCTGTAGGGGTCAGTTTATGGGCACCAGCTGTACCAAGTACCTTGTCCTCATTTTATGAACTATGTAAGGGAGCAGTGTTAAAAAAAAAAAATAAAATAAAATCTGATCTCCTATGAGGAGCTTAAGGGATACTGTATCTTAGTTGCATCCGTCATTTCATTCATCCATTTATTCATTGTTCCCTAACAGATTTTTGAGACCCATGAAACAATTCACCACAGAAATCATTGACTCCATTGCAAGATGCTTCCCCATCCGTCCCCAGTTCATGTCTTTGTTACTGAGTTGTGATTTGTTCCCTGCTGGTACATCTGAATTGCTTTAGTTTTATTGCACTTAAGGGCAATAAAATCTACCAGCAATTTCTGTGAACCCTGGCAACCTAATTATCAGCGCTTTGAAAATTGCAGCTAATCCTGTGTTTGCAAACTGCAATACTTCTTTATTTTCATGCCTTTCAGCTTTTCTTCTTTAATTAAGCATTTTTCGTACTAACTCAACTCATATAGTACTGTTCAACAGAAGTGCAGGGTCCATTTACCACTCTCATATTTTTCCCTCCATAGGAAGCAGAGACCCCACGTAGTGTACTTGAAGAAATTGGATTGACATAAATCTTCACTTCAGCTGATGACGTATTAATGTTTCATACTGTAAATGTTCACTGCCTTCATTGTAATGTTTAGCTAATGGTGTAAGATGCTGTTTTGTCAGTATTACTGTTTTGCTAAGCTGCTTCATTCGGGCCTACAAGAAAAATACTCCTTTTTGAAAAGGGAACAAGAAATTAAAAGTCTAGAAATCATAAATGAAAGGGAATTACATTAAAATCGACTCAGTGTCTCATGTCACTGCATTTATAAGAAAATTGCATTTGACTTCAATAAGTGTACTGTTTTTTATAAGCAAACTTGACTTCAGGAAATAAGTGTATCATTATGACATATCTAAATGAAAAGAAACTGAAATGTTGTGGTGTAGAAATTGTTTATACAACCAAAGACTTTTGTTCATCTACGTTTCAGTCACCAATTGTGATAATTCTGCTAATTTCAGTTGATGCATAAAGATTGGAAATGCCTGTTTACTACTGAATTTGTCATTATACCAAAGAATCCTGTTAGGATCTGCATATCTCACTGGTAAAAACTGTTAAGATGATACAGCTTTTGCAAGAAAACTGCAAACTGATCAGCTCACTAGATAGGAAGTGTAGCTACTCTGAGCAAAACTGTGCACGTTTCTATTCGAAAAAGGGAATGCGTGTATTTAAAAAAAAAAGAAACTTTTAAACTTAAAAGCCTAATATTAGCTTGCTCTGCACATAAACACAAAAAAGGAGGTAGGCTTTCTGACTGTATAGAGGTGCATAATGAAAATCAGATACTTTCAAAGATGGGGAAGAAGGAGCTTTATAAAAGGGACTTTTTATTGTTTTCTTTCAAACTCTACAAATTAACTTGTATTTATTGGTGTTTTATAGTTACACTAGGTACCTTAAAAAAAACCAAATCACACAGTCAGTGTCAATGTCATTTTAGCTGCTTTTCTTGACTTACACCTTTAACTGTGACACATCCCTTACAGCACTCCTGCATGACATACAGTTGAACCAACTAATTTGCAGTAAGAGCTTTTAAATATTAAATTTGTACAGTAGATTCAGTGTAAGTCATGCCAAATGATAGCAAGTAATATTTTGGCACTTGGAGCAGGCAAGCAGTAGTTATAAATGAAACCTGTTTCACTTGCTCGAGGGAATCAGATTCATGTATGCTTTTGAGGTCATGTGTCACACTTTGGACTAGCCAAATTCTGCTGTGCATCTGCATGGTCTCTGAGGAGGGGGAGCTGCTTCCCTCTCTTCCTCCCTCCCCAGCAACATCACTGTAAGCGTCAACGTTCTGGCTTGTTTGCTTGAGTCAGTAGTGCCACAGTTTTCACAACCCTTAGCTTTGGCGCTGTTGCTGGAAGCAGTCATGCACCGCTAGCATAAGCATTTACATAGCCATCTGGAGAGCCAGACTGGCAGCTTGATGCCATTTAGGTTAAATTTAACCCACTGGGACTGGCTCAGTGTTGCCACAGCTTGTATCAGCCCCTGATACAAATCCCAGTATAAATAAATGCATGGTGGAGCATGTGAACTTCGCAGTGGTGGAGTTTGTCTCCTTCAGCTGTTTCTGGGATTTAAACATACACATTGCTAGAGACTGTATTCTACTGGCACACCAAGGCAGTGGTTTGCATTTCTCCAGTGCATGACCTCCAGGGGTAGGCAAGGGGAAAGTGGTAGCAGAATGACCCATGTGTGAGCTTGAAGTGCTGCAATTCAAATTGAAGTGCTTAAATCAAATCTGAAGCGATTTTGTGTGTATTAAACATGTTTTTAATGTTTACACTGTCACTTGTATGTGCTTGGCTGGATTAAGCTTTGTTGTGGTTGTGACAAACTGTTTGACCTCTGTCTGTCACATTGGTTTAGTTGTAATAAATGTCCATTTTTACACCATTGCCGTGTGTTTATACGTAATTAGTTCTGGTGTTTGCAAAGAAGAGGCTACTCAGTGCTAGCTTATAAAAAGGGAAATTTTATTACAGTGCTTAACCTGTTCTTGAGCACTTCATTAAAAAAATGTGAGAGTATACTGTGTCCAGGATTAGTTATTTACATCCATTTAAAGTGTACAGAAAGCAGTAAATTGGCAAGTTTCTGGAAGGCTTACCACATTAAACATGGAATTTATTAAAGTGGATGTTAGTGCCGTTTCATCTGAAAATTGAAACAAACCATGTTGAGAGTGCTCTGGATAACACAGACCAAATATTCAGATCATTACATGGGATTACTGAGCAAGTCATTACAACAGCCACCATTATTGGTCTCGATGAAAAGTCTTTCAGATCAATCTGTTCTCCAGCTTTCTGAAAGAACTGAACTGGCTGATGTTACCAAAAGCATGGGGAAAACTTCATAAACCACACCACCATCTTAGGGCCTTTCTTTAGCATTAGTTTGTTTCTTAAATTTCATGTTTTTACAGGGAAGGGGTTGGGGGAAGCTCAAGCATCAGTTAGACTTTCTGGATTGTTTTGGCAAGTTGATTGTTGGCTTGAGTGTCTTCCACTTCACTGAATCTTAGACTTTAACTGGAAGAGCCCTTCCTAAACATATGCTGTTCCTCTGGGGTTAATGCCATGATGATGGTGGCGCTGTGTCTGCCTTTGGAATGGTACCATGTGTCATGGGTTGTGCTTGTAGGGCTTGCTTTGTAACCTGCCTCATAGTTTACCCAAGTGTAACCTTGTTAGTGTTACATATATCTTTTTTCAGCCAGAGATAGATACCGAATTCAGCTGATTCATCAGTGCTGAACAGAAGCACATGTGGAATAATAGGGATTTCTTTTAATTACAACTAACAGTGAAAGCAAAATCAGCTGCACTCTGTAGATGATGTAAGAAAGTAAATTAAACTTCTAAATTAAGTAGCACAGACTTCATGCTTTGTAAGAAGTGCTGACACAGAGCAAGAAGCAACAGCATCTTTAAGCAGGCTCTTGTGTTTCGTTTGGGAAAAAAAAAAGGAATGTCACTAATGAACTTCAGGGCAATTTCTGATATGCCCAATGGAGTAATGCAAAGCTGAATCCAAGAAAAACATATTGTCATCAAAGGACATAAAGCTGTTAAGTTACTTGGGTTGCATTCCAGGCCTCCTGCCCTACAAGCCAGGGAAGGGGACAGAGCAGGAAGGCCTTTCCAGGTGCTGGTGTCCCACTCCATGAGCAATGGAAAGCCTTGTATCCATCTGCCACTCTTCACCCCGTGGGTAGTTAAGCTGCTTTGGGCAGGCAGAACTCGGGGCAGGCTGCTGCCAAGGGAAGCATGCCCTTGCTCCCTGGTACCTGAGCCCTGCTGGGCAGCACTATTGCCTGCCCACAGGAGTTCCCACCACACTGCCGTTATTCCCCTTCTGCCACTGGGAAACGTGCTCTTCCTGTCTGGTGATCTCCCTGCCAGGAAAGGCCCCCTGCTGCCCTGACAGTTCTTCCCACTGTCAGCGCCGGCTTTGCTCATCACCCTAACGCACCTCAGCCAACCTTTCGGAATTCACAACCGAAAAAGAATTCTGAAATCCGCTGCTTTTAAGCAGCCATACAAATGCAGAATTCTGGGATGGTTAAGGGGTCTTAAAGATCATCCGGTTCCAACCCCTCTGCCATGGGCGGGGACACCTTCCACTAGACCAGGTTGCTCAAAGCCCCGTCCAACCTGGCCTTGAACACTGCCAGGGATGGGGCAGGCCACAGCTTCTCTGGGCAACCTGCTGCCAGTGCCTCAGCACCCTCATCCTTCAAGCCAAACCAAACCAAAACTTGGCCAATATGAATTCAGTTCTGAGGTCCTTTTATGTGGAATAATGCAGAATAACAGGCAGTGAGAACAAGTTATTCCTTGCAAATTTAAATCCTTTCTGTGTTTCTGGGTTTCTCCTCTTTGGAAAAAGAATTAAGCTTAACATTTAAAAACTTCTAGTCTTCAGAATAAACAGCTCACTCAGCTAATAAGGAAACAAAACCATGCATATAACACTAAAGATTATGAAGTAGGAAAACAATATTGAAATATATGGAAGTCAGAAAACTGGTTGAATCCCAGGTTTCATGCTAACAAATGCAAAATAAATGTCAGCTTTACAGCACACAGTTTCTGTGTAATAAACAGACTGCGTGTAGAAGAGAATGACAGTTACAGCTACCAGTCCTACTACTGCACAGGTACAGCCAGTACATTTGGGTCCAGGCCTCCAGAGAAAAAAGCTGAAGCTTCAGCCATTATAGTAGCAGAAATAAAGCATATTTAAATTCCTACATGCACCTCTGAGCAAGTCTTTTTTTTTTCATTATAAGAACTTATTTTTTAAAAAAATACAGCAGCTCAGCTTCCTAAATCCCATTACAAAACCGTGGGGACACAGCCTAATTACCTGTGGAATTCTCACATGGGCATTAGTTGGCACCCAGTGTCTAATCCTGCAGAAGCCTGCTTTGCTGGTCACGGGTTCCCACCACCCCTTCCACTACTGCCTTTTGAGGTCAGCAATTGATTTCACTTGGATAATGCTCAGCTGCAGCCTGCCACCTGACACAAGGTGTACAGCACACTACAGATGGCAGGAGTTAGTCTTAACTAGCAGGCTGGTGCAGCGGCAGCTGTGGGAAGCCAGCAGCATCATCCAAAGGGAGGTGTGACTGGTCTGCCAGTTCAATCCTACTCCAGCGAGCCGAACCAGCATTTGCCACATTCTGCATCAGTGACACACCTGGCCAAGTGAGCATCTATGAAAAAATAGAGATCTTGGGGAAAACCTGCCTGTAAGGTCTAGTCACAAAAAAAGTACAGCACAAGAAACCAGTGGTCACAAATTTCCTAAATGTAATTTAAAACTTAGTGCTGTCTATCCTTTGAAATATGCCTTTAAAACAAAGTTATTATTTCAAAAGTTATGCTATTAAGTTACAAGTCCTACGTCTGTTAATAACTAAAACTTTTAACCAAATTAACTAAGCTACAATTCTGCCTACAGGTATGACAATATATAGTGAAAGTTGCTTCTGAACTGAACATCAATATATAGCACTTTTGTTGTATTACTCCATATTGGACAACAGTTACACATGAAAGAAGGAAAATGTATAATCAGCATGCTAGGTGCAGTATGCATTTAGAAAAGCAAAAATATATATATATATTATATCCAGAAGCAATGTTCATTCACTCTGAACTATTTTCGGGGAAAAACGTTCTTGTGAGGAGCGCTGTTGTAAAGTTTGGATATCCAGATTTTCTGTGGGACTTTATTACATTGTAAGAATTGTAATGAATACCTATTTGGGATCACTGCATTTCTGCTTTAGGCTTCTGACTTCAGTGGTCTGAATTATACTCTAACGGCAGAAGCCCAAGTTCTTTGGAGAGGCTGAAGGTGAAGGAGGTGCCTCTGCAGACCCTTCAGGGCACCTTTAGTGCCACAAGCTGCTCTCTGTAAGCACCTAAAGACACCTACGTACCCAAGTTAAATACCTTAAGTTAAAGAGTGAAGTCCAGTCCAGCTAACAGCGTAAGTCTTCCATTTAAAAGGGAAGAAATATTTGTAAGGATTTATCTAATTGCAGGTCCTTTGCTAATAAAGCTGTCACTTAAAAAAGGTTTTGTCCTGATAACTTCATTTTTATGTACCCTACTCTCCACCTTGATTGTAGGAAAACTAGGCAGTAGGGTGCCTTAAACCGTTCGTAAGATAAGCCTAAAAAGTCAAGTCCTCCTCTCCCAAAACACCTAAAGTATTGTTTCACTTATAAACCCTTCAATTTCTTTAGCCACTCTGCCAGCATCCTGAGCCTTCAAAAGTACATATATGCATCTTTGGTTACCAGACGTGCACTTTTCCACTGCTCCATCACAGGTCAGGCAGGTTATTTTCAACTACAAATGGTATGCGACCAAGAGCTAGGACAGTATTTTCTATCCCCATTTGAGGATTACAACCTCGTGGTCTCCACTCATACTTGGGGATTAAGATCCTGAATAAATTCATTGTTTTTCTGTGTATTTCCTACCTGGTTTTAGTCTACTGCAATCCCTACAGGCACTTAACTCAGCAGCTCCGTCAGGGGAGAGAGAAAAATCCAACACTTGTGACCACAAAGCTCCTACTGGGCAAGTATTGTGCAATCAAACAGTTATGTCTTTCAGGTCCCTTTTCTCCAACTCATAACATGATTATATTTACTTTGTCTTGAAAGAGATTTCCCAGAAATGAACAGATGGAAAATATAAATGGCAGTCTTCTACACAGGCTTCAGGTTGCAGTATGCTGCAGTGTGAGTTTACAGCACACTGGCTGTTCTGTACTAACTCCTTACAGGGACAGTAAACATTTAACACACACGTAACACAGAAATAAGCATATACCAAGTAAGATTTACTTCTCTCTCTATGTGTACTCAGTATGCATCCAGGTGTTGCAGCAGTTTAGAAGGACAGAGTAGCTAGAGTACTTGACATTCACACCTTATATAGGACTTAAAACTTTTAATTCTCTGAAGCTTAGCACACAATGAACTAGGTTCCTTTATTAGGAAGAAACATTTTAATGTGCAAGAACACTTTATTTGAAACTCAAATATCTGGTGCCCTATTGGAAAGATTGCTTTGTCAGCTCTAGGTTTGATCAATTAGCAATTTCTAAAAGTAATTCTCACTTTGTTTTGGGAGTTTCACTATTCTTTCCTCTGCTGCTTGATCTCTTTTTACCCCTGCTCCTGGATCGAGAGGAACTCCGGCTTCTGCTCCTGCTGCGTGTTCGACTATGACTTCTGCTGCGACTGCGGCCTCTCCTCTTTCTTCCCCGGCTGTGAGACCTCCTCCGTTCTCGGCTTCTTGACCTTCCTGATCGGCGCCTTCTCTTGTTTTTGCGTACGGTTCTTTTTTCTCTCAGATTCTCCATTTCTCCGGTAAGAATGATCTGAGCTGGGGCTGCCCCTTCTCCTTGAGCGGCTGTAATAGTCATCACGATGGCTCGTCCTTTTTCTCCTTTCAGAGTTTTTAGACAACTGATTAGTCCGTTCAGGAGAAATACGTATGTCTCTATTGGCCTCCCAAAACTCATTGTTTGGATTTTTGAATACATGGAGAAAATTGCAGTGTTTCCCTCTTGGACACTTCTGCCTTTCAAATAAGCCTGCAACAGATTAGGGTTTGCTTTTTTTTATGAACCAGACCTGTTAAATCCCTTTCTTCATTATGTACCTACCAGAAAGAAACTTAATAAACTGCATTTCACTGTCTTGAAACAGAAAAACATGCATCTGACCTCCTGTCAATTTAATTCGCACAAGATTAATTTTCAATATGTACTTTCCTTGGAATTAACTTTCTAACAGCTATGAAGGTTTTAGCTTAAAACAATTTTCATAAATACTTTTACTACCTTAACCTAAGAACGTAAATATAGGTAAATCGAATGTGATAGTTACCACTAAGAACTGATGGTTCAGAAACTGCTGTTGCTTTTTAAAAAGATAAACTGATGCTTCCTGTAGTTTCACTTTAAGATTATTATTTCCAAAGCATAGATCCAAACCTTCTTTCCAGTCCAAGACAAATCCACTAGAACAATTCAAACACAAGTGACATGGCAGGAATATTCCCTTTCCTTCCTAGATCTGCATTCAAGCAAATCAGCATATTTGTCTTCCAAACAGAAAGGAACTACACCATTAGGCAGATCTGAAAGCTACAGGCTAATTTCCTCTTTTTCAATTCCAGAAGCACACTTTCAGTAACACACATTCTCAGTTTGTGACTCACCACATATAGCAGTTTTCCATCTTGTCACAGGACAAAATTCACAATGAAGCTGTCGGCCTGCATACCATCGTCCACTGAAGAGAGCAAGAGCTGCCTGACAGTCCTTCTCCCTTTGGTAAGTAAAAATGACGAATCACGTTATCATCCTAGAATCACTTCAGGTTATTATTTACCGCTTTTAGGCTCCCGTTACATTATGAGAATGAATCAACTGGATTATACAGTGTTTTTACTGAACTTTGGAGTTTAGTTCTAAAACTTTATAAGATCGCAAGTACTTACGACTGATACTGGACATATACATTTCCTCGCAGATGAGGCTCATAGTTGCAACTGACCTAAAAGGATGGAAACATAAAGTTGGCACAACTCAAGGTTTATGCTATACAGCAGCTCACACAGTGCTAAGATGGCAGCCATTCCAATTTATCGCAGCTCATCAATGTGAACTTGTAAGTGATTCTTCTGAAAACTTAGTTTTAGCCAAACAAACAAACACCAAACAAACAAAACACCCCATAAAACAAACAAAAAAACACCCTTCTGACTTATGGTTGATGGTTTCCAGTGTTATGCTTTTATTAACTCTGGGACCTCTGCTTCACTTAGTCTGCAAGACAGCCTGTACTAATTGTCTGGCATTTGTCTGGACCACCCCTACTCTGCAACAACCAAATCCTGCTGTGAAAACGATCAGTAGTATCCTCATGTGGAAATGTGGGATTCATTACAGTAAGAGAATCTTTGCAGCAATTTACCTTCACAGCATCCTCATGAGATGAGTTAGAAAAGCTGAAGTCGGTAGCTTTCATCACTGAACCGTTCTGAAACACCTTTTTTCATGATGATTTAAAATTCAAAGTATATCTAAAGGTCTCAAAAATACATTATTCAACTTCCAAAAAGCTTGTTGCTAGTTACATAAGATTCTGAGGTGGGCAGGCCCAAGCAGGTAAGAACCCAGTTCTCCAGGCAGAATGGTGTACCCAGCCTCTTTTGCCCAAAGGCCTCTTCTGATACCAGCACCTAATGAGGGAAGTGGCTCCTTCCATCATCAAACCCTGACCGGTCCTCAGAGAACACCTCTCCGTGCACTGGATTAGGCAAGGGCTTCAAACACAACCACAAGCAGTTGAATAATTAAATAGTACAGAACAAGCAGTCAAACTCTGAGATAAACAATGTCAACACAAAACCAAGAATGGTTTTGCCATAGACATTTTTGGGTGGGAAAAGAAGTGTGTTTTGTCAGATCTGCCAGATTCTGAAGTAGTTTCCCACAAAGAACAGTAAGAATAAAACCTTAGGCCACGTTGGAAGTCAGCTGTAAGAGAGGGGTGTGAATAATCTTGATTCCAAATGGTAGCAGAGACTCAGCTCACAGTTAAGACCCCTGCAGCCAACATGTAATTTCTGAGTATCTCTAATAAATGAAAATGCCCATGAGAATCATATTACAGTTGCACGACTGCTTCAGAAGCTGAGAAATGCCATGCTAAAAGCTCTTACCCCATTATTAGTCACAGGGACACAAGAAGGTGCAACTTCGCACAGTTGCATGTAACAACGATACAAAGTCAAGGATCTGAGTTTGATGGTGAGACAGCATTTCCACCCACACTCCATTGGGAATCTATATCACATCTTCTAGGTTGGAGCATAGCCTGCTAATATCCCATGAGTCAAAATGTGAAGAGGATGCTTCTCCAAACCGGTGAAGGTTTTTTACCTACAAAGCTTATTATACAGCTATTGAAAATTCACTTTTTCTACTTTCCTCTTGCTTGAAATGCTGATGCAATCTCAGTTCTGAGGCAGCTGTCAGTAGATGGAAACAAAAGGAGAAAAGGCACTGCTTGCCTCCTGGTGACTGCAGGGAAACACTCAGAAATGGCAAGCAGGAAAGGATGCTGCACTAGATTTCACTGCAAGGAGATTTCACTATCCAAGCTGTGTATTTTGAGGCAACATGGGACTGTAAACACACATCATTCATCTCTGAAGTCTCCATTTACAGGTCCCTCTTTTTCTCCCCATAAGAAATCGTAATATAAATGGGGAAAATTCAGTACAGAACGTTCAGCAAACCAAGCACACAAACTAAGGATAGATGACAAATCTCGACACCATTTACATAACTTACCTTTTTATAATTCCTCCTACCAAAACATCTACTACTGTTGCAATTCATTATAATTTGATTTTATTTTATCCAACAAGCTCTAAAATTACACTGTTTGGGTTTATAGTCCAAACACATTTTATATCCCCACTATTTCATTCCTTAGGCACAAATACAATAACTCAGACATATTGTCTAACAGTCTTAGTGGACCCTCTGGGGCTTATCACGGGCTAAGTAAAGCAGAGACTGTGAGGTAACTGGACTGTTGAGCAGTATGAGTAACCTGCAATATGAAAGCACAAGCTTTTATAACAGTCAGGGGAACAGGAGAGAAGATTTACCCAGAGTAAGACAATGCTTTATAACAGCATTGCCAAATTTACAAGTGGCATGAGAGATGAACAGTTTGCTGTAGGGAAACTGTATAGTTCTCTAGTGTACATGGGATTTAGCTAGGGCATGCTGGACACAATTCCTGTTAAGGCTAGTAAAACACAACTTAGGTGGTATATGTTAGATATTTAACAAGCTGTTACATTCAGATGCATACCTTGAATTGCACAACCTTCCCCACGTTCTGAAACTCAGGGAGCACATCCTCGTAGAACTCCAGGAACTGCTGGTAGGTCTCCTCATCACTATACTCAAGGCTTGCATCTGTGTCATAGTCATCTCTCCGGCACTGCTCCATGCCAAAAGTAATGAACATCCCTCGAACGAGTAGTGTCTTACTAGATGTTGGATAGTTATGCTTGCGAGAACACCTGGACATTTGCAGTGAAGATAGGAAAGTGAAAAGATCATCACTGTGAGCCAAAGACACACCTACTGAAACTTCAGATGCTTGCCATTTCAAGTTACACATATTACAACAGAAAATCAGTTAGTGAACAATCAGCATACTTCAATTATTAAAACAATTATTTCAGAAGTGAGTTTACATATAAGCTTAGTGCTTTCTGCCATGCATAAATACATTCTTGCTTAAAAAAGCACATCTGCAAAAGCTGTAGGTACCAGTAACACAGTAAGAGCTGAAGTTCTTTTAGGCTACTAGGTTTAAACAATGTTCCCCACTTCTGAAGGGCTTTATAGAAAGACTGCTGACAATCTTTTAAGACATTTTAAAGCAAGTCCTTGCTCTTTATTTTGCAAGCAGAACAACTTTTACTGAAGTTTTTCTTATCATACAGGGGTGGTGAGAAGAATTGAGGGAAGGAAGGCACATTTAGACCTGAAATTGGATGAGTACAAGAGTGGTGTTTTCCCACTTCTAAAAAAAAAATGGATTCTTCTAAGTAAGTCTTACCTTAAACTGCATCTTCGTGGCAGCCATAAAAGTATTAGATCTTGTTCATCATCCATCATGTTCAGGCTACCTCCCTCACATGCTAAAACACAGTTCTGCTCTACAAACCTTTAGCTTTAGTACAAACACAGATGTTAGCCTTCATGTTTATTTCACTGTGCTTTATGATTTCCATTTCAAACACTGCCCTGAGCAACCGGGTCATGCACTCTCCAACACATTTCTCCTTTTCAAGACATGATCAGGAAAAGTCAGACTAGTCTACCCTCTTTGTCTAGCACTTGCAAAGCACAGACAAATTGGAGGAGGTTAGGTCTCAAAATGGGCAACTGAAAAACTAGACTTCAGATCAGAAGTTTTTTTCTGCATCCAATCAGTCATAAATTGACTCTCACTTTCTGGTTGACACTTCTGACTTCAAAAAACTACCAACAAAACCAAAACTAAAACCAGAGACAATTAATTTGTTCTATTTGAACAGAATCATAGAATAGAAGCTCATAGAATAACAGCAGCTCAAAATATTATACCAAACCAATACTGTCTGTACACAAAATGAATACAGCACTTGACAGAACACAATCAGCCTCGAGGAAAATGAACTACCCAAAATCCAGTACTACTACAAAATATTAGGGTTTGAATTATTGGGGAAATGAATAATGGTGAACTCAGCCAGTTTTTACCTTCTTCAGGACATAGTGAGCTTTGACAAGATTCAGCAATTATTTTATTGATAATACTGGCTCTCAATTTTTCACCAAGGTCCCTTTCAGCTTCCAACCCATTCTTCTAGTCCTTATCCTAGCTGTACCTTGGTCCTTCAACTTATCATCAACACCAGAGGTTAAAATGACCAGAATATGAAGGAAGCAGGTATATCAGGAGGATGAAGGAGAGGTGGCTAAGGTCAACAACAACCAGTGAGACAAGAAAGGTGGAATATGGTATTTCTCAGTATTTACAAAAGCTGTTCACAGTTCAAAGTAAAACTGATTTTTATGCAATCCATAATTAATCCAAGGAGGCTATCTCCATTAAGTATCACTGAAACACAAATACTACAAAGAATACAAAGAAATCAACATCTGAAAAGCAAAAATGCTGCCTGCAGTGAAATAGCTGGCCAAAGCTTTATTTAGGAATTCTGACACATATTTCAGAATAAAGATGTATAAGAACATGAAGCTATCAGAGCAAGTGCAGAGGAGGGTCACAAGGATGATCAGGAGGCTGGAGCACCTCCCGTATGAAGACAGGCTGAGAAAGTTGGGGCTGTTCAGCCTGGAGAAGAGGCGGCTGAGTGGAGACCTCATAGCAGCCTTCCAGTATCTGAAGGGGGCCTCTAGGGATGCTGGGGAGGGACTCTTCTTTGGAGACTACAGTGATCGGACAAGGGGTAACGGGTTCAAACTTGAATGGGAAGATTAGGTTAGATATAAGGAAGAAGTTCTTTACTGTAAGGGTGGTGAGGCACTGGAATGGGCTACCCAAGAAAGTTGTGAATGCTTCATTCCTGGTAGAGGTCAAGGCCAGGTTGGACGGAGTCTTGGGTGACATGGTTTAGTGCAAAGTGTCCCTGCCCATGGCAGGGGAGTTGGAACAACATGATCATAAGGTCCTTTCCAACCCTAACTATTCTGTGATTCTGTGCGGACTTGAAACTTTCAGAGAGTTGCATTATCACATAATTATCCACAATATACACCACACTGAAACAAATTACTTCTATGATGGAGAAAGCTACAATAGCTGGACAGTGGTACAAGTTAGTTAAATACCCTTATTAGTTTATGCTGACAATTCGTATAAGTATGAGTCTTTCTCTGCTGAGTTATAGTTTCTCCATAATACATACAAAAAATCAGGGATTTTCTAGCCAGATGACATACCAAGCCTGTACTAATAATAGAAATCAAACATATTCTGTTTGAATATATCTGTGCATGCATCAGAGCAAAGAAAAAGTCAGTCTGACCAATGTAACCAGAATGCAACATCAGTAATTTGCCATAACAATAAACAGTTCAATTCCAGCTAGGCAACACTTTTGCTTTCAGTGTCTGGTTCCATCACAAATAACATAACTACATCCAAATAAATTAAAAGTAATTTACATAGCAATTTTTCTTCAGTTTGCATATGACCTAATGAAGTTGCTTCCCTTTCATCTCTCCAAAACACTCCTTTGCTGGTAAATATTCAATTAATTACCTGTCCCCAAATCGGCAGGAACCTGTTTTAATATAGAATGGGCAATTCGCTCTATCCTTCTCTGTTCCTATATTCTCTGGGGGTTCTGGGTTATGCCAGGTCACACCATTCTCCAGCTGTGGGGAAAAAAAACCCCAAACATTAAAATACACAGAAGTTAAAAAAGAATAAAGAAATACAATGTCAAAATAAAACCACTACCACCAGTTAAATTCATATGCAGTTATGATCACTGTGTTTCTACAAGGCAAGCTGAACCTACTTTAAGCACTGTGTTACAAAGCTGCCCCGTGGCTTGGGTCTGTGGTGATGGACACCCTCTTTTCTTGATACTTGCTCAGTTTTAAGAACAAGTCTTTATTATTTATTTTTTTTAATAATAATAAAAAAAAAATCACTAAACTGGATGCTTTCTTCTGTTAAATGAAAAGCTTCTTAAGATTTTATAACAAAAAGAGTTGCAATGTATTGCTCCTTGAGCAGCAATTTCATTTGTTTTCCACAAGAATTACAAATATTGGACAGGTTCTTTCCAATCAGCTAAGCCAGTTACCTACTTCAGTCCAGGACCTGCTGAGCAGCCCTTTATACACCTGGGAGGTAGAAAGCTCGGACTATTTACTCATTTGTCTCTGCAGCAGCTCAGAGTTCAGTAAGGTTACCATCATTATTATTTTTGTGCAGCTAGAAAAGGCTAAAATAATAGTAACATGCCAAAGGCCAGAATTAAAAAGCAAAAAATAAATTCACAGTTGGCACAGGAAGTAAAAGCCTCCATACTATAATCTCAGGCCATTAAAATTTCTGTAATTCAAAATGGGACTATCAAGTTGCAAGCCATGACAGACCACAAAAAGCGCATTTTAAAAAGGGAATTTTCATTTTGTTAACCAAAAGATTTGTACAGCTGACTCACCTAAGTTCTCATTTTAAATCGACTGAAAACTGTTTACTTACAAGCAGCATTTGACCCTGATACCAGTTCTGTTCATGACTGTCAGACACAATTTTCTTGCAACTTAACACCACCCTTGCTTCAGCAGCACATAACTGATCCCTGCACTGATACTATAATAAAGTCTCTAACATAGCACATTTCTGCCTATTCCTTTGCAGAAATGGCTGCTAATACGTCTTGAGTTCTGGGCAGGTAGTTCAGAGCATTTTTCCACACATATTATAAAACAGTTACATTCCCTACCTAAAGAACAGTTTAAGCATAATTTGGAACTGAATTCAACTCCAATGTAGCTATGGCAATCAACATTCAATGGGTTAATTAGGTTAAAACTTAATTTTCAGATTCACACAGTGGTTTAAGCAGATCAAGAATCTTCATGAGTTTAACACAGGACAGGAATTCAAAGCCAAATTATTCTGGAAGGCAGTGGAAAGACTGAATTGATCCTAAGATTCAAATGAAAACCACACGCTGCCAGCTTGAGATCCATGCTTTTCCAGGCACCCGAGCAGTCAGCTTCTCCCTCCCTCACCTTTCTTTTTTCCCATTACAGATCTCTGCCCTCTTCTACTACAGAATCCTTTTATTTAGAGCCTGCCATCTGCTTAAAGAGACAAGTTAGTCTTGCTACCCAGAAGGACTGACAGATTTATTGAGAATTCTAATTCACAAATAAACCATCACACACAGTGTTTTGTGGGTTTTTTTGAACAGCACATATCAGTATTTCCAGATTCATTTTGATTCAGATCTCCTGAAGAGGAATGAGCATGCACAACTGCACTGCCACCAACCAGCCAGAAATACGCTTAATTATGTTCCACCCAGTAAATAATTGTTTACAGCTCATGCAAGCCACTACATATTAAATTTATTCAGGCCATTAGGTTCTTGAGAGCAGATGGACAACATGCTAGAAGGGAAACACTGGATGGCAATAAAATTACTTTTCAGTTCTTTTCCAGAAAGTCTCTGAGCATACCTGGCTTTCAGCTTGATCCAGCATCCTCTGCACAGCTGCCTATAAATGGTGCAAACACAGGACTAGTGAAAACCCTGAAGACACACAAAACATCTGGTTTCTTTAGTTAAGAACCTAATTTACAATACTCAATGATTATACATAATAAAGTCAAATATACATAATAAGTTTGATGGGGCTTGCTTTAAAAATAGAAGGTTTACTTTTGCTTTGTAGCAATTCAAGTACTACAAAGCTGTTAAAGGATACATCAGACAACACCCTTGTGTAGATGATTTTTCTAATCTAACTGCTAGACAACTTTAAAAGTTTCATTTTCTTTTTTAAAACTATAATTGAGCTGCTGAATACTTAAATACATCTCCTGCTGTAGTACTCAGTCTGGTTACAGACAGGTTCATCATCATTTAGCTGCACTAAGCTTTTCAACTTAGAAAATTCTATGTAACACACAGAAAAACACATTGCTTAGTGAGCCTCTGTTAAAGCAAAACATGTAACTGTTAAGAAACTTTAATATCATATGTTCACTATATCTAGCCTTCCAAATACCAGAAAACAATGAGGTTATTTTTCCCTTCTCCCCTTTCTTCTTCTAAGTTGGCTGAGCAAAACAATAGTCACTCTCCAAAACCGCCTGGAAATGTGTTCTAAAAAATTATGCTAGGATGTTCCAAGAAAAAAAAGAAAAAAGACATTTGAACATAAGCAATAAAAGAAAACTTTGTTCTCATTTGGAAGAGAATTAATTAAATTAAAAAAGATCAAATTTAAAAAAAAAAAAAAAAAAGCAATCCAACATAAGGATCCAGACAGCATCTGGTACTAATTATCAAGTATATCAAATACTATTCACCCGAATACAGAAAAGCAAATTCAAAAAAAATCATTAAAAAACCAAACAACACACCAAAAACTAAAAAAAATTAAAAAAATAAAAATAAATAAAAATCAAAACGCAAACCAAAACCAAATCAGAAAATCTATTTCCTCACCTTAGGGAGGGATTTTTATTTTATTTTATTTTTCAAATCACTAAGTCACTAAGTCAGAATTTGAATAAGCTGCTGTTTAAAGAGACAGGCAAAATCAACTGAACGACTTTCTCCTGCTGAAATGAGTGCCTCCACTCACAGCTGGGTACGGTTTCTCACTGGGTCAATGACATCTGGGTCAATCTCACAATGTCAATGTCCTCTATGAGCCAATTCAACCCACTAAACTAGTAAAATAGTAACCCAGAAAAAAACAACCAACCAACAAAAACCCAAACCAGCCAACAACCAGACCAAAAAGCAGCTTCCATCTAGTTCAGGGAACCAAATTAGCGCACTGCAGGCTTGGGCAAAGCCAGACACAAGTTGACAGAAGGAATAAAATCCAGCTGTTACCACTGAACCAGTTGAACCCGCTGGTTCAAGTCTCTTGAAACTATATCTCAACCTCAAATAAAGGACACAACCATTATTTTCTCTCCCTATTCTACAAAGAGAAATAGGACACTTCACACAAGAGGAAGTAAGACAGAAATACAACAACTGCTGTTCTTTTTCATTGCTCATGAAAGTCTTATGTAAGTAGTGACAAAACCAACTACTACATGCAGGAGCCAGTCCTGTTCGCCATGTCTCGTCTCCTGCTGTGGCTACGAGATACAGTAGCAAGACACCTCCCAGTGAAACGACAGGAATCTTTTGTGATTGTTGAGAAGCTAACATGACCGATCCTAGAAAGCTGCAATCACCCTTTCCTCGTGATAGGCCAGTCCTCACGTTGGAATTCTTACAGGACATCTTACATCCAGGCCATTCAACTTCTAAAACTTAAGAAGAATGTACTGTTAACAGAAAAGTTATCATTGCCTTGTATCTTCAGTACCATTTTTTATTCCACCCAAAGAGCTCTGAAAAAAGATACGTTCTGTTGGATGAGTCGGGTAAAGAAGAGCTGTATCTTTCAAGAACTGTGTTAAGGAACAGCAGCAATGTAATTCCAGATTCCATATCCTCATAGGGCATTTTCTTCTGTAATACTGGCTGTATTCAACTGGGACATTTTAAGGAAGAAGTTCTTTACCGTGAGGGTGGCTGAGGCACTGGAAAATGTTGCCCAGAGAAGTTGTGGCTGCCCCTTCTCTAGAAGTGTTCAAGGCCAAGTTGGACAGGGCTTTGAGCAACCTGACCTAGTGGAAGGTGTCCCTGCCCATGGCAGGGAGTTGGAACTACATGATCTTTAATGTCCCTTCCAACCCAAACCATTCTGTGATTCTATTAAGTAAGGATTATCTTTAATGCATGATGCAAAAAGTGTACATCAGAACCTGAATTCACAGTGTGCTTTTGTATTTAATAGATACAGAAATTGCATACTATGAAAACCTAGTTGCTTCTAGGTATATGGATTCACTGTATCCTCTTTAACAGTGAATAACAGTTTCAGGAATATAGACAGAACCAAGAGAAATAGTATTCTAACACATTTATACAATGGCTAATTAGAATGAAACCCCTCTTCCAACATGCAGACTGTTGTATCTGATAATGTAAGAAGATATGTAACACGTTTATCCTCCCACTGCCAGGAATCACCTCTCTTTCTTTCTTCTCCTGCTGCTTCTGCTGTGCCGCTTCTTTCTCTTTTCTTTGCTGCTCCTCCCACTCTTCTTTTATCTTCCTCTTTATGATTAAAAAAAATTAAAAGAATTATTTAAGGAAACTAATGCTTTATAATCAGTCGAATTCAAAACAATCATGTTGTAGTACAACTCCCTGACCATTACGTTTTCATCCAGTCATAAGCAACTAAATCTCTAGAGAAAAAAAAGAAAAAAAATTTAAAGAGCATTTTTTTTCCCCCATTTTAAGTTTGCTCTTCTAGAGTGGAAGAAAGAAGAGTTTACTCTTTCAAACATACCAATATCAAGAAAACTGAGCTCACTACAGAACAGTAAAAGATACTATACTAAATCTACCTTGCTGCCAGACACAACTGTAACACTAGGTTTATACATCACCTCTTCTTCTTCTTGACGTTTTCTTGCAGCTTCTTCTTTTTCTTTCTTAAGCTTGAACTCTTCTTGGGCCTTTTCTTCTCTCAGCAGCCACTGTTCATGTAGCTTTTGTCTACCACAGAAACCAGATACCACTTAGACAAAATTTAATGACCACTCACAACTGATGGAATTCTCATGCACACAATTCAAATGTATTAGTTCAGGAATAACTACAGGTCATCCAATCTTTATTAAAAGAGAAAATTCCATAGGAATCATTCAGACTTTAGAGAAAAAAAATCATATTGCCCGAAATAGACAAAAATGGATTCAGTTTTACAGACTATATGGAAACTTTTCAAAGTATCAAAGTGTAATTAACTACAAATGCATCTACTCCATATATGGCATTTTCTAGATTTTTCACCTTTCTGCCTCAAGTTTTTTTTCTTCTTCTTCTTCTTCTTCCTCCTCTTCTTCCACTTCCTCATCTTCCTCCTCTGACACTGATTCATCTTTTTCTGTAGTTTCTGAGAAAACCCACAAAACAATGCATCTAAAGAACTGGATGCTGTACTCAGCAAAGATACGCAAAATTATATCCTTTAAGAAAATGAAAAAATCACAACCCACTAGTTCCACTGGCAATACAAACCACACTTACCAGAGTCTCTTAGTTTGGCAAGTGCCTGCCGCTTTTTTTTTCGCTTTTCTTTCTTTAGAATAGCTCTGTATTTTTGATGGCTGAGGATGAGAGAATATTAATTACATTAGAACAGCCAAACAAAGCATTTTTTCTTCATACATGCACTCAATTTACATCAGCAGTCCGAAACCCCACAAACCACAAAATTAACAGCTATTCATATGAAACAGTAACTCTACAGGGACATCTGACATGACAATGAAATCTGTAGCCCTGCTGTCAGAGCTGCACACAGACAGCAGCAGCAATCACATCTGGACATGATTCAGAGGGTCTCATCCTTCCTGAGCTCTGCAGTATTGATGTTATTGCCAACTCTAACTCCCTTAGTTCCTGAAACTTGGATAGTAGGTAAGATGAGGGAGAAAAAATTGCTTTTCTCCTATCCTACAATTTTGGCACACTTTTCATTGCATTCTAGTCTTCCTCTCTTCCATAGGATATGAAATTCTAAGTCCCTTCCATCTCCTCTGATATTCTCTACAGGCAGCAGCCTTAATGCACAGGTAAGAAAAGCACACTTCACCACCACTGCAAACAATGCTCAGGTCTACTCTTCTGCTACTGAAGCTTGGCCAGATTCATCCTTCCTTGTCTGAAAGCTCTGCAAGGCTGCCTAGAAACACCATGCTTTTGTTATGGTCATAAAACCCTTACGTATCTGAAAGACTTTTCATATCAACCCCTTTTCTATCATATTTCATTCTAACTTTCTTCTTTCCAGCCAGTTCATAATGGAAAAATAGGAGGGAAGGATGATCTTCAGCTCTTGTCATTTCACTATGCCAAATATTCAAATAGGAGACCAAAATCTTCAGGTTTTGGAGTATGTAATTTTAAAAGATTCCACAGGTGTAAATCAGACAGCCAAAACCTCACCTGTATCTCTAACCCTTCTGTTCAGGGTTACTCGCAACCTCACCATCTGCATGCCATCATGGTGGTTATCCCAGCAACAGAGCACTTGCCCTCAAAGAGCAATGCCTGACCGCCTGCAATGCCCACATCTGCACCTCCTGTATTTGATCAATCAAGCAAGCCTAGTGACACTTCTCCTAATGCCACCTGCCTGAAGCGAATCTCATCTGCTCAGCAGGTGCCTCAGGCTGACAAGGGAGGATACCTCCCTTCCTAGTTCCCAGACTTCCTTAGCTCCTCGTGAAGCATAAGAAACAGAGCCAACAACTCTCCTCACTCTCAGCCCACAGCAGCACACGAGAAAGTGAGCAAACAGCTTAAGCCCAAGGAGCAGCGACTTGGCTCGCTTCCCCCTCCAGCCCCACAGTACTGGCGATCAAGGCCACTCCAGCAAGCGCAGAGCGTAGGCACTTGCGAAGACAGGGAGCGGGGATCCCGCCATCTGCGGAGGGGGCCGGATTTGACGGCTGTCTCCCCGCGCTTCGGCCTTCGCCGAGCCTCACACCGCCCTGCGGCCGCCTCTTCGCCTGGGCGTTGGGCTCTGACCTCGGCTCTGGTTCCCCCCTCGGCAGCGCCGATCGTCCGGCGGCACTGGGCCTTCCCCCACCCCCATCGGGCTTCCGGCCCCGCTGCCGGAAGCCCCTCACAGCCCTGCTGGCCATCTCCAGCGCCAGGCCGCGCTCCAACCTCCGCCCCCCACGGGCGCCGATTGCACACATCCCGCTCATCTCTCGTGCCCGGCGGCGGTCTGTCGGCCATGGCCGCTGCCGCACGTAAGCTGCGCCACTCCCAGGCCCGTCCACGAGGCGGCCTCAGCCGCGGCCGCCGTACGGCCGGAGTGGTGTCGGCCAGGGCTGGGCCACGAGCCTCCTCGGGGATCCCCGGGCCCTTCCCCTTTCCCCTAGGGACGGCGGGGAGGCGCAGTACCGGTACCAGCCTCGGCCTCACCTCAACTTCGCCAGAGGGGACTCGGGCACCAACATGGGCGCCGCCATCTTGCGTTACCGGGGGGGTGTGTCACGTGATCCCTCGGCGGAAGGGCGCAAAATCCCTTCCGGCAGCCGTAACGGGGAGCGGCGGCAGTGGCGGCGGCGGCGGCGGGTGTGGGAGGGAGGGCGGGAGGGAGGTGGGAGCTCGCATGCGCATTACGTGGCCGGCAGGGACGGGGCCGCTCAAAGTTGCGTCGCGGGGGCGGTGGGGTCTGCGTACGAGCCCTACGCCCCGGAGGCGGGCAGCGGAGGGACCGGGCAGGGGTACCTGTGCCTGGGAGGCACAGGGGTTGATGGCCTGCAGCCGTGGTTTTCTAGCTACCCTTCAGCCGTGTGAAGCTGCAGCTCCAATGAGCCGGGTAGTGAATGCATGGGGAAGGGGACAAGGTTTGGGTGACGGGCGGCTACAGGTGTTGTTAGCGTGTTTATGGATTGTCAGAGTTACCTCTGCAAAGTCTGGAAAACTAGGCCGGAGCTGTTCATGGAATCATAGTAAAATAGAACTGGGTTGGAAGGGACCTTAAAGATCATCTTGTTCAATCCCCCTGCCACAGTCAGGGACACCTTCCACTAGCCCTGGTTGCTCAAAGCCCCATCCAGCCTGGCCGTGAACACTGCCAGGGATGGGGCAGCCACAGCTTCTCTGGGCAACCTGCGCTACGGTCTCACCAGTCTCCTAGTGAAGAATTTCTTCCTAATGTCTGATATAAATCTGCTCTTGTTAGTTCAAAAGTCATTCAGCTTTGTTCTGTCACTATGTGCCCTTGTAAAATGTCCCTCTCCAGGTTTCTTGTAGGCCCCTTTAGGTACTGGAAGGCTGCTCTGAGGTATGTCCTGAGCCTTTCCTTCTCCAGGCTGAACAACTCTTTCAGCCTCTCTGTAAGAGAGGTGCTCCAGTCCTCTGATAATCTTCATGGCCTCCTCTGGACTCACTCCAGCAGGTCTTCCTTGTAATTCACATCCCTCCCTCTTGCATTCACATCTGAGAAGATGAGATAAAGTTACTCCTCCAGCCAAGAACTTCTAGGATTCTCAAACGTGTGGAAAAGTAGCATTTTAAATTCCAGTTTACTAAACGGTCTTTAAAGACCAGAATTAATTTAGTCCACTGAATCTTTCATAGTGGTTATCTTCCCAGCCTTGCTGAGTAAAGCAGTGCACTTGGTGCACTGTGCAGCAGCTAGCCTGTGTTTTTTTCAGCATGTTGCAGCCTGTGCTAAATGGATGCTCCCCAGCTGAAGTGACTAGCTGCTGACAGCTTGTCCTCTCTTAAATTGTGTTGGTTACCTCATGACATAACGTTTGGAAACATGAAGTGTGCAATGCTTGCCAAAAGTCACAGCTCCAGTGTAGCAGGGGAACACCAGGCTTGTATATAGTTGAATTTACCTGATGCTGCTGGTATATTCCTATAATTGTCTCTGAGGCATACTGCCTGTCTTGATTATAAATGTATTTCATGTCAGGAAACGAATTACAATGCACAGACCATCGTGGATATGATGGGTCGAAATATGCAAGTTGTCAGTAATCATTCCTCAGCGACATGCATTATAGATAGCAGTCTTCAGAGGCAATGGATTTGTAGGTTTTGCTTGGGCACGTTTTGCATAGCCATTAATAATGTACATTGTTGATTAAGATCTAAATTATTGTCGGAAACCACAGTGTAAGAACTTGTGTATCCTAGAGGTAGTATATTGCATAAATAGTCTGAGCTGCAGGCAGAGAAGCATACCAGAGCAGGCTTTGTCAAAAGTGGATTAATTGACTGTGTTGTTTGTTAACAGCATAATGAACATTCTCTTATTTATGCCAAAGCTCAGTGAAGTTACTCAAAGCAAACGTGACTGCTATAGTCAGCAGTTATGTTTGCTGTTTGACCAGTGAATATTCAGATCGTGACCTCTCTGCTATTACCTAACAATGTTTCAGATTCTGGATTGTCTTTTAAAATGAAGGATTTGACACTTTTATTACTTTCACTGTTTGTGCAGAACATACATGTAAAGCCACACACGATTTGCTGCTTCTTTGGTACAGAAGATGGCAGTATTGTGCACTTTACGACTGATGGACTGTTGGCACCCATGAAAGTTTTGAAAAAACGCAACAAAATGTGTTTCATAAATCTTATTTCATCAAGTAATTACAACTTGTCCTGGGTTCAGCAGCAGCAGTCATTTTTCTCCTTAGTAGCTGGTGCAGTGCTGCGTTTTTGACTTTTGGCCTGGGAACAGCGCTGATAACAGCGATGGTTTTAGTTGCTGCTCAGTAATATTTAGTCTGACCAAGGACTCCGAGTCTCATGCTCTGCCTGGGAGGAGGGGAAGCCGGGAGGAAGCAGAGACAGGGCTGGCTATCGGTCAGCAGGTGGTGAGCGGTTGTATTCTCTTCCCTTGTTATTTCCCTTATAATTATTATTATTGGTGGTAGCAGTATTGGTCTGTGTTATACCTTAGTTACTGGGCTGTTCTTATCTCAACCAGTGGGAGTTGCATTCTTTCAGTTCTCCTCCCCATCCCTCCAGGAATGGGGGAGGGGGGGCAAAGGGGGGAGTGAGAGAACGACTGCATGGTTGTGAGTTACTGGCTGGGCTTAAACAGCGGCACAACTGTAACATTTCACCTTCCTTTCAACACAGGAAGTGCATTAACAGTAACCTTCCTTTATCTGTAAGTCAAGCCTGACTTTCACTGGTATACTACATTTCATTGTGGCATTTTCCTGATATACTTTGGGAAAGAGCCATCTTGAGCTTATGTATTTCAGCAGTGAAAAGGAGAATCTCTTGTTAGAAAACACAAAATGCATCAACTATTACAGAGCTTTTTCCAGAACCAGTATGAGTATCTGGAAAAATGCCTCTTTTAAACAGGAATACAATAATTGTGATATTCTCCATATTGTTTATTCTTATTAATTTATACACATAATAGCTGCTTGATATTCAAGTGCAGGCACAGAATTCCATACAATTTAATTGATAAGGTGTTGGAAATAAACAAAAAATGGCCATTCACATACCCAAAGTAATGTGGCATTCTGGTTGGTAGCTGTTAGCCCTTACATGGGGATTATAGACCACAGACAGGCTTTTCAAGCATAGTTTATTTCTGTAGAAACCTACATAAAGTTTGTGTAACTCCCTCTTCCATGTTTCCTGAAGAAAAATAAATACACCTGTATGGTATGGTACTATATGAACCCCATCATGGGAAGGCCAATACTGGATGCACTGATGGTACTTCGCAGAACAGCGCAGAACAGAGAAACTTTTCTCCTACAACTTGAAGTTGCATATCATACTTCATTATAAGTTTACGGGTGTCTTCTAAGATCTGTGCACAGAATTCTGCATTCAGCAGACTCACTCTGGGCAAGAGTACAGGTACTCAGTTTAGCACACATTTGCACTTCATTTCCTCGTGCTTCTGGTTTCTGTTTCTCTCATATTTCCTCCCATTGTGGACTGACATAAGCAGATAAGAGCTGTTTACTCTCTGTTGTATGCCCAAGCCCTGTGTTGAAAAAAGGTAATTTTTATAAGCTTACAGGTTATCTAAAAGTTGCCCTCATCATAATTTTGGCCATACACTCCAGTAGAAGAATGGTCCTCATTGAACCGACTGCTTTTATTTTTCTTCCTGAAGAAAATGGACATGATGCAAATGGCAATAAATCACTGGTACAGATTTGGTTGACTAGAAAATGATGTTCACTAGGAGACATTCAGGAAGTGTGAGTTTGAGATGGGAAATGGTCATTTTTTATTGACACTTCAGGGATATGGATTGTACTATAAAATTAACAGTGAAATGATGGAAGCAGCATCATCTTACACCACACCCTCTAGAGCCCATAGTGGGCAATCCTGGGTGCTTTCCACTGCAAAGTGCACATTTTCATAGAATCATATAATAGTTAGGGTTGGAAAGGACCTTAAGATCATCTAGTTCCAACCCCCCTGCTATGGGCAGGGACACCTCACAGTAAACCATGCCACCCAAGGCTCTGTCCAGCCTGACCTTGAACACCGCCAAAGATGGAGCATTCACAGCTTCCCAGGCAACCCTTACCAGTGCCTCACCATCCTCACAGTAAAGAACTTCTTCCTTATATACAATCTACACTTCCCCTGTTTAAGTTTGAACCCGTTACCCCTTGTCCGATCACTGTAGTCTCTAAAGAAGAGTCCCTCCCCAGCATCCCTATAGGCCCCCTTCAGATACTGGAAGGCTGCTATGAGGTCTCCACTCAGCCGCCTCTTCTCCAGGCTGAACAGCCCCAACTTTCTTATCCTGTCTTCATACGGGAGGTGCTCCAGTCCCCTGATCATCCTCGTGGCCCTCCTCTGCACTTGTTCCAACAGTTCCATGTCCTTTTTATGTTGAGGACACCAGAACTGCACACAGTACTCCAAGTGAGGTCTTACGAGAGCAGAGGAGAGGGAGAGTAGAGCAGCAGAGTCCTTTGACCTGCTGGTCATGCTCCTTTTGATGCAGCCCAGGATATGGTTGGCTTTCTGGGCTGCGAGCTCACACTGCTGGCTCATGTTCATTTTCTCATCAGCCAATACCCCCAAGTCCTTCTCTGCAGGGCTGCTCTGAATCTCTTCTCTGCCCAATCTGTAGCTGTGCCTGGGATTGCTCTGACCAATTTATATTTTAAGGCAATATATGTGAGCGCTGGCAAGCACTTTCTTCACCTGCATGTTGCCCAGGGGCTACGCTACCCTCTCAGATTTCTCATATATTGTCTGATCTGTGAGCACTGATAAAAACTCCGTAACAGTGTAAGTCACTTTTGCATTATTACAGTGATGACAGTGGTGGCGGTCCGCATTCAGCACCCTGTTTCTCCAAAAGTTGCTGGAAAAACTCCCATTTAATGAGACTTAGACTGGACCTGGTCTCTTGGATGATACTGTCGTTCTCATAGATCCTAATCTCATCGACTTCTGAAGTCAGCAAAAGGTGTGCAGTGTTTGTTTCCATTTCACCTGGGGAATTGCAAAGCACTGTGTACAATTAGATCTGCAGTTCTCCAGGTACATTTCCATGAGTGACTAATGCTGACAGTAGCACATTGACTCTTTCCTCATGAGAGTTGAACACAACTATTTAAGACTAAAGATTAACTTCCTCAGAGTTTAAAACTGTTAATTTGTCAAATTTGAAAACTGAGGTTAAGTTTGGCCATAGCTGTTAATTAACTTATATGATAGCTCTCAATATTTTACTTTCCTGGGATTTTCCATTTCAAAGCCTTTGAAAGAAGCAGAAAAGTACCTTGCTAATCATGTCGATAAGATGGAAGGAGTGTGTTTGTTTTACCAAGTCATATGCTTTCGTGAAATTTCAGTTCTCTCTTGATTTGTTTGGAAGTCCAAATTGCAGTATACTGTTAAGTACATGGGTACAGAAAATACATGAACTTCTGGAAGTCGCTAACACTGAAAAAAAACATAGGAATATTGTTATTTTCAACCAGGTAAATTCATTTAGTACAAGAAGAGAAATAGTTCCTTGCACTAGATCAGTGATATTTCTGGGATGTAGATCATGCATGAGATTCTGCATGGCTATCACCTGTAGCTTGACAGTAGTCAGGAAAAATGAAGTTACTATAAAAGGGGAACCATCTAAAAATCTAACACCTCACAAAGTAACTGAGTTAAAGGCATACCTTGCATATATGCATGGAGACTCATTTGTTAAGGCAGACGGATGCCTGACTGATTAATTAGTGGCAAATAAATGCAGAGATGCTTCAACAGTGCTACATCTCTGGCTAAAATAGGAGGAAAGAGGCTGGGCAGAAAGGTACCAATGCGTGTAGATTTATTACTGAGATATGAAGTGACAGGATGTCTGTCCTTTTAGATTATGCTGATAATCTAAAATGCCATTTGTAACCTGAAAAATTAGGGAGATTTTTAAGACAGTATTTAAAAATGCCATTAATTTGAAGAAAAGTTATCTTTTTGCTAGCACCTGCTCTAGTCTAGCTTATCCTCTTAGCTCGTTTAAAAAACATACTGGCTTTGGAAAAAGATTCATAGATACGCAGCAATCGGTTGCTTACATGCAGTGCTCTGTGCATATGCAACTGGCTAAGCACATGGGCTGTCAGCTGGATGGGTTTGGCCTGGATCCAAACTGCCATGCACATATATATCAACTGCACAATGCTCTCCCTGTGAGCTCTGAGCTGGGTGTTTATCACACTGCTGCTTCTCCTGGCCTCCTCCCCTTTCCACTGGAAAAAAGCGTTTGTCACGCTGCTTGCCAGCAGGACAAATTGAGGAGAATCAGCCACCCCAGCTGGAAGTTAGCAGCCTTGATCAGGGAACCCAGTCATGTCATCTGAGGTTGTTCCTGCTGGGTGTTGTGTGCCTTCGATGTACTTTGACACCGGCTCCATGTGATTCTGAGGGAAAGAACTGATTTACAGTGATTTACACGAGGGAGAAATGGTAATACCACATATTGACGCTCTGTTCTATTTGCCTTCTGGCAGCAGGGAAACCACGTTTGGCTTTTTCCTTCTCTTCCTAAGTTTTCCAGTATTTTCCCCAAAGGTAAAAAAAGGTTCACATACTCATTATTGAAGTAACGCACTGAATGTAGAATGAAACTGATCACATTCACATTCTTCTAAGGATTTTTTAAATTACAAATTTTACAGAGAAGTCTTTCATACATCTGTACATTTTTCAGTGCTCTCCTTTTGATCCATGCACATTCAATGTGTTAATTTAAGCTGTCATTATGAATGAATACATGATTTTTATGTTTTCATAGGCATAGATTGAACGTCTAAGCAGATAATGTATCCAGTAATCTTGTACTCAGAACTGGTTGCCTAGTGAGAGCAAACAGGCGCCCAGAAATCAGTTTGATTTAATGACTTCTGAAGATGGGATATCAAGTCCTTCAACCGTGCCTTCTAAAAATAAGATTAAATTAGTAAAACGCTAAGTTCTCAATTACCTGAAAGTCCAGGTATTCTTATGTAGTAAATACTGGTTATTGTTTTCCATAAATTCAGTCCCACGATTCAGTAAAATTTTCTCATTCTTGTGAAGGTCTTTGGTTTTGCAGTCTCAAGGCACACTTCTCAGTGCTAAAGGACCAACTGAAAGTAATTTTGAAGCTATTTTCAATTTGTGAACTAACCATTAATCCTGAGTGGCTACAGGGGGACAACAGCAGCAGGGTGGAATAAAATAATCCTGTCTTGCTACCCAGAATGCAAAGACTGTTCAAGTACTCCTGATACATTCCAGTTTCTGAATTCATTCTCCTCTGCATTTCTTAAAGTATTTCCACATGTGTATGTATATATATACACAGCATGCCATGTCTACAATACAGAATATGTTCTTATTCACCATGCTTCCTTTGAAGTCTCATTTTTATTGTACCTTTTCTTATTCTAGTTGCTACCATAATGATCCTCCAACAGCAAGAAAATATTTTCCACTTTTATTACTTATTCTTTTCATGCAAAGCAATGCCTCAGTTGTGAAGCTTTTGTGGGGAATGAGGTGTTCGCTCTGCCAGCCTCAGACAAGCTCCTTAGCCAGAAAGTGGAGTGGGGCTTTGTCAGGGATGGGGGTACAGGCCACTGGGGCCATGATGCTAGCTCTTCAGAGGTTCCGTGAGTTCAAAGGCTAGTAAGAGGCAAATCTGGAGCCCTGTTTTTTTGGGGCTGAGGCGTCTGTGTCCATCACTCATTTATTTTGGGTTGAAAAAGGTGTCCAGTCTTCCCTTATCCTCAGGGGCCCTCTGTGGGGCCAGCCAGTTTCCCAAGGAAGCTGAGCGGCAGCTTCCTTTGGGATCCAGTGGCACCTGAGCTTCAAATTCACCTGCCGTGGGTAAGAGCACAGCGTCCTACCACTGCAGTCACTGGCTGCTCAGCTGTGATGTCCATCAGACTTCTCTGTGCCTGTTTGACATTGCATCTAAGAGGAAAAAAGGTTGGTCTGGAGCACTGTGTGAAATTTTGTATTATTCTAAAAAGGAAGAAAGAAAATTAAGTTGTTGTGGCTTTTTTGGGTCTTTTTTACTACATAAAAAGTTAGTAAATAACTAACAGAAGACACTTGTTTCTAGTGCCTGTTATAGCTAAAATAATGGGGGTTAATTATTAAACCTTTGGTTGCTCACTTGTGCTCCTGATGCTTTAATCCTGGGTCACAGAAAGTTTAAGAGTGCTTTAGAAGGGGAGACTGACTTCTTTTTCTTCAGCCTTTCCATGCTGACAGGATGTTACGGGTTTTGCTGCTTACTCTCTCTGTAGTTGCTATTGCTCATGCTGAGCTCTGCAAGCCAGGTAGGTTTTGGAGCTGATTCCCCAGATAAATATAGCTATGAGTTTACACATATAAAGCTGCCAGCTTCTCAGGTTTTTATTGTAACTGTTGTCTCTGGTTTGGAGATTGAAATGCTGAGCATTCATTTCTTTTATGAGTTTGCAAATTAAATCTGGAAGTTGATCTCACTTAAAAAGGTCATGGTAACCCTCACTGAGACTCTGTAGAGCTGTGGCTTTTTTCACGCAAGTAACTTCTGTCCTCCTAACCGGGTGATCTGTAGAGACAAATTTAGAAGAGCTGCCATTTGTGAAATAATCAAAGAAGTAAATATATTTAAGTCCTATTTTGGCTGATTGTCAATATATGTTTCCTTTTTTCTCTTTGTGTCAGATGCACAGAATGCTTTCAAAGTACGGCTTAGTATCAAAACAGCTTTGGGAGATAATGCAGTAAGTAAAATATCTTCACATATTCATCCTAACTGAATATATAAGAAGTAATGTGTACTGTAAAATTTCTGAAGGCAGCGCAAGCAATTTGTTTTGAAGTGTTAATTGTAATAGATGTGCTCAAGTCATGATCCAGGAATCCATTTCTTGACATTTGACTAATCCACTCCTTAAAATGGGATCCTTTAAGAGAAGTATAAAGCTCATATTTTCATAAAGATAATATTCTGTCAAAGATTTTATTTTTTTTTCCTGGAAAAACAGTAGAGATGTTACACTTTAGGCATGAGGGGTGCTGCATACATCTAAGTCTGTATTTTGGGAAAAGCACTTCTGCTTCAGTGCTAATTGTAAAGTCAAGTATGTCTGGGAAGAGAAGCAGGAAAAGATTGTTAGGTCTTTATAAAATGGGACTTATGTCAGACTCTCAGACTGCTCTGGAGAGATCATTCAAGCATATCTCATCAATTCCTTACTAATGTAAGGCTTCGTCAGACAGTAGCCTTTCTTCTCATGAGGCTCATGAGGTCTGGAATGCTTTGTCTTAAAGCAAGTCCTTGAACTTGATGAAGTACTGTTGTGAGCAATAAGGGTCTGTGATACATAAGAGACTGGGACATTGGATGACTGAATGGTCCTTCCTGATCTAAAGCACTATGAAATATGGCAGAGGTCAGTACTTTGTTTGCAGTTTAGAATGCTTAGAGCAAATCTGCAGTGTGATACAGCATAAAATTAGATATGAAATGTCTTGAGCAGTTGTCTGTCTGGAAGTCTGGTGTCTGATTATGTTAGGAGCCCTGGGAAACAAAAAGCAGTAGGTTACATATTATAAGACATTGGAGACATGTAAGTCTCCCTATGACTGTAGAAGCCTTTCTAAAATTACCCTGAAATATTAGATAATTTAAACTAATATTAGCAGGGACCTTATTCTGCTGTTAACTTCATAAACCAGACTAATTGGGAAGAAAAATTCCAGGTACATGCTAAAGTATTTGTGGAAATTCATATTGAAATCAATTCACTTGGGTGAGAGACTTCAATTAAACAGTAGTGTGAGCCTGATTAGTTCAAAAACTTATTAAAAATAGTGTTCTATGGCTTCTGTTATTGAAGCTCCTCTTGATAACTGTAATGTTTCTATTTAATCTTGGTTCAAAATAGTAGCAAGGAATGAAAATTGCAGTTCCTAGTAATGTTCTTTCTTAGTGCTTTTTCCTTCTCCAATTGTAGTAAAATAACGGGGGTTTATTTGATCATTTGTGACTTTTTTTTTTTTATTTTTCATCTGAAAAGGCTTTGATACAAATAATAAATCTTGAAGGCATTTTTTATCACAAGAAAAAAGCAGTAACTGAGGAGTCTATTTGTTTAATTTTTTTTAGATAGATAGTAGTTTATTTCATATATATCTTTACAAATGGGGCAATTTCAAACAGCATTTTTGAACAACATGTTGAAAGTAGTATGATGCCATACAGAACTATTCACAATGAACCATTTACTAAGGGCACAGGTAGTAGTTACTTCTTTCCATAGCCTTTGCAATCTTCTCTGCAAATGTCTGAAATTAAAACCTGAAACTACTATCAAACTGAGATTTATTTTGCTTGAATAATTTGGGGCACTTTACTTTTTATTTTATCTATTTTAGCAAAGAAAAGCATAATAATGTCACTGTATCACAGTAGGACACAACCTGCTTAGAACATCTTGCTTTTGATGCTCTGCTGATGACTTTTTTTCCATTCATTTCCAAGTCACTTCAAGCTGGATTACAACGCAAAACACTGGTATGGTGGGCATTTTTCTCTAGGACTGGCAGGGTAACTCCAATGTGCAGGGGCATAGAAAATAAGTTAGTGTAGTTTTCCACAGGGTTTAGTGCATGCCACTTTGTGTAAGGCTGATAAAGACAGGACACCATTTTTTAATCTGTTTACAAGGTAGGCTGTACTTTGAGGCAGGAGTGCCATTTCATTATTTATATGGTTCTTATCACAATGGAGCTGGAAAGAGCAGCTAAGAGACGGTATGTATTTAGCTGTTACCATTTTATTCACAAATAATGGGTGTACTTGACATTGTTTGCTAACTAATGGGAGGAGACATGGCATCTGTAGCCTAAATGAAAGGAAAGTGATTTATGAGTCTGAGGATGATGTTAACTTTATGAGTAGCTTCTGGAATAGGTGCTGGTCGCTAGTTGCTTCCTGTGCATGGAGTTAGCAGAGTACTAGAGAGTTAATTCAAAAGGGCCAAAGACAGCTAGGAAGTGAACAGAAATTATGTGCACCGAGAGTTCCATGTAAGTCTGTGTCACCACTCAGTTTAAACATCAGAGTCAAAGAGCTGGTGCCTCAAGGGCTGAAGCCAGGTGAAACAGAATGTGCACCTCCTTCTAGCTCATGTATTCAGGCTATTTCCAGGATAGAGGATGAAGGGGAGAAAGGCTGATGTGCATCTGGTGTCTTTCCACCAGGTGGGACCCAGAAGTATGCTCATGTGTCTGTAGCCATACTGTAGTCTGAATGGCTGTTTAATTAAAACACAGAACTGTTCAGGAGGGAGGGGACCTTGGAAGGTCCCTAGTCACCTGCTGCTCAACCGTGAAATCAGATCAGGTTGCTCACAGAGATTTTGTAATATTTGTAATAAAAATCTATCTCGTTCTGCTACTTCAACATTTAATGTTGTCTCCCTTAGAGCATTACTATACCATTTGACCTCATCAACAACTTACACTCATCATTTATCCCTTCTATCATCAACCTCCTCTTTTGCTACAGGCACTTAAGACTGATTTTTACAGTCAGCTGTGTCTAATTCTGCTCCTCCGTAACATATAAAGGATGGCAAGTGACAAGCGCAACTGAGCCATGGTCTTTGTGTGTGTTCCTCTGTGTAGCAAAGAAGATGGTAAACAATAACATTTCTGATACTGTCATGTAAGGTTTCATTGATAACAGTTATGCTCGTAGTATGTGGTTGCAAATGATATTTAATGTTTCCTCTGTAGCAGCACAAAATGTGCATTAATAGCTGTACTTTATAGGAACATGAGAGCAGAAGCAACATCCTTGGTCATCAGCTGCAGTTCAGGCTTTTGCAATTGGAGGATAAAGGTGAAACTGATAAAATCCGATAGTAGAACAATTCAGGTTTCTTTGCACTTACCCCTCTCTGACTGGAGAAAGCTGATGATTAGAAATTGACTTCTGTCAATCTATGCCAACTTGTCCTGAGTTCATACAGTTTGTTAGGTTTAAGGTATTCTTGCCATACTTTTCCTCCTCATTATGTTCCCTTCCCCTTGCATATTCCTTCATGAGTTGTGTCCTGAGGTTCTTGTTCATATGGAGCCCATAGCAACCTCAACCTCCTCTTCTGTCTGATCACTGTTTTCTTGGGACTTCATGCCCTTCTGCCCAGAAGGCTGTTTGCAGCATCTTCTTCAGCATCTCAAGCAGGCTCCCAGTTTCTGCTGAGCTTCCTCTCTTTCCCCATTCCTTGCAGCTTTTTGTTTATTCTGTCTTCTTTTTAAAAGTGCTTACTGTTTTGGCTGGGGATTGAGTTCCTTACTACAAATTATTTTCCCTGTTTTAAGATACCCTTTGTTACTCTGACTTAAAGAAGCTATAGGCTACTGTATTATTTATGAAAACAGAATACTTGATAGTGGCAAACTGTGCATATATACATGTACTGCACTGAATGTAAGCATACCAAGTACATATACTCAGTAGTACTGCATTGGATTTGTGTCCATAAAGTGGAGTGTACATTATCATTATCCATTTTCAAGACAACTGATTCAGTTATCTCTGCAGCTGGTTTAATCCACCGGATAACAGATTAGTTATTAACGTCCATTTGGACCTGTTCTCAAAGACTGCAGATGGCGTGTAGGGGTTCAGTCAATAGTACCATACACAGAAAAAAGAGCTTCCCTTTTAGTGTTGCAAATTGTGCTCCATGGTTTAAATACAGATGTCTTTAAAATTATGATAAGTAGTGTTATGGCTCTCACCTGTATTAATTCTTCTACTATATTATCTCTTTTTCCTTTATTACTAGTCGTTATTACTGACATGTTTTCGTCAGTGCAGTGGTATCAAAATGCAGGCTTTAATAAATTCTTTTCAAAGATCTTCTCCTCCCCTCCCCTCCCCTCCCCTCCCCTCCCCTCTCTTCTCCTCCCCTCTCCTCCATTCTCCTCTCCTCTCCTCTCCTCTCCTCTCCTCTCCTCTCCTCTCCTCTCCTCTCCTCTCCTCTCCTCTCCTCTCCTCTCCTCTCCTCTCCTCTCCTGTCCCCTCCCCTTTTCTTTTCTTTTCTTTTCTTTTCTTTTCTTTTCTTTTCTTTTCTTTTCTTTTCTTTTCTTTTCTTTTCTTTTCTTTTCTTTTCTTTTCTTTTCTCTCCCTCTCCCTCTCCCTCTCCCTCTCCCTCTCCCTCTCCCTCTCCCTCTCCCTCTCCCTCTCCCTCTCCCTCTCCCTCTCCCTCTCCCTCTCCCTCTCCCTCTCCCTCTCCCTCTCCCTCTCCCTCTCCCTCTCCCTCTCCCTTCCCCCTCCCCTCCCCTCTTCCCCTCCCCTCTTCTCTCCTCAGTTTTAGTTCCCATTATTACAGTATGCTTACACCTCCATTCACAGTTGAAGAGTAGTGATCAGAACCCAGATTCTCACTGTTGCAGCTGGATTTTAATGCTACTTAAATAGTCTGTTGCTCAGCTTTGTTGTACCTGGCCTACCACATCTCAGAGAGCCCATTTGACAGCTCATCATTTGTGTAGGGATGATAAATATGATCAGTATGACATTCTGCCCTTTAAATGATTGCTTCCTTCCTGTCTTAGGTTCACAGTCCACAGGATATCAGAGCAAAATGAGAGTTGATGCCTGGAAGTTGGGTTCCTTCTTTCTGCAGAGACTTTGCAGCTCCATGCATCCAAAATCAGAATTAAAAAGAAAAATATTTAGCATTTGTCATTTTTTATGCTATTTATTGCTTTTTTGATGTAAATTGCTGAGTTTTTCAATGTGTTATATTGGCCCATGAAAAAATAGGTCCAAGCTGTCAACAGGGTTAAGTATCTACCCTCTTGGACTTCTAGTTTGGATGATTACAATGCAGATTTTTTACATGCTGAAAGTTGAAGATTAGATTTGTGTTCTGATTGACTGAGAAAAGCTGTCTCTAACCTAAATTAATATAATTCCAAGAAACTACTAATCTTTGTAATCTGCTGAAAGGGGAAATTCAGTCAGTATGCCTCAGTCATGGCTCTTGTTGTAAAAATGTAATAGGTGCAGTTCTTACAGGTTATTAGAATTGCATATGTGAGTGAAAGCCCAGGGGAAGCCAGTGGAGCTGTCTCAGAAAAGTGAAATTGTGGAAGCATGATTTTTCATCAAGAAAACAGAGAACAACATTTGGAGCCTGCATTTTACTTCTTATTGAATTAGTAAGGATGCTATTTTCTTTTGTCTCATGTGTGATATAGTAATTTATACTATAGTTTAGTCTGTCTTCTTGTTGCAAGGATGGCATGCAGCAATAAGGCCGTAATCTCATTTTATTTCTTGGTGTCCTGACATCCAACTCCCAGAGACTACCTTCAGCATTATCTTTTTTTTGGGGGGAGGGGCAAAGTGAAATGATCTTTGAGAGTGGATTTAGGCCTTTTGCTTCAATAGGGTTTATCCAGCAAAAGAGGCAAGGCCATCGGTGCAGGTGTGTGAGGGAGAATTCTAGTAATATGCCTTATCTTTGGTACAAGAACCTTTGCATCTCCAGCTTTGGAAACATTCAATGCATTCATCTTTTGGAAACATTCTTTGCACTTTATATTGCACTTTGTAACAGCTGCTATTAAAAGTCCTTAGTGAACGCTAAATAGTGGTAGGAATTTATTTTCATAGCACAACCAGAGAATTTATTCATTTTCTTGATCAGTATAGCATTTCAAGTTCAGTGACCCTTTTCCCTTTCTGTATTGCCAGCACTGGTGCTGAAACTGATTATCTTCCATCTTCCTTTACAGTATGCCTGGGATGCTAATGAAGAGTACCTCTTCAAAGCAATGATGGCTTTTGCAATGAGAAGATATTCCAGCAAGAGCACGACTCAGTAAGCACCTACTCTGATTTGCCTTACGCATATTAACAATGTTGTATGCAGTGGTGTATTCTTTGCTGTACAGAACTGTAGAAACCATTATATAAAATTCCTGAAAACAGACTATTCCACTATGTTTCTTTGACACACAGATATATGTTTGTCATGGTTTAATGCCAGTTGGCAACTAAATAGCACGCAGCTGCTCACACACCCCCCACAGTGGGATGGGGAGGAAAATTGAAAAAATAAAGTAAAATCTGTGGGTTGAGATAAAAGCAGTTTAATATATAAAACAAGGTGCAATGTGCTACTACTACTACTAGTAATAATGAAAGTGAAATAACAAGGACAGGCATATAAAACTAGAAGGGAAGAAGAAAAGGAAAAAACCCACAAAACAAAAAAAACCCAGAACCCCAATAAACACAAGTGATGCACAATAAAATTGCTCACCACCCACCAAACAATATGCAGACCAACACAAACAGCAGTTGGTCCCTACCTGCTTAACACACACCCCTCCCCCAGTTTCTATCCTGAGCATGGCCACTGTGGTTATGGAATACCCCTTTGGCTACTTTGGATCAGGTGTCCTGTCTCTGCTCCCTCCTGGCTTATTGTGCCCCTTGTCACTGACAGAGCATGAGACTGAAAAGTCCTTGATCGGGCTAAGCATTACTTAGCAACAACGAAAAGCAACAATGTGTTTTCAGCATTGTTCTCAGACTAAATCCAAAACACAGCACTGCACCAGCTACTAGGAAGGAAACTAACTCTATCCCAACTGAAACCAGGACAGTGTTAAACATCACACTCTCTTTGTCTTAAGCAATGTTCAATCTTTGGACCAGCATCCCTGTTGATGTGAGGTGACACAGCTGTGGATCTCAGTGGATTGTGCCGATTCACTTTAGCACAATCTGGCAGTAAGACATGATACTTTCTGGACACCATACTGGGGAGGAGGTGAAGGGACACATTGGCAGGGTTAAGAAATGCAGTACAGATCCTTGAATAATCAGCTTTGGTGCCTATTTTTGAGCACAGCTCCAATGGTATGCTGAAGATGAGCTGACCTGGGGAGATAGAAGGTGGATGGCTATGTTACTGCTGTGTTCTGCTGGGTGTATCTATCCCTAATATTGCAGTGTTTGAGTCAAGAAGTTTCAGATATTGCAGTTGAGACATAAATCAGCCTCTAACTGGTTTTGGGATTAAATCCACCCTGAGGTATTGAATATTCTTCTCAGGCTTCTGATCCTTGCAATTTATGAAATTAGGTATCAGATTAGGCAGACTATTTAGCAAGCTGTATTTGCAGTATGTCTCTTAAATGAGAAACCTTGTAAGTGAATTTCTATAGGTCTATTATTTTTTCATTGTTTTTCAATCTTAAAGGAAAGATTTATAGTTCTGGTAGGCTAATGAGAATAAGGTTCTCAATTTACTTTAATAAACCCTGCTTCAGGCTGTCATCGTATCAGATGAAGCATATTCCACATTTGCAAAGGTATTAGTTACCTTTAGTCGCATGGTGATTATTGTGGCTGCTGCACTTTCTCTTAAATAGAAGGTGATTTCTCTCTCCATGTAACAGGAATGTTTGGTTCCTTGCCGTTTCATTTTTATTCCTCAGAAGCTGTTTCCTTTGAGCAAGAGAACCATTATACCAAGCTTAACAGAAATGGCCAAGTATGCTACTGCACCCAATTAAAATGACATTTAAAAAAAATGAGTTCAAGATACAAGCTAATTAAGGGTGATTGTGCAGGGCTTTTTCTCAGGTTTTCAAATTAGCAGAGGCTTCAGAGTATCTGATCCATAAAGATTCACTTTTGTATACTTATTTTAGTCTCATGTCCTTTTTGTAATTTATTCTCTTTCTTCAAAGTCATAGTTCATTCACATAGCAAAAAACCTGGGTCAGAAGCCAGTGATCTTTTTCCTCTTTAAGCACCACGGCTCTCTGCACATTAAACGGATATTAGAAAGCTTGGTGCAGGAAGAGTTAAAAAATCAAGCCAGTATGAAAGCAGTTAAAGTTTGAATGGAAGTTATCTCTATCCACTCTGGGAAATCACAGAATTTATGCTCACTTAATTCAATCTCCTACTGAGTCAATTTTTCCTGTGGACAAATATGATAATGTCAGCGCCACTGCAGTTTGGAGGAGGGGTTGCACATGTCAATAATTTCCTGCTGCTATGTTTGTCAGAGGTTAAGTCAGCATAATATTTGGAATCAGCTTCATGTGGTCATCTTTCTCTCCTCTTAAGGTGGTATAGGACTTCCTTATGTGGGGTATAGGTTGTTGGGGTGTACCTTCGAGGTATAACTGATAACTCTTCTAGGACTTCTAGATACATCTGGAGTCATGCGTAGACAGCATGTGAACGACAGACAGCTGTGCTGCTCTGAGATCTGGTCCAACTTCCTGGGCAACAGGCTGAGGAGTCTCCTATTTATAGATTTCTCCCAAGTCCCAAAGGACCTCTGAGTCCTCAGAGTTCACCAATGGAGAGAGGTGAACCTCTCAGTGCACCCCAAAGAACCTGCCTGTTACATGAGATCAGGAAAGTTATGAAAGCCTCCATCCTGTTAGAAATCCTGGAAATAATGTACTCCTTTTCCCACTCGTGTGGCTGGCAGCTGGGAGGAGCTGGGTATAGAGGAGGGAGAGCAGACCATCTCTATCCCCTTGGCAGTGGGAATGGAGGTGCAGGACCACTCGGCATCCCAGAAGGTAGAGCAGCATGCCCTGCACACTCTCGCACAGCTGGTAAGGAGAGTGGCAATGGCTTGCAGTGTGAGAGGAACGCAGAAGCAGGAGCTGGTTTCAGATAAATTACATTGCGCTGCAGGAGCTTTTACAGATTAATGCCAACACAGTTTTTTTGGGAGCTGTAAAAGATCAATGATAATTATTCTGTCATAAAAGAACAAATTGCTTGTGACTGCATTCTGGTAGCATCTAAATTTACCCAAATTTTGCATCTGTTTAATTAAAGACTTTTGTCAAAATAAAGACTTATGAAAAATTCACCAGTATTTTATGTAAGCAAATGCTGGTTCTCCCAGGGTATAAATTCTGCACCACCCATAACCAGGATGTGACAAACCTCCCCTTTAACATTGATTTCTAACACACCCACAGCCTTGCAGTAACTCACAGCCACAACTGACTCCCACATGAGACCAAATGCCATTAACTTAAGCAAGCTGGATCAGGCCCCAGAATAATCTGTCTGGTGGATCAGCATAACCATTGTTGCAGTCTGTCCCATCATTTTTGAGATTCAAAGTCATCTTTTGTTAGGCTTCTGGAGCTGAATAAAAGCCAGCCTGTAATGACAAGCATTTAAATGTGCCGCTGGAAACAGCAGCTGATGATGTTGTTGCCCTCGTGTAACTAATGCAAAATGGACAGGATTGCACCTTACGTCTCGAGTTCTCTAAAATTAATTTCTAAACTAGAATTTAATAAATGATGAAGCTCTGTTTAATGTTTGAAAGGCTTGTCAAACTTTTCGAGTTTGTGTGAAACAAAGACACAGTCCATCAAATTATTCAGTAATTATTAATACGTATTAAATAAGTATTTCTTTTTCAGTGAAGAATTAAACCCCCTTTATTTCCTGCTCTATATATGGCTTCTCAATACATACATTACTGAACTGTGTGAGCCAGTCTTCGATCTCTCAGTGTTAAAAAATGATTGTCTGTAGTCTGTGTTAGTAGCCCAATTTTTCTTATCTGTGACTCATTTGAAATAATATGCATCTATTTTGGGCCTCAGACTAGTTAATCTTTAAAACAGAAAGAATGTCATCACATTTACTTTCATTCAGGTAACAGAATCTACTTTTGGTACGTCTTTTCCCCATTTGTATATTAAAAAAGCTGAAGTTTTCCTCATGAAGTGATGAGAAAAAAAATCCATCAACATTATCCATCTTCCTAAGACAGGCTTTTTTTGATACTAAAGATATTGTGTCTCTTTAGAACAAGAAAATAAGCTTCTAGAGTTAAAGCTGTTACAGCAAGGTGATCCGATTGCTGCTGTTCACAACGGGGAAGAAAATAGCATTCCTTTGCAGGAGCAGCTGCACAGCACTGGGTTGGAAGGGGCCTGATGCTTTCAGGAGAGTTAGAGATAGGTGCTCAGGCCTTGGGGACTTGTGGTTCTCTCAGGAGCTAATGACTGCTCGAGGCAGCCAGCTCCCCCTGAGTCTCTGGCAGCTCTTTCTTACCCTAACCAACCTTTTATATCTCCGTAAAGAACAATGATGGTGTTTCAGGCCAACGTACCATCAGGATTTCCTGCACTCAACTCACTGGTGTTCACTTGCATATATTAAATGAAATGCAATTTCAGACTTCTGCCATGGTGCCATAAAGCAGAACCAGGATCTTGTCATTTTGATGATAACAGTCTCCTATAGTCCCTGTGACAAAAGTCTTATCGCCTGCAAAGGAAATAAAGAGATGTCCACATATATGTTTACAAATACATTTAATTAGCATAGTGCATAGAGATGTCAGATTCTCAAATCTAAACAGTATATAAGCACAGTGTAGTAATTTTTCTGCATGCTGTGAATCAAACCTGTGTGGAAGCAGCACAGGGGAAAAAAGCCAAAAAGTGTACCTGCTGCAAAGAGATTGCCACATTGGTGCTTGTTGAGCCAGTCTGTTTTGGTGTTTACTCAATCCCCTTTGAACTTCTCATAAGCAGTATTACTCTCTTTGAAGACTGGAAGGATTTACAGCATTCAGATTCTGCCAGTGGTGGTGGCAGTAAAGCCAGGTTTTGGATTCTTATAATTGAGCAAAGATTTTAGACACAATAGGGAGCAGAAAGGAGACAAAATTCATGTATTTTAGTGTAAGCCTTGCTGCCCAATTGATTGATTCAGTGCTGTTTGTTCTAGAGAAAGACATGCTGCCCCAAAATGATGGTCGACTGCTCTATCACATGCTGAAAGCTTTGACACTGGGAAGACCCCAGATTGAAGTGTCTCTGAATCTCTGAATGAGAGTAAGAAAGTCAGGGTGTTCTACCAGTCTTTGTCTATGAAATTTATTTGGGATCTCTTTGGGGATCAGACTTCCCTCACTCACCCCATTTCAAGAACATCTGTAGGGCAGCATGAACCCAGATTTTCTACCTGGGCCAGGTTTTGATAGCACCACAGAAATTCCAGCTTTAGGAACTGCAGTAAAATGAAGTCTTAGGTCCTACTGTTATAAATTCTCCTGTTGGAAAAATTCCTCTGCAGATACAATTTTGGATATTCTGTGAAGTCAGCAAGAGCTTCTCAGCCACCAGCCAAAAGTACGCTCTTCCTCCTTCCCCCAAAATGTTGTGCTTTGCTTTTGTTTTGGGAGGAATAAATCTGCTTTGATCTTCTGACTGTTGCCAGCAAACTGATGTGAACATCTTTCCAAATTCCAGGGGATGACTTTCCTCTTTTTTCCATAAAAAATCTCTGTATTTGCAAAATTGTCATTGTTCCATAATGGTGAAAGTGGCTATTTCAGCACTGCAAAATTATTGATGTCCATTTTATTGCGTGTCTCTATTTAATATATACCTTCTCTGTAAAACAGAAGGTTGCACTACCCAAGATACCCAGAATACTGCCCAAAAAGCTTTTCAGCAGTAGGTAAAATATTTGTGGAAAAATACACGTAATGGAGTACTGTGATCAAGCCAATGCTTGTTGTGCCTTAAAAGCAGACTCATTCTTTTCTGGACAAAGTCTACACATTCATCGGCAATTTTGACTGCCTTTTTAATACTTTCCTTCCTACCTCATGCTTCCTGTTTCTCGGGCCACAGCAGAGATCGTTTAATTATGATTGTAATTAGCCGGCAGATGGCACTACAAAACAGAACTCTGCGGCAGGGGAGGTGGCTTGCCGCTGGGAATTCATCACCCTAAGAAAGATCACATGTTGGAAAGGAAATGTTAAAACCTGAATTTTGATGATGGACAGGGCAAATCTTAAAACCAATTGTAGTAGTAATGGACGTTACAAACATCACTGCAGTGAATTAAAAGAGGGGCTGCATTCTTCTTCAGTGACATACTGCAGAGTTTCCTTCTCCAGAACAGCAGGAAGTATCTGAAGACTGACCATCCCAAGGGGTGTCGGTCAAGACAGGGCAGCTTGTGACCAGGAAGAACTTGTGCGAAGGGGAAAAGAGTCAGGGCTGCTCTCTGGAAATAAAAATGATCCTAATTCTTGGTCCTGGACTTCAGAATATCTGCTCACTGCTTGGACATGGCCAGTAACCCTGAATCCTGAGCCAAATTCTTTAGGTTATTTATTAATGATCAAAAAATCATAGAGTCACAGAATGGTTTGGGTTGGAAACGAACTTAAAGATTATCTAGTTCCAACCCCCTGCCATGGGAAGGGACACCTTCCGCTGGACCAGGTTGCCCAAAACCCCATCCAACCTGGAAGTATATGGTTATATATGTATATAGTGTATAATGATATAGAACTAAATATTTTTTTCCCATTTTTATCTCTCTACATATCTTTCATAAAGACTTCAGTAGTCCTTTTATGGTACATGCTCTGTTCCTTGCCATGCTGTAATAAATGTCATATTATATGATCCCTGTGTATAATGCGTTTGGCTGGTTTGTTTCTTAGTTGTGTAGATAAACTAGGAATACGCAGGAAGACATAAGCGTACCATCTATCCTCAGTCACTACTATGATATATTAGCCTTCACTTCTTTAGTTTAAATACCCATCATGTCATTCCATGGATTTTTTTTTAATGATACTTCTACCTTTTATTACTGTTAGTGGTAGAAAACAAATTTGTAGGAATCTGAAAAAAAGGCATTTTAAAGACTTTTTTTTTCACACTTTTTACATAGCATGCCATAAGGAGCTGTGTGCCTGTGGCCTTCCACTATTAACTTCATATAAAGCTGAGCAATCTGCTTTTTAAACAGATAATATAAATCTTTGTCATAGCATAAGCTAAAGGTCATAGGCCAGTGCCGGTAGAATGTATACGCTTAGCCCATTGCCCTTACTCTGGGAACAAATACGTCAAAAAGAATAACATCAATTTCATTGCTCTTCCCTCCAGCAAATGTATCCTATAGAAGGACTGAATTAATTTGAAAATCATGTGGGGAATCCCTCATTCCTGGTTCCTGTGACATTACCTGTAAGCTCTTAGTTCAACCAATGCATTTGCCCCTTTATACAGCTTTTGTCACAGCCCTAATGATTAAGATGCAAATATGTATTTTTCCATTTCATTACACTAAATGTGTGCCCAAGACTGTGCAAGTTCGTAATAGATTCAGAAATTTGTTTTAAGACTCAAGTTTGGTCTCAGTAAGCTTTTTTTTATTATTATTCATATTGGAAAATACGAAATGCTGAGAGTGATATTTCTTCCTTGAGCATTAACTGTAAACTTTTTTAAAAGTAAGAATTTTTCCCCCTTTAAATGAAAGAAATATTTTAAGAAAATCTGTAATATTTCAGTAATTCCTTCTAAGCGCTTTAATGGTGATTTTTGTTTTAACTGTCTGCAGAATTTCCAATGTGCTGCTCTGCAATGTGACGGATCGGGTGTCCTTTTGGTTCGTGGTCACAGATTCTGCAAAAAATGTGACAACTGTTCCTGGCAGTGAGGTAGAAGCAGCCATCAGGTACAGCCACTGCTTCTGTAACCTTTTCTTCCTTGCTGAGTGAGGATGCTTTCTCTCTCTGGACTTGTGTGAATGAGCACTCTGCCTCTTTAAGGATGAACCAATCCAAGTAGTTAAAACACCAAGGAGTCATTACTCTTTCATGCATGTGAGATTTGAGGATTTTTAACAGTCCCACAGAATGCAAAGCATGTCGGCATTGGGGTTATAACTTGGAAGGAGTCTCCCTTATTGCTGGAGCCCCAGAAGAAATCTAGTCCCTTTTTAGAGCTTTACCTGTAATTTGCTGACCAGTGTACTGCACATATGCTGCTCTCATCCAGCTGCTATATTTCCCAGTGAGAGAGCCTTCTCCCTCAAATGAGAGAATTGCACACTTTCTGGGTGTTATTTGTATCATAGAATCATGGAAACATTTAGGTTGGAAAAGACCTGTAAGATCATCAAGTCCAACCATAAACTGTTAACACTTGACGGTGTTAACTGTCAAGTCCATCACTAAACTGAGTCCCTAAATGTCACTTCTACACATCTTTTCAATATCTTCAGAAATGGTGACTCGACCACTTCCCCAGGCAGCCTGTTTCAATGCTTGACAAACTTTTTGGTGAAGATGTTTTTCCTAATATACAGTCTAAATCTCCTCTGGTGTAACTTGAGTCTGTTTCCTCTCACCTTATTGCTTGTTACTTGGAAGAAGAGACTGACACCTACCTCTTGCCATACCAGTTTCAGGTAGTTGTAGAGAGCAATAAGGTTTCCCCTGAGCCTCATTTTCTTCAGACTAAATAACCCGAGTTCCTTCAGCTGCTTCTCACAGGACTCGCTCTGTGGACCCTTCACCACCTTCCTTGCCCTTCTCTGGACCCGTTCCAGCACCTCAATGTCTTTCTCGTAGTGAGGGGCCCAAAACTGAACACAGTATTCGAGATCATTTAACTTTTGTTGCATGATATGTGCACATTCATGCCTACACTAATGGCCACAGGCTCCCTTTTGATGCTTCTCAAGTACAGTTCATCTGACTTAATTTAGAAGTCGGCTTTCACAATGGAAGAGCTCCTGTGAATTCTTCATGAGCAGAGCTGGCTGTGTCCCAGCTTGGCTTAAACAATCTTATTCTCACATTCTTTTCGTATCAGCTCTTTCTAGAATGCCAGTCGATAATGTTGTTGAGCGTTGCTTGTACAAAGTACGATGCAATACAAAGCAGTTTGCTTTCTACTAAATATCACATTCTGTAGCCAAAAAAGCAGGAGTGTGGAGCTGAAGGAGTTAAAAAAAAAAAAGGGTAATCTGACTTCAGTGGTCCATCAAACCTGCATAAGGGATTTATAGGGATGACTCCCACAAGCAGCATAACTCGGACATTTCTGAAGCATGGAGTGGAAAACAGACCTCTTTGTTTTCAGGCATTCTGTACTTTGACTTGAAAATTCATGTTGTCTCTATGGAGGTGTAATGCCTAATTCCTGATGAATGAGTACGCGTTCTTTTGGAAAGATTAACTTAAGCTCATGAGCAGATTAAACTATTTCCTACAAAGACACCAAACAATAGCTTCATAGCATTAATGAAGGAAACAGATTATTTATTCACTGAGGCTCTCTGTAAGAGTGATGGAATGCAGGGGTTTTGCATTTCTGTTATTCTTTGATACTTTCAGTAGCATAAGCTGATTTATTTAAATCTTTTATATACCCTGTTTGCCACAGAAATTGGATGCTGTTATAGTATGTTTGGTTTTTAACTGTTGTCTGTCACCTGATAAAGAATATGATATTTATAGGAACTTTTATAAATTAGAAATGTGAAATAAAATGATCTATAAAACTACAATACTTTTTATTCAATTGCTTCTGATTGTAGGCTTCCACACTAAACCATTATTCCAATTCTTCATGCTACAGTAGCACATAAGAACACTACTCATGGACCAGAATTTTATTGTATCATATTCTCTACAAAGTAAGAATAAAGAGGAAAGTAAACCTTTTTAGAGCTCTTTATGAGACTTAAGACCTTGCATAAATATACACAAGGTATATTTATGCATATACAAACATGAAATGCACCTGTAGTTGCCTGCATGTGTTTCAGCACATAATTCTGTAACTCCAGCCATTAGATGAGGGTGAACAATGCTTATTTCAGCTGTTCACAATGATTCTTTTATATCAGTAAGGATAAAAATCTTTTCTAAATCAAAGACGGCTTACCATATAACGAGTCTTGTAATATCCCATGGCTTTCAGTCTTCTCCAGGAATGCCAGCTTTTCATTAAGGCTAAGAACTTCCGGTTTAAGGGAAAGGCAAACATTATAATTTCCAAGAAAAAAAATTTGCAAAATCTTACCTGTATTTTCCATATATTTGTTCTTAGGAAATACTTGCTTTATGGTAATGAAATGGAATTTAGGAAATACTTGCTTTATGGTAATGAAATGGAATTTAGGAAATACTTGCTTTATGGTAATGAAATGGAATTGTATACAAGAAAGCTGCTTGTAAATCATACAGTTGCAAACAAAAAGAATCTCTCCAGACACATGTGTGTAATAAATTTTCTCAAAAATGTTTAACATTCTGAAAGAGCTAATGAAAGATACTGCTAAAGCCTCTTAAGGCTGCTTAGATTCAGACCCAAAAATGCCTGCAAATGCTTAGAAGTAGTGACTGTGAATGAAAGGTTAAAGGGTGTGTTAAAGGGTAGCAACTGGAAAAAATGTGCAAAGTATAAATCCCTTTACATGCATCCTGTGGGGAGGAAGGGCATGTAGGATATAGGGGTGGATTCTTCTGGACCAAATTGTATGTTGTGCCTCATGGACCTAAGAAAATCTACAGCAGCAAGAGCAGATGTACTGGCCCATCACATGTAGGGTGGTTCAGTTTGAGGAACCAAGGGGCACTGAAAAGTAAATCCACTCCTGTGCTAATCTTGAATGTGGCATGAACAAGATAACAGAGCCTCTGTTACAGATTACAACCTGCTAAGTCTTCAGTGTATGGTCCAAACTAGAAATAAATAGTAATACAGCAGGTCTCATCTATGTTTCCCAGTTTTTCACATGAACACATACAAAACTCAAGTGTTCAAAACTTTGTGTGTGGATGTCTGTGGATTACTTTTTACATGGACAAGGTCCGTGTTGAAACAAAGGTCTGTGTAATCTTGCCAATATCATACTGGATCAAATTCAGCCCTCCCAGACTTGCAGCACATATATGATTTTTTTTTCCTTCCTTTGATCTTTTTAACTTGTAAAATGCAGTTATAAAAAGTTGTGATGTTCTTTGTGTTTTTATGAAGGATGAACCGGAACAGAATCAACAGTGCCTTCCTATTGAGTGACAAAACACTGCAGTTCGTGAAGATAACCTCAACCTTATCACCTCCTGTGGAACCCTCCACACCTGTCTGGCTTATTGTATTTGGTGTTGTTCTTTGTCTCATTTTGGCTGGAATTGTTTTCCTCGTTGTTGCAGGGATTCATCAACGCAAGAAGTAAGCGGCTTAGCTTTTCTTCTGTCTTAACTGAATACTGCAAGTTAAGCCATCCGGGCTGGTTTTGCTTTTCAGATCAGCCTCAGAGAAATTATAGCTGTGCCCCCCTCTCCCTCACTAGGTAAAGATAACCCATCTGTCTTTTTCTGAGAAAAGGAAGTATAGATGTGGAGTGCAACTGTGAAATATAGTAATGTTGGGTTGTACTGAGGAAATAGGGAGTATAAGAATATGATCCTGGAGAATACCTAACTAGACATGATAGCTTTACAAGACATTTGCTGTCATTATTCTCAAGGTTTAGTGTGCCACAGGTGAGTCTCCTCTAGCAGACTACCCAAATTGCTACCAAGAGGGAGAAGCCTGGCAGTGACTGTGCACCTGCTGGCAGGGCTGAAAAAAATTGCTGTTGCAGTTTGAGGAGACTCAGTAGAGGACACAATAATGATTAATATATGGCTGAAGAGGATCTGCTCAATGGAACAGTGCATGATCTCACCTTATTGAGTCCGAAGAACTCAGCCCTTCACAGATTCATGACCAGATCTCCCCGTGAGCCTAAGTGTTTGCTGTTTGGTAGTAGGGTAGGGAGAGAGATACACTCTTTTTCTTTTCGTTTCTGCCCTTTTTCTCCTAGTTTCTGTGGTGGCAGTGGTGAAAAAGAGAAGGCTACTCATGCTGTCCTAGTGTGAGCATGTTGGAGCAAGACAGAGAGCAGTTTGCTGTACAAGTTCAGCTTCTGCCATGCTTTAGGCTGCCACAGAGGTTATACTAACAGAAAATTATGACTTTAGCAGCAGAGTTATATAGGAACAGCAGAAGAGCTGAAAAAGGGTAAATTTCTGCTGACAACTAGATAATGTTAAAATTATTGACTATATGGTGAGCTGCATCGCCAGATACAGCAGAACAAAGGATTCTTGTAAGAAGACATGAAGAGTGGTTTCTTGTAGAGACACTTCTTTCTGCCTCCTTATCACCCTGAAGAACATTATTTTAACTGCAGAAGAACACCACTTATTGTGAAGGAAAAGTGCTTCTCATAAAGAACCTGTAGTAGTGTAGTCAGAATCCCTTTAGTTATATTGTGCATTCAGAAGAATTGTATGATTTGCAAGCCCCCTGTTTTTAGAAACCAGAATTTGACAAACAATAGATGAGAGATGCTGTTGGGGGAAGAGTCTGCGTAGGTACTTGGGATGTGTGATTAGCTTAAGCCCTGTCACAAACTTCCATGTGGTATGGGCTGAGTTATTGTATCCCTGAACCTAGGCAACCCCTTCTGTAAAACTGGAGAATGATGTTGCTACCTGAAGCCCATATGTGCCCTCTGTGTTAGTAAAATGGCTGTGTGTGTCTATGTAGTGCTTAACTTAAAAGGGGGTCTTTGAACGTTTCAGATAAGTGTAATATAAATAAATTACGCTAAATAACTATGATTTTTTTTTCCTAGCTAAAATAATCATTTGTACTTCATATCATGCTGAAAGACAGCATTTTCTCCCCTCTATTTTCAAAATAACTCAGATGAGCTTGAGCAGTTCCCCTCATTATGGTGTAAACTACATTCTCATATCATCATACTACCACTAATATGACTTGTTGCTGCCTGCCTGTGGTCTCTTGGCATCCTCTCTGTCTCATGCTCTTGTTGTCCTTTTACTTGTTACACTTCATTTCTCCTGTTTCCCTTCTTTGCCTTTACATATAACTTTTCCTCAGAGCGGATCCAGCCATGGTTGAACTCCAACTCTCCTTTTACGTCAATGGCATCTGCAGGCAGGGCAAGGGAGTGAGAGAGAGGGTAAACCAAGCATTTATTTCTTCCATCTACTGTTGCAAAGACTGGAAAAATAACATGGATGGTCTAAGCTATTTGGCTGCTTAAAAGAAAAGCCAGACAGCAGAGAAGAGAAATTAGAAAGTACTCATCTCTTTTTCAGTCATCAAAGTATGTGACCAGGTTGTCAAAGATTTTAGCATGCCCAGTAATGAATTTTACTGGAAATCTGTCCAGAGCTGATGTAATAGCAGCTTTGCTGCCTAGTAAGCCGTGTTGGAAATCTGGACCCAAGGACAGTGTTGACTTCTTATAACTCATAAAATCATATCAACCATAGTATGACCTAGGTTGGAAGGGACCTAAAGCTCTTCTTGTTCCAATCACCCTGCCATGGGCAGGGACACCTTCCATTAGACCAAGTTGCTCAAAGCCCTGTCCAACCTGGCTAGGGATGGGGAAGCCACAGCCCCTCTGGAAAACCTGTTCCAGTGTCTCACCACCCTCAAAGGGAAGAACTTCTTCCTAATATCTAATCTAAATCTACCTTCTTTCAATTTAAAGCCATTACCTACTGTTCTATCACAACATGCCCTTGTGAGTAGTAAAAATGTAAAAATTAAAAAAAAAAATGAAAAATTTGGAATTCTGTATTTATAGGCCTTTAAAGTATCAGTTAAATACCTTTGTTAAAGGAAGCCCAAAAGCGTATGCTTCAGGCCATTCTTACTCAGGGTGGCAGGGAAGCACATGATTGGTCTATAATGGAGTTTCAGGGATGAGTTACACTCATGCCTTATCTTTTGAATTGAAGGATTTTCTTAATTAGTCCTTCAGTGTGCATCACTGCCAACATATAAAATTCCAGCCCACAGCTGCCTGCAGTTGAAGAGCTCTGTGAAATTGTAGCCTTTGACTTTACAGTGAGCTGTATCAGACATACTGTCTCCCAGCCTTATGTTTGTTCTCCTGTCATTGCAGCTATAGGACACCTCCTTGTCTGATAATAGATTTGGCACATACCCAGGGCAGGATCATCCTCTACTGGTTATGCTGAACTAGACTGAAGTCTATCCTTACCCCCCAAAATACCATCTACAGCAGAGGCCAAAAACATTTGCCTTGGGAAGAGTGAAAACAGAGTAAGCACACGTTTTTTCCCTCTGTTACCCTCCCAATGTCTAATTTGCATCTGGGGGGGCCTTCCTGAGCTGTATTGGGTTTTCATGTATTGGGTAACCCACAATGTTTTCTCCTTAACTTGTTAGTCTCCCCTTGGACTCAGAAATTTTTGGCTTCTCTGAATTCCTATGGCAAGGAGTTCTACATGTCTCCTCTTCATGTAATTTCATAAAATCATAGAATGGTTCGGGATGAAAAGAACCTTTGGAAAGATCATCTAGTTCCAACCCCCCTGCCATGGGCACGAACACCTCACACTAGACCCTATTGCTCAAGGCTCTGTCCCACCTGGCCTTGAACACTGCCAGGGATGGAGCATTTACAACTTCTTTGGGCAACCTGTTCAAGTGCCTCACCACCCTCGCAGTAAAGAGCTTCTTCCTTATATCCAACCTGAACTTTCTCTAAGTTTGAACCCATTACCGCTTGTCTTATCACTACAATCCCTGATGAAGAGAATTTCTTTTAAACCTGCTTGATAGTATCTTCTTTCATGTTCTGTCCCCGCAGTTTTTGTATTCAAGAACACTCCTTTTGGCAATGTAAGAGCAGGTACAGCAGTCAGAGGCCAGAGGTTTCCACTACTACTGCCCATGTTTATTTTTAGCAAGTCTGTAATGCCAAGAATCTCCCAAAGGCCAATAAAATTTTATTATTGTTAATATCGCTGCTATTAGCAGTTACACTGACTCAGGTTGGTATGATTGTCCTGAGTCAGATTGTTACAGTACATGTTGCAGGATAGGAAGAAGCAGTGGAGCTGACCTTTGAGTTTCTTATCCTCTGAAACCGCTGATGCTGCAGGCTGTAAAGTGTAGCAGGTTTTTCAACTATGAACTAGTAGATCTCAAGGTCAGAATAAATCTGGAACTGAAGGAACATTATGACATGTTGACTGATATTTCTGTATTACGTCCTCTTGTGGTTGTATTTTTGGATAATTTTAATATGCTTTCGGTGAGAACTGGAGCCTGGAAAAGTAAAAGCTGTGCAATTGTTTGATCTAGAAAAGTATAAATACTGGGTGGGAAGGTGGTTGTTAATGAAGATTGAATGAAAAACACAGATTTGCAGATTAAGAGTACCTAAGTTCTGGAGATCATCAAGGAGTGTGAGGACATTCAAGTCTCCACATTTGGAGGCTATAGTCTTAAGCTGATCTGTTTCTAAAATTATGTTTTAATTTGCCCACATCATGGGGTAAAATCTATAATATACCTAACAAGGTCAGACCAGATGCTTAGTGCCGTCCTTCCTGACATAAAGCAAAAACAGATGTAGAGGTCTTTTCCGTTTTTGTTTTTTGCCAGCTTTTCCTTCTGCACTCTCCAGTCATTCTACAGAATGAGAAGGTGAAGTAATATTTATAACATACTTACAACATGTTTACTTTAGGTTTTCTGATTCCTGATTCCTGACCTCAAACCACTAAACCAGGGTTTCCAGTCTTTAAGTCTCCACCCTCTGTGGTATGCTTACAGCAGCAAAGAGATGCACCAGATTATGCTTTCCATAACCTATGATGGTCTTCTGACTATGTGTGCAGTTTCCTGGCTGTGGAATCATGGTGGAATGCTGCAGGTCAACAGAATAAGATGACTTTCTCTTTCTTGTTTTTAGAAAGAATGAAAAGTCAACAGAGAGAGAAAATTTAGAAGAGAAATGTGAAGTGACAATAACAGTAGAAAATGGGATTCCTTGTGAAGCGCTGGATTTAAAAGCAGGCCGTATTAATGGAGTCTTTGCAGCAGATGACGAACGATTCACATCCTTATGAAATGCTGCCATTGCTATCTGGTGTTTTTTTGAAAGACTCCTGTGCCCACCTTATTTCATCACTACTCCTCAGTGTCAAACATGAAGACAAGAAAAATGTCCTTTCACTTAATTTCCCTCAAGAGACCTTTTGCTGATAACACATACACTTGAACCTCCATTACAAAGCTTTTGTTCATGGGCAAATTGTATGAGAGGACCTCAAATGATAGCTATTAAAGATTTCCAGAAGATGTGCAGCAAAACAGGGTTGAAACCTACTTTGTGTCAGGCATTTAATTTTTAGTGATTATTTAAAAATGTCCATCACTTGTTTTCCCCTAATATAAATGTGAAACTGCATTATTCCTGAATGTCACTGGGGATAACATCTATCATTGTCAATTCTTGCTGGGCTTTCTTTCTAGCCATATGCAAAAGTTTCTATGTAAAATGACTTGGTTTTGCTGATATGCAGTATGCCTTTGGATGGAATAGTGATCAGTACATGAAAGTTTTCATTTACTGAGAAAAAAAGCAAGCTTTCACAGCCTCCATAGGAGCAGATAAAAAGCAGCTGGACCATATATAGCTTTGGGACTAGCAAAGATCTGGTACTAAAACTGTTTTTCATTTAACAGTCGAAGTCACAAAGCGTATGACCAGGAAATTAAAAGTTGCAAAAGTTAAAGATCTGCTGAAAGTAGAAGTTTCAACAAAGGGCAGATTTCTGAAGGTGCAGTCTGTAGTGGGTGGCCCAGTTCTCATTAAATCTATTGAGGACATTTCACAGCTCTGAAAAAAAATCCCCCTTACATTTTTAAATAGTGAAACTAGAGTAGGTGTCCAAGGCATAGCCAGCCTGGGGCCAGATGAACCTTCATGTGACAGCTGGAAAGCTTCTGAAAAGGTTCAGTGCTTGAGACACCAGCTGCTGGGCTTGGTGTACACAACCTGCGTGATAACATGTCGGCAGTGGTGAGTTGGCAGAGACTTTTCAGACCAGTGTTTGCTGTTTGTGCAGCTAGAAGCTGAGGGCACCAAATGGTGCCAGATCCTGAACTGCACTGATGGATTGCTTTGAAGTCAGCCATACATACAGACTGCACTATCTGGGCCATGATCCCATTCCCATTTAAATCTGTGATAAAATTCTGACTGATTTCAGAAGAACTGAGCTCCGGTGAAGAGGGGTTCTGTATGTGGGTAACTGTACACAGAGAATGGAAGTGTGATACCGTATCTGCAGTCACCAAACAGCTGCCCATATCACTGGAGGCAGAATTTAACCATTAGGCATCCTGTTTGCTGTGTTTGGAGGCAATATTAGAAAAAACATTTATTTACCAGGGTTATTCCATCAGATTCCTCACAAAGAAGAACATGGTGAAATAGGGTCAAAGATGCTTGTAAAGGACTATCCAGTCCTAAGAGTAAAAGGTTTCTTGTCTCCCAGGTTATACATCCTTCAGCGTTTTGGCTGTATTGAGCACCTCTGGCTGTCAATTTGGCTTAGCACTGGCTCTTGGGAACAGGGTGAGCAGAAGGGGAGAAATGGGGAAGAGGAGGGTAAGCTGCAGGGCAAAGGGAGGAAGCTGAGGTGAAGAAGCTCAAGGCTAGGGAAGGTGGGGGAGAAGAGGGCTAAATGCAAAATAAAACTATGGAACCCACTGATCATTTGCCTCATGTGGTCTCATCTGTCACAGCTGTCCTGCTGGTGGGTCCCTCTGGACAAGGATGGCATCTTCACTGTGTCCCAGAGGGTGTGCTGCTCCATTCTGGAAAAGGATTAATAAAGTCAGTTATTCATGATAATATTTCAGAGCTTCAAAATTACCATCCACAATGTGGAGATATATTTCTCATAGGAATGTCAAAGATGAAGCTTACTGGTGTTTAAAATCATTTGGAGGGAAGATAGAGAGTACAGTGTTATTATTGCTTCCTCAGTTATTGCCCCAAGGTCTTTCACTCAGGCAGAGCTTTGTTGAGGTAATTAGATCCCATAATTTCTAGAACTTCACGCTTTTTGCATTTGTTGTATGACAGATAGCTACGCTGCAGTGTGACCACAATGGGTGGCTGTAACTGCAGCACCTCTGTAAGAACCCATGAAAGATTTTGGTGAGAGTAGCTTGGCGGTGCAAGAGCAACCTCAAGCTGCCGACTAAGAATTACTATTATCCTGCATTGTACTATATGATACTGAAATAAAATTCATTTGATAATGGAAAAGGGCCAAGCATGTCTGAGCACAATAATTATCAAGGTCAGAGTGAAGAAGGTTCAATTCAGCCCATGGCACTGGCCGATAATTTGAAAATAGATTGAAAGCCTCTGAACAAAACATTACATGATGTGGGCTGACTCTGGTGGTAAGCATTTAATCACTCACTTCCTCCCAGCTCACCTTTTAGCCACGTAATTACTTTACAGCAGTTTGGTGTAATGTTCTGCTAATGATGACATGGGATTCACCCAGATCATACATCTTGCTTGCCTCTCTGCTGACAGAAAGTGGCTTGAGAGAAGCGAATGATGCATGAACAGGCGGGTATCACACTTAGCAATGCTTTGAAGTCAGGGTCAGTATTAGCTCTTTCACTGAAACAGGTACCACAAACTGGGTTAATCAAGGGCACAGTGCTACAGAAGAAATAAATCTCTTCTCTACTCTCTGTGTGCAGCAGGATAATATTAGAAAACAAAGAGCATTTTGATCTGGTAAAGAGCCTGCAAATGGTACAGTGACGATTTATATTCCTTGAGGATCTCACCCAGATGTTTTATGTAGCCTTCACCTTTTTTTTTCCCTCTGAACCACTTGCCATCAAACAACATGATAATAAACAAGAAAGTGAGGAACAAACAATATAGACTGTACTGTAAACTACTTCCTAAAACAGTGAGTCGGTTCTGTTTTCAGTTACATTTGTGCCATGCCAGTGAACTTTGACAAAGGAACATGGTGTGCCTGAGACTACCCTGTTTCATTTTCAAGAGCTCCATTTGAGAGGAAAGCGAGTAGAAAAGGAAATTCAGTTAAACGAAGCAAGAAAGGCAAAGAAGTTCTGTTCGAAGAAAATCTGCATATCCCCAGCAAGTCGACATTTCAGGAAGGATGTTACAGTTCTGTTCAGCTTGAGAGAGATGTCTAGGCTAGAATGAGCACAAATCATGCATGAACAAGTTGTTTACACTGTCAGTCATTAGCTACACATTTGTAGTACTAGAGAATGTTGGGAACTCTGCAGTGCCCTCCTTGAATTAGAGTCAGCATTGGTTGTGACACAACTGTTTGCTGTGCACAACCTTCAGTGATGTATGGACCACAGACTGGTCTTGTAAATGAAGCTAGCAGTCTTTGTTTACCCATATTTATGTAGGGAAGATTGCAAACTGTGAGCAGATGCTGAAGTCCTTACTTGTAACCATTCTGCCACTTGCTTGAAGGAAATCTAACCATTCTGCCCTGCAAACTGATGCTTACTCTGTGTTAGAGAAAACTAGGCTGAAGCTTGTTCTGTCACATCAGCATTTGTCTTTTCCCTCCCACGACAGTGTACAGTATTTTGAGAGGGTCTGTGGTTCTCACTCCAAAACATCTCCCTGTTACCCCAGCTTAAATCTGGCACTCACAACTGGACCCAGTATTCCTATGGGGCTCTGCCCTACGTGGTCGTATTTGCCTGTCCAGGTATGAGATTTGCTTCTGTTATCTTGATCTTAATGGAGAACTCTTTCCTGGCTATGCATTCATAAAGGGACACCTTTGTTATGCATTTTGAGGGAAGACAGAAGCCAGTCCACAGTTTCTGCCATTGTTCATGAAAGAGAAGTGTGAAGTGGGCACAAGGAGCCTTAGGGTAGAATTCAAGTCTTGTTCCTTCATCGCTGTGAGAATTAAATAATTCCCAAATTAATACAAATCATGGAATTAGAACAAGATCTTCTGGTCTGATGATTTGGGTCCATGAACCGGCTGTCAGTTTTTTCCAAGGAAGGAGCAGTATCACACCTCGACGGAAAGAGTTTTTTGTATGTAACCTCCCACATGTGAGAAAACAAAAGAAATTACTGTAAATCTTAGGCCAGAAGGGCAACAAAATGTAAAATAACTCCTAGTGAAAAGTGTGAGTCTGTGTTTCTAGATACTCCCAAAAACATGGCTCTGCTGCTGTCAGAAATTTGGTCAGTTCATCAGTGCAGTAACCTGTGACTCATAAGCTGTTTTAAATGTGCCAAGCTTTTATACAAAATGCATTGACCAACTGTCCACAATCCATTAGCAATGAGCAATCTGCTTGGTTTTCTTTGAGCAGCTCCCTTTGGCTTCTCATGGTTTTTGTTTCCTTTTAATGTGGCATGCAGGGAGGGATGTGTGCAATGGAGTGACACCACAGCTTCCTACACTGACAATTGCTAATGAAAAATTTGCGCTGTTAGATATGCCTAATTTGAGGGACTGAACTTGCTAGTTTTCAAATCACATAAAGCTGAAGTACATTGACGGTCATGAGTGATATGCGCTTGCCAGCACAAATGTGTCAGTGTATTCAGTTCTGTGAATACATTAAACACTGCTGATGCACTTAGCGTAATGCATTTGCGTTTTAACTGGATATTCTGTGGCTGGATTGATGCAAACATCAACCCAGAGGAATTCCACCTTTACAGCATGTGTTCAACTTTGCTGTAAGTAAAGTCAGCAGGTTCAGCATGAACTGAATTTGACCTAAGATCAAAAAGAAAAGTTTTATTTTGCTGTTGTCTTCCTTCTCCTGTGTTTCCTTTTCCCTTGGAGGTGGCAATCTGAAGCCATCAAAGCATCTTATTAGCTACAGCAATGGCTAAATAGGAAGCATTTAATTTTTGAGAAATAACGAGAGAGTGCGTTCTGGCGTTCTTTCTGTCAGCTTCTGCCTCTGTCCCGTCATTTAGATCCTAATTGCTCCAAATTGCAGTGTGTAGTTTTTATCAGTTGTGGACCAACAGACTTTGGACTGATGTACTCTATGATATTGTATTGAAATGAGATTGTAGATGCTGATCTGCAGACACATGGTTAGTGTAAAAGTAACTGGGAGCACTCAGTAAAACTGAAATGAGAAACCCTGGGTGCCTAGATGAAAAGCTGTGTTTCACATGATCAATACCTTTCCCTTCATTGGTGGGGCAAGGTGGCTTTTTGTAATGGACAGGGCATAAGGAATACAGAGTATTGTGCTCCAGGGTGTTTCCCTCTCCTTTGCTTTCTTAACATACAGTCTTGGTTTTGATTGTGGCCTTCAGCAGTGACACTTTATGATATCCTAGTTTAACCTGCTGGTTTGTACACTCATCTGCCTTCCTGAAAATCATTCAGCTTCAAAGCTCTCTCCAAAACCTCTCAAAACCACTTTGGTTTCCTGATGCTTTAGGCATCTGACAGCATCTTTACACAACTCCTAATATTGTGACGTTGTTTTCAGATCTGGGGCTTGCCCCTGACCACAGGGCAATTCCCTGCTTGGAGATGGTAAGCACACTTTGGCTTCAGGACAGCCACCAGTCTGTGCTGCCCTTGGAGTGCAAAGGTGTGGTGCAGAGGTCATAGCTTTTCTTTAAGTCTGAAATCCAGGCAGCGAAGCAGCCTGCCTTGGGACAGCAGTTTATGGAGGGATATGGATTAGTCACCCAAGGCACCAGCCCCAGCCCCAGGTTGGCACAGTGCAAACTCCTCCCTGCTCCATGAAGTTACTGGGATATGGCCATGATGCCAAACCAGCTGCAGGAGGTGGGTGCAAGCCAGTTAGAAGCTCCCCCTGCCTCACTTCTTCCCCTCCGAGATGAAGGTCCTATGTGTGGGGCAGCAGGTGCAGAGTCTTTCTGGCATGCAGACATTGCCTTGACCTCCATTCGTGCTGGGCAAGGAGCCATTGATCTACCCTGTCTGTGCCTGCAGAGGAGGAGCCATCTGTGCCAAGACTGGCTGCTGGTATGTGCCTTTTGCAGGGGAGCTGGTCCCAGGTGGCTCGGAGGTTGAGCGGGACAGGATGTGCCTGCCTGCAGTCACAGCGATGTCCATCCTCCTTGCTGCAGCGCAGCTCTGCTCCCCACCCAGGCAGCAGACACAGGAATGTCACAAAAACCCCTTCTTGTAGCAGAGCTCCCAGTGTGGGGAAGGGCCCCGTCACATGGGCTGAGGGCAGCTGGTGAGCCAGAAGGCCAGCACCCCGGTCCCAGCACTGGCAGGAGGGCTTTTGTCTGAGAAAGGGCGTATGTCACGCATGCAGAAGAGTTAGTCATGTGGGGAAAAAAGGCTGCTCAGGGGATTAGAAGGTACTATTTGCCCAGCCCCCAGTTTGAAGCACCAGGAAGAGGGAGAGGAGCTGGGATTGCCCCCAGCAATGCCCAGGTGCAGCTGCAGCAGCATGGCCCCCCTCCAAGTACTACTGTAGTATCAGAGAGATGTGCACCGGGGCTGAAGCCACGCTTGGGCCATCCACTGCCTCCACAAAGCCACTTTACGGGGAGCCCTCAGAGCAAGGATTTGCCAGGTATTTAACTGATTTGAGCAGCTCTTTGGCAAGCAGCAGAGGAATGGCAGAGAGCGGGTCAGGCGCAGCCCTGCAAAGGCAGTGGGGTGGCTGTCCCAGGGCAGCTGGCAGCTCGTTCTCCCTGGGGATGCTCCAGGCCTCCAGGCCAGGCAGCCGTGGTGCTATGCAGCCATAGCCCTTCAGAGCCCCTCTTTGTAAATCAGTCAATGATGAATGCTTATGTCCATCTTTTATGCACTAGACAGAATAACAGAGTGCAGCAGAGAGCTTAGGCAATTATCCTGCCTGGAAAAATTGCCTGATAATGGTATTTTTAGCAATTTAAAGAGTTTGTGGTGCCCAATCCAGAACACAGGAGTTTCTGATTGAGGCATGCCCTAACTGAAATTCTTTGTTATCGCAGTCCTAGTTTCATAGCACAGCTCAGCCAACAACGTGAGTGATGGGGCAGAAGGCTGTTCTAACAGAGCCAGGGTAGAGATGAGCACTGGTGGGCAGCTATTTAAGTAGATGTCAAACAACTCAAACCCCCGAGACTACTGGACTGGGAGTATCAGGTAGGAGCTGGGAACCACAGTGCACACTGCCAACCAGAGGGGTGGAGGGGAGGACTTGGCACACTGGAAAAGAATGAGCTTGTGCTGTCATGTCAGGTTATCTGCAGCCTTTGTACTGTGTCAAACTGACACAGTCATCTTTGCTCTGAGCCAAGCAGGCTGCCTGCCACTGCATACAACATCTTTGAATGAGACTGGATTTTAACTCCTGGTTGCTCTTCTCCTATCACCCAAGCCCAAGGGCTGCTGCCTTGCTGCCCTTGCTGCATGTTTGGATTTCCTGAAAAGGATCAATCTACTTCTATTTCTCAGTTGTTTGCTGTTTCCTTTTTGCTGTGGCACAAACTATCTCTAGGTTCTTCCCAGACCAGCCAGAAGGTCCTCCCCAAGAAATGCTTCCAGCTCATCTGAAAGTGGATGGCATCCTCTCCCAACAGACCTGCCCTCACCATCTTAGATTACACAAGTCACTCCAAGCTCAGAGCCCAGCCATCCTTCAGAAAGCCTGTAGTAAGGCTGACACAAGAAGTCTGTATCCAGTGGTCTCCCATGCATCTGCTTGTGGAAGCAAAACCATCCATGAAAGTATGATGTGTGTGGAGCCCCACTATTATAACCATTTTTCAAAACATGTCTTTGTGCTAATTAATCTCACAAGTTAGAGTTTTTTCTCTTGTGTTAAAGCAATGGCAAGAAAGATGCAGTGTAATTCTTGTATTATTTCTCAGATATGATATCAAGTATTGCATTTAGGTATGCAATAGAAAAGAACTTAAAAATAAGGCTGAAAATTTGCAGCATAATTCAGTGTGGCTCTCCCTGCTACCATTTTTAGCTCACTGTTTTAGTACCTGAAGAAGTATTGGGTCCGGTGAGTGTGCAGTTAATTTACCAGCATGGAGGAGAAAATGAAAGAGTTAAAGTGAACAGTCAACATAATCAGCTGTTGACTAACAGGGGAGAAGAAATCACATCAAGGTAATAATAGACATAATTCCCTGCTCTGACAGACAGCAGATGAAACACCACCACAAAAAACCTTTCAACATTTCACTACATGACAGACTCACTGACAAATTAAGGAATGATGAGCTAGACAAGAATCACAAAAGGCACATGATTACTTAAAAAAACCAGACTTTATAGTTATCAGTCAAGAAGAAGGGCCATTTTAAGTGATAACTCTCCTGGGTCTTGCTGTATCCCATGCAAGCTGCATGTGGGAAGAGAAAACCTAACAGGTTTGCGGCATTGCCAGGGGGAAGTCCTTTGAAGGATAAACAATTCCAAATAATCATAAAAAACTGGAAAACTGGTCTGAAATCACTGCTATGGATTCAGCCCAGACAAATTCAAAATGTGCTAATTAGTGCCACCCTGGAACCAGATGTACAGTGACAAAAAAGGAACAGCTGAGCAAGTAGCAGTGATATCAGAAAGGTCACAACTGCAATATGAATCAATGTTAGCTAATGTTGCCAGAAAGAAGATGTGTATCAGCAAGGTACAGCATGTAAGGATATGGATGGTGATTGTACTACTGATCATTAATAAGGTTTCAGTTACGATCGGATGTGGACATGATCGATCACAAAACTGTAGTGAGTCTGGATGGCACCAAGAAAAGTAACATGTAATTTAGGGAACATGGGGAAGGGTTGAGTGAATGTTATTGGGAAAAAAAAAAAAAGATTATTAAAAGATTGCACATGGATGACAAATCACTTGTACCCGGTCCACAGGACATGTATCAGATGATATTGAAACAAGGTGCTTCCTCAAGGTCCCTGGTTTCTGGCTCTGCTTGCTGGTGATGCCTGTAGCTGGTGTCCCGGCTGAGGCTGTGCTGATTTCAGCCTCTTGCAGATAGGAGGGTTGCTGCTGCCTTCTTGGGCTTGGCAATGAAGGGCTGATTGCTGCTGCTCATATGTAGACAGACTCATAGTGGCTTTGGAGGGGCTCTGCTGGGAACTAGAAACCAAACCCATGGATGTGGCTGCAGAGTTGTGTCTCAAAAAGCTCCCCCTTGCCAAGAAATAAACCAAGAACCCAAACCAAAACCAGCCAGGTGATCCTGGGTAGAAACAGGCTAATTTAAAAAATACCAAGGTATTGTCTGAACCATAACACTCAACCCAAGCTGCATTTCCAGAACTAATTCATGCATTGATTTTCCCATTGATCTGCAGTAAGTGCTAGGTTCCAAGCTAGATTAGCAAAGGTATTTAGGTGTTACACTGGAGTCATATTAGTAGTCTTAGTCACCAGAGTACTTAAATCCAGTTGATTTATAGTTCAGATTAGGTCTCTATGCAAGATGCTGTGATCCCATTTGCCTTGCGCTATTTTTCAACATTTCAGTGAACACATTTAAAAGTCTGGTTTTATATGCCCCAGTTGCTTTGAAAATGAGGTATATTGTTCAAACCACTTGGGCTTTGCAAAGGCTTTTAAAACATGGCCCTGAACACCCAACCACATACCCTATGTCAGGCTAACTGGGGTTTCTTCTTGCTTGTGAGTTAAGGTTCACAGCTTGGTGTTTCAGTGAAGTTTCTAAATATTTTCACAGCTTATCACCAACTTGTTAAAGGATTCACAGATTCTGAGCTACCAAAGACAAGAGAAGGCTATAGATAAAGTGTCCAGCTGTATCATTGACAGCACATTCGGGAAACATTAACCAAAAGTAAAAGCCTTTTATAAGAAGGCCATAAAATGGCAGCAGTAATTATGTTTTCCCAAAGTTAATAATTGACTTTTGTTTATTTTTCTTTTTGTAAAAAACTTTTTACTTTCTCTCCTACGACGGATAAAACCTATAAAAGGCCCTGCAAATTAGATTCAGCCTTTTTTCTTCACTCTAGTCATCCTTGAAAGCTGATGAGACATAGCCCCACAGAGAAGCTTACCTGAGGAAACCTACTTCATTGGGTAGTTCTCAGCCCACACATGAATATGTTGGTCCACCTTTGGCTTGTCTGTGGTCTGAGCGCTGTCGTGACCCCTCAGGATGTTACACCACAAGCCCAAATGTTTCTAGAAGAGTTTAACAGGAAGGCAGAAAACATCAGCTATGAAAGCTCCCTTGCCTCATGGAACTACAACACCAACATCACTGAGGAGACTGCCAGGAAAATGGTAAGTGCTCCATCCCATGGGTTTTACTGTTGTTCGAGGAATCTGACAGCTACTTTCTAGTTTATTTGGTTCCAGCAAAGTTGGCTGAAATTGGACTACTACTTCTTTGGTAGCTGTGGTTTAGTTTCAGGAGGGTAGAGGGTCTTGCTTTAATGTAGCAATGCCTCGCTGGAGGTGCCTGGGCCACTACCAGCCTCTACAGCTTAGGGTTGGTGCCTAGGCTGCCTATGCAGTACATGGGGATGGTCAGAGGCTGGACTTGTCCCTAGCCATTACTCTGAGTCACCCTGGTGAGTGGAGGGAAAAGGCAAGGAAGTGCTCCATGTTCTGCCCCCAAATCTGAGAGAGGTGCTTCCTTCTGATTGGGTTCCCCCACCACTAGAGCTTCCTGGTGCACCATTCCTGTGCAGCGCCCCTTTCCTCTTGGAGAGGGTGCAGGCTGGAGGGGATGGTCTTCTTCCAGGGCCCAGGCTAGATGATGCCTTGCACCAGGAAGGACCACAGCATTTGTACTTATGTTATCTTGCAGCACAGTTCTCCCTGCTTCTCAACCTCTAGCTGTCCCAGCAGATGGGATCTATGGGCAAGTACTGTGTTTATAAAGAGCAGTCAGTCATGATCTAGGTGGTTACAAGATCATGGCTGCCGTGCCTCAGCCTAACATCTCATAACAGTGGAGCCTTTCAAAATGGGCAAAGCCACCTAAAATTTTGTACCTGTGTGTATTTTAAAGTTAACTCAAGCTTTAGAGAAAAACAATTAAGAGCAGAAAAACGAAGCTGAACATCCTACATCCAATTTTCTGTAATGGTTTAACTCTTCCACATTGTGGTCTTAGAACTTAATTAAAACATGGTTTAATGATTGTATTTCTTAATTAAAGCAAGGAGACTGGTTGCTGGAAGAAATCTGAATGGCTAATCATTGTCAACCTGGAATGTTTTCTGAGGCACCAGGTACTTAAACTCTAACATTTCCAAACATGCAAAATAAAAGCCCCATATAGTACCTTCAGCATTAGTGAGATGATAATAAAATACGTGAGGAGACACCAGCAATAAGAATCAATTAGTTCAGTGCTCAAAGAGAACATTTTCTCTCACTTGATCTCTTCAGTAACACTTGAAATAAGCCCACTTATGAGGATCAGAGTTAATGAATACTGTCTTTTCTGGCTCCTTCCCAACCATATTCCTTGTAAATTGGGCCACAAGCACCCTAACTATTCCTCTGACTTCTCAACCACTACCTCTAATTGCAGAAAAATCAGACAGCAAGCTAATTTCTTTCCCCCAGCTTTTATAGCCAAAGAGCCCCCTCTTCTGCCCCACTGCTACTAAGGCACCTATCAATCCCTGCTCAGCACAAGGAGTTCAGACATAGGTTTGCACAGTGTGCATGAAAGAGGTTTTCAGAGACAATATGACATTTGTGTTCCCTGATGCCTCAGCAGGGAGGGGCTCTGCTAAGGGAGATGTTACAGGTGCCCTCTCCACAGCCCGGGAAGCTCTGGCATGAGCACAATTAATTAAAATGTCCTGAGGACCCAGGTTAATTAGTACTGTTCTTGTTACCATTTGGGATGGGTACTGGTACGCAATGTACAAACGCATTTTAAAAAGGTGAATAAAAATAAGACAGTCAGAAATCCAAATAATGTCTTTATGGAGCTACTTTGTGCACTGAAATTGTAGCAGTGATAAAAGCAACCTCATGCAAAACATTGAGGTTTTGCATGCTCAATTTAGGCACCTGTTTAGAGCCTTTTAAGCTCAAGTATGATCTTTTATTTACCAGAACTTCAGGAGAATTTGATATTTGCATATGAAAAGACTCAATATCAAAATCATGGCTGCTGTCTGTCACCGCTACTTGAAGCAGAAATGGGAAATGACATCTGGGATACAGACCTCTCATGCCCTGACTTGTATCTGGCTTTTGTTAGGCACAGGTGGGTGGTAAAAAGCACTAAGGGAAGAACACATGGTGGTTTAAAGTGTCAGGGAACACAGCTAGGTGACCCTGGATTAATTATAACAAGCATGGTGTGAGATGACAGGTCTGCTTTTTGCTATTTCCAAAGAAAAACAGTTATCTGGATATGTGAATAAAGCAAAGCCAAAACATTCTTCAGTCGTTTCACTGTGCAGTGCAAATGCTCAACCTGCAATCCACAGGTGGTCTCCACAATGGAAGTTTTTACTAGAAGCAGTATTCTTGCCTACTGAGTATTTCAGGCTGCTGCACTCTTTTGGCAGAGTAATTCAGGGTTTGTGTGAACCCCTTTCAGAATGAGGCAGGTGCCAAGTGGTCCATGTTTTATGAGGAGGCCTCCAGGAATGCCAGCCGCTTCCCGTTATCCAGCATCCAGGACGCTGTCACCAGGCTTCAGATTCAGGCTCTCCAGGACAGAGGATCGTCTGTGCTGTCACCAGAAAAATACAGCAGGGTAAGTTGATGAATGTAGCTCATTTTTGTGAGGTGAGTTGAGCTGCCTCTCACAACACCCCCAAGCTAGGGCAGAGTGTTGTTGTCACCTTGCTTGTCTCAGGATGATGCCTTCTCCCAGCATCAGACTGAAGAGTGTACCTGTTCAAGGTACTCATAGCAGTACAGGACTGATGGAGTGGTCTGGATTACTAAGCTGGTTCCCATCCAAGTCAGCAGTTTTGCTGTGCAATCTATGCAATGAATTTCAAACATGGACACATGCCTCAGAGGTGTCCTTGACAAACAGCTGTATTGATCCTAAGAGGAAAAGAGGACCTGTGAGGAGTACTTGGCTAAGTCCAGACCTAGGGCAATGAGTAGAAAGAGATGGGTCAAAGGACATTCCATGAGTCAAAAAGGTGGAGGAAGACTTTCTTTCTCTGCACATTGCATTATTAAACAGTGAAAAAGGGGGTGTTTTATGCAGCAGGCACCCTGGGATGCCTGAAACTGGGGAGGGTTGGTGACTTCCTTCTACAGCAAGCTGCTGAAGGCCATCAAGATTTAGCAAGATTCATAGTAAGGTTTGACGTTTCCACTGACAAGTTCATGTAAAAGGCATGTACGTGGATAACGACTATATGTGGAGTTGGAGTGAGCAGGAATGCAGACTCAAAGGGATTTATAACTAAACACTTTAAGGCTAAATTAGTTTCCTTTTGCTGCAGATTAAATTGAAAGAGCATTGAGTTTGGGGATCCTACAGTCCTGATTCTAGAAAGATCAGCAGTGTAAACCACCATGCAAGAAAAGCAGCAGACTGGCTGGATCTCCTGTCTGATCCAAATGAGATGTGTTTCTGGGCAGATTACCTTGGTGGGAATGCTGACAGTTCCTACAAAATTGTGTCTGTTTTGGAGCACAGCAGTGCATTGATGGCAATGCTTTCTCTGTTGAGGAGGAATTTTCTTAAGTTTCCTCCCCATTTTGACACTGCAATTTCCTAGATAAATGGCCTTTGGGGATGAAATTGTTGACTTCTTCTTGAAAAGTGACTTTTTGTACAGTCTGATAGGATTCATCAACACAAAAATTTCTCTAGGCACCAACTTTAAGGCTGACAGAGATAAAGTTAGAGCTAGTTATTAACTACCTCTTCCACTGACAGCTGTACATAGTTATGATTTAAAGTTTTAAATGGGAAATAACATAGTCCAAAAAGAAAAGCTAAAAGTGGTGCATGGCTTTTTCGAGGTATGAAAATCTGAACCACAAAAAACCACCCCAAACCAGAGCTATGTAGCATAGTTTCAGAGGTAGAGCTGAATGATTTCAGATTAATTTGGCTTTCAGCTGACCCAAGACATAAGACGTAACTTCTCTGTAATGGAGCATAAGCAGATCTGTGCAATCAGTGTCGTGTGATGTTAAAAACCACAGGTAACAGTGAGCCTCACAACATCTGCAGAAGGTAATTTTGCTGCCACTCAAAACCATGACCTACCTGTAAAATATAGGTGCATCCACACTTATGGAAGCATGCTGCTAAACTTTATTGTTTAATTGCTGCTGTACATTGATAGCTATCGTGACAGTCTGTGCTCTTTAAATCCAGAGCTCTCTCTGCCTGTATATTAAGGACCTCTAGATTACATCATGTATTTGGGAGATTATCTACCTTTTCCAGCTAGGTCCTGGTTCAGTAATGCATTTAGGAAAATTCTGTCATTAATTTTTGCTGAGCTTAACCATATGTTTAAATGCTAAGCTGGCAGGTGAAGTGATGAATCAAGTTTTTAAGGAATTAGCCTAATTGGCTGTTATTTTGCACAAAGTATGTTTCTAACAGACTACCTCACATCTAACTTGCAGCTGAGCACTGTGCTAAATACAATGAGTACCTTATACAGCACTGGGACTGTCTGTAAAACCACCGAGCCAGCTGAGTGTTTGCTGCTGGAGCCAGGTACAGTACTAACCATTGCCCCTACTCTGTCCTTTACACTGTGAGTTCAAAACCAAAAAGCCCAAGAGTGGCTCCTGACTGCAAGAGACCAGGCTGTCATTTCAATAGATATATCCTGCTATCTAAAACTTAGTCATAATTTAATTGCATCATGTGGTTCAGGGACCTCCAGTGGGCCTGCTGCCCACAAGACATACTATTTCCTACCTGTAGTAGACAGAATTTGAAGAGAGCTGTTCAGCTTGTGTGACAGTCTGCCTGTCACCTGGAGTTTGCTTGTGTCACAGAAAGTCCATTTTTTTCTCCATCATCAAAGTCTTGTTGGATGCAACATTACATTGAGGCCAGTCTCAAGAACACTACCCATTTAAGGGAAGCTAATGTAGAGACAGCATATAAGGAACTCATGATCTGCTCCATATCTCTTAAAGAGAAGGATGGGAAAATTTCCAGTCAGAAAAGGATGCAATAAAATAGTGAGATATTGAAAATTTCTTTTGCTTTGGCTCATTTACCTCTTGTGCAAGAAAAATAGAGATTCTGCTTTTTCAGGTCCTGGTACTTATTTTTTTGTTCTGACAGGTCTTGACACTATTATGGCTAACAGCACAGATTATAACGAGAGGCTGTGGGCCTGGGAAGGCTGGAGAGCTGGTGTTGGCCGAATGATGAGACCATTATACGAAGAGTATGTTGAACTTAAAAATGAGGTTGCAAAGCTTAACAGTAAGTCACAATTTTATTTCTTTTCTGGCACCCAGAAAGTAACAAACATCCCTGAGTCTTGCACAATTTGGAACTGTTTTCTCAAGGGACAATGGCAGATGGCTGCTAGCTTTCTTTTAAAGTAGCTTTTGAAGTAGCTATATTATCTGTCTCTTGGCCATACTGCACCTGTCTCACCTGCTTTCCTATATCCTAGTTTTGTGAAAATTGTCAAGCTGGAGCTAGACGCAAGGAATAAGAAATTATAGTCTAAATAGTTAGACCTGAAAAAATCAAATAATGAACTTTCTCCATATCGCTAAGGAAGAGACCTCAGCTGTGAGGCATTTCTACTCCAGGCATAATGGAGCTCAGTGGACTGGAAGAGCTGCTGGAACTGGGAGCTGAATTTCAGTCCTGGTATCTACACCTGCCCTGGTGGTTTTGTTGCTAGAAGGGGGGGCCCATATTCAGTATCCACCACCTTATGTCTTCAGTGAGAACCCCTTAGTACACAGCCTGACAGATGCTGCCCTCCCTCATAGCCGCAGAAGCTCCAGTCAGGAGTGACAATTTCCTTTGACCTCCAACTGGAATGACCTAAATTAGAAGATAACCATGACTGCAATAACTGCATTTCTTGGAACACTACCATACCTGCACATTCATGGAACAGAGCCTTGGAGGAGTACTCTCCTGCCTAGATCCTTTGCAGGTCTGCTTGGGATCAGCAGGGACCAACACTTCTTCTGCAGACCCAGGTGGTTCTATGTGTGGTATCCTGATTTGATGCATCTGTGCTTTACAGGTTATGCTGACTACGGAGATTACTGGAGAGCAAATTATGAAGCAGACTATCCAGAAGAATACAAATACAGCCGTGACCAACTGGTCAGAGATGTGGAGAAGACATTTGAGCAGGTAGAGGCAGGAAAAAGCTCTCATCTGGGCCACAGGGTTGTGTTTTGTGATGGAGGACTCATGTGTTGATGTTGTGAAGGAAGATAAAGATCTGCTTTAAGATGACTAATCCTAGTCCACATGGGGTTAACAGATGTTGGGAAACATACATTTTTTAACTTCTTCAGCTATTCTAAGACCAGCTTGGTCCCCTTTGGCTGCACTGTGCCAAAGGCTGGGAAAGAGGGGGCTCTGCAGAGCTGATATGTCTCTCCTCCAGGCAGGGCCCATGGGGAAAAATGTGTTTCCCATGGGTAGATGGCATCCATGATACTCCTCATGTAAAGTTAGCAATGCTCCCTCCCTCATACCTGAGCAGGACTTCTGGGGCTAGGATCTGGACTCAGCACTTGAGCCCTAAGGCAAAGCTTGTCTGCAGGTATGGGGTACACTTACCTACCAGGAGAACTTTGTCAGACACCTTTGAGGCTCTCTGTTTAAGAGGCATGAGTGGTATAGAGCAAAGAGAAAATAATTTGTTTCCTTCTCCTCCTCTGCCTTCAGATAAAGCCTCTGTACCAGCAGCTGCATGCCTATGTGAGGCACCAGCTGGAGCAGGTCTACGGCACCCAGCTCATCAGCTCCACGGGATGCCTGCCTGCTCACTTGCTAGGTACGTCAATGCAGCCGTGTCACTCAAAACTGACTTTGTACACAGGGCAGACCCCTTCAAGGCATACGGGAAGAGGGTAATCTGCCAGGTTTAATCAGGATATTAACAAACAGGTTACAGGTAAGAGACAGAGAGAGGAGAAACAGAGTAAAGTCCCTGGCAGAGATGACACAGGTGCTTAGCAGCAGTGACAAGTAGAGAAGGCAGGTGTCCTCATCCTTGCTGGAGCTGGTAACTCAGCTCAAAACTCCAGCATGGGGCTGGGACATTTCCCTCCTCTCTGCAGCACTTGTCTTCCTTAGAAATGATAGTTTCAGAGAGATCCATTTTCCCTTTTAAATCCTATTTTAAGCACCCACATTTCCACAACTTTGCTTCCAAAGCACAAAGCATCAAGTTGCCATAACTGTAATATATACGAACATGGCAGCAACAATCACATGGACTAACAATATGGGTGTTCAGTTGTGAATGGACCTTTAGGAAGTTTACCTGTCCTGAAACTGTATTTAAAAAAAATAGCTGATCTTGTGGAATAAAAGGATCTTTGATCTGACTTTGACCTACACATGACTTCCTAGAACTGCTGCCCTCTACAGCTGGATCAGACCTGTTTAGGTGTATAGGACAACTGATTACGACACTGCACAATTTCTAGAACTGTCTGGCACTTTTGGACAATATATAATCAATAATTTAAATTATTTCTATGTTTCTTTTTTTGAAGGTGATATGTGGGGTAGGTTTTGGACAAATCTGTATGCCTTGACTGTTCCCTACCCAGCCAAACCCAACATTGATGTAACTTCTACAATGGTTGAAAAGGTAAGACATGCTTTTATGCAATATGAATTATGCAAGAAATCTAGATGGAATAACAATTATACAGCAGATCTCAGCTGCCTTTTAGAAGGCCATAGCTGCCCTAAGGCAAAACATTGCTTTCAGCATCCTTTCTTGTTTGCTCTTCACCTTAATGTGTTCATGTGCTGTAACTTTTCCCTTAGTTGTTCTCTTCTCTTTCTTCTCCACTCTCTTTGACTGGCTTAATCTTGGCTGCACATCTATTTTCCTCAGAGACCTCTATCCATTAAGAGATGTATTTTGTATATATAAATATTTCAGGACTCATGGAGTTAGCTGGTATCAAATATGACCTTTGCCAGCCATTACCATAATCAAACAGTTTGTGTATTGCAGTTTGGGTTGCTGATTTTTTTTTGGCCAGTCTTGTTTATTTGAATACAGCTAGGAAACTGCTGTGCTGCCTGTTATCTTTTGATAGCTGCATAGCACCATAAGGTCTGTGTTTGAGATCTGTAGTGCTAACAGCTGTGACAGCACCTTTATCAGAATGAGTACACAGGTGAAGATAAATCTCTGTAGTCTTGACTAAGATTCACTCCTTTTATAAGATAAAAGAAGTGAAGCTCCAGTGGAATTTGATTTCTGAGATGTGATTATTTACCTGATATCTACCTCCCTTTCAACAGGAGCACTCCATGTAAAAGTTATGAGGGCAAGAGAAGGAATGGAGAAATTTGATTCATAAGCAGTTTACACAAATCTGCATCAATCTCACCTCCATTTTACAGTACTGACCCCCTTGTAGTCATAAATTTATGTATATTAAAGTACCACTGTAAGGAGAAAAGCATTATTTACAGAGCCTTGTTAGTGGATGTACCCAATTTGGGATTCTCATCCAGTTGAGCTGTCTGCCACCTAAATTGCTCTGAAAACTCAGTCCAGTACTTGCAGAGGTCCTGCTATGTAGAGTAATAGAACTGCCTAGTGACAAAAATGTTTTGAACATTACCATGCAGTTACAATTTGATAAGCAAATCTTCTACATGCATTTGCCAGGTTTTATGGTTCTGGCTGAGATCTCTAATGCTCATATTCTGGGTGTGCTGCTTCGCCCTCTCAAATCAGTTGTCCCTAGTTGAAATGGCCAAAGAGTTGCATCCCAGATCTGACATGTTATTGAGAGGAATGCCTTTTTTATCTGCACTGCCTTGTCTTTGGTTGAGGGCTTCCCTGGTCTGGGTCAGGTGCTATCTGCTGAATCTCTGAGTGCAGAAACTTGTTTTGTTTGTGGAGAAAACACTTAATTTCAGCTACCAGCAGAATTTACAGAAATGCCAAAGGCAAACACTACCATCTTACTCCCAGAAAATCAGGTGCTGATCCGAAGTTCATGGGAGATAAACATGAAGTCAGCTGCCCTGTTAAGTCAACTGCTGGGAACAGGCTCTGTGGGAAGCAGTGGTTAATGGTGATGTTGTCTCCCTCAGCAGTGGGATGCAATGAGAATATTCAAAGCTGCTGAGGCCTTCTTCACCTCCATTGGCCTTGATGAAATGACTGAGGGCTTCTGGAATAACTCTATGCTCACAGAGCCGGCAGACAATAGGAAGGTTGTCTGCCATCCTACAGCATGGGATCTGGGGAAAAATGACTACAGGTACTGCAACTACTGTACCCTTTTTATACCATCTCATAAAACATTCATATTTTCACTAGTGGTACACAATACTGGTATAAGTTATATTTTTTCCTTATTAATTATTTTCTTCTAGCTGATAAGATGGGAAAGGAAGGCAAAAGAGCAGCTCTAGAGCTTAAGGAATAAGCATAAATGCTGGTGCTTGTGGATACCAGTGAGATTTGGGGACACTTGCCCAATCAGCAGCAATGGACAGGGTCCCTAAATAGCAAGTGAAAATCTGAGAGCCTACCATCTTTCTTTAGCAGACATACCCAGTTTCATGCAAATCCAACAATCTCTTCCATATCTGGGAAAGGAGAGGGTCAGCAAATTCCCACAGAGGGAAGTCTCCTGGGACAAATACTGTCCTCTCTTGCAGTCCCCACAGTTACCTGGGGAAGGAGGCTGGTCCCCGGCAGAGCCTTAGGGAAAGCTGCAAGCCTCACACCTCACCACTGGAGGAAGGTGAAAGGAAACCCTATTTGGAAGAAATTCCATTCTTAAATAGTGACAATGGGAAGCTGAAGTAGCAGAGTTAGTGGCACGCAGGTTTTTTTACACTACCCTCTTCCTAAGCTTGATGGTGGGTACTCACTCCAACACACAGTGAGTTTATTGCTAAGTTTGAGAATGCAGCTGCTTCTCACAAAACAGCAATTTTCTCTTACCCCCAGCACAGTTTCAAGGTGAGCCAAAGTGTTTTGCTGAATTCCCCATCCAAGTATAGCTCTTGCAGGAGGAACTGCACCACATGCTAAGATGTGTCTGCCCTGGTTTTGCAAGGGGCAAAGGGTGTTTGCAAGCTCTGGAGGCTGCTTTGTAGACAGGGCTTGGGCAGCAGGTGGCTGGACCACTGTCTCTGTAACCATAAACATGTTGCTCTGGTGCGCAGGATCAAGATGTGCACCAAAGTGACCATGGATGACTTCTTGACCGCCCATCATGAGATGGGCCACATTGAGTATGACATGGCATACTCTATACAGCCGTACCTGCTAAGAGACGGTGCCAATGAGGGCTTCCACGAAGCAGTGGGTGAAATTATGTCACTTTCTGCAGCCACCCCTCAGCACTTGAAATCTCTCGACCTCCTAGAGCCAACATTCCAAGAGGATGAAGGTAAATACATACATAAATATTATATATTTATGGGAAAACACTTGCAGGTCTTATTTTGTAGCAGAAGATAGTGTCTGCAAACTGAGTGATCAGCTGAGAGGCTTCTGAAAGTCTTACCCCACTAACTTACCAGAAATACTATTTCTTTTTTTCCCAGATCACATCATGAAGCAAGGGTCACTACTTTATAATGCTGCTACATAATTTAGAAATGAATAGCTAGCACTTCATTATCTTCAGTACTGAACAACTTATTCCCAAATCTTCATTGCTCATTTAGATAAGAATCCAATAGTCTTTTCAATTTCTGTGCATGAATCTGTACATATCTCTACCAGGTATGTACTTAGCAGTTCAAATGAAAATGAAACCTTGAGATTCCCATCTCACATTTATGTGAATATTGAGTGGACAATGTAGGTAGGCCTTCATTATAATGCATTTTGTCTGGCTTCTCTGAGTATTACCTTATAAAGGTGCAGATGTACACTTTGTACATTCTGAGATGTCTTCAGCTTGATATTCCCCAGAGCCTGGGAAGATTTCCAGTGGTATATAATGAAATGTAAATGCCAAAGTACTAGGTCATTTAAGGGGGGGGAGGGGGAGGGAAGAAAGAGACAAAACTCTGTACAATATCCAAGTGATCTTTTCTCATGTTGCTTTTTTCAGTAGTATTCACTTCAGTGAAAATTTGTAATTCAAACCAGATGTAAGCATTAGCTGTAAAGGGAAGCAACTTTAGCTGTCTAATCAAGTACTAATTGCTACCATAACCATTACCTTAACTACTTCTCTCTTCAGAAACAGAAATCAACTTTCTGCTCAAACAAGCACTAACAATTGTTGGAACAATGCCTTTTACTTACATGCTGGAGAAGTGGAGGTGGATGGTGTTTAGTGGTGAGATTACAAAGCAGGAATGGACGAAGCGGTGGTGGGAGATGAAGTAAGTTTGAGAAACAAAAGTGATTTTTTGCAAATGAACCTGCAAAACTAGCCCATCCTAGTTACTCAGTGCAATGAAGTGCCTATGCCCTGACAGGGCAGGATCTGTCTCTCAGGCTATTTCTACATTGCCTGGTGGAATACCAGCTACAAACACTCAGTGTGGTGCAGGCAACATCTCACAAGCAATGTGTCCCCATTACCACTGTGTATAGCCACCAGCAGTGTACCCTGCCTCCCAGCAGACATTCCCCTCATTTCTAATGTCAGCTCCTCTGATAAAGATAGCTCTTGGCCTTTGCATGAGGTGTTCCAGATCCCAGGATTGACCCTGCTGTTTCCCCAAGACATCTTCATCACTTAGGTATAGCCCTTCCCTAAGTCTTGTCAGCCATAAACTCTGGTTTGCTTCCCACTACCTTAAGGACAAGTGGAAAGTGAAGTTCATCATACTTGCCAGCCTGAAAAGTATAGGGATCTCAGTTTACCAAGTATCTGTGGACTCTTCTCTCCCCCTTCTCATGTGGCTTTGCAGGCAAATTGTCTGAAAGACTCCAGACTGATCATTTACTTTCCTATTGAGATACCACTTTTCTCAATCAAGGAAATACAGTTCCCTTGGCAAGTAGGGTCCAGAGGTGTCTTTTCAGATTATGCCCACCAGGCAACCTATGTTCAGTGCCCTGGAGCTCAAGATTAAAAAGCAGTTTGATACAAACTGGAGACTGTAATTTCATGGGTTTGTTAACATGGGGGCAGAAAAATGCAAAGAAACCTAACAAGCCCACACTGAAAATGGAGTCTGAGCTCTTAACATGACCACAGAGAGCCTCCATCAGCAAACAAAATCTATAACAAAATTTGATACAAGCAAACCTCCTAACCCACTGTAAAAATCAGTCAGCTTCAATTTATTCAAAAGTAGCAGAGATGTCAGAAAATTGAGAATGACAAATTGTTTGGGGAAGCTTATCATATCTGTTGTAGCAGCACCGCAAAGCTCTCTGCTGGAGCAAGACCTTGAAGTGCAGGTTTATGGAAAATATCTCCATGTAAGCTTATTACCATTTTCAGAGTTTAGGGAATGGGCTTGTTTCCATCAATCACACTCTCAGGAGAGGAAAATAAAGAGAAATTTCATCTCCACCCTAGTGGCGCAACAGGCCATACAGCATAAAAAGTGCAACTGTTAGTCTCCAAACTGGGGATGGCCCAGGGCATGAGGTGTATGCATGAAGCTTATGTCTTGTAGATTATTTCATTCCACTAATTACTCCCTGCACAATTTGCTGTCACACAAATCCCTTCCTTGCGCATCAGTTTCAAAGCAGCTTCATCTCTGTGGTCTCCAACTGTGGAGCAGTACCCATTTGAGGTTACTGCGAGCTGTATGGACTTAGAATCATAGAATCATAGAATAGTCAGGATTGGAAAGAACCTTAAGATTATCAAGTTTCAACCCCCCAGCAGGGACACCTGCCACTAAACCATGCCACCCAAGGCTCTGTCTAACCTGGACTTGAGCACCGTCAGGGATGAAGCATTCACAACTTCCTTGGGCAACCCATTCCAGTGCCTCACCACCCTCAAAGTAAAGAAATTCTTCCTTATATCCAATCTAAACTTCCCCTGTTTAAATTTGAACCCCTTACCCCTTGTCCTATCACTACAGTCCCTAATGAAGAGCCCCTCCCCAACATCCTTACAATTCCCCTTCAGATACTGGAAGGCTGCTATGAGGTCTCCATGCAGCCTTCCCTTCTCCACGCTGAACAGCCCCAGCTTTCTTAGCCTATCTTCATACGGAAGGTGCTCCAGTCCCCTGGTCATCCTCGTGGCCCTCCTCTGGACTTGTTCCAACAGTTCCATGTCCTTTTTATGTTGAGGACACCAGAACTGCACACAATACTCCAAGTGAGGTCTCACGAGAGCAGAGTAGAGGGGCAGGATCACCTCCCTCTACCTGCTGGTCACCCTCCTTTTGATGCAGCCCAGGATACGGTTGGCTTTCTGGGCTGCAAGCACGCATTGCCGACTCATGTTCATTTTCTCATTGACTAATACCCTCAAGTCCTTCTCTGCAGGGCTGCTCTCTCAGGAACCTGAGCAGATTCCTGAAGGGGCCAAAGTGTGCTCTCTTGAAGTCCAGGGCAGTGAGCTTGCTGCACACTCTTCTCACTGTCCTGAGGATCTCAAATTCAACCATCTCATGATCGCTGTAATCAAGGCTGCCCTGGAGCATCACATTTCCAACCAGCCCTTCCCTGCTGGTGAGGACGAGGTCAAGCATGGCACCTCTCCTTGTCGGCTCCTCTATTACTTGCAGAAGGAAGTTGTCTTCCACACACTCGAGGAACTTCCTGGATTGCTTGTGCCGGGCTGTACCATCCCTCCAACAGATATCAGGGTGGTTGAAGTCCCCCATGAGAACAAGGGCCTGCAAGCATGAGGCTGTTCCTATCTGTCTGTAGAGTGCTTCATCCACAGAGTCCTCTTGATCAGGTGGTCTGTAACAGATCCCCACAGTAATGTCTCCCATTGTTGTTCTCCCTTTAACCCTGACCCACAAACTTTCTTTTGACTGCTCAGCTGTCCCCAGACAGAGTTCCATGCTCTCCAGCCTATCCCTAACATAAATAGCAACTCCCCCTCCCTGCCTACCGGGCCTGTCTTTCCTAAAGAGCCTGTAACCTTCCATTCCAACACTCCAGTCACAGGAGCCATCCCACCATGTTTCTGTGATGCCGATTATATCATATCCCCTTAGACATGCACACATCTCTAATTCCTCTTGTTTGTTCCCCATACTACAGGCTTTTGTATAGAGGCATCTGAGCTGAGCTCCAAATGAAGCCGGCTCATTGGCTGGAGCAGCTGGAATGTCTTTACATTGCTCCGGGCACTTATTATAAGTGTTGGCAACTGCCTGGGAGTGTTGGGATGGAATGATGACACCCTCCCCCAACACATCTAGTTTAAACCATCCTTGACCAGTCTGGCAAGCCTCCTACCAAAACCGTTCTTCCCTTTCTTTGTCAGACCGGCTCCACCAGCCCCCAGTAGACCTGGCCTGCTAAATTGAGTCCCATGTTCAAGGTACCCAAACCCCTGACTACAGCACCACCCTTCTAACCATTTATTAACCTGGCCAGCCCTCCTAGCCTTTTTAAGGTCCTCCCCTTTATCCTGGAGAATTGACGAAAAGACAATCTGAGCCCCAGAGCCCCTAACCACCTCTCCCAGGGCTCTGTAGTTCTTCTTTATGTTCTCCGGGCTACTGCTGTCTGTATCAGTAGCACCCACATGGATCACTAGAAGTGGGTAATAGTCAGTGGGACTTACTAGAGCAGGCAGCCTCTGCAACATCCCTGATCTGAGCCCCTGGTAGGCAACACGCATCCCTTGAGACTGAGTCAGGCCAAGAGATGGGTGCCTCTGTACCTGTCAAAGTAGAGTCCCCTACTACTGTGACCCACAGGTTTTTCCTCGTGGCACCAGTAGTGATCCTCTTTACTGGTGCATCAGCCTGTTGTTCATGTGATGAGGTGCGTGTTTCCTCGTTAGCGCCCTGCAGAACTGTGAAGCAGTTCTGGATGGGGACATCAGATTTAGGAGGAAGCCCTTTGTTTTTAGTTGTCCTCTTCCTCCTTTTTTTGTTGGCTTTTTTTGACTTCTGTTTGGAAGTGAAAGAGATGCCCATATGTATCAGAAAATACAGAGGAAGAGCAGAGTCATTTCCCCCTCCCGCCCCCCCATTATCTAATAACAGAAATCCTGTGTTTTTTCTTCATCCCAGGAGAGAAATTGTTGGTGTTGTTGAACCAGTCCCTCATGATGAAACCTACTGTGACCCTGCGGTGCTGTTTCATGTGGCTAACGATTACTCATTTATAAGGTAGCTCAGTGTTTAATTAATGCCTTACATTTTGGGTACAGAACAAGCCCCCACTGCCTAAAACATCTAGTGGGGAGTCTCAGGACACAATCTTACTTGGTTTAGAGTCCTGATCAGGTCACTGAATTCAGTGGAAGTTTTTCTGTGAACACCAGGGGCTGCTGCATAGCAACGTCTAAGTGGTGAGGAGGCCTCTGAGCTTCTTGTGGAGCAGAGAACTTTGTGCTGTCATCAAACCATTGGGAGCACATCTGTGGGAGGTGCTTCTCTTCTGAGGAGACAGTGTACCCTGTACCACTGTCACCTGGGCTATGCACATGCAGCCCTGAAGAAACTAACTCTGGGTGTTGCTCTATGCCCCAGCCACCTCATTTTAGAATGCTCAGCTGGAGCAGAGAGTTGGGCCTTAAAAACCTTACTTGCTCCGGGTTTATGTGGCAGCAAACAGATCTGGGACTCTGGGACTCTTCTGCTGCATCTGATCTTGGCATTTTGTTAAATCTGAGTTAGCATAGCCTATAAACATCAGCAGGAGCACCAGCTGACAAAGCAGGGCTCTCCAAAGGCAAAGGGCTTTCTTGCCAGATGACTAACAAAAACTGTGCCTTCCTTATCCTTGCCCTTCCTTTAGGTATTACACCCGGACCATCTATCAGTTCCAGTTTCAGGAGGCACTTTGCAAAGCAGCTAACCATACTGGCCCTCTTCACACATGTGACATTACCAACTCCAGAGCAGCTGGTCAGAAGCTGAGGTAACAAAAAAAATTTCTTGCACATAATATATCAGAGTATAATGAAGCCTAATTCATCCTTGAAAGCTTCTGGAGTCAGTGAACCTGGAATGAACCTAGCTTAAAAATTTAGCATTTATCTACTCAGTTTATTTTGATAAGATGATTAAGTTTATATCCACTGAGGATCTAAACATCAAAGGTTTAATTGCCTGTTAATGGGAAAATAATTTATTTTTATTAATAAGAGTGATGGGAGGAAAGGGGGAATTCAGAAGCAAAAAGAAAAATCTGATACTTCTCACAGATTGTTTTGCTAGATGTCTGGATGGAACATAGCAATAATGTATACTACGTCTCCTTCCATGTACACAGACAGTTGCTTGAATTAGGGAGATCCAAGCCCTGGACTCAGGCACTGGAAAGCGTAACAGGAGAGAAATACATGAATGCATCGCCCTTGCTCCAGTACTTTGAACCTTTATATAATTGGCTGCAAAAAAACAACGCTGGCAGATACATTGGTTGGAAAACAGACTGGGCTCCATGTATGTATGACTTGTGGGTGGATTAAGGGCACTTTGATCAGCAAAGTCCCTCTCTCTCAGCTATTGAAGACTCTTCTCCCTAGGGAAGCAGGGCTTTGGGAAATACACACTGAGCAGTAAGTTTTACTCATGGGAAGGCAGTCCGGCTTCATCATGGCCAACACTGGAGAAATTGGCATACATGAGGTTTGTCACAGCTTCATCAGTTTTCAGAAATAGCTTGTGTTATTCAACACTGGCAGCACTAAGAATGTGGGATGGCTGTGCAGAAGGAAGAAAGACTAGAGGCTTGGGCTTGTTTGGTGCTTGCCTAAGAGTAGTGTGGCTGTTTTGCAGGCCTGGGAGGCAGCAGTCCTGGGAAACAGAGGACCTCGAGCTGGGGGCACAAGGGAAAACCAGTACAAAAAGAAATTCCTTTTTTTTTTTTTTTGCTGTCATGTGCTTGTCAAAAAGGGAGCTCAAGGGGAGGAATTGTATATTTCAGCCTATTGTGGTGACATTGAGCATTGAACCACGCAGGTTACATACGTGTAATCACTGTCAGTACTGGAGCATACTATAACATAGTGCTGTGTCTAAGGGTGGGGTTTATCTAACCAGTCAAACAGAAACCAGTATTTGCATCTGAGCTGCTCATTCCCAGTGGTGGAAAACAGGCATTTCCTTTGGGAGATGTTTAAAGAAGACCAGAGGACTGCACTCTAGATGTGCTCACTCTGTCTACTACAAAGCCAAACTTGGGTGACTGACAACTCAGACATGGATGTTTGCAGTAAAGGTGGCTGAAGGGAAACAAGATCAATCCCACCAAGCTAGCCATTCGGAGCAGGGGAACCTATAAGGAAACTCTAGGCCCCCCCAGCATTTCGCAGGGACAGACTTTCTGTCACTGCAGCTGTGACACAGCCCTTGTTTCTTTTTAAACCAGATTCTGACAACGCCATCAAAGTACGCATCAGCCTGAAGTCAGCGCTGGGAGACCAGGCGGTAAGTGTGTTTGCTCTGTGGCACTCTTCCCATTGCCTGGGCAACAGAGAAGTTGTGCTAATGGTTCTCAGAAAATAAAGCAGGGTATACCTGATCTTTGAATCTGAAGACTGGCATCAGCTCAGGTGAAGGGCTATCACATAAAAGATGTCTTGTCTGAGTTTGTGCACAAGACTCCTGCCACAGCTGGTGGAGGGACCTCTCCAGGGAGTGTTCCTAGCCATTTTAGACAGACATCTCAGCTAGATGAGTTGAGTTATTCTGTGGAAATACTGATCCTTTTTTACCTGTTACAGGACATGCCTGGAGGGTAGTGTAGGGGAAGCTGTGTACCTGAAAATGGTTATATTTTTCCCAGCTATGCTGATGTGTCTAAACAAAGCCTCTATCTAATTTCCTCTAATTTCCTTTATGAATGCTACAGTGGTTGTCTTCAGAAATTGTTATTAGAGCAGCTACTTCACATTTGAATGTGGGGCTTACCACAGAGGAGTTGAATCCCACTCATTATTCTCAAATGCTCTTGATTTCATGCTGAAACCCTTCTGTCAGCATTCCTTTGTAGATTTTTGTTTGCTGTAATCTTTCCAGCTCTGATATATTTGGCTGCCTCCCTGCCCTCCAACTCTTAAGCAGAGACAGCTTTGTTATTAAGATTGCGGGGGGGGGGGGGGGGGGGCACACAGCTGCTTCTGTTTCAGACAAGAAGGGCTTTTATTCCCAAGAGCTTGTCTGCTTTCCCGTTATACCAGCTGGTCCAATAAAATGTATTACAGCAACTGGAAAAACTCATCAAAGCCAAAGATGGCTTTTACGATTTTAAACAGAGCATTGTCTTAGCCCAGCTGCTAAACCCAGGCTGAAAATTTGCTCCCTACTCTAGCTGTGCCTCTTTATGCTAATCTCACAGAGGAGACATAGAAGGCTTAAGTGCAGACACTTCACTCCTGTTAATAGCCATTTTCACCTTGCAGAACATTAGTAATTTTCCAGGAATGAGTATGTCATCAGGCAGGTCATTTAGACTCTTGTGTTGGAGCCTATTGGACTAGCAAGGACACAATACCATGGGCTCATTTTTCATATGAATAGATGCTCTTGCTTCTATTGCTCTCTCACATGAAAACCCCACTGGAGTTTTATTGCTTCCTAGACCACTGAGTCGAGTTAGATACAATTCAAAACTGATATCAGGAGCATGAAAAGGTTCCATATTACAACACCTTTATTAGTCATTATGGTTAATGTTTAGCTTAATACCATTTTTATGCCTGCCTTTTGCCATCATAGTCTTTTGTTGTACAATTGAGCAGCTGTAAAACAATCTCATACAGATTACTCAATTTGAATTATTGTATGGACAGTAGGTTCCTAAGCTTGAAGAGCAAGCCATGCATTTTCCTCTCAAAACCAGTCCACATTACCAACTTTCACGAAACCTCTTTTTTTTTTACAGTAGCTTTCTGCCTCCCCTCAAATTTCTCTTATGCTGAGCTCCCAGGCACATCACTCTGTATATTTGTATGCCAGAAGCTGGTAATGGTACATGCATGAACTGGCATAGAGAAAAGGCAGGGAGAACCTCAGGCAGGAATCTCAGCCCAGCTACACAGAGCAATATATTTTGACTGCTTTATACACCTCAGAGTGCACAGAAGCTGAGAACCTGATGCAACTGTTTGTTTAAGATGTAATTCGAGCTGCTTTGCACCATTATGACAGCAGAAAACAGTCTGAGCATGCCAGCAAATCTTTTAATATTTCTGCTTTTTAGCACTGGGTTGAGCAGTAAGGGAAAGATCCCCCCTCCCTGCAGAGGGAGAGCTGCACTGGGGTGGCTGCAGCTCACACAGGTAGTCCTGCATCCCTCAGCTACATACCCTGGCTATTGCTAGCAGGATGTTTCAGTATGCCAAAGTTCTGCAAATTAAGTTCCCAGATTCACGGATGGGCTTACACCAGCTGTACCAGAGCGTGTGCTGCTGCAATTACCCTGCTAATTGTTTTCAGGCTGATGAGATTAAAGCTGCAGCCATAGCCTGCTAGATCACCAGTGAGGCTGAAACACCCACAGCTTTTGCTTCAGCTGGGGCTTTATGAAAAGTGCCCTCCTGCTGAATCATATGGGGTCTGTCTTATTTAAATTACAAGGTTCCAGAGTGTCAGATGCCTGAGCACAACTTGACAACAGGACCCCTCTTCAAACATTGATTCAAGATTCTCCACTGGGTCAATGTCATACATCTGATTACAGTATAAAAGGCTGTCACACAAGACAGCATTAGGGAATGGGGAGCTATCAGCCTGCGGGCATTTGGACATATTTTAAAATGGAAAATGCTTTTTGAATCAGAGGCCAGACTTACACTGTCTTTCAAGCCACACATGGGATCTTGGAGGGAACATGCCATAATAGAGCAGAGGCACTTAGCAAAGTTCAGTTTGTTCTGAGAGCAAAGCAGCCTCTGTAACAAATAGTGAGCACAGAGGTAGGTTTCTGAGATGCTTAGGGAAGGCGTGTGGGCAGTCATTATTCAAACACAGATCAGAAGCCAGCCAGGTACTTCCCATCCACACAACCAGTAATGGTATTTATAAAGGCATTTGAGAGGCATAGCGGCAATTAAAATACATTTGAATAAAACCCCCAAGATATATATGATGGAAATTAATAAATAATTAAAAAGCCAAAATGCTAAGTACAGAAAGCAGCAAGAAAGCAGCAGTAGAGGAATCAAGCTCAATTAGCTCCTGGTTTAAAAAAGAAAAAAAAAAAAAGAAAAAAAAAAGCACTGCAGAGTCTGAAGATGTTGGGGATAAATGAAAAATTGGGAAACTCCCACAGCAGCATCATAGGCTGTGATGGTGAGCACTGCCAGCTGCTGGAGATCACTGCAGTAACAACAAGAAGTGCTTCAGCACAGGGATTTGCCTGCCTCTCAGCAAACAGGAGAAAGCCACAGGCATTTGCCAAGGTGATTCGCAGCTTCAGCTCCTGCTGATAGGAACGCCCAGAGCTGGCACAGCCCTTGCCCTCCACTCTGTAATGAGGCTGCTCCGCCAGCAGTGGCTTTGGGTCATCGGTGCATTCCCGATGATCCTGCATAAATTGACAACAGCAGGCTCTTTCTGCTCTTTCCTCCCTTGTATGTCTTCTTCTTCATTTTATATCAGTGTTAAGAGGAGGACAGGGTTGAAATATGGGTTTTATAAAACCTGTTACAACAGAGCTGCCTTCAACCACACCTTCCAGAATGATACTTGAGAAAGTCAGGAGCTGTGTAAAATTATCCCTGACAGCATTTATAGGCATTCCTGCTCAGGTACCATAAACACAATCAAATCTAGGGGGATAAAAAAAAAATGCCACAGATTTCAGACAGGAATTTTCCCTTCGTGCACACACAGTGTTGCACAACAGAGCAGGCTGCATTATCAGCTCCTGTGATGGCTTTTGCCCTGTGTACAGATCTTAGTTCCTGGCCCTGAGAAGCTGTTTTTGATTTCCACTGCAAATAACTTTGGACTTACAAGGCAGGTCAGGATGAGTTTGCACACAGGCAGTGCATTTTTTTATATCCCCTCTCTGTTCTTCAGGGAAAAAAAATTATATGCCTGTTTCAGAAATACTGATGAAAAGAGTTTTTATTGAAATAAACCAAACCCCAAACAGAAATCCCAGCTCACCAAGCAAATAAATAAGCCAACTTCACATAACAACCCCACCCCAACGTTTCTCCTCAAAAGACTAGGTCTGCAAATAAAATGATGTGCTGGGACCGATGAAATCCATCCACGGGTCCTGAAGGAGCTGGCAAATGAAGTTGCTAAGCCACTGTCCATCATATTTGAAAAATCATGGCAGTCAGGTGAAGTTCCCGATGACTGGAAAAAGGGAAACATAACCCCCATTTTCAAGAAGGGGAAAATGTGTAACCCGGGGAATTACAGACCAGTCAGCCTCACCTCTGTGCCTGGCAAAATCTTGGAGCGCATTCTCTTGGAAGGCATGCTGAGGCACATGAAAACCAACAAGGTGCTTGGTGACAGCCAGCATGGCTTCACTAAGGGGAAATCCTGCCTGACCAATTTGGTGGCCTATGAGAGGGCTACAGAACTGATGGACAGGGGTAAAGCAGTTAATGTCATCTACCTGGACTTGTGCAAACTGTTTGACACTCTCCCACACGACATCCTTGTCTCTCTTGTCTCCTACTGGAGACATCAGTTTGACAGACGGACCACTCAGTGGATAAAGAACTGGCTGGATGGCCACACGCAAAGAGTTGTGGTCAATGGCTCAATGTCCAGTTGCAGACCAGTAATGAGTGGTGTCCTTTCGGGATCGGTGTTGGGACCAGTCTTGTTCAACATCTTTGTCGGTGACATGGACAGTGGGATTGAGTGTGTCCTCAGCAAGTTTGTTGATGACACCAAGCTGTGTGGTTTGGTTGATACGCTGGAGGGAAGGAATGCCATCCAGAGGGACCTTGACATGTTTGTGAGGTGGGCTGATGCCAACCTGATGAAGTTTAACCATGCCAAGTGCAAGGTTCTACAGCTGGGTTGGAGCAATCCCAGGCACAGCTACAGGTTGGGCAGAGAAGAGATTGAGAGCAGCCCTGCAGAGAAGGACTTGGGGGTATTGGTCAATGAGAAAATGAACATGAGTTGGCAGTGTGTGCTTGCAGCCCAGAAAGCCAACTGCATTGTGGGCTGCATCAAAAGGAGTGTGACCAGCAGGTAGAGGGAGGTGATCCTGCCCCTCTACTCTGCTCTCGTGAGACCTCACTTGGAGTATTGTGTGCAGTTCTGGTGTCCTCAACATAAAAAGGACATGGAACTGTTGGAACAAGTCCAGAGGAGGGCCACGAGGATGATGAGGGGACTGGAGCACCTTCCGTATGAAGATAGGCTGAGAAAGCTGGGGCTGTTCAGCGTGGAGAAGGGAAGGCTGCGTGGAGACCTCATAGCAGCCTTCCAGTGTCTGAAGGGGGCCTATAAGGATGCTGGGGAGGGGCTCTTCATTAGGGACTGTAGTGATAGGACAAGGGGTAACGGGTTCAAACTTAAACAGGGGAAGTTTAGATTGGATATAAGGAAGAATTTCTTTACTTTGAGGGTGGTGAGGCACTGGAATGGGTTGCCCAAGGAAGTTGTGAATGCTTCATCCCTGATGGTGTTCAGGTGACATGGTTTACTGTGAGGTGTCCCTGCCCATAGCAGGGGGGTTGAAACTAGATGATCTTAAGGTCCTTTCCAACCCTAACTATTCTATGATTCTATGATTCTATGACTGCAGCACCTTCAGCAACCCCGTGTAAAGGTACCAGAAATTGCAGAGGGACAGCCTGATGCAGTGTTTGGCACTGGGGCTGCCTGCATGTTTATTCTCCTCCAAAGCACTCATATTAACAGAGCTAAAAGGTTTGAGTAGGTTCCTGAAGTGCTATCATGGCACAAATAAATAATAATTGCATGCCAAGCATTACAATTGCTATTTCTTTTTAGAATGATTTCTTGGTGTCAGATATCCTGCCATCTCTGATGAATTTTGCTTGTGCTGTTTCTGCAGTATGAATGGGATGAAAGTGAGCTCTTCCTGTTCAAGTCATCCATCGCCTATGCCATGAGAAAATACTTTGCAGTGGTGAAGCAACAGGAAGTTAACTTCCAGTGAGTGACTTGCTTAATTGTGCCAGCTATGTCTATATTGCTTCTGGTTTTCTAGCAGCATGAATTGCTGTAATTAATTGTGCCTTCTGTCAAATGTAAGGTGCTAGCAAACAGTGTTTACCATCAGCTGGTAGGAAAAGGTAAGACGTCACCTTGGTTACATGCTGTCTTTTCACTCAAGAGTCTGAAGTTTAGGAATAATGTGTGAAGGTTAGGTCACTACAGTGGATGCAGAAGGCTTTGCCTTCCACAGGTTATCAGTGGTTGAAGTGAGCCTTGAGAATTTGACACCTATACAGGAATATCAGGGAAGATGCATTTCTGACAATGTATGTGTATGATACTGAATATACAAGAGGTTTTGGGCTAAGGAAAGATGATAAATTTGTTGATTACAAAACACCAGAATTCTGTGCAGACTTACTAATCTTATCTAGGGTCACGTACACATAAAATCTATCATCTGAAATTGACTCTGGTAGAAAAACAACCCTTTTTATTAGGTCTCTTAAAAAATTTTCAGGCTATCTACTTAAGCTGTTTGATGCTACTTTATAGAACATCAGCCATGTAATGTCTAGGACTACGACTAGCAGGATATAAGGAAAAATGGTTAGGTACTTCATACATCACCTCATTCACAAGACTTGCCTTGAACACTTTTTCTTCTGCAGCCAACTATGTGCTTTGGAAAAGGTACGGGGTAGATTTTCTCCATCTAAGTAAAGAAATAGCACATAGAAAAAGAAATTCTGTGAGGAAATTTATTTCAGTTCTCAGTTGAGGTCACCAGTAAGCATTCACTTAAATAACTTCAATTCACTTAAATAAACTAACCCCCTGGCATTGCCCATCACAGCTGTTCATTTGCCCAAATTTAAAGCTAATGTCATCTCAGCAATTAAAAAAAAAATCTTTTTCTTCTGTTTCTTATTCAGAACTACAGACATTCATGTTGGGGAACAGACACAAAGGATCTCCTTCTACCTTACTGTCAGCATGCCAGGCAATATCAGTGATATCGTGCCCAAAGATGATGTGGAAAATGCCATCAGGTGAGATTTTGCTCTCTGGGGAAAGAAAAAACCCATCAGCCAAACAACCAAGTGAAAGGGTGGAAGGGAAAGCAATGGTCAAGTCAGCTGAGGCAGAAGGGATAAGAAAGTCAGTTCTGCGGTTAGCAGAAATAGTGGGATGGGAGAAACTGTTGTGACAGAAAGAAAATAGTCCATCTATCTGATGGTGTCTTGGACAACAGCCAATGTAAAATGCTTCAGCGTGCTTGTAAAACTGCTGTAGCACACCTAATTACATCATTCTTTGCCAGATAATATCATTGCTTGAACTTTAACAGCATACTATATTCTGAAATACAGAGCGCAGTAACTGTGTGTGAATGCATGTGTTTTCTCCTCTCATAAGTGAAAATTCTGTGAAATATTTGTTGTCAGAAAGGACTCCAGAATAATGATGTATTAGAAAGATAGCCAGATGTATTCCATTGTACAGAAAAGAAGAGGTCAGAACAGGAGATTGTTCCTACTTACGGATCAATGAAGAGCTCCATATAGCACAGTATGGCACTACTGTAAGTCACTGCTGTAAAAATGATAAGTAAAATTGCAGTTCTGCAGTTGATCACGGGTAATGTACAGTGGGAAATGAAGAGCAGCAGCATGAAATGTGGTTGAAAATGCAGTGAGACAAGTTGGTGAACCAAGGGAGAGCAATATAGCTATGATAGTCACTGTCTGGTTAGCACTCAATAGCAGAAGTTCAGGGAAAAACAAAGCACAGAAAAAACACCAGAGAAAGGGTTTTCAGGGCAGTGAAAAACACCAGAATAAAAGCTATGGAACACTGTAGGAGGGAACCAGGTCTTCTGTGGTTTTGTTCAATGCTGTGGTTTTCTATCACATATTGAAGAAACTTATGGATAGATAAGACACTTAAGTTAAAGAGAATCAGTGGAGAAATGCAAACAGAGATGGAGATCAGAAGGCTGTTTGCCTCATTTTTATAAATGTTAAGACTGAGGTTAAGAGTTCATTCAGTGTCTGAACATGACAGTTAAGCTGCAACACATTAAGAGCTTAAGTTACTGTGGTTGTCTCACTGACCCATGCCAGAAGGACCATAGGGTTAGCAGTACCTCCTTTGCAGCCTTTCCAACTGAGCAGTCTGGGGGAAGTGGACACTGGAGATTTATGAAATGACTGATAACTGTATGCTTCCAATAAACATGCAAAACTCTTTGAATTTGCTCTCAATGGCAGGAGGTCTCGGGGACGAATCAATGAGGCTTTCAGACTGGATGATAACACGCTGGAGTTCGTGGGCATAATTCCAACCTTGGCCACACCTTATGAACCACCAGTCACCATCTGGTTAATTATATTTGGGGTGGTCATTAGCCTGGTTGTAATTGGAGTTATTGTCTTGATCATCACTGGTCAGAGAGATCGCAAAAAGTGAGTAATATTTTTGATACTGTGATTGTGACCACTGGAAGATGTCCTGATGAATGAATCACCAGGGTGCTCACAAATAGGCTGCCAAATACAGCTGAAGCAAGTTAAGGAATTAATGCTTATCATTCCCCTCCTACCAACAGTGAGAGCTAAAGGTTCAGCTCCCTGCTTTTCAGTGCACAGCAGATCTGGCAGCTTAGTGTAATTTCCTCATCATCATCTCAGCTGGATGCTGTGGCTTCAGGGAGCTGTGAGGGGTAGGCTTCTGCCAGCCTCGATGCAAGATTGATGGAGTGGCCCACTGGAAACACAGTGCCTTCTCCAACAGCGGAGTTGCCCACATTCATGAGCACCTGCAGTTTTCAGTAATCCTGTTGGAGGCTGTCCAGTAATGTAATGTTCCTTAAATATTACTGCATTAACAGCATTATAGCTGGGTTGGTTTTCTATGCGTCTCTATTAATGGTGTTTCTAAGAATGTAGTAGGTTTGCTATAGTTCCCCTTAAAACCAACACAATTCCTTTTATATAAAGATTCCTGTTTAAAAACAGTATTATTTACAGTAGGGGATTCTGGGGATCCAGAAAGACTTGAACAGAACAGAGGCTTCTAAAAAAACATATTTTCATTATAGGAAAGAGAGAGAAAGGAGAGGTAAAGCAGGATCAAACTGTCAAGAGGTGAACCCTTACGCTGAAGAAGGAAAAAGCAACATGGGTTTTGAGCCATCTGAAGAGACACAAACATCATTCTAGAAGACGTGGGTATACTAAGGATTTGTGGGATTTTTCATCTCACTTTTAGCAGTAGTGCCTAGCGAGGACCAAAACACCACCGATGTCATAGTGTTTTGCATAGTATCTTGTGGTTGGCCATTAATTTACTGGTTCATAGACTACATCAACGACATCTGTTGTTTATGTGGTAACTAGAAAACATGGAAAAATTGAAGATACATATGTCCTGTGGCTTTTCTATGAATTATGCGCATAATATTATACACTGCGGCTTTTCATGAGTGTGCTGTATCCAACTTCTTTTTGCTTCTTCTATAATGAGATGCAAAAACTTGGAAGTATACAGTTGTATACAGGTCAAAACAGACATAACAATAGTTCACAAACTCCTAATGCCTGTGAGGAAAATCTTGATCATTCAAGACAGAGACCTTAAAAGGGTATCTAATAGACAGTGAGAAAAAACACACTGACCACCCAAAGAACCTTAGTGATGAAGAACTCAATTTGTTATGAAACTGCAATTTTTGCACCTTCAGGAAATCTATATCAATGTGAAATGGATACTAGATGAAGGCTAACAAGCACAGGAACTTTGTTAGGAAGTTGTAACCTTAAGTTATTTTTCTGTTTGCTTGATAAGTATTGTAGAGACAAATAGCCCATGCTCCCTCAAAAAAAAAAAACAAAAACCCAAAAATAACAAAAAAAAAACCCAAAGAAATTAAAAGATCTCTGTGTTATGTCATTATTCAAAAATGCAATAAACATTCTTAAAACCAAATTATTAAAGTTGGTTTATTTTTCAGTACCTCACCACCACTATTACAAATATTGCATTACAAATACTGCATACTACAAATACAAATTGCATCATTATATACAGGGGGCAGTAGACTGGGGCTTGAGAGGTTCAGGTTGCACCTGAAAAGGAAATGTTCTTCACCAGGACAGTAGTGCAATACTGGAACAGGTTCCCTGTTCCATGTTCTGGGAGAGACTGTGGCATCTTCACCTTTAGAAGTGTCCAGAGCTCAGGCAAAGAAACGGCTGATCGAGCAGTGGGGACAGTCCCACTCTGACTGAAAAGTTTGGCTAGATGACCTCCAGGCATCCCTTCCAGCCAGAATTTCTGTGATTCTGTCTCTTGTAGGATCTATGTCATACCTGCCACCATGCCAGTGCAGTTGTTCTGTCACACTGGCGTCACTGAAAGGCACAATGTATCCACCCAGTCATGCATTCTGACAAAAAGCTGGTAGCCAACACAAGCCCGCATGAAAGCATTCAACAAATACATAGGCTCTTAAAATAATGTGCCTCCAAAATGATCAGAAACTGTAGAAAGCTGGCAAACATATCTGAAAACATACAGTCAGACTCGGTGGACTCATAAAACACTATCCTAATGTTTCACTCTCACTTCATATTTAAGAGGCAAAACCCTTAAATGAGACAATTCAGATGGTAGGCAGAAGATACTGATTAACTGTAAACTAGACATGAATGTAAAGCAATAAAAGTAATTTTTCTCTAAGTTGCCTACCTACACCACATATCCCATTGCCATAACATCCCTAAACCTAAGTACTTCAGCTGAACTTTTAAGATAAATAATTCAACTATATGTGGTCCTCCCACTTAATGTGCAGTAACAAAAAAAGGGAATGGCAAAGCTGGAAACAATCAAGTAACATAATTAGTCATGCCAGCCATCTTCAGATCTGTTGTTAAGATTAACAGTTCCATTAAAGCAAAGCTTTCATTTCCAGCAATTAATTTTAAAAGCTGTGCTGTGAATCAAAGAACACCGTTCAGAATTGTCAGCACATAAAGCCACTAAAAAAATACAGCAGGATGTTGGAAGAACAGAAATAAATCATTTATATTAAAAAAATCAACCACATGTATTAGCCCCAACAATACCTCATATCATCTATGCTGCAGGGGCACACTCCTTTCAAATTTTGTCTGTGTCAGCACACTTTCCTGTCCCTTTCTCCAGGTCAGCACTTCTTGGCCCAGCTTAATGCATAGGCAGCATTATACCATGCTTCTATTTCTCCATCAAATGCAGCCTCCCATGGCCTCCCAGGCCTGTGTATATCCCCGCAGTCATTTGAATGACCCCAAATGCTGCTTTCCCTCAGACGTGCTCACAGCTCCCAATGCAGACAGGGATATGCTCTGCCAGCCACCTTCCAGTGCTGGGACCAGGTAATGCCAGGGAACACAGGTGCTGGAACATCTGGTTTAATTTCCTTCTCCCCTCTCCCCACCCGTCTGCACACTGCATTTCTTGCTCCTTACATTCAGGTGAGCTCCAACCAAAGCTTCAGAGGTGCCCCTGGTAGGGTAGAGCCAGCTCCATCACAGAAGGGGCAAGCAGATGTCAGTTGGATTCTCAGATGCAACACATGCTGAACTAGCTCCAGTATGAGGAGAGAGGAGAGGGTTTTTTTCAGACTTTAAAACCCCTTTATTTTATGCATACTAGATCAGTATTTTATAACCGTCAGTGTCTAAGTTTAGATGTGTCAGTTATGCAGCTTCAGATGTATTTGGTATCTCTAGACTTACTGAAGTTAGCACCAATTTGTGCAGTGCTGTGCAGATTTGAAAGTTGGGTGCTCTTATTTAATTGTTAAAGTCAGGAGCCAAATTTCACCTCCTCAATAGTAAAGTATTTGGCAAAGCAATTATATTAATAGCATTTTTAGTTCTCTTCAGGTTTTATAGAGATCAGCAATTTTACCATTTGCTATTGCAATGACTAAGGAATTCTGCATAAACCTTTTTTTTCTCTATTTTTACCTGTAGCAGGAAGCAGTAACACTCTAGTAAATACCTCATATACTGCTAAGTTGCATATATCTTAGATATATAGCTTAGAGTAAATTCAAAATCAGATGTACACCTTGAGGACTGACACTTAAGTCAATAGTGCTTGTAAGCAAACATATAATATTTTACCTGTAGTAATTTCTAAGTAATTGAAAGTAAGACTATAACTATCTGTGTTTCTGTCGCTTACAGCAGTTCTAAATTGGACTTGCTTCAGGCATCAGTTTCAAGTGATTACAGAGAAAAAACACATTCAGGTGAATTATGATAATCAGAAAACCTAACAAGCATATATTTCCTTGTTTACATTTCCAGTTAAGGCCAAATAATCACTGCTCGAAGGAGTGTACACAAAGGGAATACATATCTCAGTGTCTGAGAAGTCTTTTGAGACAATGCTAGCAAAATGAATTATACTCTACCTCAGCATCCTGGCAAATTCTGTCACCTACGGAGTGTCACAAAAGTTTTCTCCATATGCTTCTTTCTTCAATATGCTGATTAAAGGAGAAGAACACTAGCATACAGAATAATAGGGGTAGCTGATGTCAGGCAGATTTCAGATTTAGCCTTCATACGTAAGACAGGTGATACAGAACCAGTATGCAGAGTCTTCTTTTTCAAGCTCTGTTGTCTTCTCTCAGTGCCTCAAAAAAGGATAAGAGCTGATAAAAGGCAGGGTGTTCTTCAGGTAGCTAAATGAAGCACAGATGATGGATATGGTTATTTAATTTTGAAATCATTCTGGAACTGTAATTTGCATTAGTTTTCCCTGATTTTAGCATGCAGAAATTTGTGGAGACAGTGATGACTGTGAGGTAAGGAAAGTGAAATTACTTTTTATATATGTCTTCTGTTGTGATAGTTTAATCTTCTTTCTTTGCATTAACATTTCCTCAAATGTAAGTTATTTTTCTTATTTTTCTGACAATTATATTAAAAAACCACCAAACATCACTGTCATTTCATGGTATCACTACTAATGTGCCAAACAGTTCTTTGTTGCTGGTGAGAAACAAGTCATGGTCCACAGACAGCTGAATAAAACTTAGATGAAGAGGAACAATAAATCAGGATAATTCTTGCTAGAGAAGATGCAGATGTCAAAATAAAATGAGCATGATCAGCATCTGACTTACAGCTCCTAGAAGACCCACTTATAGCATAACACGTCCTTCTCATTCTAAGGGTGGGCCTGCTTCGCAGAATTTTAGCCATCTAAAGAGGCAGAGGTCTCATCTACATTAGCTGTTTAAGATAGCTGTATAAGAAAGCAGATACATTTTTTTCTGTGGTGGCTGAGACAGAAAAGACAAATGACCATGGAGAGGTACTAGTAATGGTCCTGTAACCATGGAAGGAATTTAGGCAGTTAGCTAGCTCAGCACCCAAATTTTAAACTATTAAATTGGATGAGAAGAATCTTATCCTGTGCATTATGTTGATGTTGAAGCACACTTACTGTTATTTGCTAAATACATGGTTCTGATAGAAGGGAGCCAATCTTCCTTCATGGCCTGTTTCCTGTACTAACAATGTCCTGAATTAGGCTGATATATAGAATGTACTACGTACAAGCAATGGCTTTTATAAGGGATATTTTCCACTATGAACATTAGTTCAGCTATCAAGAGGGGTTCCTAGTGACCCTTATTATTTTGTTTTCTCCAGTTTGTATGTGGAGATTTGCATACCTCATGCCAGTAGTTGTACATTATCTGGTAGATGATGTCTAGAACCAGTTGTGGTCTATAAAGTCTGTGTCCTTGAGAAACTTTCTCAGTCACCTGCATGTTATCATAAAGCTTGTAGGGCTGCTTTCCTAAAGTGACACCTCCCACATTAAGATACCTGCAAAAATTTTCATGGCAAGGGAAGACAAAAAATGAAAGTCAAGACATGGAAGATTAGTCCTTTTGCCCAGAACAAGACACACATGCAACATATGACTGATCAGACTCTTTACAGAGAATACAGTCCAAAGAAAAGTACAGATATGACTGACAAATGTGATTCTGTACACAAATGTAAAACAACTTCTACTGCAGAAGAAGGTAAAGTTAAATGATAAAGACAGTTATAAAATATATCTAATGTAGTCAATGATGGAGAAATCCCAAGATGTAGCTATCCATGGACTGAGCTTTTTACAAAATCCATTCAAACATCCCCTTATGTATGTGTATGTACACAGAGAGAGGGGAAAAAAACCAAAATGACAGTTATAGGTATCTGCTTTTATTGAACAATAGGAAAGATTATTACTGATTTCTTTTTTCTGTGGGACAAGTCAGAAAGATAGCCAAATACTTTATCGTGTCAGCTACACATACCTATAAAAACTGGTTTATGCTGAAGAAATAGAAATACTGGATAACATCATAAGCATTAATTCATAATGATAGCTTTTACAAGAAACAATTTCTGTTGTAGCTGAACATGTGATAATCATGCCAACCCTAAAGTGAAAAAAAAAGTGAAATATTTATTTCACAATGATATGTAATACTGTCAGCAACGATTGCAGCATCTGTAAAGAAAGGCTACACACACACACACACACACACACACACACTGCTTTCACAGCTAGTTCTTTATTCACTCAAGCATGGTAATATACAGCATACAGATACAGGTCCGAGCTATGAAGCCAAACAGCAACTACATCATTCCCGGTGACTGTTTTCAGTCACTGTAAATTCCATTCCATAAACAGTCACTCCCTAGGCTGCTTCCCAGGCCCACGTTGCACCCAAACACTCTGTGGCTTATTCAAGACCCAGGTGCACTATCAGCAATTCTTCTTCTTTAATTATCCACATAGCGGGAACAGAACGACTTGCAGTTCCCATAATGACTTTGTTTTTATTTTGATTTTTTTTACACCAGATTTATTGGATCTTTGACTTCCCTCCAGCTTGAAGACCAGAGCACTGTAGTATCACAGCAGGATCAGAATAAAATGGTGTCTGAATGCCAGCTTTCCCTGATGAGAACATTTAAACAACAAGGTTATTTGTTCTCTGACATCTGTTTTGGGGATATGAATACACCAGTTCTTTAGCCCTTTACAGACTCATTAGTTAAAAATAATCAAACAAGAACTGATGGATTCTGCTTTCCCCTTGCTTCCGCTGCATCAATGGATAGTGTTTAAATGAGGAAAGATCTTCTAGGGAAAATTAGTGTTTCTCATTGAAAATAATGCCAATATTGAAGTTAACAACAATAAAGCCTGGAGCCAGGATTTTATCAATAAGAGCAAAAAGAAAAAGTGTCGCCAGAAAATCCAACTTCTGATTTAATCGGGTATATTATAAATAACCTGTAAAGGGCATGAATGAGCTGTTTCTCTTGCAGTTGTTAATATTGGGAGACTAGCTGAAGTTAAGAAAAAGCCCAGTATATGGAAATAGTTTCATATGCTTTATTCAACATTGTTCAATGTCAAGAAGAGTGGGTTGCAAATCTTTCATCAACTTGACAGCTGCAAAAAAATTTCCTGCTTTAGGAGCCAACCCATGTAAGCAGAATTTAAGCACATTCATAAAAGACTCCCTTTGACACCTTTTGCAGACTTTTAGAAACGCTGAACAGACTCCAGGGATTGGTAAATCATAGCTTGAAAAGCACTGAAGTAGAAGTTCAAATGTTTGAAATTTCTGGGTAGAAAGTGATCTTCAAACACATTTGATTTTTGCTGAAGTACACAGTCCTAGCTCACCCACTCTCTTCCAAAGCTGGCTTATGCACAGAGTCCACTCTGGCCGCTGTAACTAACAGAAAGGCTTTTTTGAGTTGGGCAGCACTGATCTGTGGTCTAGATACACCAAAGATACTGTTTGATCTTCGCTGCCAACAGTTTAGTTTACCATATTAAACACATAAACGGTAAATGGGGAGTGGCAGTTTTATGTGCCTAGAAGAAAAACAGCAGGGTTAGAAAAATCTGAAGAGGATAGGGCTTGGATGCCTAAAATTATTAAACAAGAATATAAGCTGTAACTGCTTTTTACATTACTGAAGTGTGTAAATGTCTAGCATTTCTGCTTAGTAAGCGGAGGAAATCCAGACATAATGGCATATATGTATACATATTTATATGTCAAATTCCATACACACTAAAGGCCCATACATCTGACTTGCGCTAAATTTGGTGTAATGAAAAACTTCTGGTGCTGACCACTTTACTGGAAACTTGGTTCCTAGTGAACTTATATACCGGTCATCCAGAACATACCTACAAGGCAAGAACCAAACTCGGTTGTGACTGAGTTGATAAGGAATTGGCTGGATGGTTGCACTCAAAGAGTTGTGGTCAACGGCTCAAATGTCCAAGTGGAGATTTGAATTCTGCAAAAAGTTGTGTTCATGTCTGCTTGATTTTTAGCGCAAGCAACAAAGCTGGAATCAGACTACCATCACACCTGGAGTTCAGATAACAGAACCTTTGCAGAGCAGGGCACAGTTGCTCCCTGTGCCTTTTAAGTGAGCTGTGGGAGATGAAGGACAACAAACTCTGACCAATACAATCAAGCGTTGACAATTTATTATACGCAAGCAGAGCCTTTTATAGAAAAAGCCTCAGAACACTGGAACATTCGATAACATCTGGTTGGTTACATTCTTTAGCCAAGTGTTAGCAACGGTTTAATGGTTGGTTGTTACAATAGTAAGTGATTCCAAAGTTGTGGTTATAACAGCAGATAGTTTCAAGGACATAGTTATCAGTTCCTTCATACGCATTCCTCTCAACAACCGTCCGTGCCAGCTTTCTCAAAGCTTTCTGCACGTACACGTCCTATAGTAACCTCCAAGCAGGGCCTCAAAGCCTTTGGTTCACTACTTTACAAATGTCAAACAGTTGTCTGGATTGCTCACATGTCCGTTTTCAGCAAGAAGCGCTTCAACAGTGAGCCAGTATATAACAGCGGTGTCAAGGGGGAGGACGTGAGGCACTGGCAGCAGCAAAGGCTGCAAAGTAATTAAAAGTGCTTTTCTAATTGGCTGCAATAATGTTTAAATTTTCTAATAAATAACATTCACATATATCACAAATAAGCCCTACATGGATGTTCCAATAGAGGTATTTATTTGCCGTACTGAACAGATTACATTTACAGAGTTATACTGCATAGCAGGGAAATCACTCTACATGGAGTGACAAGGCAATGGGCTTAGGGCTATCCAGCCCTTTTTATAGTGAAGCACTTAGGTACATGAGTATTGATTTCAGTGCAGCAGCTTAAGCTTACTGTGTATCGCTGAACTGGGTTGTGGAGCAGTGCAGAAACCCAGCAACCTTCAGGAAAATATTTATAGGATTCAGGTGGGGTGGGAGAAGGTCATCTGGGAGTTGAACTAGAAAAAAAGATGTCTTAGGGGTGGGAATGCAAGAGGTGACCCCTACAGTATCACTAATGGGATTTTTTTTCTATGTCAAAGGACGTCTTAGAGGTTCAAAAAGGAAGCCAAACCCAGTTAATATTTAGAGTGGTCTGGATGGAAAAGGTAACTCTGTCTGGGAAAGACAAAATGGTCTCAAGATACACTATAGCCAAGACTGGCTTCTCAAAGAGCTAACCTGTTGGTTTTCTGGAAGTTTCAAAACCTGGTAGACTTTCCATCAGCAGAGTAGATGATACTTCATTTGTTATGAATTTACACCTTCCGGCTCACCTCCCATGTGAATTGTCTGTAGTGTCAGAGCTTGCATTACAGCCTTTCTCTCCTCTATGGCAGGAATAGGAACTCCTACCTATATCTACAATGACTTAACTCTTCAGCACTTGTAAACATGTAGAACCTTATGAAATGGAGTTGAAATTGGGTAGAACATTGAAATTATTATGGTGAGAATGGAAAAGATATATGCACATGTTTATGACATACATACGCAGACAGTCACAGAGCACTATAGTGAGCTTCATATCTTTAGGAAATCAGATAAATTGCAGCACTTCAGGTTGAAGAAAACAATTATTGTCTTTTGTTGATCTGAAAGGTTGAGAATTTGAGTTGTTTGAGGAGTACCAATAACACTATTACATCAAGAATTTTGGAAATTAATTAGATATTCTAATATTTTCAGGCTTTCTTCGTCTCAAAGTATTTGCAAGACTACCACGCTACTGCCAACTTTGTGGTTTTCAGTCCATTCTGAAACTTCAGTGGAAATTACATCTAAATGTGAAAAAACACACCCTAAACCTTCCTCTAAAAATAAAAGAAGAGCCTGAACCATGGATGCAGGTCTCAAGTCAGTTTTTCCTCTCCCATGCCATGCTGTAGCAGTTGTCACTCAGCCCTGTTACAAACATATCACTCTGCTGGTACTCAGATTTGAGACAGCTTTGTTTGCAGATGGCTGGGATGCCTGCTGTAATTTCCCAACAGCATTTAAATAGTCTTCTGTTTATAAACACTGGACATTATGGCAGATCCCACTGAGATCTTGAGTGCTGATGTTTCGCCCTTTTGAGTGCAGAGGGATCTAAGGATTTTTTTTTTAATTACTTTAAAAAAATTATGCTTTTTTTTTTGTTTTGTTTCTTTTTTGTGGGCCTTTTTGGAGGGTTTTTTTTTTTGCTTGGTTGGTTGTTTTGGGGGGGGTGTTTTTTGGTTTGTTAGGTGTTTTGTTTGGGTGGGTTTTGTTTCTTTTATTCCATTCAGCATCTCTCTCCTCAGAATGAATCTTTTGAATCTTTTCAAGGCGTAGTTTGTTCTTGCACCAAAAGGCAGTGTAGCTCCGCTGGCATTATCCACTTTCTTAACACCCACTCAGAAGTGTCAAGTCTGATATGTGATAAGTTGCCATTCTTCTTCTGCATTCATAAATATTTTTCTGCCATTTCTTTCGTAATCCATAGACACTCTCAGTATACTTTCTTTTCCATTTTGCATTCTACAGGATGCAGATGGCAAGATAGAGATACGACTTTTGTATTTCTTTCTGCTTTTTTACTAATTTAGCTGAAAAGTCACTCTAAGAGTAGTCTTGTGACATAACATGAAATTACTAGAAGTCTTCTCCAATTCTAACTAACTGCCCTATTCTAGCCCTAACTATTCTATGATCCTATGAAGAGTGTACTCAAACAATATGAAATAAATACTATCCTATAACGTGTTTCCTAAACTACACTCTAAATATATTCCACCCAGATGATCTTCACGGCAGTGTGTGAGATGGAGTTCAGAGGCCAGCTCCCCACTTGGGGAGATGGGCCAATGAACCAGCAAGGCCTCCTGCAAGGTCTGGGATGGGTCTGAAGGCACTGCTCTGACTCTGGGGCAAGCTGGTGGAACCTTCCAGACAGAGCAGAAGGACAGGGTGATGCTGTCTTTGCTGCTGCCACCGAGGTGGTGCTGGGGCTGCAGCATGGAACTGGAAGCCCAGGTGGCAGAGCTCATCTGGTGAATCCAATCAGCCCAAGGAAATGGGCACCTACAAGGGCAGACTCTGAAAGCGCTGATGAAGCCGTAAGGGCAAGAGCAGGTGGAACTTGACCCCTTGGTTTTTTGGAAGCATGCTGTAAAAGGGGTCCTGGCTAGCAAAGGAGAGAGGCACCTGACATCCATATTCCCCCAAGGGCATGTGCATGCCCCCTGTCTAGGACCATCCTGTTCACTTCAGGGATGTTTCCTATTCTCAGAGCTTTGAAAGTTGGAAAACAGGATTTGCTATATACCCAGGTGCCTTGTTCTTCTTCCCGTTTGGATTTACTCAGTTGCCCACCCCTCGCAGCTTGGTTGTCAGCCTTCTCTTCTTAGTGACCAGTTGCCCATCGCTCCCCTCTTCACAGGTTGCTCTTTGCTTCCTGGTGTCCCATGAAGACCCAGGCAACCTTTCCATTCAATAGTATAGTCAGACAGGTGAAGCCATGATTACCTTGAACCCAGCAAAGCTAGGTAGTTTTAGTTTCTCTCCCTGGAAGTGCTCTTCAGATGTTCGCTTTTGGGAGCGACGGGAAGCACCTGCAATGGCAATGTGTAAGGTAGCAGGGGGCAAGTACCTCCTTGCCTAATTGCTGCCATGGCTCTGAAAGGCACATCCCTCGGATGGGTTTGCTCAGCTTAGGTGAGCCAGCTGTGGTGGGATCACAGCACAAAGCGGGATGGCCAATCTGCATCAGTCTTGCTCCGCACTTTGGCAGAGCTGCAGGCTGGTTGATGACCATACTTGTCCCTGCAGCAGCAGCCCCATCTTCAGAGGGGGGAGGCTTTTGTTGTCACGTTGTTTGTGCACTTCACATACCTGTGCTGTTTCTGGTGCTGTCTGCGGTGCTGATGGCTCCCCATCCCTCTCGCTGGACAGCCAGGCCGCTTCCTCCCCAAGGAGTTCCTCCTGGTGTTCAATGAGGAACTACATGAGCTGTGTCACCTGCACACAGCACAGCACCGGTTTCACGGAGGTGGCTGATAATGGCTCAAACAGCTTTCCCAGCCTGACCAGCGCTTCTGTGCAAGAAGGTGGAGCTGTGGGGCTCCTTTTCCCAGCTGCCGAAGGGAGGAGGCAGCCAGGGCCCTCTGAACAGCAAAGCTGAGCTGGGCTGGGGAGGCTGTAGCCAGATGGTGAACACAGTGTACCTTCCCTGTTTCCAGCGCCAGGACACCCAGGGGGAGCTCATGGTGGGGGCTGATGAGGTTTAGCCCCAGGCAGATGGCCAGGCTCCTAGCTGTCAACTTGCTCATAGCCAGGTTCCTGGTGATGTTATGGAGCAGGGACAGCAAGTGTTGAAGCAGGAGGATGTTGGCCTCCGGTAACTTGCTGGCCACCCCGAAGGAACAGGAGCACAGCGTTAATGAAGTTGGTGTTGACAGCACAGATTTCCCAGGCTGATCTCACCCAAGGTCACCGCCTGGTTCATAGTGGAGGGACTGCCTTCCCTGAGATACAGCCGCCTGCTTCCCTCCCTGCCCTTCTGAAAGAGGCCCTTGTTGAAGCAAGCCCCAATGCCTACAGGAAGTGATTCCCAGAGAGAAATGATTTTCTGTCACCCTTTCTCACCAGATCCAAACCCCACAGCAGTAGGAGGTGGCTTGCATAAACCATGGCTATTTCAGGCAGGCCATTGCTTTGCAGGTGAGTCCTGGCCTCTGCCAGTCCCTGTGGAGCAGGCAGGCTGCTGCCACACTTACTCTTTCATTACTCTCAGCCTCTCCTGCCTGCTGGTCTTCTGCAGGGCACTCATCCACTCCCTGAATAGCTGGGTGACAAGGAGCTTGAAGGGGATCTTGTGGAGGCGGCTCTGCAATGCCAAGGGCTCTACGTGAGGCTTTGGCCACTGGCCCCCAGGAACACCCACAGCATCCCTGGCCCTCTGGCTCATGGGCAGGTGGCTGGGTTTCTGCTTGTGCTCCTGCAGGTGCCCATCAGCACCAAGAGAGCAAGAGAGCCAGGGGCTGCTGGGCTCCAGGTCAGCAGGTCTCACCTTGAAGATGACAGCCAGCAGCAGCACAGGCTGTCTCTCAAGGTGGACCTCGACCCAGCTGTTGTTCAAGCTGGACCTCAACCCTGATCTCACAGAGGGGCGTTCTCTGGCTGCTCCCCGGATGATCCCCTCCGTGGATGGCCCATGCTCTTTCAGCAGAGCCAGTAGGTCCTGAGGGCACAGAGGAGGAGAGCTGCTTGCCTGGAGACAGGCCCTGAGGTAGGTGCTGGGGACAGCCCCTCTCTGAAGGAGCCAGCTGAATGGAATGGGATGGGATGGGATGACCCGCTGGCCAGGCTGGCTTACCTGGATGGGCTGGGGTAGCATGCCATCCTGGCTGCAGAGAGCTGCCAGGGGCCAGACAAAGAGAGCCCCTATGCCAGCAGAGCCCGATGGCCCCAGTGCCTGTACTGCAGCTGAGGCCCCTGGCCACGCAAACGGCTGGGGCAGCAGCCACCTCCTGCTTCTACAGGTCCCGCTGCCTGCCGAGAGAAACAGCAAAGAGCCTTGGAGGAGAAGCACCAGGAGAGCACTCCCAGAGTCTCTCAGTGCTGTTCCCCACCTACCTCCCCCCCCACCCCAGGCCCCGGGCATGGGGGAGGCAGTGGCATTTGGGAACAAGGAGCCCCAGGGCTCAGCTCCTCCCCGCAGCAGAGCAAAGGGGATGGATGTGCCCTGTGGGAAGGGCAGCTGCAGCCCCATCGCAGCACGTGTGCCAACCTGCAAGAGCAGGAGGGAAGGGCCGTCCTGCCCCTGTCTTCTCCACACTCACCATCCACGCGGCCACATCCACCTCGATTTCCGGAGGGGATGGGAGGTGGCGCCTGCTTGGCACCAGCCTGCAAGAAATGCGCTGCACACACCAAGGAGCCCCACAGCAGACCAGGCCCCTGGTGAGCTGCGTCAGGTCCTGGCTGTGTGTGAGAGGTGGGGTTGGATGAGATTGCGCTGCAAGTGACCCTGACCTGAGCCTGGCGCTGGAGCAGCTTCTCCAGGCTGCTAGCATACAGTGTTGTCCCCTGGGCAATGGGAAAAGAGCAGAAGGTGAGGAGCGATGCAGCTGATGCTGGGCTGGGGCAGCCCCTGGGAGCAGAGCTGTGGCAGGAGGGACACTTACAAACTGTGGCCACTCAGCTCCTTGAGCACTAGCTTGATGGAGGGCAGCTGGGTGACCCGGGCTCCCTGTACTCCTTCAGGTGGTCTGTGCATGAGGAAGGGATAGAAAAAGAGCTGTGTGAGGCCCAAGCCAGTTCTTCCCTCTGCTGCCAGCCTAGGGAGCACTTCCATGCTGCCTGGAACAGCCTGCACTGCCCAGCAGTGGAGCTGGAGCAGCAGCAGTGGCGAGGATGGGGCTGGGCAGGCGCTGGCTGGACACAGCTGGCTGAAGCAGCTCCTCCGTGTCCACTCAGCAGTGGGGGCACGTCTGCCTGCAGCTGTGGGAAGACCTCTGCCTGCAGCTGTGCAATTCTTCAGTACAGCAAAGGAAAGCAACTATATTGATTGTGAATATGTTAGATCAAGTTCCACCCAAACTTTCATAAAATGTGTTTTAATATTTAGAGTATTTGGTATTGGAAGAGAGTCACCATAACGCTAAGAAATAAGGTAAACCAAAGCAAATTAAGTAGAAAGAGCATATGGGATTACCAGCTGAGTTGTGCTGATGGTAGTGTACAAGCTTGGGAATTGATTCAAACAGTAATTTTTAGTGAGGTAATACTTGTTCTCAAGAGTTTTATGTACATGGTAATGTTTGACTGTTCCCTTTATTACTTCAAAAAAGCATAGAATCATAGAATAGTTTTGGTTGGAAGGGATCAAAAGTGATCTAGTCCAACTCCCCAAAATGTAGCACACACCTAAGCCTTGGAAAGTGCCCTCCAGCCCATGTGTTAATAGATCAGTTGGTCGCTGAGTGAACTGCCGCATTCCAGCTGCCCAAATAACAATGTAGTAGATGTTACCAGGAAGACTGTTACATTTGCCTTGATCTGTTTTCTGCCCCGCACACCCCAGAACCAGCTGGCTATGTAATACAGGCTTCCAGCACACTGGAGACTTCTGCTGTATGCTATAATGTATGCCCATAGCATGCTCAATAGTACACATTCTTTGGATACTCACTCTGAAACCTTGCTGTATACAGACACAGTATACATGCTTGCTTGGCTAGATTTCCGAACCATAAAAGCACCTTCTTTTCCCTAATTCAAAGAAAAGAAAAAGTTACAAGGAACTGAGATTGGGATATATTTCAGTGAACTCAAGGCTTTTTACTGTAATACCCACAAAGGAGGGAAGAAGACATGATTCATCTGACCTCCTTTAAGGACTACATTAGGACAAGGTGAATTATGCCTGAGAAATATTTCTTTCCACTAAAATTCTGGTCTAGATAATTGATTGTGGTATCACACTGGAGCAAACAACACAAGCCTAGAAGTAAAACCAAAAGGCAGAGCTTTGAGGGGAAATGCACTCAGTGTGGTTTTATTCCGAGCTTATCTTAGAGGTGCATCATTTATTCACTTATGTGGAAGTGGCATTTTTTGAGATCTGTTTGTTGATATCGATTTGGAAGAAGAATTTCTAGTACTTTGTAATACTACAGCTTTTTGAAGTGCATCAGCATCCTCTAGCTACATAGTATAGAGAAGACAACACACACATTTCCATTGTTGTTCAATGTTCATTGTTGTTCAACAAACATTTCCATGGTTGTTTATATACAAACAATAAAGGATATGTAGGACCTTCTGATGGAGCAGCTGCTCAGACTGGGTACAGGAGATATTACCAGCATACCAACTGCAAAGAGGAATATTGAGCTTATTATTCACAAGCTGATTTCTGAAAAAGGCACAGCAGGCACATAAAAAATTCCACTCATTGTAAGTATTTTCAGAACTGCTTTTAAAAGCCAGAGGGTAGACTTGGGACTTGTCCTGCATATGTGGCTTCAGGACATTAAAGAGAAATTGCTAGTTCCCATCTGCTTCCTCTATTCCAATGGCTCTCCTCACCCTGAAATATCTGGATCCACTCTGTGACTCTGACTTACAGTAGCTACTTAGAGGAGGATCTTGCTGCCCTTACGCTCTGCTAGGAGCCCTACTGGAAGTAATTTGCTCTGTCTCCTGCAAACCATGACATAGCTGTCTCCCTAAAAGCCGAGAGGTGCATTATTCTCTGATCTTGAACCTTCTAGTTGTCATAATATTTGAGTAAACTGAGAGATCCCAAATGGAGGAAACAAGCCAAACATGCTATGTCAGATCAGTTTTGGGAGTTTCAATGAAACCTTTTTAATAGCAGTTCACTTTCATGAAGCATCCCTTTAGCATACAAGACTGATGTGTCTAATGACTTCTTTGTCTGAAAGCAAATACATTCATGCCTTTGGAAGTCTGCTGGCTGTTATGTTGCTGATAACAATATCTGCAATTGTGATAATTATTATGATAGCCATATGTAGGATACCATTGTTCTAAGTATAGTGGACATTGAAAGTGGAAAGACAATCTCTGCCGAAAGAATCCTTTGGATTGTTATGAAGACATATTCTATATACTCACACTTAAAGATAGTCTGCTCTTCTGCCAATGCTTGTTCACTGACCCTGGAGTTTCTCCTGCAAAACCAAAACAACATGCAGAAATTGTGAAAAATCAGTTATGAAAAATAACTGTGGTTAAAAGCCATACTATGGATGTTTTTTGAATGGTTATGCATTGTCTAAAGTGAATATTTTGAAAAGTTGAGACATATTTAGTTGTATGGATTTTTTTTTTGTGACTTGGTAAACACACAGACTTTCCTCTTCACTGTACAATGTGTCAGAAAGCCAGATACTCTCTCTGCATGCTGTAACAGGCAATGAAACTACACATCACGTTAGCGACCTTATGAAGAGACTGCATCTACCTTTTCAAAATTTACATGGCAGATGTAAAGCCCTAGACTTTCCAAAAAGTGTTCTTAGTATGGCTGAACACAGTGGCAGAAAAGGAGATGTCTAAAATAATCTCTTATGCAAAAATAATAATGATTTATGCTTGCCTTTTACAGGATACTGTAAAAGTAGGGTTTTTTTAAGGCAACTTTTGAATCTTGTGAAGTATGGTTTATGATGAGATAATCTGTCATACATTTATGGCATACATTTAACGCTTACAGCATCATGTCATCTTACTAGAAAGAGAAAGATGAATCTGATAAATCACGTTGACAAACCTGGACTCCCTTTAACCTGTACTGGACTACTCACATACATGCAAAGGCATAGAAGTGCTAGCAAGACTGATTTAATGCCTTGCTTGCACTTCCATGAGTAAAAAAGATTGAAATGCCAGCATCGCTGAAGTCAGTGGCAAAACAGTATTGATTTAAATGAAATCAGGGTGTTCAATTGATGTTTTTTTTGCATGAGTCAAGAACACCAATTGTATCTGATTCTATACATTTCAGGAAAATCAGTGTTATTTAAAAAGAAAAATATTCCAGAAATATTGCCTGGTCTCTTACTGGAGGGGGGAGGAAAACATTTAAGCAGTGAATGACTGCATATTTATTCACTTTGGCTCATCATCATTCAGGGATATCTTTCTCAAGTAAGTGCTCTGTGCAAAACCTTCATTTCCAAAAAATAAACATTTCACAGTTAGCATCTTAAATTTGGTCACTTAGAATAAGTAAAGGGATTCAGAAAGCAAATCAGAAAGTCACTTTTTAGAATGCCACTAGCAGAAATGATCATGGTGAAAACATTTCTGCTTTTACTTACCGTATAGCAAAATACAGAAGTAATTTGGTTTAGAAAGTTACGTTTCAATGAAATAGTGTTTTCGCTAGTCACTGAAATGGCTTCTTCCTCTGTGATTGGTTTCAGCATACGGAAGATGGGAGCAGCTGTTCAACAATATCATTACATGCCATCTCAGTTGCTGTGATGAAGGATGCCAGTGATTAATGGGTGCCAGCAGAGCATCCAAGGTCAAATGCAGAAAGTCAATAGGCAGGCTCAGCACTCTTCCTGACACAATGCCAGGTGCAATTGAGAAGCTAAGCTGAGTGAAGATGGACAGCTGAGCTAGCACTTAAAGCATCTGGCAGCATGGCATGATAGACCTAAGTTATGGGGCCCAACAGGCATCTGTAGTAGTAGTAAGGGTGGGCTGTATGCTGTGCCCAAGAGGAAAATAAGTAGGGGGAATAAATAGTACCTTTGAATATAGATAGACATAGAAAGAGTTTCTTTAACACAGATCTCAGTAAAGTGAAAAGAAAACTGAAAATGCATGAAAACAGGTGAAGCAGGTAAATTCTGATGTTTGTTCCTATTACGTTCAACATAACGAGATCATTTTTTTCCCAAGCAGAATTTAAAGGTTTTGTAATGATATATGTGTGATTTGTCCTTACGGAATCAATGCTGCAAAACTCTCAAGTTTCTCAAGTCAAAGAAAAAACTGTAAATGTCCTCCCTTTCTTTTGGTCTTTCCCTGCTCCTTCATTGATCTTAGAGCTCTCTATTCAGGCTTTATAAGCAGAGCTCCCTTTATCATATGCTTTAATATAGCCATAAACAGTCCAGTGAAGACACTTAGGAGTGTACCTCAGCTTACTTGTTTATTATTGTCTTTGAGTTGCTGGGATTGTGAGCTGCTTTCTTCATTCAGAGCAGTATGCAAAGCTTGTGAGTTGCAAAATGCTTAAATTAAGATTGTTGATTTCCCTGCAGTTGTAAACTCAAATAAATGAATTATGAGTGGATTAAGTAATTTTATTCTGTTCCAAACTAGTTGGGGCATCCTGAAACTCAAAAATTATTCTCTTCCACATTTCTATCAAGTATATAAAATCAAACTCAGCCAGTATCCACCATGAGACAGACAAGGAATCTTATCTCTTCCAGGCAGCTCCTCTTTGTTGCCTTGCCTTTGTCTCCAGTGTGCTCCTAAAGCTGTTTCTTATTTAGTAACTTGGGAAGAGACACTCTTTTCTGTCTCAGCTGGATATTAATGAAAAATATATATTTTTTTTTTTTTTTACAATGCTAAAGGGGATTCCTCATTTTGTGAACCTCAAAGAGAATAATTAAACCCTATGCGGTATTGGGTGCCCTGTCTTCATGAATAAGTATTGCTAATTCTGGGGAGAGACTGGAGTGATAAGTAACTTATGCCTCAGCAGCTCTCACTGGTCTCCCCTACTGCTACTGCAATAGTAATGGTGTTGGTCTAGATGGTTTGTGTGTACAAAAGAGGCAACATCTGTGAGATTTTATCCTTTTATTCATTTGAACTAAATAATTGGAAAAAAATTTATAGTTCTGTGTACATAAGCACTTCTTCAAGCACATGTCAAAATTAAGGCCACCTTTGGTAGTGTACTAGGCAGTAACAGTTGTAAATGTTACTCAACCTGGCAGCCAAGGATGGTAATGAAAATGGAGTTGTACAGAAGACAACAAGGCTTCTAAAGCAACATTTATAAGCTACTAAGGTAATTCTAACATAGATCCTGAAAGGTATTAGGACTGCCTGCAGTGTTGTCTGTGAAGATGAGGTATGTGGAAGACCATGGTCATGAAACAAAAGTATTCTGCAGAGCACACTTGCCTTTCCGAATCCCTTGCATTCTATGAGTAAGTGTCCTGGGTTCAGCAGTAGCAGTTATTTTTTTTCTCCTTCTTGGTAGCTGGTGCAGTGCTGTGTTTTTGACTTTCGGCCTGGGAACAGCGCTGATAACACCAGTGTTTTCAGTTACTGCTTGGTAATGTTTTGGTCTGACCAAGGACTTTCTGAGCCTCATGCTCCGTCAGGGAGGAGGGGAAGCTGGGAAGAAGCAGAGACAGGACACCTGACCCAAACTGACCAAAGAGGTATTCCATGCCACAGCATGTCATGCCCAGGATGTAAAAATGGAGGGCAGAGACTCGGAATGGGGGGGTACACTGCTTGGTCGGGCTGGGTGTAGGTGGTGAGCGATTGTATTCTTTTCTCTTGGATTTCTCTTGTCATTATTATTATTGGTGGTAGCAGCAGTGGTTTGTGTTATACTTTAGTTACTAAACTGTTCTTATCCCAACCTGTGGGAGTTGCATTCTTTTTATTCTCCTCCCCATTTCCCCAGGACTGGGGAAGAAAGATGGGGGGGAGTGAGTGAGAGAGTGACTGCATGAGTTATAGAGGCTTAAACCATGACAGTAAGAATCTTCCTCTTACAATACATAGCATTTATTGCTTCTGACAAGCAGGGCAGCCGAGTTTCCTTTGGGCTCATAGTTGCATGGGCCACAGCCATATTCCGGACTGACTTCTGTGATGATGATACTTGAGGTATGCTTCTATACTTCCACTTCTGAAGAGAGAGGAAATAAAATTATAAAGGGATGCAGCACAGGGTACAGTAATAAATAACACATCATGTACATGATCACTTATATATTCAACATGTAGAATTAAATTAGTCAAATTAACTAAAGCTAAAAAGATGGGCACAGACAGCAGCTTTTTCCTCTTCCCTACAGACGCACATCGCAGGTATCGTTGTCCATACTTGTGAGACAGGTGAGAACAGAACCAAGTTCTGTGATAATGACAACAGAAACAATTAATTTCTTGTGAAATATGTCAACCTACAGAAATGTCTATCACTCATCGCTGATTGTTGAAGAGGCCTACACAAATTACTTGGATGAGAAGCCTGGCATTAAAGATATGTGACATCAGTCAAACCATAGGCAAAAGAGCATCTAAAATTAAGACAATGAAATGCATTTAGAGATTTGGGAGGTGACATAACTGAAAAAAATCCAGGCATCCCAATTCTTTAAGAGCAGAGATAACTACATGGACAGAAAAGGATGAGGGAAAAAAAGAAAGAATTCGGAGAAAAAGTTCCAAATGACACCTATTTATTATTGAGAACCACTGCAATGAAACACTAGGGAAGTGCACCAAGTGTCTTGAATCAGGCTGTGATTTCATTAAATCAAGTCCAAGTGAACATAGCATTATATGTTTGCTTGTTTTCTCTTCATTGAAATTTATTTATTTAATTTAAACAAGGAGAAACCAAAGAGCCAAGTGAATGCCTGATTGAGTCCACTGAGACAGAAGGCACACATGATCTGTTCCTGCAAACACAAAGTCTCAATCTGATCCCACTAAACTCCAGTGGAGATATTCATTCTTTAAAGAGATACCACTCACAGCAGGGTCATCTTCATTTGACTAGAAGTAGATCTGTTACTCATCTGTTATTACTACTTGAACCCAGCAAGGGTGGTTCCTTTATTGTCATATCTGACTTTGATGGAAAGATGATTATAGCTTGAGGGTTTGTGTTAGGCAGCATTCAGGTTTTAGATTGCCTGTTTGTTTTGTAGAATAATGACAGAACTAGAGTTTCTCGCAGTTTTCAGAAAGATGGAGAAAATTATAATGCAGAGATTAAACTGTTTTCTCTTTAAAGCATCTAATGATGTTAGAGCAAGCTGATACTCAATACATGCTTTTATGGGCTGATGTGCTCCTCCTACATTTGGCCTTAGTAATTTTTTAAGATTAGATTGTTCTTTCTTAATTTCCTGTGTTTTGCTTGTGGAATGATTGGAGTGCTGCTCTTTGATGGAGCTTTCATCTTTTTTGTGTGAACAGAAGAAATTGCAAAACACTGGCCAAAGTAAATGGCATAAAGAATTATTATCACAGGAATTAGTTTTGCTTTGTCCAACCAGGGACAGGGAAAAGAAACAGCCAAAGATGAGCACACCACATTTGTGTTCCTCTGAACATGTCTGTTTGCAATAGTCTGTTAGAATATTCTGGACAGACTTCATCTGTAACCTGGTACAGATTTATGTCCTAATTTGTGTCCATATATGCAGCTTTCCATTTCCAGTGATAGCAGAAAAGTCCAGAGCATTTCCTAATAGTAACTGGGTGAATTTTATTATTTCTTTTATGCTGGCAGTGATATTATTGTGGTTTTCATATAGATGATTGTGCCCCTCTTAGCTGGAGGGAGGTGTAGGTGACAGTCTGAGATTCGGCTGTGATGTGCATATGGGCAATGGTTACTTTCTGCAGATCTATTATCTGTCTGATCTACTGCAGTATTGGTCTGTCCACCATGAACCATTTCCTATTGCAAAGACAGCAGATGCCAGGCACCAGTAGAGGTGAAAGTGTTTCTCAGGCAAGAAGCTGTTATCAAAGCAGAGAGGTTGTGCCTATGGGTTCCCATGGGGGGACCTTTGTGCCCACTATTCTTTGTAATGGCATCATTCTTTAGGGACCAGCTGCACTGTGGGAGTCTTTGAGGTACAACTGAACTGATGAAAGGAACAGAGGCATCAAAGGTGCGGGATGTAAGCATACAAAAGTAATGCCTCAAGCAAAATGCAGTGCTTCTAGTCAGTTTTGCCCACATGCAGGAGTGATGCCTCTGGTCAACTGTGAAGAAAGCAAGGGAGCAAAACTTGCAGAGGCTGGATAGGTGAGGAACATGAACTGAAAGGTAGGCAGAAGGAAGGCTGGGGATAATGGTAGCACCTCCGATGAACAAACCGAGTAGATGAAAGGGCAAAATGCAAATGTGCTGAGAGCTTATAGAAGTAGCTCTGTGACTAAATATAGATTGTTTCTCACCATAAGAAATCAGTATTAGCCTTCTTAACCTGATTATATCGTACTGCTTGGGAAAATGAAGTCAAGTGGTAGTTATTATACCTACATTTGCTAAACTTAGAAGTACCCATCTAAGAACTGTCATGTTCCTGCTTTTTAAATTTCCCTTTCAAAATATCATCTCTGAACTCAAGCAGATAATAAAAATAAATCATAAAGGCCTAGCAGAAGGCAGCATATTCACAAGCAGATTTGCATGACTGATGATCTCTCCAGATAGACAAAGCATCTCCTGATGGAAGCCAGGCAAAACAGACCTTGAAACTTGTTATGCTGCTGCCTGTTCATAATGCTGTTACTTTCAAATCTCATTATCAGAAATAATGTCAAAAGCTTCCTTGTTCATAGCTTCTTTACAAGGCTTTATTATTATTTTTTCGTAAAGCTCCATTTTACAGCTTTTGTGATTTTGTCTTCTGTCTCTTGATAATCTATGTGTTTCTTAAAGCCCTGGCTTTCAGAAAAAGCTAGGAAATAGATGCAGATCTAAAGATACAAAACAGAAGACAAATTAAAATAAAGCAGGAAATACGGGTTTTAAAGTCTCATTATTTGAGACCTGATCTGGTTTAATTTGGAGGAGGCTGTGTAGCAGTGTGTGAATACACAGTCTAACCATCCTGTTAGACATTTCTTTAAGAGACAAAAGCATTATAACTGAAGCCACTTTGGTCTCTTCTATTCTCTTGTAATTGTTACCTTCTTCCCATCTGCAAACATCAGTAATTAAGCTGGCAGCAAAATCAAAGTCAAAGATACCACTATTGCTCTTGTATTTTACAGGAGGGGATAGATGAGGAAATAAGCATAGAAGCAGATCTTCCAGTTTACTTTTTTTAACCCTGCTAACTGCTGACCTTTTTCGTCAAGCAACTGCTGTGCTAGGGGACTTAGGATGAATCAAGCACAAGTATTACCTTTTGGGATCCTTGTGTCATTTTTGTCTATTTGGGTCTGTGAAAGCCTGCCTTTCTCAGATGGACAGTAAGGCCCAGTGGGCGCTGGTGGGACACCACACTCTTGGGCTTCTGTCTGATACAAAGTCAAGATAAAGGCAAGAGCACGTAAAAAGCTCAGATGAACTTTGCAATTTCTAAACTTAGAGGCTGCCTCTGTAAAGTTGGGCTGAAAAGGCATCTATATTCCTGACCCAGCCCCAGAGGAGCGCAGTTTGGGACTTGCCTGAGATAAACGTAGTTTGTCCACCATTTCTCACCCCCACAAAGCAGGTATATTTGTTGACAGCTTCAGGCACAATGTTTTCTCAAAGTACTGTGAGCACCATTTTCACTGGGGAGTGTGGTGGAGGGATGTTTTTTGGCATCTGTAAGAATGGGACCACCTACAAACTAGAGAGCTAAGTTTGATGTTATTCCCCGCTCCCACTGGAAATAAGTATTTAAAGTAAAAGATGTATTCAATACGAGGGCTGTAGCCAGTACTGTCATCAGCATATTAAACTGAATGTGGCTGATACTTTCCCAGTTTGCCACATGGAGGAGGGAGATGAGTCCTTCTGTCTGACAAACTGGTTGACACAAAGATTCTGAAGCTGCACTGAGGATTAGAGGTTTATACCAACTTCTGGTGAGTGCTGTTTCAATTCTCCATTCCATCCCACAGCCCTTCCTACCACCTGGATGCCAGGTCTTTTCTTCTAGCCAGATATTCAAAAGTTTTCACCTACCAGCATTTGAGGGACTGGAGACAGTGGTTTTAGAGGCCCAGTTGTACAATGCACAGTCATCTAGAAGACAGAGAGAATTAAAATAAAACTCACAAATTTATTTAAGTGGGTTTTTATCTCTTGGGGCTCTCTCACTTGCAGATCTATACAGTGGTAGCAGCAGCACCATGACGGCTGACATTTCATCTCCCTGATATTCTGACATGCTCTAGCTCTGTGCTTTCAACATTGTCATAATTCAAGCACCATCTCAATATCCTTAATAACCCTATTAATCATTGTTTTAATCTATGGCAAAATGTGAATTTAGAGAAATTTGTTGTTGAACCTTCAACAGCTCTGTGTTTTTCCCAGTTCTGTTAGCTTATTTGGAATAATAGAGTCACTTTGGTTGGAAAAGACCTTTAAGATCATTGAGTCCACTCACTAACCTAGAACTGCCAAATCCAGCACTAAACCATGTCCCTAAGAACCATGTCTACATATCTTTTAAGTACCTCCAGGGATGGTGACTCAACCATTTCCTGGACAGCCTGTTCCAGTGCTCAGCAACCCTTTGAAGGTGAAGAAATTTTTCCTAATAGCTAATCAAAACCTCACCTGGTGCAACTTGAGGCCATTTATTCTCATCCTGTTGCTTGTTACGTGGGACAACAGACCAACATCCACCTGGCAAAGTAGGCATTAAGTATGTCAGCTGTCTGCTCATCCTTTGTCATGTTTCCCCTCACATCCAATAAAGGATAGAGATTCTCCTTAGCCTCCTTTTGTTCCCAATGTGCTTATAGAAACTTCTATTTTTTTTTTTTTTGTCCTTTATGTCAGTAGCCAGATTAAGTTCTATTGGGCTTTTCCCCTTCTAATTTTCTTCCTGCATAACCTGACGACATCATTGTAGTCCTCCTGAGTGGCCCTCCCCTTCTTCCAAACATCATTAACTCTCCTTTTTTTTTCTGATTTCCAGCCAAAGCTCTCTGTTCAGCCAGGTTGGTCTTCTTTCCACCGACTTGTATTTTGGCACATTGGGACAGCCTACTGCTGCACCTTTAAGATTTACTTCTTAAAGAATTTCCAGCTTTCCTAGAGTCCTTTGCCCTTCAGGACTGCTTCCCAAGGAACTATCAACCAGGCTCCTAAACAGGACAAATTCGGCCCTCTACATGTCCAAAGTAGCAGTTTCACTGACCCCCCCTTTTTATTTCTCCAAGAACTGAAAACTCATATTGTGATTGATTTGTTTGCGTTCAGAAGGAAACACATGTATGCTTTACTTTTTTCTGCTGCTTTGAAATTGTTTCATTGACATTTTTAGTCTATGAAGCAATGATAAAAACTGCTTTCAATTACCCAGTGGTTACAACACTGAGGCTATCTGGAGCCATCTATACATAGACACTCTCCTTGTGCTCTGCACATCTCTGTTGACAACCTTAGGAACTTATTTAGGAACAAATTTAGAGTAGATACAGCACATTATCCTGCATGCTTTAGTTATCTCAGACAGAAAGGAAGTACTCAATATACAAAAATTCTGTTTATCATTCTTGTCTTGACTAAGCCACCCATGACTGGTAATGAGGGATTTCCTTGTCCTTATAATTGATGGGGGTTTCATGGCCTACTTATTGGCTTTTGAAATAAGTGGTTTTGAAGCTAGATGAAGCTATTAACATTAATGATATAAATCAGCTGACCACTCTTTACATTATTTAGTGTTCCATAATGATGAAACCCGTAGTAATAGCAGATACGCCTGTATAATTTATTTAAATTTTCAAAAAAGAATGCCTGTTATAAGGAGTCACATGCATCTAAATCAGGTACCAATCTGCTCACACCTACACTTTTATATTTAACTTCTAATTTTGTGTTCGTATTTTTTTGCTTGTGACTGTAAATGTGTAAGACCAAGGTTCAATCATGATTGAAATTAGTGGAGCTACAAGTGCTCTACAGTTCCAAATAATCAAGCTTTAAAAGACCGAAACACAAATACTTGTAAGCTGGCATTCCCTCTCCCAAACATGGCACTTCGCTATTAGACATGTACGCGGACATGAGGAAATCCCTGTCTTAAAATGTGACACATAGGAGGGTATCACTTTAGAAATTTTCCTCTCTGTCTTTACAGATTAAAACTAAAACCCATAATTATGACTAAGTAAGTTGTACAAAAAATACTTTAGAAAAGTGTGTCCAAAAAAAAAAATGCTGCGTTACATCATATTGTTTAGAAAAAAAACCTCATTTAAACATAATCATTTATTAATATAAGATTTTTACTTCCATTTAGTTATGAAACTCTATTGTTTTGCACACATCCATATATCCTGTTGCAGTGAACTTCTGTTGTTCCTACCCATTTAGGTTATGAGACCTCATTGCTAGAAGGGTTTGTCATGGTTTAAGCCACTGTAACTCATGCAGTTTTCTTGCTCTCTCACTCCCCCCTATTTCTTCCCCCAGTCCTGGGGGGATTGGGGGAGAATCGAAAGAATTCAACTCCCACAGGTTGAGATAAGAACAGTTTAGTAACTAAGGTATAACACAAACCACTGCTGCTACCACCAATAATAATGATGACAAGAGAAATACAAGGGAAAAGAATACAATCGCTCACCACCTACACCCACCCCGACCAAGCAGTGTACCCCCCCATTCCGAGTCTCTGCCCTCCATTTTTACATCCTGGGCATGACGTGCTGTGGCATGGAATAACCTCTTTGGTCAGTTTGGGTCAGGTGTCCTGTCTCTGCTTCTTCCCAGCTTCCCCTCCTCCCTGACAGAGCATGAGACTCAGAAAGTCCTTGGCCAGACCAAAACATTACGAAGCAGTAACTGAAAACACTGGTGTTATCAGCGCTGTTCCCAGGCCCAAAATCAAAAACACAGTGCTGCACCAGCTACCAAGAAGGAGAAAAAAATGACTCTTACTGCTGAACCCAGGACAGGGTTTTACAGGGTAAACACATTTTAGCGAGAGACCTGTGTCAGGGACGGTAGATAATTGTCCATAGTGAACCATGCAAAAATAGAAAAGTACTGTTTGGCATGGGTTGTGGGAACATAACCTTGAAAAGAGGGGAGTTAACACTGCTGTTAGCAAAAAGGAGTCTCATACCAGTAAACTTTGTTCACATGCTGGCCACGCCTGTGCTGATGTTGCAACTGGTAATTTTCTAATCCAGCCTGAAGGGGGATATAAGGACCTGTGCAGGGACAAATGGGTGAGAAGGCCAGATGCACATCTTGATTCGGGGGACACCCTGACGATGCACTGCCTACCACCTCTCTGACTGGGCAGCATGTTCTATCTCTTCTCCTGATCGGCGGTATCGCACGGAAGCAGGGGTTGGTAGGTATGCAACCTGCTTTGCGTTAATATATATATATACATTTGCTTTGCACTAATAACTCAATAGATAGACTAGAACATTTGATTGTTTACGTTGTGTTTGGTGTCCAGTCTTTGTACATGGGACTCCTACTAACCTGGAAGAAGACCTTAAGACTAAGGACAAAAATAGTTCCATCTGGTTTATTTTGTATGTGAAAATGGCACTTTTTGATTAAACACAGCAGATATAATTTAGTGTATTATTTGTCCCAGTCATGCTATAAGCTATAATCTATAGCAGCACTGATATTAGAAGGAGCATAGTACATAAATGAAAATGTGTAAGTAGATTAGTTTTTATATTGATTATACTGCCTTAAAGGTCCATGTGACCTGGCAATGTTGTGAAAAACATCAGTGAGCCTAATCAAACAAATAATAGAACAACATATTACATTTCTCCCAGATCCTACATCCAGGGGCTGCTTTGCAGGTCTGCTTGCAACAAAGAAACTTACCGTTGCTGAAGAATCCTTTATGGTACTTGTTCAGTAAATCAGAATTGTCTTTAATTTCTGTAAAACATAAAGAAACCAAGGAAAACATGATAGTCTGCAACATGGGAATGTTTCTTATGATCAGTAGAGTCTCCTGCACCAAACCATGGGACTCCAGAGTGCTTTACTGACTTCTAGCCCTGGACAGGTATACTGGTTACATCTTTATTTCTATACCATATTCCTCTATGCAGACTCAAGTCTGAAATACTTTACTCCCAGCTACCTGTTTCTCTGAGAAGGAAAACAGAGTGCTAAGGAGATACAGTGGCATCCAAAAAACCACCAGAAGCCAAAGAGGATCCAACAGCTGTGATTCAAAGTCACGGATCTTATAAAGATTTGACTATCAATAATAAAACTAATTAAAGAAAGCATTTTAATTTCAGCAAAATATGCTGAATATTTTCCTAGAACTATCTACTGTAAGGAAATCATATTCACTGATACTCAATATGCCATATGGCAAATCCAAGCTAATATTTATCTGCTAAATTGCTGTTCTTAATCACACCAAAAGAGAACACCATCACAGAAATATTTATTTTATATCTGAAGCACTGCTTTACTCTAGTGTCAAAGAATGGTACAAGATGATGAGGCAGGAACATTTTCTTATCTCATTTGAATATTTTGGTACGCAAAGGAATAGTGTTACATTTATGCAAAGCTGCAAGCCACTGCTCCCAGTTCTCTTCATGAGTAGCATAGACATAGAGAAGACCACCCTTGTACACAATCTGGAAGTGTCTGGGAAAGCCAGCATGGTGAGAGCGTACTGTTTGAAAACATGTTACCATACAGGAGGGGAAAGGAGAAGGGAATGGGAACCAAAAAAATAGGCTATGTGAACCCACTTTCTCAACCTGTCTTCATATGGGAGGTGCTCCAGTCCCTTGATCATCCTCGTGGCCCTCCTCTGCTCTTGTACCAACAGTTCCATGTCCTTTTTATGTTGAGGACACCAGAACTGCACACAATACCCCAAGTGAGGTCTCACGAGAGCAGAGTAGAGGGGCAGGGTCACCTCCTTTGACCTGCTGGTCACGCTCCTTTGGATGCAGCCCAGGATACAATTGGCTTTCTGGGCTGTGAGTGCACACTGCCGACTCATGTTCATTTTCTCATTGACCAACACCCCCAAGTCCTTCTCTGCAGGGCTGCTCTCAATCTCTTCCCTGCCCAACCTGTATGTGTGCCTGGGATTGCTCCAACCCAGCTGTAGAACCTTGCACTTGACATGGTTAAACTTCATCAGGTTGGCATCAGTCCACCTCACAAGCATGTCAAGGTCCCTCTGGATGGCATTCCTTCCCCTCCAGCGTATCAACCAAACCACACAGCTTGGTGTCATCGGCAAACTTGCTGCGGGTGCACTGAATCCCACTGTCCATGTCACCAGCAAAGATGTTGAACAAGACCGGTCCCAGCAGCAATCCCTGAGGCATACCCCTCAGTTACTGGTCTGCAGCTGGAAACTGAGCCATTGAGCACAACTCTTTGCGTGTGGCCATCCAGCCAGTTCTTTATCCACCGAGTGGTCTACCTATCAAATTGCTGTCTCTCCAATTTAGAGACAAGGATGTCATGTGAGGCAGTGTCAGTTTACACAAGTCCAGATAGATGACCTCAACTGCTCTACCCCTGTCCATCAGTTCCATAGCCCCATCATAGAAGGCTGCCAGATTGGTCAGGCAGGATTTCCCACTAAGTGAAGCCAATATATTTCATGTATTTTATATCAACATATACATATATAGATACATAGATATAGATAAATATATTTCTATCTATGTATTAAAAAATATGTACAGCCTTAACCAAAGTGGTTCTTGTCTTAAAGAACAGTTGCAGGAATAAAAGGCAATGTCAAATATTTTTGGATATTCTCATCTATGTACAAAAGACCTTGTAGCCTGTATGTAAACTCTTTCTTTCCACTTCAGTTTTTCCACACTCATCTTTCAGCTTCTTGTTCACGTTACACAAGGCTGGACCAAGTTCGTACTGAGGCCAGGAACCTGGCTCTGACAACATCCAGTAATGAATACCAAGGCAGGGTATGTGCTCAGGGGAGCTATACAGTGACCAGGAATCCTGATCCAGAAGTGATGCATTTACACTTAATACCCTATGAGAGGTGGTTTTCTTCTGGGAATTTGTTCAGTTGCCTTCTCAAGCAAATAACTAGCATCTAAAACATCCTGCAGTAAATAGCCCTACAGCTTAGCTACACAATATGAACAGACAGCTTATTTTACTTGTTTTCAGCCTATCTATTTTCTGTGAGCTTCATTTGATGCCTACCTAATAATTTCTAAAATCTGTTTTGTTTTTTGGATCCTGTTTAGAACGTGCTGACTGGGTGTATCCATGTTAGGTCAGGGTTTCATTTCCTCATGTGCATTACTTTTCAGTTATCTGCACTGAATTTCAAATGTCAATTTATTGCTTTTGCTCATTAGCCTGAAGTGCTCTTGTTATTAAATGTGTATTCCCATTGGTAAGTGTACATGACTCATCAATTTGCTTCCTGTCTCCTTATTTAGTTAAATGTTTGAGCCCTGTGAGCTTTTCTCTTTAACATGTTTTCCATCCAATCTATTAGTCACTGTCAAGTCTCTCCTTTGACCTCTCTTCACTTTGCAACGCCTTTCTTCAATTATAGTCACCAGAACTAGACACAATATTCCTCTGGTGATCACAGCAGTGTCAAAACATATTGAATGCTTTTACCCAATATGTGCCTGCTTCCATGGCCAAGGATGCCATTAGCTCCTTTGGCCACAGCATCACACTTGGAATTTTTGTCCAGCTATCATGAGCTCAAAGTCCTCTTACAGATACTGATTCCCAAAACAAAGTCCCCCATCCTATAACTATAGTACATACTTTTTTCCCCACTTAACTGAATTATGCACTCCTGGCATAAATACACTAATTTAACATCACTGTTGTTCACACAAGGTCACAAAGTGCAGGGAGGGAAAAGGCAAAGGAAGACTGAAAGGATATCAGGGATCAACCAGGCAATGAAATACTATGTATCTCTCATAAGGTTGCCCTTGGGCCTGGCAATTACTGCAGGGTCATGAATTAATGCCCTATTCAGCAACTACGTTATTCACTCTAACAGCCTGCTGCCTGTGTTTGCGCTGTTTGGCAGTGGCACTCTAGAAGGGAATATGTGGCAGCTTCTCATCTGCAAGCCCCACTGCCTGTAGAATTAAGACTGATGGAGGCTTTAGGAGGAACCTGAGCTGGGCAACTTGAAACAGATGAAAGAAAGCAAATTTGAAGTTACGGTTTTCTCATCACATTTAATTCTTGAACATGTGCAATGCTTTGTGCAGCTGCATCTTCTCATACAGGGCATAGCCTTGGTTTTCATGACTGTAGCACATTTGAATGATAATGAGGCAGTCAGAAGTCAAATCTTGCACTTGGCATTAAGGCCAAAACAGAAGTGGGAAGACAGTGAAAATTAAAATAAGAATTTTTAAGTGCTTAATTCTACCTCAAAAAAGTTATAATCACATAGTATAGTGATCTATAAATTTTAGATAATATTAAAGCAAATATTTGATAGACCTTTAAACTTAATAGAAAGAAGACTTGATCTAAATTCTATCACAGTCAAAAATATTACAGCAAAGTCACAACTTCAGTAATAGGGATTGTTTTTCTATTTGCTGTAAATGTCAGAACCATAGAATTGGTTAGGTTGGAAAAGATGTTTTGAATCATCGAGTCCAACCATTAAGTATCAGGTATCAGTAGTGCCTCAGCAATGTCAGATATCTCCATGAAGGACAGGAACACTAAGTGCAACCCATGCAACCCCTTAGGATGACTGTCATCTTTTACATGAAATGTGAATGAAACAGATTTCATGGCTAACCTGAAAAGGATATTGCCTTGCAGGAGGTGTTGCTTCCTCGTTATTCACTGTTTCAACACACCATATTTTCTTAATTTCAGTTGATCCATTTTTGCTTCCTTTTTTCTAAGAGAGAAAAATCACAGCAGACTGTAAACTAATATTAACACAGTATTAATTGTTCTACTTTGACAATTTCACCCACTTTCATATTTCAAGCTGTATAAGCCACAACTTTGTGTTTGTTAAACTTTAAAATAAAGGTAGCAAAATAACTCCCTGGTACCCTAATATAATCTAATATGTTAATCAAATTCCTCTTTAAGTCAGTTACAAGAATTGCAGGACACAGCCACACGTCTGTGAAAGCACCTGCTGCAGCCACAGGAGGGCAGGGCAGAAGGGGGAACTAGGAGGAAAAGAAGAAGGAGAAATTAGGAGGAAAACACTTTAATTGCAAATCATAAGACTAGCAGTAGCATCCATAATTTTGTTCAGGTAATGGATCTTATTCTCACTGAGCTTCCCTGCAGGTTTGTAGTAGGAGGAGTCCAAATGTATGGAAAGGAGCAAAAACTTTAAAATAAGCTGCCTGGGACATATATTTGCATTCCTCATGGGAGGTCATCTGAGTAAAAGCCACTCTTTTGCAACATGCAGTCACTCCTTAGGAAAAAAGGGACAACCACTTGCTTTGTGAGCCTGGCAGATGAGATTCCGAAAATTATGCCTTATACATATAACTTCTGAAGCCCATTATTTACATCAGTTCAGAGGGAAGCCTGAAAAAGGAAAACATCCCTACTCAAGACAACATAAGCATATGCCAGTGTTAATTACTTGCTCACATTTTCTTTGGAGGGTCACAAACAGATGCTCAATGGTAATCACAACTGTAAGAGTTCTTTTGAATGAAGACACCCTTAAGCCTGCAGCTAAGTATTTTCCTGAACTGAAACTAGGATCTGATACCCTATAATTCTACTCAGAACAAAGTACACCTGCTGTTTTAACACATAATATTCTAATTAAGTTTCACAGAAGAAAAACAGAGGAGTAAGGTGACGCTGAAAAGTATTAGAAGTTCATGTAAAAAAAAAGTTTCTTATCCCTTTGCCATATTCATAGCAAGAAAGGTTTGTTTTCATCTGAACAAACAAGCTTTTCTTGTATTTAATTAATGATATTTTTTCTTCTGTTGTGATTTCTTTAAAAGAAGTTCTTCTAGAATTCTCTTCTCCATTGTATTACTACTATAAATGAACATAACAGCTATAGAAACTGTAATAAATATATTGAGTCTTTGTATTCTATATGTTTTATAAAATTTTATGTAATACCTGGTTACAAGGCATGTGTTCAATACTGCTTAAATGAATTTACTGAGTGAATGAACTAAATAACCTTATTTGTTTAAGCAGTATTGATAGGTATTAATAGTATGCAAATAACAGTATACAAAAATATACTTTTATTATATTTGTATACTACGATAACAGTATGCAAAAATTAAGCTACAGATATACTGTTTTTCTAAGCAAAGAATCTCTGTTAATTTATTGTCTTGAGGATCTCTGCTTTTAAGGCCATGCACCCTTTCTGGCAAAGAGCATAGTCTGCTTTAACCACAAATGTATTATATCTGCAGCATAATATGCAAGTCATTACAGCAGGAAAGAGAATGACAAGAAAGGAAACCCTTTTATTTACAGACCAGAAAAACATACCTAGTGCTGGCAAGTGTGCTCCCTGAACTAGAAATTTCTTATTCCTTTCTTTCAACTGAAATAAATGCATGTTTATGGAAGGGTGAAACATAGAAAGATCAAAAAGTAAAAATGCTCTTGCAAGGTATGTATATGCATATATATTTATAGCTATCTATTTTTTCTTAGCCTTGATAAGCATACAGTGGAAAATGCCAAGAAGGATGAGATCCATCATAATTCTACAAGTTTAGTAGAATTTCTGGTTATCTTACTGAAATGTGAAGAATGTAGGTCACGTCCTTTGCCCTGTATGTTCTGGAGCTCCAAGGGGAAGTGCTGAGCTAAGCAACCCACTTAATTTCGTCCCTGTTCACTTCAGAGAGCCCAGCAGGAAAGGAAAATTTGCATGATGCTCATCACACTCGCTTGATCTCTCCACTGAATCCCACCCAACACCAGAAAGTAACAAATATATTGTAGAAACATATAGAAGCATATTGTAGAAACATATATGTAGAAACATTTTCCGTTGAAGAGGAAAAGGGGGGGCTTTACTAACCATTACTCCACCATGGGTTTCTGGCTGCCCTCCTCATGAACAGGATGTCTACTTCCACTAACTCCCTTTTGGACAGACCAGTGTATGGTAGTGACGCTGGCAAGTCAGCTTTGGGGCAATCTTGCCATGGCATGCAACATCTGGAGGAGATACGAGCTTGGGCTAGATAAGGGAAGGGTTGAAGCTGAAATATTTCGACTGAGATATCTGCTCTGATGTGGGGAAAAGAGGAGTATCCGTCCCACTTCAGGAAATTTTTCAGGTGTTATAGGCTAGATGTTTGCCTTGACTATGAGTAGCTAACATTGAAATTAGGAGTTAGTTCAACATAGCTTAGAGAAGCTGTCTTTGCAATTAAAATAATAAGTTTGCTAGAAAATGTATAAAACCTTGTCATTCCCACAACGGAGCAGTAGGAAATCCTGCTTTTTGTAACAGCATGTGGTTTTGTTTCCCTAGACTGGGAAACATCCAGTCTTTAGCTTCAACCTACTGAAGTTCATGGAATCATAGAATCATAAAATAGTTAGGGTTGGAAAGAACCTTAAGATCATCTAGTTCCAACGCCCCTGCCATGGGCAGGGACACCTCACACTAAACCATGCCACTCAAGGCTCTGTCCAACCTGGCCTTGAACACCGCCAGCGATGGAGCATTCACAACTTCCCTGGGCAACCCATTCCAGTGCCTCACCACCCTTACAGTAAAGAATTTCTTCAGCTTGGTGTCATCAGCAAACTTGCTGAGGGCGCACTCAATCCCACTGTCCATGTCACCAACAAAGATGTTGAACAAGACCAGTTTGAACACCGATCCCTGAGGGACACCACTCGTTACTGGTCTCCAGCTGGACATTGAGCCATTGAGCCACAACTCTTTGTATGAGGCCATCCAGCAAGTTCTTTATCCACTGAGTGGTCCACCTATCAAATTGATGTCTCTCCAACTTAGAGACAAGGATGTCATGTGAGCACAGTGTGTAATGCTTTGCACAAGTCCAGGTAGATGACATCAACTGCTGTACCTCTGTCCGTCAGTTTCGTAGCCCCCTCATAGGAGGCCACCAGATTGGTCAGGCAGGATTTCCCCTTAGTGAAGTCATGCTGGCTGTCACCAAGCACCTTGTTGGTTTTCATGTGCCTCAGCATGCCATTCCAGGAGAATCCACTCCAAGATTTTGCCAGGCACAGAGGTGAGACTGACTGGTCTGTAGTTCCCCAGGTAGTTCCACATTTTCATTGTGGAGCTCACAAGGGGTACTGGAGGCTAAGAGAAAGGATGGGTGAGGTCGAATTTTAGCTACCATATTTTAAAACATTATTTGCAGATCTTTTTTCCAGGCTTGTCACTGTCATCTTTACAAAATTTCTTAAGTAACTGCTGCTTGAATTACTCTGAGCAATTACCTGAACTACCAGGACTGATAACATCGTTCATGTGAGATTAGGTTTCTAATCTTCTATACCTGATAGACCTTTGAACACAAAAGAAACAAGATTTGATCTACATTCTATCACAATCAATTGAAGACATTTCAGCAAAGTCAGGCTTTTAGTAACAAGGACTCTAACACTGTAATGACTGAGAGCCCAGAGAATATCAGCTGAAGCCACATGGAGTGACTGCAGTCTACACTTGGTGTGGCTTAGAAAAAAGAAAAAGTACTTCCATTACTACTTGTAGAAGCACTAACAAAACACCCCCTGGGTTTGACAAAGTTGTGCCATGAGTGCACACCAAGAAATGAGTAAAGACAAAAGGATTTATCACAATATATAATTTCATTTAAGTATTAGAACCTTATGTTCTATAAATCATACCTTGTAACACCTCTTTGTTAATAAATTGTATTACAAATACAGGAATATTACATATAACAAATACAAAATATGAAATAAATATTAAACTCCTGCAAGATTTATTAAACATATTTCTTAAACAAAAATATAAATACTTGTAATATCTTTTTTTTTTCTTTTTGGTCATATCGGCAAGCCCACTTACTCTTCTTTCTGAAACAATTAGCTGAAAACAATAGTCTGTCCCGCTTAGGAACACGATGTTTGTGCATTTGTCCTTGCATAGTATATGACATCCTCAATTGCCTTATGATCTAGTAGTACACCTTCTACCTTGTTGTCTATGGATCTGTGGCAAGCACATGACCTATTTCTAAGGGTGCAATAGAGGGTTAAAAGTACAGGTTAAAATAAAAATGTAAAATAGCCTGTGAGTTCGTTACATCCCTTGGTTTCTCTGAAACAGAATACTGTGTTTTCAGCCTTTGAGTGAGCAGCTGCTTATGTTTCAGCTTATATGAGCCACTTCATTACCGGAGTGCTATGGCTCAAGTTTAAAGAAAACGTTTTCCAGGCTTTGACTTCTCATTGCAATTTAAGATAGATAGAAAATAATTTCAAACTCAAAAAGGCATTGAGAGCAAAACTAATTCTTGTGCAGATCCCCTGCTTACTCTTCTTTGTCTGCATCTGGAAAAGAAATTGTAACAGCTGAAATTACATCAAATGAAACACACAACATTTTGGGTTTTGTTTTGGGGGCTATTTTTTACTTTTTTTAAAATAAGGTTACAGTTCCAGGAATAAAACATGCTCATTTTGCACTGCCTTTTCACTACCCAGGCTGCCCTGCCTCTGTAACCAGACTCTTCTGAGCGAGTCAGAATGTGCTTGCTCTAACCACTCAGTTGCGCTGAAGGGATAATCCTTCAGTGCAGAAAGTGCAGAGGGTGGCCTGTGCTGCCTACATAATTTTGCCTATCTAGAGAATTGCAGGGTATGGTATCCTCCCTCTTTGCTGGGGGGAGCTCAATTGCTTCAACTGTGAATTCTAATTTCTCTCCAGAATAAAATAAAAAAAAAACATATGGAATTAACTGTAAACATTTGTTCCATATAATTTGAAGAGACATAAAGGATCTAGGGATCTTTGATTACTTTTCCATGCCTTAAATGTGTGTTTTGTGTTCTAAACAGTTGTACTGAGGATATTCAAATTTTCTTTGCTTATTAAGAAAGTGTTTCAGGAAGTAGTCTCGTGATCTCATATTGTATGAGTGCTACTCTACTAGTTTTGTGATCTGAGCTTGCTCTGAAAGAAGTATGGACTTAATACACATAAAAAGCACAGTCCATTACCCTAATAAAGTATCTTTTTGGTTGCTGAAGTTTTCCTTTATTTCTGAAGCAGTGATACTTACCTAGACAAATAAAGCTAACAATATAAATTATATATATTTGTATTTTATGTATCAGGTATAGTGTAATATCTTCATATTATTACCAAGCAATCAAAGTATCAGTCAGGTATCAAATGACCATGAAATTAAACAGAAAAAAAAAAAATAAGGCATTGTTTTTTCTTTTTATCACCTTCAGGTCACTTTGATTTCTTTTACACAAACTTGGAAGCTAGTTATGTTGTCAGCGAGAATTGCTTGCTTCCACCTACATGCCTGATTTCAGTAGCCAAAGATTTAAGCAAATCACAAAGTGCCTTGACATTGTTCTACCCAGGTTTTAAATAAGGCTTCATAACAGACTTATGTGTGCATGTAGCCACCAGCATTTCCTCTGTGCCAAAGGGCAAGGCTGAAATGGCACACCACCAACAGTAGTGTTAAGTTGACTGAGAGTATCTATGCAAACTGGAGATAGATATATTTAAAAAGGTCTGTGGGACCTGTGGGGGTGTATTTGAGGGTTCTAAAAGAGCTAGCTGATGTAATTGCAAAGCCACTCTATCATTTCTGAAAGGTCACAGAAACCAGAGGAAGGTTGCAGACAACAGGAAGAGGATGAAGTACTATTCCCAACTGTGAAAAGAATGAACCACAGAAAGAAACTGTGCACTGGTGAGCACACCCTGGGAACAGTATGTAACATGTCCTCATGGAAGCTGTTTGCTTACTTGTGAGGGGAAGAAGGTGGCTGGGACAAGCTAAGTCAGATTTAACAAGAGTAAACAGTGCGTGACCAACCTCATTGCCTCCTGAGACAGAGGGAAGGGGAGGGAACTAGTTACATTCTTCAAATATTAAATTAGTCAAATACTAAATATCAGATAATGAAAGGTATTTATAGAGAAGACTGAGACATTCTTCACAAAGATGCATAGTGATGGAGCAAGAAGCAACAGACAAGTTGTCTGTCTCCGGAAATTCTGTCTGCATGTAAGGCAAAAATACTTCTCTGTGAGAAGAGTTAATATCGAAATAAGTTGGCCAAAATCATGGTGGACCTTCTTTGCCAGAAATAGCCAAGACTCAGTCTGACATATGCAGGGCCATCATTCCCCACAGGAATTTTGGGCAGCAGGCCCTCTGGAAGTCGCTTTCAGCCCGACGAGCATTCTGTGAGCTCTCACCAGTCTGTCTTTCTCAGGAGAGCCAGCAGATGGCACGGTTCAACAGCACTAAAAGTCTGCGGGCAGCAGTAAGGTGCGCTACACACTGAGTAGAAAAAAGCCATGTTTATTTAGAAAAAGGACTCAGGAAGAACCCCTTCTACTTCAGAGAGGGGTATTCAGAGTAGTTAAAAAAAAAAAAAAAAAAAAAAGGAAGTTTATTTTGTGGTCAATTTTGCATTGAGGGTGTGTTGTGTGCCTGTGTGCCCAAGCCACGTAACGCTCCACTGCATTGGTAGGCCTTCCTGGTAGCATAGCATTAGCTCCATAGGTTAAAGGTGATCTTCCCTGGCTCTCCATTTCTGACAGGAAGGCCATTTGACCTGTTAAGAAGCACCTTATAGGTGTCTTATATCTAGGCAGCCTCATGACCTCATGTACGCATATGAGCTTGTTGAGTGAATGAAAGACATGGGTCCTCCAGCATAGCAGAGACATTACACGTTGGTCCTCAGAAAGGTGCACCACCAGTCATCAATGGGACCAGGACATGGAACTTTAAAGACAGCAGGCATCTGGAACCTTGCTGCTTAACAGTTTAGCCCATACCTCATTTCTGGTGGACATCTGTGGGGTCCTTGGGAAATGCAGAGGCAGGGAGCAGGTTGCGCTTTTTGTGTGATTCTTTTCATGTGAGCAGAAATGGTTGTTAGAGATCATTAGGGACTTTGTATAAGAGCAAGTAGTGACAGGACAAGGGATAATGGTTTTAAACGAAAAGAGAGTAGACTTAGATTAGATATAAGGAAGGAGCTCTTTATTGTGAGGATGGTGAGACACTGGCACACGTTGTCCTGCGAATTTGTGGATGCCCCATCCCTGGAGGTGTTCAGAGCCAGGTTGGACAGGGCTTTGAGCAACCTGGTCTAGTGGAAGGTGTCCCTGCCAGTGGCAGGGGGGTTGGAACTAGATTATCTCTAATGTCCCTTCCAACCCAAACTGTTCTATGATTAGGCTCCATCTAAATTTATTGTTGATTTACTATGCTGTTCATGTTACTGTGCTTTGATACAAGTCAGGAATATATAAAAACAAATGTAACGAGATAAAGAATTTCCAGTGATGTAAAGGACTTCTGGTTAAGTAATATTTGCCTTGGTAAGCAGATATGGATGAGAAAGTGAGTAATTACAATGTTCCACGTTCAGGTACATCCGGCATAAGTTAATGTCACAGCTGGAAGGTTTTCTCTAGCTCTTGTCAGCTTGTATGTATGCATTACCTTAATCTCTGGGAAAAGCTCACGGAAACGAGCAGACGTAGTATAAACAGTTTTTATAAACTGATGACTACTTGCACCTGAAGTCTTTGTGATTACTGTCAGTTTAGAAATTTTAGCTGAGTTCTTGGAGTAAAGGCTTATTTATCTTTTATTGGTGTTGAAATGCTGCTGCTCCTAATTACAGGACAAAGACACAGGTCCAAACTGAACAGTTTGAAGGTGTTTAATTCAATGAAGTAGCAACATACTTGTATGAATGTTTGAGGGGGACAAACTGAGCTGTCTGAAGTAGCATTTGAGTGAGTAATGGTGGTAGTGGGGTGAATTTGATGAAACTTGTTTTGAATAAATTCAGGAATAATATTCAATGGACTTAGTGCTGGCCCTGGAAGCCCACCCTGATAACACACTGGTCAGAGTACTCATTATAAAGAGTGGGAGAAAAAAAGAACACCTTTCCTTAAGTCATTTCTTTGTCAGGTTTGCAAAAGGATTTTGAAACATGGTCCTTTGTTTCCTGTGGAGTTTTTTTTTGCCGTAGGCTGCAGGGGATTCGGGGTGGTTTCTTCTGGTCTTTGAAGCTGCTTTTCTGAAATATGTACTGGATTAAGAGCTGAAACCAGAACTTCTCCAAAGAATTTGCTAAACACCACCACAGTGTCAGTCTCTTTCCCTGTGGCCAGTAGTTATCTAGGTATTGGAACTGGTGTAAAAGGATGAATGTAATAGGTCTCCACCTTTGGTTGAGGCAGGAGACAAAGATTTAGTTAAAAACTGTACTCACAGTGAAGCAGAGGAGTGAACTGCACCCTTCTGCAGAGGTGCCAAGACTGTGGAAGACATGAGGGATTTGAGGACTGTTTCTCTGCCCTTACGAGTTTAGCATTGTTCATTATAAAAAATGCCCACAATGAATAGCATAAAATTATTGGGGTTTCTAATGTTGTTTTTGACCAAATCACTATTTCTCAAAGTTTTGCGTTAACAGAAGTGATTTCTTCTTTTGATTAACCACAAAACCAGGGATCTTGCATCTTGAAAACACTGTAACTGCATTAATGCAGTGCTTCTTGACAGGTCTGATTAACCCACAAACAGTGCGGTTCTTATTTATTGCTTGATAGTTTGAGGATCTCTGTGCCATAATCCACTGCACAGCATAAGTGTGCCCTCAGCCATTTTAATGTCTTCCTTATGTCTCACTCACGCTTTCACTTTGAAAAAAGATTACTGCTCCCATTCCTCGTAATTTTCAACACTTACTGAATTTAGCAGACAAGGTGGGGCTTCAAAATTGAGTCAGTTAAATGAGTTGATGGAAATTTACAGCAGCAGAGACTGCCTAGTGGCCAGAAAAGAAGGCCAAACAGAGAAGGACAGAACATTTCAGTCTAGCTTCATCAGGCGGGTAGAGTCTGTCGGGTCGCTTACCACCATGTGAAGTAAGAAGCACTTTGCCCTAGGAGTGCTGGAATTTCGTGAGCTTTATTTGTCATCAGCCTGATAATGTCAGTGCTCTGACACCAGGATCCAGCCATAGCAAAGGGTCATGAAGAATAACATATGGTTATTGTTAATCTAAATTCCCTTTAATGTAAAAATAATGCAATTGAATAAGGTCCAGAGTAAGGACAAAAAAGGGGGAGAGGGGGAACAGGAAATAGGATACATCTTCAGAAATGTGATGCAGTACCAGGAAACACACTGCGGATGCATACAACTTCCTTACATCCCCCATGTAAGGATGGCAGTTCATGTGCACAACAGTATCACATGCTTCTATAGGAAGAAAAAACTTGATCTTTCCTTCCACATACTTTTTTTTTTATATAGATATTTAAAATATGTGAAATGACAAAGTAATGGAAAGGGCTTGATTGTACTGAACCAAACCTTTGTATCTCAGTTTTGTGTGGAATGCTGACTTCTGAGTAAAAGTACCCAAATGCTCTGAGTTTGGCTCAGGGCTCTTCATTGCTTAGCAGGGTATAACCACAGAGGTAAGCAAACAGAGCTCTTACTCCTAAAAGCACAAGCAAGGAACTTCATTATTGCTCCATTATTGCTTTGCAAAATGCATTGCCTCGTTCCTGGAGTGATAACTGCTGGTTTTGCTCTATTCTTTTATGAAACACCATTTGAAGAGTTTAAAAGCTTACATTTCACTTTATAGCATTCATGCTTTTCCAGACTTTCTGTGCATGTTAACCATCAAATTTTATCCTTCTTGTTGACTCTTTCCGGACTACGTCAATGTTCTTTCTCTAAAAGGCTGCCAAATAATTCACAGAGGATTATAAATGTTTTAAAAGAGGTAGATTTAATTCTGCCTTCTTGTTTATTTGTAGCCATTTGCTGGTGTTGATGGTTTCATGAGTCTTCCTCACACCCAAGGCCCTTGTTATGTGTTTGTAATATGTGAGATTCAACTTTCATGACCTGTGCAGCAAATTTAGGAAGCAATTTTGCAGTTAGGCTCAAATTCTAAATAAGATTCATTAGGTACAAACCCATATAAAGCTCAGACAAGAAAATGTGCTGAATCTCACACAAATTAAACCTGTCTAGTGCTGCACATTGTTGTGGATGTGGTTCAAATGAAAGTGCAACATTGCGCTAGCTGGCTGATTTGAGCTTGAATTGTGTTTGTGAGTTTAGACTAAGTTGCATAATGGTTTCGTTAACTCAGAATGCTTGCATTTGTAAACTCACCCTCAGAAAGGACTCCTGCCATCTTCTGTGTTACAGATGTTCCAACAAAAGTTCTGAAATACATGGAAATAATGCTTAAGATAATAACGACCTTTATGACCTAATACGGTTCAAATCTGAGCCTTGATGACTCAGGGTAATGGTTAAATCTCAAAATTCAAAAATAATAGCAAGAAAAAGTCTGGAAAGGGTTGCTTGGATTTTTTTTTAACTGCCAGGAATTGTACTGTATAGACTTTTGTGTTCTCTTCTTGTCATAAGAATAACTTATTGATGAGTGCTGAAATTGCAATTCTTACAGAGCAAAAATACTAGCTGTCTGATATCTTTGTTTCTGATGCTTACAGATTTCACTTAAAAGGAAATTTTTCATGTAGGATATGAAAATAAGAGTCTATGGTGAGAGAAGCCTTTGTTATTGACTGATCTAAACACTTCCAGATGCCTATGCTTCCCAAGAATATGTATAGCACTGGAACTGAAGCCAGCTGTGCTGAAGCTGATATGCCTCCAGAGTTACATGGATATGCTATACTAGATAGAGCCTTGCATAATGGAGTAGCTCACTGCTAATCACAGACAGTGGGCAAACTGCTAGCAAGAGACCACTTGCCTCTTTTTGTTTAGCCTCCATTTTCCACATAATTGGCTTCTGGTTAACTACAGGAAACTCAAAATTTGGGAAAACAGAAGCAAGTCTAGCCAAAACAACTGGGTGAAGTTTGTGAACATTCAGAAGAAAACCACCATTTCCAATAGCATGCCTTTTTCTGCATGAGCCTCATTTACAAAAAGGAAGCTGAGGTAAAGGAGAAAATGATCTATGCAGGATCACTTGGATTGCATTCTCCTTGGCAGAGGTTGTTGGTTAGTGGTTCACCTTCTGCTGAACTGATTTGACTCACTATAACAGCAGAAGTGTCTTCATTATTTGCTGGGTTGTTCCTGTGCATTGCATAAGTTACGCTTGTTCATAGAGAAATATGATGAACAACAAAAGCTGCCACAGTTAAAGCGACAGGAAGTGTGTAGGTGGCAAGAGTAAGCTCTTATGGTAGCTTGCCATGTGTCATGAAACTGCTTCTGTCATAATACTGGTGGCAAAGCATGTCAAAGAAGTGCAGGTTTTCTCAAGCTTCATTTATATGGTCAATCTGTTTATTCCATCTGGGACTGGATAAAGCCAATGGCCTTCTTCCTAATTTTGCAATCTTTTGCTTGATTGTGGGCATGTATGTATATATAAGGAAAAGCACCTCTGTTCACATTATACAGACGTAGAATCATAGAGTCATAGAATGGCTAGGGTTGGAAAGGACCTTAAGATCATCCAGTTCCAACCCCCCTGCCATGGGCAGGGACACCTCCCACTAAACCATGCCACCCAAGGCTCTGTCCAACTCAGCCTTAAACACCACTGGCAAGACATAGGGAAGTTTATTTTTTTTAGGGAGAAACCATGGACAAACTGAAGGAAAGCAACCCTGTGTCCTAGTGAAATGCAGATGGAGTGCTGCAGATACTGAGGGTTATGCTCATAAGTCAGCTCACCAAGAAATTAAATCAAGCCATTAAAAAATTACTACTTTCATGCAGCTTTTTTCCTTCTAGATGTGTTGAGTCATCAGGGTTCGCATTATCAAACTTGTCTTTCAAACCCCAAATGCTTTTTCTTTTTTTGTTTCTTAAGATAAGTGATATTTTTTCTTTATTCCAGAGCAGAAGGGCTACTGGAAAACAGCTAGTATTGTGAAATTCACCTTACTAGAGCAAATACAGCTGATGCTGAGAGGGAGCAGATGCGCCGTGCCAAGGCCTGGGGAATAGCTCTGCAGAGCCAGGAGCTTGGCTGAGGCTGGCTGAGCTCTCAGGAGGGTGTTCTGCAGTATGTTTTCTTTGGAGACAAGAAGTTCTTGCCCTTTGCCATCTGCTGGCTGCTCTTTCATATTCCTGCAACCCTCTCAGTTGTACTAACATAACTGTTTTCAGTTGTACTAACAAACTGTTTGTGTTCTTTGCCATAAACTCATTGCTATGTGCTAAAAAAAAAAAAAGGTATTTTCATGATGAGGGCTGGGAATTGTGATCCCGTGTTAGAAAAGAGGAACTGAAAAGGGAAGAGGTAGGAATGAGACAGGAGCTTCATATGTCTGGATCCACACTATGTAAAGCAAATAATTCAACTACAGCCACCAGACATTTAGAGGGACAAAAAAACGTTTGTTGAGAGAACTGAAATGCAATGAACTGTCTAGCTTCTGTCTGCTTACCTGCCTCTTCCCTGTTCCCTCAAAGGAAGCATAGGGACTGAAGGGCTGGGAGAGCAAGGAACAGAGGTGCTAGAATGATAGAAACCCATCTCTGCTGAGTGCCAGACAACTCCATTGCCTGGTTCAGTTGCTGATTCAAGTCCCTCTTCTCAGTAAAAATCTTGATTATTTAAAATCAACAATTTTCACAGAGTCCTAGAATCACAGACTGGTTTGGGTTGGAAGGGATATTGGAGATCGTCTAGTTCCAACCCCACTCCCATGGGCAGGGACACCTTCCACTAGACAGGTTGCTCAGAGCCCTGTCCAGCCTGGCCCTGAACATTGCCAGGGATGGGGCAGCCACAGCTTCTCTGGGCAGCCTGTGCCAGTGTCTGGACAGTGCCTCACCACCCTCATAGTGAAGAGTTTCTTCCTAATGTCTAATCTAAATCAACCCTCTTTCAGTTTAAAGCCATTCCCCTTGTCCTATCACTACATGCCCTTGTAAAATTTCCCTCTCCAGGTTTCTTGTCAGCTGCTCTAAGGTCTCCCTGGAGCCTTCTCTTCTCCAGGCTGAACATCCCCAGACCTAAGCCTGTTCTCATATGAGAGGTGCCCTGGCCCTCTAATCGTCTTCATGGCCCTGCTCTTTACTAACTATTTTGTTAAAATATTCCCCTGAAAACATTTATTTTAGTACATCTTTTTCAGTTGAGCTTCATGTTCACCTCTTTCCCCTGCTCACCAGCTGAGGTGGTGGGGCCTTCCTGCTGTTAGCCATCAGAGTAGTCTCTCTCATACTGTTGGCTCTTGCTCTGCCCCCACCTGCCAGCCGTGCTCTCTAAAAGGAAATGCTTTCAAGGGAGTATTATTGTTAGACACATTGATTGGATTCTCCCATGGGAAAATGAATCTAATAAAGTAGTCCCACTTCATTTGTACCCTCAGCCTTGTGTTGCTTCAGTGCAGCAGTATGTGTCTACAGGAGGATGCTTATGGAGGTAGTGACATTCAATTAGGGTTATTGCAGTATGCCTTCATGCCTAGCCTCAGGACAACAGCTTTTTTTTTTTTTTTTTTCTTTTTCCTGTTTCCATTCCTCAGAGCAGGATCTGGTTTCAAATTGGGTTAAAAGACTCAGGTTTTCTCTTTTTCTTGACACTGCCCCAAACAAATATGTTCCACTGGCAAAACCACTCTTCATTCTTTAGTCACTATTAAAGTGGTTTTTACTCCTCCTTCTCCACCTTTTTTAGTCTGGCAGAATCTCCTAGACAGAAAATAATGATCTGGTTAAAATCTATAAATGTTGTTGAGGGCAGAGCACTCTGGGTTGATGAGACACTATCACCCTATGTGCGTGTCTGGTTCAGTTATTATGAAACAGAGTTTGTGTGTAAAACTTTCTTGAGCTATTTAATGAATGGTAGTCTCCCTTTGGAAATTAAGCTCTCCTTCATTGCAGGAAATGCTACAAATAAAACCATACACTGTTTCAGGATGAAAATTGGCTCTATCAGATGAACTTTACATGGCAGTTGCCTTAAAGTTGGAAGATGCTTCATACATTCTTTGCTAACAAGAGTAAGTACTGATTAATGCATCTGTAAATTATTCTACTAATACATTACATTTCAAATTGCCTGAGTACAGCCAGCAGTAAAACTGCTGCAGAATCAGTAATTGTGGAGCAGCAATGTTTGCTTGATATCTTCTTCCTTGGAAAACATTCTGTGGTCTCTGGTAATGTTTACCTCTTATTGTTGGTTCTCTTCTCTGCTGCTTTATCTCAGCAGTATTTCCTTTCAGCAAGAGATCCAAAGTCACCTGTACAGCAGAATGGAACTTTTCTTTTTCTGGGCATCTACAATTGGATGAGCAGCCTTTCTGCCAGTGGCAGCTCTCTGAAACTCACCTTAAAGAGGTGATCCAAGGGTAACTGCATTACATCTTCCCATAGCTCAGACACCTGCAGTTCTTTCTTTTGAATTTATGCACTTTAGATTGTTAGGTTTAGAAAGAAAAAACCAGGTCTTTTAAACAAAAAGCTGTGTAAAGATGTGGTAACAAAATCTAAAGCAGCTTTAAATTTCTGGGCCTGTTTATAGTATAACAGAATGAAAGGCGAAACATAACTTATGAAAAAGTATTCAGTACAGATTAATCCATACAACTTTTCTCTTCTAGATCTCCATTCAAGGGTCTGATGCAACTTCAGTTTTGTAATGGTGTAACACTGGTGAGTTTTTCTCACTGTGAAGTTTCAGTGGCGTAAATCTAAATGTGGTGGTAGTAGTAAATTAGCCCTTCTTTTTAAAACAATAGCTCTCCTCGTGTCTTGGGGGAAATAATAAAATGCAAGTTTTAGTTGATAACTGATGATTAAACCATTTAAACATCACAGAAAACATATTAACTAAATGTCTAAGCAAATTTAAGAGAAAAGGTTTTTTTTTGCAGAGTGGACAAGGCATTCAAAGTTCAGTGAGTAAAGAGGTGGAAAATCAATGAAGAAATACTGCTGTTAGATTGCTAGGGTGGCATTGAATAAAGATGTAATATCACAGATTACAATTCGTATTGAAAATCGCTGGGAGATGATAACCACAGCTTTTTCTTTTGAAACACTGTAATACCAAAAGTTCAAGGTAAAGGAGTGGGATGTACAGAAAACAGCAGATTAGATGGAAATCACCAGATTGTATCGTAAAATAATAAATATCCTGCAGATTGCATTTCACTTGATGCATGGTGTACCACAAACACCATAAACTACGAAAAAATCTAAGTTTAAAGAGATAAAATTGTTAGCAATACCCCTGCAGTTGAGTCATGCATTGAAGTAACTTGTTATATATCCAGGATAAATGTTAAAAATTATTCTGGTTGAAGCTTTTTGATAAAAAGGAGAAAGGGTTTTACTGTAACTTCCTACATGAGTTGAGTAAGAATATTGCTGTGGGTATAATTCCAGAGATGGATTAGCTGTCCTTAAATTTGATTTTCAGCAACCTTTTTATGCAAATGCTAAAACGGAGTCATAACTGTATAAAATACGGCCTTACTGTAGCACAAAAATAAATTCATGGCTGCAAAATGATACAGATGTTTTTGTCGAGTTTGTGATAATTTGTGCAGACACCCTGCAAAATCTGCTTCCTAATATTTTGAGAAAGTTTTTCTTCATCTTCATAAATATGAAAATTTGTCTGGACCAAATTCACCCATGGCATAAGTGAGCATTTCATTATTGTTCTCTGTGACATGTATCTGTGAATTTAGTCTCCTGATACTGAGATGTGTCCCTAATTTACATTTCCTGATTCCTGCCTTCCATCTCCTGGAATTTAATTTCCTCATTCAAAACAACTAAATATTCCCATCACTTTTGATGGAGTCAGGGTGGATCAGAGTGGCTGCCATTGTCTTTATTTACTCATTTAAAGACATTTCCAACTTATTAAAAAACAAAACCAAAACCGAAAAAACAAAACCCCCAAAATCCAAACAAAAACAAAAAGGACAAGCTGCATTCTGCAGATGTGATGGTCTTGGGTGGGTGGGATGCAGTGAGAAAGAGATGGGGTAATGTGACTGTGTAGACAGATTGAGGAGATAAAGGAGATGTCCTGGGAGGGGGCTTGTGAAGGCTCATGAAACAGATAGTGAAGATGAGACTACAGGTTACAGAAGAGACCAGTTGAAATTGCCATCCGCCTGGAACAGAGTATTTTGATATGGTCGATGGAGCTTCCCTCATGTGGATATTAGGGGAGTGTTATTTGCTGCTTCCCTTTTATGGTGACTATTGAATTTGAACTGTTAACTTGCATACTGAAGTTAGGAGGCTTCCTGGAAAAATAAATGGACACAGTAGGCAATGTCTAAATATATATCTATATATATTAGAGCAGCATGATTTCTGAAGGCCCGGCATGTGGTTTATAAATGCTTAAGATGGGCTTTCACTTGAAGTAGGTGGACAGAGGCTTTTTGATCGCTTCTGCATCAGTCCCTACATGGGGGTTCATATTTGGTTTAACTGGCTATTTATGCTAGATGCCCACAAATGCTGCTTTATATCTGATTTCTGTCTCCTCTTCCATGTAATTAGACTCCTTTCCTTCCTCAATTCTTGGCTTTATCGTGCCAGATCTGTAACTCGTTTGACCGAAGTTTTGCTCAAACTACAACTTTTTTTGTGAAGCTGAGACAGAGAGGAGATAGCACAACACCATTTTACAGCTTCAGATGTTGGGGCTCATCTGAGGTGAGCAAAAGCAGGTGGAGAAATGCATGAGCCTACACCCAGCTGGCAGCTGAAACTAACTGAGGCCCAGAGATGCTTGTCTAGTGGAAGGTATTTCTTCTTGCCTCAGCACAGCAGTTAACAGTTCAGCTAAGCAGGGAGTTCGGCAGCTGGTTCACCCAGATTTAATTTGCAGTTCTTTGAAAACCTCAGAGTGAGCATTATGTGCTTGTGGGAACAGCCAGACCTGCAGATGTCTCAGCAGTGCTTTCCTCAATATATTGTTGCGGGAAAAATGGCCCATGGCTTGTGCTGTGGTGCTTCGCTTCCTGCTTTCCTCAGGACAGTCTTCATAAAATGTGGGGTTTTCTGTATTATCATTGTCACAAAAACTGTGGTGTGCAGGTTTAATTTCTTAGCTTACTTCTCCTCTTTCTCATGTCCTAGAAACAATATAAACAAAACTAGACAGAGCATATTTCTGTAGTTAATGTGAAGTGTCTGCGTTTGCTATTATTTTGAAAGCAGCTAGCACTTGTTGAATTAATCTGTATCCCTTGTTCTTCAAGGTAACTTAACTATTAGAGGTTTTATGACTTATGAGTATTTCTGTGGATATGTGACTAAACTGAAGCCAAGGTTCACAGGTAAGGGAATCCTGATGGAAAGGAAAGGAGTACTTGATATTTACAAGGCTGCATCTGCCTTTTTATGTGAACTGACGAAGACTTTCCAGCCTAAAAGTATTGCATACCTTTGTTACCACATCCCTCTGGTATGTTGCAACCAGCTGGTGAAGTCATCCAAATGTTGTATTTTGCCCTCATGAATGTAGCATGTTTACATTCCAGATGAATTCTCAAAATGTCGTGCTTTACTGAGAATCTTTAGGTTTGCGCTGATTAAATCTCCACCAGCAGTGAATTACCATGCTTTCTTGATCTGCTAATGCTGATTAACATTTTAGTGGTATTTTTCAGTGTACTATTTCAACACAAGAAAATCAACAGATAATAGATATGAAAGTGATTGTTTACCTAAGTTATCTTTCAATCAAGTGAAAGCCTCAGCCGTATAAATTTGTCCCATAAAATGCGATTCTCATATTTATTTTTCTCCATCCATACTTCCTCTAACCTGTCATCTCCTGTTGAAGGAGTGTAGGGATATTTACGATGCCTTTAATACTGTGTGTTTTATACCTATGTCACCACACTCTACTTTGTCTTTTAGTATAGTGATGTATGTCTTTCTTACACATGGAAATGTTTTGTGACATTGCTATGCTCCTGTGATCCTGTGTTCTAAAATTCAGTGTCTGACTTCTGGTTTTTGTCATCTGTTTGTTAGCCTCTTCCTCTTTAGTGGATGAGACACACAGGTCTTCATGCAGAGATTTCTTACTCAGAGAAACTAGTCCATGGCCTGCAAATCTGAATAAATTTGAGCAGATCAGAGAAAATGGTAAGGCCTCTTCAATATCATTAGATCTTATTATCTTAATTAATGATAGATATTAGAATAATCTAATAGATTAGATACTATGAAAAAATTCTTCCCTGTGGGGGTGGTGAGGCACTGGCACAGGTTGCCCAGAGAAGTTCCGGCTGCCCCATCCCTGTCAGTGTTCAAGGTTAGATTGGATGGGACTTTGAGCAACCTGGTCTAGTGGAAGGTGTCTCTGCCCATGGGATGGGGGTTGGAACTAGATGAGCTTTGATGTCCCTTCCAACCCAAACCGTTCTATGGTCATGAAAGAAAACCGAAGCAATTCCAAAACCGTGTAAGAATGAAATAATCCCATCCATAGCTTCAGGAGAGACGCTGGGGGCAAAGGTAAATGCTTTAGAACACTGTGACAGCTGGTCAGTATATGCAACTGATTCGTGTGCTGTAGAGATTTATTTATCATGCATCTGTAGACAAGTTTAAACCCAGCTTGTCTCAGCTTCCTTATACTTTAAGATTAAAGATTATCTAGATTTTATAAATAAGTTTTGAGAGTTCCAGATCTGTGGTAAAGGTTCCATCTTGTCATTTCTAATTAGCAAGATATATTTCTTGCAGTACTTCATTTTATGACAGTCATTCCTTCATATGATACACTATAAATCATGTTTATGACACGGTTCTCCACTCAGAATGAAAAAGAGTCTTATGTATACATGGGTTTAGGAGAAGAATATCACCAATGTCTCTCTGCACAGGGCTTATCTGTACAACTGACTCCCATGTATAGTTTGAATTCATACTAATTGCTTGTCTGAGAGGGGCTAGTTAACATCGAATTGCAGATCCTTAAAAAATAATATTTAAACCAGGATAGCAGTATTTCTTTAAAATAACTCATCCAGGGGCCCAGTCATGTTGGTGATAGGTCTTGCTATATAGCTTTTTATGGGGAGGGTTTAAGAGTTTGAAGCAAGAGTAGTAGGAACAACTATGTCAAGGTAGGTGGCATGAATAGGGGTTTTATGCCCTCCTAAGATGTCTGTGCAGTAGGGACTGAGTGTCAAAAGAGGTTTACAAAGCTGGATGTTGACCTGCTCCTTCTGCCTGGTGCAGTTATGTTCCTCCGGCATGGAGTAGCACGCTACTCTTTGTAGGGTATCTGGGAATTGTGGTAAGCAGACTGCAAAAAGAGGCCTGGTTCTGCTTGACATTATGTTTTCACTTAAATCCAAGCAAAAGGGGACAGAGAGGCAGCCTTTCAATCTTTTTCCAACTGTGAGAACTGATGGCACAGGCTATTAGGAAGCCTCAAGAGAGATTTTCTTTTTTAATACATAGTTGTAGCGCATAGTAATGAAAGTTACATGCATCAGAAAGACAGCTACCTTATTAGTTTCCTGTTAAAAATAGAAAAAAATAAAGAACCCACATTTTTTTTTTACAAGCGTCTGTTCAAACAGGAACTTTTTTTGGGAAAAAATATCTATGGAGTACTAGTGTAATATGAAATGGAAAAAATTAAAAAATGGCAAAAAAAATTTAACTTCACCTGCTTATGTAATTTCCTATCCTAGTATTTGTATTTTTTTTGTGGCAAAGTGTGCCTTGTGTCAAAAGAATGAAAGCACAATGAAAAGGGCTTTGTTTCATGCTTTACTTCTTGTTTCTGAGCCATTAAAACAAAGAATTCAATCTTTACACACTGAAGCTGGCTCCTGTTAAGTCTCTCATCGACCAACACCCCCAAGTCCTTCTCCGCAGGGCTGCTCTCAATCTCTTCTCTGCCCAACCTGTAGCTGTGCCTAGGATTGCTCCAATCCAGGTGTAGGACCTTGCACTTGTCATGGCTAAACATCAGGTTGGCATGGTCCCACCTCACAAGTGTGTCAAGGTCCCTCTGGATGGCATTCCTTCCCTCCAGCGTATCAACTGAACCACACAGCTTGGTGTCATTAGCAAATTTGCTGAGGACACACTCAATCCCACTGTCCATGACATGGACAAAGACATTGACCTAGTCCAGTCCCAACACAGATCCCTGAGGGACACCACTTGTTACTGGTCTGCAGCTGGACATTGAGCCATTGACCACAACTCTTTGCATGCATCCATCCAGGCAGTTCTTTATCCACCGAGTGGTCCACCTATCAAATTGATGTCTCTCCAACTTAGAGACAAGGATGTCATGTGAGACAGTGTGTAATGCTTTGCACAAGTCCAGGTAGGTGACCTCAACTGCTCTACCCCTGTCCATCAGTTCTGTAGCCCCCTCATAGAAGGCCACCAGATTGGTCAGGCAGGATCTCCCCTTAGTGAAGCCATGTTGGCTGTCACCAGCCACCTTGTTGTTTTTCATGTGCCTCAGCATGCCTTCCAGGAGAATCTGCTCCAAGATTTTGCCAGGCACAGAGGTGAAGCTGACTGCTCTGTAGTTCCCCAGCTCATCCATTTTCCCCTTCTTGAAAATGGGGGTTATATTTCCCTTTTTCCAGTCATCGGGAACTTCACCTGACTGCCATGATTTTTCAAATATGATGGACAGAGGCTTAGCAATTTCATTTGCCAGCTCCTTTAGGACCTGCGGATGGATTTCATCTGGTCCCATGGACTTGTGCTCATTCAGGTTCCTAAGATGGGCTTGAACCAGATCCTCTCCTACAGTGGGCCTAAAGTCTTCATTCTCAGAGTCCGTGCAACTGCTTCCCAAGACTTGGGTGGTGTGGTCAGAGCACTTGCCAGTGAAGACTGAGGCAAAGAAGTCATTAAGAACCTCAGCCTTCTCCAAATCCAGGGTAGCCAGTTCTCCCGATAGCTTCCGGAGAGGGCCCATGTTGTCCCTAGTCTGTCTTTTGTTCACAATGTACCTATAGAATCCCTTCCTGTTATCCTTAACATCCCTGGCCAAACTTAATTCTAATTGGGCCTTAGCTTTCCTATCCTGGTCCCTAGCTTCCCGGACAACATCCCTGTATTATTCCCAGGCCAGAAATGGTATCTCCAAGCTGTAACTTTTTTTCAGTCAGAAAGCTTGTCAATTTTGTGCTTCCTGTAAAGCATGTAGGGCTTTATAGAAATTAGCTTAACATCTGGAGATCATGTGTAATTGATGAGAAAAGAAGATTCTATTTCACACATGTTCTTCAGACCAGATGAACTAACTGTACAGGTGCTTCTCTTTCTTCACCTTTTTTGCAAAAGGTTAGGCAGCAAAAACTTTTGTTAAAAGATTGGGGCCTGACGTGGTTTTTTTGGAGTCTGACTGTAAATAATGCAGTGTTGAAAGAAATAAACTGTGTGCATGTAAGTAACAGGGCACCATGACCAGCTTATCTAGCAAGTCTCTGTTTAAAGCCCCATATAGAGAGATACATTTGCACAGTGTTTTCAGACTGATTTGGCCTTTTCTATCTGTGGGGCATGTGAGCTTGTTCAGAGGGGCAGGGAGCTCTGCTATGCAGCTTGGTGCAATGCTCAGGCAATCCCAAATTATTCATTGGGTTTATTTGCTGGTATCTTTGACTTTATCCATAAGACATCTGCTTTATAGCTGGCTGACGCTTGAGTCGCTTGTGGTAGGGACAGAACTCACTCATAACTATCTGGACAAATGAACCCAGAGCATCTGAGTAGATGTACAAAATGTACAGAGGAACCATTTCCTAACTGAGGAAGTGGGTGGTAATGGGTTCCATCTGTAATTGCAGACAGATAAATGAAGAGAAAGAACACCAACAATAGTTTCAGGAATGTTTAGCTTTTTTTGGCTGTTCTAATTTGTTTCTGATAGGCTGTTAGGAACTAGTGTACTGGGAACTGTGGATCAGAAGGGATTAAATTTTTCTCTTGCAAACTGTAGCTTGGCACACGAAATTTCTTCCTCTCTAAATAGTCTATGAATCATAGTGAAAGTGAACACAGAGCACAAGTTTTTTTCACTGGATGTCAAGAGTGTTATGGGTAATAGAAGGGACTTTCCTTAATAGAAGTTCTAGGAATCCCATCAGAGGAATTAATTTTATGAATGAGGGGTCCTCTGGGGCATTTTTTATGAAGTGTTGCTGTATTTTATTATTTGTTCTATAGACCTCTTTCCATTACTAGTGGATGCTGTCCTAACACGCACCTTTATAATGAAGTCCAGTTATTTCATACGAAGTCAACAACATGTAAGTGCCATGACTGAAGCAAGAAACTCAGAATTCTAGAGCATTGCTTAATAACACAGAGCTCATGCCATTCAAAGAATTTACCTATAAAATATACTTCTAAGACTGATGCACATCATTCTGCAAGTAGAAGATACTGCAGCTAGAAATACCTTCATGTACAAAAGAATTGCTAGATATGAAGATTCTTACCTTTTTTTGGAAATTATGTCCTGGCTTACCAAGATTGTACCAAATATATATATTTTTTTTTCTTTTATCCCAAACAGAATAATTGGCTGACTGCAGCATATTTGGAAATACTGGGGATAATGAAAATAGACATGCCTGCTGAAAATCTGGCACTAAAAAAATATGAATATCAAGAAAGTTTATGCCACTAAAAAGACAGAAGACAGAACTGTTCTCAAGAGATGCAGTATAGGAATGGATGCTAGATTAATTCTAAGTGAAAAAGTTCGAAAGTTTCTCTGAAAATGTAATAAAGTAAAAGATAGACCTGGGTTCATTTCAATCTTAGTTCATCGCTACCTGGAGTAGGCAATGCCTATACTCATTATAGTCTCTCAGTGAAGAGAAGTAGGCACATCCACGATGCTGTGCAACCTTGATCACTCTTACAAGTTCTTTATTGTCTAGGTAGGTTGGTTAGAGTTACAAGGATGCTAACTTTAAAATCTCAGATGGGTGTATAACAAGTTTCAGGCCTACAAATATGCAGGTCATATGAAATACTGTGATTTAATTTCTTGAAAAAAAAATGCCTTTAGAAATAAGCAAGCTGACTGGAGAAAGTATTTGTTGTCATCTGTGTTACTGGTAGATAATTAGGGATAATTCCTTCAACCATAGAAGACTCAAGCAGAGAGGGACATTCAGAAAGGACCAGGATTTTAGGAATGGACAGTCACTCAAGAAATGCTTCCAATCCATGTCTGTACTTTTTCTGTAAGAAATGTTTTGCTGTTGCTGGCTTCATGCTTAAAAAACAAGGTTTTCCAGGACCTCTCCTCTCTTTAAAGCAGAAAAGACAAATAGCCAGGCTTAAAAAAGTAAGTAGCTAAATGTCTTCTAGCAAAGATGCCATGAGTATGTAATGATCACCTCATTAGCTGTAAGAACAGAAAAATAGGAGCTAAAAGGACAAATTACAGAATCAGGATTTATTGCGACAGTCCAGAATGTTGGACAAATTAGTGCTTCCTTGCCAAAACTTCTCTTCCGACAAAAGAGAAAATCCAACTGATGTGCATTCCCCCAACTGATCTGTGTTTAGGGCAGTAGTAGCCTGGGACACAAAACCCTACTGTGTTTATATCACAAGTTAATTGATGATGATTTCTAACTATATTGTTACATTATCTTTTGTAGCTCAGGTAGAGCTTTTAGTGGTTGCTTAGTACCAGAGACAACTTCCTGATATCACACCAAATGTCTCATTCCATTTCAGCAGAAGGGAGTTAGTGAAAAATTAAATGGACTCTGGGACATTTTTTAGAGGGAGAAGTTATTAACAAACCAAATTATTTAGAGAAAGAGATATTAACAAAGGATCACCTGCTGCAAGTTCAGGAGCGATACATCCCTACTAGAAAGAAGTGCTTCAGGAGGGCCAGGAGACCTCCTTGGGTGGATAAGGAGCTGCTGAGGAAAATTTGAAGGAAAAAAGAGGCTTATAAAAAGTGGAAGCAAGGACAGGCGATCTGGGAAGAATACAGGGATGTTGTCTGGGAAGCTAGGGACCAGGATAGGAAAGCTAAGGCCCAATTAGAATTAAATTTGGCCAGGGATGTTAAGGATAACAGGAAGGGATTCTATAGGTACATTGTGAATAAAAGACAGACTAGGGACAACATGGGCCCTCTCCGGAAGCTATCGGGAGAACTGGCTACCCTGGATTTGGAGAAGGCTGAGGTTCTTAATGACTTCTTTGCCTCAGTCTTCACTGGCAAGTGCTCTGACCACACCACCCAAGTCTTGGGAAGCAGTTGCACGGACTCTGAGAATGAAGACTTTAGGCCCACTGTAGGAGAGAATCTGGTTCAAGCCCATCTTAGGAACCTGAATGAGCACAAGTCCATGGGACCAGATGAAATCCATCCGCAGGTCCTGAAGGAGCTGGCAAATGAAATTGCTAAGCCTCTGTCCATCATATTTGAAAAATCATGGCAGTCAGGTGAAGTTCCCGATGACTGGAAGAAGGGAAATATAACCCCCATTTTCAAGAAGGGGAAAATGGATGAGCCGGGGAACTACAGACAAGGTCAGTCTCACCTCTGTGCCTGGCAAAATCTTGGAGCAGATTCTCCTGGAAGGCATGCTGAGGCACATGAAAACAACAAGGTGGCTGGTGACAGCCAGCATGGCTTCACTAAGGGGAAATCCTGCCTGACCAATCTGGTGGCCTTCTATGAGGGGGCTACAGAACTGATGGACAGGGGTAGAGCAGTTGAGGTCACCTACCTGGACTTGTGCAAAGCATTACACACTGTCTCACATGACATCCTTGTCTCTAAGTTGGAGAGACATCAATTTGATAGGTGGACCACTCGGTGGATAAAGAACTGGCTGGATGGCTGCATGCAAAGAGTTGTGGTCAATGGCTCAATGTCCAGCTGGAGACCAGTAACGAGTGGTGTCCCTCAGGGATCTGTGTTGGGACCGGACTTGGTCAATGTCTTTGTCCATGACATCGGCAGTGGGATTGAGTGTGTGTCATGGTTTAAGCCTCTAAAACTCACGAAGTCGCTCACTCACTCATTCCCTTCTCTTTCTTCCCCCAGTCCTGGGGAAATTGGGAGGAGAATCGAAAGAATGCAACTCGCACAGGTTGAGATAAGAACAGTTTAGTAACTAAGGTATAACACAAATCACTGCTGCTACCACCAGGAATAATACAAGAGAAATATAAAGAAAGAGAATACAACTGCTCACCAAGCCCTGACCCAGCCAGTGCACCCCTCAGCAGCGAACCCCTCAATGCACCACCACACCCTTTTGGGTCTCTACCCTCTGGTTTTACATCCTGGACATGACATGCTGTGATATGGAATAACCTCTTTGGTCAGTTTGGGTCAGGTGTCCTGTCTCTGCTTCCTCCTGGCTTCCCCTCCTCCCTGGCATAGCATGAGACTCAGAAAGTCCTTGGTCAGACCAGAACATTACCAAGCAGTAACTGAAAACACTGGTGTTATCAGCGCTGCTCCCAGCTACCGAGAAGGAGAAAAAAAAATTACTGTTACTGACTGAACCCAGGACAGCGTGTCCTCAGCAAGTTCGCTGATGACAACAAGCTGTGTGGTTCGGTTGATATGTTGGAGGGAAGGAATGCCATGCTTGTGAGGTGGGCTGATGCCAACCTGAGGAAGTTTAGCCATAACAAGTGCAAGGTCCTACACCTGGGTCAGAGCAATCCCAGGCATAGCTACAGGCTGGGCAGGGAAGAGATTCAGAGCAGCCCTGCAGAGAAAGACTTGGGAGTGTTGGTCAATGAGAAAATGAACATGAGCCAGCTTCAGTCTACGCTCACAGCCCAGAAAGCCAACCGTATCCTGGGCTGCATCAAAAGGACTGTGACCAGCAGGTCGAGGGAGGTGATCCTGCCCCTCTACTCTGCTCTTGTGAGATCTCACTTGGAGTACTGCATAGAGTTCTGGTGTCCTCAACATAGAAAGGACATGGAACTGTTGGAACAAGTGCAGAGGAGGGCCACGAGGATGATCAGGGGACTGGAGCACCTCCCGTATGAAGACAGGCTGAGAAAGTTGGGGCTGTTCAGCCTGGAGAAGAGAAGGCTGCGTGGAGACCTCATAGCAGCCTTCCAGTGTCTGAAGGGGGCCTATAAGGATGCTGGGGAGGGGCTCTTCATTAGGGACTGTAGTGAGAGGACAAGGGGTAATGGGTTCCAACCTAAACAGGGGAATTTTAGATTGTATATAAGGAAGAAGTTCTTTACTGTGAGGATGGTGAGGCACTGGAATGGGTTTCCCCAGGGAAGTTGTGAATGCTCCATTGCTGGTGGTGTTCAAGGCGGAGTGGGACAGAATTGGTATGAGGTGTCCCTGCCCATGGCAGGGGGGTTGGAATTTGATGATATTAAGGTTCTTTCCAACCCTAACTATTCTATTGTTCTATGCATTCAGTTTTTCAGATTACTAGAATGGTTTCACCAAGCTCTCACCCTATACTTTCGGCTAAAGACTCTTTGCATGGTTTCTCCCTTTTGACTGGTGGTTGACATTCCTTCCGATTTAGTAACATAAAAAAATGAGACTTATCTGATATCTCCTTACTTTTCTTGATCCTAAACACATACTCTGAATAAAACCAGATTTACACTGATTCCTAAATCTTCCATTAGCTGCAACCCCTGACCTCTGTAGTTGGCTATTTATCATTACTCTTTGCTTTTGTTCATGGAGTTTTCCAGTACATGACTGTTCTCATGCTAGCTGGCTCACGTTAATTTTACAAGTGAAATTTTGTAAGGCAGATTGCTATAATTCAAGGGTGGTATTTGCTGCATTCTTTTCATCCACTAATCTTGTATTTCTGGCAGAAGCAGACATGAAGAAACAATGAATGTAGTGCTGAAAGACAGAAGGTGCATCTGAGTTCAAGATGTGCAGCACCAGGAGCTCGTAGTAGAAATACTGTTTGTAGCTGAGGCTTCCATTTACACGCATGCAGAAGTGTTTTCCTTCTGCCAGTTGCCTAAATACACTCGCACTGTTAACTACTGCAAATATGCCAGAATAGCAAGTAGAGTCAGGGGAGATTTAGGGTTCCCCCTTGCCAGGTAGAGCAAGCATATATTTACAGTAAGGGGAAGAAAAGGATGTAACTGAAGTGTCAAAGATCACAGAGGGATGCTGAATAGGAGGACTCTGGGCTTGATGCTGTATGACAGATTTTTTTGGAAAGGCAAAGAGTGCAATAATTTCACCTGATTTTCATGGTCTCAGCTGTGTCTGGAGGAGATAAGGATTTTTTTGTTTCCCCACACACTTTCACAGGCCTTGGACACAGAACTGGAGCTGTTGCCACCTTTATGTACTTACTTAAAAGTAAGTATGCTCCATTCCTGGCGGTGTTCACATCCAGGCTAGGACAGAGCCTTGGTGACATGGTTTAGCATGAGGTGTCCCTGCCCATGGCAGGGGGATTGGAACTAGATGACCTTGAGGTCCTCTCCAACCCTAACTATTTTATGATTCTATGATTCTATAATACTTCTCATGAGAGTGGACATACAAAAAGGTGAAGCTTGGGAACTATGTTCTTCACAGATTTGTTGGACGCCACTAAAATTGAGTTTAAAGAAAGTCTTGTCACCAAGAAGAACATTGCCTTGTCCAGCTCCTTCTCTTCTGCAGACAGTATTGCCAGGTCCTGTAGGCTTGACAAGAGGGCGTAGACTACTTGGTTTTTCATTTGAAGCCAAATTTCTGATGCTGTTTTGTCTATCCAAAACAAAATCTTACTGCTTTCTGAGTGCTGCGCCAGTATTTTGGGGCCCACAGAGACATGTCCTGGAGCTTATAAACAATTCAACAAATCAAGATAAGAGTCAACTATTCATTACCAACAGAGCGGAGCCAGATTTTCAGTACAAATGCCATGGGAGACTTTCTTTGCCAGAAAATAATTGGTGTTTTGCCTTAGTTTATGAAAGTGCACATGGCCTTTTGCATTTTTCATGGTTAATAAGGCTGTTGCAATTTAAACTGTTGTCTCAGTGGAAGGTCTGAATTAATTTCTATTAACTAATCATTACCAGTTAATAACTATCCCTGACGTAGTGCATTTTAGACACCCTTGCTGAGTGACATAATGCAGTCATATGTAGCTCCTTCATTTTTATGCTTGTTTATCTGTTTTGCAGAGATACACATATCTGTAGGTTTATTATCTTTATTAAGAATAACCTTTAGGGGAGAAAGAAAAGGTGTATGCATGTTGAAATAACATTTGTGTATCTCCTACTAACATTTGTAATCAGGTACCTTTCGGTTTTTCATGGGTTCTGTTATGTCTAATGGTTAAACACAAGCTTCTTAGTGTTCTAAGAAGCTGGAATGCTTCCCATTATCTATAGGAAAGGCACACTGAATGTGAGAACAATCTCAGTCCTTTTGGATTTTTTTTGTTCAAGCTGGCAGCACATTTCCAATTGTGACAGTGGGTGGATGATGTTGCTACTTTTCCTACTGAGGCTTTTCTTTACCCTCTCCAAAACCTCTCCAAAACCAGCATCACTGACAAAGCCAGGACAAATTTAAATCCCTAAATACCAAGAAAAGCATGAGCTTTGTGTTAGATATCCTTTAGGAGTTAAAGTATTGAGAAACTAACAGTAGGACAAAGTTGCAAACGTAACATGAATTCGACTGCATTACATATGCCTTGTATCTTTGCTTTTATAATCTTTTTTTTTTCCAGTTAGTAATAAGGTATATTATCATATCATATGTCTCAGTCTTTCATCTGGGAACAGAACCTGTGTGCAGCCACGGTATGTTTAACACTTATGGGCTGTCTCCTGTTCATCTACTGCATCATTCATTTTGACTTTGAGGTAGAGAACCTAGGCTGCCTACTTCTCAGGTGGTAATCTACAGCCTTTTATTATAAAATAGAGAGTTAGTCCATGATTTAGATGATGTTTGAGGGTCCATTCTAACCCGAACTGTTGTATGATTCTATGATATTGCACCAAACACTTCTATAGATGAGTCTTCCTTGTGTTGCTCCACAATCCTTTTGTTGATGAGTGGGGTACAGATAAGGGAAGGAGCCTGTACTACCAGATCTAATTTCAGCTGGTGTTGAACAAAGTCTTTAGTGGTAGGCAGCTGTGGCTACATACGTATCTACATTCCCCAGAATGATTTTGCTATCTATACTGGGGTGGTGTACAGAAGAATTTATAGATAGATTTAAAAAAAACCCTCAGATTTATGTCTGTTCCTACTGTCCAGATTTCATGTCCCTGCTCCCTTTCCTAAGACCCAGTGCTTGTTTTCAGTGGGTGTCTTTGAACCAACACAAGAAAAACAGCAGCTGCCCAGCCTCCAAGTAGAGTATTAATTGTAGGATGGCCTTAATCACTTCTGACAAATGGCCATTGAAGGGTGGATATTTATACCCAGGCACGGTCACTTGTTTGTTCAGTGATTTTGCTATTAGTATTAAGGAAGAAATAAATGAGAGCAAACAAACATTTGGGCAGGATATGCATTTTTATGAGGTCAACTCATCCTTGGGGAAAGAAGTAAGGTTCTGATCAAAGCATGGCCTTATTGCAGAAATCTGACTGCAGGGGTAGTTTTGTTTGTTGAGGATTCAGTCTCTAGCAGGCACAGTGCTGAATGATTTAAGAGACTGGCCCAATAGAATAACAAGCACACAGGAAGGGGTTTCCACTGCTGTGAAGTTTAATAGTTCTGAATTAAATTGGTTCATTTTCAAAGCAGGAAATATACTACAGTGTTGACATTTACTGCCCTCTGGCAAGAACTTAGTGGTCAATGTGGTTCGTTGGGTTTTTTTCTCCTCCTCTCCCCCTCCCCTTTAACAAAAAAAAAGGGAGGAAACCTTCTCTTTTTGTTCGTCTTTCACATATCTTACAGCCAGTAATGGGAAAAAATGCTTGCAAAATAGGAGTAAAACAGAGGATACTATACCACTTGTTAGCTTTGTTAATAGATAAGGAGGTGTTTACCCAGCCAGATAATTGGTAGAAGGGCTGGATATAGAGACTGATCTGATTTGCTGTCCCCTGTACGGTCTTCAGAAACACCCTCTTTTCCCACTATCATTGCAGCTTGCTATTTTGTAAAATACCCTCAACAGGCTTCCTCAAAGGGACGCTCAGTCACACAGTGACAATACACACAAATCAGTACTTTATGTTATTGCCAATAAAATCAACTGCAAAAATATAACTGCCATTTTTTCCCACATTAGCATTCCTGATGATACAAATTACCTGAAAAATTCTGGAGTGCAATTCTGTTCCTCGGGAAGGCAGTATATGTTTTGCCATCAACAGATGAAGAGAATATTCTGTGTATATTCTGCCTGAGGCAGGTGACATTCAGACACAACTTGATTGCTTTATGTCTAACTTGTTCAAAGTTGGAACTTAAGTCATCATTCCTCATTATAAAAAGTAAGTGGCTGGTGTTGCTCTTGCCTGTGGACAGAGGAGCATTTTCTACTTCTTTGGCACTGACCTTTGTAAGACATCTGTACCCTGTAATTGGCAGAGACTCTTGTTTGTTAAAAAAGAGATGAGGTAATCAAGTAGTGAGTAAACCAGCTGATTGCTCACCTGAACAGCCCTAGCAGGGCACATACAGAATAAAAGCATATAAATCACTAGAACAAGGAACTAGGTGAAAAATTGTGTAGCATATTTGGGCATGTTCAGTCATTGCCATATAGGTCATTCAGAAGCCTGTCCTGAGCTTGTTTGAAATTATTTTGACATGAACATACCAATGCAAAGTGCATGGATTAAAAGAAATACTGCTCTCTCCAGTTGTCACATTTTGCCTTAAGTGTCAGACAAATGCTGTGTTAAGTTTATACACCACTAGACTACAACAGCATACAGTGGCTGCACTAAGTTGTTTGGGTTTTTTCATGTCGTCTGTGAAGATAAGCAGCTTGACAGAAGTTATATGAAGGTGTTAAGATTACACTTAGTGACTACCCAGGCTGGTTGCCAGCCCCAGTTGCTCATGTGCACTTTAATAGTCTTCCTCATTAATTGATGGATTATTTTAAGAGCTCACAACACTTGCATCCAGAATTACTGTTTACACATGCTCGCATTACTAAATATTCCTTCACTGTTCCTTTATAAACCTTCTGGTTTCAGGCTCTTTTAAAATTATTCCTTGGGAGGGGGGGGGGGATTTCTTTCTGTGTTTTCCTGTGTTTCATAAAGCATCTAGAATCTTCTGGGAATGCTCACTTCACTAACTTTATTTTTTTTTTTCTATATAGATATATTTTTTAATGCATTGTCTTACTTTGAATTGCATCTCCCCCCTAAGAAGGCCTCAGCAAATATATTACAAATATAATCTGCTGTAGTAAAATAATGCAGAAAAAAGGAATAATGTAATGGAAAAATCCTCCTTTTTCAAGAAGACAGCTTTGATCCAGTCAAACAAATTCTCTCCAAGCTTTTAACATGTCTGCAGCATCCGGTGGAAACAGATTTTAGCATATTTAGGAGACAAAGGACAATGCAATACATGGGAACTTGGTAAGAAGACCTTACTGGCAGTTCCTCTGCAGTGTACATGAGTGTTATAATAATTTTTAGTATCACAGTATTGCATAGCACATATCTCAAAATGGGCAAGCTGGGCTGCAGTGTCAGCCCCGAGACAACAGCACCAAGTGAGCAATGATGTTTAATTTTGCAGAAAAACTTGTGAGTTCTTCACTATCTTTATCTAGGTAAGGTTCAACACTGCCCTTTGTGTAAAATATGTTGCAAAAATACTGTCTAAATTTGGCAAAGATACATTGAGACTGTCCTTACCTCTTTTGGAAAAGGTTTGGATGAGGACCAAACAGGAGTATTTGTATTTGGTTTTGTTTTTAAGACTAGTAAAACTAATACAGCCCTAGGTGTACTCACTGTTCTTTTGAAGACTGCTCTCCTTAATTCTGCTATCCTTTAGTTGTCTTGCACTAGTGACATGAACAGATTATTTTTCCCCAATTATTCTACTTACAACTTCACAAATTGCTCCCTTTTCAGTTCATAGATGTTCATGTTTGTTCACGTACATAAAAAGAATCAGAAAAAAATTATTTTCAAAGATAGATTAATGATCTTGCTTTAACTTTGGAAATTTTATGATAAATAAGTCTCTAATTGTGATTTCATCGGTTAGTAAATATTTTTTGATAGCTAGGAGTACTTATATGCATAAACAACATGATTCAAAAAACTATAGTTCTGTAGTAAACTATATAAATCATAGAAAACTATAGTATAAACTATAGTATAAATAAACTATAGCATAGAATATATAAAATATAACTTATCATATATATTAAGATATATCTAAACTACAGTAAACTACAGTGTGTAGAAATAGATTGCTTGGAAGAAATTGTAGTCTGTCTTAAATATGCTAGCTTATGTGTATGTGTGTACCCTGAAACTAAATGGTTGTGTTTTCTGTTCTTTGGAATTTCTGTCTTAGTCCGGTTAATAGTTGTCAAGTAACCTAATCTCAACAGTCACATACTTTTTTGGACATCTTAGCAGGGAATCATCAGTTGATTTGGCATGGAGACTAACCTTTCACCCCTTGGGGTGGTCCCTTCAGGACATAAGAGAAGGCACCTAAGTGGATTAGTGTCTGGAGTCTTGCATTGCTAACAGTGATTTCCACAAGTATCACATTCTTACTGTTCTAACAGCAACACAGTCCTGCATTAGTGAAACTATCCATCTTTTTCAGTGTTATTTTTGTTCTGTTGTCTTTTCAAACTAAGGTTTTCTGCTGCATTCATAGCCTCAGTGCATAGTAACGTCATGTGAACGTGACTAATGAAGAGCAGTATCCTAATGGCGTTTTAAGCACTAATGGCCAACAAGTCAACTATTTCCTGGCAGTTAATGGCCATCTGGAGGAGATCTTAACCCATCTGGTCATTAACTGCCAGGAAATGATTGACTTGGAGGTTGTAATTGCGCTTAAAAATGAAATAGATTTTTTCCTCTCACTCTCCTTACCGTCATGCCACTGGCTTGTAGTCCTTAAATACTGTCTCCAATGTGAAATTTTTTCTTGAAGAGGTTTTTAGCTGTCCAAAGTGTTTTCTGCACTTCACAGAATCACACAATATTTCCCTGATAAGTGGAAGTGATACTTCCCTGGAAAACTCTATAATCTAAGGCTACAATTTTGTATTTGCATCTACACAGAAAGAATCTTGAACTGATGTGAAATTATGTTTAGCTGAAAGGAATTCTGTTTGCAGATGCAACTGATAGGCTGTGATCTTGGCAGAAAGGATACCCACTGCAAAAGCGGAAAGCAACAAGAGGATGATAATAAAAAATGATTACAATGATCTCTCCTAAGAAAAGTAAAAATTCACATGCACAAAACTAATAATTGCCTTGGACATCTTTGCCTTCACCCCACTTTTTTTTTTTTTTTTAATCTCTTATATGTTTAGATATATTCTAGTGCACCATTCAAAAACTTCTCACTGATTATAATGACGGCATGCTAAAGCACATGAAAAACAACAAGGTGGTTGGTGACAGCCAGCATGGCTTCACTAAGGGGAAATCCTGCCTGACCAATTTGGTGGCCTTCTGCTATGGAACTGATGGACAGGGGAAAAGCAGTTGAGGTCATCTACCCGGACTTGTGCAAAGTGTTCAACACTGTCTCACATGACATCCTTGTCTCTAAATTGGAAAGACATCAAACTGGTAGATGGACCACTCGGTGGATAAAGAACTGGCTGGATGGCCTGCACTGCAAAGAGTTGTGCTCAATGGCTCAATGTCCAGCTGGAGACCAGTAATGAGTGGTGTTCCCTCAGGGCTCGGTGTTGGGACTGGACTTGGTCAACGTCTTTGTCCATGACATGGACAGTGGGATTGAGCGTGTCCTCAGCAAGTTTGCTGATGACAACAAGCTGTGTGGTTCGGTTGATATGTTGGAAGGGAAGGAATGCCATGCTTGTGAGGTGGGACCATGCCAATCTGAGGAAGTTTAGCCATAACAAGTGCAAGGTCCTACACCTGGATTGGAGCAATCCCAGGCATAGCTACAGGCTGGGTAGGGAAGAGATTCAGAGCAGCCCTGCAGAGAAAGACTTGGGGGTGTTGGTCAATGAGAAAATGAACATGAGCCAGCTTCAGTCTACGCTCACAGCCCAGAAAGCCAACCGTATCCTGGGCTGCATCAAAAGGACTGTGACCAGCAGGTCGAGGGAGGTGATCCTGCCCCTCCACTCTGCTCTCCTGAGACCTCACTTGGAGTACTGCATAGAGTTCTGGTGTCCTCAACATAGAAAGGACATGGAACTGTTGGAACAAGTGCAGAGGAGGGCCACGAGGATGATCAGGGGACTGGAGCACCTTCCGTATGAAGATAGGCTGAGAAAGTTGGGGCTGTTCAGCCTGGAGAAGAGAAGGCTGCGTGGAGACCTCATAGCAGCCTTCCAGTGTCTGAAGGGGGCCTATAAGGATGCTGGGGAGGGGCTCTTCATTAGGGACTGTAGTGAGAGGACAAGGGGTAATGGGTTCCAACCTAAACAGGGGAATTTTAGATTGTATATAAGGAAGAAGTTCTTTACTGTGAGGATGGTGAGGCACTGGAATGGGTTTCCCCAGGGAAGTTGTGAATGCTCCATTGCTGGTGGTGTTCAAGGCCAGGGTTGGACAGAGCCTTAGGGTGACATGGTTTAGTGGTAGGTGTCCCTGCCCATGGCAGGGGGGTTGGAATTTGATGATCTTAAGGTCCTTTCCAACCCTAACTATTCTATGCTTCTATGATTCTATGATTCCATGATAGTTATTTGGGGAAATACGCTTTTCTAAAACTCTTCATAGGAACTTGTTTTGCCAGCAAGCTTGAGAATAAATTGAGGTTGTGCTGAGCCCACTGCCTACCATCACGGCATTGCCTTACTTTCTCCTTTATTCCCCCATGTGCTGATATTTGTCCTAAAGTAAGATGAGGACATTCCAAGTTTTCTAGTCTTTTTTGTATTTGTACAAGACATGTCAGAAGTGGCATTTGATTGATGTCTGAGGACCTAGATCTTCTGTTACTGCAAAGCTGCTTGAGTAAAATTTGACCTAAGACTTAAAAGATTTAAAGAGAGAGCAGAGAGGAATTAAAAAGAGAGGATGGTTGTGGAATGGCATCTTTGGATCAGAAAAGCAATGATAGGTGAAGGAAGGAGTCAGGTAAAATAAAGTCGGTGCTGCAACATGTGAATCGAAACAAAAGGACAGATAATTATCAACATACAGTTTACTCAAAAACCAGCCATTATTCTAGAATATGCACTGACTAGTTGCGACCCATGGAAGCAGCTGTTCGAAAGAGTGTCTGAATCCAGTACAGAGAATTTCAAGAAGAAAATCTGGAGAAAATCTTGGTTGATCCCCACCCTGAAATCTCTTTGACTGCATAGCTTGTCGTGTTCCTGGAATGAGATGAATAACTGATCCTTCCTACCCAAACTATTCTATGATTTTAAACCAGCATCTGGATGTAAGCTTTTTTGGTTTCTTTATTCCATTAGACAATAAAATGAGGAAGACTAATTTGTTTTTAATAATGTCTTAAGACATAGTCTTCCGTACTTCAGTTGCAAACTATAATTGTGTCAGAAAATTAAACATAATAGTCGATAGAAATCTAAAACCTTGAGCAAGTTCAAACATTACATAAAAATATCTTGTAAAAAAATATTTGTAAATTAGTTATGGATACATTTGAAGCCATATGTTTAAAAATTTATGACTACTCAAGTATGCAGACCCCACTGTTCCAGCCTCTCTTTTTTACTTTCACTTTTTATATTTTGGCAATAAAATGGAAATATTGAAAGAGGTTCATAAATCAGTTCTAATGTGTAAAAGAGGAATTCAGTGTGGACATGTATACTCTTGCCTCTTACACTTGTGTTAGAAACTCTAGTCAATGTCTCCCTGTTGGAGCATCTTTGATTTCAATAGGCTGCATAGCTTATGTGTGGCAATGTTGGGTTGTTGGGTTTGTTGGGTTTTTTCTTATAATTAAGAACACATTTACAAATAAAATCCAGGAAAGAAAGGAAAGAATGATAGGGGTGATAAAATTAAAGACTTCTGAGCAAAAAGTCTTTGAAGGTCATACAATACAGGTAATTCTTCATTTCAGAAAGGGAATTTATAAGTTTATTTTAGTTCTGATCTGTGTGTTTTCTGTATTGAGGCAGTGTATTTGGTTATAATGTGAGACTGTTTGCTAAGGGCCAGTTCCTCATCTGGCTTGGTTCTTAATTAGGGAAGCTATTGAGTGGTGGGGACAGAGATTGTATTGGTAAAATTACAAGAAGTAAAAGAACATCAAAGAGCTTCAGCTCTTAACAATATTTAACACTTTCTTAGGAGGTAGGCAGCTCCCCCAGGGTGCTCTGTGGCATCTTCTGTTCCTCAGCAGACTCCCCAGTCTTGAGTGGTGCTCCAAGCCCAAAGCAGACCAGGAGAGCTGTCAGCAGTGAAAAGTCTGCCAATTATTCCCATCCCAAAATAAATGCTTTGGGAAGTCCCGTATGTTGTCTTCTTCTGATGTTGTCACTATCAAAGTTTTCACTCTTAATACAAGTCTGCCTTTCCTTGGTCTGTGTGTAAAATTAAGTCTTAGGGCATGTAATAAAATGTGTTAACCAGTAAGCAGTTTTGAGTTGACTAGATTGCATGTGCATTAAATAATATCAGAATAGGCCTTTTCTATTTGCAGTGTGAATGATGAGGACATACTGATTTCATGACTGTTATATGTATGGCAGAAAACAGAGACTAATTAGGTGACAAAACCTAGAAATTCTCAATAAAAAAAAAAAAAGAAGCTGTGTCAGACAACATCTGACATTTTCCATATTCAGTATTTTTGGGTAATCTCTAAACCCCTTCTCTGTAGGGTGATACCCTGATGTGACTGACCATTGTATGAACTGGAACAGGTTACCCAGAGATGTACTGGGGTTTCCATCCTCGGGGATACTCAAAACCCAGCTGGATGTGGCCCTGAGCACTCATGTAGCTGCCCCCACTTAGGCAGTCTCCAGCTGTTCCTTCCAATCTCAAAGACAGTGATTCTGTGATCTATTCTGTGCTGTAAGGCAAATATTCTAATCTAATCTAAAAAATCTAATTTGTCTTGATTTTTTTCCCTGTTTTTTTTGTTTGTTGTAGTTTTCTATTTTGAAACTTCCCTATAAATGCATGTAGACTATGCTCGGATGAAAAACATCCAGTGAATCCAGGATGGTATTTATCCCCCCTAATTTTAGAAGTCCATGGCAGAGGCATCTGCTGCAGAGCTGATCACCCTAGATGCTCCTTAGGGTGTGCTGAGAAATTTTTAGGGTTGTATTCAGATATACTTTTGTTGTTTATTTTAAGAGAAGAAAAGCCTAAGAAAATTGGGGCTGTTCAGCCATGGAGACCTCATAACAGCCATCCAGTACCTAAAGGATGCTGGAGAGGGACTCTTCATTAGAGACTATACTGATAGGAGAAGAAATAAAGGTTTTAAACTGAAAGAGGATAAAATCAGATTAGATATGAGGAAGAAGTTCTTTACTGTGAGGGTGGTGAGGCACTGGAACAGGCTGTGCAAGGATGCTGTGAATGCTTCATCCCTGGCAGTGTTCAAGGCCAGGTTAGACAGAGCCCTGAACAACCTGATCAAGTGGGAAGTGCCCTGCCCAGGGCAGGGGGGTTGGAACTAGATGATCCTAAGGTCCTTTCCAACCCTAGCCATTCTATGACTCTATGATTCTATGATTAATAAGCCTTTGAAGTGTCTGTTTCTCTCCATCATCTAGAAGTGCAACCAAAAGTTACTATTTCAGATAATTCAAGATAATGGAATTGTTTGGGTTGTTTCATTGATTCATTATTTTTCCCAGTGTCTTTCTGAAAGGTTTTAATTCTTATTTCTGCTCACCATCAGTGTTTGAACTTTAGCCCCTGAAAAAGCCCGGTGAAAGTTATTAGCATAATAAAATAGCACTGGGTTTTTTTAGCAAATTTTCATCTTTTGAGGCTTTGACACCCAGAAACTTACTGAAATTTCTGTATTTTGTACTCACCATCTTTCTGTGGAAAAAGTAGACAGGCTTAATACAGCTGTTAACGTATTTTGAAATATAATAAATCTTACCTAATAGCACTGGAATGCAGTGCATACATTTATTGTATGTTTGCAGTACCAGATTAAGTCTATGTTTCACAGAGCATTACCACTATGAAATTTAAACTCAATTTACTTCATTGTTATCCAATGTATATAAATAAAGAGAGTACTGCAGGCAAGTTCTACAGGACCCATAGAATCAGTAAAATCATAGAATCATAGAACCGTAAAAACCTAGAACTGCTTGTGTCAGGATGGACCGTAAAGATCATCCAGTTCCACCCCCCTTGCCACGAGCTGGGACACCTTCGACTAGACCAAAGTTGCTCAAAGCCCCATCCAACTTGGCCTTGAACACCGTCAGGGATGGCACACCACAACTTCTCTGGGCACCACCCTCACAATGAAGAACTCTACAACAAATGCTCTGTTATTTTGTTATAGTTGTTATTTTGGTTTTGTGATTTCAGTAAAATTATCACTGCAGTATTTTGATTAAATATTTGATGAAAAAGCCAACTCAAAGCACCGTGATATGATCAGGTGAGTAACTTAGCCCAGGAATTTGTCCCTGTCTGGTTTGAGAGTCCAAGCTGTTCTGTCTAGGCAGAATACAGAGTCTCTGCTGGAAGATGATTCCTTGCATATGTCCAGTAAGCACTGTGAAGCCTGGCACCCATGGATCTCCACTTGGTTTGCTCATGGACAGTTAACTTTCCTGTCAAACACACATATAAGTAGCTGAATTTAGTCAGCAGACACTTGGAAAAGTGATGTCTATGATCAGCAACATGTATTTGAATAGTCTCTATGAGCACAGAGAAAGACAGTGTTCCTGATTCACTATCATCTGGTGTTCGTGGCCAGTTCAGTATCAGCTTTTCCTTGTTGCTGTGTGTGAGTACAATCTTGTGAAGTCTCCTTCAGTCTGTGAGGGATCTTGTGAGGAAATTACGTTGCAGGATAGCATGGGGATGAAACAATAATGCCTGAGGGCTCCCTGCAAAGTAGCATAAGCTTTGCATGGATTTTAGCCTGGTTTTAGAACTCTTATGAAGAAATGTAATTCTCTATTAAGCTAACTAAACTTGTCTCAAGGATTTTCTTTTGCTTTGTGTGTTGGATTCAACAGGCCTTCGAAAAAGCAAATGAGCTCAGCAGCAACTTTTCCAGGAATAATCCCTAAATTGCTAACTTTGAAAAGAAGAAAGCTCTCCCAGAATTGCAAGGTGTTCAAATGCAGCAGCTGCATTCCATAGAGAAATGTCTGTCAACATGTAAACCTAGGAAGGCTTCTGATGACCTCCTAAGCCTATTCATTACAGCTGAATAGCCTAATAATGTGACAGTCCCACTCAGGAACTACCTGTGCTTTTATTCAGCTGCAGAGAGATGAACACAGAGGTGCCCTGGGGCTGTTAAACAATACTGCAGGAAGTTCCAAAGAATCCTTATTGCTTTTCTTTCAGGGAGAACTGATGTATACTTTGGAAAATGTAAATGCACTTACACAGTCTTTTTATTTGTCTGAGGCAGGGAAATAAATGGGTTTTCTTATGTACATCTGGAATTGCCTTTTAACTAGAAGTATTTCCAAATAAGGGTAGGCCAAGTAAACACCCACTGGAAAAATTATTTTACTGCATTGCTATTCCTAGTGGATATTTTCATTGCTTTATTATTCAAGTTCTAATCACATCATTTGCGTGGAAGAGATTTCTTAATTGCCATTGATTTCTAAAAAAATTTTTTGTCTTTTACCATGAAATTTTTCTCTGTTTCCACATTGTATTTATACAGCTGCCATTATAGCTTCTATTTCTATACCTATAATGTTACTCATGTAGAAATCTTCCTCAACTACTTCTCTATTTATCTAGGATATTACACCTTACCTCCAAGGAACAGAAGAAAGCAAACTGATTTTGAATAGCGGTTAATAGCTTCTAAATATGTAAACAAAACTTTCCTTCTCTTCCTTAGCCACATGCAAGTACAAGATCTATACCTGGCCTTCAAGATGCACAAAGAAGTCAAGCACACAGCACTTTCTAATGGTAATAAACTTACTGGTTTTGGGGGGTGGAGGAAAGTGGGAAAAGAGGATGAATTTAATGTGATTCATAGCAAAGTAAAGTATTTCACCTTTATAGGGTGAAAAACATCTTAATTTTGCAATACTTTATGTCTTCGGTGTTTAGAAACATCTGAAAAGGCAGTTATTTTTTCCCAGATTCTGCTTCCAGGAGAGACCAGCACAGCATTTGATGGAAGCTGGGTTGCTGTGAGCTGGGTTGCTGTATATGGGATCAAAATACCTCTGTTATCAAAAAGATCACTCAAGAGCCGCTCAAATTCTACTGACTAACAATCAACAGGAATTGGAAAATGTAATCTCAGCCTGGTAAGTGTGATTTTGAGGTGTTAAACTGAAGTAGGGGAAGATGGTTATCATCTAGAGCTGGCTTGTTTGGAAAGAACTTGGTCCCTTGGAAGCGTAACCATGAGTTAACACTGGACTGGATTTTGTAAGGTCTTCATTACTTTCCGGATGATGAAGAGTCAAAATGTACAGCAAGAGGACTGAACTTCTTTGTGTCAACTTGTGATGGGCTAAATGAGAGAAGAAACTGTTCTTTTTATAGAAAAGCATCCCTTTTTATTCTAGAGATAATATGTGGGTTCTCTGATGGTTGAAAAAACCCTGAACTGAGAGTTTGGGTCTTTGATGGCTTTGATGAATGAAGGTTGCTTAAATAGTGCTAATTAAGCTTAAGATTTCCACTTGGTGTGAGTTAAGAAAAGAAGCAAAAGTGAAGTTGTCAACTATATGAACTTGTAAGTGAAGAAGTATTCCAAAAGCCTTTGTACAAACCCTCTGTATTAATGTGACAGAATAAGTATGTATTTGGGAGAAAGAATTAAACACAGACAGCTCAAACACATTTTCCATGTGGTATTTCAAATGTGTTGTTTCATTGTTCCTTTTTTGTTTGGCTACTGTAGATTTATTAATTGTCAGTTTGAAATTGGAAGATTAATCACAGATGTTAATCAGATATTTTCATGCATAAATCTACTAGAGACACTTTGAAAGAGAAACAGTGTAGGATTGCAATTTATATTTATTGCAGTCTGAAGTACCTAATAATATATACAAACAATGTACTGCAAAGAGTATCTTGTTTGCATTTGTTTTAGGTAGTAGGAAAGGCCTTTACTACGTGGAATGTGTCTTTCATGTCAGTCTGTTTCAAAGTTCAGTCTGTGAGTGACTGATGGAGGTTACTCACAAATAACTATACAAGAGATAATGCAAACTTTCTGCAAACATGGAGGGATGGAACCTCTACTAAGAGCCCTTTACTGGGGAAGTCTGCAATATGAACTCCATTCTTACTGTCCTCGTGAGAGGGGGTGTTACAGGTGCCTCAAAACCAGAGGGAAAGGTCGCTCAGAACCTTCCCTCATCAGCATCAGAGAATTCACAACGGAGTGAACTGAAACAATAAATAAAGGGTGACACACATCCATTAGAGGTGTGTTTTCAGGGAACCAGTTGTTTTACTTGCCTGGGTGATTCCTTTAAACTGGGCACGTTTAAGAGTTAACTAGTTGATCAGTGATTTTGAGCTCAGAGAAAACATGTTTTTGCACAGGGCGGAAAGCTGTCTGGGGGTTTGAAAGCAGCATGTTCCACATGGCTTGGAAAGAACTTGGGTCCACATCCTGCAGCCCTCACCCATCTGACAAATCCTCCTCTTGGGAACAGTTTTCTTTACAGCATGTGCTAGTCTCAGCACCCAAGGGTTGCCCTCAGGATTAGCAGAATATCAGCATTGCATAATTCTTTCACATTTGTAGCGCATTTCTTCCTGCTAGCTGTACAAAAGGGAATTCACTACTATCTATTGCAGTGGGTTTGATTTGCATCAGAAATTTATCTTAATTGTAGTACAAGATAATAGTTGTTAGCTGCCTTCACATAAAAAGGGCAGATGAGGAATAAGATAGTATCAAGCATTGCAACCATGTAACACCACCAATGCACTGCATAGGGCATAGGTTACAAATTACTTACATATTAGAAGAATAATAAAGATGGGAAGCTGGGCCTGGTGAATCACCCCAAATTACACATTATATGCATCATACAGGTGTGTAGGAATAGACCTGCAGTTGAGTGGTCAGGACTGCATTCAACTACTGCAATCAGCATACCAGATCTTGGCTTTGAATTGCTAGGAGAAGGACTGGAGGTGGTCGTAGCGTGTGAAGTAACAGGAATCTAGTGAGCAAATACCTTAAATTTAGCAAAGGGCTAGAATAACATGCTGATCCATGAATGACCCTGTGGTCATAAATGAGTTAGTTAGGGGATGGTGGCTCTGATTTAGTAGATTACTTTAATCATAAAAACACTTGCTTATCTCTTCTTGCATGGCGATGTTACCATGAAAATTTGTACATAGAACTATGGTTTTTAAGTCAGCCCTTTGCAAATGCACAAATGCCATAAGTGGAGGTAGCTGGGTAGTATTCTAGTTAATGTAAAACAAGTCACTTTTGACCTGTTGTTTTTGAGGTAAGTTCAATGTCATGGGGATTTTGAATTTAATATGTAGATACACCTCACCTTTTTAAATAGTCACTGTATATTGCTTCTGTCTCTGAACATTACAATATCCACAGAGATAATTGCTTAAAAAATGCTGAGTGAGAATTGGTGCATGTCTTACCTTCACGAAACCTAAAAGCAGAGTGATGTTTGATGTGGTTGGCAGTTTCTTAAAGATTCTCCTGCATATTCTAGCTGAAACTGTTGTTATTTTGTCTGCAGTGTCTTAAAAAGAAATTGCACTCAAACATTCTTTATATTGCAACTTTGCAGCATCGCAATGGTTTATTTTACGTTTGGTCTAAGTTTCCCCTGGCAATTTTATCAGTCTTGCAGTACTTTCAGCATGTTTGTTACTTTGATGGTGCATCCTGATGTGTTGAAGGGGAGAAGCAGTTTGCTTTCCATTTGATACAAGCGTTCTTCAATGTACAATGTCCTGGAAAATCTATTTCCAGGATTTAAGGGATTTTAAAAATAATTTCTTTAAATACCTAAAGTACTGAACAGGCTCCCATAAATTTGAAAAGTTATAGTGAGAAGACCTCCTTATCTCTTTGCAGTCAAAATATCATAGTTTGCAGATCACTTACGATGATTTAAAATTGCAGATTACAAAACCACAAATATAAGAGAAATGAGTTAAAGCTGATTTATTGTCATTCTTCAAGGTGAGACAAATGTGAAGTTATTAAGCAATCCCATGCAACACTATTCTATGAAAACAAATATGTCAAGTCTTTTCAGTTTTCATAATCAACAGTGCTGTTCATCTGATAGGGACATTGGAAGAAATTTCTTTACGCTGAAGTACTTTTCTAAGAATAAATCCTTTGGGAGGATGTGGTAATGTTCCCTAGGATAATATTGTCCCTGATCTGAGCTGATTTCACACTCTTCAGTCACTAAGGAGAACAGTATCAGCCAACTGTACCAAGCCAAAACCACCAGTCTGCAGTTTGCCTTAAGGAACAGATTGTGTGGCGTCCAAAATCCATTTGTAAGGTAAGCATGAAAGTGAATTAGACGTGGTGTACACAGATGTTCATAAATGAGAGATTGGGTGAGGGATTTAGAGTCTATAGTGCTATTTAGGAATTGGCCTTGATTTAGGATCTAACTGCAGATGGAGATAAGTTATTTTTAAAGGGTCATGGGGGTTTCCTTAATTATCTATGTCTAGTCTTAAAAACTAGGAAAAAAAAAAAAAGAGGGATACCCTTCATTATTATAACTGATTAAGTGAAAGCATAAAAGAATGGATGGAAGGGGGGAAAATAGGAATTTGGAAGGTATAGAATGAAAGAGATGACATTTTTGAGAATTTCAGAACGTAAGTATTTCACCTCTCTCTGTTGTCAGAGGTGATCACCAGAACAAATGTCTCCTTGCACATAGCAAGTGAAGGGAATGTAGAAAATGTGGTCATGTAACTTAGCAGAATTCCTATCAGATGATTTTCTGCAGATATACTCCTAGTACAATGGTAGCTCCCCAAGAGGAAATGTGAATGATTGTGTATGAGTGTGTATGGAAACATATGAATGTTTCCCACTGTGGTACTCACAGAAATTGTGACACACCAAAAATCCTTTTAGTGCAAAGTTACAATTTGATAGCAATATTAACTTGGCTGCATTGAAGATTAAAGAAAGAACAATGTGCAAAGGATACACCACACTTAAGAATTTGATCAATAATTAAAAAGAAAATCCTTCTAATAATTTCTAACATTAGAAAACATACACCAGTTGAGGAGTGTTAGAATTTAAGAGATGCATATGCAATATTTGGTATAGCATTTCCAGTGAGGCTACTATACATCTCAGATAATAAACAACATCTTCTATTAAAAGCAATTGCTTCCTCCAGCATCAGTGCAGGATAGTTCAGTACAGAACAAAAGCTGTTTCCTTACATTTAATCAATCCCTGCTGCAGCCTGCATGGGTAAGGTGTGACTCTGAAACAGCTGCAGTTAATAAATGGAGGGAAGCTTCTAAAGATGAAAGCAATATGTTTTGTCAAAACAGAGAGACTGAATCAAAAAGGGAGTCAACTGACCTAGACAGAAATCCTTTGCTAGAGATTAATGTTACTGGATAGCAACTAAGGTAGAAAGGGATTTGTTAGAAGTCATTAAAGAAACAGACAGCGTGTCTAAAAGCTTAAGGAATCTGTAGGAAACTTTGGAAGACCACATTTCACCTTGAGGAAAGAAAGACACAGGGTAGAAACATTTCAATTCAGGTGAGGCAACAACCCCAGATGGGATACTTCGTGAATTCTGTGAGAAGTGGTAAGTCATTGCCTTACAAGTTTAAAATAGCTTAAAATGTTTCCAGGAAATTGACATTTTCCAGGCAGTATATGAGAAGCAGAAGGAAAATGTATCTGGAAAACATTCCGATTTTACTACATGGCTGAAGGACATCTGAAGGAGTTGCTTGCAGCCCTGAAAACAGAATCCATCTGCACCTGAGTGAGTCACTCTGACCTCACTGTAGTGGATGCAAACAGGCTTGCTAGGACAGTCCTTATTTCAAAGCACATGCTTTGTGTACTTGGTCTGATAAACCATATACTTGTTTGTAAAAGTCTGAAGTTAGAGGAAATTAATCCAGTCATAGGTACCAGTAATTCCCTTGGATACGGTGTGATTTGGCTCAGTGCAAGGATTTTCAGAGCTTAAGTTAGGCTTCAGATTTTCAATGAACAGGCCTGCTAGATTCCTCACAGCCAAATCTGGAAATACTGCTCTGGTATTTACTCCAGTGTGCTTGCTCAAAGCACATGCATACATGCGCACATGGGTAGATTTACACCAAAGTTAGAAGTAGCATATGCAGAGCTGCAGTTCTCTGTCAGGGCTTACACACACACATACAAATGTCCCCTTAGCGCTGCCTCTGAAGGAGGTGCAATACTCTCCTGGGGAAGCTGGTCACTGTCCAAAATTACCTTGCTGACTGCAAGTGAGTTGTAAAGCAGTGTTAAGAATACTCCAAATTTGTTTTGCTGCCTTGTTTCTGCCAGTGAGGTTGGAAACAAGGAGAAAAGGCACCTATCTAAATCTTTCCTATCTGTCCTTCAGATGGCAACTGTACCTAAGGCTTCTAGGCATTATCCAAAGAGATGTCTGTGCTCACCGTTCAAGTCTGTGAAACCCCTCACTCCTGTTCAGTGCAGCCCATCCTATATATTTTTTAAAACTTGGTACAGTGATTTTTGTGTCTAGCTGTATTTCAGCGCTGACACCCTTTATTCACACCAAGCCTGGCAGTGGGAAAGTTGGTAAATCTGCATGCAATTCTCCTTGAAGCTTCTATTCAGCTCTGCAAAAATGGCACTCTGGTGAATGACAAGATGACAAGATTTGCCAACATGTGAGATGCTGCTTTTAAAAACATCAAAAGTCTGTGGCTGAGCAGAACAATGTATGGTGGATTGACAGCTCACTGCTTTCATTTCCTCTTCAGTCTCTGAATATTACTGACGTTACTGTGCTTTAAAGAAAAGACGCCCAAAGAACAGGTTTCTATTACAAGCTTAGTATTCACATGCTCAATGTCATCCATCAATCAGATCTGGTTTGCTGCTTGTTGTAACTGATTTAGATCTCAATGCTCTCCACCCTTTTATCTGATCAGGGTTACGCACCTGCACACTGTTAGGGGAGCACAGGGGCCACCCATGAAGAGCAACATGAGGGGCAAAGCTGCGCCCCTGACAGTATGCTTTCCAGCACTGTCACCTAGATGTTGTACTGCAGCATCTGACTGCTAGCTCTCCTATACTCTCTACATACTAAAGGCATGAATAGGTTGATCAGAAAATAGAGACATAGTTTTCCTATGCTCATGTCTGCAGTCCTAATTCCCTTGCTGAGAGGACACTGATCTGTACATCTGCTCAATACTTCCAACCAAAAGAAGAATCAGTAATCAAAATTTTAATATGTATATTATATCTTAATTGGCCTGGTCTGTATATCTCTTGATACTGGAATTATTGCTTAATCCTCAGTGCTGGAAGAAGGGAAGCAGACCCAATGGGGATTAAATGCAGTAGCAAATTAAAGCCATACTCTATGAAAATATTACAATTACAAATGAAAGATAGCCTTTCCAGATAGCTTTCCTTGAGCTTTTACAAATGTTTAGACAGCCTAATCTAACCACATATTTAGAACAGCTATTTTCAGTGAGACCCTTGTGAACTGTACTGTTAGTTAGCATTCTTGGCCCAGGTTAGCAATGGAAAATATTTCTTATCTGATTTGGCTGTATTTATAAGTGAAAGACATGTAAAATGCATTTTGCCTTTTGAAACATTTTTGATTTACAAAACATAACAAGGTTCATAATGTATCAGAAAAATTGCCTGTGAACATTTATGTAGTTGTCTTTGATGCTACTCTGCAACTCTTTTGTTAGCATTTTATGTATAAATAGCAACATATTTTACATATATGATCTAGGTTCATATAGCTAGCTTTCTCCAGTATTACAAACAGACTTCAATGTCTGGGGATATAGTCAAAGCTCTGCCATTTAACCATGAAGCCAGAAATTGACGATACAGCAACAGGCCATAAGAGCTACTTTTATATTTATATGTAATTTGAAATCACAAACTTTGCTGCTTTCTATCCATCCCTTAGAAAAGGAGAGGAAAAATGATCCCATATAAAGTCAGAACTTCAATATATTGGCAAACTGGTGCTGGTGATGTGTAAATCAGAATTCTCAGAAAGGACTCTAGAAAATGAATTCTTCAGGAGGCTGTATGTGTCACTTATTAAAAAGGTACTGTTGATACATTCACATTGAAAATGACTTCATAAATAATCCTACATGTTACTTTGCAAAATGGTATTCAAGGCTTAAAAGAAGACATGGTGACAGCAAGGACCTTTGGGGATGGTTCTGTGCAGACAAGGGAATGTATGTCATAAGAACAGTAATATATTATTTGAATGGAAATATCCACTTTTTACAGACTCCTTTGTATCATCTTCTGCTTTTCAAATACATGCTAGAGTATTTTATCCATTTCTTATTCACAGTCAATTTCTTATTCAACATCAAAAGATTTTGGGCCATCCTTCATATCCAATGTTTGAGAAAAGGCTGGCTGCACACATCCAGTTTGAAAGTAGAGGGGAAATGACTTTCTTTCATGGTAGAGACATTCTGAGTTAATACTGAGAAAGAGTGAATCTGAATGTATTCAAGAAAAAAAAAATCTTGTAGAATTTTAAGCTGATTACAAGAGAAACATAAATGTTTCTGAGCAAAATAATTTTCAGAAGTGGTTAGAAAAAAATTATACAACTTGGTTCCTATAATTTCTTTTCATATTTAAATGTCTGTTTTATTCAAAGATCCTGATTATGCTAAACAAAAACTAGAATTTCACCATAGTGTATCGACTTACTGGTACTGTTCAGTTTGAGAATCATGTGCCTCTGTGTCATGGGTTCAGCAGTAGCAGTCGTTTTTTCTCCTTGGTAGCTGGGGCAGCACTGTGCTTTTGATTTTGGGCCTGGGAACAGCTGCTGATAACACCAGTGTTTTCAGTTACTGCTTGGTAATGTTTTGTCTGACCAAGGACTTTCTGAGTCTCATGCTATGCCAGGGAGGAGGGGAAGCTGGGAGGAAGCAGAGACAGGACACCTGACCCAAACTGTACCAAAGAGGTTATTCCATACCACAGCATGTCATGTCCTGGATGTGAAAACAGAGGGCAGAGACCCGGAAGGGTGTGCTGGTGGTGCAGTTGGGGGGTTCACTGCTGGGGGGTGCACTGGCTGGGTCAGTCTTGGTGAGCAGTTGTATTCTCTTCCTTGTATTTCTCTTGTAATTATTACTGATGGTAGCAGCAGTGGTTTGTGTTATACCTTAGTTACTAAACTGTTCTTATCTCAACCTGTGCGAGTTGCATTTATTTTTTGATTCTCCTCCCCATCCCCCAGGACTGGGGGAAGAAAGAGAGGGGAGTGAGTGAGTGAGTAAAACTTCATGAGTTATTAGCCTGGGTGAGGCTTAAACCACGACACTCCGCCCTTATAATTGCAGTCTGAAGGACACTTCTTGATAAGACCTAAGATGTGGGTTGTTGACATTTTTGCCATAAACTATAACTATGGGCTGCTCATCATCCTTCCTTACATTTCCCTGCAGCCTTCAAAGTATAAGATTACAAGGCATACTCTCAGAATTTTAGATCAGAAAGTTCCTAAATATTCCATAATGCTTGCATTTTTATTAATTGGTCCAAATTTTCTTGATTTTCATGATACACATCAATCCCTCAAACTCTGTATTAATTGTGAAGTTGGAACTGGAAAGGAAACTTTTCCACTGACATCAGCAGAAACAGTTTCACCTGGACTGATCATTCTTTTCAAATTTCTTCTGTAATTCTAAAAATGTAACTGGCCCAGAATAAAGCTCTTTTTCCCAAAATAGAACAATAGGACAATAACAGGCCTGTAGTTACACTGAACATGCTAACTATTCTCCACATAAGTTTGTCTTATGTACTGCCTACTTTTCCAGCCTTGGGGATCATCTGTGAGACTGCAATGGGAGATAGAATGCCTCTTACGGGAAGTCCTGATGAATCTGCATCATGGTAGGATCCTGTCATCCTCTCTGTGTCCTCATCTGATCTTTTGCTGTGTTCTGCTTCCTCTTCTGCTGAGTTCTCTTTGTTGTATTCAGAACAACGGTGGGTGGGATGGTATGCATGCGAGAGAAATATTTTAAATGTGGAGTCCAGCTTGGAAGAAAGATTCCTGAGTAATTATCTGTTGAAATGCATTTACTGTATTTGCTTTAGTTCCTCAATAGCAGGAGACAATTAAAATCAGGGAAGTCAATGTTCCTTGCATCAAAGGTCATAGAAAATGCAGATCTGCACAAAACATTCCTAATAGCATACATTTTCTAAGGCTTGGATAGTCCCTTGGACTAGTTTGTATAATGTTGAATAAAAAAGGGGTCATCACCCTAAAGTCAAGAGACTTATGTCCAGATGGCTTCAAGCCAACTCCTTAGGATATATTTATGAGCAGGTTGGCCGAATCTAAGCTATGTAGCATTTGGCCAAACATCTCCTCTAAGCTCCATGTGATGTTCCTGTGGCTTTAAGTAATAATTATCCCTTTTTATGACTTTTTAAACATTATTATCCTTAATGACTTAGTTATTAGATCATAATTATGTATGTACCATGCCTTGCGGCATAGCAGGAAGGCATTTGTGCATGTTGGAAGATGCAAAGCCTGCTTGAAGACTATAGCAAAGCTCTGCGTGAAGGAAATCAGGGAATCCCCTTGCTACAGCCTTCTTATTGATAAAGAGCTCTTGCCAGAACCTGGGTGGTGTTTCTCTGGAGTGAGCTAACTACAGGGGTTCAAACAGGGTGAGGGAACAAGGTAATCATGAATTAGGGCAGAGGAGCAGAGATTCAATACTCAAAACTCTCCGACTGGCTCTTTAATAATCTAGAGATACCTTCAGTTCCTAGTCAATCCTGAAAAAAACCCAAACAAAAAACCTTCTTGTTGGATTAAAATCTACTTCTCAGTGTCTTTTATGGAGCACTGACAATAATTTTTTGAAACCTGAAAATATTTTACTACATCTCCAGCTCTTTAAGATTCGGTATGTGACAGATAAGGACTGTCCTTATTCTTGAAGGGCTTTCTGTCAAAGCGAAGGCGTCACAAGAGCAAGAATTGAATATTTAGGTACAGATCATGGGTTTTTTTGCTGTGTTTTAAACCTGTTGAAAATTTTATATTAGGTTAACTGCTGATTTCTAACTTGTTACAGTAGTGATATAGTCCCAATTTTCATCTAATTAAGGTTTAATTTCCTTTGGACTCATGTTTGCCTGATTACTTAACTATTTTTAATTATTTTTAATAAGCGTATGCTATTTCAGAATTTACAGAGTTCACTTCTTATATCAGAAATTCTCCCATCTAATTTCCCCACGGCATCTACAGATTAACCTCACAGTTGATATGAACTTCAGACTGTCTCATTATTTCACTTATTTCTAGTTTTCTCCCTTTTCTTTTAAACAGCATAGATTGGTTTGCCATTCTCTGACTGCCCCTCTGAACCTAGAGGATTTTGTTATGAATACCCCTGGCCAAAAGGCAGTACTAGAGGCTTAAGTTGATCATGTTTTCATCTAATACCACCAAGAGAGTAATTCTCAGATGGATGAAAAGGTCTCTCAGAGTTGTCCTGACATTAAACAACGCTCAGTGGAAAACCTTATGATTTATATGGCCAAGCGACCTCTTCTACTCTACACCACCATGACTAGTGGGTGATCCATCAGGCTTTCTGTGTTATTTGAACACAGTTGCAGAATCTTACACTTGAGAGCAGATTTGGGGAACAGCAGACAGCAGTCTGATCCATTAAAAAATAGGTTTGCGTTGGGTGTGAGACCAGCAGGCTCAGGGATGAATGAATGCCAGGAAACTGGGCCACTTCAGGAGTCCTCCTGTGCTTTGAGAAGCTTTGACAGCACCTGGTCTTCTGAACCTTGATGTCTGCAATGGTTGGGCATGGGAGATAAGTAGATCATTTCACATAGGACAATGATGGCTCTGAAGCGTTCATTTGATCTTGGTGTGCAGGCAGAGCTGGGGTAGCACTATCAGCCTGGGGATGAAAACTCTTTACATAAAGCCACTTGGCCAGGCCATCTTTTATTTTGTCCTCAATAGGAAATGCAGGGTGAGGTTGACAATCTGTGTTTATGTTTGTATGTTATTGATAGCTATAGGATGTAATAGAAACAGGAAACAGAAAACCACAGAAGTGCTTTTAAATTTCAAGTGTGAAATAATTAGATTTAGAGAGGAACTTTGTGATATACCTACTTTAGAGTATACATTTGTTTCATTAAACATGCTCAAGAGAGATGGTTAATCCTCCCCTGCTGATTTCAGGGAGCTGATTTATCTTTTTATTGGCCTACTGTTTGTGAATGCTAAAGCAATGAAATGTAAATAATAAACTTTTAATCCCCAAATTTTAAGTTTCACCAGATGGGTTTTATTTTCACATTACTGAGCTGTTACTCTAGGGTGTCCTCAAATAGGAATAAATCAGGAAATTAACTTTCGCTGCTTTGCTGTCATTGTAAATCACTGTGTGCATACTCTCAGGGTGTTCACTGCAAGGTCAATTATGCTGAACCTTGTGCTTATTCTGAGACCATCTGTTGTATACACATATATTGCTCCAAGGCTGTTGCTTCAGGGTGCTACAGAAGTAAGAAGGGAAACCACCTGTAGAAAATAAAAGTATAAAGCCCTCTATTGTCACACTCTTGCTACTATACATCCCATTATATGGTGTCAGTTTGCCTCGGACTTGTGTCAAAATTTGCTCACTCTGAACCTCCTTGCTTATACTTCTCTGCCTATTATCTCTGATTTGTTAGCTGACATTATTTGTGAAAATGTCTGTGAGGAGAGTGAGAGTCTCAGTCTGGGAGAAATGCTGTGTAAAGGCAGTTGTTCCAAGGAATTTTTACTGCTGAAAGTTTCTGCAAAAAGCTGTTTGTTTTTCATGAAGACAGGGAAAGGGAGGGAGTGTGAATACAGGTATCGTTAAGCTATCTCATGATTCTTGTTTGATCTTGTAGTTCCTTGCTGCCCTTGAGGGGCAGGATGTTTTCACAGTATACTCTGGCCAGGTGCACTGGGTCAAGAGTTTGGGATTTGGGCATAGAAATTGTTCCCAGGCAGTTATTTTTACTTATTTCAAGGCATCATCTCCCTGACAGGACATCAGAACTAGGAAGCAAGAAACATCTGAGCTCTGGAACTTGGGCAGGCACTTGAACTTGAGCTATTCTGTATTACTTTTAACTGAGAACTTTTTTAAGTAGGCTGGATATGACTAACGTGTCCAGACAAAGGCCAAAGGCTAATTTGCATTTTAGGTAAATGTATTTGGTTATGAAATTAGCTTTTTCTGTATTCCTGCTACGATAGACTGTCATGCCTACAGTTCCACTGACTGCTAAAGTCTAGCCGAATGCCTGAAGTGCAAAGATGAAACTAATCTTGCATTTTCCTCTTATATCACAAAGTCTGCCTGCCTCAAAATGTTGTGACGAGTTGGATGAAGCTCCCCAGAAGCACTTACAGGTGATCCTGTGGTAAAGACTGCTTCAGAAAACATCCTTGCATGAAGTCAGCTTTAAGTGACCAGTTAGTAATATGCATTTACTCTTTGACCTCTGAGAATGCAACAGTCACTAGACTAAATGAATATTTTCTCACCTAACAGATTTTTTGTGATGTTTTCATCATTGTAAGGCTGTGTCAGATCTCCCCGATGTCTTGTAGCTGCTCTGCTACCACCGTCCACCCTACAGCCACTTGAATTATATTGCTGTAGGACTCTACACTACTGTTGAAAAAAGGAAATGTTTAAAGTACAAGCTGTGCTGTTGCTCTTCCATGTGGAAATATCTAGTGTTTTGTTCTGACTGAAGAGTGATTTCCAGCTGGTTCTACCTTGTCCGTTGCAGCAGAAGTACAGAAGTCTGTACAGCAGGAGCAGATAAGGCTCTTGAACCACCCAAGACATTACCAGAGACTGCAAGGTTAAGGCTGTTGATATCACCTGCAGTCACATCTTTCTCTTGAAAAATTCCAGGCTTGATGTGCATAATACAACAAATGTCTATCCATTTACACAAGTTGGTACAAGCTGCACATACTGTTAAGACCCAGGGTGATTTAGCAACAATGCCACATGTACTGGAGAAACTGGAGAACCTATTATCATTTTCTTCTTTACAAGCACCCATGATTTCATCTGCTTTGTTCACAAATGAGGATCCAACAGACTGGATACTCACTGTGCCTCGCAGTTATACTTCCTTTCCTTCCTGTACCATAGCAGAGGATGAAATGTCAGATGTGTGAAATGTGAGTGTAGACATTGAACTGTTGACGTTAAATCTATCCTCTTAGTATTTGCTTCCTTCCTTGGCTTTGTGAGCTGTGAGCTGTTCTGACATCTGACTTTAACAGGTAGTGAGTCTCAGATGTACACCAGCCAGTCAGTGTTTTGCAGAAAGTCTGGAGGCAAAGTCCTTGCTATAATAATATACTAATGGTTGCAAAGGATGAGTTCTGCTCCCTGCTCAGAGATCCTTCTCTCCTTCCTCTTCTCTCTTCCTCTACTCTCCCTCCCTCTTTTTTTCTTTCCCTTTCTTCTCCTTAACTATGAGACCCCTTTTATCTGTCTGTTCAGCTGGCCTCATTTCTCTGTAGAAAGAAGTGAGGACTTATAAAAGTCACAAGTGAAATAAGCGCTTGTGAATGCTATTGCATGACTCTGTAATAAAAGTTTGATTATTGTTCCAGTTATGTTCTCATTAACGGTTATGTAAAGACAGATGGATGTGAAGACAAGCAGACACAGAGCTCTCGTTATTGTAGATAAATATGAATTGCAGGAATCCAAAGGAAGGTCTTTCTGTCTGGATCAGGGGCTATGTAGGTTAAACTCCTTAAAAAAACACAAACAGATGTAAAGGAAGCATCACATCAGTTTCACCATACTTGGGCTAGCTAAAGCTGTCGTGCAGCCCAGCAGCCATCTCCACAGTGGTTTTCCACCGTTCCAGATGTTAGGCGTTACAATGTGAACTAGACAGAAGCACAAGGCAGCTGTGCTCTTCTTCACAGGGCTGGGACAGAGCCTTTCAAAGATAGAGCAATTGAAGGTGCGCTCATTTCTAAAAAGCTCAACTAGAAATGCTTGCTTATGATCCTTATCTGCCCTTTGCTGACAGCTCCCCTCCTGCTGTGTGCCTTCAACAGCAGCATCCCTCCTCTGAGCTGGGCTGCAGCATGGCGTGGCTGACAGCTGAATGGGTGAATATGATGGTTTGTGTTTGCTGATGCTAAGAGTATGCCTGCCCTTCAGCCAAGGGTGTGTTTGCAGCTTGCGTAGATGTTCCCCAGTGACCTTTAAGCTAGCTAGATTGAGGTATGGATAGCAGCTCAGCACCACTGCCTGGAGTGCAGTAGAGGCACAGCACCCAGTTGGGTTGGCCTGCTCCTCTGGCAGGTTTTTCAGCCTGCACTGAGCTCTCAGTTTGCTGCAGCAAGTAGATGATTATGCTGTCTAATTTAAGGGTAGCTGAAGTGTAACCTTATAAGATGAAGCAGCATCCTGGCTTCTGTGAGGGCTGGCTCTGGGGGCAGCTGGTGGTACTGCCCCATCACTCCACTAGCACAGCTTCAGAAGAGTCCCCTCAGGCTCTGAGTCTGAAACTCTGCAGATCAGATCTTGCATGTTTTTCTAAATGTCATTCAATCCAGGTTAGCATTTGGTGTGATCTTTCAAGATTTCTGCTATTTGATAGAAATTTCTGATGTCAGTAGCCATCATAGAATCATAGAATCATAGAATAGTTAGGGTTGGAAAGGACCTTGAGATCACCTAGTTCCAACTCCCCTGCCATGGGCAGGGACACCTCACACTAAACCATGCCACCCAAGGCTCATATTAAACATTGCTTTATTTAAAATAATATTTTTCATTTAATAGTCACTTGATAGTGAATTTAATAATGTGTAATGGGTGATCTTGAATTGCTATCTAGTTGCTGTCATGAACATCTTATTAAATGTATTCTTTTAGATAACTGGCACAATTTTTCTTTTTTCTACGTAATTTTCAAGAAAAGGTTTTTCTGTGTGTGGATTACTTGGAGGGAATGTACAGATTTGCTCATAGAATAATCTTAAAAATATTTATTTCATGAGTTGCCTTGGGAATTATGTAATTTCCTTGACACTGAAATTGCAGAAGTTCTCAAGTGCGAGGTATTGGGTGAAATAATGTTATATTCGAAGTAAAGGCAATGAACTGTCTTTATTGATCTCCAATGTTAACTTTGCAATCTGAGACTGGTTGATTAAATCGGAGTTTATTTAGGGCCTGTCCTCACAAATCTTCTGTGATCTGAGTAGTTCCTATTGATTTATGGCTTACTCTTGCGTTAAAAGGCCTGAAAAATCTTCCTTTTGTGCTTTGTTACATTCTGTTTCATTCCAGATGAAGATGTTTTTGTCTAATGTGTTTCCCTTCTGGTTTTGTCAGGCAAATAGTATCACTAATCTACACCTATCTGCAGGGGTAAGTTATTTTCAGATAGCCAAATGAATCTACTGTCTCACCTGAAAGAACTTCAGCTTGAAGAATATGAGTTGTTCAGCATTTTAAAGACATTCTTCTGTTCTTTGTGTGTGTATCCGTGCAAGAAATGTGTAAGCTAAGTTCGGCACTAGTTTTCAGGTTCTAGTCATCTGTACTGGCCTTTTTTCTCTTTATGTGCCCTGGAGCCCAAGTATGGAAACTGCAATGCACTATAATAAGCAGCTCTGGTAAAATAAACTGTGCATGGTCTTCATATTCTATCTTAAAAATAAGTGGAAAATACCAAGAAAGTATGACTTTTATGTTCTTAGGAACATCTACCAAGTTCTCGGTCTTTTATATGTTCTTTTCCATCACAAAAAGGGACTATGGGAATCAATGAATCAGGGCTCCAGTGCAATGTATTGTGAGACTGTTACTCTGAAATAAGACTCATACTTAAAATGTTTGCAGATGAATAAACTTCTTTCACCCATCTGAGACATCAGTATTGATCAATATTTGAAACAGACCTGATGAAATTAAATTCTTAAGCTCTTCTTGCAAAGATCTGACTCATTGCTCACAATCTATTAGCTGCTCACCTAAATGTGATCTAAATGCTTGAATTGGTTCGATACACAGTATTTAGTCTTGCTGATGTCAGTGAAGCTGCTTATTCAGCTTCAAAGGAAGAGTCATGTAAATAGCCATGTAAATTTTATTTAAGCACTTTTTCATACAGTGTTGGATTAAAGAAATACTGGTCCAACCCATGCACAGAACTCAGCAGGTAGTTCTACAATATCAAACTGAGATAAATTAAGAAAGTAGAACGTAAGTATTGTTGACTTCCGATCATACATTAAATGAAAACATAGGACATAGTCCTAGGAGGTGTCTGGTCAGATAGAAGTCTGTTCTCTGCTGTTGTAGGGAGCCTGAAATATAATCTCAACATACTTAGGAGTTTTGAGTTCCAACACAGAGGTATTTAAATTGCTCCCAGTGCAGCAGTAGGCAGGAAAAATCATAGGAAATCTGTGCGAGAAGCAGGGCTGAGATGGTGCCGGTGGGAGCACAGATTCGTATCCTGAATTGCAGTAGAGAGACAAGAGCAATAGGGAAAGGGATGAGGGCAGTGGTGCCAAAATGCTGCTTCCCCACAATTCCTTGTCAGAGTTGCTCTGCTGTCCAATCAACTGTTCTCTTGCTTTGCTTTTGCTTTCACTAAAAACTTTGAGCTAGAATTAAAGTCCTCTGCAGTTAACGAAAGGGTTTTTTAATTCTTTGCTAGTCTGCGTCTGCGTCCTAGGGGAGAGAGTACGTATTTCTGTCTCTGCCTGCGGCATCTAACTTGCTCTTGTAAACAATTCTGATTCAGTGCCTGGGCCTAAGTTCAATCTTTCTGCCAAAAAGCCAGAGTTGTGTGAACTTTTCTGATCAACTGTTTGCTTTGAGAAAGATTCAAGTTTCAGCTTTCCAAACACTACTCAGAGTTGAATTTGTTAAGTAACAGTGATGAACTAGAACACACACAAAATGTCACTGAGGTGCTTCCCTCCAATATTTCCAGCACAAACAGCCTTGATTCTCTAGTGGTATATTGCTGAGACCCTTACGTACAGTCTGTGGGTCTCACAAGGGCAGAAAGGCAACCACCACCTTCACCGTGAGGCTGAGGAAGTGAGACCCCTCAGGTTTGAATTACTTTGCTTCCTGATTTAGGGCAGAGGCCTGAGCTGTGTCCTTGTTTTCAGAAAAGTGCCTTCTTTGCTCATTTGCAGAACGTACCACCGCAGGTGCTTTTCGCTCTCCCCACCAAAGCTGTTTTGCTTCATGTAAGCAGTTAAACACTTGCTGAGCCGATGGGAGAAATTCCATAGCTGGTATTTAAAAACCTCAGTGTGGCTCCTGGGCTTTCCCTTGCTTCTGCCAAGTTATGAAGTGGAGAGTTGATGGCTGTGAGAAGGACAGAAGCAGTCTGGTTGATGCCTGGAGGAAAGGCTGGCTACAGGTGCCTGGTTTGGCTGGTGAAATTTTGCACCAGCCCTGCCAGGGGAACAGAGCAGCTCATCCCTGAACGGTGCTGAAGACAGGCTGTATGAGTATCGTACACACCAGGATTTAGGGCATGAGGACATGCATTTTTCTTGACTGTTTTGTTAATCTGAGTCTGTGTTTCAAATAATGATTCCATAAACGAAATACGCTGATGACCAGACAATCTACAGGTCAAAGAAAATTATTATCACACAGTCCTGAGAGGATGGTGGTTATTTTTGTTTGATACCTTTTGCTTAAGAAGCGCATCAGAGGCTAAAACATTACTCATTTATTTTAGCAGGCTTTCAGCTCCTGCAAAGAGATGGATGCTAGTATCAGAAGGGAGAGACACTAAATGAGGTGAAGGTGACCATACATAAGCATTAAGTAACATGTTAATTTAAAATGATAGTGAAATAGTTAAAGTATTTTAATGGTAAACCACAGTACAGACACAGAATGTCCCTTTTAGCATGGGGCCTCTGAAACTGACTCTGACTGTCAGCCTGGATGCAGGAAAGGTATGAGGGAGAGAAGCTGGTACACAAAGAGGGCAGCTTTTTCACACAAATTTCAAAGAGGTGACATTCCTGCTGACCTTGTACAAAACACTGTGGGGTGGGTGGGGGAGGAGGCCAAAAATAAGAAAAAGATCACTTTCACAAAACAGGAGGCAAAAGACAAGGCTAAAAAATCATATAGTTTTTACATATGTTTTTAAAAGATAATGACTCAGTTAACTGACAACAGCTGCAAAGACTGGGTTCAAATAATATTCTCTCCAATGTCCGTTTATGATAAATACTTAAGGAGAAATTATGTAAGCTAATGATAGTTACAGAAGCATGACTTGTATTCAAGAGAACTACTGCTTGGGTGTCACAGAAGTAGAAAACCAGTGCTCTGAAATATTAGATATGTGACTGGTTTATGTTAACAACTCTATAGTCTGATTCTGTAAGCACTAAGCTATGTGGGAGCAGAATTAATCTCCTTAACACACTATATTGTATTATTAGAGCAATATAGATTTAACATGCATAATTATCAGAGCCTTTGTCTATGTTGCAATTTCAAATGTTAGATCTCCAATTTTAGAATCTCCGTTATAAACTGTAGGAATATACAGAGAAAAGGCATGCACAAATTGTGGCAGAAATAATTATTGTGCTTTGCTGCAATAACAACAGGTTTTTTCCTTTATATCTGTAGCTTCATAAGGTTTCATTACAAAAATAAAAGCCTTGTTTTTAACTTTCTTTTTAAAAATCTATCCAGAAAACCCTATGCTGCATAAGATAGAACACATTAAAGTCAGCCTTTTTATCTTTCTCTTCCTCCTATTTTTTTTCTTTTTTAAGAAGTAACATAAAATACGTGTGCTGTGTAAGAACGTGTGCTGAAGTTTCATGTTTCAGGTAATCTTCTTTAAAATAATGAGAGTCTAGATTGCATCAGTTAGTTTAAAAACTGCTATGCTATTGGTAGGGACAAAATGGGATTAGAGCCAAAATTTTACTGTGTTACTGCCAAAGTCTGTATCAGATTTAAGACACATGCTTCTGCAAGCTTCCACAAAGGTTGTGAAAAAAGTTTTAATACAGAGTTGGATTACAGCTCTCGAGCTCGAAACATTGGCCACTACCATCTTAAAAGCCTGCTGTAACACAGAGCACAGAATAGAGCAGATTTCTTACATTTTCTGGACCACAGATGGATTTTGAATGTCTCTTTGTGTCTTGAAGGAAGATACATGAGCTTCATTAACTGGTATCCATACCTGATCACTTATGAGCGTGTATGTGCATACATGCAGATATATATAAACCCTTATCATGATTTTCTTTCAAGTGTATCTAAAATCTGCTCTAAGAAATGACATTCTGTAGATGAACTTACAATTATTTTTTCAGCAGTAAGGAGCCAGATATTTGCTCTCAGATGTTGGAATCTTTTGTGAGTTTATAAGAGAAATTCTGGAAGCTTTTCTTTTCTGTACTGGTGATAGAGAAATGCATTTTGAAACAGATGACTCTAGCTGTATGACAACGTCTGCATAGTAATCTGTGGATTATAAATATCAGAATGTACAAACTGTGGGCAACTGTGAATATTTTCACAGTTTCTTTTCTACATCTGCTGCAAGGATCTGACTATGAGAATGGATCTGTGAAGGTAAGGTGATCTTTATTTACTGTCATTCTTAATAATCCAAATTGCCAGAATTATATACATTCAATGTGCAAAGTGGTGGTCTTTTTTGCTGTTTTAGTGGTTGGGTTTTTTTTATGTGATAGTTTAGTTGCACAAATATTTAGCAGTCATAGAGAAAAGAGAATATATAATGAAGAACATATTTGCTGTTTAATATTTTATGTCTTAACTAGTTATTATTAAGTACTTGCCATATACTTTGTTCTTATGTAAACTTTTAGTGTCAGTCATGCAAAATAAAAACAAAATCTAAACAAAAATGCAAATCAGAGAATTTAGAATACTCGTTAAATACACTTTCTTATTTAAGGCATTTATAATTTCAGGAGTTAGTATCCCTGAAAATTTTCCTCTAAAACCACGCGTTCATCACTTGTTCACTTGTTTGCCAGAAATCAGAGAAATATTTTTCTTATGTTTTATCAGGAGTTGTTATCGAGGGCTTAAAATATGTATCAACTAGTAATAATAGAGCACATTGCCTGGAAAATAAGCTTTCTTATGAATAAAATAAATGCCACAAAATTTAAGCTGAAGCCTCACCTTGAGAGTAGGGTTCTTCAGATCTGACTTTCTGAGACAATGTGAGAACATCCAGGACAATCATTTAGAAAAATCAGAATAAAAACTGAGACAATGCTGCTACATATGCAGTGGGTCCAAAAATGATTAGTTTGGTGTGTGGTCCAGAACAAATTATTTGTTTTTCACTAAAAGAGCAAAACAAGCTAATATTTTTGTTTTCACTTCAGAAAAACCTCCTGCTTGCAAGAGATGACCACACACTAGCCTGTGAACTGCACTGCACATTGATCTGTGTTTTAGAAAATAAATGCTAAGTTATGTACTTAATTGCAGACTGCTGTTGCCAGCCCAAGAAGTTAGCAGTGGTGAGCAATGTCTGCCTTAGAATGACTAATGACTAACCCCTTTGCCTACACACCATTCACAAGCTTTTAATTTACAACCTTAGCAATCAGTCCTTTGAAGGCATTAGAACCAGAGTAATCAGCCCTATATACATTACCTTTATGCACTGCATGACAAGTCACTGGTTTCTTACATGTAACAGTCACTTTATTTAAACCAGAAAACACTTTCTAATGTAGAATACTAGCCATTGTATAATTGGCAGTGATTATAGTTCTGCCCTCACAATTTTATTCAACATTAACAGTAAACTCCTGATTAGTCCTTTAATTAAATTTTGAGTCTTATCCACTTTGCCTAGAATAAGTGCGATAGTTCTTCTTGCTAATTTAAAACAATTTATTCACTATGATAGGATTGTCTGTCCAACATATGTACATCTGTAATCACTTTCATTGAAATTTGGCTACCACTCTCAAGCAGCCAACTTAATCATAGGGTGCTGTACATAATAACAAATCACTTAGTTGCCACTGTTAGATATATGAAGGTATTGTGTAGATCATACTAAAAAGGGCTCTGTTTCACATTCACTGACCTCTGATTGCCACAAGGGAAAGACTGGTTTTCTGCTTGTTCTGTTTTTTTTTTTTTTGTGTAGACAGAGATTTTTGGCTAAGCTGATTATTTTTCTTTTAATGTTTTACATAGTATGTTAGATTTCTGGTTTGTTAAAATAAGCCAGAATGAATATGAACAACCTGTGGGCTTTTGAGTGTGTGCATATACTCCACAAAAAGTCCTTCATGTTGCAGTGTTTAACAGTATAGAGGGTTATGCCTACTCTTACCATTTGCACCTGAAATTGAATTTGTAGAACACAGAAATGATGTATTGCATTCACCTACCACACCTTATTTTTTTAAAGTTCTTTATGACCTGTGGCAGCACTGCCTGGGTAAAAACCACTATGCCAGAATGCAGGTAATATGCAATTAATGAGACCCAAGAAAGGTTAACCACCAGCAACCTGCTCTCCTCCCTGTTGTATGAGTTCAGGTAACTGAGCTCTGCCCAGGACACCTGAAGTTTTAAACATGTTGATGCTTAAACCCATCAGGTGGTGTCAGTGTGGTATCATGCGGTAGAGTTTCGGGGGGCTGAGGATTTAAATATTATCTTATCTTATATTCTGCAAATATCCTTATTATTGCAGTGAACATATAAGCTGCCATGATTCAGCAAGTATCTCCTTTGTGCTTGGCTTTTCCCACCCTTCAGAAATGTCATCCTCTTCTATGTACAGGAGTCCTTTCCCCCCAACTTGGGCACACCAAGGCCGGTTGTTCCCTGCCTGTCAGGCCCAATTCCTTCTTCCCATTCCTGACCTGTTCCAGTGCCAGCATTTGAACCATGCTCCCTCACCTCCAGGACTTGGGCTCTGTTTCCTTACTGGGCTCCTGTTCACACTCCCTGTGTGCTGCTCCCCTTCTTACTTGCTTCCTTCTGGATGAGGATGTCCTGGTTCTTTCTTAGACTCTTAGGAGGTTTGTCCAAAATTCTCAGAGACAGCCATACCAGACCCTTTTGCTTTCTGGTCATTTCTGACCATGGTTCCCCCTTTGCTCTTCCATCCTTAGCTTCTCACTTTTGTCTCTGAGGTCACAACTTCCCAGCTTTCCTTTTCCTGACCTCACTTTCTAGTCCTGATCTCCCTGGATTCTCCCAGCCTCCTTGGCCAGGTCTTGCCCTCTTCCATCAGTGCTCATGTCCCCTTTCACAGGCAAATCCAGCAACTTCCCTTCCCTGGCTGCCCTACCCCAGTGGCCTGAAGGAGAGGAAGGGCAGGTCCTTTGTTCTAATTCCCATGGGCTGGAGCTGCTGTGGCTCTGTTCTTGAATGGAGTGGGGTCAGCACAAGCTCCATCTGCTGAGTGTCTATCTGCTAAACCCTGGCAGGTCCCTGCTGTTGCTCTTGGAGGTTTTTACGTTGAGGTGAATTTTTTGCAGAGACAGCAGTAGACACATCTGGGCCAACAAAGGTTCCTCAGGTGTCAAAACTTCACATCTGTGATCTACAGCAGGGAAACACCAAACATTTGCAAAGATGAAATTGCCAGACAATGTTTTTTTGCACGGATGAAGAAGGTGCTCATCCTCAACTGCGGTCAGACCATTTTGGCAGAGAAAGCAGAAAAGTTATTAGAATCATTTTGAGGCAGACATCTGGTGTGGAAAGTTTCAGCCTGAACATCTAACGTCTGGCAGCATTTTCCCAGCTCTTCAGAAACAACTGGAAGTTGGTCTCATTGTGGGAAGTAGCAGGCAGACTCAGCTGTGCAGGTGTCAGGCAGGGCTCACATTGAGGTTGGCAGCAAGCCCTCTGCCTTGCACACCGGTTTCTTGATTCCAGATGCCAGCCTGACAGATGAAGTCCTATTTGAATAATTAGATTTCCACATGGGTTTTCTGAACTCTGAGCATTTCTTCATTAATCTAATCTTTTTTTTTTAATCAGGAAATGCTTCAAAAATTCCTTGTTGAAGTTTTGTTCTGATGGTCTGTTACGTTTTGGAAGCCCCTCAGCCAAGGAACCACAAAATTCTCTGTCTTTTCCCATCTCTCCCACACACATTTTTCCGCTCCTAGAGCAATGACAGACATGGCTACTTTTTCCAGAATTTTAAAATTAGATGCAAAGAGCAATGTCCTATATTCATCAGAGCTGAGGTGAATTTTTTGCCAAGAAAAGCCAACAATCGGTCAGAGCTGTTTCTGCCTTCAAACACTAAAACCACCTCTCTAATGAGGCTGAAAGGTCTTCATCTCTGAGAATCAGAGTCTCATTGCTTCCTGTCCTATTTTGTCCCTTATGTTATTAATAAAGTGTTAGGAGGAAGGCAAGAGAAGGGGACAACTGGTAGTGCCCAAGCTATAACAGACTCACAGACTTTTATTTTTGCAGAGGTCTTCTCCCCATGGTGAACCTTCCTTTGGCTCATTAGAAAACCAGAAATCCTATAGCTGCTAGGTGTATCACTGAACTAGAAATCTGCTTTCTGATCAGAAGACCAAGGGCGTAGATTTGCTTAGCCCAGGAGGTAAACACAGCTGCTGTCTGTTACATGCATTCCTTTTCCACAGCTAAATCTGTTTTACATCTGCAGTAAGCACTGATACAGCCTGGAGTGGTCACTTTTGTTCTAGCAGATCTTCTTAGATTTAGCAATCTCATACGGCCACTGTGAGCTGGACAGAGGTGGAAGTCACTTTCCAAACACAGCTGGTACATAGTCCTTGTTCACTGGTGAGAATGAAACAGCACTTCCCCATGATCCCCAGGCCCTCGACCACCTAAGTGGAGAATGCTTTGCCCTTGGAAAGGCATGGGAATACTGGAGAGTCATCACACTGTGAACGGAAGGAATCAGGAAGCTCTTTGCATCTCTCCCTTCCTTGAGCCAGCTGCAGTCTGTCTGCGCAACTAAAACAGAGCTCTGCACAGAAACCTGAGCAGCAGAGCTGGACATAACCTTTTGTCTCTGTAATTACTACTGATGTTGTTTTTCACATAGATCTATGCAGCTCTCTAATAACTACTTGCAACTGTTGCTCAGCTTCCAGAAAAGAGAGACTCTGTCTCATGGGATAACTTCCTCAAAGTCAACTTCTGAAAGTACAGCAAACTGCTAAGCAGCTAGAAAAAGCAACTCTAAAGGTTGTTGGAAACATTTTCTCTGTTTAAACTAGGATTTTTGTCCTCATATCCAGTTTCCTTTCAAAGTTAGCAAACTTTTTTGAATTAAGATTATGAAATTGTGGTTTTCAGAAGTATTTTATTATCCCCGCTTTGTCACTGTTTCTTTTGATTCTCTGTGATTACCATCTCTGATAGGCATGGTGAGCCAAAAACATATGAAAATGTACTTGCCACATTCCTGCAGAAATGACTGCTTGTGCTTTTCCTTCAGGAGTGGGAAGCTATCATGGAGGTTGTGAGGAAATCCAATTTGTTCTGACTTATCTGCTACTGCCTTGACAAGGTACAGTGAAGGATAAGAGAACAATTCTGTACTGTCGTCATACCACATGGCATCTGTCCTTGGCTCTTATCAAGCTGGAAAGGAATAAAGGGTTCTAATACACTGCTACTTTATCAAGAGAAGTTCTTGCCCGTGAGAAATAGCTAAAAAAATCCCTCCCAGCTGCTGATCCAGCCCAGCCCATCTCAGCTAGGATTGTAATGTCTGGGGATAGATCAGAGCTCTGAAAAGTACATCAGGCTGTTTAGATTAACCAGATGCAGCATTTAAGAAATTCATTGTAATGATCAGATGTTTGAAATTAAATCAGCCTTAATTAAACTCTGACATCAGTCGTTGCTCACATCTGAAACTCAGTGAAACCAAGGGGAGGCGGGGAGGCAGGTTCATAGGGCAGCAGACTAACTTTCTGTTAATTTGTGGTCTCAAGGCAACCGAAACAAGCAATCCACTCAGGCCCAGCGAGTGCGGCTTGTCTGTTTTCTGCAGCCTACTTGTGCTTTCTCCCTCACAGGCATTTGAGTTGCTTCTAACCGCTGATGTTGTAGGATGGAGGCAGGCTCCCGCCGGAGGCAAACAGAGAAATAGCCTGCTTGAAAATGAAAAAGAATAAACCTGGTGAAAACTTTGGCTTGTGAGACCTCTGCTGCTGTGTCTGCAGATTTTGTTGTCATCAACACTGTCTCTACTCCAGATTAGATCTGAGTGAGGTTTACCTGTGTCTTATCTCCTGTGGACACCATATTGGTGTCTGAGGAAAATAAATGAAGTACAAGTTGTTGTAGCTGGTTACTCGCTTATTCTTATTCCTATTATAAACCTTGTACAGTAGTTTTTAGTTATCACTAAATGACTGGGATCTGTGTTTCTTTCAGACCTTTCTCTTAGCAGTGGTATGTCCAGTTACAAAACTGGCCATTGATGTTTCGCGGGCTTGGCTTTGGGATATAGTCCCAAAATCACTGCATTGCTCAGTTTCCCTGGCGGGGGAAGAAATGACCTGAGATATTTTGCTGCAGGGAAGTAAATCTGACGTGATACCTTCCCTCAAGAACCCCTTATTTTTTAAAAAATTTTTTATTCCTCCCACTATGTGCCAGTCCCTTAACTACTTCATTGCCTGCTTCATACCTCCCCAGCATGGTTTGTAAATCTTCATCATTCTTGTTGGGATTTGAAGAATGGAGACAAAATTCTGGATGTCTTCAGTACAGCTGCAGAGAACACATTTGCCTATGGGAAGACCAACCAGAATTTGCTCCTTTTTTTATGTCCTTGTGAATGAGCTGTATATGGGCTTCTGTATCAATGAATAGCAGAACAATTGATCAAGGTATTTTAGTTTGCTTGCATTGAGAAAACATCAGCTTCCTGAAGGACGCCTGCATATTTGTTCTATTTTCTTCCCCAAATGTGACCTAAAATGTGGGACCCCTCAACTAGTGCTAGAACACAATCTAGGGTTCTTGCCACTTCAGCAGAGTCATACTTGAGTACAACGGACATGCAGCTAAAGACATGGGATTTGGCAACCCCATGTGGGTGCCACATGGGTTTGGAGTGGGGTGACTGCTCTCCTTATCATCAGGATGTCAGATGGCTTTGTCTGAGCTGTGCTTCTAGATGGGAAGCATGCTGGGTTAGTTTTGAGAATCCGTAGTCACCGACTGCAGCGTGGTCACTATTTGCGTGCAGCTGGGGAGGGAGTTCTTTTTGAGTCGGGTTGCACTGCAAAAATGTTGCATCATGTTACTGTATCATATATCACCATTGCATGTAGAAAATGTGCCATACAAACAGGCAAAGCTTTTCACTTTAATTAGCAATGTGACTCAGAAACCACGTTAGGATACTTTCTTGAACTGCTAGGGAAATATTACTTAAGAAAAAGTACAATTCCAGGAAAATGTGTGCATGGGATTGGGGTAACATAAGTTCATTCAGTGCTGGCAATGGCTTTGCTTTGTGAAGTGACATTTTTAAGCCCAGCCATCCAGTTGGCTAGTCGCACTTCCAAAACATTTATTAAAGTGTCTTGGGGAAAACCCAGAAACTGATGAAAGCACTAACTGAAGGAATCTTCATCACATTAAAAAATATTTTCAAGTATTAAAACACACAGTCATCTGATTTAATTCAGGTTTCTGTTGATGAGCCATTCCAAAACCACTGTCCAAATCCAAGTGACTTCCAAAGAATAAATAAATACCAGAAGAAAGTGTCCACAGCCTAGGACACACTCTTTGAAAACACATATAATATGCTGTTTTTGACATGTGTACCCTATCACAGTGTTAGACTAGCACCTAACATTGTGTATGATGAAGTAACTGCTATGTCATATTTCTAGCCATGCTTTGTGCCTGAGCATCATGGCTGCCTGAACAGATTGCAGCAATGCAAGACAAATCGAAGAAACATACAAGTAGAGGCTCATAAAATATACTGTAAGACTCCCAGAGCCATCAGTAACATTTGGGATACAATCAAGGATTCACCATCCTGGACATTTATGACAATCGTTAGTGACCAAAGTGACCGTTTCACTAAACCAAGCAAATATACTTTGTGTGATCACCATGAGAGGGCCCTAAAGGTAAACTCTCAATGTAGATGACTAGGCTCGAAAGAGGAAGAAACTCCATACTATAGCAGACCTACTCATTTTTTCCATCTGCCCATCTGGCTTTTCCATCTCTGCCACAAAATGATGCACAGGGAATGTTTTTACCTTCAAAATCACATTCAGCTGCTGTGAGAATGTTTCCTACAAGAGCCAAAAGGCCTGGCTAAGGGAAGAAATATTTGTTTAATGACAAGTGTATTTGATTCTCAAAATGTTTGATGGTTGGGGAAAAGCCTCCCTCATTTTGATGGAAAGTTTTAGCTGGCTAAAGGTCTATAGTTGGGAGAGGTATTTTGATAAAATACTATCAGTCTATGATTGCTTTGGGCATGAAAAAGAGTATTAAATATTCTGAGATTTATGCTTTGACAAAATCATATACAATTCAAATGTTTTCAGTCTTTGCTTTGAATATTTTGGTTCATTCACACCAAGAATAGAGCATCCAAAATTTCTCATCTCTGAGGATTTTGGTAATGTAAGCATGCTATTAAAGTCTGACTTGTTTGCTGTAGCACCACAAAAGATCTACTCTAGTTCAAAAGGCCATTCAAAATACAAAATAGCTGTTCTCTTGAAACCATAGGGTAGCTGATGTGATTTACTTATGAATACATATCACCTTCAGCTAAAGTATAACTGTTTATCACCACCTTGACTACTAAGTTTAAGAAATGGGTAAGTCTCCTGTCTTCACTGGAAAAAAGACTGGAGCTCATGGAAACTGGAAGGAACTCTTTACCACACTGAACATCAGAGGTGGAGCAGTCTAAAAACTGCTTCACAATTTCTGGGTCTTGGTCAAATGCTGTTCTGACATGGTTTTAGCAAAAGAGGTCCTCAAACCTCACATCTGTATCATTGAGAGATGTGACAGTCTCAGATAAAGGTCTCCTTGTAAGCCCTCTGCCCCCTCATAGATCACCTGGTCAAATTACTAGTTTTACCATTTTACATTTCTCACAAACAGACAAGTAACATATTTGTTGGTCCTTCTTCCCATGCTTTTGCAATTCTCCACTGCTTTTTTTACAGGACAGGGCTCTATGCAGTTTTTCTTTCAGCAGCCATGACACACAAGACTTCAGAATGAAGTGGTGTGGTCACACAGCCACCCTTCCTGCAAGGATGGTTGGCCAGGGCTAACACTCTTTAGCTCTAGAGGCAGACAGGGGAGAGGTTTCACCTAGGTTGTGGGTGGGGGAAGCAAAACACTTTCCCTGTACCTATTCTTCAGTCCTTGAGCTTTTTCTGGGTAAGCAGGCACTGATGAGGGTAGAGATGTGAGCTTCAGGCTTTTCACTCAAAGTACCATTTCCTCCTCCACACACACAGCAGGAGTAGCTGCCTGGGCATTACAGCCAACTGACATGTCTGATGTATATTTTTATTGGTGAGAGTTACATGGAGTCTCCCCTTGGAGAAGTTGCAGAAAATGCTCTAGTAGTGGGCACAGCTGAAAATATTAGCAAGAAAATCAAGGCAGTAATTCTCTGAGGGAGTTTTTGGAAAACAAAAGGATGCTGCCCTGGTAATTTGCCTTAGAGTCTCCAAACCCCAGCTTCTTTTGATTATCATATGTCTAATGCAACCATCCAGGTTATTAATGCTGTAACTGTGATAATCATGTTAATGTTCAGTCTGGAAAAGGCAATGCACTGAGACAGCCTAAACTGTTTTCTAAGCATCAGAACAGATTTGGGTATTGCATAGAATCATAGAATCATAGAATAGTTAGGGTTGGAAAGGAACCTTAAGATCATCTAGTTTCAACGCCCCTGCCATGGACAGGGACACCTCCCACTAAACCATGCCACCCAAGGCTCTGTCCAACCCAGCCTTGAGCACCACCAGCGATGGAACATTCACAACTTCCTGGGCAACCCATTCCAGTGCCTCACCACCCTTACAGTAAGTCACCATTTGAAGGTGGAATGAAGTATTGCATGCTCCTGAAACTTCTGATAATGATGGCAAAGACTGTAATAGTCTGTGAAAAATCCCATGACAAACCCATGTGTTTCAGGGAAGAATATTAGTAAGAAGCCAAAATACCTCATTGTTTTGTGGTCATGTTCACCATAATTAAGAATAACGTATTATTTATGCACTTATAATGCATAGATAATCAGGCTTCCAGATGGGATACAGTCAGGGATGGGACTTCATATATCAGAAGTTCATAGCTGTCAGAGAATCCAAATTCTGATTTTATTGGAGCTGCTGAAAAGCAGATGTTTTTTCTCTCTTCAGAAATGAAATATAATGGTGATGATAGAATTAGTGCAAACTACTATGTGTCAGACATGTGGTAGAGTAAGACACCTCATGCTAAATGTTTATAGGGTGATCCAGTTGCTTGTTGATAAGGCAGTAAGTCACTCCAGCAAGCCTGATGTTTTCAAGCTGCAGATTCTCTCCTATTGCCCGTTATGCAACAGCCCAAAGATAAAAGATGCAGTATTATAGGCAATATTTTTTTAATGATAACGTTTGGCAATGGTTGAGCCCCTGCTATCTCAAATTCATGGCCCATCACTCTGAGCAGTAGTTTCTGTTTCCTTGGTACTCCCTTTGGATGAATGCCTTCCTCTGATTTTTCTCATTCTTTACTTTGGTTGTAGACACCAGGATAGGGATCATCTTTTTATTCTGTGTTTGTACCTGACCCCGTACTCCTAAGAGTCACAATAATGCTAAGAATTCTAATAAAAATGAATGAAAATTCTCAAAAGGAGTTCCTCTTACTGCAGAGACTCCACACAAGCTTGTCATTCTCACCAGGGAAATGGCCAAATAAGAGACCTTCAGACACCCTGTAGATCTTTGTGTTGGCCTCACAATGGCAGGCGTTATCCTGTTTTCCTGCCAAGAGAGAACAAGACTTTTCCACAGGAACTCCCTTGCAGTTCCCTGGCCACATCAGCTCACAGTCTGTGTGCTGTGAGCCTCAGCATGGCTGGGCAACCACCCCATGGCTTTGAGGCCGGAACAGAAATTAGCTCCTCAGTCCAGGCAGCTGCCGTTGCTGGCCTTCAGCCAGTCTCAGGTCCTTCAGACCCTGGTGCAGTTTTTTTTACTGGTTGTTTATATTTGTGTAATAGAAAATTTATGAGGGACTGCTGTCCCTCATAAATTGCTTGTGCTTTGCATAAGGACAGGGGATTTCATCTCATTTGGCTGCTCTCAGCTGAATGGGATTCAGGTCACCTAACTACCACTGCGCTAGTGGCCTGGTGGCTCCTCCTTCAGCATCAATAGAGAAAAAGCGGCAGTTTGGACAAACAGTTTATCAAACAGACTTTACAATGAGATGAACGTGCTCATAATGGACCTATTTTCCTCCATTAACTAGAATAGGAGCCTCAGATACTCAGATAGTTTATATTCAGTCAGGTGAAGACTCATAGGATCTGATTTTTTTTATTTATAATGATTGTGGGGTGGCAGGGAGCTGTAGGCACTCTGTCTCTGCAAGACTGTCTCTGCAAGATGAGCCCCACAACTATGATCAGCTCATGGCGTAAGAACACCTTGGAGAAGAAAATGCCTTCATGGAAGAAAAGGAGATAATTTTCAAATGTAGCATAGACAGCAGCAAAGTTCCTTGGTATTTTCATGTGGTGATGAATCATCTACCTAGTATTTAAACTGGTTTGAGTCTAGTTCTGAGAACAGCCTTTGGGCATCAATGGAACAGAGGGAATTCAGCTCCTGGTTGTGTTAAGTCTTTGTCTTCTATATGAATTCTCTCAAACTGAATGCATCTGCTACTGCTGTGTTAAGGACAAAACACTCACATAAAGGTTCAAAATGCCCTCACATGCTGCTAGCACCCTTTGCTGATGTCCAGGTGCCCTCACTTCATGATGAACTCCCCTACACACACTGGTTTATTCTGAAAGACTTAGTCTGAACTTAGCTTAAACCTTTTTGGTAATGTTTGTGTTACAAGGGCATTAAGAGAGTCATCACTCTGTTACGCAGCTACAATCTGCTTTCCCTGGCAAGATAAAGCTATTACCTTCTTTGATTGCTTAACTGCTGAGAGGATGGATCATAAAACGGTGCAAGGTTATTGAGAGGTTCCTTAATCATCTGTCCTGGCCTCAGACACAGCGATAATGTTGAATTTCCACTGGTATTTATGCAGCTCTTCCCACAATAGTATCTGTGACCCTAACATAGAAAACCACTCCTTTTCAGAAGAGCTCTTACACATGTTCAGCTTTAAGCAGAGGTTTATATCCCACTGTGGATAGACTGCGAGGCAGAGAAGAATGAATTTTGAAAATTAAAAAGAAACAAATTTAAAAAGAAACAAAAGTATTAATTTTGGGTCCTAGGCATGTGTTTGTGCTATAGGTCCTCAAATAAACTTAGAACTTCAGCGGGTCTTTCTTTCACTATCGTATTCCACACATTTTTCCTCCATTGTTCAAAATACCTCCAGGATATCCTGAAACACAGCATTAATGCAAAGACCATCTATGTCATGCTGCAAAGAGTGGCACATGCTAAAAATGGGTATCAGCAAATGGGTGTTCTGTAGACATCAGTCTGCAAAGGGTAGGATACTTTTTCTTAGGCAAGAAACCTAGGAACTTGTCCAGCATGGAGAAAAAGGTGCAAACTTCTGAGCACCTGATAGGAGATTGTGCGTACTAATTCTCCAGAAGGGGCCCAGTTTAAACAGTGCAGACTGTGTGTGGGATTGTGCATCTATGTGACATGATAAGCCAAATATTTCACTAGCATAAATCAATGGGGAATGAACTCAGTGTCTCATTTAAGAAGGCATCCAAGGTGGGAAAGGCTACTGAATGGATCACTGCTTTTTCTCTTGTTCCTTTCCAATGGTAACTACTTTTAGGGTTTTTCTGGCATCTGAGATTGCTCAGAAGAAGACAGATAGTCCATTATGGTTTCTTTTGGAAGGACAAAAGTTGTAATTATCCAAAAATCACAGTGCTAACCCACATTATCATTTCCTGATGTCAATGATGTTTCTCATAGCCCAAAGTAGAGGAAAACAAATACTCCTCTTTGAGTTGAGAATAGTTCTGGAACATATGAGAGGTCAGTGTTACAAAAAAACATACAACTTCATTTAAGTATGAATCTGATATTTATCTCTGGGTATGGAATCCATTCTTAGATAATATACTTAGAAAAATTTTATTAATAGCAGCAGTAAACAGAAGAGGTAAGAATGAACTACTTAAAGGTACTACTTTGATATTTGTTATTGATGAGTTCTACGCGAACATTTCTTGTAGGCAATAGCATTATGTATTTGTTTGATTAAAGGGTGTATGTACATTTATGGGTAGCAAAAGTTGAGGACATTTTGAGTTTTCCAGTGATATAGTTCCACATGTAATTTGCTCATTTTGTGAGCATGCAAAAGACACAAGTTGGGAAGAGGCACCCACAACTTCTCTGGTCAACTTGTTCCAGTGCCTTACCCTCATAGTGAAGAATTTCTTCCTAACATCTACTAACCTTGTGAAAAAAGGGCAAAACTACCCTTTTCCAGTTTAAAGCCATTCCCCCTTCCCATATCACTATTTGCCCTTGTAAAAGTCCCTCTCCAGATTACTTGTAGGCTCCTTTTATGTACTGGAAGGCTGCCCTGAGGTCTTCCTGGAGCCTTCTCTTCCCCAGGCTGAACAACCCCAGCTCTCTCAGCATGTCTTTGTAGGAGAGGTGCTTCAGCCCTCTAACTATCTTCATTATCTGAGACTGTAAGAGGTTCTGTGTTTTCATTTGGTGCTGCAGGATGACCAGAAATTGCCTTGGGAAGATTTTGTGACAACACACTAGTCAGTGCTGCTGTGCTGTAGCAAGAGGGTGCCCAACTGGAGCAGTTCAGTCTGTGGTGTCTGAGGTCATAAGGCCATGCCCTGCTGACTGTGGCTGCTGCAATTTGCATATTCTTTTAATTTTGTAAGCTTTTAGTTTTGAATGCCTTTAAGTTGTGCATAGCTGCTTTTATGGTTAATGTGCATAAGGATGAAGGATGTCCTTTTGGATGCTGAACAGTCTGCCTGTGCTCTAGCTAGTGTTTAGAAGAACATTTTAGGTGAGATTATTGTAGTAGTCTCAGAGGAGTCAAACCAAACACATAAGGTGGTATTAACTGTTCCTGTCTTGGCACTTAGGTAGATTAGAGCAAAATTAGGTGCTTCTTTTCAGATGTTTTATACCCCAGATAACCGTGGTGAGATTGATTTGATCAAAGATCCACCACACTGATACCTCTCATGATCTTTTGAGCCTGGGCTGGCTGGGCAATATGTCAATACCACTATGATGCATCAATATCAGAGGTACTTTTTTAAATTCTTGTTACTAAAATTCAAATCCTATTGGACATGCATTTTTTTTGGTATAAAAATGATTTCTACTAATATAACTCATTCCTCTTTCTATGCACTAGTACTTGTGAAAGCATAAGTTAGTTAATTTCAGTGTGTTCAGTCCACATTAGGAAACTGTACAGCTTTGAAAATAGAAAAGTCCTTAAACTAATACACATTCTTGTTTTAGGTAAACCCAGAGATTTTTGCTGACCATGTAGGGGCATGTATACATTTTCTGTACCCTTTCAACTTAGGCTTAAAACTTATTTTGCTCATATAATAATCATTAATAACAACTCTTGATATTTAAGTAAAAGAAATGGAAAAGCTAGTCCTTAGCCAGTGACTCTTACAAGTGCAGGGATACATCTTCTGATTTACAGAATACTGTCATCTCATTTTACAAGTTCTCTGTCAATGCTGTCTAGTTCAGAAGATGCTGATTCAGCTAGAACATCTTTTTGACTGCAAAGAGAGAAAAAAGGTCTTGTTAACGATTATTAGAGTTCAGTTTTAAAATTTTTGGTCCCATTACCATGCCAGTGCCAGTTCTACACTCACATGTTTTGCAAGGTCAAGGAGACAGTTTGTGAATGGGTGTGAATACATGCTGTGGTTCTTAGAACAAGTAGGTCTTGATGCACTGACCTCAAGCTGAAATTCAGCTTTCCTAGATCAGCAAAATTCCAGATAGCTTTTTTGTAAAACTATCTTGAAATTCAGTTTCTTGTACTAAGTACTCACATTTTTTCTGAGCTATTTTTCCAAAACTATTGAAATGGGTTTTACAGTTTTCACCACATATGAAATGGATGAGACACCATTCACTTACTGAAAAACAGCTATCTCTATAATGAAACATGGCAGCTTGCTAGAGCACAATACAATGTTCTGTATGGGCATAAAGAAGAGCAAATAACTTATTCTAATTTAACTACATAGGGAATTTTAGGTCAGTAGAAGGTAATTACCCAAAAATGAACTTGGCCTCTATGTACAGGCTAACATCTGTATTGTTGCAAAATAAATGCCACAGATGTTTTAACAACAAATAACAGATGCGCAAAGTGCTTGGGTTTCAGATCTCATCTAAAAATGTTCCTCTTATAGGTGATCCTTTCCCCCACCCCTTCCCCAGTCCTATACAGAGCACTTACTTGCTATCGGTTCAGACTGCTACACAATTCCTTGCCAGCTTCTTATAGTTCAGCTTTAGCTTTTAACAACTGCCATTTTGTTTATGATAACTGGCACTGCAGCTCTTTATATGCAAGTCAAAAAGTACAATCAACTACATGACCAGAGAGTACAGCTGAGAGCACAGGCCCAGTGCAACACAGCCGTTTACAATGATAATCTTGTACTTGGGTTGGAGGCAACAAGTTTTCAGCAGATCTGGGTGAGTCAGTTTGAAATAAACACTCAATGTCTTGATAAACACACAAACACAGATGTCAGAAAGCAGCAGCAAAGACACCACTATTGTTCTGGGGTGCTGTGCAATACTAAGTTTTCATTAAACAGGTATTTTTTTAAGAGAACAGCAACTGTTAAACTGATGGTGTAGGTCTTTCTAAGGAGTGTTCTTCCTTGGGAGCAGGGAGCAGTCACGCATATCACTCAGCTGGAAGACGCAATGACTGTGCTTAATGTTGCTGCACAGCCATAGTGCTCAGGTTGGACTTGAGGCCACTTTGGCCGAATTGGGCATGACCCAAACAATAGTCAGATGGGGAATGGCAGGTGCATCCTGCACTTTGCAGCACGTTGAATGCTGTGTTTGCCTGACACATGGACAGGCCCTCGTACTTCAGGTAGCTTCCAGCTGTATCACCATACAGTGACGTCTCATGGCTGGCACCAAGGTTTTGGCACCTGAGGTGGCTTGCTGCAAAGGCAAGTGGCTTGTGCTGACCAGCTGAACTCATTCAGGTTGTCTATAGAGGTGATTTGGGATCCACACTTGCATAGCCAGACAGCTGAGGCTGATCATCATCAGCAATGCCATTGATGTCTGCCAGGTTCCCTAGGGACCAGGGAGCAGCAAAGCCTGCATTTATCAAACAGCTCTGAGGGCTGTGATGGAAAAGGTGAGGAAGTGGATATCCCTCCTGCACACAAATCCTGCAGATCAGTGTGGTGCTAGACACTATCAAACCCTGGGACATCTCTGTGTGCTACTGTTTTCCTAACTACTCTCAGCTGCTTTCAGTAATGTTCTGCCTCTTTCTGCAAGTGCTCCATGTGCTGCACTGGTGGAAGGCTGAAAAGGTACTGGCTTTCTAACTTATCCCTTCCCTTCCAGAGGACATCTTTTTCAGCATTGGAGCAGTCAGAACAACAGATCAGGAGAGCATCCAGCCTGGAAGAGCTGCTTCGCATCACTCACTCTGAGGACTGGAAGCTGTGGAAGTGCAGGCTAAAACTTAAGAGTCTGGCCAATTTAGACTCCCGCTCTGCATCACATCGCTCCACCAGATTTGCTGCTGCTTTCTATGATATTGATACACTGAAAGGTAGGTGCAGGTTTGCAGCTGAGTCTGATCTTGGCTTCAGGACCAGTGATTCTTGTGCAGTAAAGTGTTAAGTACCAGGGTTTCCTTGAATATGCCTGTACTGGGAACAACAGGGCATTCACGGCAAATGAATTTGTATGAAAAAATGTCAGGCAGCAGCCTGAGTATGCCTCCCTGTTTTGTGTCCAAATCAGGCTTATTTTTTCTCTTTATATTCTCCAAAGAGAAGATGTGCTATGTATAGATTTGTCAGCTCACAGAATGGAGGGAAAGTCAATATGCAAAGAACAGGTTGGACTGGCTGACCGAGGGACCAGCCAGCAGAATTGTCCTAAATCTCAGAATTTATTTGCAGGCAGAAACACAAGCTTTACAACTGGCATAGAAATCTCCTTTATTATTAGGTGTGCTCTGATATAAGGCACTGTATCAGCAGCAGAATTGCAGAGTAAGAAGGTATTGTCCTAATATCAATCTATTTGAGGAAGTATGTCCAGAAAGAGCAAATCTTGAAACAATAAACCAATATCTGAATGTATGCAATAAACCAATATCTAAATGCACACAATCTATTCCCTCATCTGCAGCAAAAATGAATGTTGTTCCTTCTAGGTGAAAGACTTAAGATGCATTATATATTCATAGACATAAAGACTCAGTTACTACACTTTGGTCTAGCAAATGGATATCCTACAGCAAATCTACCATGTAGACTAATGAAGGATAGACGAAGCTAGTCATTTTTTTGTTTGGTCTTTATCCTGAAGTGATATGATCATATCAATTTCCTTTGAGGGAACCAGATATTGCTGATCTTGTTCCAATACCACTTTCACAATAACCACAGCCATATTTGCACACCATTACTCAGCTAAATTATGGCCCAGCGAAGGCCTTAATTTGCTTCTCTGAGCCACAGTACAGAAGCACAGCTATGAGCACCAGTCTGAAAAGGGTTTTAAACTTCTCATAGAAATCTTGTACAGAAAAAAAACTAAATCAAATACACACTGGAATAACAATAAAAAGGGCTTTAATTAACGAGAAACATTTTGTTTACATAGCTGTACAAGTCTACACAGCATCATTAAGAATTTATTAAGTTATCATTAAGAATTTATTAAGTTATTATAGAAGTATTATCCACTGTCAAGTCCTATAGTTCTCTACCCACCACTGCTCATTTAGTGAGCACCAGCATTTCTGAAAAATCAAAATATTCCTATTGTCAAAACAACAAAACAACAGAGGACGATATCACATGTTACTGAGGAACTGCATATTGCAGTGTGGCTTTCTTTCAGTGGCAGAATAATTTAACCATTCAGGTAATAAAGTCAGATGACTATTGCCATATAGATGTAATTTTCTGCTTGGAACAGCCATTAAGTCACTTCCTATTTTCCCTTTGGAAGTCTAACTTTAGACACAGAGATGTCAGCTTTCTCAAAGTCAAGGCACTGAAATTTCGGTTAAAAAAAGCCCAACAGGTCATCTTCTCCATTCGGTAATCCAAAGTGGAATTACCCCAGAACAGAAGCTAGTTTTATTCTAATATCTTACTATGGTCAGGGTAGTAAAGCTCCTTTTAAAAATAAACATGTATTTTTTTTCCCCACACCCTTTCCAGTCATTAAGCAATGACCTTTTTGCTAAGGGCATCTGTTTTGTTTTAGTAAAGTGTTTTGACAAGAAGGCTGGGTCAAGGCTGCTCATTGCTTCACTGCTAGATCATCTTCCACAGCACCCCAAACTCCTGCAGGGCAAATTCAGGAGTTTCTCTTCCTCTTTTCTAGTGCTTTAAAGATAAATGCATGGAAATTTCATGGCACTGTGTCTAATTACAGCCTCCCTGAGCAGCTCAGCTCACCAAGGACTGCAGTGCTCTCAAGCTGGACTCTGTATCAAAGCCAAATATCTCAGCAGCTGCCCTGTGCTTGCTCACTGAAAATATCAGGTTGAAAAAAATGTGACACCCACTTCTTTGTGACCACCCTTTCCTATAACAGCCCTTCTGCTAAAGAAGTAGGTTAATAAACTGAGGATGTGTGCAGTTGGAAAGGTCATCACTGCTTATACTCATTGAAGTGACATCTGAAGTGGTTACATGCACATACCTTAATGAGTCTGGCAAACAGTTTATTTTCTATTTTAAGTCCTAGTATTAGATTGCTGTTTTGAGAGACTAATATTACCTAAAGCATTACATAAAGTTCTATTGATTTTAGTGATTCTTCTCTTAATTTATTGTGAAATCATAATTCAGACCCCAAGCTCTTATTTCTTGTGTTTTTTGCACAATTGGAGAGTGGAGTGAATCAGCCTTCAGGAAGGACTTTGCAGGAATAAACAAACTGATCTAAATATACATAGTTGGTTGAAGAAAATGCTAAAAATAAAAGGAAAGTCAGGTTGGAAAGACAGAAATAAATGCTCACCTGAAGAAAAAGTATAGCATGTAGATTAAAAGTGCTCCAGATTTTTTTACGTTTTCTTTTTCAGAACTTCCCGGTAAATGTATGCACTGCTTGCACAATAGTAGGGTGGTGGGCTGCAATAGGAGAGCAATTGTCTTGATAGTATAGAAGTTGCTTTTGATCTTTCAGAAGCCTGATGGAAGGGGCAGACAGGAAAAATGTTTTTCATGATTTTAAGAGGGACTAAAGCATAAGTACTGGTGACTTTTGAGTAATTCCATAACTGGTAAGCAAAAGCCAAAAAAAGCAGGGCCACCTCTTAATGAGACTGGAGATAACATTATGTAAATGTCACTGTTTTCTCCCTCTGGTTCAGTCAGTTAATGCATTTTTCCTTCTCACAGTCAGAATTTGACAGATCAATCTAAACTAAATTGCCAGTCTACAACAACTCAGTATTTGAAAGATGCCAGGTTGTCTTGAATAGATAAATCATGCTTGAATTCATATTCCCGTTATTCAGACTTGAACCCCCTGATGGTACTGAGGTGTGAGAGTGTTTGTCTTGGATTTCATTAGACATTTTGGAAACAGTGTTCGCTGGCTGACATCCAGTAGGAGTATTAGTACCCTCTGACCGGAATCTGTTATTCATGAATGTGCTCTTGCAGTTAGGCCCAGGTTCTGCTGAGTCTGTGGTGGGGTACACACAAAGAGAGGATAAAATGAAAATAAAGAGGTCAGCCTTGGAGAAAAGGAGAACAGGATGGTGGCCAGCTTTGCCAGTCACTGTGAAGCTGACTCTCAGCCTGGGGAAATCAATGCAGCTCTACTTAAACCACTGGAATTAATGGAGATTTTGGTCACCCGCATTGAAAGCTAAAGGCAGATACATGCAGAAACCTCTCTGCCAGTGCAGCTGGTGTAAGTTACTGGGATAATTTTGCACTCAGACTCTCTCTGGTCCCTAGATCAATCCAAGTAAGTGCAAATCGATCCAAGTAAGTGCAAATGGCCTGCCAGCACTTAATTTTTATTTATATTATGCTTCTGCCTCACTAATCACAGGTTTAACTTTGACATGATTGCTCATAAAAATGGTGTTTTCTCCAGTCATAGATGAGGAATGGCAAAAGACTCAATGTGTGCCAAGGGAAACCTGTGTGGAAGTTGCCAAGGAGCTGGGTACAACGACCAACAAATTTTTCAAGCCTCCCTGTGTGAATGTGTTCAGATGTGGGGGCTGCTGCAATGAGGAGAGTCTGAGCTGCATGAATACAAGTACAACTTACGTGTCAAAAACGGTAAATGACGCTATTCATCTGTTTTCTTTTTACACTGGCCATCCAAAAAGGGAGGGGAAGGAGGATGTTTGGTTCCAGAGATCCTGTTATGAAAGATCTATCTGCACTATCATAACAAACAGTAGAATTAATTTTTTATCCATGCAGAGTGAATACAGGCATGTGCAATGGCAATTTTACATTCATGTTGCAATGTTAAAAATGGATATGTACGCGTAGAGATTGAAAATCAGGCCCTGAGAAAGTGACTGAAGGCTCACATGATGTTAAGAAGTTTAATCCTTCTTTAGTGTATTGGCACTTGGACCTGGGAGCTCTGGAGAGTATTGGCTCATGAGAATCTTCTGCACCAAATGATTAAGAGAGACTCTGGAAAATTTTGCTGTGTGAGACAGGAGTCTAAGTGCTGCGTTTTCGAAATTACCATCAGTGCCAAAAAGGCTGGGTAATAACTTTGGATGTGCAGTTTTGCCAGCCTAAAAAGGAGATATTTTCAGCAGGAGAGACCAGATGCTCTCAATTTGAATACCCCATGATCTGAATGTACCAAATCACAAATTACTTTGGAAATGAAAGGCTTAAAACAGGAGTCAATTACTGCTTAGGTACAACAGGTGACAAATACCTCATTTTTAATGACCAGTGCCAAAAAGTGAGCATAAAGAGAATAGCCAGAAAGTTTCTTTCTGTAGACTCCCTGTAACATCTATGTACAGGGATATCTTGCTCCAGTAGGTGACTGAGCAGAGCTCCAAGTTTAGTACTCTCGATCAGCACTACAGATGAAACCATCTATGTTCACACCTACAGAAGGAGCACAGGAGACTGGTCCTCCTTGATTAATCTTCATTTTGTGCATCCCTACTTATAGTTGATAACACCTTTTGACTTGGAGTATCATATTAAATTTTACTTATGAAAAAGGCTTTTCTTTAAATCAGAACAAAGATGGAGGGCAGTTGATTTAAAAAGAAAATCGAAGTCCTCATGCATAGCAAGTCAGATTCATGTCTGTATTGGTTTCAGGTTTGTTGGAATCTAATTCCACTGTGTCTAGTTATACTGGAATATAGCTCGAGTAAAATAAATCAGGGCCTGTCCTTCTTACGTCAATGTTCATTAATTGCTTTCATTCCACACTAGAAGGAGAAAGCTATTATGAGTTGTTGGCCACGCACAAAAGACATCTGGTCAGCTCACGGAGCTAGGTCAGGCTAAAATGTATTTATTTATTTATGTGGCTTTGAAGCAGCAGTTTATAAGTTTGTTGAAAACCTGCAGTTTTGCAGAGGGTAACATTCCTTCAGCATTCTTCAAAATAACCATCCCCTCAAAAGTCCCCAGCTAAGTCCCGCTCCTGGATACACCACCATCAGTCCATATTTACTCCTCTAAAACGAATGGAATTACTCCCATACTAGTGACAGCATCTTTTTTTTCCTTGTCATAAAATATCCTCTGAAGGATATTCATGCCACAGGAAGTCAGACACTGTGACACCTAAATTCAAACGTCCAAGCAGTCTGTCTTAGGAATACTTTTCAATGCCTACATGTGGCTGCAGCGTTAAGCCAAGACATGCTGGCACACAAAGACGTACCCTATATATGCCTTCATTCCCATGGGAAGAAAGCTGGCTTGGGGAAGGTACAGGCAGGGGGTGGGTCACTTCAACAGCTCTGACATGTAGCTGCCCAAGGAGCCAGGGCTTCCTTAAGGCTAAACAGAGATCAGCCTAAGCAATCTGCATGCACTGAAGTTAGGCTGCTTGGTTCCTTACGCTCCTGCTATAATCAAGAGAGAGATGTTTCCAGGGAGATTCCCTGCAAGAACCCAGCTGAAGTGGAATGAACTCTATTTACTCCTGTTTCTTACCTCTCTGCAGAGGCTGCGGAGGTGAAATTAGGCCACTAAACATTCATGCTGTGATTATACCTTAGGACAGTTAAATAGCTGTCTCCATAAGCAATTGAAATTCAACTGATGATTTAACTGAGGACAAAGTTTCCAATACCTGTATTTTCCATTTGACTCAAGCATTCAGAAGAACTTTTGAGTGTGTTTGCAAATAATTTTGAGTGCTCTTGGGTGTTTAATAGCTGGTAATACAGCACTGGGACTACCATTTTGGCAATTTCCTTTCTTGGTGGGCATTGTTTACTTTTCAAAACACTCAGTGCTCACCTGCTCATGGTATCTACCTCTGGAAAAGAGCAAGGGTGGGAAAAGTGGTGGCAAAGAATAAGAGGGTTTGAATTAAAACTCCAAATATTAACTGTGTAATGGAAACTGAAAAATAAATGTCATTTCACCCACCTAGCTCTTTGAGATCTCGGTTCCCTTGACAAGTGTTCCTGAGCCCGTACCAATCAAAATTGCTAATCACACAGGCTGTAAGTGTCTATCAAATACCCAGCGCCATCAGTATGCCATCATACGAAGATCTGTGCAGTACTCAGAAGAAGATGGGTAAGTTCCCTCATTTACAACTTCTGCACAACCTGTGCCATCCAAAGTATGAAAATTATTTTGTTCTGATTTAGTCCATTATAATGGTCCATTCACTTCATGTTATCCCAACAGTACTTCTAAATAACTTGATTGTCACTCTGCGTTAGAAAGCTTCAACTAAACCTTGTGAATCAGAAGTGAGTGGACACGAGAGTTCAACAAATAACAGACTAGTTCAGCAGCATCTGGAGCCATTAAGACATTTAAGTACTTAAGTGGGAGCTCAAGTGCACATATTATCACTATGCTCCACTGGGGCTATTTAGGTATGTGCGCATTTACTTTTTCAACCTGACATGAGCAACTCTGTTCATGAATTATTTAGGCAGGGCACAAGTGGGCTTGAGTGCTGTGCTCAAATGAAAGTCCTCTGTCAAACCTCATGGCATCTCAGGTAAGCAGTCAGTGTGAATCATGGCTTTTCACTTTCTGGTCCAGTCCTGGTTTGCATCTTTCAGGCTTGTTGGCTAGAGAAAAGTCATCTCACATCTAATACAAAAAATGATATAAAATACCTGTAGTCCTGGTGAGAACAGGCTTAGTTAATTTAACAGACTCTAGAAACACAGATAGCTTGAGTGACTCACTGAAAGTCAGATGTCTGTCTAGCTCTGCATATGGGATTGCCACTACAACTGCCCTTCAGGTAGATATCTGGGCTAGGGGAGAGGTGGCATTTCAGCAAAGCCACTTGAGCCTTCAATCAGCCTGCTGACCCCTCAGAGTCTTCTTCCTACACGAATACAGATAAACCTCAGCCTTCTTCTTCCAGTTTGTGAGCTCCTCTTCCAGAGCAAAATGCCTGAAAGTCAAACTGGTCCCTCCAAAACTGGAAAAAGTCCACTGTACATCCTTAAGCATGGGCAAATTATAAACTGGAGCTGCACTTTCTGGCAGCTTGGCAAAACTGGATACAGTTACGAGGCAGAAATAGTGAAAGACAAAGACTACCCTGGGCGGGATAGAGCTCTTTTATGGAAAAAGGGAGCTGCAAAACTGTAGCTGTTTCCTAGGGAGGTAATCTGAAATACGTGCTGTACCTGTTCTTTCTAGTTGCTGGGAGCCAGACAGCTCAGCCCTGTCAGCAAAACCACCCAGTCCCAAGATACTCTTTTTGCAGCAGTAACACACACAGTTGCCATAGCTTCCTGTAGTACAAGTGACAGACCCACCATACCAGCAGGCTCATTTTGCCAAATGACTACAATGATGGTCCTATTTTATTACTTTTTTTTTTTAATTCCTATGGGTTTTGTTTGTTTTGTTTTGTTTTCCTTTTCTTCTAGATGCCCCTTTACCAACAAATTTTGTCATAATGGATGGATCTGGGATAGTGACAAATGTGAATGTGTTGTAGATGTACAGCACCCCAACAGAAGAGAAGGTAAAGATGAAATTACAGATGGACACTTACGCTTTACTATCTTCATGCTGGTTTTGTTTCATTATGTTTTTGTCCTATTTTTTAATTGAGAAGGTTAAGTTTTGATTCCACATCCCTAGACAGACTTGGCTTAGAGTGTAGAAACTCATCTGAAAATAAACACTTGTATTTGCTTATCCTTATCTCCTGCTTTTCTGCTTGGATGTTTTATTCTCTCTGTATAAGCAAACTGAATGAGAAATAGAAAAGCATTTAAAAGAGTGAAGTAGACACCCTGGATAATTTTTTATTTTACACTGGCCTTAAATTGTATGATGTGAATTAGGGAAAACTTTTGAACATTTGAAAAGAATTGCCCTGGAATATATTGCATGGGGAAGGCGCTAAATTTTTATTGTGGGAAATTCTTAAGAACAGACTTAACTACGAATAATATACGCAAAATCAGTCCTGCCTGTTAGCTGTAGTCAGTGCAAAAGATTCTATGACTTTTCAAAGTATTTGACTAGTTTTTATAATAATATTAATTTATGTAGGAAGCTTTCAAGCTGTATGCCATACATACTCAAGAGTATGCATGTATAACCCTTCAGGTCTGTGGAAGGAAATGTAAGAGGGTAAAATTCAAAGAAGTATAGACTACTTCCCTTATCCCTCTGCTTTTCCTGGAAAACTGTAATGTGTCAAAGAAGTTTGTAGGAAATATTCTGAGGGGTAACTGTGTAAGTCTAAAGACACTAGCAGTAAACATTAAGAGTAGTTAAAATTTCTCCAAGCCCTGTAAAATGTTTTTAAAAAATTGTTTTTCTCAGGAAATTGTACTGGTCAAAATAAAATTAACACAGCACTAGAGCAGACAGACACAGAAGGAAGCCTTGCCTTTGCGGTTTAACCTACATGCCACAAGCAAAAGAATAAACCATTCAAGGCGACAGTAAATGAAAGCTGGCAAACAGTTCCTGGACTAGCAAACTAAAACAAAACTAAATAAATTTATAAAGTGGTCTGTTGATTATACTCTTCTAATTTTAATAAGCTAGAGATCAGTTTCATAGTGGTTTCTGGAGGATCTGTTCTCACTCTGCATCAGGTCATCTGAAAATTCAGGTTAGGTATTTAAGCTCAAGTTAGACTTTTCACTCCAGAAAGGATTAGTACTTTATATTTTAGAGTAAGTCCAAAGGACTGTGAATAGCCCAAGTCCTCTTAACTCATAGCTTTTTGTAAGGTCAGCTTGGAGCTTTAAAATTTGTGGCTTGTTGAATTATAGCTTTTGTTGACATAGACCAAATATTTCCCCAGATTAAATATCATTCTCTGAAGTACATTGTGTTTGGCAGCGACCGGGACAAAATAATTTAAAATCTGTTTTTGATGTTGAAGCAAAGTGAGACCAAAACACTCTATACCACTTCACACATGCCAGACTTTATCACCCCAAGGAAGGGGTTCGTCTTCCAAGAATTGGGCAGATTCCTTCCTCCCTTCCAATAGGACATGGGTTTTATTCTGTCTGGATATTGGTTTTCCAGCATTAAGTAAATAATAATGAAGGTTTCTTTCAAGTAATGTGCAAGCCTCTTCTGGCCACTGAGATCAGAGCTCAGGCTGCAGAGGTTACAGGCACAGGTTACATTCCACATTCCATAGGTTAAATCTAAAAGCTAATTGTAAAACTACAGGAAATTACCTTCCCAATGACACATTATATGCCATGACCTTTAACTGGGGATGTGCTGCCAGCATTTTAATAAAGCTTTCACAAAATGTGGCCCCTTTTTGCAAGGATCAGATTCTTATTGTACTCCAGATGTGTATTTTGAGGGAAGATAAATGAGGTATGAGACAGTGTGATCACTTGTCTGGGGTTTTGTTTCTGAACCGAAGTATTTTCTTCCATATTCCACTGAAAAGTGTGTATATGCTCCTTACTGAGGTGCCAGAGCAGCTTGCACCTTACTAGATACAGCATTACTTCTGCAAAATTTCCCCAGTATATGAACAGTGAAGTACACTGTATGGTGAGTGTGACAGTTTACATGGACGTACATCCTCGTCTGGGGCATAGACTAAATCCTTTTTGAGATTTTCTTTTTAAAACCTGCTGTCCAGTAAAGATTTGTGCATTCCAAAACCTAACGTTAGACTCTTTTAATATACAGCCCCCAATTTCCTTTTTCAGGATTCAACCCACAATAAATAGCGGTATTAGAGTAAGTGAAATAATCAGCCCAATCCTCTCAAGTCCTTTTTTGCACAGTAAGCTACAACAGAAATTCTGAAGACTAGAATGTGTCAGATAGTACACCTGTGAGTCTTAGTGATTACAAAGAGAGAGTTAGTCTCCTCAAAAGCAGGATTTAGACAAGTAAATCTTACCACTAATGAGGTATGTGCTATTGCAGGACTCCCTCCTCTTGCTGAGCTGGCTATGTGTGGGCAACATATGGACTTTGATGAAGAAAATTGTGAATGCATCTGTAGACAGAAGTGTCCCACAGATTTCTTTCAAAGTAAAGAGAACTGCAGCTGCTATTTGTGTAGGGAGAGCCAGGAGAGCTGCTGCTCTAAAACACAAGATATTTCATGCTGAAACCTGCAGGTAAGTGTTCCTTGGCATTCAATATCTACACTCCAAGATCTGAATTATCTTGCATAGATGCTGGAGGTGCAAGTGCTGAACTAGCTAGGAGCTCCATCCAGGATAAAATACCTTCCTACAGTTAGGGAGATAATAATAACAGAGATGATATTTACAGTATTTACCTCATAGAAGTAGTCCAAGTTTTAATTAACGCATTTTAAAGAAATCTGGACAAGGATGCTATTCAACTACCAATATTTATTATTTTTTCCCCTGGTCTTAAGAGAATGATGTGCAACTGTGCTATAACTGAAATTACTGTGTGGCACAGAGGATTTACAGTGAGATACTGAGTCTTGCATTTGTTGGTAGGTAGAACCCATCCTGTGTTCTCTGCGACAGCTGAATGCAGTCACATGGACATCTAGGGACAAAGGTTCTCTAAGTCGGTACCCACACCATACATTCCTCATTCGTTTTGTCTTCAGAGCAACTGATTGTCTAGAGCTAATGCAATTTTGTATACATACAAACCTACTCAACCAGCCATGATTCCACTGAGAAGCAGGAAAATTGTTCTGGAGATGTTATACTTCATGCCTTTCCCTAACCCTTTTGTGCAACTAGTTTTGAAGTTTCTTTGCCACAATTTTGGTAGAAAATGTCCTCTTAAAAAAAACCATTTTCATAGAATCATAGAATCAACTAGGTTGGAAAAGATCTTTAAGATCATCAAGTCCAACCATTACCCTAGAACTGCCAAGACCACCACTAACCCATGTCACTAAAGGCCTCATCTACACATTTTTTGAACACTTACAGGGATGGTGATTCCACCGCGTCCCTGGGCAGCCTAGTCCAATGCCTGATCATCCTCTCGGTGAAGAAATTTTTCCTGATATCCAATCTAAACCTCCCCTGGAGCAGGTTGAGGCCATTTCCTCTTATTCTATCACTTGTTACTTGGGAGAAAAGACTGACCCCCATCACACTACAACCTCCTTTCAGGTAGCTGTAGAGAGTGATAAGGTCCCCTCTTGAGCCTTCTCTTCTCCAGACTAAACAACCCCAGTTCCCTCAACTACTCCTCATAAAACTTTTTCTCCAGACCATTCACCAGCTTCTCTGGACCAGCTCCAGCACCTCAATGTCTTTCTTGTAGTGAGGGGCCCAGAACTGAACACAGTATTCAAGGTGCAGCCTCACCACTGCTGAGTACAGGGGGACAATCACTTCCCTAGTCCTGTTGCCCATGCTAGTTCTGATACAAGCCTGGATGCATTAGTTTATTTTTTGAATTTCTCAGAAAGCCTTGGTCCCATGTAGAGACCCCGGTGCATGCAGTAGCTTGGTCTGAAAGTTTCTGTAAGAATAGTCAGCATGCAGTTTCTCTGAGCACCTTAGCAGAGCTACAGTTCACTGAATGGTCACCCACAGGGTCAATTCTCATAAACTTCAGAGGTTCATTCATGGAGAAGATGCTGTGGAAGAAGTAACCTTTTCATCTTTAGGTTCAGCTTTGAAAATGAGGACAAGCATAAAATAGTTGGCAAAAAGTATAAAAATAGCTAAAAGAATCAGCAGAGCTCAAAATGAACATACGAGACTTAGTCACTTCTGTGTTTAAGACAGGTAGGAGGGAATCAATGGAATCATCTGTTGTTTCTAGAAGCCATGAGTTTAATTTCTAGATATTACTGTCATCTGGACAGAGGACTTTTATGCCCACTATTCCTGGAGAACCAAAGCTGAAGCGTCAGGTGAGTTAAGGTCCTTCATAGAATTTGAGGGGAGCACTATCCGCTGCTAACACTCTGAACTTCACTGCTCTCAAGAAATAAAAGAATTACTTAGGTCATAGATGTGGAAAAGTGGACAACAGCAAGACATATTGCTGTAGACAAAAACTGTCAGGCAGCAAAGTCTTATCTCCCTGTGTTTAGGGTGTTGACATTTTCCCAAGTGTTGTCTAGACAGCACTGCAGTGTTCAAAGATTAAAAAGTTGAGGAATGTGACAGTGAAGGATTTTCATATTACAATGTTTTCTCTTTTTGCTTTTTTTCTGTTTTATCAAACAGCTGTGAGGACAAATGTCCATCTCAACCCAGAACATGCCCAACTGCAAAACCAGTGTGTTCCAGGCATTGTCGTTGTCCAAAGGAGAAGAGAGGTTCTCATGGGTCCCAAAGCAGAGAAACTCCTTGACTGAGCTCCCATTATTCTCTGAAAATCCACTGCTTTGCAAAGTAGCTGTCACTGACTTTCAAACCATAGTAAACACAAACATCTTCCACATTAATAGCAGAAGAATGAATCCAGTCTGCATTTATTTATTACAGTAATCACTAACTGCAGGTGAATCCTTTGGGACATTGGCAATTATTCTCTAAGAGGTAGCAACAACCAATGAAGTGCTGGCTGTGCTGAAGAAAGAGTGAAAAGTGGTTGTTCAATGTTACGTCATGGAACATGAAGCTGGTATGTTGGTAAAGAGTCACAGTCACCAGCCAGTCTTTCAGAGATTAAGGCTAGATAATCTTAGCCTCTGAATCCTTAGCTAATGCAGCTCCTGGGTGAAACTTTCTTCAGAAATTCAGTGTACAGGATTTGGCTTCTAGTAGGGTCAGCACTGACTTATTTGATCTACTGTCCAGCTTTGATCATCATTTTGAGTTTATTGTACAACTACTGTCAGATGTGTCATATTTAAGTGTATATAAGAAAATAAATACATCAGTTATTCAAATGGTTTTGATCTTCCTCTGTTATTTTAAAACTCTGCCCAACAAAAAGAAAACAAGCAAAACCCCAAGGCCATCTCAAGTACAGGCTTCTTATGTTTGACCCACTGGGACTGGCTTCTGCCCAAACCCAGGTCAAAACAAGGTCACTTGATCAAATCGTTTCAGTGAAAAAGAGTGATTTTTCTCAAGTCTGCTTGACAGCCATGTGTGATTTATTTATTTGTTTCTGCTGTAATGCGTTAATCTCCCTAAGGGGGTAACAGCCACACTAGTACTAACTCTTCAGTGTTTTTTAGAAAGGCATGTTTCACTAAAAGATGGTTTTGCTTTTAGCTTACCATGCTATGAAAATCTCTCTTTTGCACTGAAATTCCTTTCATCAGTGTGAGGCCTGAGTAACAGTGTTTTACCCAAATCAAATACAAGAACAGAATTATTTTCTGAGCCACTGAAGTCAGGACTGAGCCAGCCCAGAGAAAATATTGTCAGCAGTAATCCTGAACTGGAAGTGATGGTCTTGATGACTGAATAATTTTTTCCACTTTGCTGAATTCCACAGTTATATATTGCATTGTGAATGGAGGGAATAGAGCAAATGAAACAACCACTGCAGAGATGGAGAGCTTGATGCAACACAGCAAATAGAAAATAGCTTTTTGATGTGCACCTGAGATTTCTTCTTTATATTTCTATAGGGAAAAAATAGATTGATTTAAAATAATATCAGACCCAACCCTGCAAGATTGACTGAATTTTGGACAAAGCACCAAACAATTTAGTGCGTCTTTTGTTTGAGTAAGCCATTTAGGATTTGACCCTGGATGAGTGCCCTGAGAGCTTCCTAAGCCATTTGTGATCTAGGTCTGTGCAAACACATAGGCAGGCTGCTTTTGTTATCTGTGCTGGGAACTGGCCTGGGTTCCTCTGGCCAAGCAACACAGTCTGCCCTGTGAGCATACTAGGTGGAGCCCCTGTAGCAAGGTTACCTCCTGGTACCTCACTGGGCTTGCCTGCTGAGGGTTTTCCCCCTGAGGAAAGGCCACATGCAACTAGCATGCTCTTTGCACGGACAAGAAGGGAAATGTGACCCCAGTACAAACCCAGCTGAACCAGCTTGGTAGCAGCACACATTCACATTTACCTCACTCCTCCAAGAGGCTCTAAATTCTGACACATGTACATGGCAGGTGAAGTCCCTGAGCTATGTAAGGGCGCATAAAAGGAATGAACTGCCCATCACTTCTCACCCAGCTCAGCTGGGGCACCCTAGTTTCATGGTTGGATTGACAATAGGCTACACCATTAGGATATTCCTCGGAAAGTAAGGAAGCTGCAGAGGTAAACCAGACACTTAACTGGTGGCACCAGAGGCGTATGGAGTAAAAATATACCTTTGCATGGAACTATACAACAGTATTTGCACAGCTAAACACTGTGGAAAGAGTTTAAGCTTTTGGATTTCCAAGCTTTTATTAAATTGAAGTTCAGGAACTGTAACCCTGCATTAATTATGCCTGAGTTTCATCAGCATTGATCTCTAGAGGCTTCCTCACTTTTCTGTCCTGACTGGTTGATATTAACTTCTTTTATAAAACAGAATGTCTCCAACCTGAGAGACAAATAAGTCTGCTTCAAGTCTAGAAGACTCCTAGATAAAGCAGTTACTGAAAGGCTGAGAACCATGTTCAAAAACGTTTCTCACTGAGGCACAGAGGGATTTGAACATGGGTCACCTTACATCCAGAAGAGTGCTATAGTCATTAGGATACTCAGGCTAGAAAGTTACCACCACCATCCACCACCGTGAACCCTGCTCTAAGGTTTTCATGCCTAGACCACTGAAAAACAGACCTCTGTCTGGAGGTCTAACTCAGGACTGAAGATCCCAAAGGAAAAGAGTGAGATCTTGCTGTACACAGGAACATTTTGTGCTTAACTCTTGCAGATCACTGTTAAATGTTTGTGTAAATATTTCTGGTAGAAACATGCTCAAAGGAGAATGTGTGATCTTCAAAAACACACCTGAAGATCAACATAAAATCCAGTGTTATTTCTACATTTAACCCCCTACAGTGTCTTTTACCAGTAAGGGATTTCCATTTTGCAGCAGCAGTGTGCCAGACAGCTTGTGGATTCAGGAACAGGTCTTAGGCTTACTGCAAAGGTAGAAAAGGAAAGTGCTTGAGGTGGCATTCACTAACAAGAGTGATCCTAAGCAGCCAGTGCACTTAAATATTTATCTAGTTTATAACTTCATTGCTCCTTAGAGATTGTTAGCCCTGATTTCCAGAAGCCTTATGAATGTACTTTTTCATGCTTTAAATAGGATTGTCAACTCCGGTACACAAAGCTGAAACGCACACTCGGACCTCTGCAGGGTAACAGTCTTGGGGTGCATGTGTGCATGCACATGTGTGAATATGCACACACGACTTCACTCTCGGCTTTTTCCCTCCTGGTGCAGCACAGGACCTCACACAACTACTTCTCTCTCTGTTAACCTATTAATCTGAAACCCAGCTACCCCCAGACCACTAGGTCACAAAATGACGTGGAGGTGATTACCCACACTGTGCGAGGGCTGGTATAGGAAGGGAAAACTCTTGCTCATGCTACCATCGTGTACTCAAGGATGTCACACACACCAGGACAGTGCTGCAGTCTTCCCCTGAAACTCAGCATGATGGATGCATCCCTTCTGACTTCACCTAAGGCACAGCACTGCCCTGGGCAGGAAAGCAGAGACAACTTAATGCTCTGAATTGACCAGACTCATACTTAATCTGCATAGGAACATGAAAATACTTTTCACAAGCCATGTAAACTAATTGCTTTAATATGAGCACTGGCCATTCTTCCCTTCCTGTTCTGTTGGTTCCTCTTGAAGAAAGGATAGGGAAACATATTTGGAAGGGAAAACTTAACCTACCTACTTTTTGAGCTGTATTTGTGCACTCCTGTGTTTGCAGGACAGGCATCTTACAGCTTCTTCCTTTTACAATAAATCCCCATTCTAGCAGATCTTCTGCGCCTTAGCCCCTGTGGCAGCCTCTGCATTGCAGCATGCTTCTCTTTTTCTTCCTACTCTCCTGTATGATTAGAAGATGACCAAAGATAGAGTATATACTGCATATTTGTAACATTTCACTGAAATACTATGTGGAAAAGATCAAGAGTTTAAGCACAGCACTGTGAATGCCAGTGCTGCTTGACGGTCTTCACTGCCACAGGCCCAAGAAGATCCAGATATTGCTAACACTGTGGCATAGCCAAAAATCCTTTACATGGAAAATGAGTGCTAACAGGAGACTCTGAGTGGAAATGGAAACACAAGCAGAAAATGAGAATTAGATGAGATTTTTTTAAAAAATAACATTTTTTTTTTTATTTGAGAAATTCAAGATTCTTCTATCCATTTAAAAATATTCAACAAACTTTTAAATAGAAGTGCTTTATGTTATCTTTCATATCAACACATCGGAATTTAATAATAGAGATTTACTATAACAATTCAGAAGACTTAAATGAGGTATATAAAATTCATAGCAGATCTGTTTTTTGACTGATGTCATTAGCTCTTAACCTATGACTAAATGACCTTCTCAGAGGGAAGGTTATTGAGCAGATAAATGGTCTCTTTGAAGTTTGAAATGCCTTTTATTACCGTGTTCAGCATGACTTGCTTTTTAAGCATATGGACATGATTTACAGATTTCATAGCCAGAATAATAATGCTAAAAATTCCTGTTATGGTGGGTTTTAAATTTTTATATATGAGGGAGGTCTTTAATGTGATATTTGGATTATGGCCTCTATATATTCTTGCTTATATTAGCAATGAGAATACTTACATAGTAATTGTTAATTCTAAATGAATACACATGAAGTTTTAAAAACACCAGTTTTTATCAGCTAGTGTTCACTTGCATGTGCTTTTTCAGGTAGGGGGCAAAAGAAAAGACTGAATGAGAATAATAGCAAAATACGCACACTGCATTTGAAAGACAAAATCTTTATATATTTGCAAAAAATTATACTTGACTTCCAGAAAGAGAGAGGGATGTGTGATCCTACAAAATGCCAGTGACAATGAAGAAATTCAAGCAAATCCTGAAGTACTGCTATCATTTATTTCAAAAACCATTGTATGTCATTTACTGTGACATTGGTCATAGCAAGCATTATTCATAGGAAGTTTGACAGACCACATAAATACTGTCACATTGATATACACTGCAAACATATATATGTGTATGTAACCTTTGGATATCAACTTCAGCTGACTTTTAAGGTCCCTTCCTGTTTTCCAGCCAGAAAGAATAAAAAAAGTGCATCTATGTTTTTAGGGTTGGTTTGCTTGTTTGTTTGTTTTTCTTCTATCATTGTGAGGAGTTAGTTACACTATTTAAATAAAGTTATTTTACTACTTTGATCTACGTAGTATAAAAAAAAAGGGAAACCTTGAAAACCCAACCGAAAATTTGTGGAAGATCCTTCAAATGCCCATTTCCCTTTTATTTTCTAAATATCTGATAAATGTGTTTCAACTTTAAAATATCAAAGAGGTTTTCATCTTCCAATTCTGGATTTAGAGAGTGAATTAGTCTCTCTGGAACTACAAGTGGTTACCAGGAAAAAAAAATCTGTGCTCTCATTTATTACAGCCTACATTAAAAACCAAACAAGTCAGGAGTTACAAATGGTGTGCTGCCACTCATTTTATTCCTGTCAGACTCCTACATCAGCAGTTATTCAAAAACTTCAATAAAGAATTTTCACGGGGGGGGGGGGGGGGGGGGGAGGGAGGGAGAGAGAAAGTCTGTTTTAAATTAAGCTAAAAGGAAACTGCTCCTTTAGCCAATAAAGTGAATACATAAAAGGATGCTGTCAGGGCTTTGTCTGTATTTTGACCTCTTTGCCATTAACACCCTTCTTTGTTTCCACTTTTATCACACTTTATAATACTACTCAATGTGAAAGGTCATCCCAGGTTGAGAGCATTGAGGATCCATTACTTAGTGTGAACTTCTTAATTTCTTAAACATCAAAAGCTACCTTTAAAATTTTTATGGCTCAATAATCAATCATTTAAATGTAGTCTGCATTAGTTTATAGTAAATATTGTAAAATGTAACAGTGGTTACATAAAAAATAGCCAGTTATTAAGTGTGATGACAAACTAACCATTAAGAAAAGAAACTAACAAAGTAGGAAGCATTCCCCGTACTCTTCTGCCCGACTTGTTTTGCTAGTGATATTTTAATCGGTGAATGCTGTATCACTAATGTGTGGCTTATCACAGGTCCAGCTGAAACTGTGATGCAAGATACCAATACTAACCCATCAGCTTCTGTTAGGTGATTCACTGGCAAAGCATTTTTTCCCAAACCCAGACCCCACTGTGTAAGCACATTCATGTGCCTCTTTTGTTCTTTTTTTCTATCTTTCTTAGGAAAGCATTTCTTGCTCCCTATGAGCAGGTGAACTGCTCAAAATTGTGTTTGAATACTCAAATATGGTTGCACAGTGGTTATTTGGCTTCACTCTTCAGAATTAAAAAAAAAAACAATGTAAGTGATGAAAAACAAAGAAAAGGTCAGCATATTCAGAACTATGCAACACTTCTTATCAGTACTGCTTCCATAATAAACTGCAATATTTTCCTGCAGCTCACTTCCAAAGGAATGTCATGAAAATCCCTTCTAGTCATCTGGTCTCTCTGATCTGTCATTTCCCTGTACATCCCCTTTTGAAACTACCCACAGCTAACTTCTGAAGTTTTCATAGCTAATGGTGCCTATGCCTCTCTACCTGTCCCCTGGAGGCCAATCACCTGATCACCTTGCTCTGCTCCACATTAATTAAATTAAACTCTGAGCACTTATTTCCAGCCTGCATAAAGTTGAAATCTGTGGCTTCCATTTCAAACCTCAAAGAAGGGTTTTGCATGCCTGGAAGCCTCACTAAATCTTGCCAACTCTAACAGCCAAACAGAAATTACTGCTTCCTCTGCAGACTTTACCTTCATTTTATCTTTAGAAATTTAAGGCTACAATAACACTATCAACTTAAAGAAACACTCGTTTATTTTAATGGATTTAAAAGTGTAGTTACAATGAAATATTATTGCTTTACAGTTTAAATCTGGATATAAACTATCAAAATACTGGATAGTTCATGTTTAGTTTCTATAAGAAACTTCAAACTATAGAAAGCAGGCAGGTATTACATTAATGGGTATCATGAGAACAGACAACAGTGCTGAAAATGGTCAGGAGCACACATGTGGTAGGAGCATTAGCAGTAGGAAATAACACATATCAGATGCAGGTTCCTCAGATTTGCACTGAGAATATTTTGCCTCCCCACCAGGACAAATACAATTTAAGTTTCCAATAGCTCCATCTGCTGTTGTCACTGCACCTTTTTTTTGCTCCACTAAGACCTGTTTAACTTTCAGTTAAACTTGTTTTGTTAGCATTTTCATACCAAAACCCCTCTGAAAGTTCTGTCACTTCAGTTTGGATTAACTCTACTTCATATATTTCCAGGATTTTTTAGAAGAGTTGGTCAAGTACAGGGTTAAAGTTACCAAGAGGAGACCTCTAAGACAGGCCTTCTCTTCTAAGGCTGCTTAGATGCACGAACGCTAAAGCACTTTGATGTGGCCTCAAGGCTGCAGAAACAGAAATTTAAATCTGCAACTAAATGGACAGTAAAATCTAGTGGGGGGGGGGGAGTAAACTCAAGTCTAGTTTGGTCTTTTGGCTGTGGCTTCATAACAGCAGATACCAGATCTCTCTGTTACTGCACCTCACTTGATCCAGACCAGATACAGGCAGAATTGAATTTCTGTCAAATTAGTCAGATGACTGGTTAGAGTTGATGCTGGTTGTGTGCTGGCCACAGGGCAGATACCACTTAGGTCTGCCAGTACAAAGGCTCTTCTGACAGATTTTAAACATCAGGGAGAGCACAGCCATTGCTTTGCATTGTGGGTCCAGGAATTTCTTCTGCCCTGTTCAAGGAGCCCTTAAGCTGGATCACGGACTCGGCTGAGAAGGCAGAAGACAGCCAGCATTCAGGCTTTGCTTGTTGTTAGGGACCAGGAAGGACATTGAGACCAGGCACTCAGGTGCTGAAACGGCCCTGCATGGAAGTGATAAACAGCTTACGCCTAGGTGGTGTAAAAGACATTAATCCACAGCGTATGTCGATACACTCCAAGCAGCTGCCCTGTACTGGTAAGGACAGAGACACAACCTGTGTGTTAGCCCAGGGGACTAGAAGCTACTCCTGGTACATACCTCCCAACTGCTCCCAAGCCCTCCTGCTCTTCAGCACCTACACTGCCTGATTTGAGAGGATACATGTCCTTTGTGGTGGACATCACACTCATATTTGAAAGCAAAACAACATCTTAAATTGAGGCAGTGACAGAAAGGTGAACCAGGTGTTCAAGTCAAGATATGAGGCAATGAGAACATTCCAAGGCCTGGGTGCTTTCTGAACCATTGGTCTAGTGGACAACTCGGCATTTGAAGCCATGATTACAACCAAAGAGATCTCTAAGAACATCAGAGAGATGAATAAGAACATGGCTTCAGGTCCATACAGGCCTAGTTGGAGGGACTTTATTAAGATAGATCTTCACTATACCAAATTAATAGAACTGCTCAGTCTCTAGCTGCTAACTGGTACCATCCCAGACATGGCAGAGGAGTGTCAGACTATGTTAATATCTAAGCTGGCCCTACCAAGGAGCCAGAATGATACCAATAATTGGCGACCTATTGTGATCTGATCAACTATTTTAAGGTTGTTCTCTAGAATTTTAACAGTAAGGCTGACCAAGGCATGTCCCATTAATCCGTGACAAAGGGGATTTATAAGATCAGCAGGCTGTTCAGAAAACCTAAAATTATTACAGCTATTAATTGGAAATGCAAAAAGGGACCCTGGGAGTTGTTTTTGTTGAGGTAACTAAAGCCTTCAACAGGGTGAGTCATTCTCACATCATCATGGCTCTTAAGCAAAAGGGTGTGGACAATCATATTGTTGCCCTGATTTTGAACTTATATGACAATATTAACACCTGAAGAATGAACAGTTGGACCCTATGGGGATTTGAAGGGGTATAAATCCAATGTCTGCAGTATTGTTTAACTCACCTATGGACCCCTTACTGTGTAAGTTAGAGGAGGAGGAAGTTTAGATTGGATATGAGGAAGAAATTCTTTACTGTAAGGGTGGTGAGGCACTGGAATGGGTTGCCCAGGGAAGTTGTGAATGCTCCATCGCTGGCGGTGTTCAAGGACAGGTTGGACAGAGCCTTGGGTGGCATTGTTTAGTGGGAGGTGTCCCTGCCCATGGCAGGGGAGTTGGAACTAGATACTCTTAGGGTCCTTTCCAACCCTAACTATTCTATGATTCTATGACTGCACAAAAATTGTAACAGCTGTGGCTTTTGCAGAATACTTGGTTCTGCTGAGTGGGTGCTAGGAAGAAATGCAGGAAAATATCAAAATTGTAGAGGTCTTCAGTAATCATCCACCAGCATGGGGACAGAGTAGCAAATTCAACCTAAGAGGAGGCTGAGAGGAATATGATAGAGCAGAGTATACACCAGATGGTTTTCCTGCATTTTCAAGTACACCAAAGTGGTCTCCTTGAGGCAAAACAGTACCTGCTACCAGAACAAAGCCACAGGAGTCTCTTTAAGTGTCCTTCATCTTCCCTCTCCATTAACTCGATTTATGAGGATGCTTTAGGGAGCACTGGAGGACTAGGCTTGGAGGCAGTAATTACTCTGCTGTCACTGGTTTAAGGTCTTTACTCTCTCCTTTACATATCCCGCAGTCTTCCTCTGACCTTGTATGTGCTTTAAGCGAAGGAGTGAATGCAATGAGTTCATTTTAGAAAGGCAGAAAATTTTACTTCCTCTTCAGCTGTTGGTCCCTTCACAACAGCTTCACCTGAGATCAGGGAAGGACAGACTCTGGATATGCCCAGGATCAGTGACAGTTCTGTGGATAAGCAACACAACAACACAGCCAGCAGAAAGTGTGACATATCCCACCCACATGAACCAGCCATGGCCAGAAAATTTAGCAGGACCTTTGCCAGCTTCACAGTGGCAAAGATTCCTCTCCTTTCCATTAAGGTTTTGTTTTCGTAGGCTTCTTGTTAGACAGATTTTTCAAGGTCATTTGGACATGACAGCAGGAGGAGCTGCTGATATAGGGGGACTGATTTGGACCACTGACAGATATGACATTAAGCACAATTAGACATCTTTAATGAAGAACACAGATGTCAGATGACCAGATCTAACATGCTGGGCCAAAGGCAGGAAGGCTTGGTGACCATGCTTTTCCTGACCTCCTTCAGAAAGATGTTCAGAGCTCATGGCTAGCTGCTGGGAAAGCACCAAGCCCTCTCCAAAGCTCAGATAAAAATATAGGGATAAAACCAAGCCATAACTGCTGTGGCATATAGAGAGATTTCTGAGATTAAATGGATCTGTCCTATGGAAGGTTTTGCAGGTTGGTACCAGTATTCTGGATTTGCACAGTGGTTGGTCAGCATCAGCTTATGAACCATGTCAAATACCACTTCTTTTGCAGAAGAGAGGGGCTGCTGTGTTGAATACCAGTTAAAATTTCTCTTTGTATTTTTTAAGCTTGCATACCAAGAATTACAACTTCTCTAGAGAGCATACAAAGGAGCTAGCATATTTAAATAAATAAATAAATTCCAAATAGTATTCCAAAGTATTTTGTTCCTGACAGGCTGCAGTTTCTTCTGAGAATGAGGATCCCGATGGCCTCCGGCTTCCTCATCTCTTCTTTCACAGCAGGATACCTGCTATTGCAGGTAAGAAGCCTCCCCACTTCTTACCTCATCAGCAGCTTCTTATCCTGAAATTCAGGTTCCTGCCACCTGGGAGGAGTGCCTGATGGTGAAATCAGGTTTGCCAATACTGGTCTCGCCTTTCTGAACACGAGATAAATTCAGTCAATGAGCAATGTTTTTTGCTCTTCTGCACACTAATGTCTTTCATGTCTTTCAGTCCCCAGAATGAAGAGCCTGATTTCCATCTTGGTCCTTCTTGGGATTGGTGTCTCCAAACCGCGTCTTGTCCGAGCTTCAACCTAACCAGGAATCCAGGAAGCAGTCCAGCTTAAGTCAGCTTGTACTGCCACCCATGAAACATATATTTGTACAGAAGGAGTGATGACAGAATCAAATCTGACAAAATTTGTACCAGAAATCTTGGCAACGAGAAGTAGCTGCCAAACAGAATTTGGGAACAGAAAAGGGATGAACAACCCCAGCCCACTGAGGTAACATCCTTCCTGGCAGTCAGCTGCAATTGGGCCAGTGGTAGAGCTGCCAACAGCTGATTGCAAAACTCTTTGAGAATACCAGAAATACACACCCAAGCGATGCCCACCCAGGGTGCCAGAGCACAGCTCACAGAACCCAGCCATGTTTCTCAAAGTTGACATGCCTGGCCTGTCTGTAAAAAATGGTGATATTTGTATTTTATTTTCATTTAGAGAGAACAAGCTTCCAGCACCTGTGGCAAGAGACAACATCTCAGGAGCTCACGTTGTGGCTGAGCCAAACGCACCACCAGAACAGATTCTCCGCAGGGGCAGGGCAAAGCCTTTGGAGTTTTAGAGCACACAGCTCACCTGATAAACCACTCGGGACTATGCTTTTTTGTGCACAAGATTTAAAGGCATTTTATCTGACAGCAACCTGCCGAGGCGGGCTTCCCACCACAGTAATGACAACGCTCCAGTAAAACGGACGACCAGCAGCCGCCCTGAGGTACCGCCCGCTGCCCCCTCCCCAAACCTCCAGTCCCCAGCACCGGCGCGCGTAGGGCCCGCCCCGCTTCCGTTACGTCCCTTCCCCGCCGACGGCTCCGATTGGCGATCTTCTTTTCCCGCGTGAAGCAGCGCCGGGCTGCGATTGGCTGCGTCGCTGCGCGGGGCTGGAGGCGGGAGCACTCGGGTGCGGTTGCCGTGGTGACCGGGCGGCCGTTTCCGGACATGGGAGGGCTCAGGGGAGCGCCCGGGGAGCGCCCAGGGAGCGCCGGCGGCCGGCAGGTACGTGCACGCGCGCGCGGACGCACGCGCCTCTTCCTACCCGCTCATTCCCTCCTCCCCCCCCCCCCCCCCCCGAGGCGGCCGCCGGTTGCTGGCGCGGTCGGCCTCTTAAAGGGCCCGCGGCGGCCCCCCCTCAGGTGCGTGCTGCTGGTGCGGGAGGGATGGCCGGGTTCAGCGGCGGCGGCGGCGATGGCGGGGACGTCGGCAGCGAGGGCGGTGTGCGGCCGGCGGCGAGTGATGTTGCCTTGTGGTTTCCTCCGGTAGGAGTGGGCCCGGGATGTCGGCCGGGGTTCCGGCGGGGTGTGCGCACAGCGTCTGTATGGTGTCGGACTTCTTCTACCCCAACATGGGGGGCGTGGAGAGCCATGTGTACCAGCTGTCGCAGTGCCTCATCGAGCGGGGCCACAAGGTCCTGGTGGTCACCCACGCCTATGGCCAGCGGAAGGGCGTCCGCTACCTCACCAACGGGCTGAAAGTCTATTACTTGCCCCTGAAGGTCATGTACAACCAGTCCACCGCGACGACGCTCTTCCATAGCCTGCCCTTGCTCAGGTGCATATTTGTGCGGGAGAGGGTCACCATTGTCCATGCCCACAGCTCCTTCTCCGCCATGGCCCATGATGCCCTCTTCCATGCCAAGACCATGGGGCTGCGAACGGTGTTCACAGACCATTCCCTCTTTGGATTTGCGGACGTCAGCTCAGTGCTTACCAACAAACTTCTGACGGTGTCCCTGTGCGATACCAACCACATCATCTGTGTCTCCTACACGAGTAAGGAAAATACGGTGCTGCGAGCAGCTCTGGACCCTCGGATAGTTTCTGTCATCCCCAACGCTGTCGATCCCACCGACTTCACTCCAGACCTGTCAAGGAGGGATGATGCTACAATAACAATTGTGGTTGTCAGCAGACTTGTATACAGAAAAGGTAATGGGGAAAAAAATGTAAGTTTATTTTGGTTGTATTTTTCTTTAAGGTATGTCAAGAAAGGTCTTGGTTAGGTACCACTTATGCTATGTCTGTGGTATGGATTGAATTTTAAAAGGCAGTTGGGAGATGGCAGTTCTGTGCTTTTGTGTCTCTCCATTTAAGAAAAAAAAAAGTATGTTCCAGTTTGTGCATTTTGTGTTCTGAGGTGTATTTCTTTTGTAATATTGGAGGTACTCAAAACTGAAATGTGTAAAACTGAAAGTTTGGCTTACACTGGGGGAGGGCTTACACGGGGGGTGGTGTGGTGTGATCTAGGCTGTAATCTATATATTCTGTTAGAAATGTCTTAACTGTTTTTTAATTAAGCAACAGCAACTTCAAGTGATTTGTGTAAGAGATCACAAGTTGTCTTCAGCATTTTGTGTTCACCAGTGTATCTTCAAGAGATTTATCTTTTTTCTTCTTTTGAATGCATAGCAGGAGGTTACATCATGATAAGTTCTAAAACCAAATACATTAACGGATTGCCCTGAATTTTCCATTCTTAGGTATAGATTTGCTTAGTGGTATAATTCCTGAGCTCTGTCAGAAATATCCAGAGTTACATTTCTTAGTTGGAGGAGAAGGACCAAAGCGAATCATACTGGAAGAAGTCCGGGAAAGATACCAGCTGCATGACAGGTTTGTTCCATGCATGTCTATGACCCTTCAGTGTACTTCAGGAGTGGGGAAGGCAACAGCAACACCCTTTCTGCCTACCTCCTTCCCCTAAAAAAACCCCAAAACCTGAGGCTGAAGAAGATGAGAACTATTGAAGGCAAGGCAGATAGACCACATGCTAACAGAAGACTTAAAGTTGGACTGTGATCCAGCAAGTTAACAGATAAAAATAGGCCTTGTATGAACTTTCACTTGAGTCACATAAAAGCTGACTTAGACATAAATTTATCATATTCCTCTCTGAAACGGTGCTGTTTGGATCACAAACTGCTATATGGCATAACATGTTAGAGAGCTAGTTTGTGTCACTGCTGCTTATGAGGGTGACTGCTAGTAGTTTGTTTCATTATTTCAATATCAAACTCTTCAGGTAGTGCTTATCTAGTATGTGGTTTTGGGGTACTGCAAACGTTCCCTGGTGCTACTGTGTTGCCAAAATGTTTCTGTGATGCATATGCATTTGTATATTTCTTTGGGGTTTTCTTACTGTTCAAAGACAGTGTGATGTGCCAAAGACAAGGTTCTTAATTTTCCATTTCCTTTTCTCTGTCTTTTGTTACTCCTTGTGTACTTCAGTTAGTGATTCCTCCAATAGAATTGTTTGTTAGTATCTTTCTAATCCACCTTTTTCTGTTTCACAGTATCCAAAATAATAGGTCCTGATCATTGTATGCTAAATACTTTCCCCCTAAATCTGAGATTAATCAAGCCTTGCATTGAAATTACAGATAATACATCTAAACAAAGAAAGGGTGACAAATGTGAATTATTAACTGGATGAATCTGTGTTCTCTTACAGAACTAGAAAGCTTAGTAGCAATGTTTTGAAAGTGATTACCAGTAAAACAAACAAAGCAGCTTCTCCCCCCAGCTTTATTTTCAGAAGTTTCTTTTAGTGTGAAAATAAGAATCTTTTATTTCCTCATTGCTGGAAAAATTTAGAGAAAACAGAACGAAGGTGTCTGTGTTCCTTCTTCCACTACATAAGTGTAAACCATTGAAATATTTTTCGGAATATGTGTAACACTGTACCCCTTTGTATGCAGGGTGCGTCTCCTAGGAGCCTTGGAACACCAGGATGTTAGAAATGTCCTAGTCCAGGGACACATTTTTCTCAACACTTCCCTCACAGAGGCCTTTTGTATGGCAATTGTGGAAGCAGCAAGCTGTGGTTTACAGGTAAAAAATCTCAACTATCTAGAATGCAGGTATCCATTTTAAACAAAGTTCATAATTAAATAATATGTGCTTGTTAACACTTGATTTCATCTGAGGCTCTGTCTTTACACAGGTGAGCAAATATAATCCCTGTTTACAGATCACCTGGAAGCTGAGACAGAAGGGTTAACTGAAACTGCTTCAGCTTCCAGAAGAAACATGCAGAATTGGGAGTAATAACATATAGATCTGCTAACTCTCAGTTGTCTGAACTAACCAGACTGCCTCTCCAATATGCTGTTTTGTATGTACTCTTTTACAGAGTTTTGAGGTAGTTGATGTTCATGAAGGTTTACTTTGACCTTATTTTAAGAGGAGCTGTGGAAAAATGGCTCATGAACATGGGTGACTGGTCAGTCAGGCATATCGAATTGCCACACTAAACCATTGTACTAGAACTGTTTTCTTCCTGCACCAAGAACTGACAGGTTTTTTTTTTTATATTAACTGAGGTTGTATTTGCCTTGCCAATGTAGGGTTTCAAGATAAGGGTTGGAGAGAAGGAAAATCGTAAATTCCTTTCTGGCCAATTGACAATTCAGATTGTCAACTCAAAAAAGTTAAATCAACAGCCATAAAAAGCTTAGATTCTCACATAAAATATGAAGAAACATTTTTTTAAAAAAAGTCAGGCTGAGAAGAATACCTAATATACAAGAAGTATAGAAAATGCGAGGAGCCTTTGTTTTTGCTTCAGTATCCTTTGACAGTAGTTACTGCCTAGTTGTGGTAGGTATTTCCCTTTCATCTGTTTTACTCTCTAGAGCTGAGAAGGTTCTGCAATTTTCTTATAGTTGTCTGCTGTTTAGAGGTGATTGCATGATTGCAGTCTTAGTATTTCTTAGTATTCATCTTAGTATTAGAGATGTGATTTCCTTTAAAACCAGTATTTCATATCAAAATTATTGAACTGTAAAAGTAATTCTTGTGAATGTTCAGTAGCCTAGAAAGCATAAACCAAAGGCAGATGTGTTAAAACTGTCCTCTCCAAATAGAAGTAAGTTTTCATGAGGGGCTACAGGGAGAAAGTCTAAAATCTGGTTACACAGATTTAGTTTTATACTGTGACAAACACGTTTAGGGAAGATGTCTCATAAATCACTCATTAGACCAAGTCTTCTGGTTTATCGTGCTACCAAAGAATCATTCTGAACATCATTAAAGGTAATACACTACGCTGGGTCTTTTCTAAGGCCTAAACCTGTAGATTGCATACAGGTAAAATTTTCAAGAATGGTATTGGTCTTTGCCTTTGTGGCAACCACTCATTAAGTTTTTTTTTTCCTATTCTTAAATGCTGCATCTGAATAGTTTAATAGTGTCATCACTTGATTTTATTGTTTAATTGTTGTGCTGCGTATGTGCTATTTCTGTTGTTTCTTTCCAAGGTGGTGAGTACAAGAGTTGGCGGGATTCCTGAGGTGCTTCCAGAAGGTCTCATTATTCTATGTGAACCCTCTGTGAAATCTCTGTGTGATGGATTAGAAAAAGCTATTACCCAGCTTAGAGCAGGAACACTACCATCTCCAGAAACTGTTCATAATAAAGTAAAGACGTTTTATACATGGAGGAATATAGCAGAGAGAACTGAGAAGGTATGTATAATCATTTCTATTAAATTCTCTTAAGTACAGTTTTGAAACAGCTGCTGCTTTGAAACATTACTATGTACATTCTCTATATAACATTTCAGTGTAATTTTTCACTGTTTTTTCTGTCAAACACACATGGTTTTAAAAAGGTTCAGAAAATACTTTTTCTTCCCGGATACATCTGTAGACATGTGGGTTTTTTTTCTATTTGCATTTTTTTCTATATCATAACTGCTGATTAATATTCTGAGGAACAGCCTAAATCTTTAGTTACATTTCTACTCATGGTTTGTTTTTGGTTTTGTTTTTTTTTTTTGTCCAGTCTTCACATTAAGAGTCTTTTCTGGGTAACTGGAAAACGTGCTGTACAAGATGTGTGAAAAGGAAAAGTTCATGGCAAAGTTTTGTCTGCCACGTGTTAACAAGTGGTTTAGAATTATGCAAGGTAGTTTAGTGCCAGTAGGCTGAACATAGCTGAATTTACATAAGCTATGGATGTAATGAAAATAAATTGTCACACTTCTGAAATCATATTTCAGAATTACACACTTGAGTGTAGAAAGTCCGCTGTAAGTGAAGAATGTTAGCACAGTAATTTTATGGATGCCTGTGGAGATCTGTTGCTTTGACTTCAGCTCCTATGTTTTAGGCAAGACTGTAGCTGAATCAATTAATTGATCAATTAATTAAATTAATGCCTCTTAATTACATTGTAGTGCACTCAGATGTCTCTCTAAGTATCCTTGAAGTGCTGTGTGCAAAATGTTAGTGTAATTATGAGAAGCATGCATGGAACTTAAGTTGTACAAAAGAGTTGTTTGTTAGCTTATTGTTGAGTAACCCTAGGATGAAACAGGCAGTGTTCTCAAGGAAGACACTTTAAGTCTCTTTTGAGATGTGTATAGTGGGTATTTATGAAACACAGGGCTGTATTTTTAGCTTATAGTGGTCGTAGTTAATATGCCTATTAAGTCACTAGTAACATGTATTTGCTTTTCACATCATAGAATTTTAAGCATTTTACTAAGAATTGCTAGTGTTTCTTTAAATAAAAATCAGAATCCTACTATGGTTTGCTTGATTGTTCAAATACAGACATCTGGAAGATCACCATCCATCTTTGAAAGTGTGGTGATTGCATTTTCAGACTCTTTTCCTGTGACTGGTGTGGATGTAAGATTAGAAACCACTCAGTTAATTAAAAAAAACCCAACCCCCTCTATACAATATTGCAAGAGACAAATTAAGCTTTCCTATTTCATTAAATACTCTTAAGGTCTGTCAAAACCAATTTATTTTCCTTTTTCTCCTTAAAAAAAAAATGACATTCCTGAACAGTACTTAAAATCTGCAAAGCTTTTTGGGCTTAGTATCTGTCTCAGCTAGTAGTAAGGAATAGATAATTTATTTTGCACGCTGACAACAAAGTACTGCCTGTTTTTCATGGTAGAATTGACACTGATTTAAGATCTTGCTTTCTATCTTTTCTCCATTTAGGTGTATGACAGGGTTGCAGATGAAGTGGTTTTACCAATGGATGAGCGACTTAACAGACTTATGTCTCACTGTGGCCCAGTGACTGGGTATATTTTTGCTCTTTTTGCTGTTTTGAACTTCCTTTTCTTGGCATTTCTGAGGTGGATGACTCCAGATTCTGTTATTGATGTTGCAATAGATGCCACAGGACCTAAAAGTGCATGGACTAAACAGTATTTTTTGGGGAAAAAAAGGAAGCATTAAAGATGATCTTCCAAGCTCCTAAAGTGCTCAAATTGAGAGGAAAGGATGCATCAGTCACTAAAGGTTTTAATGCTTGCTGATAGAGACATTACTCTTAAAATTCTTCAGTTTCTTTCTGAACTCCTTGGAGAGAAACTTGGTTAAATGTACTACCTCAATTTAGGATGATGTTTTAATTTAGTTTTGGATTCATACAAATTTATGGACATCTCTTTTGCACTTAAAATTGGAAGAACATGGGGTTTTATATGATTCAGAAGCCTTTGAGACAAAAGTACAAAATTTTTTCAACAACTTGAATATTACAGGAAGTGACTGTACACTTTACTGGTATTTGAGAAAGCAAAACATAAACTATTAGCTTACAGTAGTTTCTGCTAATTCCTCGGATTTACTGTGATTTCTATTTTGAGACTTATGTAAAAAATTTTAATTAGAAACCCAACAATACATACCTTTTCTCTCCTAAGATGAAATTAGTCATTAAGGCCATTATTGTGGGAATGTTGGAGACTTATTTCTAGTTGTGTCCCAGTGACAGTTTTGCCTGCGTAGCATTATTATTTTAAAGTTCTTCCCTAGTCAAATTGGATCACCCTGTTGCTAAATCAAAACTCCATAATGAATTCTTTTATATTTTCAGAGGTGCTAAATTTGTCATGTTCACTTACATGCATGAAAATTATGTAAAGATGATGGTGTTTGTGTCTTGGTTTTTTGTTTGTTTGTTTTTCATTTTTAGATTACATAGGTATAGGAATTGTATTCTTTAGAGATTAACACAGCCTTCAGAAACAGCTCAGGCCTGAAAACTCCTCCAGCAGACTATGCCAAAGTGTGAAGTAATGTGTGTGCACACAGACAAGAGAGAAATCTGTGAAGGGCTTAACAAGCACCGTCGTGCTTTCTTGCTCTCTCCTTCACCCTTCCCACACCTTCTTAGTTTTCCTTTTTTTTTTTTTTTTTCTTCTTTTTCTTTTGCTTTCTCCTTACGTATGACCAAAATGGCATTTCAGTCCGTCCCTGGGAGGGACAGTGTTCAGTGTGCGTGATTTCTCCTAGACCACATCAGAGACACTGGACAGGTTCTGCAAGTGAAATCTTGGAAAGGTGTCTCTTAAATGGAAATAACCAATAGGTATGGTTTCCATGGGGAGGAAAAAAGAGAAAAAAAAAAAAAATCCAAGAGGTCTGGCTTCTCACGTCTGTTAGCACTCTTATGTAATGTGTACCTCGGGACAATAAGGCAGCACAGCACGTCAGTGTGTGAGAGGAGGCATTTATCTCATTTATGTCAACGACCTCTAAAGCTTCCCCCTGCCTTATGTGCTGGATTAATTTATTATTCAAGTATCACCGAAGACTAAAAATCTTATGATTTTTATGCCTCTGAGTGTTATGTGTTGTTGGACACTGTATTAATATTAAAACTGTGCAATATGAAAGTACTGTTTCCAAACCCTTGAAGGGCAGTATTTAAAACACAACTTCTGTCAATATTGTGTTGTTTGTAGGTACATAGTTACACTAACATTTTATAATTCCATTGAACATATTTTCATGAAACACAGAAAAGTAATATGAGAGAAACTCCATACGCAGTCTAGTTTAATTTTGCTAGATTTTTTTTAGACTTTGATATGTAACATACAGTATGCATTGTTATTACATTTTCAATTTTACGTACTACCTTAAAGGTGGATGTAAGCTAAAATGGTGCCACACAGACTATGGATAAACAGGTGGCATTAAGATAATTTACTTTTCAAAGTTACACACCCCCATTCAAATTTATAACAAGTTTTTTAAAATACTGATTACCCTTCCAGAAAAATTATATATTTATAATAATATTCTATTGATTGTTTTTTATTTTTTTTTTTGTTTTCTGCAATGTCTACAAACAAATTTTCAGCAGGATTGTGAGAATATTTAAAATATTTCTCTATTCTGTTGTGGACCATTGTGTACTTACGAATAACATCAACCCTTGTATTTACAGTTTTATTTAAAAGTTTATTAATCTTTTCATAAAGAATATTTTTCATTAATATTTGGGAACATACAATTAGAAAGTACAGAAATATACTCCATATTGCTGCTTCCCATCACTGGTGGTTGGACTAAATGTGAGAAAGATGATTATTAAAAATATTCTAATTTTTTGTATTAAAAAACAGTCTGTTTGTTGTAACAAGTTGTCACAAAAAATTTGATCCATAACCGGTTTACCTACAACTATGCTTTTTCTAAAGTAATGCAACTCATATTACATGTAACTCTTTGCAGGACTGATAAACTTACTAGCCTTGTGCAGAGGAGTAAGGGATGATGTCATTTAGTTTTAAAAAGCATCAGTGGGTGAAATAAAATAATCACAGTAATAAAAGTCCTGAACAAGATAATGTGTATTAAGAAATGGATAAAATAACCACTTAAAAAATCTAAATTGTTTCAGTTGTGCTTATGGGTGACATTTAATCATTGTGAAATACTAAGGAAATGTTACTAACGAAAGAGTGATACTGAGTTAATGTATTGCATAGAGCACAGACTGGTAAGGAGGAGGAGGGAACACCCAAAACCCACTTACGTGGAAGATCCACTTCTTATGGGGAAGGTTTCCTTGGTCTACAATGAAATTTAATCATGCAGGCACAAGGAGAAATAGTGTTTCCAATACATTATGTGCAGACACTGTGAATTAAGGTATAGATGGCCTGCTGATAGTTGAGAATTGTATGTTAAACCAGAACAGGCATCAAGTAAAGCATGACTGTAAGATTCATCTTTAAGATTGTGCTTTAGTGGATGTGGTAGATCTGTAAAGAAGGTAAACACACTGTAATGTACTTATTTTTGTGGTCAGATTTTACTGCATCTTTTTAAAATAAACATTTTTTCCCCCTTTCGGTATTTTTCTTCACCAGTCTTTGGTTTGTTTTTTGGGTTTTTTTTTTACATATATGCTTAGGCTTCTAAATAATTGTTGAAGTTTTGATGCTCCAGTAAATTACAGACATTATGTAAATAGATACAAGAACAATCAATCTCAGAACAAAATTATTTTGCAAACTTTTTAAAATTAAATAATATTTAGATATTTTAATGTTTTTCCCAAATGCTAAAACATTGACCTTGTCAGATAAAAGGTGGGGTTTTTGGTTGTTTTTTTTTTTTTTTTTTTTTTTTTTTGGTTGGTTGGTTGGTTTTTTTTTTGTTAAGGGATCAAAACTGAAGGCAAGATGTGGTTCTGCATCTGGATTTACCATTGTACTACAATTATGCATTTTTCCTGTAAATATAACAGGTCGGATTGTTCTCAGATTCTGACTTGTGACAGCACTGGCATAACTCTGGAGACAATATTTGTGCAGGATTCATTGAATCATGCATTAGCTGGTTGTCTAGTAGATGCTAGTTCTTAAGCTGGTTATGGAAGTGGGAGGGACTGCTGGTGCTCATCTGGAGGAGTTATCCCTGCTAGCACGTGTTGAAGGCAAATGCAGAAATACCTGCTGGAGTTTGCAGTCTTCCTGCCCAAGCAGAAGCAGAACAGATTAACCAGACCTTACATAGTGTGATGGGTGGTGGGTAGGGCAGATGAGTCCTATGTCTGCTTGTTTGACAGCAACAGTGAGTCACTATATACGTTTCTTTTGAAAAGTAGGAGTGTCGTGTGTTGACCTAAGGATGCAAATGAGGCAAGGCTTGTATGAGAAGTGTCATTTATTAGATCAAACTGATGAAAAAGAGATAGCTGGACTCTCTGTATGTCTTTGTTCTGATCTCTTCCCTTTGAGTTAAAGGGTTTCTGTCTCCTTTTTTCCCCAGTTGTCTTACTTTGAATATATTTGATACTCAAACTCTCAACTATACACATTAGAAATACACTGCTGAAATTCAAGGATTGTCTAGCGTAAGAATAGACCTCTTAATTTCTTTGAGAAGAGGGTCCCTCTAATCTTTATTTCATTGTCAGATGTGTTTAGCATTTCTTACTATTGACTAAAGTTAAAGTGAACGGTAGTGCAAACAAGTTGTCTTCTAAGCTGCACTACCTTTTCTTCTGTGCTTATTCCTTACATGTTTGTAAACTACGGATATATAGTCATCAGCTTTCCAGTTCTTTAGAGGGTCTAGCTAAAGCATTCACCATCTCATGACAATTTTATTGAAGAATTAATACTTTTTCTGGATATTCTGATTGGACAATTTAGTTATTACTCTAGAATGATTTGTTGAGTAGTTTGGACATCTTGCAGAAGTTCTGAGTAAGATGTTTTTTCTATGGAGGGCTGACCTGTTCAGTCTGTCGATGAAGTGGAATAATCCATCTCATTCAACTCACTATGATGCAGCCCAAAACAGCAAGGGAGAAAAGATGAGATTCCTGGTTTTCCACTGTCATTGTTCTTTTGTGTTATACATATTCTCCTATGTTATGCCTATGTGTCATGGTTTAAGCCCAGCCAGAAACCCAGAACCACGCATCCATTCGCACACTCCTACCCCTTTCCTCCCCCTCCACCCCCCCCCCCCCATTCCTGAAGGGATGGGGAGGAGAATCGAAAGAATGTAACTCCCGCGGGTTGAGATAAGAACAGTCCAGTAGCTAAGGTATAACACAAAGCACTGCTGCTACCACCAATAATAATACTGATAAGAGAAATAACAAGGAAAGAGAATACAACCACTCACCACCCGCCAACCGATACCCAGCCCGACCTGAGCAGTGATCTAACCCTTCCAGGTAACTGCGCCCAGTTTACGTACTAGGCATGATGTGCTGTGGTATGGAATACCTCTTTGGTCAGTTTGGGTCAGGTGTCCTGTCTCTGCTTCCTCCCGGCTTCCCCTCCTCCCTGACAGAGCATGAGGACTCAGAAAGTCCTTGGTCAACGTAAACATTACTGAGCAGCAGCTAAAAACATCGATGTTATCAACACTGTTCCCAGGCTGAAAGTCAAGAAGACAGCACTGCACCAGCTACTAAGGCAGCGAAAAATGACTGCTACTGCTGAACCCAGGACACTATGTTACATTGCTCATTTTTCTTTAGTTTCACGAATACCAGGTGTTTCTGACTAATCATTCCCTATCTTGCTACAGCTTACCTGACTACCACCTTCACCAGTATTAATGCTTCCCACCAAGCTGTTCAGCTTGTCTCCCCACTGATGATTTGTGTTTGGTTTTTTTTTTTTTTCAATCCACTGCTGTAATTTTCCTGGTGTTCTTGTACGCTAAGAGCAGATGAAGAGATTACATAAACTTTTCTCAAATGATTTCATCATTTAACTTAAAATCTTTAGTTGTCTTGTTCTGAAGCCAGGAGAGTGATTTTGCTACCACACAAATAGAGTTTGTCCTTCTGGAAAAGTCAAGTTCCTGTGACTGCTTCCAAGTGGGCAAACTTCCTCATGGTATTTTAGAACACCTGGAGGTCTTTTCAGTATTATTTTAATTTCAGCTTCCTTTCAGGCTGAGAGAATTTCTATGGAAATCACCTGGTCTCAGTTTCTTGCATTTCCTGAGAGGTTGTGGACTTGTACAAATCTACCTAATATCTGGCAGGCTGACTGTGAAAGATTAGCGGATCTCTTTTGAAACCAAAGATCTGTTTTCTGGTCTTTCTCCAAGAAAAGTGCTGTTTTTTTCTTGCTTAAGTGCTATTGAGTGTCAGTTTTGTAGATACTACAGGAGAAAGATTTCTCCATCATTTAGGCTGGCCTTTTCTTTGTAATGGATGTTTTCCCTCCATTTATTCTTTTTCTCTGCATCCTGAATTTTACACCTTTTGCTATTCTGCTAGCTTCTGGAGGAGTGTTCTCATTAGCTTATTTTTTTCTAGGGCTAACTGATCATCCCTTTTTTGGTCCACCTTTGTTTAGTAATGCCTTCTTTTTGTTTCCCGGTTGAGCAAACCTGTTTTTCTCTGATTCCTTAACTGAACTTCTCTTGCCATGTAATCCATGTCTTCAGCTGTCTTGTCCAGTACTAAAGTGACTACAAATAGGTAGTTTCCCCTTTTGGATTCATAAGTGTTATAGCTTCTACAGATATATTTTATTACTGTGGAAAGTAAGGTACATGTAATATTTACGGAAGGTGTTAAGTTATTGGTAAAAATGTAATATATTGGTTTAATTCAGAATTTTAGAAAACTTAGTTCACTTGAAAAGTGAAAAAAAAAAGCCAGCTTGGGTGGGTTTTTTCAGTCAGTCTGCATGTATCTTAAGTAGTGTTCTAGTGTACCTTGGAGGGCATCGTGCTGAAGGCAGCGGGATACTAAGCCAGCATTATTGCTACAAACCAAAACAAACTGGAGCAAAAATGTTCAGTTAAATAATTTGCTCTAAAATGTCCTTATGCATATCTGCCATCTCCTTGGGATTTCTGAGAGAGTCATCCTGCTCTTTCCCTTGACAGGTGTACAAATTGAAGGGTAAGAGAACCTAGGCAAGGAGGGGCTTCGAAGAAAGTAAATCTCCATCCTGCTTTGCAAATAGCAAAATAGGAATCAAGACAAGTTTAAATGAAAAGGAGATGGGGTGTTCTACATAGATTCAAATAATTACACGCAGAAAAAATACTTTGGTCTCTATGGAAGCCATGTGCCTTCAGAAAGAAGGGCAGTTAAAGAAAGGCTCCTTGCACCTTTGAATCAATGATGGATGGTGTAAAAATATTTCTAACATTTTAAAGCAAGTAAGATGCTGAGTGCAAGAGACATTAATAGGCACCATCCTTTATCCCTGAGTGGTGAAAAACACCAGTATGTTAGCATGTGTTTCTGATTACAGAATTTCAATTTTTTCCCCTCCTAGAATGTCTTTGACTTCTTTGCCCTGGCTTTGGAAATATGTGGTTCTATTTCAGGTTCTTCCATGATAATGCTTTTCTTTGATATGCTTGCCTTTGTTCTGTATTTGAATACCAGTAAGGCCCTGTTGCCAAGATGGGAAAGACAAAAAAGTAGTCTTTTGGCAGTGTCTCAGAACAATTTCTGCAACTTTACCTATGCAGCCTTTGTAAATGGAACTGTTACATCAAGGAATAAATGTAATGTGGAAGTGTAGGTTTCCAGACAGTATGGAAAGCATCTATCTAAAAATTTATTCCAATTTATGTAGGTTTGGAGAGGATTTTCTGTTTGTTTACTGTATGGCATGGGATGTTCAAACTATCTTATCCTTGGTATTGTTATTTAGTATCAAATAGCCTATACCAAATAAAACCAGAATGTATTTTTGGTAACTGAGGAACAGCAGGTTCTGGAGGGTTTAAAATAGATGACATATGATACCAACAATACCCTGGTGCTGCTCAGCAAACCTGAGAAACTATTCAAAGAGCAAACCAAAATGGAGAGCACTTCTATACTCCATAGTTTCACTAACATTTATTTTGCCATTTTTGCTTTGTTTTGCTTCAAGCTTTTAATTAAGATTTCCTTGGCTTTACTGACCCATTTCTACATTGTTAAAGGCAACAGAAAAGAGGCTGCCAGAATAGCAGAAGAGATCTACGGAATAGTTCCAGGTAAGGTAAAAATATGGACACTCTAATATTTAAATGTATATTTGCTATAGTTTTTCTAAGTTGAGGATTTGAATTATTGAGCTGCCATGAAATGAGGAATCTATTGCTAAAACCACGGGTGGATGTTTTAACTTGAAGTTCCTTCCATTTCTGGGGTCTTTGTGGTGTCAGTATTTGCTGGCATGATTTAGGTGTGCAAAATATGAGACTCCAACAATTACTCAGCTAGAATGAGGACGACACTTGCTCCTCAAGGCACTATGGGAAACAAGAAGATTATTCTCAGAAGTAAGGCATTCATTAGTGGGTGTTACATACGGTTTTACTAAATAGCCAGCTTTACTGCTGAAAAATATTTAGAAGAAAGTTTTAGCATGTTGATTTTCTGAAAGGAGATACTAGGAGGATATAACTAATGACTTTATGAGGCCAAGGCAAGAACCCCTGTTTTGTTAAATCAGATGTTAAAAATGAATACAGCTAAAATTATTCTGAAAAATATATGGCATGGGAATATATTGTATTTAGTAGGCTACTTGAGTAGGTCATTTATTTTTTTGTTTTCCATGTGATTTCACTCCTTCATGTTGCTGCCATGATAATGAGTAGACGCATGTTTGCGTGCCCGGTAATTCCACTAAGTAAAATTACACAGTATTTTAATTTTACTACCAATGAGGATTCTTACCAGTATTGTGACATCACAGATCTTTATGTGACTCACTTGTTGGGCACTTGCTTTGTGATGAATAGTGACACCATAAACAGGCACATGAACGTGAGCAGAACATTGGTGGTGTGAGGTAGCCATCCAAAGCAGAGAGATTAAAATCTGGCCAAGAGAAATACTGCAGCAAAGCATTTTTTACAAAGCCCTTATACACAGACATGCCTGGGTTATTAATTTATTTGCTTTTCTCTGGAATATAATTCCAATCATTTATTACTGTCAATTTTTTCCAACTGCCTTCATGCAATTGTAGTCAGACACGTGGCAAACAGCATTTTTTACCTTTATGCTGGTTCTTATCTGATTGAAGTTTAGCAGACCACAACATGTTTTTATCTGCAAGTTGCCATTTGCAAAAAGCCATTAAGGATAATCTTACAAAACATATGATCATGTGATGCGGTTGCTGGGCACTATATTGGATTACGGGCGGACCTTCAGAGCCTTTTCTCTTTACAGTGAAGTAGTGCAGCAGCAGCAACAAGGCTGCTTAATTTATGTCTAGACATTTAGAACGACGCAGTGTTTTCAGTCATGTCACTCACACCTGGGAAGGGAAGATGTACCGTGTATGGGAATTATATTTGCCACATGTTTCAGGGAGGTAGGTTGCTGTGACGAGCATGGAAGCATACAGCAGCATGTGTTTTCATGGTGAGGCATGTGTGTGCATACACATGTGTTGTAAAGGCATGTGATGTGCGCTTGCACATGCTACATGCATAAAAGGTTAAATAAGGCAGTGCAGCTCTATTGCCGGACTTACATCTGGATCATCCTGCTATATAAGAGCCCTGGTTTTTGTCACTTGCAGTGTCTTCTGACTTTCTGAACTAAGCTTGCCTATTTCAGACACCAGCATGATGAGGGATGAGGAGGTTTTGGGATGTTTTCAGGAAAGTGTTTCTCAGTTCCTACCTGTTTCCTGTTTCCATCATTACACTTGGTGTCTGCTACTTGGTCCTTAGGAGCCTGGTCATATCTTTCCATGCCAGCTTCCTGCTTGAGGATCCCAGGAACAGCTTCTTAAATGAATGGAAACAAAAGTAATAACTATAGTTAAAACCATAACCCCATGAGCTGAAGTGCATCCCAGTTGTCAGGTAACAGAAGGAAATTCCCTTGGCCAAGGATGAGACCCCTGCTGTGTCCTTGGTCTCAAGTCCCCAGGGTCGTTTCAGTGCCTCTTCTTGATTTCTGCCTGCCTTGCCTAACACCTGAAATGGAGATAAATCACCCTTTCCATTCTCTCTGGTGTGCAGCATAGCTGAAAAAATTAAACAAGACAGGGGGCTCAGATACAGTGCTCATGGAGCTGCTGTACAGCAGAGCATGAAAGCAAACACTGGTATTGCTTCTGTCCTGTGGCACTGTAAATACAGCTGGCCTTTGTAGAAATACTTTCTACATACTGTACCCTCATATGGTTATAAATTTTAATATAGGACAAGCAAATTTGCTTTCTACTTTTTTTTTGCAGGGGTTTAACCTGGGATGACTTACCATGCCTGCAGGGAGCTAGGCTAGGGAATTCTTTTTTTCTTGGCAAATGAGAAGATTAAGATAAGAAAAAGGGCAAGCTAGCTTACATGAAGCAGTCTGAACTGTTCAACAACTCAAAATGATTAACAAAGAAAAGTAAAGCCTCAGGCAGGATTTTTTTTTCCATGTCTTTTCTGAAACCTTCCAGTGAGAGGGAGAATGAAAACTGTTACCTGGTAGGATGGAAGATATTACTTATAAGTTGACAGTTCAGGAAATAAAACTACCAGGGACATGCCAGAATTCATTTGATAGACAAGTCACCCCTGTGTCTCACTGCTATGAGTCTCTTAACAGAGTGCAAGAGATTCTGGAACATGATTTGTGATGAAAGTTTCCTTCAAAAGATGGAGGCTGATATGGTTTTGAATAGAATGTCAGGGCTCTGAAGTCCTTGGGTAAGTCCCAGCAGCACTAACCTCATTGTCTTTGCTGAAGAATGTTTCTAGCTGTTTTTAAAAGTTCTGCCAAGAAGCTTTTTAGGTCCCTTTGAGAGCTCCAGCCCCAGTTTTCTCAGGAGTGCCTAGCCCTCAGCATCTCTGCTGAAACCAATTCATCAAACAGTTTCATCACTGATGCCACATTGATGTCAGTCCTGATCTGCATTTGCACGTAGCTGTTTTTTTCCCTGCCTTCCCAGGATCTGCTTTTGCTGCTTACCTGAAATAATGTTTATGCATTTGCTTCCAGGCAGCTGGGCCGACCGATCCCCTCTTCATGAGGCTGCCTTCCAAGGACGCCTCCTGTCTTTGAAAACCTTGATTGCACAGGTAAAGAAAAGGTTGGGAAGCAGCATAGCTTCTTCTGAATTGCATCTGTGTGTTGGTGAGCTAGTAATAGACTGCAGCAGGGCATAAGAAATACAGTTGTATAAATAATATCCACATGCATGCCTTTGAGCATGTATGAGTTTACTTTAGTTAAGCCCAGCACAAAGACTGTTACAGCTTGTAGCTTGCTGTATCACAAACAGTGATCCTTGGTCTCTTTCTCAATGACAAATCATGCAAACTGGGCTTGAGAACAGGGACTATATGTATCAGCTACTAGAAAAAAAAAATCAATAGAAAGCTATAAAAGTACATCTTGCTTTATCAAACAGCAAGCATGGTCTTACTAGAGAGAGACCTGTCAGCCTGAAACCTGCAACAAATGAAACCAAGAGTTGATGCAAAAGAAAGAGTGGAGGAAAGAATATACTAGAGAGGGCAAGAAGCTGGATGTGAGACTGGGCAGCTGCAAAGGGACGGGTTACGATACTTCCGGCTTTGCCGACCATACTCCTTGCCACCTTTGCTTAAACTCAGCGCCCTCAACTGGCACGAATGAGCAACTGCTCCCCCATCTGTCAGGACGACTGCAGGGAAATTAATTCCCTGAATGTGAGCTCTGTGACTTGGCCACCCGACTTTTTATATCCAAGGTAGATAATTTTTACCAGTGAAGCCACAGCTCGAATGGACAACGTCCTCAAGGAGTGGAGCAGCTGGTGTGAAAGCCTTCCGTCCAGACATCTATCGAGGCATAGCTGCAGCTAAGGGGTTGCTGTTTATAGCCAATTTTCCCCTCCCATTTCCTGATGCCTCTTTCCTTCAGCTACTGATATCTGAAGTTTTTATGGAAAAGGAATTGATGGAACTTGGGGATAATAAAGAAGAAGGCTTATTCATTCACAGTTTTGCTGGTTTTCTGACCTGTTGTATCTGCATTTATGCTGACTTCACACCGTCTTATTAGTGGGGTAGTTTTTTATACACTAGATGCCCCAATTATACACTGGAGAAGCACCCAGTGTTGTGGTTATACATCATTTAGTTAATCCATCCTTTTCTGAAGACATTTAATTTTGGAGAGAGGGATTAAAGTCCTTGCTGATTAAAAGAGATTAAGGCAGCAATGTCTGTAGAGACTGAATTCACCGCAGACAGTTGATGCACTACAGCTTGATAAATGTAGGGGCAGAGCTGTTCACAGAGCAGCATAATCATTGCTCATTGCTTCTAATATAGTTACACTACTAACCTAAAATTAAATGCAGAGCTATACTTTAGAGTATGTGGGTCACACAGAAGTCTCTGCCATAGGGCTGCAGCTTTCAAGAAAGCCAGTGGGGCTTCTGCTCCCCAGGGGATGCGTGGACATAAGGGGACAGTGGAGTGCTGGGGTTTTCAAAGAGCTCAAGAGCTCACCAATGCCTGTTCCAGCAGCCAAAAGTAGTTTCGTTTTCACATATATTGAAAACAAGGTTTAACATGACCAATGTTTGGCAAACAGCTATAGTAATATCTATAACTCATTCTCCATTTCATAATGGAAGGGTTTGCTGTTTTGCCCAAGATATCAGTACTTCCTCTTTTGCTTGCAATGTCCAAGTTGCAATAGTTAAATATATATATAATATGAATAATGATTGAGAATAGGTCTCCTTATCAAGAGTCTCTAGGAGATATTATTTTTGAAGGGATATGCTGATCATGAAGGTTGAGACATCTACGCAATTAGAGAATGGAATGATCCCTTTTTTTCAAGGTTTTATCTATTCCCCTGGCACTGATGGCATGGGAAATTTTTAGCGACAGCTTTTACATTAATAGTGCTTTCACATGACTGAAACACGGTTGTTTTTCTATCCTAGAATATCTATCTTAAAGTGATTACAGTGGTTTCATTTAATGCTTATTGCATCGAGACCGGAACTTTTTTTACAGAGCTGTGTTGCTCGCAAATACTTTTGCCCTTTGCGTTTGCTACTGCTCTCCGAACAGTGCGTTGCTGCCATCTTGTGGGCTATTTCGGTTATAGCACATCAGGTAGAGTCCAATTATGTTACAAAATATATCAAGTAAAAAACCGGAGCTGCTTCCAGGCCTGTTCTCACACATGGTTATAAAATCTTAATTACCAAGAGATTTAGCTGCATTCTGGAGGAAGCGTATGTGACAATTGCATTCTCCTTTGTGAATATGTTTGTTTTCTGTTTGTGCAAAATAGACCCAAGAACTGTCATCTAGGGAAATACCTGTAATAAGACATTTGTAAATCGCAGTTCTTTCTTCCAATGTAAAATGTTTCCTGGGTGGTTAAATGAGAGGAACTGATTGGTGGGTGGGATTTGTCTCATCTATCTTGTGGATTTACCAGGTACTTACTACCTCTGAGTGAAACACACTGGGCACACCAGATAGTCAGTGGAAGTATTTTTAGGACAGAATTCATCTGACCTACTAGAAACAGCTGGTTTAGCATGGGATGAATCATATCCTAGGGGGGCTTGTTTATCTCCACTGAAGGAGACGACGGCTCCAGCAGAGCTGCTGATACCTGTGCCAGAGCCATCCCCATTCAGGGAGGTGAATTCCACCAGCTCTAGCTCCTGGTGTTGGACTTAATAGCAAAGGTAATGACACCTTTATAAGTTAAAGAAAGGAATGCCTTTCCTGTGACTGACTGTGCATTGTCACAGAAGAAGAAGGCATAGAAATAGAAGTCATTTCTATGCCTTCTATTTCTATAGAAATAGAAAGCATAGCTTGTCCTTGCTTACTTTAACCCAATCACCAGCTTCTGTCTTTGGGCATGAGCACTGAAGCACTGAAAAGCATTAATCCAACCCATGCACCTCCCCTGGATATGCACCCAGAAACGTGGCTCTCCCCTGCCATGGTCTGACCTCCCTTTGTGCCCATCATGGCCTGAGGGGAGACATATGGTTTGGGCAGTGCTTTCTCCTCACACCTCTTACCCTGCATTGCAGGGTTTCAACGTGAACCTGCTAACAACGGACCGTGTGTCGGCTCTCCATGAGGCCTGCCTCAGTGGCCATGTTGCCTGTGCAAAGGTGCTGCTAGAGAACGGTGCTCAGGTGAGTCCTGGGGATGCTGGCAGGGATGCAGGCACCTGGAGCAAGGATGCTCCTTCCATCAGTAGGGATGTTGGGTGGACTGCCCACGTGGCAAGGCCAGGATGCAGATGGACAGAAGTATCTTGGGCAGAAACAGGGAAAAATAAAAACAGTTCTCTGTTTCTGTGGGTGACAGATTTGCCTTTCTCCAGTGGCTGCTTGGGTCACCCCATTACTCTGTTTTGTTTTCCCTCTGTATCCGAAATGTAGTCATAACTGATGGAAAAAGAATGAGGTGAAAATAATCTTGAAAAAATTACTTATCCCCTTCCCTCACCCATAATGATCACTGGAATTGCCTCTGGTTTTCTGTGGGATAGTTTAGAAAGCTCACATAAGTAAAAATAGATGTGCTTGAAGCAATGAAATATTTTATCTGCTAATAAAATAAGATTTCCCCCAGTTCAACCTGAGGTAGAAAGCATGTTAACAGTGGAGATAGAGGAATGGATGAAATATATAAGAATATATTTCATTCAGCTGGGTTTTCAAGTACATTTATATAGCAAGAAACTGAGCAACACAGAAGCAGTCAATCAAGCTATCTGCAGAAGAAAATGTATTAACTTCCTAAACTGTATACCAAATTTAAATCCTTTAGAAAGATGAAAGGAAAAATCCCTTTCTGCTCAGTTTTACTCATTTTTGGTATATAAATAAAATTGTCTTTTTATAACTCAGAGAATCACCTCTGAACTACTTGTTGGTTTCCTGAGAAATCAGCCTGTTCCTGGCATAATATAGCGCTCTGACATTTTTTATTTTGCTTTCCCTCTGCTCTCTGTTCATAAATAAAGTCAACAGGCTGTTGTCTAACTTCCGGGAAAACATGTGCCATTCTGCTGCTCTCCTTTCTTGCTGTGTTCTTTATGTCCATTTTTTTACCAAACTACTTACTCCACAACAGCTATCTTTCCTATTTTACCAGTTAAACCAGTATCCAGTGGAGAGGGAAACTAGAGAAGTCAATTTTCTTCATCACTTATCACCTTTCTTACCTGTGGTTATCAGCTTGCCTGAATCGCTGGCCTGGTTGTGAAATGGTGCTGATTGATAGACTCACAAAGTGCCTCCAGCAGCTCCAGCCACATCTGCCCAATAAGACTGGGGAACATGGAAGGTAGCATGTAATCTGTCTGAAATACAGATACTCCCAAGGCATTAGCTATTTCTTTCTTTTTTTGCTGTTTTGGAAGCTGTGCAGGATAAGAGATATTTTAGATTGGCAATTAATAGGAGGGGAGGAAGATCAACAAAGAGTCTGGGATCTGTAGTGATGATGCTGTTGCAGTCGCAGTCAGAGCCTTGCAATTTCAGGAAGAGCAAACTGCATATTGGGCTCCAAAATCTGAGCAGACAGATGTCCCCTATGCTGTGGTACCTAGTGCTACCCCATACCGTGCTGGCTTAGCTATTCTTGGCCCTGTCATTGAATCATAGAATGGTTTGGGTTGGAAAGGACCTTAAGATCATCTAGTTTCACCCCCTCTGCCATGGGCAGGGACAACTTCCACTACACCAGGTTGCTTAAAGCCCCATCCAACCTGGTCTTGAACACTGCTAGGGATGGGGCAGCCACAGCTTCTCTGGGCAACCTGTGCCAGTGCCTCACCACCCTTAGCAGTAAAGAACTTCTTCCTTATAAACAACCTAAATCTCCCCTGTTTAAGTTTGAATCTGTGGCCCCTTGTCCTATCACTACAGTCTAGCCAGGTCTGTTTTTCCGCCTCACTGTCTTTCCATGAAGGTGAGCAAGCAGAGAATGCACCAAAGAGCAGGGGCTGCTTCCTCCAGTGTACCTGCCTAATCTGCAAGTGCAGCTTCATGTGGGCGAATGTGGCCTTGCGTTGGCAAAGACTGAATCATTGGAAATGGCAAGAGCTAGCTTGTAATTGTGGGAAAAGCACCTTATGAGAAAAGGAGTTAACTCACACAGCATTGCAATCAAGTCAGTAGTTCAAATGAACAAAAACCAAAATGTTGTCTAGGAAGGAATCAACTGCAGGCAGTCCACTGCTAAAGTACCCATGATAAACCAATAGGTTTCCAAATGGCACTACCTTTCTCTGCTTTAAAGGCAAAATAACTTAGTTGTTAACTTCTGTGAGCCAAGGTATTTCTTCTCTGTATTTCCAATCCCTTTGTGATGCAGCTGTGCAGTTGCACAAGTAGCAAAGTTCTCCAACTTCCCTGGTGGCCCTGGGGTTCTCCAGCCTTTCCTCTCCCGTCTCTTTCCTCTTCTCCCTGTTTTGGAAATCACGCAAATTGCCATGTGCCGTAAGCCATTGCCCTTTTCCAGCATGCCGCAGACCTAAAGACATGCGGATTTGCTGCATAAATTGCCTCTGTGGGCTTGATACATAGTTAAACATAGCAGCCACAGCTCTGTGCACAATGCGAGCGGGGAACTGTGTGATCCTGGACAATGACAGATGGTGGTTCTTGCCAGGTCTTTACATCAGAGGTAGAGGAAGGAAATTCATTCCCTCTTACACGAACCCATACACACCCATGCGTATGAACACAAATGCTTCTAAGCTCCTTTTCTGTTTGGGATTAAGACTATGTTTCCATGAAAATTTCTCCTGCTGGAACAGCATTTTCAAATGAAAGTATTAAACGTAAAGTAAAGGTTTTTGTTTAAAAACAAGGTTGTTCTCATCAGAGCGTACTCTGTCTTTGTGCTTGTGCAAACAAGACAGACATGAAGGTACTTAAGTTCTCCACATTAAAAAAAATAAATAAATATTAAAATCTGATTTTTCTGAAGAAGTCTGGGAGGAGCATTCACAGCAGGCAGTGTTGCTGCCTTATGGCACCAGCTATCTGGGAAAGAGGGCAGCCCACACAGGAGAATGTTATATACGTTGTGCCGCAGCATATAACTCTGACAGTTGTTAACAAAATCAATCCTGAAATTAAACAAGACAAGCATTTTTTCCTGGTGCATTTCTGGTGTGCACAAGAAGCATGCTGCAAGGGCGTTCCCCTCAAATTGGATTATCCTGAGCATGTATTGCTGTTCCAGGTCAATGCAGTCACCATCGATGGGATCACTCCTCTGTTTAATGCTTGCTGCAGCGGCAGCGCGGCCTGTGTCAACATGCTGCTTGAATTTGGAGCCAAGCCACAGCTCAGGAACCACCTTCCTTCACCCATTCACGAAGCGGTCAAGCGAGGTAATGTTCAGGCTTTGAGTGAAGCTAACAATGACTGAGGAATACATCTTTTGTTGACGTTAAAGTATTTTTAAAACCCCCCAACTTGTCCATACTGGTGCGGATTAATAGGCTTGGCTTATTCCCAGATCTTCTGCCTCAGTGGTTGTATGGGGGTGTATTCTGCTCTGCAGCACTTCAGTCACAGCTCCTCTTCTCTCCACAGGCCACAGGGAGTGCATGGAGATCCTTTTGGCCCACGAAGTTGACATTGACGAAGAAGACCTGCAGCACGGGACCCTGCTCTATGTGGCTTGCACATACCAGAGGACAGACTGTGTCAAAAAGCTTTTGGAGCTAGGTACACCTGGAAAAAGGGGCCAAGGGACAGCTGTAGTGGTATGAGCCAACGCTGTTGGTCTGTCCAGGCTGCCTCTCCACTGCAAAAGTTGTGGGTTATCCCTGCAAGACGTGTTTGGGAGCCTCAGTTCAGGCTCCCAAATGAGGCTGGGAGTCTCATTTCAGGCTGTTGAAAATTTCACCTGCATTCAAGAAGAATTTATCATTTCCTCAGGAAAGAAAGCCCTAATTACAGAGACCTCCCTGAGTCTGTCTGAATGTGAAAATAAAATAAATACTTCTAGTTTTCTAGAATGATAACATGAAGCACAGGCAACGCTGGCTAACACTTGCGACCAGAATCAATTCATGATTATGATGAACTGCCATGCTAAGCACTTCTCAGTGGATGATGAAGACAGCAGTAAAGCTGCTTGAAAGAATAATCATTGCAGGTCCAGGCAAAGTCTATGAGCTAGCATAAATTTTTGCTGTCAGTGTGCATTAACTGACCTGCTCAAAATGGGGCCCCTCCTAATGCCTGCAGAGCCTAGAACAAGCATGTCGCTTGCTGTGCTCCCAGTGTTATTGAAATTAGATACCTAAAGGGTTCCTCTCTCCTCAGGAATTGAATTAACATAATCTATGTTAGATTTTATGTTATTAAAAAGTTTACAGAGCATATGTTAGGCTTTGAACATCCATTGGGTTGAAGGTTAAACTGCTCAGTACTGCCCATTGCAGAGAGAGTTTGGTGTCTCAGAGGACTTTTACACAGCAGGTATTTGACCTGCTATGTTTTGCACTGCTGCTATTGAAGAAAATGAAGGAGGTCCGTGTGCCATCTGTTCCCCTTCAGTTATTGAGGCTACAGGTTGAAACCAGCCCGTTATGTATGTTCACAGTCCCTGCTGCCTCCCAGATCTAACCACACACTCTTGTTCACTCAAGGAGCCAACGTTAACATGGGGAAGCGATTAGACACCCCCCTCCATGCAGCAGCAAGGAAATCCAACGTGGAGGTAGTCGTCTTGCTGACAGACTATGGTGCTAACCCAAAATGCAGAAATGCTGAACTCAAATGTGCCCTGGATCTTGCCGTACCCAACAGCAAAGTGGAGCAGGCACTTTTGCTTCGGGAAGGTAATAATTTCCTTTCTTCTTTTTTTCTTTTTTTTTTTTTTCTAAGTAGAACAGCATTTATTTCTTTTACCTTAATACATTGTCTTAACTGCTTTTATAATGATGCTCTATATAAGTTCTCTACTGATTTAAATTCTGTAGCATGTGACTCACAAATGAGTGAGAGATCTCTGTTTTGCTGCTAAATCTGCCACCAAGTGTTAGGGTTTCAGTGGGTAAATTGGTCAGTTTTTCTGTGCTTTTCTTTTTCTGTCTTCTGAAGCAAAATTATATGTATTTACCTATCGGAACTCTAAGGATTAAAAACTGCTATAGGAGTTCATTCATAGATAATGTGTCCCTGCCCGTGACAAGGGGGTTGGAACTAGAGGATTTTAAGGTCCTTTCCAACCCTAACTATTCTATGGTTCTGTAATTCTACGCTAATATTTTAGCATCACTATCTTGTGGTCAACCTAACACCATGGCTCAGTGTCCTGCTTCCTGCAGGAAAAGCAACATGAATGTGGGTGCCCTCAGCTGCCAGGAGAAGGCAGAGCTATTTGCCCAGTGGCTATTCAGCTTCATGGCACAGACCTCCTCCATGTGGTTCAATGGGTTGCGACCCCAGCCCAGACCAGCAGTGCTTCTTGCAGCTTACTTACAGTCTCCCTAAAATTATTTTTCCAGTCTACTGAAAGAAATTTCTGAGCAGAAATGAATCTAAATCTTCTTGTGCCATTTTCACCTGCACCACATACAGCCAGAACTAGCAATATCCCTGGGATATAGACATGCTGAATTATGTCCCCCCTCTCTTCTAGTCTCTGTGTTTCCCAGCTCACTGGTACCCTCTTAGTTGATCTATCACTCCCTGGGGCTTTGTCAACATGGAAGGTGAATGGTGCTCCCCTATGCAGGCAGCTTGCGCCTTGCCACATTCCTGAGCCTGCTTGCTCCCCACCAAAAAGCAAAACATGATGTGCATGGAGAGCCCTCTTCCAGCTGCAAAATAGCTCTTGGATGGTAAATTAATACTGTCAATGTCGCACATAGGCTTTGTGCCAGCTGTCTGCACGCAGGTGGATTTTATGGAGGAAATGAAACATAGGCTTAATATCCTCTGTCCTACTCACTTTCCCTGTGGCTTTTCATGCAGAGCTTTAATTTGTCATGTCTAAAGCCTTCTGGGAGGACTTTTGCTCGAATGTTTCTCACCTCTTGTGACTTCTGTCCCTACATCTGATATGTTCAGGGCTCAGCAGCAGCAGGCTGTGTGAGCAAAGGCAGTGCTTGCAACTGTCCTGCTCCGGTTGCCCTGTGTGAAGTGTGAAGGAGAGTTATTGTAGATAAAGAAATATCCCAATATTAATAATTTTCTCTTCATGAACTTTCTTTTTGCTCTCCCCTTTCAGCTTGTCGCTCTCTGCTCCCTTACAGCCAGAGGGACTATAGGGGCACATCACCTCACTCTGGCTCTTTACTCTTCAGGAATTCAGTTTCCTCATTTTCCTAACCTGCCCCTTCAGTTCTCTGCCAGACACTTTGCAGCTCTAACATCTGCAGCTGCCCTTTTCCCATATTTCTGTGTTTTCTGAGGTCCTTCTGTTTGAAATAAGCATTCTCAGGTGGAAAAGCTTTTCTTCTACTCCCTGACTTCTCTGCTGCAGCTAGTCTCCCCTTAATTGCTTCTCTTCCTAGCTGTTAAGTGATGTGAAATATAAAATGTTTCTGTTTTCCTAACTGCTTTGGGAGATGGAAGATTCTTTCTTCGGTTCCAGTGACAGTGGTACAAGTGCTCTTTTCTAGATATCCCATATGCCTGTTTAAGCTCCTAAATTTTCCTATAGTAAAAGCACAGGTTACCTGGAAGATATGAGTACAGGCTTTTAAGCACACATCTCTACCCATTACTTGCCAAATACTGGTGTGATTAGTAGTGTTTGACCAGAAACTGGAGGGGCAGGGCTGAGAGGGCTGAAAAAAACTGAAAAAACTGAGCATGTCTGAGTAGGAGCAAAGGTTCAACCTGGAGCAGTTCCAGCAAGAGGAAAGCAAAGGGGGGGGGGGGGGTGGGGGGGAAGGGCACATTCACTAGCAAGTTGCATTTGCACCTGCAAGCATGCAGTTGCAGGAGCAATGGAGCCTTATTTCCAGTGGGTTTGTGCCTGCTGTGCCCCTCACCTGACCCATGGCGGGCTGGGGCTTTTGCTTGGTCACCCCATGGGGAAGCCACGAGGGCAGCACCACTGCCCAAGCTGGCCACACCATGGTCCCAATAAGTCCTCTGACAGCTTTCCTACCAGTGGGCTCTCCGGTGTTTAACAAGAGTTTTTCACATGCAGAAACCTTTCCTCCTAGGCAAGGGAAGGGCAAAATGACCTTTCATCTTTTATTTACTTATTAATGAATTAATCCTTTTTTTTTTTCTTTTTTTTTTTCACTCTTTACCGACTTTCTGTCTTTGAAAGATAGAAAGTCAGACTTAATTTGATGACATAATAAGAAATTATTTTGAGGAGCACGGATAGACTGACAGACATACGTAAATATTCTGAGACAGTGTGGTCACATAAAAAAGCTGAAATTACTATTTGTGCAGGTACCTGCTGAGACACAAGCAGTTGGTGTCTCTGTATATATGAACTGTATTTGCCATGTCCACCCAATTATGGCTGGTCTACACCAAGTACCTCTGCAGCTCCCTGTAATCACTCTTGTCTTTATCCTCACACCACCGCTGGGAGTTTTCTTATATCTTGAGTAAGGGCTATGCACCCTAGTGCTCTCCCTCAAGTGCAGACACTTTAATGGTATTTTAAGCTTATGCTCAAGAAAAGATGCAGAAGAGCCTATCCATGCATGCAGAAAGAGGTTTTTAGTGCTCATAGTTTTCAAGTCACTAAACCAACTTTGACAACAGATATTAAATATGAACAATAATTTATTTAGCTCTCCCTGACTTCAGCAAGTCATTGTGTAGTGCTTGATATGATTTGCAAATCTTGCAGATGTTTGTTGCTTTCTGACTTATACTGGTGGTGGGGTTGGGGTTTCCTGTTCTTTCCTTTTTTTCACCCCAGGTCCTGCAAGCCTTGCCCAGCTGTGCCGGTTGTGTATCAGAAAGCATCTGGGTCGGTCGTGTCTATATGCAGTCCACAAGCTGCACTTGCCTGAGCCACTTGAGAACTTCCTCCTTTATCGATAAGTCTCTGACTATCTTTATACTGGAAAAGAAAGAGGAACAAATGTTTGTTTACTCCAAAATAATTATATCAAAGAAAAAAACAAACAAAGACATCATTTATTGTCTGCTGTGGGTACCAAACATCAGCTGCTGCATGACAATGCAAATTGAAAACACCTTTTCACAGATGGAATGATATAGACATAGTTCCCTCACGGTCAATTGCCACATCCACTTATGCCAGCCCAAGAAGCTGTAGTACATGAACAGCTAGCTCACTTGACATCTGTTTGTAGATGCACATGCACACATCAATCCACAGACAGAAGTTTCCCCTGTATTTAGTGTTATATTTATTCATGTAGTATCTGTGCAGCTTCTTCCTCTTGTCTATCCAATCTCACTGTCAAAATTGAGTTAGTGGCTGTTATTCTTCTACTAGTGAGAGAAGGAAAGCCCACAGTACCCAACATTTACCATATATAATATATTGCACATCTTTTCTCAGGTTTGACTTCACATCCTGACATCTTTTCCCTATAATCTAGTGGAGTTGTAGCAACTTCCAGAAGGCTGTGACTATGCAACCACTATACATCCGCTTGCCTGGAGCCCAGCTGCCCTGAGCACTAACACGTCTTGTCCTCTGAAGTTCAAGTGATGTTACCAAAGCAGGTGTGGGTGTTTGAAATAAGCCCACAAAAATGTGTGAAAGTCTCAAAAAAACCCTCCCTCTCTTCTAAAAATATCCCTCTAATGCTCTGGAGATCTGGCTGTGTTTATTCATTACATGAATAATTTTTCCTGCTTAATTCAAGGACAGAACTGCAAATGTTTTCATAGGCACTGTAAATCAGCTTTCAGTGTCTGTCCTTGGCAAGTCTTAAAGAAAAGCAAAGGAATGAGTTGCTGCTCTTTTAGGCTTTCTATGCTTTGACATTTCTGAAGTCCTCAGGCTGTAAAGCAGGACAGAAGCAGGGCCTCTAGGGATGACTGCATCATTCATGTTCTCCTTGTTGAATATTGCTCACCAAGCTTGCCTGCTTCTTCATCCCCTAGAATCATTGTTTCTGTGGTTCTACGATTCTACTCCAAAGTGTTTCATTACCTTCCTAGGAGAAGGAATTTTTAGTGTTCTGACTTTTCCTGTTGTGGAATTAGTTTAAATATCATCAGGGTTAGCAGCCTGGACACAGCAGAGGTAAAAATGTATACCTCTTTAAGGTGAAAAATGTGGGATCAAGTGACTAGTGCAATGCCTGTGTGGCTCTGTAAAGGTCTGTTCATTTGTCCTTTGGTGTTCTGAGAGGAGAAATGTTTCTTCAGACCTGAGTTTTCATTAAATTCTTCTGTGAGAAAGGTCATGGTGTTTCACTAGTTGTAGTAAAAGGAAAGTAGGGTTAAAAGGAGAGTCTGTCTCCACTTAGCTCAACTCCACAGGTCCAAGAGGATGATGATGTGTTTTCAGGCTGTGAGATGTAATGTTTTGTCATTATGAACTATTATGCATGCTGGTACCAATTTTCACTGACCGTACGTCTTAAGTAGGGGAAAATCAGGCTGCTGGAGCCTGAATAGGGGCTTGGATTCCAGCAGCCTTTTAATTCCTGTCCTTGCTTCATCAGCAGCCTCCTCTCTGGTTCGATGAAGAGATTAATCTCCTAATTTCCCCATGAAAGCTTCCCTCTCTGAGAGGTAGGTCTAACATTTCCTGTGCTTTCTTATTATTAATTCAGCAGAAGTAAGATAAACTGTGCTCCCAGAAGTTCAGGAGACTAGACCTACAATGCTGCAGCCAAAAATGAATGCAGTTTTCAGCCTGTGTTTGAACGTATTGAATGCTATCTGATGGCAAGAGATATTGTCCATAAAGTTGTCAGTGACATGAATGACCTTATATAGCACAGTATATCATGAATCTCAGGGATTTGAACTCTATAAATTCTTGAGAGTCTCTGAAAATCAAATACTATCAAGAAAGAAATGTCTATATTAACCTGATGTCAACAGATCTCTCTCAGTCTTATCTCTACTGCCAGCTCACCTGCTCTGTTTGTAAGGTGGCAGTCAGGACACCATCCTCTATCTAGATAGAGAAGGAGGCTCAGCTGTATGGGTTGTCAGACTTGCATTGCAATCAAGGGGGCTAAGGCAATTTATGTGATCTATTTCTGAATTTATAATACTGAATTGATTTCCTACTGCCATACCAGTGAAAGCAGTATTTCACTTGCAGAGGAATTTAAATTGAAAAATATGTATCTCTATTAAGGAAATGCGAAGTCTATTCAGCCTCTCAGGAAGGTTTATGGTAAGAACCAGCAGAAGCTGCTCTCTATTTATTGCTGGTATTAGCTTCCCATCAAAAAATCACCTCACCTTTGCTTCCTTCTGGAGACATCATTCTTCCTGAAATTCTGTGTATCAGACCATCTGGAGGGAACAGAGCCATAATAAATTGGGAGAGAAGCTCAGAAGTCCTGATGTTAAGAAATTTCATCAGAAACTTTACCTAGACTTTCTTGCTCTATTTTAAAAGATTGAGTTACCCATTTCATTCTCATTGACTCTGCTTTATGTTGTAACAGTGCAAGGAAATATTAGTGAGGAAATAACTGGAGGAGGTATTTACATTTTTTTGCAGCTATGCCATATTAGGTAAGGATAGGGAAAGACTGGGACAGTTTTCTAGGAGACTTCTGAATCTTGGTGATTTTTAAGGATGAGTTTGAACACTCTGGATGCAGCTGCTTTTCCCCAGGAGGGAGAAGGGCCAACTAATCTCCCAAGGTCTCTTTCCTACAAAACAGGTGGTGTCTTCTCAGTTATTCTAAGATCATTGACAGAAACCAATTGTTTGGGTAAAATATGTGTTGGTTTTTTTTTTTTCTGGAAACACAAGCATTTTTCTGTTCTGTAAAATCCACTGCTACACCACATCCCTGGCAGTTTATCCCCAACAACTGCCACTACTATCTGCTTAAGTGAAAAGTGCTGTGCATCTCAACAGGAATGATTGCACAATGTGCTGGATATTGGAGAACTTTTTCTGAACCATGAACACTTATTCTGAGTACAAACACTGACTTGCAGTATAAAGCACAAGCTTGGGCTATGGATGCCCTCTAGCCATAAAGTCCCTGATCCTGAGTGTATTTTGCAGGAGTGGCTTAAATAACATACACCCAAAAGACTTCCTTTTATTGATCTCAATCTGTTGGGCCACTTTTCGGTTTTCTTACCCACTTATTATAAGAGACCCAGTGTGGGCTAAGAAATGCCAGTGATGAGGACCTCACACATGTGAACCTCATCAGATGCTGACTTCAAGCTGTCATTCATTATTCAGTGTGTGTCTATTATTGCTCATGATCCAGAGCAAAAGAAAATTAAATAGTCTTTGTATCAGCACTGTCTTTATCTTTAAAATAAGCAGTCTTCACTGGTTCTTTCTACCAGTAGATGCATTTTCATGTCTCCAAACATCTTTGCAATCCTTTGTTTTAATTCCTGCTGCGTCTTTTCTCACACCACTAAGCTGTTGTTCATAGGTATGTCTTTCCTGATCATCTTTCTCCTGAATTTGCATATTTCTTCGCTGTCACTAAGAAAATGTTTTTTAGCTTCCTCCCTGAGAAGTTTAATTCTTCAACAGTAGGCATCTTAGTGAGGCTCAACCTGTCTCCTTGTTGGATGTATTATTTCCCTTGCTTACCATGCAGCTGTGCTGGATCATCCTCCCCACCCCCCACGTTCCAAACCTGCATATTTCAGCCCTCCCTGCATTCTGGCTAAATGGGCCACCTTCTCAGGAACATACAACAGTGAAAATAAACACACCAACACATTTTGAAAGAGTTTAATGAGCAATGTTTCTCACTGTAGGTAGAAAAAGTCACATTCAAAGTTGGACCCTGAAAGATGTCTGTTTTGATCTCCTAACCAGCCTGCTGGGTTCAAGATGACTTCTGTCTCTGACAGCTCAACTCTGCTATTAGCATTTAACAACCCTCCATTCTCTCTAGGACTCAACTTTACACAGCAAATGTGCTAGTCCCTGATTTTTGTGTCTGTCTGGTTGAATCGCCCATTCACAGAGTGAAATTAACAAAGGAGGGAATACGCCGAGCTGCTGAAACTTGTGATCATACTGTAGGAGCTTAAACTCCTCACATCTGCCCTGGGATGCCAGCATCCCACCTTCCTGGGCAGATGCAGGCTCTGGGGGAGGCTGTTTATCTATCCATCTGTGTGCTCTCTCTTCTTGTGAGGGGGCATGCCTGTGCCACTTCAGGCAGAGGGACAAGAAACTCATGTTCTCCAGGCTCTGTTTTCCCCTCAGGGAGCTCAAGCCTGGTCAATATCCACTTCTTGGTATTTAGAATTCTTCTTACCACCAATGTTAGAAATGAGTGTCACGCTGTGCCTGTGCAAATGCTTGCAATGGAGTGAGTGGCCCCTCCATGCCACTCACTGCCCTCCCCTTGCAGTCTGCTCTGTAGGGCAGTAGGCACAGTTTCTGCCTGACACCTTTCTGTCCCAAATGTGACTGCTGTCTCCTGCAGCACAACTCTGCTGCTGACATTTAACAGCCCTTCAGTCCTTATTGGATTGAAAATACTGGTGGTGTGTCCCAGCAGGTCATTAGGGCAAGTCTTATAATGAAATAATAATAATAATAATGAAAATCAAGCACATTCATTGACTCTTAGTTGAAAAATCAGGCTGACTTGTACGCTGGGCTGACAGTTCATGATGTCTTTGGGATTTTTTTTTTCAGAAATTAACTTTTTCCACATGCCAATTGCTCCTCTTTGTGATTTTTTTTAATGTTCTGTGAGAGATGTATAATATGTTAATGTAAAATACAGATTGTTCAACACAGATCTTCTGTTTGTTTTCTGTTCCGTAAAAATTCCTTTATCCTTAAACTTTATACCATTTGTAGAAACTCATGCTGTACATTGCAAGCAAACGAAAAACCAGGTCAGGTTTTGAAGTGAAAAATCTTCAATAAAAGGTACAGGGAATTGTGGCAGTAAGCATGATTTGCATATCCAGTTGACAATAACACCCATAATGGGGGAGAGGGATGAATCATGTTGTTCTAGCAGTTTGTTTAACTAGTCAGTTAAAGCAACACATTAGTCAGCAAAACATTGCAACTAATGTATGTACTTACTAGCACTGGATAAATTGCGCATGTATGAAGGAATTTGGACATATTTTTCAGTGCCCAGAGGCACATCCTTTTCTTATTTGTATCTCATTATCCTGCAAAGACATGCTTGCTTCTAACAATTTCAGAAGGTGAGTTCCTGCTGCCTCTACCCTGAGATGAGTATATTGAAACTCTGTGGCACAGGAGTTTTGTGCCGTTCATCACCAAGTACCTGTCAAAGACCACCAAATATCCCAGAATGGCTGCTAATTAATGAGCGAGACCATTTTGGTTTGCTGCATATTCTTTCAGGGTCACTATAGATTTACAGCAAGGCATATAGGTGAAATCCTGAATAACAGCAGCAACTGAGGAACAGATATTTTGGGCTGGGGTTTTCCAAGACTGAAATGAAAACTTTCCTCTAAAACAATGCCAACAAGTAATGCCAGCTTGTTTCCACAAGCAGGTTCCCCCAGGCTGTTGGTGTAGGGAGGGTAGGAAATTTCACCTCCAGCCTGACACTGCATTTTTTTGCTTGAAGTCCTTTCTAGTGCTGTCCCGAAAGCACTCCCCTCCCATCCACTGCAAGCAGCCACAGTAACAAGGTACCACAGCTGCTCTGCTGGAGGAAGGGCAGCTTGTTGACATTTATTAAAGACTTTGAGCTGAAATGATTCACTTTGTGCAGAAAATGCCCCTGACTGCTACTCACCTATTGCAAATGGATGAGAAATACCTAGGCTTTTCATGCTTGCAGCAGCTTGAGGAAGAAATATGGATTTCTCACTGACCATGAAATCACTTGTTACGGATTTTTTTTTTATTTTCTTCTTTTTTGGATGTTTCTCAGGCTGGGCACCTAAGAAGGCTCATCCTTGTGGCAGACTTTGTCTTCATTAAAAAATGATAAGCCGAGTGCAATAGTTGCTTCAGGTCTTCAGATGCCTGCCGCAGCGCAGGCAATGAGGAAAGATGGTGAGAAAATAACACCTGGGTGCAACCCCCTCGCCTTTCTAAGATGGAAAATGATTGGGAGGACTCTTGTTTTGTGGTCTGCAGCTGCAGGCAGCTTCCAGGTCTCCTCTGAAGACAGCAAGTACGTGAAGAGCTGGCCCCTCCAAACAAACTGAGGGGGTGCTCAGGTGGGGAGGATGCAGGTGGGATCTGGCCCTGCTGCCTCCCTGCACCTCTGCCAGCATGAGAGGTGGGTGTTAAACCTTTCCCTCACCACCACCAGCCAAAGGGCAGTCAGGGTCCCAGGGAGGCTCTGTCATTCCTTGTCTGGGACACAGGGGATGATCCCAGGACCTGATGTGGAGCGGCCCACATGCTTTGAGAGTGGTCAGCTGGAGCCTGATGTGCACAAGGAATGTTCCCACAGCCGGGTGAAGAGGAGGGCTAGGCAGTCCTGCCACACAATTTGGTCTTTATGCTTCGGTTTCAGGTAAGCTTTGCACTCTATATGTCAGTTTCCAGAGGTGGTTTCCCTTTTTCCCCTCTTTCACAACATCAGATATTCAGCTAAGCGGCCAGGCTGGAGTGGTGGTAACCAGGACAAGCTTTTATACTTGCCACTGTGCTCAGATCATAATCCTTTAGGAAAGGAAACTTATTTCTACAATATCAGCATTGTGAATCAGCATCCGTTAGGTGTTTCAGAGGATTTCCAGCCTCATGCAAAACAAAAGCCAAGCTGTGCTTGGGGACAGCAAAGGAAACATACTAAGGCACACTACTGCTGTAGATGGCTGCTTATTGCAGCCCCAACTTTTGCATACAGAAAGCATGGATAGCTCCTGATCCGAGTAGTTAATCTGTCCAATACCAGGAGTGTGGATTTCTTATGACTGAAGATCATGTTAGAAACAGTTCAGACCCTATGGGCTTGACATAGGCTATTCCACAAGCCCTTTTCTCCAGAGCACTGCATGCCATCTTCTGGGAGCAGGACAGGATAAGTAGGTTGTTCAGGACAGCCTTGTAATTTCACCCATTTTAGTAGTCAGGCTAAAAATCTTTTCCAAAAGAAAATGAGAACACCTGCTATGCCAGGGAACAGAAACAGATGCGAGGTTTGGGGATATTCCTCTCTCTCTGACTTATTTCCCAAGCAGTTGCACTGGTAGTGTAGCTTTCTGCAGGCCATTTTTCGAAGCCAACAGAAGACCCTACTCAGGACAAGTGTTTAAGGGAGCACAGGCTAATTTTTGTGCAAGTCCACAGATCGCATTTTATAGTAGTGACAAGGTGTTGGTAACTTTTCCAATGGGGAAGTCCTGAGAGGCCGTGGCTAACTTTTCCCATGGGGAAGTCCTGAGAGGCCGTGGCTGAGAACAGCTGGAGCATGCCGTTCCCGTCACAGGCAGAAGCATGAAAAGATATGTCACATGAGGGACATTTCCAGAGGTAAGCTCCATCAAGGTCTGGAAAGCAGCCCATGAGTGTAGGTGAAAGAGCTTGTTGCAATGCAATGTACCAGAACAGCAGAGAGCATCTAACGCCAGTGAAAATGGGGAAGAGAAGTGCCAGAGCAGAGGAGCCCCTTAATCAAATACTTCATCCCATGAGCCTTTTCTCACCCTCCTGTCTGCCTTTCCTATACTCCTCAGCTGTTACTGGTGTTGCCTTCTGTACTGATAGACAATGGGAAGAGAGGGCAACTAGGGTGACACATGGAAATTTGCTTGGTTTGGTAAAAACCATCACAGGTCTTTGGGCTTGGGAAGATGATGCATTTGCTGGAGGCTTGCGTAATGGAGAATATGCTCTTAATGGGACCAGACACTGTGGATGCTGCTTAGCAAGGCCAACTCAGATGAATTCAGTGATGCTGAGCTTGCTTGCGATAAGTTTGATTTTTTCCATGCTGGTCTGATCACTGAGATTGGTAGAAAACTATCATTAATTTTTGTTTGTTTTTTTGTTAATGGAAATTGTTTTTCTGACAAAATTAATATATTTGTGGAAATTATTTTGCTTTATTCAGAAATGGATATTTTATACCAGAAAGGTTGGGAACCAAAATGATTTGCCAGCAAACCAAAGAATTCCCACTGTTTTTCAAAACTAATAATGAGAAGTTAGAAAAGAGGAGGAAAGAGAAATTGAAATCTTCTTGATGCCTGGATTTGGGTTTCACTTATATTTTGTGTTTGGGTAGATTACCTTACAGTTAACCAAAACCTAGGAAACTGTGGTAAAAACCACCATAGCTCTCAAGTACAAGGTTTAGGGTTTTGCTGTAGTTACACCTACTATCTGCTTACTGGTGCGTATTTGTCACATGAGATCATTTCACCACATTAGTAACCTGGCAGTGTTGACAAACCAAGATTACAATCCATGAGACAGGACAAAAAAACCCAACCCAAACCCAAAAAGGCTTGGAATTGCAATGATTGTGGGGGGTGGGGGGGTGGGGGTGGGGGAGGATTAAAAAAACACAACAAAAAGCTTTTGGGGTCTGTATTCTTTTTGCATGGACTGCAGTGTGTAAGTCTTAAAGCCAGTTCAGAAAGCAATAGGAAGATTTATTTTGTAGCATATGAAGATGCTTGTGCAGGTGTTCACTGAGACACATCTGGCACCAGATAGTGAAAAACAGTGTTGCTGCTCTTCTCTCTGTGAGGAGGATGCCCCTAATCCCCTATCTGCCACAAAGAAAATACAATGAACTCGTGTGCAAGCTCTCATGCTAAGTTTGTCCTGCTTCCTGGGAAATTGTGATGCTTCTGTGTATCTGCAATGAGTTAAAGCACAGATCCAGGTGCTACTGACACCAAGAAGTTTTTTGCTACTTCCTTCAGCGTTTGTTTGCTTTGATTTAGAGACTCCCTTGTTAAGTAAAACTGCCAACCTGCATAAGGAAACAACAGTTACGTGCAGAAGTCTGCCTGGTCCCCAGTCAGGCTAATGGGATGTTTGCAAAGTGAAGTTTCTGTGAGGGTGAGAGAAAAGGAAAATTAAAACATTGCATGCTCAGAACACTTAGAAGAAAAGCCTCTGGAGGATAGACTTGATTTGAGGAAAGGAAATTAGGGTTATAAGGAACTGGACAATACTACAGATCTCTCCAAGGGAGAACTTCTTTACTTCATGTCTGCTCAAAGATTTTCGCAGCAGCTTTCCAAAGAAAACCCAGATACCTCTGGAAAAGACACCAGCAATTTAGTATTCCTGCGGACAAGCTGTGGCAGATTTAACTGCTGTGATTTAAAACATGGCTGTCCCAGATATTTGCCTTGCTCATTGGGCGGAAATTACGGCCTTAGAGGAGAATGTGACATGCGATAGTGTCTCAGGGCTCAAGTTAACAGGGTGGAGAAGAAAATTGCTTTTTGCGGCATTTTGAACTAGCACAGTGGACTATGTATGAAGACAGTTGAATTTGTGGCCAGTGCTGCCATCCCTTGTAAAGCTGTGGGCAATCTTTGCTAAAAGTGAGAAATGGGGATAGATGCCAACAGCTTAGACCACTGCAGCTAAATCTGCTGGAACTGTCTGTCAAAATCCTCCCCTCTGAGGTACAGGTGCTCCAAAGCCAAGGTTGTGTGGTTCAGGAATTGGCCAATGCTGGCCTTCTGCTGGAGTGAAGATGTTTCATTCTAAACTGTTGCATCCAGAGGATGTGCTGCACAAAGTCCAGGACCCTGCTGATGGGTGGGCAGAGTCCGGTCATTTGGCTGTGGATTTAGCCTCTTAAGGTGGGTTTCACTGATTGAACATACACATCTGCATCTCTGTTCATCAATTAGGGCTCCCTTTTAGAGTTGGTGAAAGCTGACTCTAAAGGCCCAATTTGTGCCCTCTCGGAGCAGGCATCTAAAATAAGTGACATGAATCATGGTCTTAAAATGCCCATTTCTCTTCATTAACTCTGAAGGAAAGCTAAGATTTCTGGCTCTGCATCTGAATGTAAATGAAACAAATCCCACATTTTGTGTCCAATCTGCAAATATCTTCTGTAATTCTGTGGTTTGCACCCTCAGAAACCAATGCTGAATTTGCATGCTATGACAGATAAATCAGCAGTGTGTTTTTACTGTTTGTAGCAGTATTTGTGCAAATAAGAACAATAAAAGAGTGTTATACCTTTTTTAAAGTATTTTCTATGGTGAATAATTGATATGTGAAATTTAAAAACTGATTAGCAAGTGGGTGAAAAAATCAAGATAATAGAACATTTATCTGAATAATTTATAAAAAGTTAAATTTTTGAAGGAAAAAGTATTATTTCATTTAGAAAATGTGCTACAAACAGAAAAAGTAATATTGAGTGATGTAGATTCAACTTTACTGTGAACTTTTTTTGACTGTGAGTGCTCACATTTGAATGATGAAGAAGTGATTTCTGTAACTAGCTCCACTTATGTAGAACTTAGGGATGTAGGTGCTATTTACATGCAAAATAGCGTTGTAATGACTAAAAGCTCTGGTGTGTCTTTATGTTGTGTAAGCTGTTTCTGATCTGCATTTGAAGTTGTATGGTGTTTATCTTGAGATCCAGGTTGATGTTAAAACATGTTCACTTGTAACTGGAGAATTTTCTGCTTGCTTCCAAAAATGATTTGCAAACTACTCTCTGATGTAGTCTCACTGCGTGTATGCAGTATATGGACATCTACAGCATAACTCAGGGGAGTACAATTCTTGGTCAGCAGAGAAGGCAGCTACACTCTCAGCTCTGAGCATACCCCACACTTGCAAATTAGGTGAAGCAGGGCTTGGGCTCACATTAAAGCAATATTTCGGGGCTGGAACCTTCTCTCTGAAGCTTCCTGGAGCTCACTGCTCAAGGGATCCATGCTTCGTTGCCAATGTAGGTGTAACCAATAAGGCTTTAATCTCGGGAGATAATGGTATGTGTTTTACAGGTTTTAGGAGCCTCACATGCTGATATCCTGGTTGCCCATACTATTGTGGGGAAAATCACAGCAAAGAGAAAGGATTACAATTTGTGCAATTGGGAAGAAAATCAACATGTCTTTCTTTTTCACTCTGCTCTCCATGTTTCTAATTCAGCCTTAGTAAAACTTGTGAAGTAAAGGAAAACTTGTGCCTTTACTACAAACTCATCAGAGTTTAAAACTAGACTCCTTACAACTGTAGAAAGTATGAACCTTGTTAACGTGCGTGATGCATAAAACTGTTGAAAGATGAAATCTAGCAAAACAAAAAATAATTCTTTTAGGAGAAGGTGTGCATGTGCTGGAGAGGCTGTGGTGGAAACCACGCAGGACAAAGACGAAGGGTAGGGAAACCCAGGAGCCTGCATTTCCACAAACTGCAAGAAAATAATTTCTGGACCTGTGATTGGAAAGTAAAGTCTCAGTATCTAGTTATTTGGGATTATACCGTGATCTAAAGGGAAATCATGCCCAAAGAGTGTGGTTCTGTAGCCCTGAAAGGAGTCACAATTCCAAGGAATGGATGTGGCAACAGGATCCTGCACCTTGTGGCTTCACCCCAATCTCTGCCACTCTGGTGCTGCAGAAGACAAGTGTGATTAAACCAGAAACTCCTTTTGTGAACCCTGTGTCTATTTACTCCCTGAGATAACACATACATGTGGACCAGGACACCAACGGCCCAGGATAAGCATGCCTGTGGACTACCACCCTGCTGAGGGAATCTTGGAGACCCTCTTTCAGAAGGGGTGATGAAGGGCAGGGGTGTCTGCCCCTATGGAGAGGGCTGCAGGCTCATCAGCACCGTTAGGTGCTCTGTACACCCTTACCAGTCTCCAGGAAGACGTGGCTACAGCTCTTCTGTCAAGGCAAAGGTTAATGTAACATAACATGGCCAAAATACGTGCAACTAATAACAGATTATTCAATTACCCTATCAGTCAGTTGGCCTCTTAGTCAAAGAATAAAATGACCAAGATCTCACTCTGTGGGTGACCAGGAATTTCTGTGTTATTCCTCCATCTTACTGTGCTTGAATTCAAAGGTCTTAGCTAATACTTCCTAACTTATAAACCTTATTATTGCATATTTAGATGCATAGGCTGATTTCTTTTAGTGGTGGAATTGCTACATGTTTGCAATTTACATGTTCTGCTTATTTTAGCAGTATGCTAAAGATACGCTCGTACATAAGATATGGCAACCTAACCATCAAACTCAAGCAACAGTAAAGGGGAAATTTTTTTTCCAATCCTCATTTCACATGCTAACCATCAAAACCAATATTGGTATCACTTTTTTTCATTTACACTGTTTTACCCACAACTCCTTTAATGCAGAAATTTCAGTGGCTAAGGCACAGAAGTAATTTCCAGTCAGAAGCAAAGTGTCACCTTGCAGCCAGCATGCAGAGCTAAACCCAGGAGCCAGGAGGCATTCAGAAGGGGACATCTCAGATCTCTTGTATGTGATATAGATAGGAATAAAAATTGAAGCCTAGCTGCTTAGACCCAGCTGAGGTAGGATCAGGATTAGCCCAGGATTAGCAACTTTGTACCTCCAAATACACAAATGCAAATTCTGCTCTAGTAAGCAGAAAAAAAACCCTTACAACAACTTAATTTTTAGTACCATGGTTTAGACTTTTGCATAGAAGTTCTGCACTTGTAGGAAAATGGGCAAATATTCAGGGACAGAAAAAGGATTTTATAAATTATGCTAATGTGAGAAAGAAAAAGGTGCAAATGGAGATGATGTGTGCGAGCAGAGTTTTTGTGAACAGATCCAGAGAAATGAGGCAGAAACCCTCCTGACAAAACCTTGCTATTTGTTTGCTGGTACGTCCATGATGCTTATTTTAGACAGATAAACTGCTCAAAAATAAAAGGATATGAAACTCCTGATGTGACTGTGACTCAGTGAAATCTATTGAACCAGGAGAGAAGAAAAATAAGCCTGTGCAGTGCTGTGATTCCCACTCCATGCAGACAGCACAGGGCCTCCAGTGGGAAGTGCAGCTCCCCAGACATGTGGTTTTAATATCTGCAGGGTATGTAGTGACCACTGCTGTGCAGCAGGCGTTCATTTCTCCTTTTCTTGCATACCATCAGGGCTTGACAGATAAGAGGGGTGGTTTTGCACAGTGTACAGTGTCCAGGGAGGTGTGCAGCAAAGTTGACTGCAAACATCTCGCTCGGAAGTGGGGCAGATCAGCGCGCGCTCATATCTCTGTGGGTTTTATTTGCAGATCCCCTGCAGGCAGAGTTTGCTTAACTAGTTGAACTGGCTCTTTCTGTCTTGTTTTTTTGGCAAACTAAGTATTTCCTTCCTGATAAAAACAGGCAGCAGGCGCCCCGATTGGGTGCTGTGTTGGAGAGGATGTGACATCAGGCACATCTCTCACTTCGCCGGATCGCTGGCTGCCTACCAGGGCAGCCAGGGAGCTGCTTCATTAAATCTCAACCCAGGTACTCGAGTTTCTGCACAAACTGCTGCCAGCACCACGTACTGGTCTGTTGCAAGATCTGTTTGACTCCTGCATGCGGAGTCTGCTCAATAGATCACTCCCACCACTGGCTGCTTGCCGGGGACGATGGAATTTGAACTCTTGAGACTGACCACGAAGTGAAAAAACAAAAATTGGACACACGGGGCTGAGATGGATGATGAGGTAACTTATCAAAGCGGCAACAAACTGCAAAGAGGCAGAGGCCAGGCATCTGCAATGTCTCTATCAAACCCACTGATGAGGGGTAAGTAATGCTCCTGCATTGCCACAAGGCTTCACCTCTGCCAGCTGCAGCAAAGGGCTGGGTGAGGCTATGGTGGTGTGCTGCTCCTGATGTTCTGCTTCCAGGGCAGGTACAAAGCCAGTCCCACTAAATGCCCCCATGTTCCCTTATTTCAGATGGGATTTTAATAAGCTATTCCTATTTGACACTAAATGTTTGGTTGGTTTTAGTGTATCACAGAAAAAAAGTGTCTGATTCTGTACCACAGTTTGTACAAGTAGAAACAAATGCAGCACTCAAACCACAGCACACTGAAAAAGAAGTTGCAATGTGGCAGCTCAGCACTGGCTCAGTTCCTCTTCTTTTTTTCCCTTTCTTTCTATTCCTTCACTCCTTCCTTTCCTTTCTCCTTTTATCTTTTCTTTCCTTTTCCTTTTTTTTTCTCTTTTCCTTTTTTCTCTTTTTTATTTTCTTTTACTTTTTTTTCCTGTTGTTTAATTTGGGTTTTTTAATTTTTTTTTCTGCTTTTCTATTGTCTTTTTCTTTTCCTTTCCCTTTATCCTTTATCATTTGTACTTTTCCTTTTCTTTATTTCCTTTGGATGAACAGACCCAAGTGTTGTTCCCCAGGCTGAACCACCAGCCCTAGTGGGTTCCTTTGCAATGGCCAGGGCATTGTGATCAGTTGTGACCAATGCTGGTTGTGGTCACCAGTGAAGAGTTATTTAGACAAATGGCCTCACTTTGATCATTGTTCTGTTGTCTGGCCCAGAGCCATTGAAAATATGACATGGTGACATAAGACAAGTAATTTAAATTCACGTAACAGTTCAGCTGGATGTGTTCCCTGTAGTTCTGTTATCTGAGAAGTTGCTCCTTCAGCTCATGGTGAGTGCAGAGGGAACGGGGTAATTAAGATAATATGACTTTACACTCACTCCTTCCCTGGGATGTTCAGGATGCTTCCATTCACACATCATAGAAAATTAAGACCCTAAAACCACAATGATCAGTATATCTTCTGTATAGTCTGCCTTTCCACATGCGTATCACGTATGTACATCCCGAGGCTGGGGTGGGAGCGAGGTTATTAACAGTATGAATAGAACCACATCCACACTGGAGATGAGCTCCAGCAAAATGGAGGCTGGAAGGAAGAGAGCCCACATGCCCCACTGTTCCACATAGATCATGTGGTCCTTTGGAAATCAGAGTTCATTCTATTCCTCTTGTGCCTCCCTGTTCCTTACCAGAGTCAATAAGCTCTGCTAGCAACTCACAACAGGAATGTATTTATTTGGCTCAGGCTACATATATCATGATCTTTAGAGAAAGCTTTAGAATATGAAGAATAGCATTTGTAATGCTGTTATATATAATGCCATAGGCATATGTATATGCAAACGTGTATGCAAGAGCATACCTCTGCCAAAAGGATTTCAAAGGCCCTTGCAAGCTCCACTGTGCATGGCCACTATGGAAGGAAGCCAGCCCGGGACAGGCATGGAGTGTGCCATACCCTCCACCTGATCAGAGGCTGGAAAAAGAGACTTTCAACCATCGCCATAAAAATGAGTGCTCTGTTGTCCGCACAGAGCGGTCAGGGTTCGCATGTTTGTGGGGCTACTTCTGCAAGGCTCCCTCTGTGTACAGAGCCCTGCCAGCGTTCATATGTCCAAGAGATGCCAGTGCAATTAAACAAGAGGTTTAATGGGCTTGCTGGGATTTTCAGTAGTAAAAGGGGAGCTAAGGTGACCCAATGCCACTGAAACAGTGGGTTTTACGTGCCTAGATGCTGAAGCTATTGAGGCCTGACTCAACTTGCCTGTGGACTAAGGTGTGGGTAAATTTAAAATTGGGATAAACAGTCCTCATTCCTCTGTGAAAGAACAGTTGTACATGTTTTTGACAATGAGAAATCCTTGTACCTGTGGTGATACACAGCTATGCCACCCACATACACCGGCCTTTCTACTTAAGCAGCTCTGGTAGGCAAAGTTTTTTGAGGACTCTCCAAAGACAGGATAAGAAAGTTGGGGCTGTTCAGCCTGGAGAAGAGAAGGCTGCATGGAGACCTCATAACAGCCTTCCAGTACCTGAAAGGGGCCTCTAGGGATGCTGGGGAGGGGCTCTTCATTAGGGACCTGTAGTGAGAGGACAAGGGGTAATGGGTTCAAACTTAAACAGGGGAAGTTTAGATTGGATACGAGGAAGAAATTCCTTATTGTACGGGTGGCGAGGCACTGGAATGGGTTGCCCAGGGAAGTTGTGAATGCTTCATTGCTGGCGGTGTTCAAGGCCAGCTTGGACAGAGCCTTGGGTGGTATGGTTTAGTGTGAGGTGTCCCTGCCCATGGCAGGCGGGTTGGAACTAGATGATCTTAAGGTCCTTTCCAACCCTGACTATTCTATGATTCTGTGATTCTATGATTTTAAAAGTCCATGGCATTATCTTAGACTTTAATCAAAAGCCTGTGTATGGTATAAATACTGATCATTTGTGTTACTGACAGCTTGCTTCCTGTGCTGTGCGGAAGAAGGGAGTGAGACCCCACCATCTACTTCAGCCTTCCTCCTCCTCCTGCCAAGGAACATCAGTTCCAGCCTGCAGCAGGCAGAAAATAGAAACTTTGTGGTTTGCTGGAGGGTGATGCCTTGGGTGCAGGAACTGAGGAAGTTTTCCTTCCCCTGCAGGGAGGTTGCCTCCCCAGTGTTGCTTCAGGGTGGAGCGCTTGCTGCAGAGGGAGTTAGGGCAGGAGAGATGGCAGCTTGGGGGCATGCTGTTCATGGCAGCAGATTTGGAAGTATGCCATGGCAATTAGGCATCAGAGAGGCCTTTCAACCCCCTCTTCCCAATGTATCCAAGGCTGGTGTGAAGCTACCATATCCCTCCACTTCCATTTAGGATGAAAGTTCCTTTCAGTCCAGAATTCCCAGCTGGATTACTACATGTTGGTACATGCCTCTTTTTATTTTCCACTGACATTCTTTTTTGATGCTTATGTGGTCAGTCTTTAATATCGTTGTTAAGACTTGGGAAAACCACAAGCTTGTGGCCAGTCTACAGATGACTCTGGTCTAGCTCTTTTTAGAGTTTCAGTAGAAACCTGTCTTTTCTCAAGCAAGCGCTGAATGGAAAAATTCTGCACATGGATGTGATGGCATGAATGTGCACCTCCTTTTTTGTCACAAGAATGCTGACACATTGGTATAACAACTTAGTAGATTGCATAAAACCCCACCTGTATTCGTGTGGCCAAAAAAAGATCAAGCTGCAGCTCAGAAAACTTGTTCTTCAATCTAGATTTTTAGAATTATTATAAATATGCTTACCTTACAACTCATGAAGATTGGGCAATGGCATTAGTTTCTAAGTGGGAAAATCAAAAGCCTAGTTTAGTCCATCAATGAGCCATTGTTCAGAGATGGTAAGATGCAATGTGTACATGTTTGCAGAAGTGCGCTACATCAAGTAGCTCAAAAATGGTGTACTGTAGTAGCAGAAATAATCCTTTTACCTATATGAACAACTCTTGACAAGTATATTACACAGTCACAAAAGAGTCTTGCAAGAATAACTATAAATCTATAGCAGACCTTTTGCAGCCACTATGCTGGCAGAAAAACATCCCTCTACCTAACGTAGTTACTGCAGGCAAAGATATTCTGTGTGTGATAAAAACCACATTTCAGACGCCACCATCCTCAGGTTGCAATTTACATAGTGCAGAATTTTCCAGCCACAAAACCGTTGTAAGTCTTGCTGTACTAGATCTTACCTTGTTTAAAGTTCATGTCCTTTACTGAGTATGCTTGAAGATGAGAGAGCAGTAGCACAACAGGCTGGGACATGGCTGACACAGTTGGTTATCACCCTGTTCCAGCATGCTGTATCACTCTGGGTTGCGGTGTCTTACCATCCTTACAGTGAGAATTTTTTTAATGTACTCTCTTTCAGCTTAAGGCCATTCCTCTTTGTCCCTGCCACTACATGCCCTCGTAAAAAGTCCCTCTCCAGATCCCACTGAAGTTCGCCTTCTATTAATATTTCTATGATATATATATGCTATACCTCACTTCATGGTTTCAACAATGCCGAGAGTATAGCTGTTACTTAAAATACACCACTTCAGAGGCTAGCGCCAAACACTGAAAACTGCAAGGCAAAATCTACAGCTTGTATTTTGGTACCTTCCTTGTCAGGTGTTGTTGACTCCAGCCCAGCTCTGAGCAGGGGTAAATGGCTGAGCAGCCATAACATCTTCAAAATGTGGTCATTTTGTGCTAATTGGTAAAGTGTAATGAGCTTGTGAATACAAAGGCACTGGGAATAGTTCAAAGTGAAGGACAAGCTCAGTCAGAGCAATGCAATTTTCAACAAATCCCTCTCTTGTCTTCTGAAGGGGACTGCAGCTGCTCAGCACCAACACAGGGTGAGTTAAAAACACACCCAGAGAGAAGCTGTCCTCTTGTCTCACTCTCTCCTGACAGCTGCTCCAAGGAAATCTTGGCAGCTCAAGTAATAGAGTAGAAGAGAGGTTTGCTGGTGTCATGCAGTTGAAGTAAAGTATGCTGATGTGACAGTCCATGGAGTTGTTAGCCTTTCTCCTCTTTCTTTTTATGCAGACTTTGTTTCAGACTGGTCTCCCTTACACGATGCTTCTATCCATGGGCGCCTGTTTACTCTGACGAAACTCATCAAACAGGTACCCTTTCACGGAGTTGATTTTTCTACAAGCAGTTCTTTGCCTAGTGCAAGTTATGTATGCTAAGCTGACGGTGTATTGATATATCCTGGGTCATACTTTAATTCTGGTGCAGGTAATGAGACCCTGGTTGCTGGGGTCTCTGGGCAGCTGGGGAACTCCTTCTGCAGCTCCTCCACCTGCAAGCAGTGTTTGGTGCCCTGGCTGAGAAGCAGCTCCACACCTAGGCAAGGCTCTGGCTGAGACTTCAATTCAGCCTCATATACATCTGTTTCTGAAGTGCCTGAGAGTACCAGGGCCCCTGCTCCTGCTACAGAAGGGCTGGGCTAGTGAGAACCAATTCCTGAACCTCACTGCTCCATATCTTTGAAATTCTTGGATTTAGCCTGTGGAGGAGTTGATGGGAAGGGAAGGATATTGGAGATTCTTCCAGCCTAACCTTCTGGACCATCAAGTATGCTAGAAACAAAAATTCCTGTAGAATCAAAGCAATGGTTTCTGATGCAGGGGCTGGCTTTCCTTCAGTGTGCCTTGCTACAAGGAGGAGAAAACACCTCAAAAGCATTTCAGTGTTTGATCTAGCCAAGCAACCACAGCCTCAGCAGGCAGGAAGTCAGAAGGCTTGAGCAGTGATGTAAAAATGTGTCAGTCATGACCTTGCCATGAACTCTAGTATCAATTTTTCATCTTGTTTGGTTTTTTTTTATTTCAGATTTTGTTAGCCATGGTGTGGTAGAAATAAAATCATTCTGAGTTCCTAAAAGGATGTCTGTGTTGCCCCATTGGACAGACCACTGCCTACAGCTTTTTGTGCTGATTAGCAGTAGGTGGAAGGCTTGTAGCCTCTTTCTCTACTTACTGAGATGAGTAGCTCCAGGCACTTCAGAAAGGTCTGATTACACAAAGCTTTAAGCCTAAAAAGTGGTGGGGTTTTGTTTTGTTTTGTTTTGTTTTCTATAGGGGGTTTTAGTAGTTGGTTGCAATGATATTTTCCATTATTTCATCAGGGGAGTGATGTGAATCTTGTTACAGCAGCTCAGGTGTCTCCACTGCATGAAGCCTGCCTAGGGGGTCATGCTGCTTGTGCTAGTGTCCTATTAAAACATGGTGCTCAGGTGAGTACATGATAGACAGATCATTATCTCTAGTGTTAATATATTTTATGATCATATTTTAATGCTAGGTGATGTAATATTTCCTGTCAGTATATCACTGTGATTTACACTTTGTACTTAGCTCTGCTTAAGGTTCATGTTATAAAATGCCATTTTTAATAAAGTCATCCAGAAAGCACAGGTATAAATAAGTTACTGCTGTTCTTTAGATGAAGTTGCAGTGTTCTCATAATTTACTGAAAGAATAAGGGGAAGTTCGTTTTGCAAAGGTTTTATGATCCTACAACAGTTGAGGATGCACAAACTAATCTCATTGGTGTTGATATGCGGAGTCTCAAGTAGAGAGGTAGGGCTGTTAGAATCAACATGATAAAATGGGAAGAAAATGGAAAAAACATGCATGTAAAATGGTGAAATAGGTGTGTCTTACGGCCTCTACTTTTCAAGCTAATGTTGTAATTATAGTGAATAAGAAAACTCATTATATATTTATTACCTTTCAATTTAAAATTAAAAAAAAAATAAAATTAGGATTGCACCTTTTCAACTAAAAATGCGCTGTTTCAGGAGAGGGCTATGGGCAGGTGTGTTTCAGCTGAGATTACAGAAATGGGCATGCATTTAACTTTGTAACTTGATAACTCCTGAGAGAGCCCAGAGTGGCACTGGTACAGCATCTTTTTGCAGGAGGAGAGACCTGGGGGCAAGTTCTAAAAAGAGTTTTTAATTACTCTTTTAATAAAACGTTATAATCTTCCTAACCAGCAGGCATTTTTTTTTCTTTTTCCAAGAAATTAAATAGAAATTGAAAACCCTGTTTTCTGTTGGGAAACTGGAGAGTTTCCATCAGTTTTGAAATATTCAGAAGATGAAAAAAAAAAAAAGGCAAAAAAAGCCTGATTGTGTTATTTTTCCCAGGTGAATGGAGTTACTGTGGACTGGCACACTCCGTTGTTCAGTGCTTGTGTGAGTGGCAGTGTGGCTTGCTTGAATTTATTGCTGCAGCACGGAGCCAGCCTACACCCACCCTGTGACTTGGCATCACCCATCCATGAAGCTGCTAAGAGAGGTAATCCCAACGGCATCACCACTCCTTTCCATGTTGCTAAAAATGTGTTGAAGTGGAAGAGAGAGATAAAGATAATTTGCTTGACTTTGGTCATGTGAAATACCTTCCTAGTTGGTCTCCTCCCAAGTGATGCACTTCCTCCCACTCCTGGCGTTTATCAAGGGCAGCTCAGCTTGGCTACTGGGCTACTGGGGCCTCTCAGTTCACAGGGTGGCATCTGGAAGGGGATCATAGAATGGTTTGTGTTGGAAGGGCCCTTAAAGCTCATCCAGCTCCATCCCCCTGCCATGGGCAGGGACACCTCCCACTAGACCAGGTTGCTCCAAGCCTTGTCCAACCTGGCCTTGAGCACTGCCAGGGATGGGGCAGCCACAGTTTCTCTGGGCAACCTTGTGCCAGTGCCTCACCACCCTCACAGTAAAGAATTTCTTCCTTACATCTAATGCATTCTCCTAAGTCAGTCACCTATGATGTGGACATCTGAGGGAGTTGTCTGGCTATTTTCAAAAGCACAGAGTGATTCATCTCATCTTTGATAGACATATGATATGAGTCATGAAATGTGAGGGATTTAGCCTGGTTTTGCCAACAGTGGCTTTAAAGCTCCTTTTTCCAGGTTGGAAACACTGGAGTGGATGAAAGTATTAAACTACCATCTCTTGACAAAACAAAACATTGAATCATTGCCAAATTACACCACTGCAATAGGGAACTTAACTTTTCATTTATTCCTTTTAAGGTCATGTGCAATGTGTTGAATTCCTCGCATCCCATGGGGTAAATATAGATCACAACATCAGACACCTGGGTACTCCACTTTATGTAGCTTGTGAGAACCAGCAAGTGAACTGTGCCAAGAAGCTGCTTGAGTCAGGTATAAAGAAAAATAGAGGATCGTGTACTTTTGTTTCCTGCAACAACTATCATTGGGTTTTCTATGCATCGAAGATTTAGAGAAGTTCCTGCTCTGAGACCTGAACATGTTTAGCTCTTAATGGCAGCCCTGAGTTAAATGAGGTAGCAGGGTAACCAGAGTCTTCTTGACACCTGAACTCAGATTTACAGTTCCCAACAAATGATGGGTGATCCTGGGTTTCACATGGACACTGGGGGCTGAAACAAACACCATCCTTTCCGGTGTCTGCGTGTGTGATGCCACAGTTATTTGATATGGACAGGAAAAAATTATCCTTTTTTCTCTTCCTCCCTCTTTACCCAGCACAACTGACTCAATCCATTTTTACATACGATTTCTGAAAACATTTTACCTAACTTTTAGGTAGGAAGGCCATTATTTAGCACAGTGATCTTTTCGGTTTTTGGAAGAAGTAAAAAGCAAATTAATCAAAATTTTAAATGTTTTTATTTTCTGGTTTGTGCCATTTTGGGGTTGGGGTTTTTTTTTGGTTTGGGTTTGGGGTTTTTTTCAGTCTCCTATTACAACGGTGTGTACTATAAGAACATTGTAAATAAATAGTTCCGAATTACTTCTGCAGTTTACCCTTCTTAGGGTGTTTTAGGAGACATTAGCTAAGGATAACAGATGGGGGAATACTCATCAGAGGTGCTTGTTTATCTCCTCCTCTACCTGCCTACTATGCCTCTAGAACTTTTCCATCCTCACAATTTTTTCCCCAACAGATACTTTGGCATTTGGAAATCCCACCAGTTTAAGCCTCTGGTACAGAGCAGGTTGAAACCTTGCTAGTATTTTAACGGAATGGGGTACTGGGAAGAGGTACAAAGGTGGAATGTAGGTGGAAATGTATCTTTGTCCCACATCAAGATATTCATGGGCTGAATTGTGAATGAAGGATTTCATGCACAGTTCCTCTGGGATCAAATTCTTAGTCATAACCCCACTCTTCCTCAATCAGTGTGAAGTTGTTCATGTGCAAACTGTAGTATCAAGCCCCAGTGTAAGGAAATCCACTTCTGGGTGGATGCTAGAGCATTAATGGATTATTTAGAGAAATAGCAGCTAGCATGGGAAATGAAAAAAGGCTAATGTATAGCCGTTATCCTTTGTCATTATTCTCTGTAATCTCTTGGTGTTCAGGAGCAAATGTGAACAGTGGCAAGGGCTTGGACTCCCCTCTGCATGCAGCTGCCAGGAATTGCAGTATGGAGCTGGTGACACTGCTGATTGACTTTGGAGCAGACATTTGGATGAAGAATGATGAAAGCAAGAGGCCGATGGAGCTGGTACCACCCGACAGTCCTGTGGGACGACTGTTTCTGCAGAAAGAAGGTATACCTTAGCACTCATTTTATTCTTTCAGTCAGGATTTGTTAGAGAAAAAGCAGACAAACTGCAGCAAAAGGTTATACTATTACAAGCTAATCACACTATGAAACTGAGAATAGCTAAGCTTATCTTCATTCACTAACGTATGGACACTGTTTTCTAGTGTTGGAGTATAGTGGAGTACTAACAGTGATAACAACAATAACCCACCTTTTGACCTCTGATTTGTGAATCTACTGCATTGGAGAGCAATCATATGGAACTTGTAATATAACGCAAAATACAGTTTAGGATGAAAAACCAGAATGCTCATTAGATATAAATAGTAGCCTTTTCTGATTACCTAAAGCACTGAAGTCAGCTGGAATCTCTCAGTTCCCTTGTGTCTGAGACAGGAGTAGACCCAGGAGTGTTATCTGAAGTGTACTGACAAACAGGCAGCAAATCTTCTCTGATGTGAGTTGACACTAGCCAGTGAGTGCTAGGGCTCAGATCTTTGGTAATACAGTGTACTGACGATCAGGCGTGTGTTAGATACTTGTCTCAGAGTAAATGCAAAATTGAAAACAGAAAATATTCAATGCATAGAATCACAGAACCACAGAATGGTTTGAGTTGGAAGGGACCTTAAAGATTATCCAGTTCCAACCCCCTGCCATGGGCAAGGACACCTTACACTAGACCAGGTTGTTCAAAGCCCTGTCCAGCCTGGTCTGGAGCACTGCCAAGAAGGGGGCAGCCACAACTATGATATTCATACTGAGGTATCAGCATGTAATATTGAGGAAAGAAGTAAGTACATTGAAAGCCTGATCTCCAAGTTCTTTGCCTTTACTTGTATTGTTTGGTCAGATTCCCATATAGTTGCAGAAGTAACTTTAAAATGAAAAACTGTGGGGTTTTTTTTTTTTTTTTGTAAGGATTAAGGAAAATTGCACAGAAATTATATAATGAATATACGTTTATATATGTACATACATTTACACACTAGTCGGTTTCTAAAGGCCAACATTATGTGCTGAATAATCCAGCAGTATCAAACTGTAAGCTTAATGTTTAGGTAGTGCTTATTTTGTACCTGTAAAAGAAATAGTTCCAGGTAATTTTATGTTCTATATTATGAATATTTTAATGAATTATAGAGAGAAATTTTACTTACTATTCTTTAGGAAAATTCGAATATGGTCTCTAGTGTCTACTCGTCGTTGCACTTGTGTTCGCAGTCAGTAAGCTATATGCATTACTAAATAATCTGCATTTTCATTATTTTAAACAAGCTGCTGATGGTGTGGTCCATGACTCTGTTATGCCAGCTAGATGTTGATGTGATTTGTTGTCATTAAAAGATTTACACCAAGATAAACTGGAATAGCAAAATTATGCTAGGATGACAAAGTTGGGGCTGTTCAGCCTGGGGAAGAGAAGGCTGCATGGAGACCTTATAGCAGCCTTCCAGTATCTGAAGGGGGCCTCTAGGGATGCTGGGGAGGGACTCTTCATGAGGGACTGTAGTGAGAGGACAAGGGGTAATGGGTTCAAACATAAACAGGGGAAGTTTAGATTGGATATGAGGAAGAAATTCTTTCCTGTAAGGGTGGTGAGGCAGTGGAATCGGGTTGCCCAGGGAAGTTGTGAATGCTTCATTGCTGGTGGTGCTCAAGGCCAGGTTGGACAGAGCCTTGAATGGCATGGTTTAGTGTGAGGTGTCCCTGCCCCTGGCAAGGGGGGTTGGAACTAGATGATCTTAAGGTCCTTTCCAACCCTAACTATTCTATGATGCTATGATTCTATGATTCTATGAGTCAGACCCTGTTTGAAATAACGACAGGAATATAAGAGCATAAAATCAACTGTGCTGTGCACGTTATGTGTGAGCAACTGGTATTTGGTTTCACAGCCTAATCCATAGTGCACAGTGGCGTTCTTTTCGGCTCAAATCCCTGCTGCTGTTAGACTTCCAACTCCTGTGGCACCATGTGTGTCCTGTTTATTTGAGATAGAATAATATTTCAGACACCCTCTAAGGAGCTGGCCTGAGAACCACTGCTCAGGCTGAGCTGATAGCTGGGGCAGTAAGTAACTTTTCTGAGTGAAATTCAGCAGTCGACATCAGAAACTATAAATGTCTGAAAGGCATTTTGCTGCTGAGCAGTGTTTTTCTGGTGTTCTACAACATGCCCTTCTCTGAGTAGGATCATGCTTGATGGACAGCTGATGTCCAACTTCTTTTGCTGGCTGAACAGTCAGTTGCAACCCATGATAATGCTGTAACATTATTCTTCTGGTTTCACACAGAGTTTTGGAGATGTGCTGTAGGGATCAGAGCCACCCTGCCAGCTCCGCAGCCCCTCAGCACCAGCAGGAATGAGCTGCTGCACTCCTGCCCTTGTCCCACACACGGCTCCTCTCCCCCCATGCCACAGTTGCTGGGAGCAGCATCTGTGACACGTTTTCCCCCCAGAGATGAGTTGGTGAGTGTGCTCACCTAGTCACCCTAGGACTAGCCCAGTAGAGGTGTAGCACATGCAGTGGTCTCCCTTCCCATTACTTCTTCATCTTGCCAGACCACCACATACCCTGAATACATTGCAGGCAAAGTCCTACTTGTGGGCTGGAGAACTAGCTGATGATCCAAAAACGCACTGTGTTTTCGAGGAGTATGCCTGTGCTTGCTAAACATTTTCCAGTGTTTTGGTTGGTCTTTAGGTTTGGAGTAGTTTTTATTTTTTTAATTGAAGCTTTTTAAAATGAGATGTTTACAGGCAGGGCATTTATCTGTGGGATCAAAATGGCCAAATACACACACAGCATGACACTACAATAGCCAGTTTAACTTGTCCCATATTGGCTTGCCTTGTTTTGTACCCAACCTTAGGGTAACTAACTCAACTCAATTGCTAACTTCTAGCAGAAGGGTGCAGCTCATTTGCACAGACCTTCCAGTACAGAAGTTTTCAGCCTTGTAGATCTCCTGGAAATGTGGTAATCTGCATGAGGGAAGTCTCAAAAGGTGATTAAAGCTGTCACCTCACTGCATTTTTGCTGCAGCTCCTGTTCTTTCCCAGTGCATTGTACTCTTCCACCAGCACTAACACTTCAGCTCTCTGGTCACTGCTATCTTAGCTGCCCAGAAGGCAGGCACGTCTGGTGGTACCTAAATTGTCCTTTCCCAGCTCACTTGCCTCCCTTTTGCTTTCTGCAGTGTCTCTTCCTAGTCTTCTCCCCCATCCCAGCATCCCACCCCTTGTCCATGCTTGCTGCTGCTGCCTCCTTGCACCCTTCTTATCTGCCCTCCTATAGCCCTTCTGTGACTGTCAGTCTCAAGCAAGAAGTGGGCTGCAAACTTGGATCTCGCTGGGGAAGTGAGAGGGAAAAGGACTTCGAAGGAAACATCAATCATCTCTTCTTAGATAACACAAACTTTTTCCCGCTCATGCAGCTTAACAGGGAAAGACAGACACTGCTAATGCTAGTTGCAACAGTGTAATGACAGAGTGTCTGGGCTTGAACTGCGCTGAAGATGGGCTGATGTCCTTTGGTGGGTGCAGGTCTGGTCTTTCACTGCTGTGCATCCTGGGGCCCATGCACCCCTGGCATGAGGTAGGTTGCAGGAGGTGGGGGGAGCAGAGATGCACAGAGATGTTTCAGGTTAACAATTTTGGAGTGATAAAGCCGCATGTGTAACTCTTTTCCTGTCTCTTTCTCCAGGGCCGCTGTCCTTGATGCAATTGTGCCGCCTGTGCATCAGGAGGTGCTTTGGACACAAGCAACATCAAAAAATAACTGGACTTCTCCTCCCAGAAGAGCTGAAACATTTCCTTCTTCATGTATAAGCCTTACATGTTTGAATTGGTGCCTTTAATAACACAGCAAGGTTTGTTGAGGAAAGACTCTTTCCTGATCAGTAGTATTACCAGTGCCTGCAATGTTAATTTATGACAATTGCTGGTCTATGGTAAAGCCATGAAAGACCCAAGAAGCATGGGACCGATCAACTCACTTAGACCATGCTGCCACCACCCCTAGCAAATCTGTCATTTTGGAAAGGAAGAATTCTCCATGGCTGCATGGTGAAGCTCGAAATGTGACTTGAGAGCCCCCTAGCAAAGCATAGAAAATGAGCATAGCATTTTAGAATAGATCTCTTGATTCTCTGACACAGGTTCAGAGGGCTCCTGGTTGACAGCTCTTTACGAAGAAAACACATAGCCCAGTGCAGCACTAACAGCACTTCATGTATATATTGAAGATACTGAGGATAGCACTCGTGCCTGCCATCTGCGAGGGCAGGCACACATACCCACACCACTGTATGGGTAAGGAAAGGGAACTCAACTGAATCTACTTGCAAAGCAAGCGGGGCCTTCTGGCAGATATTATTTGCTTTCTAAGTGTATTACACTGCAGATAGAGGAGCACCAACCAACAATCATCTGCATTTAGGCCAGCATCTGAAACACGCATTTCTGCCATGACAGCAAGTAGGTCACTGCTGATGGCAGCTCCCTGCGGTGCAATCATAGTGGGGGAAAATTTTTAATAATCCATTAAAATCACTTATTCTTGATGCTTTGAGACATAAGGGAGACACAGTTCAGAACTATATATTTTCTCCTTGTAGCAGCATCGTTTTTCAAGGGCACAAGCTATCAGTTGCAGGCATTAAGTGCTCCCCCTTTCTGCCCTGAAAATTACTGATATTTCCTAAGCATTTCTCAGCATGTGTCAGAAAAACAGCAGCTTCTATCCCCTTACCCACCCAAGAAAACAGATAATTTTTCTCTTGGAGAGACGCTACCTCATTCATAGCAATTTTCATGGCAGTGGTAATAATAACACCTCCAATGTGTGGTCATAAAACAATTAAAGTACTGAATTAAAGTCCATTAAAAAGATAATGGATAATTTCTGCCCCCCAAGTGGTTGCTGAGCTGCTGGCTCAGTGTGTGTCTCTCAGACAAACATGACATGTGGTTCTTATTCCACTGAGGTCAAAAGAACAAATATTCCCTCCAGCTAAACTTTAACAATAGTGCTTTTCTTTCCCTCCTAGAAACATGTCCTGCTGCCACAAACCAAAGTGCAGTTATGACCACTCTCTGCTCTCCTGGGTGCTCCCCCGGGACCTAGTCATCTGCCTGATACACACAGAAGCAAGGATGCTGAAGCTTTAACTCTCCTGCCTACCTCCCTGTTCTCTCTCCACCTCTGAACCATGGTGCATCTGCATCGCCTGGGGCCAGCACAGCCACCACTTCTCCTGAGGGGGTACTGCCAGGTCACTCCTGTGTTAGGGGGGCAGAACTTTGATGGTTTTGGAGCTCTTTTGCTTTTTCACTTTGCATTGGAGACTCCTGCAAGAGTCGGCTTGCTGTGTGAAAACTGTGATGATGTTGTTAATGCCACCACTGAGATTATATGGATTCCTCATTTCCTAAATGAAGAGAACAGCAGCTTTCAAACACACAAAGTTATTGATGTTTACTAGTGTGCTACTGTGTGCTGTGCAGGCCTTCCTTTCACATATGAGAAGTTAAAGAGAATGGATCGAAAGCTACCTGGATGTTCATATTCAGTATAAATTGCAATTCAAATCCTCAGCTGGACGTGTCTTCTGGCGATGGACATACAGTATGATGGTTTGATTTTTCTTTGTGCTAACCAAACACATCAAGAGTAGTTCTGTTGGTATTGTGGGACACTTAAATTGTACCCTAGTGGAAAAAAATTGCAAACACCGTTAGGTTCGTAACTCCCCTTGTGATAGAGAAACCTAGAAATCCTCACTCACCTGACCCATTCATCGCACATAATTTGAGCCATGCAAAAATTCACTGGATGATTTAAAATGACCTTCTATATTCCTTCCCTTCTCCGGGGGAAGAAAAATAGATATCTGTCTTCATGAGTTGAATAAAAGCAGGCATTTTAGGTGGGAAAGGTGGTTCTTTGTAAAATCAGAATCTTGGATAAGCTGAATCTGCACTGAGCAGGCAGAGAACAGATAATGAACCTAGTGCTTAACTTTGAAGATTTAAGCATAAAGAATCCCTGCTTTGGTGACGCATCTGAAAGCTGAAGGTCCAGCTTATTATATTTTAGATGATGAAGAACCATTTTTTAATGTATTAGTTTTATAATTTGCCTTTCAACATCTTATTTTATGACTTTAGCCAATGGGTTTATAGGAATAATGGTAATATCAGGAGAAAATTGTCCTGAGAAGGTGGTGAGAGCATTGCTTCTAGATTGCTTTTCGTTTGGATTTTCATAGTGTGACCCTGTTTGCTTGAATCCCTCTGATCAAGTATAATTAGGATGAATTCTGTATGTGCAGTTTGTATCATCTCAGTATGTTTGCTTATTTATTTTAATATGAATTGTGATCAACACTGGCGAATTACCACTTTATGCATCAACACTTATCCAGTTATAAACTGTAAAAGTTGTACAAGATGCAAACTGAATAAGCTCCTTATAGGTGAGGTTTGGATTTTTTTCTATATTTGAAATAATTCCAAATGTAATGCAGGACTTGAAAGATTTTCAGGAATATATTTTACCAGATTCTTTGCTATTACTTTGTTAGCAGTTTAATGGTAGTCAAGGCACAGTTGTACGGGATATTTGCTCAAAAATAAATGGTTTATACTCTTTATTTTTTGCTTTCATTTTTTAAATTGTAGCACAATTTTGTGTATTGTCTGATACTATTGAATTTTGGACTGAATTCTCATTGTTTGTAATTCTGCCTACAGGTGGTTAGCATACAGAATAATTCCTTCAAATAGACCTATAGCAAAGATAAGGCTAAAACGCAAATCTTGCCTTTTGCTGATACTTAAAGGTAGAATTGGACTCTTCCAACTCTTTTTCTACTCAGATGAGGGTTAGTGAAAAGGAGATGGAGATTTCACAAAAAAAGGAAAGGAAAAGATATAAATTAAGGTGTTCACCATCTTCAGTTTGTTTTGGGTTTTTTTTACTGATTTGCATGAATTTATTTCCCCTGTCCCCTCAGCAAGTGATCTGGATGCCCCTGTATATGCCTTCACTGGAAATGTGTGTGAAAATCTTTAGGATCAGAAGTTCAAGGGGTGTCTGCCAGTATCCACCTGAAGCCGGAGAGACAAAGAGAAGCAGTAATTCGCTTTTCATTAGATGCCTCTCTGGGTGTCTCTGCCCACAGAGACCAGCTGAAAGAGAGGGCAGTAACCAGCAAGGGGCTTTATAGGGTATTTTTGTTGGATACTATGTTGCTTATGAAAAACGCAGAACTGAACAACCAACACCTCAACAAAAGAAGACGACTGATTTAAACAAGAAAATTATCTTTTGATTTATTGAAAGGTGTCTGATGCTACAAATTATTGCAAAATTGTTTTGGTTCTACTGCAGTTGCTAGATGGGATCAGCCATGTCCCAGGACTCAGTTCTTCCTTCTGCAGTCATGTGCAAAGGTCCACTGCTGCCATGCTCATTTCTCAACATTTAATTTTTTCGTCAAGTGGAAACCACAGACATCCTAATCCAGCAAACATAATACACAGCTTTAGAGCGTATGCAGAGAATGCTCTCTTGCCTCTCCACTGACATGAATTCATTTCAAGGTGACTAAAAAGGAAATAAATTTTACTTTACTAGTTTAGCAAAATGGGACAGACCAGATGCAAAATATCAGATTAGTGGTGCTAGAAGAGTGAAAAGAGAGTGCTTGTATCCCTAGATTTGGATATACTCAATTCTCCTCAAACTCACGCTCTTGAGAGCTGCAGGTCCAGGACTTAAAGCCCCTAAAGCCACTTTTTCTTGCTTAACATATGCACAGTATGTTTTAAAATGGAGACTGTTTTGCCCTGCAGCCCCAGCCTAAACCCTGCTTACTTCAGATAAAAATTCCTGGGAGTTATTTCTCTGCATATCACGCAATTGACGCTCCTTGATACCTTGCTCAGCTCACTGCTCCAAGAGATACTCACTTTCATGCACACAGGCAGCATTTGGTGCCTCAGGGAGTCCACTTTTCTTTAAAGTGGCAGCAGTGAGCTACTGCTGGGAAGATAAATGTTTCAAATTCTTATATCCTCATTCAATACAGTAACCCTTATTCCAGCCCTACCTGAGTACCTGGACAGCAAGGGTACCTGAACAATAACTGGGTTATGTTGCTGTACAACAAGGTCTTGTTTCTTTTCCATGCCAGGTGAAGCCTTTCCTTTCTGAAGTACTGTCCTGTTGCATTTTTAAAGGGTTTGAAACTTATTAATCACTATCGACTCAGGAGACACAGGACTAGATTAGTGGCTTTAGTGCCTGTGAAGTAAAATTGAATTTGTATTCTGTCAGCTGACTCACTTCACATATTAAGCTGTGGAGTCTCTACTGAGTCTGGGGCTTTCGAAATCCCTAGAGCTTTACTTTATGATGACTTTTTCTTTCTGCAAAATACAGTGGTAGAAGTTCAACCAGCTGTTTCTATTGTGACAGCACTCTGACTCTGAATCCTGAAGTTTCATACAGACCTGAGAAAGATGTTACAATACCACAAGTATAGGGTTGCCTCTTTGTTATTGAAATTGCACTTTTTATTAAATTATATATTTTGGTGAACAGGAATAGTGTTGTTTTTTCCTTTGATTAAACAGTTGACCTGAAACAAGAACTGTCGATGTTGCAATCTTCTGTATGCTGCGAAGTCCCCAGCAGCTGCTTTGCTTTCCCCTGCTCTCCTTGAAGGAGTGCCACCCCTGTACCCAACTTCTCTTTTGCACCATCCTGACAAAAGCATGAGGACTGAGGCTGACAAACTCTTTGTCCCTTCCAATTGTCTATATTTAATTTTTCCCATAAGCCGGCAGATGGCACCTCTGTCTTTCCAAGTCTCTTCAATAAAAACTACAGACATCCCTGTCTGAAATATCTCCATTCATGTTCATGGGTTCAGGATAAGCAACAGATGTATTTCTGCTCCTCAGCTGATCAGACCTCGGTATACACAAGTGTGGGCATATGCTCACATATAAGCTCCAACCCTGTCAGTGTTTATGGCCAGGTTGGAGAGTGCCTTGGGTGACATGGTCTAGTGTGAGGTGTCCCTGTCCATGGCAGGGGGGCTGGAACTAGGTGATCTTAAGGTTCTTTCTAACCCAAACTATTCTATGATTCTGATTCTGTATCCTGACTTCCTTTGAGTTGAGTCTATGAATTTGTCACATAGAATAGGTGAAGCTCTCCTCAGGTGCTGGGAGTACTAACTCTCTTTGTTCACTGAATGCTGAAGGGGCATGGCTTCGCTCACAGCTTGCAGCCATTTTTTTAGTCAGCCAGACACCATACCCAAAACCTTTTCCTAATGGAGCAAAGGTTAAAAAGTAGCTTTTTCTCTCTTTCAAACTAGAATTACTTTTATTATTTCTAAGGTTAGAAAATAAACAAACCAACCCCAAACAGTTCAATCCAAATCAAGCAAATCATTAATTTTTCTTTCAGGAGAACAAAACGCATGAAGAATATTATCCAAAGGTTGGGCTACTGGGATATACTATTTAGAGGTGATAGAAGCAAATTCAATTCCCCTTCTAGAATGTAATAGATTCAAACTCTCTTTTCTATCCTTGGAGAGAGATCCTCCTAATTTTGGTGAAAATAAGACTCTCTCTAAACTGTTTTGTCCAGTACAGCTGTCTGACTTGAATTCACTAATAGGTTCTCACTGGCAGTGTCAGTACATATGAGTGTAAGACTGGATGCTTGCATTAGGACATCCCTGGAGCAGGGACTGGCAGCCCCAGATGGTATGAAATGGGGTTCTGGAACACAGGCAGGGTGGGGGGTGCCGCTGGGGGCTGCCAAGTGGTAGTAAGTGCTGGTGGTGCCCTCAGGGCCTGCATATCTGGGTAGCCATGCAAATTCACAACATACGTGGCACTCTATAAAGAAGAGACTATAGCTCCACCACATATTTTGTGTACGGCTAATTCTCTCCACTTGTTCTGTGAGGATTTCTGGTTGATTTTATCTGAGAAAATGAGCAATTGTTTTTTACTCTTTTATTGGTACTCCCTTGATAAGTCCTCTCTCTTATCCCCCCCTCTCATAGCCTTCTTTTTTACCCAAGCCAAAGACTCCCAGCCTCCACTACTTGGACAGAAGCTGGGGGCCTGAAATATTGTGATTCTATCCGTAAATAAAGTATTCCCCCCCCCCCCCCCAAAATATATATATATAAAAAGTGGAGCCATCTAAAGCTTCCCAGCTGCATTCTTTGTGTGCCCTGTAGTGCGTCTCAGACACTCCCCTGTTCTTGGATCATACAATCAGACAGCTTAATCCAAAAGAAATGCCTATTGAAATGCCCTCAGTTGATTTCCTGAAGGTATTTTGAACATGCTGTCTCCTTTCAGTTATCTCGTTCCATAAAAATGATCTCAATTGTGTTGCACGCTCATCCCATATTAAAGGAGAGTTGCTATGTGCAAAGCCCTGGCAAAGGGCTTAGCACAGAGAATTCTTTCCCTGAGATATGGCAAAGGGGTCATGCCTGATCACGGCACACAGTCTGGAGTGTGTGTCTGCTCTTCCATGTGCCTGCACAGCTGAGGTGGTCGGGCATTTCTTCCCTGTTAAGCATAATGATTAAAGGCCCCCAAACCCTATGATCTGAATGTCAGAACTTTGAGGGACATGCAGGAAAGGAGTAACTGAATACATTTCTGGCTGGGGAGGATGAGATAGTGATTTGCTGCCTTTCTCCAGCACTGCCTGCCTGCTGCCCCAGACACAAGAGCCCTCCTGGGGCCAGAGGGCAGAAAAGCAGCCACCATGGGGACTTGCATCCCAGCTGTCTTTACCCACTCCTCTGAACAGCACTGGTTTTGCCTGCAGATGGTATTCCTGGCACACAGAAAAGTTTTGCAAGAGGAATAGTAAGTGGAAAAACCGAGCTAGTAGAGTAGTGGTTCTGGGGCTTAAGGCAACCTCGGGCTCACATGGATCCGGGATTCACACATCATTGTTATTTTCATCCGAAGCCCATGCAACTTTTTTACTGTCTTACTATTGCCCAACCTTTCAGCATCAATTGATCAAAAGTGGGATCCAGCAGGATGCAGGGTTTCTCTTAACTGATGGATTAACCGTGCTTTATATTTACCTTCCTTTTATGGTGAAAAGTAATATTTTTGTCATTCATAGATGCTGTGAGGAAGGCACTGGAAAACTCTGAAAAAAAATGAATGCAAATGTTCTCAGTACTCGGTCACTGTTTGTCAACGACCTGGTAATTAGAGGTATCCTGCAGCACTCTTAGTCTTAGAAAGGTTGCTCATTGACTTAGTTTTTTTCCATAAGAGTTTGCTTAAGACATTTTCCCCTCAACATCCATAAAGACTTGACAGAAAAAAGAGCATTTCCAGAAAATGGAACATCCATAGCTACTGAAATTACATATAATTAACCAATTAGACGCTGAAATGTGTCTTGGTGTTCAGAATGGGTACTTACTGGAGTATAATACCCTTCAAAACCCTTTCTTTCTTCTAAGGAAATAATTGCTACTACCAGCTTCCTAAATTCACAGGCTGACTGTTACGACTTTCTAGATAGCAGCTCCAGGCAAAAGTCTTTCTCTTAATTTATTTTGGGCAAGAATGTTCCTTGGAGGTCTTTGGAGCCTTCTCCTAAAAAGCATGCAGCACAGAACTTTACAAAGCCATTTGGTGTCACAGCCAGGACTTGCCACTTCTGTGCTCCATGCTGTGCAGTGACTCTGATTTCAGGGAAACGTCTTATTTGCTCATCTTCTTAACCATGTTTTGTTTATACGGCTTTTCATGTTCTACAGCCCAGGGGATGTATGCATTGCTTTTGATGATCTAATTCAGCTTCACGTCTTAGAAATAAATGCCTTCACCTGACTACATGTAGGTTAGGCCTTTTCAATGTAATATGTGCCATGAATAATTATGGCAACTCTTCATGCATACTTCTAGATAAGGTAATTTAATAAGACATAGAAGTGTTTGCCTGGAGATGTGCATTTGCCTTGTGTAAATGAAGGCAGTTATTTTGATGGTGCTCTCATTTCTCTGAATCTTCTACAGGACTGCCTAGCATATTACAAATATCAATGAGAAAAAAAATGTAGGGTGCAGAAATGGCATCACTAACTTAGAGTGTTTGTGCTACTTCTGTGCAGGAAATTGCAGCTGGCTGGCATACACTAGGGTGGACAGCTCCTTCACCAGTTTCTTCTGGCTCCAAAAAAGCCATAAAAGAAAGGAGATAGGAGCTCTGCTTTGCTCTCCATCACCTGCAGTGCCTCTGGGCTTGATCTATTAGAATTCATCTTTGCAGCTTGAGCCTGAGAGGGGGAGTGCTGTAACCAGCTGAGTGGGAAGCATGCAACACAGATATCTAAGGGCTGTAGAGTTTTCGGTTCAATTAATATGGCCCTGCTCTTAAGTGACACATATTTTAACACTAAGCTCCAGTTATGGTCATCATGAGGCTGCTGTTCTGTAAGCAGCACTGAGGTTGGTAATATGGGGTATGTGGGCTGGAATGAACAATCTCATTTTATATTACACATCAGCCTTTTGAAGCTACTTCAGCTGACAGTAAAAGAAAGTTGGTTTTACTACCATTTTGGCCACCTCAGACTTCTATTAAAGTCAGGGTATTTTAATATAACCAGGGAAAAGAAAAAAATTTCTTGGTGGAGTTTTGTACAAATTACTTCTGTCCTCTTTTCTGATCACTTCAAACAATTTTCACGTTCTTCCTTTCACTAGTGCACTTATTGACTCATATCTATTGAAGCACCTTGCCTCCTGGCTCATTTTGCTGGATCATTACACGTATTTATTGCTGCGTTTCTCTGAAGCAATTTCATTAAGTTCTGCTTTATGATTATCACAGAAATCTTCTGTTAGCATACAGTGCACTTTTATGCTCATAGCAAGTGCAAGTTCATTTTGTCCTCCTAAATTTTATTAATTTCAATCACTTAAAAATAAAAAAAAACCCTGTTCAATTACTGCAGGATTTTGCCTCTTCCATTAAGAGCAAACTAAACCTAATTTCCTACAGCTTTCTGCTTTATAGCTCAAAGCTGTGGTGTGGATTACTTTTCTGAGAGCTATTATGATTACCCACAGGCAGAAAAAGTTCAGTAAAGTATCAGCTACTGAATCCCCAAAGAAACATCTATTTGGGGAAAGCTTGGAGTTCTTTTCAGTCTTTTGTAGCTACTGAAGAGGCATTTCAGCTCCCTCAACCTCATGAAGGGTGACTGCTAACATTAGTATTTTTAAAGTGCTACAAGTATGAGGCATGAATGTGAACATTGTTGAGGGATTTGGAAAGCACTTTGGAAGAGTGCAAAAGGCAGATAAAAAGAATTGCTGAGAATTACACATTGGCTCAAAAGCACTTTTGCATCTAAATACAGGCTACAAAATCCTCCAAAATAGACACCTGTAATCTCTGGTAATTGTTGTTCATGTTCCAAATGACACTGTCCCTAAACTTCCCTTGACATCCAGATCTTTAAAGCTATTTAAATGTCATAGTACACAAATTTTGCTTGGACCAGACTGTGAATAGAGGTCCTATGGACTCATGTGTGGCCATCCTTAGTCCAGTGGCATGTTCACTGCCTTACACGATCCTGTTGCATTTTCAAACACATCTCAGGAATTAGTTGCAATTAAACACTCTAATTTCTGCTACTCCACAGTGCAAGGTGTGCAAACATACCATCCATCTCCGCAGTATTTCCTGGGTGCCTTACAATCAGCTTCCATGGCTCCTGGCACCTCCTTTGATGTGTGGATGACCTGAGGATTCAGGTTCACAATCTGTATTTGCATGGCAGCATTTTCTCCATATGCTGCAAATATGCAGTACAGGATGAAACTGCAATTAGGGATTCCCCTCTGGTTTTTCATAATTGCTATAAAGAAGGCTCTGTTGATTTGGCTTCACTTAGGCTGAACGGCATCTGGGTGCCACAGCATAACCTGATTTCTGCTTCAGCCGTTGCCAGCATCAAAGACCAGACTGCGGAATGCTTTTGCTTCCTTCAGACCACTGTGACTGGGCTTCTTTCTCATAAGGAGGAAGGAGGGTACAAAGCAGAGATAATATTTATCTGAATCTCACTCACCAAGGAGGCAGACTGATGTTTTCATGCACATCTGAAACATCACTGTGGTCAGATGGTCAGATTACAGGTGTTATTCTCAGCACAGCTGAGGATTATACGGCGTTCTTCACAGCTCTTTCCCATCTAAGAGTCCAAAGTTTTTGTAAGCTTATTTATCTGATAGGTGGGTAAGCAAGGAGAGAGTGCCAAGTTGTTAAAGGAATCAGAACAATTTGGTTGGTTTGTTTCATGAAGCATTGGATGTCATGCTTATTCCAGAGAGAAGTAAAAATATGACAAAAAATATTGGTGGAGAAATGAAAAAAGAAAAAAAAAGCATTTGTCCTACAGCTCTGTTGAAGAAGAATGTCAACGAGGCAATAAGCACAGTGTAATGAATCCTCATACCCTTCCCTTCTTCTCCCCAGTGTTTGTAAAGGGAAACCCTGGAGGCTTTGCTGGTGATTTTTGCTTTAGATATTTCTTGAAAACATGTATTTTTACCCAAGATGTTCTGACTTCAAGGCTAGGTTTTGGATTAATGCACTGGGCAATACAGTCATGTTTGGAGAGTCCTCAAGCTACAGCTGCTGCAAAATCAAATTGCCCAATTGTTCAGCAAAATATGGACACTGAGAGAACATAACAGCACTACTTTTGAGACAGAGCTGGCTTCACCTGGTCTCTAGCTGCAGTTCAGGACACTGACTTTGGTATTTAAAACCTCAGGTTCTAAGGCCCAAGGTGCAAAGTTGGCTTGGCGTGACTGTTTCCAGCAACACCACTTCTTGGCCGCCAGGAATGCTGTGAAGCATGTTCCTGCAAAGCTGAAATTATGGGGCCTTTTCACACAAGCACATTACTGGGGGTAAACTACAATAATATGATAAAGAGTGTGATTTAAGGCTGGTTTTCTGCATGGATGGTGAACCAATGCATTAATGGGGAATATTATACAAACCTAAAGAATACACTTTTTATCACACGGATCCTTAACCCAAGGATCTCGCAGGACAGAGACCCCAGCTGGAGTTGCTTGTTTCTCCCCATTAGCTTTTTTTTTTTCCTGGCATTGAAACTAAAATAGAATAGAACCGAATAACATTTTGCAGGACAAGGAACTGCAGATGTAGAGAGCAAGGCAACACATTTTAAGGAAGCTTTTCTATCTGCCTAAGAAAGATTTCTGGTGACAAGCAGATCCCACAGAGCAACAGCAGAGGTAAACTGTTCATCATTTGGTTTTGCTTTCATTTGAAAAATATGCTTATATGTATTTTATTATTTTGTAAGCATGTAATGTGGTATTGCCACTGCTGGTAATAGCCATGAGCTTTTTATTCAGTTTGCATGATCTCAGTACTGAGGCTTGTCAGACTTGCTCTGGATGAGTATTTCTTGATCTTGCCTGCAGCTTTTTGCTTGGATCCTGGCATGAGGAAGAAGAAAACATTGATGAGAACATCATATTCTTCCAGCAAAAGCCTTTAAATGCTGATGGCTTATTGTAACCACCCCCCATTATCACTACCATGAAACCACCATGGGGCCCAGAGCAGCAGCTAGAGTCAGCATAAGTCCTCAAAAGGGGTGAAGATTAGGAAGAGTTTGTTAAACAAAAAAAAAAAGAAAAAGAGCATAACAGTTTCTACTTTTTAAACCCAGATTACAGCGTGTCACTTACTAATCACCAGCAAATTCACACAGTAGATGACCTTAAAGCCATCATGATTTCTATGACTGCAATCAACTATAAACCTGGTAGCTCTGCAAACTTGTCCATCAATGCAGTTTCCATAGCTCTACCACGTGTTGTAAGACTGTAACTAAGAGACATAATTATTGATTTAAAATGAGTCCAGTTTAGCTCTCGGGTGCTGCTTCATCTAGCAGTTAACATATAAGTAATTCACAATAGTATTTGATGACTGTTGCAAAGATTAACTTGGTTTCTAAATCTTCAAAAGCAGTACTTGGGTTTCTGCACTGTTCTGTCAATTTGCTGACCTGTCAGGAAGGGGCAAGTGATGGTCTGTAAGCCAAATAAGACTGTTGTACATTAAGACTTCCCAAGCAGGTAGGTCTTGACAAAGTTTAATGCAGAAGCCTGCAAACTTTTTCATGGCTTTTCTTTTATTTTTCTCATTGGATGACAAGGAAAAATTTGGGGCTGAGGTGGAATAGCTACTAGAACAAAAGGGCAGATCACCTCTACCTTAATAGACTGAAAGACTCACCATATGAAATTTCAAGACTTCTTTCAAGGACTTTATCAAGTTTAAATCATTTAACTGGAGAATTTCTGACACTACATCTATCTTCAAAAAGCAGAAAAGTATGATCTGGATAACAAAAGAATTGATATGTCCTTCCTCCCCAAAATCATTTTCCTTGATGTTACCTGAAATTGCATCGGAGATTCTCCAGTGGTTGAGGAAGAGGAACATAAAAAAGTATTGATCGTCTTCTTAGGCTTGTGTCCACGTGTTTCTGCTACCATTTCTTCTCATCCCTGACAATAGGGTGACGTTGTTACTGTTGGGAAGTTTGGACTCTGTAAGCAGTTTGAGATCTGAGTCATTCTGTGGGATGAAGGTCTTGCTGAGTAATACCTTCTCTGAAGGGCATCCTTTGTAGGAAAAGGACTGTGATTGTGTAAGATGTCCATTCATGCCAGAGATTCTTGAGGAAAGCATCCCCAAAGACAGGTTGTGAGTCAAATGGTTCCTTTGCTAATATAAGATACTTTAAAGATGTGATCATGTTGTTTATGCATGGGGGTTGAATGACCTCCTTTCTCTTCTTGTAGGACATACATTAGATAATACCCACCAAGGGAAAGGCAGAAAGGAATTTCTCTCCAAAATTTACACTTGCTAATTGCAGTCCTCAGAGAATCCCTTTGTAATTTATCAGGAAACACTAAATACTTGCGATGTAAAAGACACTGGACTGCCTGCACACACTACTCTTTCTGGAGTCCCTACTTCTGTGAGAACAAAGAATTATGTGTTTCTCAGTTGGTCCATAATTTACTCTACCACTAAGGCAATAAAAAGGTATAATATTAAGAAAAAAAAATTTATACATTGAGACTTCAATGTCAAGCTTGTCATTGCAAGGTAACCAATGGTTATAGGTTAAACAAATGCATACAATCAGAATTATTAATAGCAGTGTGTTCTTCTCAGCGCTCATTTTCTCTTACCTCTTAGTCCCAGGATGTATCCTGGTCAAAAGAACTGGAGGTTTAGTACTAATGGCAAGAGCCCCTCTTCTGAATGCTGCCCTCAGTTGTTATTTTAGGGTTTCCTGTAGGACAACCACCTCAACATCGTCTCTCCTCTTCATTTCATTATTCAAATTTGAAGTATGAATGCAACTGTGTTTCATGGCTCTGCCTGGAAGCTTGGAAGATTTTATCACTCCGGGGTTCATCCCTGAAATAGCAGGGGTATATGGACTGTGAAAATAAAATGTAGGCTCTTTCTGGAGGTGGACGCAGGAAGCCAACCCATCCTCTGTAGTCTTGCTATCTTTCTGCTGATGCACTCACATCAAATCTTATGCAGGCTGTTGGTTATAAATGTATTCAGGTAAGCTTACAATTTCTGATATGTTACTAGTTTTCTACACAGAATGCAGCTGGGCATGGATGACAGATTTTTAGCTACTCTGTCTGAGCATGTGTAATGGAGGGCAAGCACCCTCTGCTCTGCAACTGTTTCATGGGACCCTATGTCATAGCAATTCATTTGCTTTACTATTTAGCTTCCACAACCTAGTTTCTCATCTGAGAACAAGACAAAGTTCTCAAAATCCAGGGAGGAGAACCTGTGGCCAAAGACTTCTAGGAAAACCGGGTACCTTGGAACATGTTGTAGAGGTGCTTGTTCAAGCAATGTTTGCCTTTCCTGATCCCTTGCTCTGCCTTTTCATTTCCAGGCTCTACATGTGCACCAGTGGCCAGGTTTAGGGCTCTTGGAGGAAGCACCTGTATCCCTGCTGCTGTGGAGATAATCATCCTTGCAGTTCATAAAACAAGGAGAGCTGCAGTGAATTACTTTTCTGTACCTTCAAAGTATTTTCCTCAAAATGGAAACTAAAGGAAAACTCTCTGTCTCTACAATTAGCCTTTCTACTGGCACATTAGAAAAGCTGTGGCAACCTGAAAAAGTGATGTCAAAAATAAAAATGCTTAATGCTTTTTACTGAGCAGATGGCCGAGCCCTAGCACAGGCTGATAAGAGAGGTTGTGGAGTCTCCACCCTTGGAGATACTCAAAAGCTGTCTGATCATGGTCCTGGTCAGCCAGGTCTACGTGCCTCTGCTTGGGCGGATGTGTTGAACCAGATCTCATCTGGAGATCCTTTCCACTCTGTCAGTTCTGTTCAAGTCACTGCTCTGCTTGATGCTGATCAGGACTTGCTGATTGGCTCTTACGCTGATTTCCCAAGCCTTGGGTCTAAGATTTCTACTGTCTCCTTTCCTCCTGGACTTGTTTAACTCTTTACCAAGAACTCTGTATAATTCGTGGAAGGTGGGTTCATAGCACAGATGAGAACCCTAATCATAAAACTGTTGATCATTAGGAGGTTCAGAGTACATCTTTTCCACCTGTGTCTGAGTAGAAAGTCCAGCCTATCAAATGTAGCTGATACACTTCTGTGAGAAATCTTGCCTTCAGGCCACTAGCACTTCGTCTTTCATCAGAAAAACTCACAGTACGCTCTACTCCTGTGTACTTTAAAATATGTAATTTATCAAGACTTTTCTCTTGTTTTTGAAGACCACCCCGTGTGAGTCAATACATCTCACTATGTGAAGAAAACTTCCTTCATATCAAGCCCGTTTCCCTTTCCAGATTTTCACCTTGATAGTCCAGGATCTACTCTTCTGTCCCTTCTTAGCCTTCTCACCCTGCACATGAATCGTCATCTGTGAAACTTGCAGAGAAAAACATAACCTATGTCAACTGGGAATCCAGCAAAGTTGTGAGACAATGTCCATTCCCAAAAAGAAAAAATCAAGAGAGAAAAGAAAAAAGGCCTACTATATGGCAAAAGAAGCTTCTAGAAAAAAACTATAATGACTGAAGCTTTTCAATGTATTGGATAGTAACACTAATAGTGATTTCAGCTGTTGAATGACAAATAAAGTAATATTTCCCTGGAAGGGTATACTTTAAGTAGCCAAAAGAGGAGCTGAAAATCAACACTGTATATTAATGATACAGAAGGCTTTAAGTCTTAAGGAGAGCAACTGTATGCTCAAAAATTTGAGCTTTCCGGTGCAAAATAGAGCTGACAAGGTAGGATGAATTGTTGCTATGGTAAATGTGTTGTCAAATGTGGTTTCAGGCAACTATGCAAGATAACATGGCTCCTTTTATGTCACATTAAAGCTAGTCTCGAGGGTGGTTTTAAGCTATATTGAAGAGAATAATGATTGATAACTGATAGTTAACAAGTCATTAAACAGTTTTACAGTCAGCATCAGCTATCTGTTACAGAAAGTGGCACATGTCAGGAGAGTGGGTAGTGTTGTGGGCACCCACGCTTTCTCAGATTTGTACACAATTATTCTTGACCTTAAAACATCAGTAGTTAAGGAAGGATGAGCACAGTATTAGCTGGTGAAAATAAGTAGCACTCTGCATCTGCTGAGGTTCAGTTCATCCTCACCATGTTTTCTTCTTTAACCTTTACACCATATGGAAAATTCAAAGAGTTGTGTCCACTAAAAAGGAGAAGAAAGGCGATTGATCCCTCAGGAGCACCTACTGGGTATGCTTTCCTCTAAATAATCCCTCTGCTAGGATGAAGGTTTTTACACGTAGGATATGGTGAAGATAAAGGATCTTTCCTTTTGTCCAACACAAAACTCCCTTGCAGACATCTCTGATGATAATGGTGACCTGGGCTCCCTTTGCTATCTAAGAAGATTTAAATCCTTCAGCTTTATGTCTTTGGATAGATGAGCCTGCCTATGACAGAAGATGAGAGAAGGGAGGAGAAGGAGAATAACTTGCTTCTTACCTGCCTTTCATCACAGGGACAAAGTGTTTTATCGTGGATGAACTGAAGTGGGATTTCAAAATATGTCATTTGGCTTTTTGGTCAATAATAAGTGAACTTTGACAGGGGAATCAATATTCTCCTGTTAGGCATTTCTCAAAATATCATCCAACAGTTGTCATTCAGCTCTATTTGGAGGGGAGAGAAACAGACATTTGGGAAAACAGAGGATTCCAGAGATTCTAGCTAGGCTTTGAAGACAGTCTGTATTGTTTTGGCCATGGTTTGGAAGGGAGAACATGCCTTGTAGCAGGTGAATGCAAGGAAGCCTGCTTAATAAGGTACGCATTAATATTCTAAATTCTGGAGCATACATAATATTCTGCTAAGCTTTTTCATGAAAAAAACAATAATATTTCTACTCAATACGAATCACCAATACAGCTCCCAAGGGAAAGAACAATTAATGGAGAAATAAACAAAGGATCTGGCCTCACAGCCGCACCAAGGAGGTCAATATCTTCTGAAGTGGCACAGCAAAACACTGCATTTACAGGCAGTTCCACCATGCTCAGAGGGTTTATTCGAAGAGCTGAAAGTTAATTAGAGGAAAGTTGAAGGGCTGTCAGATAATGCTAAGCTTCATTAAATATTGGCTCCCTGGAAAAACCTAGGAGAGAGACATGATAGATTTGGTTTAATTGCTTTATGTTTTTCTGTGTATTGGCCACCTTAAATATCAACTGTCTATGCAGATATAAATAAGCAGGCATAAGGCACAAGACAGTAGGGGACCATCACTGTCTTGGCAGGGGTTACACTAAGCCAAAAAATGTCATTAGTGAACTTATTTTTGTTTACATCAGACAGACATTGTAACAACAATGGTACCCACTAGGTCTTTCGTAGAGTTGAAAATAAGACACATGAGATGTGATGAGCATAGTTAAGCAGAATGAATTTTTCCTTCAACTTTAATAAAATTAACTGGTCTTACTTTCTTTAGTCCTATTGGAACTTTTTTTTTTTTCCTCTGTGTACAAACCATTCTCTGCTATGTGAATAAAACTTTGGGACTTTGGAGAATCCAACAGGATTTAGATGAAGTTTATATTTAGTGGGCAAATATAGATGCCTGCCGAAGGCTAAAGAGGCTAGCAAAACGGATAATAAGGCATGAACTCAGAACAGTCAAGGAATCAGAAAAAAGTAATTTGATTCAGTGGTTTTTAGGACTTTCAGATCCATAAATCCATTTCCATGGGTATTTCTACAGCATACAGATATAGTAATTAGGAAGAGAAAATAATTTCTAAGCAAGCTGCTGTACGCTGTAGAGAGGCTTACTGAAAAGTATTCAGGCAACTGCAGGTCAAAAAGGTTGCAAACCACATGTTTAGTTCAGGCTAATAAGCAAAGCAAGAGCAAATGAGCATCTTGGTTCCTTTATGTATTTGTGGCTGCAGCCCACAAGACCAATCTTATCTTGGGCTGCCTGCAAAGGAGCATGGGAGGTGATTCTGTCCCTCTACTCTGCTCTCACGAGACCCCACCCGGAGTACTGCATTCAGCTCTGGAGTCCTCAGTACAGGAAAGTTGCAGACCTGGTGTAGTGAGTTCAGAGGAGAGCCACAGAAATGATCTGAGGTCTGGAGCACCTCTGCTATGAGAAAAGGCTGAGAGAGTTGGAGTTGTTTAGCCTGGAGAAGAGAAGGCTCCAGGGAGACCTTCCAGCAGCCTTCCAATACTTAAAAGGAGCCTATAAGAAAGATAGGGTGAGACCTTTTATCAGGCCCTGATGATATAGAACGAGGGGTGATTGTTTCAAACTAAAACAGAGGAGATTCAGGCTGGATGTGAGAAAGAAATTCTTTACAATGAGGGTGGTAAAACATTGGAACAGGCTGTCCAGAGAGCTGGTGGATGCACCATCCTTGGAGACATCTTAAATGCCAGGCTGGATGTTGTTCTGAGCAATCTGATTTAGTTGAAGACTGTCACTGCTCATTGCAGGGTGGTTAGACTAGATGAATTTTGAAGGTCCCTTTAGATTCAAACTATTCTAAGATTCCACAATTCTGTGAATTCTGGGCTGACTGACCATATACTACTGATACTCATCATAGTCAGCCCTGATAGAGAATTATGCCCTTATTAACATGCTCCTCTGACTTGCAAATCAAATCCTTGTGGGATATCATGCATTGTTTTTTAGAAAAAGAATAGTTTTTAAATCTACAACAGAACTCCTGTGGTAATCTATCAGTACAAACCACTGTGAGTGTTTACTCAAAAACTCCTGCATGAAAAATTTTGATGTGGTTTCACTCAACAGTCCTTTCCAGAGAGATTTGAAATACATGGGGAAAATTTTAAAATGACAGGGAACCTGCCACATCTCAGTTGAGCTGCTGCAACGCCTCACTGATGATTAATTGCACTTCCACATCCAGTTGAGGCTGCCTAGCTTCTGCTTTCACAAGACCGTGTTTTCCCAAGGCCCACTCCCACAGCTCTTTCCAGAAACTGTCAATTACTTATTTTAGTAACCAATGTAAAACACTTATTCAAAATGTTGGGATTGGGTGAGGATCAATCAGTACCATGTGCTTTGGGAGGAAAGTGATCTCTAACCTCAGAGATAGATAGCAGCAGCAAATTGCAGCCTCAGCTCTGAAACCTTCATGGATAAGCTATACCATAGTAAAGTTGCGAGCTGCAGATTTGACTTTTTTCCCCCTATTTACAGCTCTGCCAGCCTTGCCTTTATCAATAAACATCATTAAGGACTGTGTGTAAATCCTGTTATTCAGTCAGAATGAGAAAACCTTTTCTGACAGATATTTAGATCAGGAGAACAAGGAGAACAAACCCCCCTTTCTGATGATTTCTGTACAATTTGTCTAAAGCATACAGCATTTGCTTACAAACCTCTGGTCATCACCATCTGATTTTCCTGCCAGTTACAACTCTGTTACTCTTTCTGGATTGAGATGCAGGACACACCAAGCCTAGCACTGAAGCAGGTGTATTGGATAGATTTCATCCCTTATAAGCAGCACATACCTGAAGCAGCCTCTCACGTCCCTGGCCCTAAGGAGAAACGAAGAGAGGCCACACAGCCCAGAGCATCCCAAGTGGAACGTGCAGTGCCCACCAGCATTACCTTTTGCTGAAGGGCCAGTCCGCAGCACTGCTGCTCTCCCCAGGCTTTGTGAGAGTTTCTGCAGCCAAGTCCCCTCCAGAGAACTGCTAAGAGGCAGTGCAGACAAAACCACTGAGTTTTATATATAAAGTAGCTACTCTCTGGTCTCTGTTGGCAAATTCCACTGCTTGCATGACCCTAGGGTGAGGGGATTACTCAGATTTCTTCTCTTCTACCAGGGAAACAGGAAGATGAGAGAGAGGACATGGTCTTCTGGATGCCTGACACATTCATCTTGCAGGCTAAACAGCAGAAAAGTAGGAAAGCTTCTGGAAGATTATCCCAAGGAAGGCTGGCTCATCTTGCATATGTGCAAAGTAAGTTGACAAAATTACTCCAGTGCTTTTGATTTGGGTGATACATTTTGTAATTCATCCCTAATTAAATGGCTAGTGCCCATTCAGAGAACAGTGCCTTCCCAGGATTAAACTACCCTGTGGAACTGGGGCTGAGAGAAAAAGGAGGATTTGTTTTCTAAGGAAAGCCAAAGATCCCTTCGTATACCTAGTGAAAGCACCAATGTATCCTTGCACCCAGAGTAGCAGGACTGTGGTGGTGCACGTATTTCCATGGTTACAGGGGCATGTACCCTCCTGACAGGCAAGGAGCCATTCTCTCCCTGTTTGAACAGTGACTGGGGAGGTTCTGCCCAGTGAACATCTTCCCTACCAGTAACAGAATGCGTGGCTCAGGTCCTGCGTCTCATTGTAGTATGGAAACACTTTCACATGGAGTGCTCAGGATTGGTCTCTCCACAGGAAGATTTTCATGCCAGCTTTAAAAAGCACAGGTGCACTCCGGAGTGCAAGACTGACCATGTCTGCCATGCAGCTCCCAGCAGGGACCTGTGATTTTACTCAGGTTACACCAAGGACCTACCTGCAGTCCAACTAGAAACGTACATCTTCATCTGGAGATGGTATTTTTTCACTCTGAATGGCTGTGAGCTTCTTGTTTGCCTTGTTACACTGCCATCATTATCAATGACAATCTGCCCTTCAATAATCCCTACTGAAAGTGCATGTATAGCTGCTTGTTTTAATAAGTGGATGAATCCATGTGTGAATTAATTCATCTGAGCGTTATTTAGAAAAGCTTGAGGAGAATACAGCACTCAGAGTTGTCTGTTTCTCGGTCTGTTTTGTGATGCCCTTCTCTTCTCCATCACCAAAACATGCTAGGTGGAATTAGATGAATGTTATGTAATTCTTACTTAAAGAAAAAAATGTGTGGTTTTTTCTCTCAGTTTCCCAGGTGACGAGTGCCTTGTGACACGTGCTGTGACACATCATTGGTTGGGGAGATGTGTGAAGCCCTCTTTGTCAGTTCAGGTGAGTTATCCTGGAAACTTGGAAAAACCGTGGTTTTCCTGAAATTTCAGTCAGACACAGGGTGGGGTAGGTGTTGGTACCAAATAAAGTGTCTGGAGCTTGGGAATGCAGGTTGATAACTTCTCCTGTGTTTTGCCTTTTTCTTTTTGCTGAGGGTTGCATTAGTTACTCAGTCTGTGGTGACCCTCATGCTTCTTGGCTGCTGAAGATCTCCAAGAAAAGTCTTGTAGACCTCTATGTGTGGACACAGAAGAGGTTTGTTTGAGGATATTATATGGTAAAACAGAAGAAAATTGTAGATCATTTGTTTAAGAGTTTAAGAAGACAAGAATATTCTACTCATATGCTGTAAAATAGGGAAAAATGGACAATACTTTGTAAAGGACCTTGCAACTCTCTCATGTATGTACCTTTTTATGCTCAATCTGAGTTGCCTGCTTCTGCCAGGTTGGGAATAGCCAGTGAAACCTCCACCAAGGGCTGATGTGCAGGCACATACATGCCCTTTTTCTGCCGTGTACGTCCTGTTCCATCACACACATCATTTAGTAAAGGATGGAAATGAGGCTCAGAAAAAATTTGGCAAAGATTTTCTCCAGAGTAAGAGCCATCATGTGTTCAATGTGAGAAAAAGTTACTCCTGGGCTCTTTTGTTTTAGAGGATTGGATGTCTCTAAGTAGACAAGAGGTAACTTTATCCATGGACAGTTTAACAGATGCCACCACATAATGCCTTCTCCCCCTTTCCCCTCTAACACCATCTATTTTGTAGTCTGCAGTGATGGTTTCTTCTGCTACTGGCACTTGAAGCTATAAAAAGCCTTCAAAAGAACCTGGCAAAATGCACTGAAAACAAGTTTTCTGGTTTTGTGCAGTCCTTTTAAAGATGAGGGTCTTTTGGGCTGTTTTTTTTTTGTTTTGTTTTGTTTGGTCAGAGGTTTTTTTTTTTATTTGTTTGGGATTTTTTTTTTGTTTGGTTTGGTTTTTCTGAAGCAACACACAAAGGATAACTTTTCTGATTTTTTTCCCTAACTGTTTTTAGGTTCAGAAAATTCATTTTTTATCTTTTCCTTGTCTGTTTAAAGAATCAGGGCAGGCTAATGTTCTGTGAGCCTGTGTTCATTAGAGATTGCATTTTGTTAGATAACCTTCAATCAAGCTGCGTACAAGGTCATGGGTGAATGTAGCTTATGTCTCCATTTCAGTTCCCAGTGAAAATACTGATAGAATAGTATAAAAATGTGCAGTCTCAGAGAAATATAATAAGGAATGAACATGCTGAACAATGAGACACTTAATAACACCACTGAGAAATAAAAATCCCAGACATAGGTCTTCAATCCCAACCTACTGTGGGATGCAGGAACTTACCTCTTGGCCCCAAGTCCCCACCTGGCAGTTTCATATTGAACCCACTCCTCAACTTCTCCCTTCTTCCCAAGTAAATGCTTAGCCAAGATTTGCCCTAAGAAATCAGTTGGGTCATCAAGGCTTAATATTTTTCTTCAAGGCAATAAGAAGCCCAACATGTGCTCAAATTAATCTTTTACTTTTTCCTCTTGGAAATATTTATTAGAGCCTAAAAAAAAATCCAACCCATAATCATTATGAGAATTTTTAAATGTTAATTTCTAATGCACATAGCTACTGGCTTTCCTTGTCCAGTATATCCCAAGTCTCTAATCCAAAGATGCTGTAACATTTCAAAAGTGAATCAGACAAGGCACTTCAGGTCGAGTTTTTGTCAGTGGGTAAGTCAAGTTGTCCTTTCAGACTTATTTTAATCAAGGTACCATAGACTGATCATTAATATAAATACTGGCAATAATGGCAAGTATGACTGTTATGTTAGAAGAGACTCAAGCAAATGTAATGAAATGCCTTTTCAACTCTTTTCTCAGGCCATAAGTAAGTAAACTCTTCTATATTGTGAAAGCGAGTGACAAATGGAGATGACAAAAAGTAAAAATTAATTTCCTAGAGAAAACAAAAGTCGGAAGTTTACATTTTTTCAGGTTATTTTAAGGAATTGCCTTGTATTAAAGCACCGGAAAACACATAATGGATAAATCACACAGCCTGAGCTGACCAGAAAGTGTTTTGATGGAGAAAAAATTCATTATATACTAAAGAATATACAGATTTTAAAGGCTTCTGCATGAAGAAGGAAGAAAATACCAGTCATTAAACCTGTTATTTAAATGATTTTACTATAGTACTCCTCTTATTCCAAGTTATAATGTGATATTCCTTCAGAATGTAATAATGGCCTGCAGGCATTTTAGCACTATCATTTTTAGATGACTGCAACAAACTACCATTAATTACGTTAAGATGTTACTTTATTTTAAGGGTCTTTTTAGAAAGACTAAAATACCTCAGTAATTATTGAGAGTTCTCTTGGCAACAGCTGAATTCACAGTTAGAAGAAAAGGTTGTAAATGAGTCTAGTTTTACCTCCCATGCATCTGTGATCAACATCAATGCATGAGTAGAGCACGTTTGCTCTGCCCATCACCGCTGAAGTTCAGGGCATTGACACATGCCCTGGAATAGCAACTGGAGTTGTGCTACATGGGAGATAACTAGATCTACATGGGAGACCCACCTTGAATTTGGATCTGCACTCAAATACACAGTGCACAATTTGTCCTTCCCCTGCAGAACACTGCTGCTCTCATTTCTACTCTGATTTGGTACTCTGACTGGTACAAAATTACGTTTTTTTCCTCAAGTCGAGTCTGTTTTGGCTGTGCCAGTAATTAGTGAGTGATCTCCTTGCCCTTATCTCAACACTCGAGCCTTTTGTTATATTTCCTTTCTTGTGTCAGGCTGAGGAGGGGAGTGATGGAGCGGCTTTGGTGGGCACCTGGCCTTCAGCCAGGGCCAACACTCCACACTGCCCCAGCTCTTGATGTTTTTTCTGTCTTGTAATTTCCCCCTGGGAGACACCTGAAAACAATTCTCATGTTGTTCTTATATTGTATTCCATTGACGATTAGGAACACACAACAGTAGGAATCAGGTTCTGCCTTCTGAAAGTTATAGCTAATATGTGGTGTGCTGACAATGAGGTCAGTAAATTGATGTGTTGGGCAGATTGTGACCCACTCTCTCAAGAGTTCTTCGCTATTAATTAAAAGTCTGGGGTGCTATAAATGCATGCCAAAGTGTTAAATGTGCACCTGTGTTCATGAGTATACATATGCGTGCACATATCAGTGACATCCTCTTCTCACCTTAGCTAAACCTTATTTTGCAGCTGGAATGAATGTTGATTTAAAAACACACAAGAAGAAAGTGGGAAAGATTTGAGAAATTGCACAATGAAGGGGCGTGATAATTTACTGACCTGGGATTAATGTGAAGCGTTATACTGCTAATAAGACAGCTTATTGGAAAAATAGCATGCTTTTATTTCATAATCACTGCACAGGTGCTGGAGAATAAATGAGCTTTTTACCCCTCGAGCTGCCTTTCTGACTTCTACTCTCTGATGTCTTGTTCTCAATATACTCTATTCCTCTTATCACTGTCAACTAACATGAGGTTCTCTGGCTTTTCCTGGACTGCTATTATAACGGAGTTTTAAAAATTAGTTTATAGCTTTCTGTTATAATTTTTCTTCACTTTTTTGGCTGTACTTGTTTTAATTCAGATCTGAACAGTTTAGCAGCTTTTAGCAATTTTGTGTTAAAGCAGGAAGTATAACCTCAGAAAGGAAGGTTTTAAACTAATTGGTTGTATTCCCACTTAAGATATGAAATAAACTTGGTAATAACACATAATAAGTGTTCCAAATAGTGGTTAAGGTTCACTGGAATGTATAAAAACATATAATTCATAACTAGGTTAACTCTGTCAGCCGTACTTGAAAAGAGTGCACATGGCAGGATTGCAAATGTAACTCACGGTGCTAGAATGAAATTATAAATTTTGTCACCCACAACATTTCGAGGTTTTTGGAGCATATTTGTTCTGTGTTGACCTTGAAATACTAGTGAGGAATTGGATTACCCCACAGAGACCTAGGCTTTTATGTCAAGAAAAAAAAAGAAAAAAAGAAAGAACAATAAATTGCTGATATAATTTGGCAAATTCAGCTGCTACAGCAACATGCAGAAAATGCTCAAAAATAACGATGTGCCTAGAGAGTGGAAATGAACACAATTCTAAAAAGAGAAAAGTAGTTATATAAAATCAGGGATACCCAATATTTTGAAGAAATTAAAAAGAAGAAAATATACATTTATACATAAATCTTGTGCCTCTTAATTAAGTTCAGCAATTTGATATTGGTGATGATACATGCAGATAAGAAACTCTGCATGAGAACAGGTTCAAGGACAGAAAAATGAACATGGCTCTGGTCCTCTCTTTCATTATGTCAATCAACAGTGAGATACATTTTTATAAGGTCATTGGCTATGATCCAGTCATTTCGTCTTAGTCTAAAAAGGTAAAAACATTCTTATAGACTATTTGGCATTCAGAGCATTTCTTTTGAACTATTGTCCATAAACAACCCTGGCTCAACACTGTTCATGCCTCTTTAATATATTCACCCTGTAATCACCACTTAGTGTAAGTGTAGCTAGATTGATGTATTCTTCCTCTAGAAGCAATAGAAGATGTATGCTTACCTCTAGAAGGCAAAGGAAAACTGTTTAACTACTCATACTTGTATTTATTGACTAATGGTACTTATTTGCCATTTCCTGCATTATCTCATGTTTATTCCCTTGTCAGCTGAAGGAGAAAGGCTACATTCATTTCCCCTGAGCTCCAGGAGAATGAAACAACAGCTGTAAATTAGGGAACCTGCAATGCAGACTTCAGTACTTCAGTCTAAGTTTCCTGTATCTCAGAAACACACCACTCAGTGGGCTATAGACTCTGGCCCACAGACTAGATAGATAGATAGATAGATAGATAGATAGATAGATAGATAGATAGATAGATGGAAAAACCTATCTATAGATACAGGTGAAGACCATTGAGAGATGGTATATATGAGATGATATTCAAGGGGAATGGGTCTGGGGAAGCAGTATCAGGGCAGAGAAGGTATTTATCATTGTAAATATCTTGGTGTCCCCATGATACTCTTGTCTCTGAAGGTCATTTTTGTTGAGTGCGCTTTGTTGACCAACTGAAGCAGCAAATGGAAACTTTTCCTGTGCCTGAGGGCTCAGCCATTTTTCTAGAACCAGATTTAGAAATCAGCAACTAATTCATACACTTGGACAGGAGAGAACTTGCTGCTGAGGATGTGTTCCTTACATGACAGGTTATTCCAGCTTCCATGTCCATTCTGCATGACTAACAGCGTCTTCTCCATTGTAGGAAGCACAAGGAGTGCTCCCAGACTCCTGACCTAATACTTGATTTAGATGGTCAATGGCGCTGGCAAGGCTGACAACATTTGGTATGACCAAAGCACACTGTCAAAGCAAATCCAAAATTCTTTTATTGGGTGATGAAATTGTTGGTTGACAGGGGGAGATATGATTATCTTACACAATATGTACAGGCAGAGCTTTTTGTCAGTGAAGGCAATAATTTATATTATAACCTTTGGCTGAATGACTCAGAAGATGGAATTCAGTGATGGTAAATGAGGCATGTTTATGCAGGAAGGGATTGCCATGCCCTGTGTATTGGTCTTGAGGATGCTGTTCAATATAGTTACATGGATGATAGGTTTTTGAAGGAAAAGGGAGAGGAATTTGTGGTAGTCTGGAACTAGCCAAGGGCTAACCTTGCTGCAGTAAGAAGAGAAGATCAAAGGCTGATTTTGAGAAAAGGGATGGAAACCTTTGAATCTACATGCAACAGGTTTCTGCTTTGTGGAATTAATATATATCAAGATAGGAGTAAGAGTTTTAATTATCTTTTAACCTGTTTCAGGAAACTGCAGCAGTTACAAATACAATCTATTGCCTATGATTCAATTCCATTTCAGGGCCTGTGGAATTCTTCAACTTTCAGACAAAAAAAAGGGCTCTTGCACAGCAGCATTTCAATGTGTCAGCATGAAGGTCTTCTCTCTGATCATAAAACTACTGAGTGGAACTCTTCTCCTATAAACTGGATCTCAACAAGCTTCTCCATGAAACATTACTTTCATTTTCTAGTTTTTTAAGGAAAAGCTTAACTTACTTGCAAAGTCAAAATGTCTTCTGATGAGAAGCCATTCCAGCAAGATGTTTCACCAAGTTTGCATACGACACACTTTTAGTTTTAAATATTAACTTTTTTTCTTTTTCTTTGTTTTGGAGGCATACACTTTAACAAAAGCAATTGTCGATCTGTACAAAACAGTAACAGGATTTCTCAAACGCCTTACTGGAAAAGATTCAGTCATGCATATTTCCATCTCCTAGCTTCAGCTTTCAGTATGTTAAGCCTTTTTATCCCCCTCCCTCATTCAATGTCCACACCAATTATGTCACCTGATTCTGGATCTTTATTGAGTTTTACATCACTCATCCGCAAATCTCTGGTTATTGTTGCACTAATTGGATCTCTGCCCAGGTTCTTCTCAGGCCATCATTTAACCCTGGACTGAATTCTCTCTACGTGTCCATCAGTGTATCCTAAAGACAGGCACACTGGCAGTGAGAGAAGGCAATAGCAGTGATGCAAAAGGAAAGAGTTGTTTGCATTTTGCAGCTGAAGTTAGTAAATTGTAGTCGTAAACTTTCATGGAGAACTCAATCTAGTCTTCAGGGTTTTATCACTACACTACAATTCCAAATAATTGACTACATTAAAAGGGCAAAAAGGATTATAACTGATACGATTTCAGGTGTTATTGGAATACAGCATTTCTTCTCTTATCTGTTCCTTGCAGCATAAGTGCCTGTTCATGGTGGCTGAAGGGAATTTTCTTTCCCATAGGTCAGTATCCAGCTGCATCAACCCTCCACCCCAGTCCTTTATAAACTGGCAGCAAATGGCCTCCAGGTCCCTCCAGGAAAGCATTTTTATTTTTATTCTCTGCACACAGGGAGACAATGCGTTCCACCTTTATTAGTTTCACACTACTTCTTGCCTCCTCTCTCACTCTCCTCTCAACAACATGGGAAGTCTTAATGGCAAAGAAAAAGCCAAGATTTTCTTGCCAGAACAGAAGGGCAAACTCTTTTGGGTGGGAAAAAGATTCGCATATGAAGCTGCTTTTGCGCAAGTTTTGAAATCATGCCTCACTGCAAGTTACTTCACTATCTCTTACTCATTGCTCCTTCAGCATGTGCTAGCTGTGAAAAATGTGTTTGTAAGATCTCTGCAAGCCTTTCAGGTGACAGCCTGAGCCCTGAATGCCTTCGCCTTGCTTTTTTCCAACCTCATAGTCCTCTAAATTTTGTTTAAATCTCTAAAACTCAGTGCCTAGGATAGTTACTTAATGGAGGGGAGGACTGGAAGGAACACCTGAAGCACTCTGAAGGGATCAACAGATGATCTTTTTTTTGGACATGCCTATAAATCTTTGCGTTCTACCTTCCTCACCCCCTAACACTTACCAACTCCTTTGTCGCAAAGACAAAAGAAAGCAATATGGAGAACTTGTAAGCTGAATAGCAGAAGCTACATTTTTGTCAAAGGTATGAACTGCAAAATCCTGAAGTCCTGGATGTTTTGTCTACTCATTGCACCAGATTTTTTTTTTCTTCTTTTTTTCATCTTATGCAGTTTCTCAGTTCTTTCAGTTCTGGGTTTGGAGGTAGTGGGGAAATAGGTGCAGACAGGCAGGTAGACGCTATGCATTTTAAATTCACTCCAGTGTATTTTTCCATCTTTCCCCATGCCAAAGAAAAGTAGAAGAAAAGTAGAGTTGGTTCTGTTTAGGGGTTTTTGTTAAGCAGGGGTCACCTAACAAAGTTTTTCTGTCAAAAGTCTGTGCAAATTTAGTTCAATTTCTGTAAATCCCTATGCAAATATTCTTCTTTTAAGATGTAAGTCATCCCAATGGACTTAGTTAAGTCTCTTTCAAAATCTATTATACTAAACCAAATTAATTCTACTTTAGGTCTGTCAGTGCTGTAGGCAATACAGTGGTGCATCAAGGTATCCAAGCTTACTTGAGTGCTAGAATATGTGTAATCATGTCAATATGGAGCTCTGTTGCAGACAATTAGCTTCACTGAGAAATAGCATCTATTAGCACAGGTGAGCTGCTGTGAACTGTGAGTGCAAAAGTATTGCTTCTGGATTGTGAGCCTAGCTGAGGCATATTGTGTGGCATCACTTTGGGCAGAGAGAGGTGCACCCCTCTAGTTCTGAGATAGAGTCTCAGCTGGTGTTTAATGAAGTTTAGCTCTGGAGTCCCCAAGCTCTGAAGATTTGCTTCTTTGCAGTAATTCCTTCATTTCCATAATGAAGAATGAGGGCATCACCCCAGTATGAGAATGGCAAATTACACTTAGCCAGCTTAAATTCCGACTTAATTTTACACTCACTGCTAATATAGACCAGCTTTGCCAAGGGTTTCTCAAGCTTACTATGGAAAAAAAATTGTGTTCAAAGGAAGAAACTGCTTTAGACAAAGTAGCTGATACCTCCATCCATCATGTTGATCTTCCTTTGGAGCGTGAAATGAATCAGAGGATGGAATGTACAGAACAACTTCATGGGGACAGAGTACAAGACTGCCCTATAGTCTTCCCTACTTGATGAAAAATTAATAAGAACTAACCCATTGTTCTCAATTTACTTGATTAGGTTTGGACTATAGCAATAATAAAGCCTTTTGAGTCAGGCATCACACGCATGTGAATATGGTTAGCCTGCTTGACATCTCTAGCTGGGCTAGTCAGAAGGCAGACCTTCTGTTGACACTTGGTTCTGAACTTGAAAACATTTTTTTTTCTTTTTTCTTTAGAAAAGTTCTGTTAGAAGAACATAGAAGTTAAGTCTGAGAACATGTTTACTTCTGAAACAGGCTTGCTACTAGAACAGCAAAGCCAAAGTATGCAGGTTCCTGGCTACTGTAGCAAGGAAAATGGAAGGCTGATAACCACTGAGAATCTCAGTGTTCCCAGACTGCATGCTTGTCCATGGGGACCTACATCCTGCTTCCTGCCAAGTATCTCTCCAGGTGCCAGCTCAACAGAACACGGTTTTCAGGCACTATCTGCCCTTAGTAAAACCATGTTGGCTGTAATCAATCACCTCCTTATTTCCCATGTGCTGTAACATAGTTTCCAAGAGGATCTGCTCCATGACCTTGACTGGCCTGTTGTTCCCTGGGGTTTTTTTCCCTTTTATGCTCAGGAATAAAAGCTGGGGATAGGAAAGAGGAAGGGGTGATACATGGAGTTATGCCAACTGTCTTCCCATGTCACTGTTACATGTAATGAAGCCCTGCTTTCCTGGAGATGGCTGAACACCTGTCTACAAATGGGAAGTGATGAATGAATTCTCTATTTTGCTGTGGCTGCATGCGCAGCTTTTGCTTTACCTGTTAAACTGTCATTATCTCAACACATGAGTTTGCTCAGTTTACCCCTCTGATTTCTCTCCCCATCCAACTGGGGGAAGGAAAGTAAGTGAGTAGCTGTGTGCAGCTGATCTGCCCACCAGGTTTAATTCATGACATCCAATAAAATAGGACAACTGTTCAGTGAATGGACAGTTTACATAGGACAGGAATGGATTTTCAAGCCTAAAACATAAATTGTTCTTACTGGGCATGCAATACTTTTTATGCAGGTGATTATACTTTGACACAATGACATGATTAATTCCTATGAAGAGAAGCTCACCGTAATTTAGGAGTGGTGGTGTCAGAAAACTGCTTTCCCTCATCAAGCTGAAGTGGGCAAACTGCAGGCAGTACAAAGTACAGCTTAACTGCCCTGGCAATTGGGCAGCTCCCTGAATCAAACTGGGGCTTATTAAATAACTCTTTTGGGGTTTGTTTTTTTTTTTTCTTTTTCTAAAGTCTGGGTTAAAATGCCGGCTGTTTTGCACTGGTGCAGCAGCATAAGCTAGGGCACAAGGTAGGTGATCTCAGCTGCTCCCTACGAATCACAAAACCACAGATTTCCTCAGATCTCTCCTCCTCGCCAACTTGGCTCTGTCACCTGGGGAGTTTTAACCAGAGGGTCAGTGGATCTCTGTCTCTTTCCACTTACAGAAAAAGGGCATTTGAGCCATGTGAAGAGGGAGGAGAACACCAACTAGTAGAAATTAGGAGAGTAGCCTTCCAAACAGCCCCCAAAACAGAAGTCCCAAAGAACCCTGCAGGCAGCTGGCTTCCCTGCAGCTCAGTTGGTGTTGGCGCTGCAGGCATTTCACAGTGCTTGTGGGCTGTTGGGTGATGCAAAAATTATTCCCCACACATGCAGATCAACATATCTCCCTTACTGTATGAGCGTTGTAATTGCTGCAACTGTTCAGACTTATGCAATATTAACATAGTGGTTCTTTTTTTTCTAAATTAGACAGCCTCAGAGCTTGTCTGCCTAGCTAATGGGCTATTGAATGGTGGAAATAGCAAACTCTCCCCTTTCCACTCCTAGAATCACCATTATTCACTAATTGCCAAATGGCTTTTGCACAGATGCCTTCAGCGTGTGCATTCCAGGGTGTGCAAGGCGGATTCCCCAGAGCAGCCTGAGGCTCGGGAGATGGCACTCTTTCCTAGCTTTTGTACGCACCTGGTCTGTGCTACAGCTGCTAATGCAGCAGTCAGAGTAAATAACTTCCCTTCAGAAGTGATAATTTTCTGGTAAAATGATCAGCAAATGGAATTCTCCAAGTTCAGAAGTCTTAGTGGAAAAATACCAGATGAGTCTGAAGCTTTACTTTCTGATGCCAGTGCATGAAAACTTTTCCCTGACTTACTGAATCAATTCCTTTACTAACTGATGGTGTAGAAATAGCTTTTTTCTTTATTGGCAAATAATATCCTCAGCTGCTAGTTTCAGTTCAATGCCCAAGCTTGGCTGTTGCAAAAATATTCTTGCAGATAAAAGCAAAATGTAATTCTTGGACTGCCATGGAAGACACACTGGGAGTGATAAAAAAAAGTTAAGATATATGTTGTCTGATTCGCTACCAGGGTCTTAGTGGGATTTAACCAGCTAATCCCCATGTTGGTTTTGTTATCATGCCATTACAGGGAATGCGTTCAGGTAAGGCTGCGATAGCAGGACATAAGGGACTCTCTGTAGGGGAGGAAGAACACAGAAACTGAGCTTCTGTCCACAGGTGAATGGGGGATTTGGGGACCACGGGAACAAGTACCTCTATGTGTCTGTGCTGGTCTGGGGTACAGGCGATGCTGAGCACAGAGACTCTTCTGTGAGATAAGATAGGGTAACATAAACTGGTGTTTGTTTGCTTTGGTTACTCTGCTCAGGTGGTAGGTGCTTGGTTTGCCAGCCCAGAGCATCCCTGCCAGAGCAGCTCAGGTGTCAGGCTGCAGCAGTACACACAACTTCGGAGGCATATGCCCTCCAATTCCGGGGCCAAGCACTGCAGATCTGTGTTGAAAATTTAGGTCTCACCATGCACGAAGCCTGTCGTGTTGGCCAAGGGCAAGGTAGCATTGTAGCTTGGGAAGGAAGGGATGGTTACAGTGAAGAGTGGGATCCCATACACACGGCACAAGCACCGGACTTTGTGCTTTCCAAAAGGCTTTGCCCATCAATGGCTTGAGGACAGAAAGCACAGAAAACTGCCAGAACCACATGAGAGGCTCCATCCAAATTCATCCTCACCCTGCTGCCACCCACCAAGGTGGTTCGCTTGCCTTGTCTGAGAATCCCAATAATACAAAACTGGCAATTCCAATAATACACAGCTCTACAGAAAAAGGAAAAAACAACTGACTCCCCTCCCAATGAAATGAACATAATTTCTCCTTTGCTAATTGCAGATACTGGGCTCAGTCTGAACGAAACTGTCTGCATCTGTTTCTTAATTAGACCACAGTTTTTCAAATGGGGGAAAATTAGCCACTGGGATACACGTCTTTCCCCTGGGGCAGTTTTCTGTCTTTCAATGTTGTATCCTGCTGAGTGCTACAAAAAAACCTTGTTGCTATACTCTGTCTCTAGCCTCTGAACCTATTAAAATAATCTATTAAAGGAAAATGATTGACCTATCCTCTGCCCCTGTCACATGCAGTATCTGCTCATGTCGTGTTCTGAAACAGAAAATAGTGGTAGCATACAGGAAAATTAATGATGTGGTACAACTCTAACTTCAGTTGAGTGATACAAGACTAATGAACCAACTATTTGGGTGGTTTGTTTTTAATAAACCTCTGTTTTGATGAGAAATTCTGAAGAAAGCTGAAAATAAGAAGATTCTTGAGGACAGTTGCAGAATTCCTGGCTCGTGTGGATAGATTTCTTCCCATTCAGCAGCAGAGGAGATGCAAGCTACCAAGAATATGTTTACGATACAATCAAACCTCATTTCTGTGCACATCACATTCATTGCATTGCAAGAGTGCTTTTTTAGACCTTGACAACTTTTTCCAAGGCCACAGGAACTGAAACAGTGCCACTGCTCCTGAATTTGTGAGTAAAGAAAAGTTACTGCATTTTTTTCTGCATTTTTTCACTGCCTGCACCTTTAAGAATCAAATGTTCAGACACCAGCAGAGAGAGGGAGTGACCGTAACAGCTGAACACATACCTTTGAGCATGTAATTAGGATATTGTGTAATGTGGGATCCCCAAGAAGGCATGTACTAGTCCTCTGAGGCTGGGACCTCTCCTGTTTGCTACTGAAAGTAAGTCTGCCCTTTGGGAGGTAAATTTACTATCCATCTACGCTGTTACTGTTGAGGTTCAGAAGTGCCAGAGAAACCCGTTGGTCTGTTCTCCCTGTATGGTCATTACCAGTTCTGTAGTGTAAATCATGATATCACAGGCTAAAATGGGTTGGGAGGGACCTCTGTAAGCCACCTGGTCAAGCCTGTCGCGCATAGTGGGCCCAGCTAGGGCAGGTTCCTCAGGGACATGCCCAGTTGCATTTGAGTATCTGAGGATAGAAATACCGTAACGTCTCTAGGCTCCTAATCTGTCCTGTTTTTTTCCCCTCATTTAAGTTTTTATCCATCATCTCTCATTCCATTAATGTTCACTTCTAAGAAGAGTTTGACCATTTCCTGTGTGCCCTCCCATCAGGGACTTCTAGGCAGCTGTGAGATCTCCCCTGAGCCTTTTCTTCTTAAGACTGAGCAGGCCAAGCCTTCTCAGCTTCTCCTGTGTCCGTAAACCATAAACCTTTGGTAAAATTTTATTAACAGTGCTATGCCAGTTTTCTCGTCTCCATTCCTGACTCACTTCCCAGTATTCCTTACAGACCACCTTGCCCTGCTAAACAGGCTGCAAAACAAATGCACTTTAAAAAGTTGTTATTGTGTTTTCAGAACAAATGAAAGCAGCCTGAAATGGCAGGAAGATGGCAGTAGTAATGCAGTCAGGCAATCCGACTCTGTGTAGTCAAACTGTTAATATCTAGTGAAAGTCACTTCAGCTTTGGTATTACTTCTGCTAACAAAAGATCTAATTAAAAAACTATTAAACATGCATCAATTAATAATTTGAGTCCCTTAGATCATTTCTGCCAAAATTAACATTTCGGTTGAATCAAAGATCTTTTAATGAACCACCACTAACAAGAATGTCTCTCTAATTAACTCAATGTCTTTAAAACAACAAGGCAATTTTTGGAGTGGCTTGCTCTTATCCCTGCATCAATTATGCTCAAAATTCCAAGATTTTGTAAGATCGGACATGCCTGTAAGGAAGTTAGAAAAAAAAATGTCAGACATTAAAATCAAAATCATAGTGAAGCTCACTTGGCTTTAGTACTTTTCTGTTGTTTTTTAAATAATATGTGGTATTTGTGGGGAGTTTTAGGCAAAGATGAAAAGGATTCCAACCAAGTTTGAAGTTTACACTTTGTCAGAAGAACTTCCAGGTAGGAAGTGTTCAAGGGGCTGGAGACTTTTAAGAGAAAAATCACAGGTTTTGGCCAATAAAAAGGCAAGGTGAGGTGAAAGGTACATCTCTTCCTCTGACGGACCACTAGATAACTTCATCTGGTCTGCAGTCTCATGGACTCAGGCTATTATCACAGTGTAGATCTTCCAGTATCAGAAAGTTTTGTTTAGATAAAAGGAACTTGAGTCAGAGAAGTATCCTCATGCAAGCACAGTGCTTCAACATACATTAGCTCTTTTCTCAAGGCAGTAGGATGGCTGCATTGCTTTAGCAAGAGGCTTTGGAAGCTTTTTCTGCTGCTCACTCTTTACCTTGACAGCAGGGATGGACAGGCAGCCCACTCGCTGGTGGTTTGAGTGCCTGTGGACAGCCCATCCTGGTGTGCTTAGCAGCTTCTAAGCTAACAACATGCTAGCAGGCTGGTGTGCTGCTGAGAGATTTGCAGGACATCATGAAGCCCCCACAAGCTTCACCAGTTTAGATGGAAGGTAAATCTAATCATATAGTAGTCTTGAGACCCCTCAGAAAACCCACAGTCTAAGACTCAGACTTCAAACATAGTGTATTCCCTTTCCAGATTTATGCCCAGGTGTGCTTCTAGACTAAGACTACTCCACCAGGTTGATCGTTATAAGGTTTAAAAGATTAGAGGTATATTTGAAGAAGTAGGCAATGCTCAGACCAGCAAAGAAATGCAAGCTGGCATAGAGATTTTTGTTTTCCCCATCACTACTTATTTTAAATTGAATGATAAGAGCTTTCTATGAAATGAAAGGACTGTTAGCAATCCTTAGCATCTTGTTCAGTTCCCTGACAAGGCATTACCATTTTCTGCTTAACACTTTGATACTTTGATCTTGAAAATAATGTAATTTGAGGGGTTTATACCCTTAAAGACCTATACCCTTAAATCACCTAAGCAGAAGTTTGCATATACATTGTTGATCATTCAAGCCCTAGTTTAAGTGTAATTAAAAATCCCCTAGTTCCTTTGGCATCCTCCCTTTTACAAACAGGGTTTAGCTGATGTCAGAGCAACCATGGGTCACTTGATTATGAAAGCCAGGAAGATTAAATTACCTGTTCCCCAGTAGCTCACATAGCTGGGCTATTTGACAGCAGAAAGAAGTCAGAAACTAAGACAATCTAATAAAAATTCCTACATGCACTTCTTGAATATTGCATGCATTGCAGCTAGATGAAGCCTATTTCCATACAATCACCTACTTCTTTTCAAATTTCTTTTCAAAATCACTACGACCAATTCTTTCATAATTCAAGGTCTGCCTATGAGCATTCTTCCTAAAACTGCTCATCCATTATCCAAACACTTTTAAAGACCTGCATTTGAAAAAAAAATCCACCAAATTCACAGCTTCATTTATCTCAGACTTTTTATCACTGCTTGGGGAGTAAGACTTTAAGGATAGGAGCTTTACATCTGAAGGACACTTTCTAAAAGCCTATCAAACATATATGGTAAAGGTGTCTCTTCTGTATTTTTCTTAAGCCCCACAGGGGCTTACACATTATACATGGAATAGATTACATTTTTCACATAGTTAAAATCTATTTGTAAACAAATGCATCAAAATATTAGACCAGCTAACTTACAGGTAATGGAAAGGAGAAATAGAAAACATCCAAGCAAGGTAAGGAAAACGCCTGAAAGCAGATGAAATAATTTGTCTGTTCCCAATTCCCACACAGTGTACTCCAGTGTCCTCATTCCCCACTCCTCCTTCCTACCCATTTTGATAACTTCTTTTTCATAGAACAGCAAATCAAAGCAATAATGATAAAAATAGCACAAAGAAATAGGCAACTAACAAAAAGCCTGGAATACTTTGGAAAGGCTCTTCCCTTTCCTGCCAGTTCAGAACAAGATGCCCTGATGGTTTCTTCTACTGTGATGTTGCACTTAAACAGAGAATATATGCTTGAAAACTGAGAGCATGCCACTTCTCAAAGTCTGGCTGCCTGGACTCAGGTCACTGAGAGCCAAACACCCCAAGCAGTCATTGAAGTTTCAGGTCAACCATAACTCTTTGACCAGTACTCAGAAAGCTGCTGGCAAGCACCACCGCTGCCCATGGAACATGATTGCACTGATCTTGCTCTACAACATCTTATTTTGTAAGCTGTCAAAGGCAGTCTGAGCAAGCAGCAAAGTCCCAGTGGCTTAATAATGGAGACCTTTTGAGAGAGTACTGTAAATGCTGCAACTGCAGTGACAAAGTCCTTGACTAACCATGAAGTGGTGTACTGGCAAGGAGTGATGTAACTTATCAGTCAAATGCAATAGGTGCTTTGGCATATAACCACCTGCAAACAGTGTATTTTCATGGTTGGCACCCATCAGCAGGCTCAACCCATCTTGGCTGTCTGACAAAAATGTAATTTCTTAACCCACTTTTATAAAAATTTAAGCAAATGGGTTTTTTCTCTTCCAGAAGTGGGGGGGGGGCAGCACCCACACATTTGGTAAAGTCAAAATAGCCACAGAGTTTAGAGGAGCCTCGGTAACCATCCTTAAGTATCATCTGAGGCAGCAGCATGGGCTTTCTGTATCACACAAGTCATTGTCATGCTTCCTTCACCACTCTGCCTTCTTTTAGTCTGATCATAGCTCAGCTGACAAGCCATAAGTGGCTAGGAGGCAGTAATGTCATGCATGCTCCCAAAAAGAAGCGTATCTCCCTGTCCCTGCTCCTTAGCAGTGCAACAGTGCTGGATAGACAACAAAGCTGCAGGGATGAAGAACCTCAATTCTGCTCAGTTGCTCTGCCAGACTGTTGACATGCCTTTTCCCCTAAACAAGCGAAAAGATGCTTTTCAAAACTTTTTTATCTTCACATCCTGCCTACATGTTGTATGGACACATGTCCCATATACCTGACATCTCTTACTTGCAGTGTCACAATTAGGAGACAGCTGCACAGAAAGAAACAAAGGAAAACAAGTTTCCTGCATGACCAAGCAAAACATTTCTAGGAGGTTCTGGTCCTGTTCATTTTCAATAAAATGTAGTAAAGCAGTAAAATACAGGAAGAAGGAAAAATGCTTCTTTGGACATTTTCTGTCAATTTGCAGTTAAATTCAGGGTTCTTCTCTATAACACAAACCACCAGTTTTTTAAGAAAAAAAAACAACAAACCACACACACACAAAAAAAAACCCTCCTCAATTTCAAAAGTACTGGAACTAACTGCAGAGAAAATAACTTTAAAGCTGTGGCATAATTTCATATCTGCTTGTACAAGCTTGGCATTTACCTAGCTTTAAGCTATCAGTTTTACCTATCAGCGCCCTCTGATATGTGATCTTAATGTTATGAACCACCAGTAATAAAATTGATGGATTTACTGCTAATGGTGCAGCAAAGAAATGGATCACATCTGTCCTGTGCTCTGTCTGAACAGGAAAGACCTGTTTGATGACACTGGTATCTCATTGTGTAAGTTTCATTTAACTGTCCTGGACTGTGGTTAGGTTGTTAATTTCATGGCTTTCTCAAAAACGAGCTCTGAAGATTGATGTGTTGTAGCTATCTCACTGAAAAGTATACAAACACGGCCAATCAGCTGGGCTGTCTAGGCCAAAGTGTTATGATTAAGATTAGGGAGAGCTCTTATTCACTTGTAATAAAACTAGGTACCTAAAGCTATATTTAATTACCAGAGCCTTTAGTCCCTGCTGCAATTGGCATTGATGTTTCTCCGTGATCTACTATATATTTCCTTTCAGCTGTTATGGGGGAGAGTTTTCTGGCATTTCTGCTTTTAAAGCCTATCATTTGAGAAACAGCATCTAAGGTGTCAATGGCATGTTCTTTTATTCTCCTTGTAGCATCTTCCATTGATTTCTTCAAGAAAATGACCTGACCTGCCAGTCTGGGTATTCTGGAATTCCGGAATTCTCTGATGTCATCAGTAGCGGTCTGATGTAAACACCTTGTCATGTAAACAGTGAAATACTATTATGACATCATTATGTGCTTGATTTTGAAGAGGTTTTTGTGGCCACAGTTTGAAGCACGCAAAAGGAAGCATTTTTAACATGAGGTTTGCAGTGAATGGACCTTCAAGTAGTCCCATTCACATCATCTCAGGCTGCAATGACACACACTGAGGCAGAGACAGCAGGGAGCAGAGTAGCAAGAAGTAGCTTAGCACAGGCTGGAAGGAAGTGGACAGTGGCTTCTGCAGAGAGCACAGAGGAAGAGGAGATGTGGGAATGATTCTGATGCCCACCAGAAGATGATCTTTTCAATATCCCTTGCAGATCCCAGACTCAGCGATGATGAAAGGAGTCAGGCAAAGCTCGGATACAAGTAGACACAAATGCAGAGACCTGCGCGACAGTGCCTTAAACAATGCCCCATGCATCCCTTAGGCTTACAGCAAAGCAGCCTTTACATTTGCAAAGATTTGCAGGTCTGAGGATATGTTCTGATCCTGCTCTAAAGCAGTCAGAATCCTGACAGCCTGACAGATGACATCCAGCTTTCTCGCAGAGGTTGAATTCAGTTAACCCTGTGTAGACAGTTACCGTGATGCTGAGTGCCCCAGCATACTAGAAACATACGGAGTCACAGCTTCCCAAGGAGCACAGGCTGCGGCTCCCTCTGCAGCCCTAGATGAGTGTTTCCACAGCTCTTCCAAGAGTGCATGAACAGGGGCTATATGGGCTCCTGGTTCTCCTCTCACTCCCAGCTGCTGGTGTGTCAGAATAGTCCCAGTTCTGCAGACTACCTTTAGGCGTAGTGAATCTTGTTCGCAGATTAATCAAATGTCTCCAGGTTGTCCAGTCCTTTCCTACACCTGTGTTGGCAATACCAACATTTGCTTCTACGCCTTCAGCAAATGCAGTGAATGTGCGGATCTGAAAATCAACTTCAAAATGGAATGTTTAGAGCAACTTGTCTGTCATTAAATGCCTCCAAGGTCCCTTCCAACCCTAACCATCCTATGATTCTACGATTAGCAACCCTATCATGATAGGTTAAAAATATTCCGCCATCTGTTCCCTATATAACTTCTACTGAAGTTTAATGTTCTTGCTGTTAAGTACCCTGCTCTTGCATGTGCTATCAGACTGTGTACTTCCTACAAAACTTGTAAAACTAAACTCCTGCTAAACTTCCCAAAAGCCAAGACCTCGTTGTACTCCTCCCCTCTGGTATGGATGAGGTGACTTGGGAACTGCACAATGCAGAGATACATGCTGAGATAGATAGATAGATAGATAGATAGATAGATAGATAGATAGATAGATAGATAGATAGATAGATATTCTCTGCTTACTTTCTGAGCTCTGCATCACCACACGAGCTGGGCACGTGCAGTGTCTATTCTGCTTTTTTTGCTATATCTGCACAAACAGTTAAGCTCAGTTTTACACTGTCCCTGACTAAGGGTGTAAGACTAAGTACATCTGTATATGTATGCACACACACACACATTCCTTCACCCCTCCAGCAAGAATTTTATGGAGAGGTAGGCAGAAAGAAGCAGAACCTTTCCTTTGCCCCAGACTTCGAGATATATGAGGATATATGTGTAGATTCAAACACCGTTAGAGTAGCTTTCTATGGAGGCAAGATGATCCACATGCGTTCTTTCATTTCTATTCGTGGCAAAACTGACATTTTTTCTTAATGCAATGTATGAAGTATTAGCTGTTTTAATTCTGCTTCAAACACCAGCTCTACCGCAATTTTTTCTGTATGAACAGGGGATTGAACCTTGTGCTGAGAATGCAGAAGACAAAAGAAACTAGGTGCGAGTGCTAATGAATGAATCCATCAACCAAGAACCTATACCACCAAGGGGAGACAGCACCATCTGCTGATTAGAATGAGATACGAACAGTTGATAGGAGGCTCCTTTTTTTGTCTTTTGCATGTACATTCTGTGTGGCTTTCATAGATTACATTATTCATACAACACAACAAATACCCTGAGTACTTCCCTTGTCTAGGTCCTGCTGTGATTTCCCTATTGCTCTGAAGCTTCAGGCTGCATGGGCTGCCAGAGGCAGCTGTGCCTCTGCATGTGAACGTGCGGAGTCTTTCATCTGAAGAGCTCAAATTTCTCATTTTCTTACAATAAACAAGATTAAGGATAGGCCTTTTTGAAAAGTGTTTTAGATTCTCAGTTCATGTGACTGGAAACTTGAAAAATATTTTATATTACTCAGTGTTTCCATTTTCTAAACACATATCCTGCTCTGGTTTACAAACAATGTGAAGTCTAAGGGAGTGCAATAAAAGGCAAGAAATTTCTGTTTAATCTGTGAAGAACAATTGGTTTGGCATTATTTAGATTTTTATAATCACTCAAATTCCAGAGGCATTGCAATCCAGTATATAAATGTCAATACAATGAATCTGCCATTTTTATTTTTCAATTGTTTTTCAATTTCCTTTTACCACTGTAAATGAAATAGGACTCCAGAAGAGTTAATAAATATAGCCAGATGTAAAAGAAAGAGTCATGGAAACACTTCATTGATTTAACTGTGAATAAGAGAATCTTATCGTGTCTTCGCATGAATTTAATCTAAATGGAAACTTGTCATGGGTTCAGCAGTAGCAGTCATTTTTCTCCTTCTTGGTAGCTGGTGCAGTGCTATGTTTTTGATTTTGGGCCTGGGAACAGCGCTGATAACACCAGTGTTTTCAGTTACTGCTTGGCAATGTTTTGGTCTGACCAAGGACTTTCTGAGTCTCATGCTCTGCAGGGGAAGAGGGGAAGCCGGGAGGAAGCAGAGACAGGACACCTGACCCAAACTGACCAAAGAGGTATTCCATGCCACAGCACGTCATTCCCAGGATGTAAAACTGGAGGGCAGAGACCCAGAAGGGTGGGCGTACACTGTGTGGTCAGGCTGGGTATCGGGTGGTGAGCGATTGTATTCTTTTTCCCTGGTATTTCTCTTGTCATTATTATAATTGGTGGTAGCAGCAGTGATTTGTGTTATACTTTAGTTATTAAACTGTTCTTTTATCAACCTTTGGAAGCTACATTCTTTTGATTCTCCTCCCCATCCCCCCATGTCTGGGGGAAGAAAGAGGGGGAGTGAGAGAGCGAACTGCGTGAGGAGCTTAAACCATGAGAAAACTTCAGGATTTGCTGTCAGATGTTTCCACTGGAAGACTCCCTTCCAGCTCAGCACAACAGCCTGAAGCCAGGCTAGCATGCTGGAAATTCATGGTGGTATACCATAGATCACACTGTAGCTACATTCTGGGTATAAAGCAACACATTTTCCAGTCTGATTTAAACATTGATTTTGAACCCTAATTATGACAAAAGGGGCTGTTGTTTAAACCCACAGAGCTCTTGTGCATGCAGAACTGCAATAACTGACTTCTCTCTGACCTGGTCTTTCTTCTTAAGCACAGCAAATTAGCATATATTTTATGACCAATCTAGTTGTGTACTTACACTGCTCAATAGAAGAAAGTCTTTTTTGTTATGACAGCTCAAAAGCTGAAAAAATGAGCAAGTGTATTTTTCAGACAAGCACTGACACTTCCTTTGTGTTCAAATGCCACAGGCTTAGCTGGGCTTTTTCAATGGTTTTGAGCCATAGGGTTTCTCTTGAGTAATTTTTTGAAGCCACTGGAACAGGCTGCCCAAAGGAGTAGTAAGTGCTCCGTCCCTGGCAGTGTTCAAGGCCAGGCTGGACAAAACCTTGGGCAGCATGGTCTATTGTGAGGCGTCCCTGCCCATGGCAGGGGGGTTGGAACTAGATGATTCTAAGGTCCTTTCCACCCCTAACTATTCTATGATTCTGAAGTCACAAGAGAGAAAAACCTTACCCTTTCAAAAAAAAGGTGCCTCATTTAATAACTGGACTTTTAGAAACAAACCAGGTGTCATAATACTGTGAAACTTAAGACCTAGTAGTTGGAGCTGCAACAAAGCTTGAATCAGAGAAGGCTGCAGGGGTGGGACAAAAATTGAGATGTGCTAGTTCTTACTGCTGGGAAGGGTAAGCATCTGTTAATCTTAAAGCCTAGGTTGACAGAATGCAGCCTCATACCGCATAGAGATATTTCAACTTGCTTGTCATTAACTAGTTTAGCTACCAGGAGGAGGGCAGTAATGGGGTAATCACAATGTTTCCGTGGTCTGAAAACCAGTAACCTAACCCAGGAAGAACACTACATGAGGAAGGGCTTCTTCCAGGATCCAGGCTACTTTCACCCTGGCTGGGTACTAGTATATAGCACTGTATAGCCTTGACCTTTCTCCTGGAGATCAGAAAACGTACATTTCATAGCATCATAGAATTATAGAATAGTCAGAGTTGGAAAAGACCATAAGATTATCTAGTTCCAACCCCCCTGCCACAGGCAGGGACACCTCCCACTAAACCATGCCACCCAAGGCTATGTTCAACCTGGCCTTGAGCACTACCAGGGATGGAGCATTCACAACTTCCTTGGGCAACCCATTCCAGTGCCTCACCACCCTCACAGTAAAGAACTTCCTCCTTATATCCAATCTAAACTTCCCCTGTTTAAGTTTGAACCCTGTTACCCCTTGTCCTATCACTACAGTCCCTCATGAAAAGTCCCTCCCCAGCATCCTTTTAAACCCCCTTCAGGTATTGGAAGGCTGCTATGAGGTCTCCACGCAGCCTTTTCTTCTCCAGGCTGAACAAACCCAACTTTCTCATCCTATCTTCATACGGGAGGTACTCCAGTCCCCTGATCATCCTCGTGGCCCTCCTCTTCACTTGTTCCAACAGTTCCATGTCCTTTTTATGTTGAGGTCACCAGAACTGTACACAATACTCCAAGTGAGGTCTCATAAGAGCAGAGTAGAGGGGCAGGATCATCTCCCTTGACCTGATAACAGCAGCTATTCACTGTCCAGCTTTCCCCCTCTGAGGGTACAGATAAAGAAAATCCTACAGTGTGATTTCTCAGTCCTGCTGTCCTAGGTGCCTGGCTAGTACTCCTTCAAATGGTGACACAAAAGAAGTCCTTTTGAGTGCTGTCAAACTCCTGTTGTAGGTAGCAAAGGCATGTGAGTTGATGCTTTCTCTAATATGCTTCCCACCTCAGAGAGAGGAATAAGGCTCAAAAACTCTGGAAATCAGTCTAGGCAGAACACTGGTTTTGATGTCAACTTTAATTGTAGCTGCATAGCATCTTGCTAGATGGAAAAATTGTACTGGTACAATTCTTTATTAAAACAACATGAATTGTAATATGGCCAGGTCACATATAAGTGTTTAAAAAACGGCATGATTCCACTACTACTTCTTCAAAGACCCGTTTTTCAGCTTCTGGAGAATGCGGCTCTTAAATTTGAAGTTGTTAAGAAAAAAAGAGAAATGGAAACTTTTCAGCCATTATCATCAAGTAATTACTGAAGGTTCATTACTTACCAGAGCTATGCTTCCTGTAACATAAATTTGAGCAGGCAGTGAACATTTTGAGCAGACTCTGGATGACCCTGCATTACCTGTGGCTGAGGAGAAAAGGAGGGGAGGACACAGGTTTGGCTTGTTTAGTCTATTTACTCTGCTGACAGGCTTTTTCCTTATAATGCTCAGAGTGGGATGACAAAATCCCTTCAGTTCCAGCACATTCTTTAATGTCCTTTTAAAACTTAGAAACAACTATTAAGACTCCAGCTATAGCTTAATAATTCATTGTAATAATAATTTGAACAGCAGCATATCTGTGAGGGTAAAGAGTTTTCTTCCTCTCCTTTCCTTGGTGCAGCTGTCTTTATTGTCTCTGAAAGACTGCCACCTTGTTATTAGGGCTCTGGGGGAAAATTATCTATAGTCTTAAGCTCACTGACTTCATCAATTTACATGTAGGATGAATTTGACAAGCAGTTTCCATGTGAATGATCATCAGAAGACCTGCTGGCCTCATGTATTTTATAGACACACATTTTATATAGGCAATGAATTGTTCTTGTGTCTCAGCTGTGGTCAAAGCTACCACAGATTGCCATGGACTAAACGATGTACAAAGAAAGAGTCTCACTTTCATCCCTTTATATACAAAGCTGGCAAGCAGAGTATATTAATCTAGTTGAAATATGACTGATCTACCTTTTAATCTGTTGCCTTACTGTCACTGCAAGTCTATTCAATAATCTATTACTAAATGAAGTCACTTATTTTTCTGCAGTGACAATGTCTAACGTATATCTGTTATCAAATTAAATGGAGGAACCAAGAGTAATTCTTGCCCAATTTACTAGAAGGCTTTGGCTGTTATTTTTTTCATGGTCCAGTGAACTGTCAGCCTGCTAAGACAAATTAATATATGCCCAACTATGGCATATATCCCAAGAAATAGCTTTCAGTAGTGTGTATGCATATCAGTCTTGTGCAAGAGGACTCAAGTGAAAGCAAAACAATGGGTGCAGGAGACAACATTTTTCTGATTAAAAAAATATATCTCATGTTGCTTTGGGATTTTGTCACAGATTTAAACTTTCTCATGCCAAATTTCCATCTTGCAAGGGAGGTTTTTTTCCAGTTGCGATTGTTGATTTTAGATTAACAGATATAGAGTGTAATCACATGACACTGCCATCTACTAGGTAAGATGCTGAAATCCCAGAACTATTTATATATTAGAAAAAAAATCGTCATACTTGACCTCTAAGATAATTTTCTTTGTTTGTGCCAAGCTTTCCCATTTTTAGCTAACTGCTGAGCTTAGCAGAAAACTTCACTGATTGCACGAAAAGGTCAAAGTAAAACTGCCGTGTTCAGTTTAGTTGAAAGCATTGATATTTTGCTTTCACAAAACTATGTTTTAAGCTGCGCCCCCTAATCCCTACTGCCACTGCAAATACACATGCACAAGCACTTTTTCCCATTATCAGGGAAGCGGATTGTAAATAAACCCATTCTGGTATGGTAAACTATATGAGTTGCACTTATTTGTTACTTCATGTATTCTCCTTGCATCCAGATATTTACTGCTTGGAGCTAGCTGTGGTATCTGAATTTTTAAGTGGGTGAATGCAGTAAAGGTTCTTCCTGGAAAGTGATGCTTCACCTTTACATGTATTCCCACAGAACAGGCAGCAAAAAGAGACATCATAATTACTGCCTCATAACAAATGCTTTGCACATCTGGTGATACTTCTGACGAGACCATTTCTGAAGCTACCACTCTACAGGAAGAAGTCCCCATTATGTGACACACTGAATTAATGCTCTCCATTTATAGGCTGACCCCATGTGTCGAGGAGCATTGTATAATGCATGATGCTGCATAATTGAAGCTGAAAACTGGAGCGCAAAGTATGGACAAGAAAAAGTCACTGGCAAAGTGAAAGAGCTCTTGCAGCTTTGCTTATATCACTTTTCTTAGAAATGTGAGCTCAACTTAAATGGTAATTCAAAAGCCTCATAAAAATGCTCAATCCATTATACTGATGTGACAATGATGCTTCATTGCTATGTACAAAGTTATTGCCTTGCTATAAAGCTGTATAGACTTGTCAGGATCATTAAGTGATTTTTAGCCTCATAGTACCTCTAGCATTGTAAGAAGGTGTCCTCTTCCCAGTTTTCATAGTGGAGAACTGAGTTTCAAGCTTGTAATAGTGGCCTAGCCACTCTCACTTTTATTCAGGTCTCTCTTTGATGAAGTATTTCAGAAGCTATGGAACAGGCTACTCAAAGTTGTGATCAAAAGGCTTGCATCAGTCTTTTCATAGTGATGTGGGTATGTGTGTTTTTAAACAGCTAAATCAGGGGGCTTTTATGCTGTTACTTTCTGGATAAGAAAGTACATTAACCCTTCTGCTCAGCACCTGACTTTCTAGAGAACTACAGGCTGATAAACTCATAATTCAGGACTAATATGTGCTCATTCATAGGACATGTTATTTCATCAGGAATTTTTTTTTGGGGGGTGATTTCTATAGTACAGATATGAATATCAACTCTTGTGTATCCACGTATTTGTTTAAACAGTTTGATTTTATGTGTATAGATTTCATTTAGGGATGGGTAAAAAACAGATAGTCATGTGTCCTGCTGTGTTTTTTGTAACTTCAAAAGCCTAAATTTGGTCAAAATTTTCTGTCACTGTACAAAATCAAAAAATACATCAAAATACCACTCAACATCTTACTGAACTTTTGGCCAGAAGCTCAGTAGGGTTTTATGGAATTGTGAGTCTCCTTTTTCCCACCCTGCTCTGTGGTCCTGAGCTCTCCAGATGCTCTGATCAGGCCAAAAGGGCAGGTCCTTGTGGTACCTCTTACTGTAGTAGACACCTCAGCATAAGAAGACATGGAACGCCAACCTTACATCAGTGAGCTCACTTACAGAGCCGCTAGCCAAGTGAAAGAGAAAAAGCATAGCCCCTTTTGTGTCCCATCCCCTGAAGAGCTGGAGCTGGAAATCTATGCAGGCATCTGTGCCTCGGTCCTGCAGAGGGTTGGGAAAACTGATGGAGCAGGGCGGGGGTGCAGGGTGGGCAGGACAGGGCTAAGCTCCGCAGGGAGGAGCAGAGAGGAGTATGAGATTCACATTGCATCTCCCAGGATAACTATGGCTCCTGATCACCTTGGAATCCAGTGGCATCAGCAGGGTCTTGGCAAGTGGTATTGCCATGGCATTGGTATAGTGCTTATCACTGATCTTACCGCATTCAATTGAGAGAAACAGGGAATCTCAAAACTGGCTGATGCAAAGCCAAACAAGGAATTTTCCAGGTCTGATGATGCAGCCACTTCTCCTCTTACTCACAGCTTGCTTTCAGAGCCTACTACTAAGCAGTTTAATGCTGAAAACACAGCTTATAGTTTCTTAACATACTATGCCATGACCCTTAAGGGCTAATAAATTTGGGAAATAAAATAATTTGTAAATAAAACCAATAAAAATTGCTTAAGTTATTTATAATCAGGGTAGTTATTACTGTGTACATAAGTGTTAGGTGATTATGTCAGAAATTATTTCTTGCAGGTTTTCAAGCAGTAACTGAAAGTTGCTTTGATTAACTGGATTTTATCATTTGATGAAATTAACCTATGTATGAAAAGACCTTTTTCTCTGAAATGACCTTTGTTCTGAAACAAACTTTGTTAAGAAACAAACTGTTCATATTTTTTTTCTCCAATGACATGAAAGGAGGACTAAGTGGTGACAAAAGTCTGCTTTCTGTACCTGATTACACACAGGTTCCAGTCTAGATGGAAATAATGCTAAAAAATAAGAGTACTGAAGGACAGCCCTTCATAAAACTCACTGAGCATATAACAGCAATCGCTAAAAATCAATGTATACGAATAGAGGCAATAACGCACATTGCAAAAACGTAATGTCTACTTTACAGAAAAGAAAAAACCTTCACGGGATCCCCACAACAATGTATGCTCATTAACCTATAATTTATTATATAATATATAATAATATATATATTATAATATATATATAACATTAAGCTCATTAACCTATACTATTTAATGAATTCTTATTAAACTGTCAATAACCACTTCTATTATGTCAGCTCAAAATACTATTCAGGTAATTAATAATTTAGATTTTAGTTTAGTATCAGACCTTTAACACTGGGCAGCAGGTGAAAGCAAAGAGTGAGAGCCAGTGAAAGGGAAGTGAGCAGTGAAAATCTGAGCAGAAGTTCTAGCCATTGCACTGTGGTTTTCTTGGCATTTTTTATTTTTTGCATAATTGATACACTAGTGTCACAGAATATTAGAAAAGTGGGTCTGAAACTGAATGTCAGTCTTGACAAAGGTGTATCCATCATTGTCTCAGAATCTTCCAATGAGGAAAATCTAACACCTTTACAGGAAATCAGTTCCAGATCAATCTCCTTTCTGTAAATTAGCTTTTCCTATAGCCTAAAGAGAATCTCTCATCCTGTACTTCATGACTGAAAGTTCATCATGACTGAGAGTTCATGACTTTCAGTCCCACCCATGCGGGACATGTAAACCAGCTCGTTTCATTCCTCTCTGCAACATATTGTTCTTACAGAAAGGCTGACTTGGTTACTCACTTCAGTCTACTTTCCACTTAAAACCTCAATTTCCTCTATTTGCCCTCCGACATCCTAAGTTGTAGACCCAAGCTTGTATTTGTTACCTTTGTCCTAATTATACCTTCCTTGAAACCTGAGTATCCAAAGTGTTTTGGCTGATGTGTATCCAGTACTAACCAGAGTTACAGGATTACTTTTTTGTGCTTTGTGCTCAGACACATCCTCCATGAGAAAGTTTACCTTTTTAAGATGTATGTAGCACTGTCAGCTCGTAATCATCTTCTGATTTACTAGAAGTAGCAGCTCCTTTTTCTTCAGGGTGCCTTTCTCGCACTGTTTCTTTGCACAAATGATTATTCCTAAGTCAGAGTTGGATTTCATTCAGTATTTTGGAACCATAAATCCAACTGATCAACTTTATTTTAAATTCTGATCCTGTTCTTTAATATAAGGTCAGAGTACTATTAAAGTTTAAGAAGTGTGCTTTTAATTTCATCATTAATATTTTCTTCTACATGATTAGTGAAAACAATGAATAGTTCACAAGAACTCTGTAAATCCCTACCTAGTACTTATGTTTAGTGCCACAGCGACCTGTTGCTATCTATTCCCTAAGTAGTTTATACAAACAATTTTGAACTCTCTTATATTAGCTTCATCTAGACTCTTACTCAGCTTGCAAGAAAGTCAGATGAAATAGTGTATAGAGGCTTACTGGAGTCTAGTAATGTCACATTACTGATCTTTTACTTTTCTTTGGACTTGTTACGCTATCAAGCAAGTAAATTAATAGTTTAATATGATATGTTATTTGGAAATTAATATTGGCACTTGCTTAAACTTGCTGTTTTCGCAACATCTGTAGTTGTTTGTTAAGTAGTTAATTCCAATAATTTTCCTGTCTCTGAAGTTGAACATAGCATCTTCTAGCTTCCCAGCAATTCCTGTGTCTCCTCTTGGAAGATGATGCTACAATTATTCATATTCTGTCTTCTGAAATGTCACCTGCCCTCAGCAGGCATTCTCAAAGAAAGACAACTCTGATCTGAAATTATTTCAGCCCATTCTTTAAATATCTTACAACAATTTTCATTTAGACTGAAAAAAAATGGAGCAATCTTTCCTAAACTTTCCCTTTTGTATTGTAACTGGACTTCTTGTCCTTTCGATGCTGGTCTGAATTCAGTTAGTAATCCATTTACAGCTACATTTTCTGATGAAGAGTGGAGTTAAAAAGACACTAAAACATTTCTGCCCTTTTCCTGACATCCACCAGTAGCTTTAGCTTGCTGTTGAGAGCCATTCCCCTGCAGGGAAGCTAAAGAGGAAAGGACAGGGGTCCATACTGAATATCTGCCAAAGTCTTTCTACTTACTCTAATAAACTGATTCAAAATAAGGTGCTATTCCTCTACACAGAACTGAGATAAGGACCTTACCAAGCATAAGGGAAAATGAGGGGGATTCTGTAGAAATTTCACTCTTAAGGTTAGAAATATGAATGCATAAATATATGTTAATCTTTCTCTTTTCTATTTCATTTTCCAAACTAGATTAAAAAGAGCAATTTATTTTTTTTTTATTATTTCTCTCTTCTTTGGAAAGTGGCCAGAGGGGGATTGGAAGGTTTAATTTCAGTGACATTATGCTTCCCATATTAAAAATAATGGCAAAGAAAAAAAAAAGGGAAGAGAGATGAGTATCATCTTCCAGTAGTATGATCAAAGCATCAACTGATTCTTCAGTTAGGAAGAGAAAAGAGCTAAGTCTGAACCAGTGTGTACAAATTATATGTTCCAACTAATTTTATCCCCCTAGCCCATAGCAGTGAGAGGAATGCTAGAAAATCAGCTGATGTTAATGACAAAATTTCCCAGAAAGGAGCAATGAAAAGTGATACCTGGAATATCATTCTTTTCACTCTGCTTATTCATCTTCAAAACATCTTTTCAGCTGAGAAGTAGCTTAACTCTGTCACTTCAGAGTGTGCATATAATGATCAAAAAGACTTTATGTCAACATTCCCTAATTCATTTTTCATGCCTATTTTTATTATGTAATGCATTGGAAATCCATCTTACTCATTATATCTTGGACTGATTGAGAAGGTGGTAACAAGCAGACAGTTAACAAGAACTGAATTACAACAAAAGTTAACCATAATTATTCCCCAGTTCTTAGAGTTTAATAATAGAGGGCTATGCATCCTTGGGGCTCAGTAATGTAGCCAGAATGTACGCAGGGAAAATAGAATCATAAAATCATAGAATAGTTAGGGTTGGAAAGGACCTTAAGATCATCTAGTTCCAAACCTTCTGCCATAGGCAGGGATACCACACACTAAACCATGTCTCCCAAGGCTCTGTCCAGCCTGGCCTTAAACACTGTTAGAGATGGAGCTTTCACAACTTCCTTGGGCAACCCATTCCAGTGCCTCACCACCCTTACAATAAAGAACTTCCTCCTTATATCTAACCTAAACTTCCCCTGTTTAAGTTTGAACCCATTATCCCTTGTCCTATCACTGCTATGTAGTCCCTAATGAAGAGTCCCTCCCCAGCATCCTTGTAGGCCCCAAAAAATTTAGTCTGAACATATTTGCCTAGTATCAGCAAAAGAATTATGACCATGAAATGTATGTAATAACAAGTTGTTACTCAGAAGCAGTTACAGTGTGGTTTTCCATTAGAAATGCAAAGTCACAGTCATCTATTAAATTAAACCTCCTACTTCCTTACTAATAATCAAAAGCAACAGAAGGTTTTAATAACAACACAAACATGGTGATGAAACAATTAGGGTGGATATATGTTTGATGTAAACATAATTGAATGATATGAACAGTCACTAAGACTGACTAAAGATTTTGCCAATTACAGGTTGGAAAGTATTGCAAAATGAGTAAAGCACATGAAATATTGCATGAAGGAATATTTAAGGAGAGAAAAGGATGATTCCAAAGCACCTTTCCAGGCCCCTGTTGCAGGATAGCAATTATAATTTGTCTTTCTCCTTTGATGCAATCAGAACTTTTTTTAAATAAAAACTGTTTGAAGTGAGTAGGGAAACTTTCCTCAACTCAGTTTCTGCTAAGTCAAATCTGTGGGCTCCTGTACTAATTGTGGATGGACTTTTCATAAGCAAAACTAGCTAAAATAAGAAGCACTTAATTGCTCATCTTCAATCTGAGACATCAGGGTGTGTGCAGGTGGTAGAGCTGCAGCCCAAGAATGGCAATCCAGGGTCTCTGCTTGAGGAGTGTGCTCTGCACTCTGCTGCATACTGAGCATGTACAGATGTCCATCTGAAGGAGATTGCTTCTTTTATGGTGAGGTTTAGACTATAAACTTCCTTTTGCAGAGGCAGCTTACCACCCCAAAGGAGCATCCCTGGCCCAGTTCCTGAGCTACCTTAATAGAAAATTGAGTGCATATTAAAGAAAGTACCTATCTGAGGAGCTGAGATGTTAAACAAGTGTGGCAATTAATGCTAAGCTGCAGTTTGCCTACAGTAGACGTGTTTCCATTAGGAAATGAACTGAGTAAGAAATAATTAATTTCATATGGCCCACCTGATGCTCAGCATGCAGCTTCTTTTTTCAGTCAGTTGCACAAAATGTATACATTTTAATGCAGTCCACTCTTCCAGAAATCAGCAAAGAATCCCCCTTCCATGCTGTACATTATACATAGTCACATCCAACCAAGGAATCTGAAACTTCACAGCTTAATATTCAAAAAGCAAAAGGCTGAAAGATATTGCTGTTTACGAGATGCAATGAGGAAAAAAATATTCTTGTGCAAGGTGCCTAGATTGAACTGGCAGGCAGATCAATGCATTATCCAGCACTTGAATGGAGGAGCTGTGTATTTGTTTCCTGCAGAGCTGCAATTGTAAAAATGAGTCAGAGAATCAGTCTATCCATACTTTTATGAATATTTATTATCTTGCCATATGGATCCTGCTTCTATTTATAAGATCTTTTAAATATTCAGTACCCTCTAAAGATGCGTACAGAAATGTAGAGGCAAGCTCTTTTTATGCGCCTCATTCTATTATATGAAATTTTTTTTCATAATAAAGTATAATAAAAATTGGAATTATTTCTAAATTGAAAGTGGATATAAAGAAAAAAATAATGAAGGACAAACTGGTGCCTTAAACAACTCTCTTTCATATGAATTATCTCTAGTCTTACTGAAACTTTTGCAAATCAGATATTTAAATTAAAGGGCATCACACTTTTATAGGCTGTGCTTTTGACAGCTTTTTTTTTCCCCTTTTTTTTTTGTAGAAACCTAGGAGGAAAGACTCAATCACAAAAATGTGTTCTCTGTTCAAAAGTTCAGTTACACTTTGATTGAAAACAATACCATCTGGTTGCTAGGTGTCCTAGTTTCCTTGTGAAACACCTCGTATTACAGATGATTTTGAGCCCAAGCTATAACAGAGCATGTTTGACTCTTTTTGCTGCAACGCTGGTACGAAAAATTTGAGCCCTGGGAGGATCCAGAGCCATAGGTCAGCCTTGTTGCTAGACACGTTTTTCACAAAACTAAGTTTATTGAGATTTGTAGCCACTTTAACCTCTATCACCATTCACAGCATAGCGGGTTATTGGACAGTGTCATGGTCTAATTGCACTAAGGGTAACTTATGATCTGCCCCTCCTGGAACTCCCATGCTCATGTACATGAACCAAAGAAGTCATTACTCCTTACTTCAGAATCTGTGAAGGAGGTCTTCAGTGGCTGCAGTGTGTTCCACATTTGCATTTCAGCAGTAGGTAAAGGGGTCTTATACATACCAGATAATATTAATTTTTTATAGAAAAAAAAATCTGTAAATTCTTATGTTAATTGGTGTTAACTTTATGAATTAATAAGCATAAACTGTGAATGTGTTAGAGGAGTCAGGTTATCTAAAAGCTACTTCACAGCTGTATTTATAGATACAAGGTTGTGAGTTAAATCTGGAGGTCATACTATTCAGAGGCTTTATGCTGATTTGTATCAGCTTCAGGATCTTGTCCTTTGGATGAATTCTACTGTACATCAGTGAGGAAGGTACTGATTTTCCCAGGAGCTTACCCAGCTGAGAGCTGTATTCGATTGTCCCTTAGTTTAAAGCTCAGTAATTCACCCTAATTACAGAACACTTTAAGCCTGAATCAAGTCTCTTTAATACAGAACTTTAAATTACTACACAGTCTTTAAAACAACTGTCTTGATTTCTGAAAGTCCTAGATTAAAGAACATAAAAGAATATGGCAGATCTTTTTCTTTTTTTTTTTTTCTCACTTCTCTTATTTTATACCAACAGAACTTCACCGGACCTATCCATCATCTACACTCGTGACAGAGGAAAGACAATCATGGATGTTTGCAGGTATATGAGGGAAAAGACAGGTGACTAAAGTGTACAACTTGTGTTACATTCAAAGCTGGAGCAAGAGGAATGTATTTTGCCAAAATACAAACCTCCGCCAAACCACCTGTCATCCCAATTGCATTATTTTATACCATCTTCTGCCCATCAGCTGTGAATTTAACCCCACTAGCGGCTGATGTAACTTGAATTCAGGAGATCAGCAGAGCTATAACTGGGAGGGAAGAGATGAGAGGTACTACCTCAGTACCAGCAGTGATTTATAGCAGATTACCTTGGGTTGGACTCATATGTCATCTGAATTTGGGTGTCCATATGTGAGTCTGGTGTTCAACTTCTTTTCCAGGCAGTGAAGTCGCCTGGAGCATGCTAAACTCTTCAGCTCACACCCAGCCTCGGTTCAGCTGTGCAGATGTAGGTACCTAGCTAGCACTGTGCAAGGTCCCTTTGGTTTCCCTCCTGGCTTAGCTGCTGCACCAAACATATGGGTTCTTCCTGTTGGCCCTGTACTATGCTTGAGAGTCAACTGAGGGCACATAAAGCACTCTATGGCTCTTCAAACGACACTAGAGAACCTATGAATCACAGCCCTTTGCCTTGGCAGCTGAATAACCCTCCTGACTCCTGTGGGTGCATTACCTAGGGGTCCAGTTTGGTTCCAAATCACAGCATGTGCAGGAGTACTTATGATGCCATGAGGTATCCCCATGGGCTGACAAGTGGGGCAAGGATTTGTGCCCTTCTTAAATGGGAGATGCAGGGGAGAGGAATCCTTGTGATCCTTCAGACATGCAGTTGAGGGAATCAACCTCATCCCCTGCATTTTCCCAGAGGCGTCAGGGACACCTCTAAGCTGTGATAAGGCTTACACTGACCTCTACTTCAGTGTCCAAACTTGGAGCTGAATTCCACCCTATCTGACATATGAGCAATCAAATCAGTGTGTCAGGGAGGCATTTTAACTGTGTATCCTAAATCAGGGCTGGAAAAGTTGAGAACATGAGTATGGGCAGCTACTATGTATGGATTCTCTGTCAAGCGGCATTTTAGGGCAGAGCCTTCCTATCATCCTGTGGACTTCAGCTCTGTCTAGAGGCTCTTTGTAGTCCCCATAGAGAGTGTTCACACAAAAGCAGTAGACTGGTTATCAAACAGCTTTAAACTGCTAAATTTGTCATTTCAAAGTCAAAGGAAATAGTGAAATCAGTTAATGCTAAGCAGGTAATCCACTTCGGCAAGTATGTCTTTAAAACACAAACACAGGCAAAGCAAGAAGGAAATGTAGCTCATACCAGCTTAGTACTGTGATATACTGTCTCGTTTTTCAAACAAACAAAAAAAATAAATAAGAATTACCTTAAGACTAAAATAAAATAAAATATTAGGATTAAACAAAAATTAACCACACACAGTAATTGGAAACCTGGTAAACTCAAAAGAACCAGAACATTTTACTAGCTGCCAGCATACAGTCTCTGAAGAATCCATCACAAGCTCATACTTATCCCCCCTTTTAATGAAAGAAGCACTGTTAGAGTCAAGTGCATTAAAGACCTCATAGCAGCTTTCTGACAAGACTGTTTCAATTTCAGAAATTTTACGATAAGTGAGAGCTATATAAAGATGATGATAGCAACCACTGCTTCTTTTTTTTCCAAATGGTTATTTAAAATATCAGCCTCACTAAAACAGCTGCAGACATCTTATAAGATCCGTACTGAAACGCCTTCCAGGCCAATTTCTCATTTGGATCCCCAAGACTTGCACTTTGCCTGAAGGATTGCAGAGTCTGCATATTTGTTCATTTTTAATTTTAACATTGGCATCACCTCTTGAAGAGAATGAACAAAAAGGACAACCATTGGGGATACAGTTATTAATAGCAGTGTGTCAAATCTACATTTTAGTAAGATGAAAGGTGGTTTGAGTACACTTAGGTACTTTGGATGCCAATAATCAGTGCTCACTTACTGATGTATGGTGCTTGTACGATGGAAGCACACAAGTATGTGACTCTGGAAGGACATTTCCTAACAATAGGAATGATACAAACATAAGTTTACCTGAAGTTAAGTCCTTCAGTTTTGCTTTGTTGACTTTACCCAAGACAAAATCTGCAGGTCTCAAAGCACTAGTGCACACATGGAAGTGTCTTCAGTTCTGGCATCTAAAGAATACTGTTCGGCCTCCAGGGCTGCTCAGCAAACCTTCATGTCAAGGGAAGGTAAGGAACAGAAGGGTATTTGGGGCCTAGAAAAAAATCCCTGAGGTAGTAGCACAACTTTCCATACAGTAGGGTGCAGGTTGTTGGTGTAGACATGCCAGGTGTTGTTGCAGCCCAGTGAGAAGGAGAAGAAAGCTAAATTCAGGCATTCCCTGGCTGCCCCCTCAAGAGCTCCTTGCATTATTCCAAGCTTCCATTTAGCTCCTGATAATGATGTCTCATGTGACCCTCCCTGGGGTGTTGGGACCTCACTGGGAGAAAGCAATTTAAACCTACCCAGCAGTGCTTACCACCTCAAGAGAGACGAAATACAAAACCCAGCAATTACAAAACCCCAGATGTCCAGAATGTATCAGAAATATGAACTGAAAAATACCTGTCCTTCACAGGACAAATAGTGGGTTTGTGTTCTTCTAACTCACTGTTCACCCTTGTCTATATGCCTTCCACCTACACCCTGCCCTCTCCTAGAGGCTTGCCCTAAGTCTGGGAGAGACTGAACAAGATGGGATAGCTGCTCACATGCTGTTAACAACCAAGGGCCACTTCGTTCTTTGGAAGATATCACATCCTTGGTCCTGCTGATAAGAGACAAAGAGCTAGGGGTGATGCATTTTTTTTCTCCTCAACTCTCCTATGTAGCTGTTTCTTAGTGTTGTGTTCTTCCTTTGCCTTCCTGATACAGCTGCCACTTCTATGGGGCTCCATGGTGTTTGAGCCTCTCCTCCTCATCTCACAGTGCTAGTTTCCACACATCCCTTCCAAGCTCATTACACCATGAGGCTGTGCCAGCAGAATGACCTTCTGGGGCAGGCATAGGGGGATGGTATCCCAGCACAGCCAGCCAAGAGCTTCCCAGGGCGGCAACTCCCATGAATCAATAAGTGTCTTCACTCCTAAGAAAAGCCATCAGTAGGGTTAGCAAGTATGTGCATTTCTTCTGACATCCCCCCCCCCAAAAAAAAAAGAAAACCCAACAAACCCTCACTTCCACGATAAGCTTGGGCTTACATCCAGAGCATATATAAATTCCCAGACTTCTTATGAGAGGCAGAGAAGGGCTGGAACACCTCAGCACCACAAGGAAGGTAAGAGGAGAAGCCCTACTAGGAGCTTGTGTGACACACTACTAGAGTAGTGTGACACAGCAAGTGCAGCTTACACGCATGTTCATTTACATGGCAACACATTGCTCTTGGCACCCCAGATTACAGTGCAGCAGACTCTGCTACTATGCATACTATTTATATGTGGCAATTTTGACTCTACTCCCTTGATTGCTTTTATATCAGATGAAGTTCTTAGAGCTCCCTGATGAAGAAGTACGTAGGTGATTTTATAAGAGTAGACATAATGTATTTTAGCAGCAGGCACTGAATTTGATAATAGTAGCAGGGATTTTGTGTTGGTTTCTTTTGGGTTTTGGGTTGTTTTGGTTTTGTTTTTTTTTTTTTTTTTGAGGTAATTTATCTCAATTTATAGAAATAATACCAGAAAGATATTAAGTATTAAGAAGGGCAGGTTTCTGTTGCTGATGTTTTTCTCTGTGCTAACACTCTGAAGATTCTCCCACCCAGTACATTGCCCAGTCCAGGGACTGATTTTATTGTCAGAATTTGAAGTATTGATTAAAGCTGGTGAAGAGTTCCCTGGTTATCAGAAAAGCTTCAAGGAACAGCATAATATGAATTCCAGTCATGTGCATGCCCTTTCACGGGCTGTTATAGGCTTGATGATAGCAGTATCCCCTAAATGTGCATTAGCATTGATCACCTGTTAGACTGCCACATATGACACCTCTAATTGTGATAAAAGAAAACTTTCTCAAATTATTTTCTTCTCCTGTGGTAATTAGGAATAACAACATTCAGTGTTCACAGATCAAACAGACGTGAAAGATACCAGAGAGCAATGGCTGGTATTTTTCTTCTTGTTTATTTAAAGGAAATAATCAACAGTAAATGTAACTATCCTTCTCTGATATACCTCCCTCTGCTTCTCTTCATTTCCCAGACAAATTCAGGCTATTTCTTTAGACAGTATTAACTTAAATTAAGATCCATGGTTCTTCACTGGTAGACATCTTATTACTGCACCCCCTCCTTCTTCTGGCTCTGCTGCTGACAAGGGCATAGCCAGCCAGGGTCTTGGTGTCTTCTGATGCAAACACTAGTAATTATTAAACTCTCTATTCACACAGCATACCTTTAATCACTGTAAATAGAAATCCACACTCTCATGCTAGGTTACACTTTAAAAAGTATGGTAAAATGAGGCTAACACCATCCTGTCGTATCAAGTTGTAGGTCCATCTACAAGTAAGGACCACGCATGTCTATCATCTTTTTTATTTATCACTTGTCTTTGTGGAAGTCATCTCAAAAAACTTCATGCAGCTACAGACAAGTCATTTACTTCTGGGCCAGTAATTGCCAGGCTCTTCTACAGTGAGCACAGAGAAGCGGAGACTTTTAGGGGTGATTCATTTGATAGAAATTTATATGCTTCAGGATGTGAGGAACCAGTGTCTTGAGGTTGTGACCACCTTAGGAGTAGGTATCTACATTGAAAACATCAACAGTTATGAGACAAACCTCACCATCCTGTCTTATTTGGTCTTAGACACCCAGAAAGCACCCAGAAGGCACTTATGCTACATGAGGCTTGGTGGAAGAACTACACGGAGAAAATAGTTCCCCAGAGACACTGAAGATCTTAATTCTGTGAGTGGACTACAGAAGGCTAAACAAGTTACTCATGATTAGTGTCAGATTTTGATGCTCTCATTTAGCCTCAGAAATAAATTAAACTGCAAACTGTGTCACTGAAAGCCACAGCAATTCTCAAGAGGGGACATCTTTTCAGGTAGAAAAGGTGGCATCATAAAAAAAGCCTTAAACTTACTATCTGTAGTTAAATTTGTGAGGAACTGTGGGTAGCCGTAACACATGTGTGTCTTCTATGCACTCCACCTGAGACAGGTAGGAGCCTAAACCTGATCAGCTGAACTCTTCAGTTAGACTCAGCCTGGGTTATATTTCTCCTAGAAACAGTGAGATGTACCAAATCTGGGATTTAGCATTGAAATAGTTGACAACTATTGAAATTAATTTGACATTGAAAGAATTTGTTAGTGCTTTAAGACACAGTATGGGGTTTGGTGGATATTCAAAGAAAACAGAGGTGATATATCAAGAGCATAGGATTTACATTTCTTATGATTGTACTTTTTAGTGATAAATAAAATGAAAGTTCTAATGAATCAATCCTTAAATTGCTTAAGGAAGAAAGAAAGCATTTTTGCTCTCAGCACCTAGCAACCTGCTCCTTACATGTGAAAAAAATTTATGTATTCAATACTGCTGATGAGTACCTTAGATTTAAAAGCTGTGCCCTTTTTAGTCAATCACTATCCTGAATTTTTGGCTTTCACTGCAGAGGATGAATCTAACCAAAGTAATAGGATGAGAGTTAATGGATTAGTCTTGCATTGTTCATCTGCGTTCCTTCATTCATTCTCAGATCACTCACTCGCCTTCTTGATATTCCTCTCAGTTCAGCTTGGAAAATATCTTCAATTCTTTTGCCAAAGTAGACTTTAAGACTATTTCACCCACACTTTGACATATATTGCTTTTCTTTTGGGCTCCTTGTATTTTGGCTTGTATCCCTTATGTGAAGCTCACACAATTAATCTGATACTTTGTGAAGTCAGAATATCTCATCATCTTGTATTTATAGTTCTCTTATTATAATAGAGCACTCTGCCTTTGAAAGAATGTCTAAGTTACTTCAGAAAGACATCTATTTTTGCCATTGAAAGATAAAATCCCACTACCAACTTAAATGAATTTAAAAATAGAGATATGAATTAAACGAATCTTCAGTCAGAGAACATTGTCAAATGAGAGGCCTGCCAGTGCATGGCATGTCAGGGAGAAAAAGCTGAGAATAGGAGTGGAGGAAGTCAGAAGCCTCCACAGAGGGAAAAGTAGTAGGTAGCTCTAAGAGAACGACTGTTTTTTTTCTATCAGACGTGAACCCATGAGTTCTCACTCTGCAACAAAGCAAAACAGACCATTCTGCTGCCGTTGCAGACAGAGGAAGAGAGGAGCAAGCTCATTATTTTGTATGCAAACACACTAAACCAAATCCTTCAGGAAAACTCACCAACAGACTGCATAGAAAGATAATAGGGTAAAGGATAGGTTGATAAATTAAAGACAGTTATCTTAAAAACACTGGGTACCAGAGTTATTACCTTGGTTCCTGCAACAATATAATTTCCAAAATAAAAAGCCTTGTTAACAGTTCCGTGTCCTTTCTGACCTTAGTTAATACGCTGAAGATCAGCAGGGAGCTTTTCCCGGGAGAAACCCCAGTGGATTTAGGCATGGCTGATGTGATCAAAGACGTTCAGCTGCATAAAGAAAAAAAAATAAAAAAGATGTGAGGTGCTGGTTTTTCTGGACACAGGCACAGAGGACAAGTTCTCTGCTCCCAGCCTCCCACAGAAATTATCCTTTCAGCCTTTCTCAGACCCCACTGCTAGCACTTTTGTTAATGCATCCTGTGCTTTTTGCTACCATTTTCCACAGTGACAGACACCCTTCTCTCTTCCTATTATGGATGGTAGGAAATCACAATTTCAGCAATCAGTTCTTATATGCCTGCTTGTATCTTGCCCTTCACTACCAAATGATTCATCTTGTTCTCAGTCTCTGCAGCATGCAAGACAGTGCTTGTGACAGCTTTCTTATAATTTCTGCTACCTGGTTGCACAGAGCAGATGAATGTCCCTTTACGTTTCTCTTGAGTAAAAAACATCTCTTACACTAAGCAACTTCAGCAGCATTTAGCTCAGAAACTTCTTATTTAACGGATAAAGATTACACAGGCAGGACCTAATGTCTCTCCCACTAAAACGAGTTAGACACCTTTGCCTTTGATGGGGACAGAATTTAATTTTAATATGTGAAAGTTCTCCTCTGAGGTGAGATGAGTTATTCTAAAGTAATTTTAAAATCTGCTTGTTTAACCAGGGAATATGCCTGAATTTTGCTGCTGTCATTCCCTGCTGTCAGATTCTGAACCCACTACATAAGCCTGTGAAAGATCACTTTGACAAATAGTGAAATGAAGAAAACACTTTAGTGGATGCTTAAACTGAGTCTCAAGGGGATAAGTATTATTAGAATTATTGTTAGAATATTATTAAACTCTGTTTTTGTAGTAGCATTATATTAGACAGGTCTCTAATGAGGATTTTTCCAAAAATCATGCCTGGATCATAGAATCATAGAATCATAGAATAGTTAGGGTTGGAAAAGACCTTATGATCATCTAGTTCCAACCCCCCTGCCATGGGCAGGGACACCTCCCAGTAAACCATGCCACCCAAGGCTATGTCCAACCTGGACTTGAACACCACCAGCAATGGAGCATTCACCACTTCCCTGGGGAAACCCATTCCAGTGCCTCACCATCCTCACAGTAAAGAATTTCTTCTTCATAGCCAATCTAAACTTCCCCTGTTTAAGTTTTAACCAATTACCCCTTGTCTTCTCACTACAGTCCCTCATGAAGAGTCTAACCCCAGCATCCCTATAGGCCCCCTTCAGATATTGGAAGGCTGTCAGGAAGTCTCTGCACAGCCTTCTCTTCTCCAGGCTGGAGTGACCCAACTTTCTTATCCTGTCTTCATACAGGAGGTGCTCAAGCTCCCTGATCATCCTCGTGGCCCTCTTTTGGACTTGTTCCAACAGTTCCATGTCCTTTTGATGTTGAGGACACCATAACTGCACACAATACTCCAAGTGAGGTCTCAGGAGAGCAGAGTAGAGGGGCAGGATCACCTCCCTCGACCTGCTGGTCACGCTCCTTTTGATGCAGCCCAGGACCCTGTTGGCTTTCTGGGCTGCGAGCGCACACTGAAGCTGGCTCATGTTCATTTTCTCATTGACCAACACCCCCAAGTCCTTCTCCGCAGGGCTGCTCTGAATCTCTTCTCTTAACTTTCCCTTGCAGTTACACAGAGGAATATCTATAATATGTATTAAGATGATTAATTGTATAAAACACACATCAGCTTTTATTTTGTATTACTTTATGTTGTTTTTTCTGCTTTAATCACAGCAGGAGTAACAAGCTAATTTAAACTGTCAGTGACAAAGGAACCTCTTTTATTTTTATCTCCATTATGTGTCTCTGGTTTTGTAAAGAATCTGTGGTCCTAAATGATATCTTACATTAAGTTGAGGGTTCTTCTAAAGCAGATGAATGCCAAAGAGAAACAGAGCATTAAAGCCTATATTTTACATGCAACCCTGGTGTGTAGTGTTCATTTCATCATTTAAAAAAAAAAAATTCCAACCTTTGCTCTATTACTGAAGTAGTTTTTATGTGGATAAGATTTCCAGCATTGAAATTAACTTTTAATAAAAGGAAAGCTGAGTCTTCTATTGTGCTTATAAACTTACAAAAAACTAATCTATTGCTTTGCTTTTCAGTATCAAAAATATAGTTCTAGTGACGTCAATACCACTGTGAAAGAGTATCTTGTTAGGCAAAAAGAGAGTAGGCCTCTGCAGTTGAATGCAGGTGTGTTTATACCTAATAAATACAGATTTATTCATATTACTGAAAGAACTCTACTTTTCCACCCACCAGTGGTGGGCTGCTGTGCTGTAAAGTTGCATATGATTGCTGGAAAAGAACTGCCTTTTTTCTTTTGTTTGTTTTAATTTTGTACAGCAACAAGGACATTGCTTGATCATCACCATAGATACAACGAGTAGGAATATTCACGTATTTTTTGCCAATTTTTTCTCTAATATCATGTTCTCCCTATAAGCTAAGTATCTGCCTATACAGAAAGACGTCCTTCAAAGCTCATGCACCCACAAAACATGAATCTTTGTATTCCTGCAAAGGTCTGAAAAGATGGCCTATGCTTTCTGCACTGCTACCTTCCTTTCCCTTTTTTTCATTAGCTCACATTTAAACAGATGGCAGCTGCTGTCAGCTTGTAAAAATTATTGTCAATATACCTGCTGCAATCTGCTTCCTGGCAGTGATGGCTGAGGAATCCATTGTGCCCATGGCTGACCTGTCAAGGCCAGTCTCTCTCTCTCTGCAGCTCTGTCTGCACTGTAACAGAGCTTGGATGTTTTCAGCCTCTCTAAAAGCAAGACACATTGACAAATAGCCCCATGGCATTTTCATTGAAGCATTACAGCTCAGGTCACAAATTCCCGCCAGTACACCTCCCAGACGCTTCAGCCACAGGTGATAGGGTGGGGAGCTGTGTACATTAATTTTGCAGTGACACTTGCCTTCCAGTTATGAAGGGGACAGTATTCGTTTTTGTCTCTGCTTCCTTTATTTCTGAATCCCTCACCATGAGGTAAAAAATAAAAATTAATGAAAACAGGAATTTTATTTCTATATTTCAGTGCAGAAGGTCTTTGAGGAGGGGTCAGAAGTCTGAATTTCCTATTTTAGACATATCTGGGTCTTTGGTGAGAGAAAGGTTAATTTTCCACTCCTATAACTCATTGCAAAGAGAACCCTCTCCTTTTGTTCTTGGGGAACTGACTGACAGAACCAGTCACCTACCACTTAACTTATTTAACCACACCAGAAACAAATAAGGAGCTTTCATGTTAAAATTAGTGTCTTCAACACATAGCAGTGCCATTTGCAGATGTCTTAAGGACGAAATATTCACACCAGCTCTAACAGCTGTCACTTCAGAGGCGTTCTGCCTGAGGTGTGTATAGCTCTGCTACATACACGTCACTTTAGGCACATGAATTACGTACTTTGTCTAAAACTGCTGTAGTCATTACAATATACAGCCATTGCCTCTGCAACCTTGTAATCAACTTGATATGCTATTTTACTGAGGCAAATTAATTTTTCAACAGTTGAAAATTAAATTACTTGGTTCTTGAATACATATTGTTACCTTATTACTCCACAATGAAGTAAGATAGGCTGAATTAGGTTAGTTAAAAGAACAGAGCGAACATGTAGAATAAAGTCTGTAAGATTTATTTAGATTTTAATTCTATAAAGAGGCTTTCAACATCTTATTTTAAGACTTATTTTCCAATAGACTTACCACATTCATGGAAAACTGTCCTAAAGTCCATACAGAGTAACCACATAGGATCAAACATCAAGTTGAAGGAAGCAGCATAGGAGTATCCCAAAGATGTGTTTTGATTCCTACTGATTTTCAAAAAAAGAGCAAACAGTGAATGGAACTAACTTCAAATAAAAGGAGTACAGTAGCAGCATTATTAAAAATAATATAAAGGAAATCAGGATCTAAACCACTGGGCAGAAAACAACAGAATGAGATTATTCTTGATTAAATGTAAGCCTGTATGGGTGAAGAATAAAAATTCAGCCTCCCAATATGCTTTGAAGATGCCATAGGATAACTTATATTTCTGTTTTAAAGATCTAACTTCCCAGAAGCATTAGAAATGACAGGCAAAATCATGACATCAGGTTTCTGTTCACTGTCAGTTCAGGGACTTAGGATAGTTGCTAGTACTTGACCAGGAATAAGGAGTGGGGCATCTGACTCCCTTTTCCTTTCAGCTAGCAAGCACTGTTAACTCAGTGCTTCTGACTGTTAGCTCAGTGTGATGATATCAGTGAGGCTTACAGCCAGTATTAATTCTTCACATGAGAAAGAGATGGGCCAGGAACCATCTCTGGAGGAATAGTGTTTCATTTCACCTAATAGGAGCTGGTGTGAGGTTTGAACTTGTTAGGTCTCCATAACAGACCTCTGCTGAAGATGATTCATCCTGCATGCATTAGTTTCCCACTCCTAACATTGAGATAAATCACCTTTTAGAGGTCTCTATATTTCTTTATGGATTACTGCATTTTCTTGATGACTACTTGGTGCCTTTAGTGCATGCTCTGAGCTTAATTTGATTAACTCTCAAACTGGTTTAGATGGCTAAACTTACGAGATTTGTATTTCACTTATAAAGCATACTTATTTCTGGCTTTTTCACTGAGCAGTAAAACTGAATGCCTCTGAGGCTCATGGCAAACCTGCATTTCAACATACAGAGCAAAACACATCTGAACTCCTTCATCCTGTGGCATGCATTTTTTTAAATCTCATCCTGAACTTTCATATTCAGATGATTGTAAAATTTTAAATATGAAAATCACCTCATAAAAAGAGAAATGAGAATTACAACCCCAACGCTGTGAAGTTCTTATACGTGCATAATATCACTAATAATATTTTTGGCATTGCTTAAATGCTAGCAAGATAAAAGCCTGTATTTCAATCAAAAAGGCACAGCAATAATTCTTCAGACTTTGATAGAGAAAACAAACGCTAAAAATGTCCTGATGTGCAGGAGAAATATTAATTTATAGAAGAAAATCTAGCTAATAATAATATAATAGTCACTTGGGGACCTCCTAGAGATCCTGTGAAGAAAAGGGAGCATAATGTTGAACATGTCATGCCATGCCTCTTTCTACTAAAGTGTGTGTGTTGATATATGAGAGATGTAAAACTCACATGGACCTGTAATCTCACTGGACTTGGTTTGCTTATTTCTTTGTCCTTGCTGGAGAGATGATGCAAAAGTCATACTCTGCACAAAGAAGCTTTGTTAAGCCTAGCCGCAGTAGTGCAGATGGTAGGAATGCGATGCATAGCAAGTTGATAAGGTTTATACCCAGAAGTCCCACTACAACACAGCTTCCCTTAGCTTGCTCTTTACTATAAACTATTAATTTGAAACTCATGGCAGGCAAGCTCTGGTAAGAATTATCCGCTGCCCTCAATTATTCATTCTGTAATGATGGGAAAGATAGTGAGGAATGGTTCATTAACAGGACAAGGGTAGTATTGTCAAGTTTCTCCAGGGCCTGTTGAGGACTACAAGTTATGTTTCTTTTGTCTTCATGCCCTTAATATTCAAAGCCAAGATGTCTTTTAAACTTTCTAAGTAGCAGCTTCTAAGTGGCATTCATATTCTGGCAACCTGGCTCAGACTTAAAGAGTATTTTAAGCACAGTTGCTCCTGGGGCTTGATCCTGTAAAGATCAAGCACAGAGTATTGCCCATGCAGAAGTGAAGCTAAGGAAAGCTAATAAGCAGAAGAAGGAGCTACAGAGAACTCAAAACCACATTAATAAACCCACTGTATACCCCACTAAGGACCAGGAACCAGATGTAAATGTTTTACCTGCCTCCTTAGAGTGACTGAGCACGTGTAGATTATTCATAAAGACTGGCTTTAGCCAGAAGGTCTAGTTTCCTTAGGAACCTTTAACAGCTCTCAGGTGATTGCACCTGAGAGTAAGAGAATACATCTAACTGTAGGTATTCTCAATACCCCTTTAGCCCAGGAGTCATTCTATCTATACCGACTATAGAGAAAGCTTGGGGAATTATTTCTGCATATAGTTCCCAAATTTTTAAGCACCACCTTCACCTAAGACAGTACTCCCATTTCATTTCAAATATCTATGAGCAGACAAGAAGGCAGGGCAGAACCTTGAAATTCATTGCTTTTCACATTTACAGTGAAATTTTCAAATTTGCCTTCCATAGTCTGAATGCTGTCATCTCATGCATTTTGACGGTGGCAACTGAGAGCTTAAAATTCTTTGTTCAGCCCTGATGCTCAAAATGGACATAAACAAGACAGTGGAGCACTGCAGACAAAAAGTAGTCATTTGTCTGCAAGGTAAATATTTGGGATGCATGGGAAATGAACCTGCAAACATCAGTTTGTCACATTGTCTCAAAGGTCGATCCATCTACATTTGTCCACTTGGCACAGTGAAAGCCACAAGCAAACGTGAGCAAGCTCTGTCTGTAATTCAAGAGAAGTGTTGTGCCAAGATACTTTTAAAGCCACATGTTAAACGCAGTAACAAAGCTCACCATTTTTGACTTCAAGCACTAATATTTTGGGGTTTTAATAAATGTCAGGCAAAGTTCATTTGGCTTGTAAGATAACTGGGGCTGGCAGCAAGGACTGAACAATTGCCCTGGTTTTGGCCGGGATAGAGTTAATTTTTCTGACACAACAATGCTGCTCAACAAAATGAGGACAACAATCCAATGTCAAGGTCATTTTATTGTGTACAGATCCATTCCTAACTAGGCCATCAACAGATAGATGAAGAAGAGGATGTGGTAACGCTTCAATGATTTTTAACATCTTGTTTTGCCCATAGATCTGTAAAAAGTCAAGCAGATTGTAGAAACCTATCCAGTGAATTCTCGTTTTGCTAAGCTGCTCTTGTTTCCATAGCAGTTTAGTTTCCCTGCTGTGTGGCAGGACACTGCTTATATTTTCTGCTCCCTTACTCTTGCCTTGAGATGAGTTATAAAGATGTTGATATGAAGCACATGTAGAAGAAAAACAAGTTATACCATCTCTGAAGGGGGTCTGGCTGTCATGCCAGCTGCTGTTCACCAGGGCTATTAAGTGAGGTGCTACTTCTTTCCTTAAAATTAGGTGACATATTTGAAGCTTGAACAATATCCAGGCACAGCCTTTCCATCACTTTCAGACAGAGATAATGACATCGTCCAAATCCTGACACAGCTGTGAATATTTACTGCCTCTTTAATAAACGTGCTAAGTCCTGCATGCGCTGCAGAGTGCTGAGGGCTTGGGTTTGATGGAGTTTCTTTTTAAAAGTGGGATTTTTGAAACTTTTTACCTGAAGCATAGAATAATAGTATGTGGTTTGATTAAAATGAACTGTGAAAGTGCCCCTGAAGCTGAAAAATAGCTTCATATTAAGCACATTTGAAGATCCATTTAACATAAATTTGTCCTAAATTCAAGATTATTGGGAAGACAGGTCATCTCCATCAAGAGTCACGTATCTTCTTGTCATCAACTCCAGTTTTGAAAAGTGTCACAGAGCCAGGAGTCAGTAATTTTTCATTTTAGAGATCTCCTTCAGTTCTAAAATCACTGACACTAAAGTATTAACTAACAGGGTACTAACACTGAAGTATTCAACAGCCCTGAGTATCTCAATTTGTTCTTATTTACATAAAAATATAACAGGGTCCTTGTAAGGCAGCTGGGTGATGTAACTGTATTCCAGAATTGACTTTTTGGTGTCCAGCTACCTCACCAAGTAGCGGAAAATAGGGAGTAAGATTTCTCTTCTTCCTGATCCCTCAGAAGTGACTAGAATTTTTGTCAAGATAGACATTTTCCTCCCTGATGCATGAATGAACCAGTCCATTATTTTGCAGCTCTTTGGTACTAAGCTGCCAGCAATTTCCTTAAAGAAACAGGAAACTCCAAGCCACTTCTGCAGCTGAAGACAAAGGAGGGAATCAGAAATGCAGTGAGTGCAGGTACAGGAATAAACACAATAATAACAAAGTTTGGGGTTTATGCTTTTAAAATATCCTTAATTTGTAATGTAACTTTGAACAAAATTACTTAGAATGCACAGTTCTTGTTTACAGGTAACTTTATTAGCTCATTGTCAAAACCGGACTTTTACTATGCTGCACAGGAAAACTGGTTATAAACACAGGTCACAGCTTGCTTTTGTGATTAAAATCCGAGCAGATGGCTGCACACAAGAGTAATGTTATAGACACCAATTGGCCACAAAAAAAATCCCAACTCTAGCACCAACATTAGTAGCCAATTCGTTTATTGTGCTCGCTGATGAGAGACAAGCAAGCAGCGCGGGGTGCGCAGGAAGTCATCACTCGCGCAGGAAGTCATCACTCCACCTAAGCTGCGCACCAGGGGTGTTAAACGAGCAGGTATTTATTACACACAAACATGCATATTCAGTAGGTTTCTGAGACAGAAGCGGGGATATTACAATTAGTTCAGGTACTCATTATCATAAGCCCCCTCCCTTTTGGGCGCTTGCGTACTGCCCTTCGATAATTGTGGGCCGGGATCTTCAAGATGAAGTAAGAAGTCTTCCTCCTGTGGGCAGGGGTCTTCAGGATGAAGTAAGTGGTCTTCCTTAGGCTGCACTTTTCACCTTTAGCAGGCCTAATGCCTCAATCATCACAATTAACTAAAAATCAGCCATGTTTGCAAGTTTCTGACAGTTAGTTAAGATTTAGAGCAATGTGGTCCTTGTACAAGCGATAAGCAACACCAGATGCCTGGATGAGGAGTATCCAAAGATAGCAGATTTATGGGAGACACTATTTTTTAGGAGAACTACTAAATCTCATTATCACATCACAGACTTGCAAAACAAACATTCTAAAAGGGCTATTATCACAGATTTGCAACAGTTGTAAAAGGGCTATTACCTCTTCACAGACTTACATTGTTCTCTAAGTTAAACTAGAAGTATTTTAATCCCATGTTTCTAAATACTTGCTTATACTCAATGAAGTTACAGATGGCGACTTTCGTTAACATTGCCTTGGCCAAGATACAATAACTCAGTTTTATTTATTGTCAATTTTTGTCCCATATTAATGGTTTCTCATTTCATAACTTTCCTCGCCGTATTTTATAACAAACTATCACTTCTTTAACATGAATCATAATCTGTTATATCACAGTAACCACAACTTATTCACAAGAATTAAAAATTAGTTGACTGCAAATGGAGTTTCTGAACCTTATTGCCTGCTGTTTAACCATGTTAAGCAGATCATTTCAGAGCAAAAAGCAGGTATAAAAAAAATTACCTCAGACTACAAAAGCATCCTGTCAAACTTCTTCATTCCATTCCTGTTTTCACCAGCTGAAGATCCAGCTGTTGGTTTTAGCTACTCTCTTCAAGATTTCAAAGACTTCACTATTTGTTACCTTTTGGCCAGAAGCCCAGAGTTAGCTTTAGGGAAATTAGGTCATTTTCCAGCTTCTATCAGCACAAAAGTTGCTTGGTTGCTAAATTGCATGACTTTTGCTGTGCTTCAGGAGCAGCAAGAGCAGCACACAGAACACATCTTTTGTGAAGTCATTAAGGTTCTGCTTCAGCATCCCAGAGTCCCTTTCCACAGACATACTGCCAAAGGCATTGCTGTAGCAATTATAGAATATTTCAATAGAAAGAGTGAATTTGCTTTTCCCCAAACTTTTCTTTTCCATTGCAAACTAATTCAGACACAAACAGAGTCAATAACAACAGTCGTTGGAATATACAAATCAGTACCTGAGTCTGGGCAGGAGCAGCAGATAAATATGAGGCTCTCCATCAAGCTTGGAGTCACCCCACTTAGGCTTTAGCATTAACAGACAAGTTTGCTCAAGCCTCTGTCAGGTCTGGCTGATGAACATTTGGAATTGGCTCAATATGCACTGGGAAGATTTCAGCAACTGACGATTTAAATGATTATTGGCAAACTTGGATGTCTTGGCTATGAAAAGCAAATAAATTCATTCATCTGTAAGGAACTATGAATATAACCCACAAGAATTTATCACTTGGCTTTTTCTAAGGAAACATTCTTCATGTGACTTTCTGTGTCTTCATGCTAATTACTGCATGACATGTACACAGCCTGCATAATGATGGAGTTCTTCCTCATGAGTTCTTCCTTAAATTAAACCTCAGAATGTATTTTAAGCATTTGTTTAATGAAAAAGGAGACTGTGCTTTCTCTATATATTTTGAAGCACAAGAAACATTTCTGCAATAGAACAATAAAAGTGAAATTTTCAAAAAGGCATAGGAGAGTTACAAGCATGAAATGAGAAGTGATAGGAAAATCTTATGACACACTTTTTTCATTGTAAGGGACCATTTTGTTGGAACAAACATATTTCAGGGAAACATTAAGTTTTATCAAAAGCTTAATGCAAACTTTGGGTTTCTCATTTCATGTCAACAATGTCATTGTGCTGCAACAGGGTCATTTCAACAGCAATATTAAGGTGCTTATTTCTTCATACATTTTTTGTATTTTATTCTTGCATTTGCAGAAGTCCCATTAGCTATGTCAATGCTATCTTTAGCAATTGTATTCAAAAGTGTTCCACAGTCTCCTGAAACAATTGATAGGTCATGACTCAAACTGTAGCATAAGTAGGGATCTAGCCCAAACGCACACTGTTCTCCAACCTATCTGCATGCAATTTGCCACACCTGCTTGATTTTCTGTGTGGAAAATCAAGGGACAACAAAGAAGTTCACTGATATTCTAATTTGATTAATTAACCTTACTATCCTAATATAACCTATTTTGTTTCCTTAAGATGATTTGGGCAATGGGGTATCCTGATATATCCTATTATAACCTATTTTGGTTTCCTTATAACCTATATATAACCTATTTTGTTTCCTTAAGATGATTTAGGCAATGGGGTCGACAGAAGTCTTGGCTAGTTTGGATTTTAAGCAAAACAAAATGAAATGCCAGATCTTGAAACTGTTGGGTGTGCAGTCAAATGCACTCAATTTGATTAATAGCTTCATTTTGTCTATAAAATTCAATGTTTCTAACAGTGAAGACACTTTGAGAAACCACAGAAAAGCAGCATGGAGCCAAATTGAAGAGCCAACCTAGAGCCTGAAACCTACTTGATCCCTAGCTTTATGATAAACTTCACAGAAATGTAAGCCCTCGACTGCCAAATTAAGTGCCTTAGTACTTTTAAGAACCTGGGCTTTGTCCAGATATTCATTTAGGGTCTGGGTTTTATAATTCTGCTAGTTTAGCTTTGGCAGCTCTTCTGTCTTTCTGTGAGTAACGTGGAAGGAACAGAAGTTTGGGGGAACTGAAGTGAGGGTTTTATATCATCCCATGAATGAAACATGCTTATTTTGCATTCACATTATACTCAAGTGGCACAGTGACCCAGCCAATTTCTGATATGGGCACATGGCAACATTTTATTGCTCTTCTACTCTGTTTCAGTGATGCATCTTCCACTCTTGATTTTTACTCTGCAAAACTGCAAAAAGACTACCTGTATACTGGCTGACCCATCTCTGCAAAGAAAACTTACTTTGGGAGAACGATGCTAACTTGTGGATGCATATGAGAGACTCCTGATTGCACTGAAAATGCTGGCTCTGACATCATGATGAAATTGCCCTCTAAACTGCTTGTATATTTATAAACATGTGTGTGCATTGTCATTATACAGTCAGGGCGATCCCTCCAGAACCAGACTTGGAGTCACTCATCTGCATGGGCCAGAGCAGGTTTAGAGCAGGGGCAGCCTGACCTCATGCAGTGTTAGGCAGCAAAAGCCCGTATGACCTGCAATGCATTTGGGCCCTGACCAATACATTTCCTAACTTAATCTATGCTGGAGTAAAAAAAAAGAACAACCACCAAAACAATCCTGTAGATTAAAGTGAAGGGTTAAGAATGTATTGCTTTCAGAAAAAAAAATAAAAATAGGTCTGCTTTTAGAAAAAGTAGATTTTCTTGATGAATTAGCTTTTCTTCATCCTCATGAAATTGCTGTCTTTTTATTTGCCATTCCTGCTGCTAACAAAGTAGAAATGCAAAGAACGATACATGTTTGAAGACTTCGTATGTTTGTGTCTCAGCACCATTAAACAAAATGTATAAAAAGTGTTCCCATAATATTTCACTTGGCATAGATATGAAGAAACAATCCTTTGTATCTTGGTTGAAGCAAACATTTTGTAGAGAGTGAAAGATGATGGTACGAAAGAACCAATTGCTTCTAAACAGCCAAAGTGAAAGCAATTTTTCCTCCCTTATATGAATTCTTGAGTTAAAAAAGAGGTAGATAGGGTGGCAGAGTCCATCCTCCAGCCTTACAATTTCAGAGGAAAGTCCAGTGCTCCCCTGGGCACTGGATCCTCCTCTGCACTGCAAAGTTAGCAGGAAATCATAGACTGCTGTGCATCAGTCAGTTAGCGCTGATTCAAGGAGCATTAGCTGGATTTGTCCTCTTTTAGATATCACTTGAAAGGGCAAAAGAACGTACAGGCTCATCAAGAGCTCACTTCAGCTCTGTATTCCAGTCTTTTCTCACTCACTTCACTGGCAGTTTGTCAGAGGTGTGAAGTGGCTTCAAGTAGGAGATTACAGTCAGTCTGCAGAGTGGGGTGCCTGCAAGCGCTCCTGCTCACTCAGCATCTGTTGCACCACACCTGAATGATGACTTATGTCACCCAGAGCACACAAAACAAGTCATCTCTTCTTTCTGAAACAGAGTTGGAAACAGCTGTTGCACTCTTGCTACTCATCGTCTACTTTTGACCTAAACATACACATTGCCTTTTTTGACAAACCCCAGTTATCACCATCGAATTGTACAGAAAGAAAAAAAAGGCGAGAAAGAAGTCTATCACCATCGCAAAACTAAATAAATTTGGAATCAGTTTGTAAAAAGAGAGGACAAGAGTTTCTTTGCACAAATGTCAGTCCCAAAAACTTGCTATTTGGTTGCACTCTGACTGGAAACAGTTACAGCAGTAGACCACAAGCACAGTATTAAGTGCTTGGTTTTAGGCTGTACACCAGGTAGCAGTGGCTTTACGTACCTTTTAGTCTAGGGAGAAATAGAAAGAAGACAGTGCTGGTAGCTGAGGTTCTGGAATTTTTCTCTTTTTTTTTACGCGGTGTCCTGTATATAGACTGTTACTGGTCCAGGATAATGAAGAAGAAAGCAGTTTGATCTCTGTCCTGTGGTCATTTCTGAGACAGAGCTTCATTCTGGAAACATCTGTTTAACCACCTTTATTCCATGACATGGAGTATGTGAGCAATAAATCAAAATTACATTTGATTGCTTTGTTGATTTTTCTTCCTCTGGGGCATTAGCCTAGCTGGCCTGAATGTCTGCAACTGCAGATTAAAAACTAACAGCAAGGGGGAAACGGGACACACTTTTCAAGAGGAGGTGATCAAACCATCCAACAGATTAAAGTATTTATCCCTTTGCTCAATGTTAGTTTAAGAGTCTTCATTAACTGAATCCAATCTGTTTTCAAAAACTCCTTTACAAAGCCACTGTAACAAAATCACTCACTTCAAGGTATGCCTGCCAGTTGCAGAAGATGTTATTATTTTAAATTAAGGGAGAACAAATTCTACGGCAACAGGTCTGCAGGCATTTGTATAACAGGAAGCAAACTGAGCTCTCTTTCAGATGACATCTTATGAATTTGAAACAGCAGCTACAAGACAGTGTACAAAATAAAGCATGCTTCTGGACTCGGTGTCCTTTCTGAAGGTTATTTTTTCACGATAAGGAACCTATAGTCTAAAATAGATTACACATATTATAAGATACTGTAACTGCACAAGGAAAGCTACTAACAATTTGTAAGAGGTATCAGGCAAACAGACCAGGATGTTGCAAGTAGTGACTTATCTGAATTTACTTATTTCAAACTCTGGGTGTTTGCAAGAGTTTATCATGGATCTGTCCACTTTCAACAAATCTTACTCTGTTTTTCTATTATACTTCTGATACTTCTAAATAGCCCATACTGAGACCATAATTGTCAACACTTGACTATGCTACCTGATATATTTTGAGGAATGGCTGCTGAATAATAGTTTAGCTTTAGCCCTTAAAATTACAAGTCAGTTGATTCCAGTCAGGGGTCATGTTGACCTTTGCCACTAGCAGTGATTTTCTATTGTGCTATCTTACACTTCACAGTGGGAGGCATTTTATACAATTGACTTCTGTCATAGAATCACTGTGATTCTTATACCACTCAAAGACATTCTGAATGTTTTTATTGTGTTGCTGCTCGTGTGGCAAGTTTGGGTGGACAGCAGTAACAATCCTCACTGTGAAGAAAATTGGCTCCCGCTGACATTTCTCTTGGCAGACAGTGAGAAGAGTTTCTTATTGACTGTTTCTACAGTCATACAGTTACTCCATGCTTAAAGAAGAATGAAGTAAGAAAAGTCCTTTAAATTCAGCTTTTTTATTTCTTACAGAACAGCCATGTGAACAAGGTGAGTTCCACATCTTCTACAGGGTGCACTGAGGAGCAAAGCCTCCCCCAGTCTCACCTTGTGAAGCTGCTCACTGCAGGCACGGGAGCATGAAGAGAACTGTACACTCTCTGGACAAGACAGTGTACAAGTACATGACCATATGAGTACATGACCATATAAGACATGTTGTGACCATGTCTATCAAGTCAGGATATTACTTTTAAGACAAGAAAGTCCTGATATGTATCTTTAGCCAAGGGATAGCTACTGGGTAGGACAATCTGCTTCACCCACTGAAAGCTGAAAAGTATTCCAAAAATGAAGGGGAGAGACTTCCATCTTTTTTCAGCCTACTGTTCCCTCCAACAATGTCTCTGAGTTGCTCACAGACATAGCCTGCTGCTCCAGCTGGTCTTTCCCACTGTCTCCAGCTTTTCAAATCTCCCACTGTCAAACAGTGACTTCCACCCACTACTCCCACTACTGGCCTCCTCCTGAGCTGTTGCAGCTGCCTGAAACATATTCACAGATAGCAGGCAGATGATCACTGAGTGATAGTTGTAGCTAATTAAGTTTTGATCACATCACTTCCCCATGTATTTCCTGCTGTTCCTCTGCTTGAGGTTAATGCTTCTGTAATAGAGCTGCCTTACTCAGTGTGTACCTTGGTGGGAGTGTTTACACCTGGCACGTACTTCTGCAGCATTTATAAATATTCCCATAGTCTCCCACCTGAAGAAAACATTTTGCCTTCTCCCCTACTGAGCTTATGCTAGAGGAGGTAGGATTGGAAACTCCAATCATCTGCTTCTGAACTCACGTCATTTTCTTTGAGGCCCTGTAGGGAATTTAAGGAAGGGATTTTCTACTCTTTGGCTTTCTCCAGAAGTGAATAATTACCCTATATAGTGCAGATTTGCTGCTATCATACTCAGCTTTGGCAGGTTTGTCTCTGCAGCTGTTTTCCATTAAAGCAGAAAACACTCCTCAACTAAGCTCTCAACATGTAACTGACCTCCTAAGGCTCATCTGCTGAGAAGCAGCGGTGTTATTTCTCGGTAGGTGCCGGAGCATTTTAGACTTCTTGTTCATAATTTTTCAAAGAAAACCCAGCCAATTCAGGCAGAGGAAAGATTGCAGAAGTGGGTACTTCTTGAACCTCTCTTTTATATAGGCCCACTGATTTCCATAAAATCCCATGACGAATTCCAGTCTTGTTCCAAGTTTTGCTCACATCGCTGGCTTCCCATGCCAATGAGGTTCTTATTAAAATCAGGTAGGAGAAGGTGGTTGGGAGGGGAAGGAGATAATATGGTATGTAAGAGCAAATTTTATCCTGACTGGTTTCACTTTCAAGCCTGCATACCTAATTTGTTCTGTTAATTGCATATTGGCAATGTTGGCACCCTGAAACGTCTTTTTTCTGTGGGATCACACACAAGCAATACCTGCACTCTAAATTACACATGAAATCATGTGCCCATAGCTTTAGGTGTTTGTCAAGGAGCTATATAGAATAGAGAAAATCTCTAGTTATAGACGCTTCTTTGGCAGAAACATTTCTTTCTCTGCCTTGCACACAGACAGCTCAATTGTTCACCAGTCTACACAAACGAACCAGCACTTTGAAACCAATTAGACACATAAAGTGATGTATCCAGAGCTCTTCATATCTTTGAAATGAAGAGGAACAGGACTCCCAGCATTTGAAAAGACCACTTCTGTACTTTGTGCTAAGCAGTGTCCTTGCATAGATTTACACAGACAGCAAGGTATTGTGTATTTTCTGACTAGTTCAAAGAAAATACTGTACATAAATGGAAACGTATTTCCTAAACTCAAAGAAAAAAAAAGACAACCAATAAATTCTAGTTCCTGACATGATCTGACCATATAAACATGGCAGTAAAAGATACATCCATGTACTTATAACATAAAGATATGACAGTGAGCCTTAGGAAGATTTGCTTTATGTAGTGCTGCTTCAATGGAAACACAGTTAAAATTTCTCCTGTTATCAGGCATGCCAGCAGTCCTGCCTCAGCCTTTGCAACCATCAGGGACCATCTCCCCACTACCTTTCTTCCACGGCATTCACCAGTATCTAGCCACATCTAATTACTGTAATTAAGCTGGGTTAAGCAAGAAATCAATTACAGCTTTTCCCTTGAGCCTCTCTCTGATGGTGTATGGTACTGTTTTCCTCAGGCAGATCCCCTCTAATGCTGTATTTTGTATTTCAAGCCTCCCAAAGGAGAAGGATGCAGGGAGGAGGAAGGGAGAGGCAGAGACTCAGGGGCCTCAGGACAATATCCATTTTGGCAGTAACTGGGCATGCTGCCACTGCTTGGCTGGTGGGCTGCCGGGCTGGAAAGTGAGCTCCTGCCCACCCTCGGCAACTTCTCTGCAATTTGGTGTTGCAAGTGGCAAAACAAACCTCCTGGAGGGTTTTCCTGCTAGGTACCAGGGAAGGCATGGTCTGGCTATGCAGCTTGCAGGCCCCAGGGCAGCAAGGCTTTTATCATTTTTATTCAATTTTATATCAATTTTATCATTTGAGAGGAAAAAGGTAAACTAGAGTGAGGCCCAGAGTGACCAATTCCCTTTTTTATTTCTTCCCATGTTGACAGAGTAGGCCCGAGTAAAAAGCTAACCAGTGGATCCTCAGGCAGTGTTCTGCATTTTACCTCCCATCAGAGGCCTTGCCAGGCCTGTCAGAAGAGCGAAAAGGAGTCAGCTAGTCTGGTTTTTGTGGAAGACCACGTGTCTGACATGCACATCCATATCCTGGGGTTTTTTCAAATGCTGAAAAGTTTGATGCTACTTTCCTGAAGTGGACGAATGATGCTGTATTTCTTTGCGGCATGACCAAACAGTATATCTGAAATACGCGTCTTTATTTGCATACATTTTTAAGATGAATGCTAGGGACTTTTTGTAGAGGTTTAAACTTAGAAATATTTCTTTCAAGTGTTTATGACAGGTAAATAAATTAACATGAGAATGTAAATAATTTCAAAGCTATTCCATCCTGCCAGATGTAATATTCTTAGGCACTGTGGGATCTTCAAAGCTGTTGTTGGCACTTTTCCCTACAGAGTTCACAGAAAGTTCAGATTCATTAAATCTGTGTAATGTGGGGGAAACTACAACTCTGCTTAGGATAAAGGTGCCTCCGCTCCTGATTTCAGCACTTCAGGTGTCATCCTTATGGGTTTTCATGACAGCTAATCCTTGCAGGTCAAGGCATGGGCCTCATAGGAAGACAAGCCCAAGAAAGGTTCCGGTTCCTGGCACACCTCCTCCAGGTATGCACCTCACGTAATTACTTAAGCTAATGCTTTCCAGACAGAAAAGCGTGGAGGAAGCATTAAGAAAATATGGAACCCACACCAAGTGATACAGAATAAAATGCCTACTTTGGCAGAAATTACCTTTTTTAAGTGGCAAATGTGAAAATACAATCAGTTCTTTATTATCAGATGGTGAACATATACAGAGTTTGCCTGACATGTAGTACTTTGTTCTTCTACCCTTGCAGTTGACTCCCAGATCCTTTTCTTTGGGGTAGTGTGATGCCATGGATAGAGTTAACCTCATGTTTGTGGCACCAATATGTACAGCTAGTCACCTTTGTCTCCCCTTACAGTCTGTGGAAAGAGAGAGGTGCCTATTTCTCTGTTGACTGTTAAAGGAGATTAATATGACCATCTCAGATGCAGGCACCTATGCTTGCTAAAATAAAAAGCTAAGTTAGGTTAGTCAATACTCACATGAAACACAGTGCAGCAATTCCAAAGTTAGCAGTCCGCACAGCCATTAACAGCCTGCAAATCAATGGCAAGGCAATATGAACAGTAAAATGTACAATCTAATACAACTACAGTGAAGTCCCATGCAATGGCAGTTGAGGGTCAGCAGTGACTGCGTGTTTTGAAAGTTTCTACACTCTGTCCGAAAAGATTATATGGTAGTAATCATCAGTGTCACATTGCAATATTGAAAGCACTAGCAGGAAACTGAACCAGAAAGTGGCTTTGGGGGGTTATTGACTGGAATACACTTCTGAGTATATGTTTTTGCTGTGTTATGCAGGGACCCAGAGCATTGCATTCTATTGCAACAGTCCGTGCTCCAGAGACTAATAGAGCTCTGTTTGATGGAAACCTAATGTCAAGAGACCCTGTAATCAGAGATGTCCTTAATACATTTTGGCTATTTAAGTTCTGTTCCCCACACAGTGGATGTTATAGAAGGCTGTTCCCTTCTTTCAAGCTCGGTTTCCTGACAACAAGGACAGAGCTGAATATCACACTGATGTCCACTGCAACACTGGACAATTGCAAAATAACAGGAAAAAGTAGTTTCTCAGCTGCATTTTCTACTTTTTCATGCTTTGAAATTGAATGTTATTTTCTTAGGGGTATGCAGTGATATTCAGCTGTTCTCTGTTTTTTTTCTGACTCAGGTGTTGCCTAACCTTTAAAATTGTACCCAGTGTACAGGTGCTTATCCCGATGGAAGCTGGGATGTCCAAGGGAATTTGTGAGACCCTGTCAAGTTCAGACAGAATGGTAGCTACTAAAGTGAGTCTACCAGAAATCTACAAGCGATAAGTTTATAAACACACCATTTCTCCCACATAAGCTCATTTCCTATTCCCTCTTTGTCACTGGCTAATGCTGTTTCCACTTTGAGATTGTTTTCATGGGAGAAACATCTCACAAACATCAATAAAATATTGATTATAGTAGTTATGAGAGCAAGGAATGTATATTGTCCCCTGCCTTATAGTGACACAACTAAGACACAAGGTATGAGAGCGCCAGGCATAAGTTCATTCCTTGAGATAAGGAAAGAAATTAACCAGTCTTTTATTTCTATAATTTAGTACACCTATGGTTTTATTCACATTCTCACTACAAGGTATCACCTGAAAATTGGACTAGTACCATTGAGGATCTAAAGGATTGGTAGATTCCCTGACCCTGTCAGTGCCGTGCATTGGGGTATCTGCTGCTCTCTCCATTGCTGCTTCTGTATCCACATGTAGCCTGCAAAGCTGCTTTGGCTGTGAAGTGCAAAGGACTAGCAGAATAAAAAGCTTACCTTGTTTATAAGTAATGTGCTATTTACGTAGAAAGTTCTGGAAGTAGGAATAAATTGAGTGGGATGGTATTTGTGTTTTCTGTTGTTGAGAGACAGAGAATTGCAGACATGTTTGTCAGTAGGACAAAGGCCCTTAGTCATGCGTCTGCTACTGAAGAGGCAACTCTGTTCCATGGTTGTCATGGACAACACTGGTTATATAAAGAGACATATTAGAAGAAAGATCATTTTGTCCATGCCATATATTTCAGTGTAGCAATACATCCTCTCTGCAACAAATCTGTTTTGTTATAGACAAAACTGATGTTTCTGGAGATAAGTTACGCTCCAGAAAGCTGCTGGCTAGAATGAAACAGTTTACGGTAAGAAAAGAGCTTCCAACAAATAAAACACTTCACATGAAGACTACTTCGATAATTCAGGGATCATTGGGACCAAGTTCCACTGAATGCGAAGTTGATTTGAAAGGTTCAAATAAATTTCCATGGCAAAGATATAATTTTTGTGAAAAAAAAGAAAAGCTGTGGCTTAGGAACATCAAAGGAAGTGCAAGGAAAGTATTAGTCTCACAATGCCTATAAATCTACATCACCTTAAAAGTTTCAGAACATTTACATGCGTGACCTGAAGCTGAGAAACACAGGCAATATCTATTGCTCAGTTAAAGATATAAAGAAAATCAGTGTGTGACTCTGCAACCTACTCACCTGGTTAAAAGCTAAACCACCCAGTTTTCATGGATGTGTCTGATCCACAGAGAGGCCTGGGGGAAAAGCAGTAAGCAACCCCACTAATTTGAGATATCCCTTTTCTTCCTAGAATGATATTCTTCATTACTTAAAAAACCTTTGCAGTCCTCAGAGAGGCCAGCAGCAATGTGCTGTGAGGAACTGCAAATCTATGAAAACCCACGTTAACCAACAGACCTGCAGATGAATTTTGTGTATTAGAGGTCCATGCAAAAAGGTGAAGCCTCACAGCTTTGAAAGTCTTTTCAGGCACACACTGTTCTTCTGAAGCTAATGTAGCCAAGTCATGTAGCAAAGAAAAATTTGTTAAATTTTCCATCAGAAATAGTGCTTCTAACTATTGAATCTCTACAAGTTCTCTGGTCTCACCCCGAACTCAAAGGGAAGGTATCCAGAACCCCAGGATGTTGTGAATGGAACACTTATGCCCAACTCCTACTACTGTTGATAGGAGTTATTTCATCCATCAGCAGAAGTAGATTTCCCTTTCAAACCACATTTTTTTATGCAACAACTGTGTTCTTCTGCTCATGATCTTTGTCCATATGAAGGTCACAGGTCTCCTACTCCAGTCCTGAATTCCCATCTCTTGCCCTGATTCTACTTATTCCCTTTTCGTGCCCATTGTCAAAGAAATCTCGTTTGTGCCCTTTCCAGACCACAAACACTGTACCTTCTTAGTCCGTTTTTGTTGTTCTCTCCATGGGGACCACCTGGTATGCTCTCTTCTCCACTATTAATTCCTGAAAGGCTAGTGAAACAGAAGGCAGAAAGCAAAGTTTGATTCCCTGTGAAATGCTTAAATAAGACTACAGTCCTATTGGCTTAGCTGATATAAAGAAAATTAAGGAGGAATAACTTGGTTTGGAAGAGAAGTAAACATGATTGCTTTTAAGTTGATTTAATCAATTTAACTCTTTAAATGAGAAATCTCCAGCAGATTTTGGACAGGCAGATTATTAGAGACCCGATAGTGAAAATTGTGTATTTGAAGAGTGAACTTCATGAACTCGCATCTCTGTCACGTATACCGTGCTCAGCAAAGGCAGATTTTACTCCAAAAGCATTAATGTACACAGCAGTAAGATCTGTGGGACATATTTAGTTGTTGAAGGACTGAGGTGACTCCAGTGTTTTCTCTCTGCCTACGTGTAATAACTCTCCTAGTCATATCTAAGCACTTCACAGAAATGCAAGACATTAACTGCAAGACATTCCTGTGGAAGCAGGCAGGATTATCTGCTCTCAATCTGACAGATATTGAAAATTAAACATGAAGAGTAAAATGCCTCTTCTGAGATTCTCATAATGAATGAGAAATTAAGAAACTAAATATGGTCTGGACTTCAGGGCGTCTTCCAGTGTTATACAGGAAGCCTTTAGCAGACTCAGGAACTAATTTGGGGAATCTTAGGGACTGGCTGTGTTCTTAACCAAAATCTTTCCTCCACTAAAGAAACCCATATCTCCAGGGGTTTCTAGTAATTGCTCTTTTCCTTCTGGGAAGAATCCTATTGGAACAGGCCCTATAAGGAAGAGGGTTCCAAAACAACTGGTTAATAATCAAGGATCACTTCCTCTAGGCTTAAGAATGGTGCATTCCCACGGGTAAGAAATCAAGCAAAGGGAGCAGGAGACCTACATGGGTGAACAAGAAACTCTTGTCAAAACTCAAACATGAGCAGGAAATATACAGGAAGAGGAAGCAGGGACAAGCCTCTTGGGATGAGGGGACAGAGAAAAGCCAGGTATACTGAATGCCTTCTTTACTTCAGTCTTCAAATGCCAACCCTGAGGAATTCCTGATGCAGGTGACCAGGGAGGAGATCTAGAGAAAGGAAGTCTTTCCCTTGGTTGAGAAGCATTGGGTTAGGGAACACTTAGGCAAACTTGCCATCCATAAGCCCATGGGCCCTGCTGGGATGCACCTATGAGTGCTTGGGAGCTGGTAAACATCATTGCTAGGCCAGTGTTGATCATGTTTGAAAGGTCATGGCAACCAAGAGAGGAGCCTGGGAACTACAGCCCAGTCAGCCTCATCTCAGTCCCTGAAAAGGGATGATTTCGCCGAGATGAGCAGCTCCAGAGAGGAGCCTTCAGCACCAGTTACCATGCGGGTAACCCTGCGTCCAGGAGCCTCAGTTAAGGCTCCTTTGAGGAACGGCTGAGGACACTGGGTTTGTCTAGCTCAGAGGAGGCTGAGGGGCGACCTCATTGCTCTCTACAGCTCTTCCCAAGGAGGTGAAATGGAGAAAGAGGTTCTGATCTCTTCTCGCTGGGATCTGTTATAGGACGTGTGGGAATGGTTCAGAGTTGCATCCGAGGAGGCTTAGAGTAGACATTAGGAAGCACTTGCTTACCTAGAGGGTGGCCAAAAACTGGAAAAGGCTTCCTAGAGAGGTGACCAATGCCCTGTGCCCATCAGTGTTTCAGAAGCATTTGGACAACACCCTTAATAACATGCTTTAACTTTTGGCCAGCCTCGAAGTGGTCAACCAATTGGACTTGATGATCATTGTAGGTCTCTCCCAACTTCCAATTTTTTTCTCCCTACTTCCTTCTTTTCCTTAGAGTACATGCTGAGGAAATACTGGATGACATTTCTTCCCAGCCCTCTACTATATCCATAGAGGAATGGATTGAATGGGGACCATGTCCTGTCACAGGCATTGGCTCCGTCACTGTGGGAAGGAGGCCTGTGCCTTCTGATGGGGGTGTGAGATGTAAATTGTCTCTGGATGATTTGTACATCTGAACAGATTTGCGAAAAACACATGTAAGCTGGTTTTTGAAACTTCTGTGTTCATCCAGTTTATTTGGGTTTCGGCAGGATACCAACAGACCACATCTCTGACATCAGTGATGCTCAAAGATCAAGCCCTCAGCCTGAAGCAGGATGTGCTCCTGAACTACATGGTTGTAAATCTTTTTTATGCAGGCAATGCCTACTCATGTCTTTGTGATTTCCATCCACTTCCAACCCCACCCCTCCCCCAAATACTGGCTTTAAAAATGTCTGAGTTCTTTCTCTTGGCGGAACATAACAAAACACAAGAGCCTGAGAATGATGTTACTCCAGCAGGAGTCCATCTGGCCCAATACTTTCTCACCGGTGGCACCCCATACATGTCTAAAGGAGAGTATATGAGGAGTGCAGGTCTACTGTCAGGGTCCAGAGGGTGCTCATAAGCCTCAATGCCTGGGACCAGCCCCCCTTGAGACCTGCACTGTAGCTAGCCCCTTAGACCTACATCAGAGCTTGTCATGCAGAACTATATGCATAACATATCATAGCTGCTCTGTTCCATTCCATTCCATTCCATTCCATTCCATTCCATTCCCTGCACTCACAATCAGTTGTGTAATGATGACATCACGACTTACCTGAAATGCCAAGGGGTTTTCAGCACCAAAAATGCTTTTAAAGACACAAATCAGAAAGCTTACAGGTGGAAAGAGTATTTTATTTATTTATAAAGTTATTTTAGTTCAGTTTAGTTTAGATTAGTTCAGTTAATTTCAGACTGGTTTAGCTTAGATTATATTTACTTTCTCTGAATCTTTCTGAGTGGTGCCCTGGTGGTGTGAGAGCACTTCAAGAATCCAGCCAGAGTGAGCCGGGAAAGACCTCACAAGGGGTGGTGCTCAATGCTGCAGAGGACAAGCAGCAAGCCCTGGGGCCACTCTAGGGCCACCAGAGGCAGAAGGTTGCCTCTCCCCAGATGCGGGGCACTAGGACGACCTGCATGGAGCACAAGCAGCTGCATTTGGGCCACAGTAACCCAAAGGCGCCCCATGAAGAGGCTGTGCTTGGCTGAGGAGGAAGGCAAAAAACCCCAGAGATGCTTGCTAGTCCACTCTGGGGGGAAAAAAGCCCTTCCCCCCCCAGCTGCAGGACACGAGGGGCCACCTTCGTGGAGCATGAGCACCAGGCGATAACCAAGCCAGAATGGACCAAGGAGCCCTGACAAGTGGTCATGCTCAGTGCTCAGAGGAAGGCAAACAAACCCCGGGGACCAGCACCAATCTGCCCCGGGGGGAAATTCCTTCCTGACCCCAGTGCTGGCTATCAGCTACTCCCTGAGCATGTGAGCAAGAGCTGCTCCTGGTCCACAGGCTGGTTATGGCTCTAAGGAGGCACTGGCACCGTCTTTTCTGCCGTCACCTGGAGCCATCTCAGGGGCTTCCAGGAGTAGCAAAATGCCACTGGCATGATCAACCATAGGGGCAAGAATCCTTCCTGTGCCTGGCAGTGGGAGCTCCAAAGCACTGGGAGAGGGCACTGGGCCGTCTGTCAATCCTATTTCTCATGGTTACACTACACTATCTCCCCAGAAGATGAAAATGGCTATCTTCTCGAAGACGAAAGCAGGATTTCCATCCATCTGATGAGCTGTGAGTGTGGCCCCTCCAGGAGCTGGAATTGCAGCAGTGAACCTCCAGCAGCTTCGGGCAGTCTTCTCTTCTTAGCCCCTCCAAGTAATTCCACTGGTACATCAAGGAATTCCTCTCGGGTGCTTTCAGGCTGCCAGCTCTGTCCTGGTGGCAGCACTGGGCACTCTGGCAGTGGGACATGGGAGGATGCTGCCTCATACTGCCCCAGAGCATTGTGATGCTGCACTGGCGGATGCTGGCACTATGACACGGAGGTGACTGGGATCCCCACAGCCCTGCCCACCGCAGCTCTGCTGCTGCTGCCCCTTCACCCAGCATCCCTTGGAGAAAGGCCTTTGGGGTGCTGGCCCTGAGGTAGTCCCTGCGCCCAGGAGGCCCAGGGGGATGTCCCTGCCCATGGCAGCCACACACCGGGCGTGGCTGCTGGGTGTCCCTGTAAATCGATCTGTGTATTCAGACTGTATCAATAAAGGCTTTTATACCACGCACATCTGAGCTGTGGGACACTGTCAGTAGCTGAAAGATGTCAGGGAAGCTGGGAAGGAGCTGCACTGCTTGCTCCAGGCCCAGACTGTGCAGGAGCCACAAGCATCCCCTATAGTGCATGCAGAAAAGGAGCAGTGCATTAATCCAGGCAGCTGAGAGCTAATAACAAAAAGAAACAAATAAACAAACAAACAAAAAAAATCCCCCACAAATCAACAAACTGCTCCCCCCCCAAAAAAAGCCCAAACAAAAACAACGACAAAAAAAGGAGGAAGAGGACAATTTAAAAGCAAGAGGCTTCCTCCAAACCCCCCACCCAGAACTGCCACCGCAGCCCTGCAGGGGGCTAAGGAAGAAGTTGCCACTGCACCGAATAAAGAGGATCGCTTCTGGTGCCTCCAGGAAAATCTAAAGCACAGGAAGTTCCCCCTGAACATAAGGAAGAACCTCTTTGCTGCGAGGGTGACTGTGCATCGAAATATATTTCTCCACAACAGAGAGGTTGTGGAGCCTCCTTCCTTGGAGACATTGAAGGGCCATCTTGACACAACCCTGAGTAATGTGCTCTAGGTGACCCTGCTTGAGCAGGACTAGATGACTCCCGGTGGTTCCAACCTCAACCTTTCTATGATTCTGTGATTCCGTGGTTCCTTTTATAGTTTCTAACTGCTACCACACCCTTCTCTGGCAGCATTTTCCCCTTTTTATGCTTCAGCCATGGAAATGGAGATAAATGGCTTATGTTTCTGCTGTGATGAGACAGGAGGTTCTTGGAAGGAGACTTCCTGCCTGTCACTTGTGTGAGGAGTCCTCTGTGCTTTGATAACCATGGGCTAAAATTTAGAAAAGCCACAGAATCTTTAATGGAGTCTTGCCAGAAGCATTTCACATAGCTCTCACCGCAGGGATTTTAACTGTTCATCGGAGAGCAAACCCAGACAAGTCTGGGGAGAGGTGTCAGTAATAACTTCCTCTCTTATTTGCCTTCAGTATGACTCACAGTATTATCATAAATCATGCCCTCAGCTTCACATTATAAAGCATTCAGGAAAAGTATGTCCTGATCTAGCAAGAAGTATGGAACTTAAATACTTCATTCATCGATATTTATTAACATGGCATAGCTCTGCCAGGAAAAAATAAAAAAAAAAAAAAAAAAGAAGAAGAAAAGGAAGAAAAAAGGAGAGAGGGAAAAAAAAAATAATCCCTTAGCAGAATGTCTTAAAGACATGGAAAAAAAAAAGAAAAAAAAAAAAAAGCCTCTGGAAAAGAAATTATGTGGAAAGAATCCTGGATTCAAATGGGCTTTCTTCTCATTACCTTGAACCTTTCGCCTTTCGTCTTCCATTAGACCTGCAAAGTGAAAGAAGAGTTTGAATGAGTCTTTTAAATCAAAGTGGTAACCTTTTTCATCTACTTGGAATAGCTGTGAACAGCTGCTAAATTACTGTAGACACTACTTTATTATTGCCGCTGAGAATATCAGAGCAGTTTGCTGCATATGCAAATCAATTCAGCAATTATATCAGGAAATGAAATCCTGTTGTTTTCATAAATTTCCACATGTATTAAAGCATTGATTTCATTGCTTTCTAGACATTTCCAGAAGACATAAAAATAAGAGTGAACTCAGGCAGGTAGCCCTTTTTTCCATTGTTCTGGAAGTAAATTAGAGCACAATATAGCGAGTTAAACAATAAAATAATTTAAAAAAAAAAGAAATAAAAAAATCAGAAGTGCTGAAGGGCTGTGGAAGTCCTTGCAGGTCATGTCTGAACTAGTAGTCTTCGTATGCACACACCAGTTTGTGATTTATTTGCACACTGCTTTGCTAAATCCCTTTTATATGACCAAGCCCTTACAAGGTGACTTTAAGTGCATATGCTGTCTCTAAGTCCCTTGCCTCGCAAATCCCCATTACTTTCCAGAGTACAAGGGGCTATAGCAACCATGACATGATGATTCCTTCATGCATACAGTGACTCCTACGATCCAAAATAAAATTGCAGTCTGCCCTGCCCTTTCTTACATGTACTATCCCTCACTGATTGGTGCCACCTGTAGACTTAATAAGTATATTATCTTTCATTGCCCAGGTCATTACTGAAAATCTTAAATAATACCAGATCCAAGAGAGGTCAAGGTAGGGCATTGCTTCCCTGTATTTGACATTGTCCTACTCAGAATTACTCCATAAGTAGGGTTTTGTACCTGTGCAACAGAAGTTTCTTCTAAGCCATGGCTCTGGCTCCCTAGACTCCTTCTGAGAAGGCGTATGACACCTGACATCTGCCTTCATTCTACAGATGTCTCCGGATTTCATGTCTGGCATGCAGGGTCCATCTGTCTTCTGTTTGCTGTAGCAATGTGTGTGTCCTACCAGCGTCCTATTCCTGAATAAAGTTTACAAGCCCTGCCAAAGTGCACAGCTCACCTTCCATCCTCTTCCACAGACTGACAGTTCCTGAAATTCCAGAGTAGCTTTTTTATGTTTCTGAAATTTTCACTATTTAATGCTTATTCTATAGCCGTCATGGAATCTCACACTTTTCTAACTCTGTATTCATTGTTCTGTCTGTATTGCAGTACCAACTGTATGTACGTTAATCCATGGTGCATAGACATGTCCAGGGCTCATCAACTTTGCTCTCTAACCCTCTCCTCCTTGCACTTACATTTTCCAGGAGAAAGAAGTCCTGGAAATTAAGTCAGAAGAATTTTAAAATGAGTCTACCAGTACCTTGACCTGGAAAATAAGAGGACTGATAAGAGGACTAGGATCCTGTAGGGCTTCCTCCAGATAAGTCTAGATGCGACCTAGGAGAATGTACTATAGATTAAACCCCACTCTGCCAGTTGTGCACAGACACAGAATAAAAAGACAGTCCCTTCCCCAACTGTGTCTGAAGAGTCTTCCACTACTGTATTCTGTAACACACTGGTAGGAGAGAAAGCTTTACATCTGTAGCCTTCTTTTCTTGCTATAATTAATTCACAAGTTTTGCTTCAATGTTTTTTCTGCTATTGGAATGCTTTTTAGCTCAGAGCTTGTAACTTGAGGCTTCATGCCAAATATTTTTTGCTTTCTAAAAGCACATTGTCTGTTAGACAACTGGCAGATATCCCTCAGGATGAAGGCTGCCACAAATGGTGTGATCTGTTCCAAACCTTTTCCTGCAAGTAATTTATTTCAGACAATTCGCTTTTCATCTGTTATAAAGCAGAGGCAGTCTCTGCATTTAAGGGTCAGCCAAAATAATGTTGAATTGGGTTTTGTAGCATTTATTGCTGTGCACTGTAGCAGACAAATGACTTCGTTAGTCTCTGTTGAAAGTGAATGCCCTTGCGATACTTATGCAGTTGTTAAGAACCTTAAAGACAATTGAATGGTAAAGCTTCATGGGCATCGAGCACCAGCTATGCAAAGGACGGTCCTGAATATTTAAAAACAAGCATGGAGAGGGAATTAAGCCTCAGCTTGAACAAGGACTGTTTCTATACTAACCATAACAGATACTTAGCTAGCTGACAGAGAACTGGTGGGTTTATTTTGTTACTTGTTAGTTTTTCCCTGGAAGATCTCTGAATGGAAACGTCTTTGGTGTATGGAAGGAGGTTAGGTACAGATTCCACTAGGAAGGTCCCAGAGTCTGTTCTTGGGTCCCCACTCACATGGGCAGGGCTCGACCCATCTTGACCACCTTGAGGGATCTCCAAGGAGGTACTGAATGATCCAGCTCTGCAGGTAGGAGCTGTATGAACCCACTGGATAGGGGCCACAGAAGTCCCCTTGCTGTAGTGTATCTGGGAGCTGAGGTAGGACCTATTTGTGGTGCTGTGCAGATGTTCCCACTTAAACTAACTTGAGTGTGGTGCTCTACCGTATGACCAGGTCTTTGCCTCATCCCAAGAAAGGAAGGTCAAATGGAAGTTTGAAAGCTCAGGTCCAAGAGCTTTTTAGTTATTTCCCAATTCCTGCCATATCTGCTCTAACTTTAAAAGATACATTTGTGTACTTTGATCCAATAGGAGACTGGCCACAGCCTGAAATTTAGGACATTTATAAATGACCTGTAACTATCCCTAAACTTATGTCCCACTTGCTGTCACTATTATGGGCCCATATTCACATTTCTTTCTAAAAATAAGCACACTTATTTTGATCTGAGAAAATAGATGACATATTGAGAGGCAATTAGCAGATCTACTCCTTCCAGTCAAATTGCTTTTATTTTTGATATATGGAAAAAAAGGCAATAAAAATCAGCTTCATGAAAAAGCTGATTCATGAATTCATGAAAAAAGATTCATGAAAAATCTTTTTCTGTCATATGACGCTATACTGAGATTATTCCCCCAAGCAAACTACCTCATAGCAGAAAACTACTTGAAGATCTAAGCTGTTAACACATGTATATGTAAGTTGCATTAAACTTTCCAGATACAGAGAAAGTATCCAGCAGAGCAAAGCCCCAAACCTGAGTTATTAGTTGGATACTTGTTACAAAATCAGTTCCATTATTATAGTTTTCATATTTCCATATATTTGTGTTGTGAATTGTCCAAGGAAAGATGTTTCATATGGCTCCCTGAAACTTGTTCTGTTTTTTTGAAGCCCACATTCCCACAGTGCAGCAGATATACGCAGTCAAGTGCAGCACGCAGATGAAAGAAAGAAAACAACTGCTAAACCTGTGTAAATGTATAAAGCAATAAATATCTTTTTTGCAGTTCCCTGTACCTGAAGAGCCAGAGATGCACAAATTAACAGGTTTTTGCATTGGTCAAGACTTGCTAACATGTAAGGCAGATTCAGTCTCAAGAATAATTTTTATATTGATGACTACAGATGAATGTGAGCTTGTTGGCTTTCCTACAACAGAGGACTACTGCAGTAAGCCAGTAACAAGTTACCATAGTGACCCATTACACACAGGGAAAGTAAATTTCTCTGCACTCATTTTTGGACATTTCTGTAAGGCTATATAGCCAACAAAACACCAGTCTAAAAGCTGGTGCATGCTACTCACTTCTCCACTGTGCAATGGAGAAACACTAGCATGATTAGGACATAACGCATCAAGGCATCTCAGCGAGGCAATTGTATTTTGGTGTTTAACTGTGTGTGTTATGAGTATCAAGCAAGCTGTGGCTAACTTTCAGAGCTTCAGCATGACAAATTATACACTTAAATGCTTGCAAAAACTTTGTTCTGGTCTCTCCTTCCTTTGTCTCACATCTCACATCCAATAAAATCACAATATCTCAGTTTTCAAACGCTGTTTCTTCCTTGAGTAGGTTTTAGCATCAGTTAATAGGACTGCCATCTTCCATCTCTCTTTCTTGGCCTCAGTATTTCAGTCCATCATGAGTTCCAGCATCCATGTAGCTTCCCTTTTCAGTACCAAATATTTCATTCACTGGGCTTTTTCTTTCTTCCATCCATATTCACACCCTGGTCTGGCTGTGGCAAGAAAGTTAGACAAGTGAGAACAAGAGATGCTTGTGGGTGGACGTCTTAGCACTTGGTGTGCCTCTATGCCCAGGCAGCCTCCACTCCACAGCACCGGCAGAGCAGACCTTGCATACTAGCCTGTGGGAGACACTCAGTGCACTAGGATGAAGCCAGAGTGTTGTTATTGTTAACGTGCAGTGCGACCAGTGCTGTGGTCACGGCTGCTCATCCACATGCTCTTCTGCTCCCACCATGGAGGGAGAAGCTGCATGGTCATCCTGGCAGTCCTAGGAAAGAAGAGGGCTGGAGCCTGGCTTGATCCCCATTCCTCTTTCCTCTGCAGCCTGGGGGTCTTATGTTTGCTACTGGGGTTCCGTGCCTCTGCCTAGCGCAGGGCAAGGGGGACAAGGGCAAAGAGGAGCAGATCTTGATCATGACTGCCCATCTCAGAGATTCAAGTGTTTCCTGAACAATGCCTGTGTGTGATATTTGGCACTGAGTAAAAATCAGTGTGTTTATCACTCATCCCTGGGGCAGCAACATTCAGGTTGTCTGCTGGAAAAGTCTGAGCCAGACCCTTTTCAGTCATCTTAGTCCATGTTTCTCCTCCCCAGCAGGAGCTGCCAAATTCACATTACTTTTATAACCCCCTCTCTCAGTTACCACTTAAAACTGCTGTATAATTCCCTTCATCAGGGAATATAAAATAAATCAGGCAGTAGTGAGCCACCACCCATTCCTCTCCCCATCCACTTCTCAAAGGGTTAACTTAACATTTAAATCTGGTGCATTTACACATAAAGTCTAATCTAACACTGAAATTACTTACAATTCACACAGACCTGAGAAGGCAGTTGGAGCATATTTCATATATACACAAAAGTGTCAAGGTTAAAGTAACCCAAGGGCAACAATTATGCTATTTGAAGCATATATGACTGATCAGATGCAACTCTTTCTCACCTTTAGTGAATACTGGTGCCAATCTGGGTGTTTTCTTACAATTACACGCAATAACAGTGCCACAGTAATGAAGGGCAGTTAAGTTAGACACAACAACCAAGTTGCTAGTGTATGACTCATTATGTTGTGACTAGAGAAGCCTGTGAACATCTTGTATTAATTTTAGTAATTTAGAATTTATCTTCAAAAACAAACAACAAAAAAAAAAGATTTCTGAATGCAGATGCAGTCTAATGACCCTTTCACTAATTTTTGGATTAGCTTAAAAGCGTTCCTTTATATTTCAAAGACTACACATGTTCAATTGAATGTGAAACTGACAGCAAGACCTTCAGAAAAAATATAGGCTTTGATGTGAAGTGAAAGAGACTTCAGCCTCGTTAAATTATTTCTCTTTTACACCTGCTTTAGTGTTTTCAGAATTAAGCCCACTGTCCTTAAAGGATAACATAAGAAAGTAAAACATGTCAGGCTCTGGAAAAAATAATTTTTCATTGGGAGGAAAAAGACTGTACCTTAAATTTAAACTTCCAATCAATAAGTAGCTCCTCGACTGCTTTTTTGCGTGCTTGCCTAGGCATGAGATGTACATAAAACATACATTTAAAGGCATCATTTGCCCTTAAATGAATGCAACAGGCTAAAATTAACAGTCATCAATAAGAATAATGTGTTACCTGCCACCCCTGGGAATAGTTTTGACTTGGGATCAAGCTTTGATTTATATCAGAAGACTGCACAGCACCTATGCTTCTGTTTGTGTACCGTGTCATTTAATGAAACTCTCAGCTCCAAGTCAAATACTTACAAGTGAAACTTAAAACTGATGCCAAGGTTTGGGACTAAGCCAGCTTTTTGAGATAGCACCAGAAACTTATGTGGAGACAACTGAAGCTCATCCAGAGACTGACTATACAATCACACTGCCTTTAGTTCTTGTTTCATAATGCAGCAGAAAGTTCTTCCAGCATTTCTGAGCCATATGAGTAGAATTCCTCTTCTGCTAAAGGGGATTTCAACTCATTTCTCGCATGCCTTAAGCATTAGGATAAAACACAGTCTAAGCATGATGTATCTCTGAATTCCTTCAACCAGAGTTAATGCATTTTATTTTATTGGGCCAAGGACAGATTGTTACTGTTTGTGGTTGCTCATCCAGTGCAATATCTCTTAGCAGCACACACATCATAGTTGTCAAGCCTTCTGTGTCTTCTTGCAGTCTGGTTTTCTGTTAAAGGGAGCTCTCTGTGACCTGCTCCTTCAAAAAAACACACTATTTGAAATGTGGGATTAATGTATAGGACACCTGAAGAAGAAAAGAAATTTGAAGGCAATTCACATTCTCTCATCCAATAGCAATATAATATAAAATGCTTGAAATCCCCTGGAAGAAGAGAATAGAGTTATGATGAATAGAATGGACTGATAAGAGCCTCACTGCTGGGTTGGCAAAGTCAGATAGGTAGGTGACAGTGTGTATTCAAACCCCTGAAAGAGAAGTTGAACAGGAGCTCTTATATATTAGTGCAAGAGGGAATATCCTCATTCCTTGGCTGAAAAAATATCTTTTTGTGGATTTCCACCATTTTGGTTTTCCCCTAAGGCTGACTAAGAGCACAAACACACGTACAGAATTTTGCTCTCTGCAGCTACCTGAAAGGATGGTGAAGAGAGGAGGTGTCCGGTCTCTTTTCTCAAATAACAAGAGATAGGACAAGAGGAAATGGTCTCAAGCTGCACCAGGAGAGGTTTAGACTGGATATTAGGAAAAATGTCTTCACCGGGAGGGTGATCAGGTATTGGAACAGGCTGCCCAGGGAACTGGTGGTCCCTGGAAGTATTTACAAACATACAGATGAGGCCCTTAGAGACATGGTTTAGTGGTGGCCTCGGCAGTCCTGGGGTAATGGTTGGACTTGATGATCTTAAAGGACTTTTCCAACCTAGTTGATTTTACGATTCTATGATTCTAAAGCCATCAGTGAGAACTGATTTATGAAACTATTACCTTACAACCAAGATGGAAACAATGAAAGTCTAAATCTAAATGTGTGCTATCATGTTACATATCTATTTGATATATCTGATATACTACCAAGCACTCTGTGAATGTACTGAACAATGCGTCTCACCTCACATATTTATGGGTTTGGGATGATTGCAGCTTTCATGTCTTGACTGAATACAAGGCTGAGATTCTCAAGATTTCTCTGTTTTAAGCTTAATGACTAAAACCAGAAGTGAGGCAGGTCTCTGCTACCTAAGGGATTTTACTTCTTGATCAGTGCAGAGATGTATTTGTGCTCTGTCCCTATTTTCTGTGTCTGATGCTACTGAGCTGGTGAAAAAAATTAAGCTAAGTTGAAATTACTAGCAACTGGAGCTGATCAAATTACAAGGAAACTTAGGGTTACTGTCTATTCTGTTTTACTACATTTTGTGGATAATCAGTGTAAACACACAAAATTTAAATTTACTTTGGTTGATTTTTAATGAAATCCATCACTATCACAAAACGGAGAGACAGCCATTTTGGTGGGTTTATTCTATGGCAGATGACCATATGGAAGAATTGCCACAGGGTTGTTGGATGTTGTCTACTGTTCTCAAATCCTAGGTAGCCTTCCTTACACACAGACTGTACAAGACCTTTCAGAGGCCTGCAAAAAAGAAATAGTTACAGAGTGAAGAATTCAGTCAGTCAGTAGAGTTATTTAGTGGGATATGTTCTTGGCCTTTGATTTCAAGTCAATGAGAACTTTTTTTTCTGCATATATGGAGCCTCTTGATCGGTTGAAACCTAATTTATTCTCAAGAACCCTGGGACAGTAATGTACCATAAATAAGTATGAGTTATAGAACAGCCTTTGGAAACCTAAATCTAATAAATCCTTTAAAGTACAATATGTATCTGAACATATGAAAAGTATCCTTGAAATGCTTTGTTGGTCTGGGGCCCAGGAACTTGACCCAAAGTCAATTGAAGTCAACAGGACTCTTTCCAACAAACTCATTATAGCATTTTAGCACTAGCTTTGTGTGAAAATAGAAAGTGTACTCTGGTACTGAGTGATGGAACCACTGATTTGCAGTACCAGGAAAAATAGTTATATATTGCCCTTGTCTAAGGACTTGCTGGCAAGCAGTCTTGGATAGGGCACTTGTCATGTTATTTTGCAATTAACTACTTACAGTCAGGGTTTATGTCACTGTGCCTTCAGCAATATTCAAAGACATTTTTATAGACATCTGAGTAGATTGTACACTTTTCCTTGGGAAAAGCAGTTGCATTTGCAGAGAATTCCTGAAGAGAAAGCTTTGCAAGATATACCTGATGAATTTGAAAATAGATCTAAATAACCAGCTCAAGCAGCTCATCACAAGCAGAAGTGCTCGTACAGATCAGTATACTAAGAGAAAGTTTGAGCTTCCACTATAAGCCACCTAACTGTTTTCAGAACTCAGATTGAAAGCAAAAATATTGTTTGTGTATACATGTCATATATAAATCCCAAATCTATTCAAAGTAGCATGATTTAGACATATGTAAAGAGTATAATATGCTAGTGGGTGTGGATAGAAAAGCATATAATGAAAGGTTAGGAAAATCATCTTGCATTTCAGTAGTGTAAAATATTTTGAGATTGAGAGACGAATATTTCTTCTTAGATACTGTGCCATATATACCTCAAAAGAGATCTCAAAACCGAAATGTGGTCTGTTCATGTCAACACTTGTATGTATTCCAGTCATCTGTGCTACCACAGCACTTGCAAACCTCCCTCCAGTCTTGTACAGGACTTAAGGTGTTAGGCACTGCTGAAATATACAACACACCAGCTTCTTTCTCAAGTAATGTATCTAATGTGTGGCCTGTATTCACCCCATCCCACTTAAGGCACAAAGATCCCCATAGGCTTCCTCTAGCAAGCTCGGAAAGGCTAACACAATAGAAGATAAGGAGTTATAGTCACATACAAATACCCAAACTCCAGCTAGAGTTTCCAGCAAACCAACAAGTCTGGCTTTGTAGGATGAGCATCTCATGCTGTCAAGTAGGTATGGGCTTTCCCTGAGAAGGTGGGATGCTGCCAGCAGGGCTGCTGCCTGACTATGGTGCTTTTTTTCTTGAAGTTTGTTTCCCCCCTCCCCCGCCATTAAATCAAGCTATTATTTTTTTACCAGGTCTAGAGGAAGGAAGGGAAAAGCTGATTTTAAAATCTAGTGCCCTTGATAAAGGAGATGAATAGGTATTTTACTGGTTTGGACAGACAAGGAAAGGATATATTTCAGGGGGCGGAAAGGAGGTGGGAGATGACAAATGGTAGGGAAGTAAAACAGCTCTGCAGCATTTTTTTTATGCCAACAAAGAACAAAAGCAGCTAGTAGGGGTTTTCACAGCATGTATTTGTAAAAGATAAGGTCAGCAATAACACTGAGTGGCTCCAGGTGTTAAGTATCAATGCATTTTTTCACTCAGGTTCTACCATAACATGAGCACAGCCTCAGAGAAAAATCCCTTTATTTGAGTTGTGAATGAGGGCTTTTTTGACCCTGAGGATTTGAACTACGGCTTATGTGAAAGATTTGAAACAATGGAAACCATTAAGTGAATTGCAAAAATGAAAAACAAACAAAGTCTTACTGGTGTTACGCCGAAGCAGCATGTGGTTGTTACCAGTTTCCCAAGCAGTGGTGTGTTTGTAAGCGCGCATCTTCTGCACTGTGCAAAGTCTTATGAGTGTAAGTAACACTTGCACAGGCATGAAGCATTCCACTCATTTGCACAGCAGGCATAAATCCCTGAAGTATTTTCTGGAAACCATGCTTCTGACATGGAGAGGCTGTAACAACATCCAGAAAAAGATTGTATCTGTAGTGCTAAAACTAGTTTCCAGACATCTTCCACTGCAAAATGTCAAAGCAAAATGAATGAAATTAAAAGCAAAATTTAGTTTAAAAAAAGAATCCCAGGAAAAGTATTTCATGACATTATGCATTTGGTAATGTAAACTGCTTCACTGCTACAGTGTCAAAGCACAGAGCAAATGAGGACAGAAAGCAATTTTCTAGATTAAAATATAATCATTATAGCAGTTCTGAGCAAAATATAGGGTCTTTTTCTTTAAAATGCAGCTTCAGATAGCGCTTAAGTAGACTAAAAGGCATCTATACTCTCATTTCCTTAGCTGAGTATGAGAGAGCTGAAGTTAAAATGAAAGGTAGCAAATAATACCTTGAAGGTGAAATAGAGATGGCTATAAGGGAGCAGGTAAGACAGGAGTTCACTGATTTCTCCATTCATAGTTTGGGCTTTGAGATGCTCATTTACTGAATTTTTTGCCTACTCCACAGAACAGCGCTTCAGCTACATGTGTCTTCTCCATATATGTGCAACTGACAAAAAAGAAGTACAAATCTCTAGCGCTGTGAGGTGAATGACTAGATTGAACCACAATGTGGCAGCGAAGGCTGCAGGGGAACACTCTGCCCCCCAGAGCAACGCTCTGCAGCTGCGCTCCCCCATGACTTCTCTTGAGGGGGGGGACTCTTTTTTAATTCTTTTCATTTTAATTCTTTTTCTTTCCACTCTAAGTCCCAGTGTCCATTTGAGTGGCTGGCAGCACAGCGACACTCATTATCCATGTGCTCAGTCATGAGGCATTTGTGAGCAAACATCAGGCCTGCCTGCAGTTCCAAAGTGTATGTTTTTTTCATCTGGCAATTCATAACAGTTTATACCACAAATACACAAATTTGCTCTCTTCTCTGTTCCTTCTTCTCTTTCCTAGAAGGTCTCCAGCCAGCTGGTGGGGAATAGAAAAATCTAGCTGTAACCACGTACATAAGAGACAAAGGAAAGATTTTTCAGATGCCCTGGAGAATGACACATGCTCCTGCAAATTTTACCTGTAGAGACACCACTAACTGAAGAAGGATTACAGTAGAGAAAAGAAATAATTTTCATTGTGTAACCAACTGTATGCTTGTGAATAGCACTCTCTCTGAGAGTAATACTGGGAGTAGGATCGGGTTGTCCACATATCTGAGGTGCCCTAGAGTATCCCAGCTGGGCTACAGCTGCCCATCTAGGGAAGTATGGATCTTCCATATGTCCTGTGGCGAACCGTCCTGCCTATGCAGGTGTCTCAGACAACTGAGGACATTCTGCATGGCACCAGATCTTGCTTGGAAGCAGCTGGTTCACCCCCTCATCCTGTATGGCAAACCAGCACAACCCACCTGTGCTGCCTCAGCTAAATGTCTCTGGACTCCTGTCATGATCTGCACTCAGGAAGCAATCCAGCTGCCCAATCATAGATATTCAATGCCATCAGAAATGCTTTAGGATATTACAGGCTGTAGGCAAGATAGTATAGGAGACTCATGTCCTCTGGAGCAGCAACAGGAGCTCAGGGAGAAATGGCCTCCTACACAATCAGCGCTACACAACTATATTTGAATTGCTCCCAGTTGACTAAAATGGGAGCTTAGACACAATACTCATGACATGCATTCCGCTGTCCTAAGTTCAAGCCAAATTCTCCTACCTGCTGCCTTACATCTGCTCTCATCCACCAAGCTAGTCAGTATGTCATAGAAGGCTATCAGGTTTGTCAAGAGCGATTTTGCTTTTGTAAACACAAACTAGCTACTACCTTCTAGACTTTTGGATATAGTTTCAAAATTTACCTACAGTTGCAATTGTTACAGAATAAAAATTTTCAGTATCAACCTGCCTGAAAGAAATGGATCAATGAAATAAGGGTCACAAACCCATTTTGGTCAAGAGCAGCACAACTACTATGGAGTTGTGGTGGTTCAGGGACATGCCATTTATAGAGTCCTTGACTTGGCAACTAATCCTCACCACTTGTGTTAGAGGTTCAGGTTAGATAGAAGGCTGCATGGAGACCTCATAGCAGCCTTCCAATATCTGATGGGGGCCTATACGGATGCTGGGGTGGGACTCTACATTAGGGACTGTAGTGATAGGACAAGGGGTAACGGGTTCAAACTTAAACAGGGAAAGTTTAGATTGGATATAAGGAAGAACTTCTTTATTGTAAGGGTGGTGAGGCACTGGAATGGGTTGTCCAGGGAAGTTGTGAATGCTCCATCGCTGGCAGTGTTCAAGGCCAGGTTGGACAGAGCCTTGGGTGTCACGGTTTAATGGGAGGTGTCCCTGCCCATGGCAGGGGGGTGGAACTAGATGACCTTATGGTCCTTTCCAACCCTAACTATTCTATGATTCCAAGTTCTTTACTGTGAGGCACTGGAACAGGTTGCTCAAAGAAGCTGTGAATGTTTCATCCCTGGCAGTGTTCAAGGCCAAGTTGGACAGAACCTTAGGGTGACATGACATGGTCTCGTGGGAAGTGTCCCTGCCCATGGCAGGGGGGTTGGAAGTAGATGATCTTAATATCCTTTCCAACCCTAACTATTCTATGATTCTATGATTTCTGTTCAAAACAATCAAGTGGAACCTGAAAATGAGCTAGGAAATCTCACAGGAGTGGGCATTTCTGAGTTTCCTTGTGCATCCTGGGATATACTAGTGGTCAGAGTACTTTTAATCTCAAAGCTTGTGGAAGCCAACAAAGCAGTGCGGTAGTGGTTAGTGCACCAACAACCAAGCCAACACAGAAAGCAAACACAAGATATACAGCAGCACTTGCTAGATAGGCTTCTTACTATGCCTCTCAATAGTCAAAGTATACCTGCTTTCCACATGCTCCAGAGTGATCTTTTATCTTCTGTATCTGACTTTGAATTACTTTTAATTATATATGTCCTGGGTTCAGCAGTAGCAGTCATTTTTCTCCTTCTTAGTAGCTGGTGTAGTGCTGTGTTTTTGACTTTCGGCCAGGGAGCAACACTGATAACACCAATGTTTCTAGTTGCTGCTCAGTAATATTTACTCTGACCAAGGACTTTCTGAGTCTCATGCTCTGCCAGGGAGGAAGGGAAGCCGGGAGGAAGCAGAGACAGTACACCTGACCCAAACTGACCAAAGAGGTATTCCATACCACAGCATGTCATGCCCACTATATAATAAATTGGGATCAGTTACCTGGAAGGGTTAGATCACTGCTCGAGTTGGGCTGGGTATTTATTGGTCAGCAGGTGGTGAGCAGTTGTTTTCCCTTGTTATTTCCCTTATCATTATTATTGGTGGTGGTAGCAGCAGTGGTTTGTGTTATACCTTGGTTATGGGACTGCTCTTATCTTAATCTTGTGAGTTGCATTCTTTTGATTCTCCTCCTCATCCCTCCAGGAGTGGGGGGAGGACAGGGGGGTGGGGCAGTGAGAGAGCGGCTGCGTGGTTCTGAGTTGCCGGCTGGGCTTAAGCCGTGACAATATGGGTACTCAGTTTCCTGATATAAAGTGGGTTTCAGACTGTAGGCAGGCAGAAATGCCTTCACCTTAAGAAAGTATGATTTTCAGTGTTTAAATGAGCATGAGTAAATAGTGTGAGCTGGGTCTTGAGTACTAGCACAAAACCAAGGATTCTTGCTATTGAGTTTATTTTTTGTCAGAGGAGCAGCCCTGATGATTTAATCTATCCTGTGAAAAGTCTTTAACATCAATACAGAAAAAATAGTAATTTAAATCTGTCACTGACAACTGCCCATTTTCAGCTCTAGCCAACAGTGCAGCTCAGGAAAGAAGATGAAATGCAAGCTGCATTGACATGAAAGGAGATCTCTTTTGTAAAATTGTGGTAACCACCTACCTCTCACCAGAAATGACTACTGCTTGATTTCAGACACAAGTGTCCACCTCTGCAGTGTCTAACGGAGATTTAATTTCATCACTTTCCTTAATAGCAAGTGGCTGTATTTTCCTTGCAGTGATAACACTATTGAGTTCATTCAATAACAGGAAAGACAAGATGGACTGGTTTCGAAGGACTTCTAGGTCTAATTGACTTGAGTTTGCTGACAGATGACTCCATAGTAGACTGCTTTCACTGAGTAAACACTAAACTATGTTGTCAAAGACGTGTCTGTTTCAGCAGTCAACTCTGTGATTACAGGAGTTACTACCAAATCTGCTAATTAGCTCAATACAGTCAGCTAAAGCCACCAGTGTGGCTGTATAGACCCCAGCATGGTCTAACTGCCCAAGTGTTTTCTTACAATGCACTTAGTATGTATCAAATCACTGCAGCTTCCTGGCTATCACTGCTGCAGGCAGCTAGCTAGAGCTAGCTCAGGTATGTTTATCTGAGATGCAGTCACAGCAGGGGTAAGCACAGCCTGACAGCCATTTGGCAGCCTCACGGTCAGTGTGGGTTCAATATTAGCACTCCAAAAAGCATTTCAGTACATATTGTAAATGTTTGGTGGGACAGTAGAAGCCTTTGGGCTCAAAACAAAACGATCTTTCTTAACAAAAAAAAAATAATGCAAAAATTATGGCAGAGTATGATAGCGCTGGAAGCCACAGCAACTAACCTTCTGATCTGGGTGCTAGGATGGTTTCTCCCAGACCACCATTTCTATATGTGCAAAGCAGGAATAGAATTGACTGCCACAAGCAAGCTTTTGTGTGTCTTCATTCCCTTGAGAACTGTGAGCCCTAGAGATGCCTTGTGAAAGCGTCACAGAAGTACAGTTTTGTTTATGTAGTGTATCTGAATGAAACAGTCATGCAGGGAGATATTATCTATTTCCAATCTGAATGTGAAGAAGAAAATACATTGCCCAACAGCAAATACTGATAGAGCAGCAGGAAGCACTGCCAAAAAATTGGCAGAATATTCAGAATACATGACTGTGAGGGAACACATCAGGCATGTTACCCTAATTTGTAGAGAACAACACCATGGTAGAAAATCAGCAACTTACTGGCCGTATGCTTAGTTTAAGAACACTTCCTTTAAATATGTGTTCTTCGGTTTTGGAGATAAAATCTGTAAGCAGCAGGGCTTGCTTTCATGCCTCTTATACTTTCATGAATCTAAACACAGAACAACAGTGGTTTTCCAGAGTTATCTCTACCCCAAGCAACAAAGTCAGGCATGCAGGCTATGTTAATTTATACTAATTCTGGGTGCTGAAGTGAAGTTGTACAACATTTACAAGGTATACGTTTGGCAAAATATTTTATACAAGTTACATTAAGCATCTTTGTTACCTTACTGTGCTTCAAAGCAAGTAGTGGTTTCTACAGAGTAAATTATAAACCCTACACACCAGAGACATCTCATAATTTACTGAGAAGCAGGCAATAAGCAATGTCAAGCTCAGGAATATATTATATCTCCTGCCTTTTGCAGCTGAATCAGGGATGTCCCTTGTCAAGTCAAATCCTGGCCCTGGAATCCTCTTCGGAAACACCTTAAAAATGAGTAACTGAGCACGTACTAACCAGACATATTTCATGTTGTAAAAATAGGATGAAAGATGTTTCTCAGTTTGAATGTGCATGAGTTCTCATCACACTTTGATGTTCTCAGCCTCGTCCCTTTCAGGGCTTTCTATTTTCAGATCGCTTGATACTGAAAACATGGTTTCCACAGGGCTGTAAGGGCTGTCCTCAGCCTGCAGCTGGCATCTTTTATCTAAAGGTAGAGAGTTCAAGCTGGGCTAGATGAGTACTGAAAATGGAAAAAGAAAAGGAGCACAGTACATAAAGCTTTTATTCTTGATCTAGAAATGCCTTCATGGACAACCAGTTCTGTACACATAGGGTAAAATGCTCCAGCTTTACCAGAATTTGGAACATTTTGTAGAGTGGTTCACAAATTATTTATGGACCAAACTTACTTTATAATGACAACAGACTCTCAACAAAAGTATTTACAACTTTCAGTGTAAGTGGGTCAATGACGACCTCATGAAGTTCAACCAAGCCAAGTGGAAGGTCCTACACCTGGGTTGGTGCAATCCCATGTAGTCCTGTGAAGAAGGACTTGGGGGTGTTGGTTGATGAGAAACTGAACATGAGCTTGAACACAAGTGTGTGCTCGCAGCCCAGAAGCCAGCTGTCCCAGACAAGGACTCTTCATTAGGGACTGTAGCTATAGGACAAGGGGTAACAGACTCAAACTTAAAGAGGGGAAGTTTAGGTTAGATATAAGGAAGAAATTCTTTACTGTGAGGGTGGTGAGGCAGTGGAATGGGTTGCCCAAGGAAGTTGTGAAATCTCCATTGCTGGCAGTGTTCAACACCAGGTTGGATGGAGCCTTGGGTGACATGGTTTATTGGGAGGTGTCCCTGCCCATGGCAGGGGTGTTGGGGCTAGAGGATCTTAAGGTCCTTTTCAATCCTAACCATTCTATGCTTCTATACTGCAGAACTTTTCAGAGATGCTCATTCTAACCTCGTGAAAAACTTTTCTGAGCCCCATAGTACTCTATCACTAATACAATCCCAGAGATGGAATGAAAAATGCACATATCAATCCTGTGTGCATGTAAAGGTTACTGGCTATACGAAGTACACCGGTTCCTCTAGGAATGGCATATGCTTCATTTTTTATATGCAAGGGATAATAAGCTGCTGCAGCATTATGTGCACCAAAACCTGCAAACATTGCTAAGTCTTTACAGGTAATACATGAAGCAAAGTGAGTACACATACACAAGGTGGTGCTGCTGGGCTAACACCATAAATGTTCTATTAGTTTACTGCACAGACCATTTTGTGAAGCAAATCTCAGCCATGGAAAGCTTTATTTTTTGATTTTCCACTTTCTGAATACTTCATCCTCCCCATTTCAGCTGCTCAGGAAAGATCAGTCTTGTTTCATTAGGATGGTGTAAGCCTGACTTTGGTCTTTCTTTGGCTTTTGAGAATTTTGACACTATTTTCAGTCTTGTCCTACATACCTTTTTTGCTAGACCACAAATATCACACAAGTCTGTCAGCAGAATCTTAGCCAGAATGACTGAAGGTAAAATTTCAAAGTGCCTACACAAGTGTCACCCAAAGGTCCAAATATTTTATTTTTTCTTTTTTTTTGTAAGTTGAGTTGTAAATTCCTTAACCATCTAGGCACGCTTAAAAATTGTATTCACTGCCTCTAATTTAAATCCTTGGAATTAAAACAGGAGTCACCTTAAACTACTTCTCCTATTGAGGATGAAATTCACACCTGTGTTTTTAATAAGCTACTCCATAACACACACTGAGATTTAAATACAATAAAAGACTGAACAAGTAGTGACGTTATTTAATACAAAGTGTTAATACTAGTAAATAAGGAAATGTAAGGTCTGCCAATCCAATGCTTTATAGAAAACGTGTATATGGGCATATTCTTTAATTCATCAATTTCATTAAGTAAAACCAGTTGACGCCAGCTGAATTATTTGCCATAAATTTTCAGATGCTAAGGGTTTCCTTCTGTATGTTTATGCTGATGTAAGCTGGAATAATTCTGGAATTTCTTAAGGCTCACACCTGTAATACAGAGAAGACAGACAAATTGTTTTGTTAGCCATTGAAAATGAAACAGAAGCAAGAACTAGAATAGCAATGAACATGTGCAGAATGGCTGATTACCTGCAAGAGTAATCTTAGGAAAATTTTAAGCACAGAGTTAATCTTGAAATATTGATTATATCATCTAAACAGTACGTTTACCTATTAAAGTCCTCTCTACTGGCTATACTGGCTTTACTGCTGAGTATTCACTCTGCACAGAGTTTTTAGACAATCAGAAAGTAATTAGAGTCTGACATATTTTGCCTAACCATCAAATAGGTGCAAGTTATTTATTTTTCTTTGAAGACAAGAAGTTACTGTGTTGCATACACTGGCAAAACTAACTAAGCACTCCTTTGCTAGAGGACAAATTCTCTGTTGTCTGTGATCAATTTGACACAACTTGTTTGAAAATTTTAACACAAGGGCTCTCTTCCTTAATTAGCATAGTGTGAGTGGGCAGGACACTTACTGTGATTGTGAAGAGGACCGAGGCCTCTCCTGTTTCTGAAGATTTAAACACAAGTGGTCAATTTGTCATCTCAGTAGTGGTGGCATAAAAATCTGCAGTAAATTTAATATCACCGTCATTTATTAGTTAAACCAGTGTTCTTATTGCTAACTCACATTTCTGATAATGAGATCAAAATCTGGTTCCTAGCAACCGTATCTTGAATTTTGCTTGATTATGTTCTTCAAAACATTTTCCCTCCTCCCTGTTTCCCCAGAAATCCAGACTTTCCCTTTGACAATTGTCAGTATGTATTATAACAAGAAAGATAAAAATTCCTGCTGCTTTTTGGACTACATTCATTCTTAACAGAGATATTCCACACTAACTTACTTGCTTCTCTAAATAGTGTCTGCCGTTTTATTTGTTGCATTTTGACAGCGTGTGGGTTTTTTATAGTGTGTCGAGTGCTATATTGCCTATTGATTCTCATTTTGAAATACTGGCACCTCCTTCTTATTTTTAAAGCAAATAAATAGCAATAATAAAAATCTCATTTCTATCCCCCAGCTTGTGCATTTTTCCTCTGCCAGTGGGAATTTTTCTACAATTCTTACTGTAAATTTCCATTGTAAATTCAAACTCAACTGTAGATGGAGCTGTAAGTTTTTCCAGGAAATAGTCCATTCACATAAGCCATAGAGATGCCCCAGTGATAAGAAGGGAAGACTCACAAAAGGCAGTTCAGCGTGTGGGATGGTGCCAGGTGCCTTTGCAATTTGTATTCGTTTTCTTTGCACTTGTTTCTTAACAGAAAATACAGGTTAAGGAAAATCTTGTCTCTGTCTGTAATCCTCAAAAAAGAATGAAAAATGATTGGAGCCTCCCTTAAAGCAAAGTGTATCCCACAGAAAAGAGAGACAACTTTTCAACTGGTCTGTTGAAAGGAACAGTGCAGCCATCACAAAGCAGAAGAATTACAGTTTATTGAGTGAAAAAGTTTCCTGCAAACCACAGTCTACGTGAAAACAAAAGATCAATGACAAGTTCTAAACAGCAAAACATTTTTAATGAGATTAATGCTAGCCATGTGTATCAGCAGTAGATGAAGGCTTAGAAAAGAAAACCTGAAGTGGGCAAGAAGTTAATTATGTAGGTAGATATCACAGGACCACTTTTAGCAATATCCAGAAAAAAACAGCTGTGAAAGAGTAAAATTGTTTTATTCATGCAAGAACGTACTTTTCCAGTTACTCCCCATTCATTAGAAGAAAGGTTCATGCTCACCTCAGCTTTGCTGAAAAGCCTGAGAACCAAGAACTGCTGTGTACTGGTAGAGTAACTGTGATCTGGGCTAGCACAGCCTGTTTTCCTCCGTCCTCATTCCCCTTCCCTCTGTAGGAGGCCTCTGTAGGCCTGTAACATGTAGGAAATAAGTACACATTGAGACCAACAGAATTGGATTCAATCTAGAGAGGTGATTTCATGTCAAACGACATTACTGCTGATGTGATGCTGTGGGCTCTGCAGGAAGCAGTTCCGGAAGCCTGTGGATAGAGAAGGCTGCATGTTGATCATGTTTAAGACATGGCTGAAAAAACATTGAAACACCAGTCTTCTCTAGAGTGGAGGTGTCGTGGTTTAGGCTCAGTCGGCAACTCAGAACCATGCAGCTGCTCTTTCACTCCCCCACCCCCCTGTCCTCCCCCCAGTTCCCGAAGGGATGGGGAGGAGAATCAAAAGAATGTAACTCCCACAAGTTAAGAACAGTCCAGTAACTAAGGTATAACACAAACCACTGCTGCTACCACCACCAATAATAATGATAAGGGAAATAACAAGGGGACAGAATACAACCACTCACCACCTGCCAACCGATACCCAGCCCGACTCGAGCAGTGATCTAACCCTTTCAGGTAACTGACCCCAATTTATTACATAGTGGGCACGACATGCTGTGGTATGGAATACCTCTTTGGTCAGTTTGGGTCGGTTGTCCTCTCTCTGCTTCCTCCTGGCTTCCCCTCCTCCCCGGCAAAGCATGAGACGCAGAAAGTCCTTGGTCAGAGTAAACATTACTAAGCAACAATTCAAAACACTGGTGTTATCAGCGCTGTTCCCAGACTGAAAGTCAAAAACACAGCACTGCACCAACTACTAAGGAGAATTCTATACCACTGACATCATGTTCAGATCCCACATTTTTCAATATGCCTTCACTCTTGTCTCATACATATATACACATCCACAGATTGAGAGAGAGAGAGAGATCATTCCTTAGTGCATGGACCAACCCCTGTAAAGCTGCTGAGTTCATCTGGTCCATGATGTCAGGCTCCATCTCTTGTAACAGTCTTTCAGAGCAGGAGAGGCTGTGTGCAGTGTTGGATTGTTGCCTGCTGATGACACCACAGAACTCCTCTGGTCACTGCTGAGCTTGTCTGGTTTTGTCAAAGTTCATTCTTTGTTGGGATGATGTCCTGGGTTCAGCAGTAGCAGTCATTTTTCTCCTTCTTGGTAGCTGGTGCAGTGCTGTGGTTTTGATTTTGTGCCTGGGAACTGCGCTGATAACACCAGTGCTTTCAATTGCTGCTCAGTAATGTTTTGGTCTGACCAAGGACTTTCTGAGTCTCATGCTCTACCGGGAAGGAGGGGAAGCTGGGAAGAAGCAGAGACAGGACACCTGACCCAAACTGACCAAAGAGGTTATTCCATACCACAGCACGTCATGTCCAGGATGTGAAAACGGAGGTCAGAGACCTGGAAGGGTGTGGTGGTGAACTGGGGGGTTTGCTGCTGGGGGGTGCACTGGCTGGGTCAGGCTTGGTGAGCAGTTGTATTCTCTTTCCTTGTATTTCTCTTGTATTATTACTGGTGGTAGCAGTAGTGATTTGTGTTATACCTTAGTTACTAAACTGTTCTTATCTCAACCTGTGCGAGTTGAATTCTTTTGATTCTCCTCCCCATCCCCCCTGGAATTTGGGAAGAAAGAGAGGTGAGTGAGTGAGCGAGAAAACTGTGGGGGGGGTTGGAGACTTAAACCACGACAGATGATGATCAGAGGGAAGTCAGGGCCAGACGCTGGTGACCTGAAGACGTCTAGTTGGTGGGCTATAAAAGTGCTACATAGCAGACAACAGCATGTAATTGAGTTCATTGGCTGTTTTCTCCTAAAGTCAAATCTCCTTGAGGTACACATCAGATTTTCCCATCTTCCTGCATCACTCACCAAGTATATCCGGGTCCCTGAGCAAAAGCAATCCCATGAGTGGGTTTGCCTTTACCTGAAGCAGGAATAACCCAGACTGTCTTCCCCAGCAAATTCTTTATGTGCGCCACAGGAACTTTTTCTCCTTCTACAGTATGCAAAAGTTCTGACTGGGCTGGACCAGCCTTGTTGGCAGATCCTCTGGTGTTGACCAGCCAAGTGGCCTTTAGTAAATGTGTTTTCCAATGTTTGAAAGTTCCACCACCCATTGCTCACAGTGTAGTTTTTAATAGCCCATTGTACCGTTCGATTTTCCCGGAGGCTGGTGCATAGTAGGGGATGTGATATACCCATTCAATGCCATGCTCTTTGGCCCAAGTGTCTATAAGGTTGTTCTGGAAATGATTCCCATTGTCTGATTCAGTTCCCTCTGGGATTCTTTGTCCGCACAAAATCTGTTTCTCAAGACCCAGGATAGTGTTCCGGGCAGTGGCGTGGGGCACAGAGTATGTTTCCAGCCATCTGGTGGTTGCCTCCACCATGGCAAGTGCATAGCACTTGCCTTGGCGGGTTGGTGGGAGTGAGATATAGTCAATCTGCCAAGCCTTCTCATATTTGTACTTCAGCCATTGTCCTCCATACCAAAGAGGCTTTAACTGCTTGGCTTGCTTAATTGCAGCACATGTTTCACATTTGTGAATTATCTGGGCAATAGTGTCCATTGTCAAGTTCACCCCTTGATCACGAGCCCATCCGTATGTTGCACCTCTGTCCTAATGGCCTGAGGTGTCTTGGGCCCACCAGGCCAAAAAGAATTCACTCTTATGTTGCCAATCTAAGTCCATCTGAGCCACTTCAATCTTAGCAGTTTTATCCACTTGCCGGTTATTCTGGTGTTCCTCAGTGGCCAGACTCTTGGGTACATGGTAATCTACATGGTGTACCTTTCACCACCAGGTTCTGCACCCAGGCAGTGATATGTTGCCACAGGGCAGCAGCCCAGATGGGTTTACCTCTGCGTTGCCAGTTGCTCTGCTTCCATTGCTGCAACCACCCCCACAGGGCATTCGCCACCACCCATGAGTCAATATAGAGATAAAGTACTGGCCAATTTTCTCGTTCAGCAATGTCCAAGGCCAGCTGGATGGCTTTCACCTCAGCAAACTGACTCGATTCACCCTCCCCTTCAGCAGTTTCTGCAACTTGTTGTCGAGGACTCCATATAGCTGCCTTCCATCTCAGACTCTTTCAAAGCACTGGAGGGGCCCATCGACCTAGATACTTGCCCATACTGTCACACATAACCTGCCACTCATGACTGTCCAGCCTTGGCAAAAATCTCTTGGTCCTCCTTTATAGTTGTCTAACCCTAGAGAAAACCCAAACCCAGCTCTGCTTATCTTTCGAGATCAGACAAAATGGTCATGGGTAAAACACACTCTGTATGTGTGCCAACATGGTGATCCCCATCACAGTCAGCAGGCAGGTCTCAAGGCTGTTCAAAGGCCATCCAAAACCTTCAGAACTCTCAAACAATGCTGTAAATAGTCTGGTGAGGGGGCTGGGAAGGTAAGGGAATGTCTCCTTCATAGGTTGCCCACCAGAGGAGGAAAAAAAGGATGTGCAATTGCTAAACACTGCCACTGTATACCTCCCGAAGTACAGAAGTGATGACCACACCAGGAACACAAGCCAGATCAGTTTCATGATCAATGAGTCTACTGTCTTACAAGCCATTACCATAAAGTACAGCAAAACAAGAACCTTACTCCAAATTTCCAAGTTTGTCAACTAAAGATCAAAGAACATATTATTCTTTCCATTATCAGATGAGACTGGATGTTTTCAGGGTGGTTTGGCCATAGATGAAGACAGTAAGCCCTGACTTGAAATGTCTCTCAAAGCAAATGAAAACTGAGTAAGACTCTGCTTTTTGAAAAGAGCAGTGTTTGCCTTTTACAAACAGTCTGTGAGGTAAGGTGTTCTTGCATACACCAAAAGAGCTGGATTCAGTTTCATCCTCACCCTTGGGCAGTTCACATCCATGCCTAAAGGAGGAGAAAGCCAGAGACTATTTCAGGGTGAGTGTATCCTCTCTCTCTCCTCCTGTACCACCCTGCAGATCACCTGTGTCAGTCAAAGAGAGGAACAGTCTGCACTGTAATGGTGCAGGGACTGACTGAAGTCCGTCCAGTCTTAGCTCCATGAATTTCCCATGATTTTCTATTAGCTAAAACACTACACCAATACAGAGGCCAGAATCCAGCGCTCCTCCACAGCCTCATTGCTGATAAGGGCACTGAAAGATTTTTGTGCTCATGGAGCTGGGCTCTTGCAGTCCATATCTCCAGTAAGACATCTGCATTTGACCTCTGCTTTTATAGACGGCAGCAGCCCTGGCACCACTGTAAGGTGACCTGACTTTTACTCCCATCTCACGATCAGGTGATCCAAACATAAACCCAAACCTCTTCAGGGAATGCTGTAATCACCTGTAGTGTATAAATTTAGCTTACATGTATCTACATTATTAATAGACATTTTAATAAAGTGCCGTAGCCAGCTGTAATAAGTCCAGCAGGTGAACAGGCTGTCTAAAACAATAGCTCATCCCCACTGCCTTCTGTTGGGGTGCATGTATCTATCTATTTATGTCTGTAACATGCTGGTAACATTAATTAAAGCTCCATAAACTATTTATGGGTGTTCCTTTTACATAAAAGTGTCATCAAAAATGCAAACACAGGTTTATCAACCTCCACCTCACTCCTGGCTTGCAACAGCCCATGACTCAAAGTTTAGATCGACAGCTGGCCTCCTTCTAAGCACATCAGGGTGGGAAGACCCGCTTTCTTTCTTTCAAGATTATTGAAGCCTTTCAGAGGTAGGTTTTCAAACCAAATTCATGGGACTCAGCATCAAAGTGATGGTTTCTGTGTGCAGCAGGTGTATTCATTAATTGCGTCAGTATACAGTGAAGTTACAATGTCGGCGAGAGCACTGCATTAGGAAAATGATCTGTATAATTACAGCCAGTGCACTATTCTAAACATGCTTGCCTGGAAAACCCCTACTCGTCTCAGCTTGTGCAATGTAATTGTACCTACTGCATCTTTAATTGCAATTAACACTACTTTTATTTACCTGCCACTTTTCAGAAGAAGAAAAAAATCCCACAAATTAGATGCATCACACTTTCCTACTGTGAAATGCAGTCTCTGCCTTCTTGTTCCCTGTGGAATCTATGATGAAAATGGACCTTGCCTTTGCACTCCAAATGAGATGCAGGATCAACTTATTTCCTTTTATTAGATGTGAACATTTTGTAGTATCTTACCAATGATTCATTTCAAATCACCCTCATCTTCTGAAATCCTCTTTATTCAGATTACTGGACAAGCATGCCAGAAAATGGAAGCAAGTAATTCTGAAATCCTTCTTTGATCTAGTTTCAAAACCAATTTGCAGTAAGTTAGCTCCAAATTGATTTCAGGAGTTAATCATCAACTAGAAAACAACATCAATCAATATTATGTATTAGAAAAACTTCCCAACTGTTGTGGTTTAGGCCCAGCCGGCAACCCAGAACCACGCAGCCGCTCTCTCACTCCTCCCACTTCCTCCCCCCGCTCCCGGAGGGATGGGGAGGAGAATAAGAGAATGCAACTCCCAAAGATTAAGATAAGAGCAGTCCCATAACTAAGGTATAACACAAACCACTGCTGCTACCACCACCAATAATAATGATAAGGGAAATAACAAGGGAAGAGAAAACAACTGCTCACCACCTGCCGACCGATACCCAGCCTGACTCGAGCAGTGATCTAACCCTTCCGGGGAAGTGCCCCCAGTTTGTATACTGCACAGGACATGCTGCGGTATGGAATACCTCTTTGGTCAGTTTGGGTCAGGTGTACTGTCTTTGTTTCCTCCCGGCTTCCCCTCCTCCCTGGCAGAGCATGAGACTCAGAAAGTCCTTGGTCAGAGTAAACATTACTGAGCAGCAATTGAACACACTGGTGTTATCAGCGTTGTTCCCAGGCTGAAAGTCAAAAACACAGCACTGCACCAGCTGCTAAGAAGGAGAAAAATGACTGCTACTGCTGAAACCAGGACACAAATATAATGGCTAAAGAGAGTTCAGAAACACTCTCATTTCTTTAATTAATTTGACATTATGACTATAAATAATAATTATTAATAAATTTTAAATCCTAACTTACCACTATAAATAGGAAACTTTTATAACAGGATTTTAAGACAGAGTTTGCACAGCACTGAACATACACCAGAAGAATGCCAGTTTCCTTTTAAAATGCTGCTTCTGGTTCTGCTTTCCTTCTTTGTACTGCAATGCTAATTAGAGTGAGTCAACTTTTTCTCTTGACGACACAGACAGTCTGCCTGTTAGATAGCATTACCTGGCTCATTGTCCAGAAGGGTGCAAACGTAATGACATCAGCTACCGTCAGATTGTTTTGTACCAATTTTGAGAATGCTTGATATATGTTTAGATCCCGTTTGCTTGTATGAGTGGTTTTTGTGGCCCTGTGGTGTTTTAATATACCAGTAGCATCTGCAACTGCAGCATTATTAAAAACAAAAAAAAAGCAGCTCACATCAGGAAGTTATTTTAATAGCAACAGTTTATGCACTAGAATAATGTGACATTATGTTAAGGTAATTAGATGTAAGAGATTCCATCCAGCCACCTGAGCATTGTATCAGTGAACTCAGAGCTTTAAACACCAGTCAGACTTTTGGCATACATCTCCAAGACAGTTTTTTTGCTCAGTTTTAAATAAGATAAGGGTTTTTTTCTTCTACCTGTGGTCTGCATATCTGCCTAGCTCATAGGCCAGAACTGCTCTGTTTAAAGTTCTGGTCTAAGGCAATTGTCTACCAAAATGAGAAAGTCTTGAATTATCATGACATCATGCAGAATGGTATACAGCAGGTTATGCAATACAAGATGAAGTAGAAAGAAACTGTATGTTGGTGCCACACCCCCAGAGCAGACTGGAGTCTGCTGTGCCACATATCTGGGTGGTTCTTACTATGAAACCCAAGAAGCAGGGTATACCTGAGTATATTTATATATTTATATTAGTATATTTATATATTTATATATACCTGAGTATACTTGGTATACCTGCGGACTTGCGTGTGGTAGCTCAGCACTGCAGTGCCTGACACTGCCTATGTCAGTACCTGAGAGAGCCCTCAGGCCTGAACCAGGTTTCCAGAGTTCACAGCTAAACCATGGGTATATCTAGTATCTTATTAGTAGGATTTGTCTTAGCTAGCAGCTAACAGTATAAATGAGAAAACTGGCTGAAACAAGAAAAGTTGCAGTGAGGGATCCTCGGAGCTCAGAGCCCGACTATGGGGATTCGTGACTTTGCAGCCCAACAGGAATCTGCACATTATGCAGCCTCTGTTCACAAAACACAGCTGAAAGACAGGAAGATGTCACAAGATTAACCCAAGGTTTGAGGGATGCAGCAGGATTTCTGGAAGATAATAAGCAGGATCAGAACCTCACCCTTTTCCATGAGCAAGTCCAGGGTTCCATGCCTACAACTTTACTAATTAATAGTACAGCTCCTTAGGTCTCAGCTACATTTCAAAGACAGGGGTGCTACATCCACACTGCCCATAGGAAAGGTCTTTTGAAGACTGACTCTCTGTCCCTGTTTAGTTTGTCAGTATAGCTCCAATCCAAGTGGCTAGGCATTTGGGATGAGCTAGTCCAAAACTTACCCTGCTAATGTTAATCTACTGCTGTGGCAACAGCTGGGTTAGGGAGAAGGGACATGCAGGTCCTGAAGCGTGGATACTAGAAGACTCACATGGGAGACCTGGTTTACAGTCCCTCTCTCCTTTAAAGACTAAATTATTATGATATATGAATACTAAATGTGACTGTTGCATACTAAATATTTATCTTAGCCAAGTCTGGTCTCCAGACCTCACCTTTCCTAGGAAGGCACTCTGACTAGTCTTCCTTCCTGTCTTGTTAATAAAACAGAAGAGACAGGACATGGGCAATTTCATGCATTAAACATGCAAGCTCTAAATAAAGCTGGTGAATATATCCACAGTACTTTTGAGGCACCTGGGGGGGAATGAAAGTTTAAGTCACATAAATAAGAGAGTGGGCATTAACAGAATTTACTACTACTATAATTTGTATTATAGAGTGGTCAATGAACATTCTTGTGCCACAGTGAAGGTGAATATATTGGCATGACCTCTAAAACATAGCTTCAGCATTTCAAGGAATTAATGTATACTGTCAATAAGTTCTTTCCGTGTCACATGTTCCTTTCACATCCTTATCCTTGCCAACATGTGAACAAAATATACGCACTTTCCAGTAAGAATATTCATTCCTGCTAATGTATTTTTCCATGCTCAAAAAAAGCACCCATCTGTGCCCAAACAACTTACTCCATGTGAAGGAAAAGCAACAAAACACTAAAGGTAAGAGTCAAGTCTGTAAGAGAGGGCACTGCTTGTTTTCTCTACATGCTAATGATTTAATGCAGCCAAATGGTGAAATGATGGCTACCCCAAATGGTTTCAGACCTAGAAAATGTAAAGAAAACAAAATATTTCTCAGCTTCTTAGGACATACATATATTGCCAATGTCTAAATTTTATTCTGGTGACTTATGGAACAAGAAGTAACTGTGTATCTGCTTTATAGATCCTTATCTTTCATAAAGACCTCTGCTAGAACAGCTTTTCCCAAAGGTGGCTTGCCAGTGGGATGTGCAGAGCTTCAATAATCATTTATGGCTATCTGCTTCTTACTACATATGCAGTATGGTGTCAAAGCTTACGATGGGGTTTGATTTGTAAGGTAACTCCTCGCTGGTAAGTAACACCTCAGCTGCAGCATGAGCAAGTCACAGGGCTGTGGGCGACTTGTTGCACAGCTGAGAAAAGATCTCCAAATAAAACTTGCTGTTTCAATGCTCAGTGGGAAGAGGAGACTCTGCTCCTTTTTTTTTTTTTTTTCAGAGGGATAAAGCAACTTATCCCATATTTTTCTGGAGAAAGACTGGGAATACTCTCTACTTACCTCTGTAACACAAAGTCAGCCTGCAGTACCTGAGCTGGGATGTGAAGCAGGCTGGTAAGAATTATCTTTGACCTTGTTTGCCTTGCTGTGGTCTGGGTTTCCAGGGAAAAGCTGATCAGAAAATGCGCTCATACCTTCTGCGTTGGATTCCATACCTCCATGAAACTGTTTCAGGACCTGGAAATGCAAAGAAGTTGTAAATCTACTCTTCTAGGGAAGTGAAGAGGATGAGCCTGGCTGACAGGACTGGTTTTAGCGTCCTGTCTGTGGCTGTTAATTCATTTCACATTTTGGGGGACTGGAGATAAAGGGGCTGATCACAACCTCATGGAAAACAAGGAAAATTGTACTTCTCACTCTGGTGTATGCTGTGGGCATCAAATACTTTTAAGATAAAGTTCATAATCTTTCTGCTCTTATGTTGCAGCTGGCATTTCCCAGTAAACATTTGCCTGACACCAAATGTCCTGAGCCTACAAGCATACAATAACTGTTTTGTTGGAAGCTTCTGGTCCTTATTTTTAAACACAGAGTGAGCATTTCAATTATTAAAAGAGGAATAAATACCTCACTGTGAGAACATAAATGACAGCAGCAGCTCTGACAACACACCACTCCTGCCACACCCTCTATCTGATGGCCATTGTCTGGCTGATAATGCTAAAGGAATCATCCTCATGCTATTAACACAATGCCCCCTAACACTGGCATGTTCTTGCATGCTTATTTTAACTACATCTGGGATACATTTTCATTTGACTTTTATAAACAAAGTGCTTGGGAAGTCCTCCAAGAAAGCATTTGTCATTTCACCCACCATTTTAGGGACATGTTCATCTTTGTTGAATTTTAATATTATCATTAAATCACAATTGTTTATTCCTTAATGTCAGTTTATATACTCTGCTATATTGCTTTCACCTTAAGTAAGAATCAGTGCAATCTTCAGCTTATGCTGTGAGGTGGACTTCATTGAAAGTACTGCTCCTTCCTGTGGAAGTACTGCATTTCATGACATGCATTTAACCTTCATTTCTAGACAGGAAAGTTCATACTACACAAAAATCTGTGAGACTTGTATTCTTATGCTCAATTTATTTCACTTAGTGGATGTTCTAGCACATTTCAAATAGGAGTTGTAGGATATAATGCAACAGTAAATGCTACTTTGCAGTTAGTAGGCATCTTACAAGGTCCCTAATTGCTTCTGGTTTAGCCTCTTTGGAAAATTGCAAAAATTGCCATTCTTTATGGGCTTTCTGTTGTGACTAAAAATGAAGAAAAGGGATAAGTTTTCTAATAGAACCCAGTAAACGTAATTTTGGGTACGTCATTACTAAGGGAATTAACTAGAAGGAATAAGTTTTGCTAATGTGTTTTCTACCCTAAGTTCAATACATCTGAGAAGATCCAGACAAGATCCACAGAAGGTATTTACACCCTATTTCCATTACTTTAACTAGGCATCAGAAAATGGAAGAAGAATCCATTAGTTCTGCATATTTATTGTTCTGATTTACAGACCTGGGTATTCTGGGAGAAGTGTGTAGGGGCAAAGGGGAAATCCATGCCCCATGGTGTAGAATTAGGCACATAAGAACCTATTCACATGTTTCTTTTTTTCCTTTCAGATTTCTTTAGCATCAAAAGCCAAACACATTTCCATTCACAGTCACCTCCCACAAGTCCATTTTCTAAAGGTGCTCTTATTTGCTAGCACAGAAAGGGCAGTGACACTAATATAGGCATGTTGAGGTCTGCCACGTACAGGATATATAGGCAATGGCCATTACCTTGATAGCTGTGACAGTCAGGGCTGGCACTAGCCTGTCACTCTTACCAGCACTGCTGGATTTGAGGCTGTTCTTAGAAACAACACTTCAGGTAGACTTTGCTTTGCAAAGCCACATTATGGACCTTTCTTGATTAGATGATGCCATACAAAACACTATTTCAGATACCTGTTCTTCAGGCATAGTTGATACCAGGACATTGATACAATGGTTAAATGTGAATGCTAAGCATGAAAAAGATTTCAGATGTAATTTTTGAGTGAAATCCATCTACTGTGGTATCCATAAGCAATCAGCTAGGTTTATACATGCTCTCTTCGTGAAATTCTCTGGGAATCAATGTGCTTATTCAGCCTGAATAATTAGAAACTTCAACCTTTGTCCAGTTTATGCCAGATGAGCTCAAAATAGCTCTTAAACCCACATTTTCTTAATTAAAATATTGCCTAATTAATCCCAAAATATTTTGCAAATACAAATATTAATGAGCTTGTGAATATAACATAACATAACATAACATAACATAAGATAACATAACATAACATAATATAATATATATTGTAGCTTGTGAATATACAGAATTTCAGAAAGTAATTCTGACTTTCAAATTGCCCAGTGCACTGCCTGGTATGCAGTATTGTTGTATTCATTTGCAGGCCTCCCTCCTGGTTTTGCAAAGTTATTTCTGCATCTGATAAACCTTTAGAGGTTTAGACCGTATGAGCTCTGCAGTTTATGTTATGCACATCTTCTTGCCTAGCCTTACCTTAAGCCCATTACTACAGTGCAAGGTTACTGTGATGCCTTAAGATTACTTTTGATGATCTATTCAAAGTAAAATGTAAAATCCTAATGCCAGAATTTTCCCAGCAGCATTTGGCTGAAAATTAAAAACACTCAAACACACAAAATAATGAAGTTCTCTGAATTCATTAACTCACTATGTTCCTAAGGCAAATCAGTCACCTGTTTTCTTCGTGTTTCAAAAAGGACAAAGGAAAATAAAATCTATAATATGGAAAGCACATTATAGGCAAAATACTTTGGTTAATGAGAAAGCCCTTCTGCTTGACTTCTCTGTTATGGGTTAGGGTTTTTTTTCAGGACTTGAAGAGAGAAGATGGTAGATGCAGTCACAGACTAGTGGACGCTATAAGGAGAGTTTCACAGGACCATTTATGTTGGGAGGGACTCTGATGGCTGTGGAGTTCAACCCTCTGCTCGTAATAAGCAAACTTAGATCTTTTGCTGATGGTCTTGTCCCATCAAGTTTTGACAGTTTCTGTGGGTGGACATCCATGCAAACTATCTGGGCAATCTGTTCCAATGTCTAGCAATCCCCATGGTGCGACATGCTTCTTCCTGATAAATCAGACATTCCCTTACTGCAACTTGTGCTCATTGCCTTTCTTCCCTACACCACCACCAACCTCCAAGCAGAGTCTTGTCTGTAATCTCCCATTAGATGGTTGAAGAGAACAATAAGACCTTCCTGCACCCTTCCCCTTCTCTTATTTACACTGAGCAAACCCAGCTCTCTCAACTTATGCGTTAATCACAGGTTCCCACTGGCCTAAAAACAAAAACCTGCACTGAAATAATTTGTTGGCTGCAATCAGCAGCTGGGCACAGTAATACACTGCTCCCCACAGCAGCTGTAATTTCTGCTTCTGCCTTCCTTTAAGCAAGATGTCACTACAGTCAGCGAATGTTTCTCCAGAGGATGGAAAGTGGAAATAATTCAGCTAAGCAGCAAACAAGATAAAAAGCAGGTATAAACAAAAAAAGAGATAGCTAGCTGTCATTGGACATAGTCCAATTCCAGATGAGGTCTTTATCAGGTCAGTGCTTCAGGCCCAAGTCTGTCCAAGTGGTTATAGATTAGATGTGTCTGTCTTATAGTGTAAAGGAGGGATGGAATAAAAGCATAGCTGAGATTTGCCTGAGTAGAAGGAAGCCTCCCATTCCAGGTGCATCCATAACCCATCTGTGAATGGCTTATCAGTACATTCGCTGTCACACAGGGAAAGGTGATGAATTATAGCACCAGCAAATACAGGGATACCTTTAGTTTTCCTGTTCAAACCCATACACATACTTGTCAGATTTTCTGCCCTATTTTCTTCAACAGGCACAGCAAGGGCAAGGAGTTGAGGCAGCTTAGAAACCCAGTAATGATTTCTTGATACTCAAGCTGGGTTTATGTTTGTACTTGTAGACACAGGTGATGGCTGCTGTGTGCCTCAGCTCTGCCTGGAGTCTGAAGCTGCTGAGAAGGAAAAAGAGCGGTTGTCACAGCAGCCAGCTAAACCAGTGCTTGCTCACCTCAGAAAGCCCAGGCAGGGCAAATGCAGTCATCATCTTTTTCTTTTACACCACAGCAGATGCTGCCTTTAATGTAGAGAAAGCTATCTGTCAGGGTATCAGTACTATTCTCCATGGACTTATACAACTGGCAAAAGAGGGCTTTGCCTTCTTACATGAGTGGCAGAAGAAGCCTGCAACATGTATTTGACAGTTGTTATCAAGAAACAGCTATTTTTATATTAATAGCAATAAGAATCTTTCAATACTAATAACCAAGCAAGTTGACTCAGTGTTAAAAGCTCTTGGGTGATGTTGGGGTGGGGAGGGTGGCACCATGAAAATCCTTCACCCTTCTAGACTCCCATTCATGGTCCATGTGTGGCAGCAGCCCACTGCTCTCAGGCTGTGTCTCTCAGCCCCAGCAGTGCTGGTTGCCTCTATGCTACAGCCAGAAGCCTGGGGGCTTTGCTGTTCTCCCAGTGGCTGGGCAGGAATGAGAGCTCCACACAACCACCACCAAGGAGACCAGCTGGCTGGGAGCTGGGCCGCTCCCACTTTAAATTTCAGCAAGGTTTTCACCAGCTACCTTCTCATGAAGATTTGCCTTAATCTAAAATGGGAGGCTTTGATTTCAGGTTTTTTTTCAATTTCTAGCTAGCCTTTGTTCAGGACTGAATCTCTATCAACAATGAATAACAAAGTGAGACGATGTGTTTTACTGTCCATTTTTATGAGTGAATTCTGTATAGCTGACAAGAGAACAGCTCAAGACCTTAAATGTTAATGCATCATCCAGATCTTCAAATCTGATTTTCTCCTAAAACCTGCATCAGCTCTTTAATCAGACATGTAACCTTTTAGTGTCTTATTTTAAACCAGATACTATAATAAATACTATATTTCAAGAGTATAAAATGAGCCAAAAGCCCCAAGACAGTAATTTCCTTACATGGGCAAATATGAAATTACCTTTAACAGTGAAGATCTCTCATTACTTCACTGCTGTGCTGTGATGTGCTTCTTGATTTTATGCCACAAGGAACTGTGGAGTGAACTGAGTGTATTATCAAGACAGAATTATCATTAAATTAATACAGTGGGTTAAAGCAGCCAGGAATGGACCTGTGTCTCATCCAAGTGCAGGAACACCAGTATTTGTTTTCCAGGCTAATCTTCCATTCTGGATGAAAATGCAGTCCTGGGCAGTGCAGGTGCTGGACTCACAGTTTGGCAGTTCTCAGATACATTTTTTGTGACTAGTGATGCTGAGCTCTGAATGGCTGTGTAAAATAATCCTAACAGCCATCCTCTGTATTGTTTTCCCCCCCTCTTTCAAGCAATTTAGGGAGAACTTTTCCAAAGTACTGTAACAGTGATTTTCAGTGAGGGCTGTCTAGAAAAGACCTAAGTCTTTAATCAGGCACCAACAAAGTATTCAATAGTGCCTATACTCAGACTCTCAAAGATGCCCATGGAAGTTAGGCATGCGAGGTCCTGAGCATTTGGAAAGTGAGACTTCGGTTTCAGCCAACTTTTAAATGCTTATAATAATTAAAATGCTATTCTTTAAAACATATTTTCCTCCATTACCCCAACTTTAATCTCTAGCTTACAAATGGTTCCCAAGCACTCTGTGGCACGAAGCGTTTAGAAATTTATTTTTTTTTAATTAGACTCCAAAAGGGCAGCTGATATAATCCTCTCTTCAGTCACACCTTTAGCTAATTCATCCCTTCTGCAATTTTTCATGACATCGCTGGCTTGAATTTCTGTATGTGAAATCTTGACTTCATTGTACTCAAAGACAATTCTTTTGGCTTGCAGGCATCAGGATTTCAGTCAGTGTATCTATCTATTTGACACTTGACCCAATCTCAGCTGAGCTTCCTAGGTGCTATCAATGTTTTCAGCTACTGATCTATGATCATCAGATTTGAAGAGTAGGACTAAAAGATGCATATAAATCTCCACAGTCACGTTGCTTTGAAGATTCACAAGCATACAACCCACGCCTGAGCATTACCTGTTTGAAATAGTAAAGCTGACAGACAGAGCTGGATAGCTGATGTGACTTGCCTATATTTCATGCTGGCTTTCATTCAAAGAGCTGCTTTGCCAGCATTTGCATTAAAACATTATTATTTATATAGCCCAAGTGTTTAAGAACACTGATCACGGATGAGGACTCTGCTGTGATAAATGCTGTACAAACAAAGATAGGAAAGAGCTTAGATCTAGCCCAAGGACTTTGTAATGTAAGACAAGTGATAATATAGAAATGTAGGCAGCCTGGAGAATACTAAGATAAAATAAGTCAATACCGGTCAGCATATCAGACAGTGATGCTAGCACACTGGTAGTCTAAAATCCATCAAGCATTTCTGTGTAGTTCGGGACACAACAGAGAATTAAGGAGGGATTTCTAAGAGAACATGGTGTGGCTTGGTACAAAGAGAGCACCCCATGTCTGGAGAGTGCTGTAGGTAAAAGGAAAAAATATTGTTTGAAAACATGATGAATGAATTACAGAAGTTCAGGTGTGGCAATCAGCTTCTTGATTCTCAGTGAGAGATGATACAGAAGTGAGGAAGGCCAGAAGGGGCCTTGAACTTGCAGACAAAAATATTTTTCTCTGTCTGAATAAGGCATGGCCCACTTACCTTACATCCTGACCCCAGCCCAGTGGCTCAGCCTCACCTCAGTCCTCTGCACCCTGGCAAATATGAACGTTGGACAACAAATCCAAAACATGACACAAATGTACTATTGCAACAGCCTATCTGTGTGCATACAGACAGAGTGAGGCTGGGGGTGCAAGTGTGATCTGAGCATGTTGCAGATGCTTAGAATAGAGACCAGCAAGAGCCATGTGAATGGGTTGTAGCAGCCAGATTTAGGTATGTTCTGTAACAAGAGCCCATGGTGTTGAAATAAAGCTGGGAGCGAGATCCTTGGGTGAGACTTGGCTTGGAGATGTTATCAAGTAACAGGAGTATCTGCTGCTCCTATAATAACTGAGAAAAGGAATTGTGGAGGAGGACTTAGGAGAAAAGGGCTAAAGGCTAGTTTTAGCCATATTGAATAAGAACTAATAATTGAACCTCCAAAGGATCAGAGAAAAGATTCCAAAGGATCAGAGAGACAAACACTGGAGATATTATTTGGACATTTGGAGGCAAGCCTAAAGTTGCGGGCTAGTAATCAGACTACCAGTGAGCTAAAAATTATGATTTATATCTAGGAAAAGTTCTTGAAAAGTTAATTATGTATCTTCACTAGAAATTCAATAATTCCGTTATTCCCTGGAAGTAAATTATCTTGCTGGAATTAATTTTCTGTATTGATTGTTCTTTCTTTCTGAGAATAGAAATACATGCATTTAAGCAATTTTTATTCCAATGAAAATGCATCACCTACATCAAAATGAGGTTCTCTACTCAAGTGTCCTGCTGTTACCAATTTCCGTCTCAACAGTCGCTCATCTGGTCCTCATCTTTTTATTTTCCTAAATTCAGTGAGCCGAGAAGATCAAACACCTTGTATTTGATCAATGGAATATTGCTTACTAGAAGAAAATTGGATTATGCCTTGTTTATTAGACTGCTTCAAATGAAGAGTGCATTTTAGTATCCTTAGCCACTGTAGGTGCACACTGCTGCTGACTTACTTTCCTCTGAGTTAGTAGAATTGTAAACTAATATAAGAGGTCAGGCTGGAAGACACCTTAAAAGATCGTCTGATCCAACCTCTCATGGGAAAGGAAGCTTAGATGATATTACCTAACACCCTGTCCATTCGCTTCTTGAAAACCTGCAGTGATGTGGACTCTGCCACATCCCTGGGGAGGTTGTGCCAGTGAATGATTGTTCTCACTGTAAAAAATTTCTTTCTTATACTGAGGTAAAATCTCCCCCTATGCATCTTGTACCTGTTGCCCCTTCTGTTCTCCGTGTGGCTCCTTGCGCAGAGAAAGCCTCCATCCTCTTTGTAGGTGCCTTTAAGTACTGAGGTACCACAGCCATACTTAGTAAGAACCCAAAGTATATATAAAACTCTGCTTCTTGCATTAATCCTTTTTTCACAGAAGCAAGCTGTGTCTTCCTACTTTCCTCTTTGTTTTTAAGAGTTTTAATGTGTTTCACCTTGGCATTTGTAATTGGCAAATTTAATGAGCAAAAAATCCTCTGGAAAATGACTGTATGATTCCAGAGTATTTTCTTTCACATCTTTAAGTGGGTGAATAGACATTTGAGCTGTGTATCGTTCCTATTTAGCAAATGTTTTACCTGGATCCATACAGTTGCCTCAATAGCAGCCATAGGCATTTTTGTTTGAATCATTTCTTTCATATTTCTTGATAATATCTTATTCCAGACTTTTAAGTGTTAGCAATTGCCAGCAGACAAATCTTCAAATTTCATTATTAGTACACAAACGATGTGTGAAATTGACATCCCATACTGCTCTCTCTACCTCTCAAAACACAAAATAAATAGATGTTTTACAAGTAATTAACTATTCACAGACAGGGAGATGCCAACATCTAACATCTCAGCTAACAAGCAAGGTCCAAAGGTAAGTCTTCTGTAAGTATTTCACTACTTCACCTACTGAGGTTGGCAAAAGGCATTGCTGAAGGTGAATGTCAGGTCTTGTGATGCACGCTCCCATCCAGTCACCCACAGAACAGCTGATCGAGCCCATTTCATCTGCATGTTTGTGCTTTAAGTCTGTGCATGCTGATCACAAAGTAAATATGTGATGAGTAACAGGGAGGCTGTCTGCTGCCGCTGCTCAACTAGACTGATTACTACAGAGCAGAGCTGGATACTGCTGACTGCGACAGGCTGACACAAACAAGAAGCCTATCACTCAGCTGAATCAAGTCTGCTTTTCAGATGACGATATATACTTTTGCATCTTATCAGAAAGATCAGAGACCATTTGCAAACTGACATAGCTGTGGGAATAGCAAACATGTGATGAGGATATGGGCAGTTATACAGGTAAGTTGGTATTTAAGTCATCACTATGCATTAAATCATTAAACACTGAGTGAAATATTTTGAAATATATGAACCCATTTCATTGCGTGTATGTGTGGGTGTGCATAAATAAATCATAAAGTTTCAGAAAGATTTATTTTGGAAGGAACGTCCTGAGGTAAACAAGTTCAGCTGCCTGCTCAAAGCAGGGCAAACTTCAAAGTTATGTCAGGCTGCTCAGGGCCTTGTCCAAGCGAAGTATGCAAATCTTCAGGAATGGAGATGTCGCAACTCTGTGTAAGATGTTCCAGTGCTAATCCATTGTAAACACTTTTCTTTTTATACCCAAGAGGGATTTTCTCTTTCTGAAACCTGCGGCTGTCAGTTCCATGTTGACCATGCACAACCATCTTTCCCCTTCAAGAGGCAGCAGACTGTAACCAGTCCTCCCCCTCAGCATGCTATTTTCCAGGCTACACAAACCTATTTTCCTAAGCTTCCTTGTCTTCCCCATGTTATGTGCTCCACTTCCCAACCAGCCTGTTGTGGGACACTGCCCAGTTTGATGATGTACAGATATTGCACAGAAAGGCACTGTGGTGAGGACAGCTGGAGTTCCTCCTGGTGGAGAATGAAACCCCTTCATGTCATTTGTGGCCAATAGTACGGCTGTGTTAAAACCTTTTCTTTGTTGAACAGTCTGGAAAAAGGTGACTTGTGTGGCAGGTGAGGTGCTGTGTTGGGTTTGTGTTTAGAATGGTCAGAGGTCTGTGGCTAGTGAGCTGGCACATGGCACCCACAGTGTTCTTGTTCACCTTAAAGGTATCATAGGACCCCTGTGAAAAGCATGCCCCTTGTTCCCAAAGGGTGTCTTAATCAGAGTGTGTGCTACGCACGGCAATCCAGTCTACTGCAGACTTTACGAAGTCTATCATTTATTCAACACAACAGGTGGCTGATTTGAGACAGCCTAAAGTTTATCTGATGAGACATAGCATCCTATTTCAGCTTAAGATAAATCTGGTGCTGTTAATACCAAACAGATTAATTCAGTTTAATTATATTCTGAATTTCCTACCTTCTCAAGGGAGTGTAGAGTGAATCCAATTATGTTTCGTAGATGGGCCAGCTGTTGTGACACAGGGTGACTCCTGGTCCAGGCATTTATTTAGGATTTGTAGTTTTCTGAGGAGAAGAGAGGGAAAACTATTAACTGCTGATAGAAGAATATACAGGAAACCATAATATTATGACCATATTTCAGGTCATTGTACAAATCAGAGAGGGATTTGTTTGCTAATCTGAATTTAAGCATTAACCAGACTGATGACAATATGCTTCCATCTGCCAGACCTATTCTCAAAATAAACTCCCTCAACACAAAGTTAATGCAGGAATTAACCCACAGAAAGATACAGCTCTGACCTTTGGTGTATCATGGATATAGAAAAGCTTAAAAAATTCCTGACATGTCATCTTTGGCTATTTTTCAAGGCTTGCTGTGCTCTGCAGTTCCTGGCAAATGCATCACCTTTCTGTATTCAGAGGGAGAACTGGATGATAACTGCTATTCAGCTGGAGAAGGTGATCTTTCATGAGTCAGTCCAGGGTCTGTACCTGGCACCAACCTCATAGATACCACCATCCCATCCTGTCTTTGTATTGGATATAGCATGTCCTAGCAGTTGCTGCAGAGCACAAAGGCAGTTTCCCACATTAGTTAGGATAGATAGAGGGGAATGGATTAGACGCCTGCACTTAGGCATCTAATTCAGGCACTCTAGGGCATCAGAGGCATCTCTGCTCGGCCAGCAGATATGGCACAGGATCTACAAGGGTGCCTGTGATCTCCTGGAGCAGCAGAGGCCAGTCAGGACATGATACAACACCTCAGGTGGCATTGGGCAGAATCTCATCCTGGGTGGTACACAACTCTCAGACCACAGTATTTACACAAGTGTAATGTTGTTGTTTTGCTTGAGTGCCTGCTTGAGGGAAGGGAGGGTCTACAGAGGGATCTGGACAGTCTGGATTGATGGGCCGAGGACAACTGCAAGAGGTTCAACAAGGCTCAGTGCTGGGTGCTGCACTTGAGCCACAACAACCTCATGCAATGCTACAGGCTTGGGGAAGAGTGGCTATAAACTGCCTGGTGGAAAAGGACCTGGGGGTGCTGGTCAACAGACAGATGAACATGAGCAGCTTGTGTCCAGGAGGCCAAGAAGGCCAAGAGCATCCTGGCCTGTATCAGCAGTAACGTAGCCAGCAGGGCTGGGGCAATGAATCATCCTCCTGTACTGGGCAGTAGTGAGGCCACACCTCGGATCTTGTGTTCAGTTCTGGGCCCCTCACTGCAAGAAAGACATTGAGGCGCTGGAGCGGGTCAGAAAAGAGCAACAAAGTTGGATGAAGGGTCTGGAGAACAAGTCCTGTGAGGAATGGTTGAGGGAACTGGGGTTGTTTAGTCTGGAGAAAAGGAGCCCCTGGGGGAGACTTTATCTCTCTCTACAGCTACCTGAAGGGAGGGTGTAGTGAGGTGCATGTTGGTCTCTTGTTCCATGTAACAAGCAGTAAGATGAAAGACAATGGCCTCAAGTTGTGCCAGAGGAGGTTTAGATGGGATATTAGAAAAAATATCTTCACAAAGGGCTGTCCAGGGAAATAGTTGAATCACCATCCCTATAGATACCTAAAAGATGTGTACATGTGACACTTAGGGACATGACTTAGTGGTGGACTTGGCAGTGCTGGGTTGATGGCTGGAGCTGATGCTCTTAAAGGTCTTTTCCAACCTGAACAATTCTATGGTTCTATGATTTTATGCGAACAGGTGCCAACAAAGTTACAAAGAAGCACCCGACACCTGCTTGGGTGTGCCCAAACAGGATCCCTGGGTGTCTGACATTCAGACAGCTGAAGGCAGGCAAGAGGAACCTCATGCTCTGTTAGCACTGGCCATTCAAGGGAGCTATCAGGCCTGACCTGGCATCTCACTAACCGCCTGCAGCCCCTTCCAGGAGGCAAGCAGCCACTGCCTCCTGCACCAGGGCCTGGAGGAGTGTTACCCAGAAGTCACTTTTGTGTCTCCGTGTCAGTGGACATTGGTTAGAGATGCCAGGAAAGTTCAGACTCATGCAAAATGAATATCGGTTGAAAGCCAGAGAGAAGAAAAACAGTCATCGCCGCTGGTGTGGATTTTCTGTGACTCCTAATTCTCACAGATAGCTCTAAAAACTGATGTTGCCTGAACACATTTGCAGTGTGGCCAATATTGAATTGACAGTTCTTGACCTTCTTTAATCCTTTAGGTTTAAATTTATTTATACTTCATTTAGATTTAATGGCTTCAGGCAACCATGGGCAATCATGACTTACTCTTTGTACAGTTTTTGCTATGTGCAAGGACTCTCTGTCTCCCACTGTCACCAGCTTTCCAGTCCCAAAGGCTTCTCAGAAGGATCACGAGTTCTAGCTTCAGTCAGAGCCACTCATTGTAGCCACATTCTGGAAAAACACAAAGTAGCTCCAGCCAATTTAGCTTGCACGGATCTGCGTTTGTTTTTTTAATGGACTCTCAAGCTTGACTACTCATCCTTGTCATTGACTACACATGAATAATACATCTCACTTGAACTAGGTGAGATAAATTCCCAACTGCATTCAGTCATCATCTACCTGCTTCATGCCTGTGGAATACAAAACATGCCCATCTATTTTTAACTATTGAAGACTAAGAATGATACACATTATTTAGGGTAGAGACTTGTGATTCATTTCCCATGACTGCCTATATTAATGGGAGGGAGGGCTGCCACTACTAAATATTGTTGAGTGAGAGGGAAGTCTATGCCAAAACCATCTTCTATTGATAGCACATTGAATACTGCTGCTAGGCTTTTAATCCTACAGCATGTTAAGAGCCTATGTGCAGAGTCTCTAGCCTGAGCCTTCCTGGGATGGCAAAGACTTCAGCAGCATCAGCACCCAGCTCCTGAGGGGGGATCTCTTCTACATATGTCCCCAGGCATATCTGATTTGGGGCATTATGAGTACACCATATTGTATTCTATGTGGTATATATGTATATACATATATGCTATATTGGACTATATTGGTATATTCAGACAGTGCATGTATCCACATATTTTCATGGCAGAGATGGTATTGAAGGGATTGCAAGAAAAGTAACACCACTGCCCTCTGGCAGACAGGAAAGGGTGAAGAAGTTCAGTCCTTTCACACCTCCTTGGGAGGTGTGATAGGAATCCAGAAATCACCTATGGTTTCAATTCCTCTGCAGCTTTCAGTTTCTTTTTCTTTGCTACAGACCAACAAGGGTGTTTTCAGCACAAGAAGGCCCTGGCAGGGGGGTTGGAACTAGATGATCTTAAGGTCCTTTCCAACCCTAACTGTTCTATGATTCTATGACTTCTGCACTTTTCTATTGCTCTTCTGGATAGCTAGCATTAGGTTCTTACTATATTTCATTTGCCAGTAGAAGGACTGGAGGCAGTAGAAATATTGCAAAATCTTCTGATTTATCCCAGGGGGACACTCTTCCAGTGCAGAAACTACAAAAGATACAAGCAAAGCTACCACCACAGGGCCTCCTCCCAAGCCATGCCGTAAGATGGGGTTAGGACCTCCAGCATGTTAGAGAAAAGATACAGCAGCTCACAGGGGACTGGCAAAATTACACCAAAATAAAGGCTACAGTCCTTAAAAGGTAGGTCACAAATCTGACTCCAAGCACTCTTTTTTTTTGCCCATATTCATGAGCTGCAAGTTGCATGCTAGGCATCTCAGAGGACAATATAAATATCATAAGTAGAAGATTGCAGTGATGGAGGAGGAATAAACAAGAGGAATGGATGAATCCTTCAGCAAAATGCTTCCTGTCAGGGTGTGAGGGAAACCTACAATGCACACAGACATCTGCATGGCATCCATCTCTTCCAGGTCTGGGGAGTACCTTCTACTCAAATAACAGCAAACAAGAGGAAAACCATGTTTTTTTCATTAAAAGAAGGAAGAGGTCTTAATTGTAAATAGTTCCAGTTCATAGAAATGCTCCAAACAGAAGGGACAGCGACGTGAGAGCCCATACTTTGGTCTACACTGCCCTGGGAGCGCAGCAGGTAAGGGTGCATCGGCAGAAGTAAGGTGAGCCAGGGGGGAAGGCAAATGAGGCTGAAAATGGTCCCTTGGCTGTCATGGACCAGAGTGGCTTTGCTTCTTCTGGAGCAGTGGGGACATCTGTGGGGTGAATCCTGCCTGTGGCCCATGAACAGGGCAGCTCCTCTGGATAGGTCTAAGCTAGAAAATACCCTATTTCCTAGACAGGGTCCCTGCCTCACTAACAGGATCCCCTCCCCATGGTGTAGTAACGGCAACGGAAGTGATTGCATGCAAGGAGGGAAGGCTTGCCAAGCAGAGCAGCAGACATTCTCCAGGTGGTTGTGCTGCTAGCAGATCCACAAGTTGAAGGCCTAACTGCCTTAGTATTACTGCAAAGCAAACACTTCTAAGTTAAGTGAGAAGTTGATACCTGTAAGCATATTGACCGAATTCCCCTGTAGGCAGCCACTTTGGTTTTCCACTCCCCTCCTCACATGTGCGGTGTTAATTCTGAAACATCCACTACGTCAAACATACAGTGGGCAGTTTGGGGGAGAGCCTTTCTACCTATCTTTTGTGACAACCTGTCTCCATTTTCTCAAAAGATACTTCATGTGTGAAATCATTAGAGGCATTTGTGTGAACTTCATGGATGATATCATTATTAATTCACCCCAAGCTTGAAGTACTTTTTCTGTAGCTTAAATGCAAGTGATCATTATTTTCATAGGCTGTGCAGTTATCTAACAGCAGAGAGCTCTTTTATCTTCAAGGATCTCATTTTGTTGCATGATCAAAGGCATTTCAACTTCAAATTAAGAACATTCATTACTAACATTCTCTAAGTTAAGTAATACAGGTTCAGGAGAGCTTTTCCTGGGAAAATAAATTGGCTGGTTTGTGTACAGTGCTGCCACACAAGAGGATTCTCCTGCTGAAACACTTCTAAAAACTCTGAATCTATCTATCTGATCTACCTGAAAACAGTTTTACAAATAGAATCGTAGAATCATAGAATAGTATAATAGTAATCATAGAATAATGTTGTTATTCACTGTTACACTTCTAGGCAATTTTCTTAATATTGCTGGTGGTATTATATGCTTAGTGCTGTCTCTACAAGCATCTACATTTCAGCATAAATTAATATGGTTTCTGTAATAACAGCTAATGAGATCTGAAAAAGCAAAACCAAAATGCACTGGGAAAGACAGATGACAGGAGGAAGCGTGTCTGAAATAAACTTCAGTGCAACAGTCATACTCAGATCTTCAGTGATGCCGCATTGTTTGTTACAGTGGCTTAACCTACTGTACTGGTCATAGCTGACACAAAACTAGCCTAGGTATCTGTGGTGCAATGTGCAAAATGGATGGATCCAAAGGAAAAAAAAATCACTTAGATAAAATTTAAATTTAATTTATGCAGACCCCAGCTAAGAAACATTTATAGGAGAAAAGATTTAAAAACACATTAGAGTTTGTGAAAAAGAGATGAGTGGCTCAAAGCCTGTTTTATCTGACTCTGTAGAATATCGTGTATGCAATCTGCAGAAATTAGATGTTTGGGCTAATAAGATGCTGTGGTTTAACCCCAGTCAGCAGCTAAGTACCACCCAGCAGCACACTCTCCCCCAGACTGATGGAGGAGAGAATTGGAAGAGTAAAAGTGAGAAAATTTTGGGGTTGAGATAATAACAGTTTAATAAATAAAAAAAAAGCTGCACACACAAGCAAAGTAAAACAAGGAATTCATTCACCACACCCCATGGGAAGGCAGGTGTTCAGCCATCTCCAGGAAAGCAGGGCTCCATCACATGTAATGGTGACTTGAGAAGACAAACAACATCACTCCAAACATTCCCCCTTTCCTTCTTCTTCCGCAGCTCTATATGCTGAACATGACTCCATATGGTATGGAATATCCCTCTGGTCAGTCGGGGTCAGCTGTCCCGGTTGTGTCCCCTCCCAGCACCTTGTGCACTCCCATCCTGCTCACAGGTGGCGTGAGGAGCAGAAAAGGCCTTGGCACTGTGCAAGCACTGCTCAGCAATAGCTAAAACATCCCTGAAGTATCAACACAGTTTCCGGCACAAATCCAGAAGGCAGAACCATACTGGCTTCTATGAAGGAAAATAATTCTATCCCAGCCAAAGCCAGCACAGAGGGGAAGAATTTGCCACTAGTGTGGAATTCCCCAATATGCAATACATAGGCTCTAAGGAGGTGCTCATAGGTCCCTCATCTGGCCTCCATTAGGTCGCAAATCACCCCAGAGTATCACCTTTGTCCTTAGATTTCCCAAAGGTTGCTTATTATTCCTCTTTTTGTCATTCACACAAAATACTGGACTTTTGACAGGATGTTAGCAGGTTGGTTAGCTACATCATTGGAAGCTCAGTGAGTCTATTGATCCTTATTGGAGTCATTCTTCACAGAAGGGATGATTTTGCTTTAGAGATTAATTGATGGGCCACTGGGTTTAAAAACAGTCGTTATTAAATAATCATTAATTTCACTGTCTAGGTGGGAGTTTGAGGAGAAAAAGAAAAATTAGAGAGAGGAGAAATAACTTCCCAGTTCCCCCTAGTAGCTTTCTGGGATCTCAGCAATAAAACATGTATTTCCGTTGTAGCATATAGATCAGCCAGTCTCTGTATCCTCCTGTGTATCTATACCCAATAGTAAATAAGAATGTAGCCAAAGAGAATATGCGATTTCCATCCTCTTTAGAGATAATGTATCAAAAGTGGTAAAATGTACTTTTGATTACTGGAAGCTAAAAAAGGCAGGAAGTCTTTAAGAGGCTTCTTTGAAATGGCAATTTTTCTCCTAATGTCCTCAGTTCTTGCAAAGTAATAGTGTGTCAGTTCCTAGCTCTGGCTGTCACAAGAACAGAATAATAAAGGGCCGTTTTGCTTTTAAATCAAGCAATTATTTTGGCAGTGGGCAACCTGTTACAGCACAAATAAAGAATATTTCTAAACCCATCCAGTGTTTCAGAGGAAGAAGAGGCAAATGATTGGTGTCTATTTGGTGCTCCAACATCCCCTGTCTGGAAGAGTTTCATGAAGTTTACCAAGTATTTGCCCTAGTGAATGGGGACAGGAGTTCATGTCACCTGAGCCCTAGTCCAAACTGTCTGACAGAGTCACTCCTTACCCTCTTTCCTGCCTTTTCCCTCCCACATTCTCTCTTCTCTTCACCTCCAGTGGGAATTTCCTCTGGGTGGGAACCAACTCTAACCTGTCAGTTCAATGTTCAAATTAAACCCTTCAGTCCCAGGGGCCCAGAGCTGTTTGTCATCTTACAAAAGCACAACATCACATCTCAGTGCTGAGGCACATCTCCATGCCTGCAGTCACCCATCCTGACAGCACTCAGGACCAGAGACCTGAAGAAGGATGCCTGGCTCATTGCAGCCTGGTGGATCTTTTCCCTTCCCTTCTTCTGTACATGAACCAGTAAGTCTCTATGCCCAGGAAGCTGTTATCATACAAGATATTAGTATCTGCTCCCCAGTGCTGGAGCAGATTGAGGATTTAGGATTCAGGAGCTCCTAGGATTCAGGAGCTCCTAGTCTCGTACAGCTTAGCGCTCTCTGATTTGGACGCAGCAGAAGTGCAGACACAGCTTTCACCAGTTCAGAAAAGCCCATGCGCAGACAAATCTTTGTACTGGATAGCAACTTTCATTCCAGGCATACCAGGAGCTCAGTACTAGACTCAGTAAAGCAGTTTTCAAAATCATCTGTCAGTGACAGGAATTTGGAGCAGCTGGATATACTATTTAATTGAAGTTATCCAGGGAAGCAGCACACCTTTGTGGGTGCACCTTTCTCCTTAAAAAGTTGAGGAACCAAATATTTTTTTAATGGATATCTCAGCATTCTGAATAAACATGATTTGAGAATAGTCAGCCTAAGTTACAATATTTCCACAGCTGCTTTATTTGGAGGCTGTGGATCCATATCTGCATTCATCTTGAAATAAAAATGCCTTTATCTCTGTCCTTCTTAGACTCAGGAGTAATGCCGCTGAAGTCAATTGAATTGCAACTGCGTAAATTCAGCATAAGCAAGACCAAGTGCAGAATGCAAAACAGCATGTCTTGACAGCTGCGGGAGCAGACAGATGTGCCACATGTAACAATAATAAAGGTTGAAGCACAATGCAGAGATACTCAAACCAATTTGGGTGGAGGGAGCAGCTTAACTGAGCAGAGCAAACTGGCCGGGAGCCCTGTGCAGTGCCAGCTGGTCAATTTCTGGTACCTGGTGACCTTGCTTGAGGTAGGCTAGGGGACTCCTTCATGAGCCATTGCCATGGATCATAGAATCATAGAACAATTAGGGTTGGAAAGGACCTCAAGATCATCTGGTTCCAACACCCCTGCCATGGGCAGGGACACCTCACATTAAACCGTGCCACCCAAGGCTCTGTCCAACCTGGCCTTGAACACCGCCAGGGATGGTGCATACACAATATCCTTGGGCTACCCATTCCAGTGCCTCACCACCCTCACAATAAAGAGCTTCCTCCTTATATCCAATCTAAACTTCCCCCGTTAAAGTTTTAACCCATTACCCCTTGTCCTGCCACTACAGTCCTTGATGAAAGAGGCTCTCTCTGGCATCCTTATAGATCCCATTCAGATACTGGAAGGCTGCTATGAGGTCTCCACTCAGCCTTCTCTTCTCCAGGCTGAACAGCCTCGACTTTCTCAGCCTGTCTTCATATGCGAGGTGCTCCAGTCCCCTGATCATCCTTGTGGCCAACAGCTACGTGTCCTTTTTATGTTGAGGACACCAGAACTGTACACAATACTCCTAAAGAGCCTGTAACCTTCCATTCCAACGACCCAATCATAGGAGCCATCCTACCAGTTTCTGTGGTGCCAATGATATCATATTCCTCTAGCTGTGTACACATCCCTAATTCCTCTTATTTATCCTCCATACATTTGGACATTTGTACAGAGGCATCTGAGCTGAGCTCCAATTTGTACAGAGGCATCTGAGCTGAGCTCCAATTGAAGCCGTCTCATTGGCTGGAGTGGCTGAAATAGCTTTACATCGCTCCCAGCTTTTATTACAGGTCCTGGCAACTGACTGGGAGTGTTGGGATGGAATGACGTCACCCTCCCCCAACACATCTATTTTGAAGTTTTCTTGACCAGCCTGGCAAGTCTACCAAAGCAGCTCTTCTCCTTCCTTGTCAGACCACCCCCACCAGCCTCCAGTAGACCTGGCCTCCTAAACTGGGTCCCGTGTTCTAAATACCCAAACCCCTGACTATGGCACCACTGTTCTAACCATTTATTAACCTGTCAAATCCACCTAGCCTTTTTAAGGCCCTCCCCTTTGACCTGGAGGATTGAAGAAAAACCTATCTGAGTCCCAGAACCTCTAATCACCTCTGCCAGGTCTCTGTCCATCTTAATGATTCCCAGGCTACTGCTGTAAATATCAGCAACACCCACATGGACAGCTAGAAGTGGGTAATAGTCAGTGGGACTTACTAGAGCAGGCAGCCTCTCTGCAACATCCCTGATCTGAGCCCCTTGTAGGCAGCACACCTCCCTTGAGACTGGGTCAGGCCGACATATGGGTGCCTCTGTGCCTGTCAGAGTAGAATCACCCACTACTATGACCTGCTGCTTTTTCCTGGCAGCACCAGTAGTGATCCTCTTTACTGGTGCATTAGCAGGATGTTCATGTGGTGTGGTGTGAGTTTCCTCCTAAGACCCCTGCAGAGATGTGAAGCATTTCTGGGTGGGGATGTCAGATTTTGAAGGAAGCCCCTTGCTTTTGACTGCCTTTTTTTTTTGTTTTGTTACTAGCTCCCAGCTTCCTGGGTTACTGCCCTCCTCCTTTTCTCTACATTCTATGGTGGATGCTTGAGGCCCCTGCACAGTCTGATCCTGGAGCGAGCAGTGCTGCTTCCTCTCAGCCTCCCTGACACTTTTCAGCCTATTGACAGCATCCTACAGCTCAGCCCCTGCTGCAGGAGGACCTCCACCAGGGAGCACTGAGTGCAGCCGTGCCCATTGCACATTCTCGCCTCACAAGACCAGTGCAGGCACTTTCTGCACCCCTAGCTCTGCACTGCAGCCTCCCCTCTCATTGGCTCTGTCTGGTGCTGGCATTGCCACTGCCTGGGCAGCCAGAGCAGAGCTCCCAGAGTGGGCCCAGGTCATAAGGCGAGTGCTCACCATCCCCACTGCAAAAGACTGTTGTCAGGTTGAAAGTATTTATGTTCTCAGGCATTTATGTGAGGATAATAGTAATATATGAAGTAAGAGAAGTAAGGAGGGAACACATGGACATGGACCTGCTAGAGTGAGTCCTGAGGAAGGCTATGAAGATGATCGGTGGGCTGAAGCACCTCTCCAGACAGGCTAAGAGAGTTCGGGTTGCTCAGCCTGGGGAAGAGAAGGCTCAGAGAAGACCTTAGAAAAGACTTAAAGTATCTAAAGGGGCCTACAAGAAATCTGGAGAGGGACGTTTTATAAAGGTCTGTAGGTATAGGACAAGGAATAATGTTTTTAAACGAAACAGGAGGAATATTAGATATAAGGAAGAAATTCTTCACTGTGAGGGTGTTGAGACACTGTCACAGGTTGCCCAGAGAAGTTGTAGATCCCCCTGGAAGTGTTCAAGGCCAGGTTGGATGGGGCCTTGAGCAACCTTGTCAAGTGGAAGGTGTCCCTGACCATGGCAGGGGGATTTGAACTAATCTTTGAGGTCCCTTCCAACCCAAACCAGTCTGTGATTCTATGAACACATCTTCTCATATTTTTCATTATACAGAGCTCTTATATTTTCCACTACATTTTTAATTATCTTGTTTTTAATTATTTATGTTTACCTTTAATGCCAGGTCTGGATTTTGCAACAGCTCATTTTCAAACGAACCTGAAATTACCTGATAATATAAATACTGATGTAATATGAATTCTGTATCTCCCTGAATTCCAGGGAGATACAGAATTTCAGGTAAAAAACATGCTTTCTTAAAAAAGTATTTTTTTTTTTTTTTTGCTTTTGGAAAGCAGAAATCCTCTCTGCTTATTAAGGGACCTTGTAGAAACACTTTAATAGTGCACTTGTTCCAGTGATGGATTATACTGCAACAGCAGGGCATTATCAGTTTCATTGCGTTCAGATAATGAATTAGTACTGTAAGTCACTGGTGCTTAAGTGCAGATTTTCCTTTATGAAAATGGAGGTGTGATATATTGCTCAAAAATATGGTAATAGGAAGGATGTGCTAGTTCCAGTTGAAACTATGGGAGGAAGAAAACCCCTTGTGCAGTGCTCATATTTTCTGATGTGTGTTTAAAGCAAGTTCCTATTTTTAGCAAGCCTCTGCAAGCTGCCAGTTTCCCTGAAGATATAATAATCATATAACAGAGCCAAGTCAGGCAAGAAAACATGTTATAGCTCTTAGCTGGCATTGTCCATATATTTTACAGCAAATTAAGGAGTTAGAATGAAGGACCATTGCATGTCCATATATGAAAAGAAATTGTTAGATTTACACACAGTAAGTTCACATTCAGTACACTCAGACTGTGTGTTTAACAGAAAACAGTGGGCAAGGAGTGAAAACAACCACCATAACTCTTTTTAAGGTTGCCCATGCTGAATAGCTGCCTTTTACCAGCGAGGTAGATGCCTTTTACTTGTCTGATGCGCTGGGATGTGACGATCCCAGAAGCATTAACTTATCCTGCCACAGGCTTTTTGCCTGTGCCAGCAAACCACCCCTTTGCATTGTTCACTTGCTGTAGTGGAGACTTTTTGTTTCAGAGCCCTTCATCTCCAGGCAGGCTTCAGCATCTAAGTTTTCTGCTGGGTTCATTTGCACTAAACACAAAAATACACCAGACATTATATAGCAAAAGGGTCAGTGGGACAATAGAACTAACTTCCTGAAGAGTTAGCACATCAAGAACATCAAGGAGACGGGTAGCTGTCTAGAGGGTTGTTTTAATGGCAAAGAAACACGATGAGTAGGCAGGAAATTGTTATCTCATCTTGAAATGACTTGTACTGGACTACATGCTGATATCACACTGCTGAGGAATAACTTGAGGAATAGCATCAGAACTAGACTTAAACCTATTTTCTCAAAGAGATAAAAATACACTTCTGTAAGATTCAAGTGTGGCCCTCTTTTGACAAGATGGAGGTGATTTTGAAGTCACACCTTTTCCAAGATTGAGGAAACAGCAAATGTCTTTCTTTTGTTCGGAAGACCTAGAACAGAAGATGCTGGGACCATGCGCATTGTGTGCAGCATCAGCCTCATCAGTGGCTGCTGCATGGTTTTTTTACCAGTGGCAAGACAGGAGAATAATTTCATCTCTAGCCCTCATAACTGGTCAGGGGTATGTCAGGAGAATATAAAGCAGCTGTGGATTCCGATTCCAGTTTAACCAGTGCTTATGGTTGAAGGCAAATTCTGAATCTTCAGCCAGCTGAGGTCTCTGTTATTGGATGAAAAATGCAGCACAGTGCATCTATACAGACAGCCTAAGTGTAGGCAAAGAAATGTACTCTACCATGGTCAACACACAGTCGCTCAAGTATACCAGTACTGTGATTCTGCTATTGTGATTCTGTGACAGCTAGCGTGCCTTGATTCCTGGGCATTAGATGTAAGCTGATAGAAGCAGTAGCTTTCTTTCTGGCTGAATTAAGAAGAAATTAAGTACTTTTTCCCTTATAGAGTCTAAACTGAAGAATGGTACTGCAGCCACAAAGTGTCTCAGAAAGAAAGAAAAGAACTTCTTCAAGCACCAACTGCAAAAGCAAGGCATAGGAAACGGGTGGCTGAAGCGATTGGCAAGGAAGCAAAGGGGTCAGCAAGTAACAATGGGCGAAGCACTAAGAGGGGACCAAAAGGAGATGGCAAGAGAGAGCTCTTCCAGGTGCTGGCTGCAGGTGCTGGCTCAGACATGAGGCTCAAGGAAGCCGTCCTTGCTTAGTTGTGCCATACTTAGGGGAAAGGGTATTTTTTATTAAATTATATACTTTCTCAAGGAATACCTGTCTGCTGTTACCTTCTCAAGAGACTCAGGTGGGAGATGCATACTGAATAAACAAGTTAATAAGCTACAGAATCATAAAGCTTGGTAAATTTTGTGCCTTTTAGTAACCCTTACGATACTAGCTTTTGTGTTTTCTAGACACAGCTAGATATGCTTCATGCCACAGCTTCTGAAACTACCTAAGCACTGGCTGCCATGATAATAGACACACTTAGACTGTTATGCAGCTTGACAAAGAGTCATGGTGTCAGATTTTACTTTGTATGAAATTGACATCCTTCTATTAAAATTAATGGAGCTGCACAGCTTTGTGCCAGTTGAAGACATAGCCCATTAGTCTTAGTTTCTAAACAGAAAGAATAGTGCCCTGGTATAATAAAAGTCAGACATAGGCCTTTTACTTATTTCTTCCTAGTATTTTAAAACAAAATGGAAAGGGAACGGTTTTTCATAGAATAACCAACATTGTTTCTGTATTCTAGCATTAAACATTAAGATGCTATTGGACAATGTAATTTTTTCTACAGTAATCAAAACAGATGTCTGAGTTTTAAAAAAGAAAAATACATAAAAAAATACATTTAAAAAAGAAAAATACATTAAATCCAATCATACAATGAAATTCCTCCGTTTGCCATAATAGATATATCTGTAAACTTACACACATTCAAAGACCCTTTTTCACAGTGCAAGTAGCTAATCAGTGAAACCACAGTGACTCTTTCTCAGTGAGTTTCTTACTGAAGATTTCTATTTTCAAACCCATGTTTTTTCAGACTGTTGTTATCTCCGTAATGATACTGATGTATTTCAAAGAGAATTTGCTTTTGTATTGCACCAAAGAGAAATATGGTCCAGAAAATAGAACACTATTTTTTAGTGTGCTGCTCAGCAACACAATACTTGCCTACTGACCATATCCAAATCCTTCTTTTTTAAAAACTTGCTATGTGTCTCATGCATGTTTTCCTCCTATATCAAGAAACAAGTTCTGAAACAAAAAAGATACACAAACCATGAGCATTACTTGTAGGCCTTATGAATAGTATTGTAAAATGCTGAAAAAAAATGTGCATACTTTATATTTCATGGATTTGTGTGTTTAAAGTTTAGCTAGTAAAGAATTAAGCTAAAATACTAGATACAAGGCAATTTTGTTCCCCAAGATTTGAAAATATATTGGATATGGGAGCATACATGTCATAGGTCTTTCTACCCTACTAGTTCATGATTATTTTCCTGTACATTTTAGGTTGGTTTATTAAACACTTGATATCTGCCTAACAACTTTCTACTTTATTTCACAGTCATCTGATATGATGCACTAAAAGAACATCCCATCATACCTATATTTCAACCTGGCAGGGCCTTATAGTTTAAAACCAAGACCCCTTTGAAATGCCAGTACACTGTTCTTTTTATCCAGATCAGTGAAAGAGTCTAATTAATTTGGCAGAATGCTTGGGTCCTCGATTACAACATCTGCTCTGCTGTGGAATGATCCAGCACAGCCATCTGTCTTTCACCATGCAAAACAAGCGGCTGAGGGTAGATTTAATATTTTTCAACAGCAAAGAATAGAAATGAATATGATATCAAATTTAAAGCTGTGTTTCTGAGACCATCAAGACTTGTTACTGGAGTTATGCATAGACTAGCATATTGGACTGGGGAGAGATGGTTTGTGCCAGAACATTATTAGAGAAGGACAAGTAGCAAATGCACTCATTTGGAGCTCACAGGGGTCATTACCATTTTTATCTCAACTAACTAATCAGCATCAATCCCAATATTATGCCTGAGGCATTCCTTTTCGAGGGTCTCTCAAGCAAAATATAATCTCAGTATCCTAAATGTCATCTTCACAGTGAAATTTGCTAACAGCTCAAAATCAGTGAAAACAACAGGGAAAAAAGGTTTTCTCCCATTATGACAGCCATGCTAACAAATCCCTCAGTGTATATCTAGTTATGCTGATGGAAGAGTACTTCTTTCAGCTTAAATAACCTTGTTCTGAGAGACAGCTTTTCCTTGACCAATTGAGGGTGCTTCTCCTGTGTCTGCCAGTGCTGCATTACCCAGCAGAGCCGAATGTTCAATGGGAAGGACACATCCTCAGACATGAGCCTGGGCCATCTGTAGCTGTGTCCTTCCAAGAGAAAGCTTCCCTTTTGCTCCCTTGTCTCCAGGATGGGCGGTCAGGCATTCCAGAGTCAGTGCCTGAAGTCTAATAGTCCATGTTGGAATGAAAAAGTGTGCTTAGTACTTCTTTTCTTTTAGAAGCCCAAAACCTTGTTTTCAGAGGCTATCAAGGTCTGATGTTTCCAGTGAGGAAGTGGTGTTTGCAGTCTGGCTGGAACATTTCCATTGTAAAATTACTGGTGCAAAATAACTCTCTGAAGTGACAACTTTTGCAATCTGTAAGGCTAACTTTCAAGTGGATTCCATTCATTTCACTGATAAAAAATGCTGACTATTCGAAGAGCAGCAGTATCACAGACAGATGTTCTGCAATCATTTCATGACCAGCAGGTCCAGTCTGACACTGGATAGCGTATAAAAACCACATTAGCCACATGGAAACTGCATCTCATTCTTTCTGTCCACTAGAGGGGAACAGTGGCTTTAACAATAGTGCCTAACATTAATAATGGTGTCTTCTTACCACATAAGACTGGTGACAGAAAAGTGTTGACACTGTGCTATGATGCCAAAACAAGACGTAAAGTTGGGTTTAAGGCGATGGAAAGCAATCCAGCATTGCTCACTGGTGTATCAGTACATACCATAAGGTACTGATATGGAAGGACAGCTTATGGTTTGTTTAGTTCATAGATTAAATATTACAGCAAGTTCCACAGTAATATAGGTACTGTATCCTCCTTTGATCTTTCTACCTTCACGTTGAGGTAGAAGAAAATTTTGTCTATGTAGTCGTCTTTTCCATGCATCACATTTTCTCTCTTCTTCTCTCTTCTCATATCTGTATTTTACCCTTTTATGTTGTGAGATTCCTTTGGTTTTGTTGTGGTTGTTGGAGGTTTTCTTTGTCTTTTTAAGAGCACTAGCAACTTTCCTTAGTGGCTGCAGGGGAAGCAACAGGAGAAGATGAAGGCAGCAGCCTGCCATGGTGTGTTCAACGAAAGCCACTGGGTTTCACCCACTTGCAAAACAGCAGTTTTAGCAGGCAGGTGTTGCTGCCCAGGCTGAAGAGAGACATTAACTGGCATACAGTGCATCTTCCTAACCACATTATAGACATCATCCAAAGCCCATTTAAGTCAGGTCCTACTAACTTCACTGTTCTTAGGGCACATGGCAAGGTGCCCTAAACCGCACCCAGCAGCACCATATGGCATACATATGCCCCCTTTGTACTCAACCTCACCTTTCCCCTCCCTTTTCCAAAATAAAGGAGACCCTGCAGGCTTTGCTGCTTGTTAAAGTGCTGGGTTAACATTCTGCAGTAATTTGTTTGGCCTGAAAGGCAGCTACAGTAAATGTGTTAGTGGGAACACGCTTCTTTTATTCCTTCCTTCCCTAATGCCTCTATAAAGCTCTGGCTTGCACAGACCTTAATTAGAAAAGAGGAATTTTGCATGCTTTCCAGCTGGGTTTTCTTGGATTTAATTGTCATTTTAGCTTTTATTTTTATTGAATTTGTAGCAAAACAAATTGGTATAATCCTCCAAGCCAAAATAGATACAATCCTCCAAGCCAGCAGGGAATGTACTAATAGAAAGAAAATTAGGATAAAAATAACCGACTTCATCCTGCAAATATCTCCATCATTTAACAGAAGCTACCTGCTGTCTTGTAGACCAAAATCCCTTATTTCCACAGCACTATCTTGATTTCCCTGAGTTTCAGAGTTTTCTTAAATGGATTGAATGACACGTTTTATTTACTTTTTTTGTTTATATTTTAAAAAGGTAATAACACTGGTTTCAATCCAGACTCCAGGGTCACTGCTGACAGCCACACTCTTCAGGAAGAACTGGGCTTTGTTGTTTTCTTCATTCTCAGATATTAAAAGTCCAGTTTCTCCCAGATGATCACTGGTCTTGAACGCAAACCTACATCCGTGGAAGAGGCTAATGTCTGCATCAGTGGCCCATCTGGCAGGAATGACTGGGCTTCATTAAGGAACATCATCTGACAGGTGACATGCCAAAGCCATGACACATACATTACTTGTGTCTGATGTCAATTCTCCACACTGCCAGTTCAAATACATACCCTCTTCAGGATGGGCATGATGCACATAGACACTTGGCATATGGCAACAAAGATTCTGCATTCCCAAGGAAGGAAAGGGGAAAATGTGTATGTCAGCTATGATGGGGGTTAATCAAGACTATTGGGAGAAGACATTGTAGCACTGACAAAAGGAAGTAAACCTGTTTTTCCATTGAGCATAAGAGACATGGCTTTAGGCACAGTGGGTAAGATCTTGCTTACCAAAATTTTCCCCTGCAGTGAGGCTTAGGCAGAACTTAGACATCTAAGCCCCAGGCAGCTCTTCAAACTGCCCCAAATGCACTCCTTTAACCACTGTGTTTGTCATGGGTGTACACACATACAGAGTCATCCATCTATCTGTCTTGCATCCTGGAGTTCCTGATGACCCAAATTCATGTGAAGAATGTCCACTGTCTCAACAGCCCAAAGACTGTAGGCTGATCTTGGTGTGGGAACCGAGTCTATTTTGGTTAAAAATTACATTTTTCATAGTATTACATGACTGGACAAATCCTGCATTTACTAGGGTATTTTGCAAGAGATCACTGTTAATGCAAATTTATTCTCAGGTAGTCACTTACTCCCCTTTCACCGGTTCTGAATCCAGAGGTCCTGGTGGTCACAGATGGTAATCTGAGCATATATCTATATTTTCATATAGATATAAAGGGCTTCAGTGTAACTAGTATTGGTTAGAGCTTGGACATCATAAACCGAGGAGTTCAGCTCATTGTTAAAGCTTGAAAGACATAATGTTGGAAATGATGAATGATAAATAGCTTCTGGCCTGTGGCCAGGGCTAGAGCAGTTCAGGGACTCGGTACTGTTGGGGACGGGACAATGATGATGGCCAGAAAAAAGGTGAAAATTTAATAGTGATGGTAGACACTGTATGGCCTGCAGGTCCACTACAAGAGCTGCTGCCGGCAGTGTAAACGATGCATTCAGCCTTAGGAAGAGGTTCGGGTTAAGACAGTAGTGGCAGGAGTCAAAATTAGGTTTTAAGATACCATGAACTGATGATATAAGTTTGTTAAACAATCAGCAAAAGCTTAGTATGGTTGGAATTTAGGCCAGTATACAGGATAAAAGGATTTGAAGAACAATTTCCCTTGTGACTCCTCAAATTTTGGCAAATTAACATATGGACGATTGTTGGGCTTGTGTTTGCTAGATAAAACCAAACAGCAATGTTGCAAGATTAGAAAATGGGGAAACAGGGTTAAAAAACATGGCACTTAGCCAGATCAGCATCTATAGCTGAAGGCTGTGGTTAAGGACAGTTGTCTTGGAGACAATACTTTCTTTCTGCCATACAAAATAAATTGGATGTTGGGCAGGCACAGTCTCCTGTCTCTGTGAGGAGTAACTCTGTTGTCACATGGATGAAAATGTGACATAGAGTGCAGAAAACCCAGTATCCCATATGAGCTCCACATAATATACTGAAGAGCAGAATGGGGAGAAGAAAGGTGAAGTATGAGAAGCAGAAACCTTCTGAATCTCATCGGTTCATTGACAGTTGGATATTTGAGTGCAGTTCTGTATTGTGCTCATATCCAAAAATGTGAAGTGAAGCCGGTGGGCATGTCCCCAGTGTAATTGCTTGAACAAGGTAGTCACATTATTTTGGAAAAATAATTCTTTCTCCTGTGATGGAAAGCGGACAGAATCTTTGAAAGAGAAGCTACATAAACCTTGCTGCACATCTTGCTCAGATGTATTATTATAGCCAGTGTTAGATGGCTGCAATTGACAGCATGTCCTTGCTGTACATGAGCTAATTAATATGTGGGAGTACAGAGGATGAAAAGAGAAAAACTTATGTTAAATCATGTTAAAGATGAGAGGATTTTTAGATGCTGCTTAGGTTAGGTTCCCTAAAACAGGTAGCCCTTCCAAAGAGAATACATGAAAACTTCCTATTCATCCCCTTTGGTAACAGCTGTGTCTTGAAACCCACCAAAGTTCTGTTGGCTTCTTCGTATTACACCACTTCAAAAATCCTTTCTTTCTTGTTCTGCATATATAATCAACACCAAAGCCTTCATTTCCGTACTTCTTTCCTAACATATAATTTTCACTGTAAAGATCTATCTATAATCAATCCCTTAAGACCAAACCAGGAGTGGATGTGGGGATCCTGCTGTAAGTATGCTGTTCGTTAATGCCTAAGAGAGCTCTTTGACTTTCATCTGAAGGAGAACCAGTTCAGGAACGCAAATGAAGTTGTGGTAGCTTCGTGCTGCTCTTATTATCTAGCCTAGATGCTTGTTTCCCAGGTAATTAAGAAGATGAATCATTGTTCACATGGCCTAATGACAGCTGGGAGACAGGCCTAGAGTCTGCATGGATTGGTAAAACAAGATTTCAATTTTCATCTTTCTTACCTAATTTCTGGGACAAATGATTGCTGCTTAGCTAATGTGGAGAATATTCAAGAAAAAGCTGATAAGTATTCTCACTCTGGACTGATATACAATTTTTAAAAGCCTCAAAATTGTCTCTGTGGACTAAAGACTACATGGATGGCACTGGCTGAAGTGCATGATACCCTTGGGGTGCTCAAAGAATATGTATGGTACCACAAAGGACTGCTTCTTTACATATTTTATCTTTCAAAAAAAAAATTATCACTGCACACTGCAGAAGCAATACACAATAAAATCCTCTTTTATGTAGAAGGGTTTCAGGTGGTTATATTCTTTCGCTCGAGATGCTTTGCATTTTCTCTTTGCTTGCTAACTTTATGACTTTGAAGCAAAAGCTGTATTTTGTTCGGTACATCTAAAATGGGAGACAATATTGCTTATGAAATGAAGCGTCAGAGTAAGTCTCTCTGGAGAACAAGGGATCCTCCTCTCCAGTTGTGGTACAGGGTGTACGTCCTTTCCATAACAGACTCTGCATGCTAATGCATATGGATGGTAAGAGGTACTGTTGAACTGGCTGTTGTTGCAGTGATAAACTGTACACGCACATGGCTCACCTATAGCTGGTTTGTGGAAGTGCATGTGTTCCTTGGGAAAGCCAAGAGGCACAAGCCGCTTACCCTACACACACCAACATCTCTCTGCTACCTAAGACAAAAACGCTTTATAGACAGGCTGTAGTGCCTTATTGTACTGGTGATTTTAAACTGTGGCATACCACCTCAGCTACTGCATGGTGAGAAGCCAAATAAATCATTATACAATTAATGTAAGTCTGACACACATGGGAGAAACTGTGTAATTAATTGTGACTAATGCAACTGTTACACTACAGAGGAGAAATTAGGATTGTTTTGCCACTTATTGTAAAGAATTACCAGAAGGCAGCTTATTACCATGCTAACTACCGCCATTTAGTCATCAGATCACAAACTGTCTGCAGTCTTGTTTAGAAATTTTTCACTTTAATGCACCAATCTCACTATGCAGATGCCAAATACTGGTTTGAAACTACTTAAATTCTTCAAAACTCCACAAATGACGTGGTCATTGAGAACTCAGTCCAACATCGTTCTCTCAAGATGACAGAATAATTTAATGATATTTTCTGTGATTAGGAAAACTGACCAGGGTTATTAACCATTTTATAACAGGGACATGTTAAGGTATGGGAACATTTCCTGTGCATAAGCAGGCATTACCTACACCCCAGCTTTCCTGGACTTCCTGTTACATGGTACTTAGGTGAAGACAGATATTTAAGCACATACCTACGGCTGTTTACTTAGATGTATTACTTTAGCCAGCCTTCAAATGAAGCTTATTTGTATATACACTAATGATAACATGGCTGAAGATGATAGTAACTTATAAATAGTACATGTCTAATAAGTGATAAGTAAAATGTGAGGTCAACCCACCAGCTTTCCAAAACACTTGAGGGGAAAAGAAAAGAGGGAGGAAAATGAGGAGGCTAGTGCATGCCAATATGCATAGGTGGAGGTGAGAACTATGAAGCATTGCTGTGTGAATTATAGTTTGTCTGATCCCTCAGGGTCAAAGGACTTACAATACTTTTTTGAGTTTGTGTAACATCCTATCTACCTCTCAGGAATATTAAGGAGCCAGGATTGGGTGACACATTTGTCCCTCTATTCTCAAGTTTATGCAATGACTGTCTGGATTTTTATTTTTTTTTCCAAGAAATAAGTATATAAACCATTATACTTAGCACTTAGATGCACAGCGATATATGCAATTTCTAATTACATTACAAATTATGTCAATTTCTTTGTTATTGCATATAAGTGAGTCATTGACAAGTTATTCATCTGATCCAAAGTTTCACAGAGTTTGTTCTTCTCTTTGTCACTTTATCTTCAACAATGGACATTGCTACTTGAAAGTGTTTTCACTGAAGTCATTAAGGATTTTCACAGGCCTAGTTTTGTGATGACAAAGACCTGCAGTCAAGGAACACTGACATTGTAGAGTGTGGTCATTATTATTTACCATCTTTGCTGTATGCCTGTTGAAAGCAGCCCCTAAAGTGACAGCAGACGTTGTTTCAAAAGTCGGTGACATATCCGACCGGGAACTGCTTAGGAAAACTCTCCCTCTGATCCTGTTAATATGAATCAACCTGATAATCAATGTCAAGGATGACTGTCAGATGCAAATTAGCATATAAGGGAAAGAAAGTTTACTTAGGAAAAAAAAATTGAAGTGGAAAATTTAATTACTCTTGATACTATTCCTCAGGACAGTTATGAGCAAGTCTGAGGTCAGGCAACTTGAATAGAAAAGATTGGGAAATGATCCCTTTGTTGCCGGTGTCAGATCCTGTGGTTTCTTTAGTGAACAGACAGATTTTCACAGATAGAGTTAAAACTGCATGTGGGAAGCAGCAAAGTTTTTGTTTATATTACCATCGGTTAGTTGATATTCTTGTTACCAGTTACATAATAAAATAATAAAGTGATATTGCTTTATTTATGTTCAGCTGTCAAGGAATTATAATCTCTAAGCTATCCAGCGTGCCTCCCAGCATTTGTGACTAACAAAGCCAATTGCCTTGCTCAAGGTTTCTGCAAGCATCTCACCATGTGTATTATGAAATCTCACTCTGTAAAAAATTCCATTATGAAACAGTTTCCATTAAGAAATACATTCTATCTCTTTTCCATAGAGATTGCATGGCTGTAATGAGCACAAGTTGGAACCTTTGTTCTGCACCTTGTGCACGGCTCCTGCTCCAGGAGCTTTTCACTTCCAGTTGTGAGCTGTTTATGGCTGGTGAGCTAGATAATGCCAATAGCAGCACAGATTATCCTGATCCTTTGTCATCTCTCAAGACTACAAAAATTAATATCCCGCGATAATAAATGCAGTTCCTTGATTTGCAATACTGTCAAAGATTGATTGTAAATCTCAGTAAACAAAGATTCATCCAGATATAGGACAGCAGATATCTCCAAGCAACAAGGCACATAGGGTAAAAAAATACAAAGAAGAAATTTTGGCATTTTTCACAATGTAGCTGATAAACAGAAACTTTGAGCTTTGATACTTGCATTTTTGTGCTGTTACATGAAATCAGACGGCTGATGCTTGCATATGCTTGTATTTTCAGATTATGAGTCTGCTTTTGGGGGCTGTTATTGTACAAGATGCTGAACCAATTACTTCTCTGTCTAAGCCATGAAAGGTAACTGCTGTCTGGTATTTAGAATAATACAGTGAACAAGACTGTAGTCTAGGAACCAGGGGTCCACGTGGCAGGTGGTTAGAGGCACCAAATAGCTACAGCTCAGTTGGCTGTGATCGTCTGCAAGTGTTCATCTCCTAGAGACTGTTTCTGCCTCTTTCTTTGACCTGGGACAAGGGATGTCACATCTCTAGGCTCATTTCAGTCCTTTTCTGTTTTGTTGCTAAGAGAGCAAACTACATCCTGGGGTTCATTAAATACAGTATAACCATACTCTCAAAAGAGGTGATTATCCTGCTCTGTTCCTCCTTGGTATGGCCTCACCTTGACTCCTGAGAGCTATTCTTGGCCTCACAATATAAGTCACAATGTGAAAGTCCTTGAATGTGTCCAGAGCAGGGCAACAAACTGGTGAAAGGGCTGGAAGAAATGGTTGAAGACTTTGGGGTTGTCTAGTTTGGAGAAAAGGATGCTGTGAGGAGACCTCATCTCTTCCTGCAGCTTCCTGAGGAGTGGAAGCAGAAAGAAAGGTGCTGATCACTTCTCTCTCATTCCCAGTGACAGGACATGTGGGAATGGTTCAAAGCTGCATCAGGGAGTCTTAGACTGGAATTCAGGAAGAATTTCTTTACCGAGAGGGTGGTGATGTCCCTTGGAACAGGATTTCTAGAGATCTGGTCAACGCCCCAAGCTTGTCAATGTTTAAGAGGCATTTGGATAACACCTGTAACAACATGCTTTAACTCCTGGTCAGCCTTGAACTAATCAGGCAGTTGGACTAGATGATTCCTGTAGGTCTGCTCCGACTGAAAAACTTGTCTTTCCTTGTATCTTGTCTTCTCCTCTCCTCTCCTCTCTTCTCTGCTCTCTTCTCTCCTCTCCTCTCCTTTCCTCTGCTCTTTCTCATAGTGGAATTACCTGAATTAGGACCTTTTCCCAAGTGGTTTGAAGCATCTTTTGTAGCAAGGCTTTCCTGTTATGTGTAAAGATACTTAATAAAGGAGAGCTGATGCTAGCTGTCTGTAATATGCTTTTTACTGTGGTGCAGTAAAGTCAGTAAACCTAGATTTTACTTTCTGCCATCTTTTACTCTAGGCTATAGTATAGCCTATACATATATATATATATAGGCTATAATTTTGCAAAGTTACCACATTTTGAAATTTTGAATTTGTTTTCATCTTAAAGATTTTATAATCTAATAGAAATACCTTGCACAACTATCATTCTCCCTTGTTTCAAGGCTAGACAGGCTTTGTGCTACTTCATCACACCCCAGGAGTCTTCTACACAGCCTTCATGCTAACAGGACAGTGGACAAGACTGGCATCATCAGAAAAGGTTGGGAGATCAGCCTCTACTTATGCACTGAAAATGGAGTTTAGCTTTAAATTATGCTCCTACCTCAAGCTTGTGAGTCTAAAATTCACCAATGACTCACTATTAAGTTGCTGGCAAACACTTTGGAGCTGGTTTTCCTCTGTACTACACAGCTGGAGACACATACTCTTGCTATGACAAGGGAACTTATCCCCTCTGGTACCCCATGAATTTGGGGGCCCTCCTTTATAGAACTTGACAATTTGAAATAAACGTTTTTCTGACCATATTGACAGACTTAGCTAAATGCTCACAATTTCTCATCATGAAAAGACCTGATGTCATTGTCTCTTATGAACATGTTTCCTAAAAGAGAGGATTTCTCATCAAGTTTCAATTGAATAAAGTTTTGCACTTTTCAAAGGGTTTCAAAAAAGTCTAGTGCCAAAGGTGATATCCGGGAAAGGTGGGAGCCAGAACACAGAGATGAAATAAACTCAGGGAGGTCTCACAGCTAGACACGGTAATAGATGCAGAGGTTCCTGATGTGCAGCCCACTGGCCTGACCTATTGATGACATTGCCTTCATCTTCCTTGACCCAATGTCACTTTCAAAGCACCCTATGTGTGCTTTCTCTTCTAAAATTGAGAACTATCATATCCTACCCAAATCAATTAAAATTAAGACAGAAACACAAGACAAAGCCTTGCTGATACCCAATGTCTATTCTTGTTTTACAAGAGAGCTGTTAGCCCATGGCCATTAAGGTTTTCCTCAGTTTTCCCCTGCTATTTTTAAAAACGGTGTGCAAAACTATCCTTCTCTGAGTAGTGTTGCCCCAACCTATAATGATGTCTGGGCTAGTAATAGCAATTGCATATTTTTATTGTCAGTCCAGACCTTGTATCAGTGGCAAACAAGAGCCTTGTAAACCATTTCTTTTCTAATCTTTCTCTAGTTTTGCATATAATTATGCATACATAAAATTTATGGTAATTTTCTGTATTTCCACACATGTAGTGGATAGATAGCTTAACTCCTCTTTTTTACCACTTTTCATGACCAGAGGGACACTAGGTACATGTCCATGTGATAACACAAAGTTTATTGTATTGCCCCCTTTTCCTTGTTGGCATCCCTTCTTCTCATATTATTCATCTCTGGTTTTGCATTTGTTACCTGATAACTTGCATCAAAACCAGTACTTTTAAAAAGCTGTGAGATGCCTGCAGCATGACTTGTATGCATCAGGGTATGTAATTTTCCACAATTTTAATCAAGAAACTAAGAAAATATAAATACATGATTTATATCACTTTGCTCCTCCTGAAGCTCTATTTAGGAGAGTGTTAATTCCTTTAGACACTAGGTTGTTAATGCCTCCTGTTGTCTGTGATTTCTGGCTGAGCAATACTTGGACACTAAAGAAATGCAATACACTATCAAACTTAGTTGTGTAAATGTAAGTCAGAGGCTGTCAGCCAGCCAATACAAATACTGATGGATCATTAAAATGATCATTAAAAGTATCAATGCAGACAAGTTCAAGTAAGAACCACAATTGCGTTTTATGTTAAAATTCAAGTTTAAAATATTCTTTTTATCCAATACTTTCCTTGTCCTTTTATGAATTTTATTCTTGTGGCCATGAGAAATATTTCTGAATAGAAAATTAAATACACTTTACTCATCAAGATCAAATTCTGCCACATCATCAGTGTCAGCAAGGGATTGACTATCCTTGTGCCCACTGCATTTGACACAGTTATCATTCTGCAGTGCTTGCCCCCACCAAACACACACCTTTTATATTTCTTTTCCTTTCTTCTTTCCACATCATGTCTGAGCCCAGGGGCTGCTTTTAGCAGTGCTTTTAATGGCTCCTTTGAAGTCTGGCACTCTATTGCAAGAGCTAAATTGAGAGCCATTTAACACCCCCTATTTCATTTTCACTATAAAAAAGAGTGTTAAATACAGGGAAGCACTGGTGAAAGCCATATCCAGACCCAGAGGGGACTGATTTTATTGATGGCTGCTCTGTGAGGTGTCAGTTCAGTGCCCCAGTCTCCCTCCCAGCCGTGCTAGGGAACACGGGTGATGGCTCTGGCTGTAGTCATTGCCTTTCCACAGTTTCTGCTGTCCTAGCTGCTCTACTGGGTTTTGTCTGCATTAATAGTAAAAATACTTTCCAGTTAAACTTGTTTCATCCTAGGTAGCCTAGCACATTGCTTGTGACTCCTTTCCTGTCTAAGACTGCTTACCACAACATCCTTCTGTCTGCAGTGAAACGTCCTCCTCCAAGGCTCTGCACCTCACTCTGATGCTGGAGTCAAACCTGAGGAGAGACTGCTGTGTTGCAGCACCGCAGGGAAAACAGCTGTTCAATCGACAAGCTTTCTGTGTTCACTTCAAATAATTGATGCTCAGTGTTTCCCAGTAAATCCTCACTTTAGGGGGTGAAATTAGTGATTATAGTATAATCCTGCAACTGCCTTAACCAGATGACAATCATAATGGGACTGTAAATGAAAAACACAAGCAATGCAAAAAGTATACTGAATGGCCACAAATTACACCAAAAAGTGCTATGGTGCTATGAGCCAGAATTTTTATTATTGTGCAAGCAAGAGAAAATCCTCACTGTAAAGTCATAAATATTTTTAAAACACCAGTAAGTAGCTGCATGTCTTTCAGTAGGGACAAGATCTTCTGAAGCCTATTTCAAAAGAAAGTCTGTCTGGGAAAGATTAAAGATTTCCAGGAAGCAGCAAATGACCATAGAAGCCATTCCTAAAGAGAATGAACTTTATGCTCCTAAACTTCCAACTGATAAAGAATTCACTAGAACAGTAATGTGAAATAACTTGTAAGTATCAGTGCAAAGGACTCTGCTGTAGTTTCCTCATCCTCTGCCAAGGTTAAACAGTCATTATGCTGTTATAAACACATTCTGCTCCAGAAACAGCCATGAACACAACCTTTAATAAAAAAATACACAAGGTGATTGAGGAAATCATGGCTTTTATTCTCTGGAATACACTCATTTCAAAGTATATTTGCCAACCAACACTGCAGGACAGTTAGAACGAGAAGAATCGTATGCTTGTTTAGGCCACAGAAGCAAGGTAGTCTCCATCACGCCATATCTTTCTATATCAGATCTGGTAAAAATACAGCTTCCTGTATCATATTATTGAAAGACAGATTTGGGCAAACCCCCTTGATGAGAATATTCTCTAGGGAGTAAAACAACCTGCTTGATCAAGTTTCAGGCTAGAAAAATTCATGGATTTTATATTGCAAAACCCATCAGCAAAGTGCAGCTAAAATGCAGTGTACGTGATATATACATATCTACCAAGCACATGGAATCACAGAAGAAATAAAAACCATGTCCCTTTCAGCTGACAGAAAAAAAAAAGAAGGTACACATGGTATGAATTCCAGCTTCATTCAAAGGGAAAGATTACTATTATATTTTCTCTGAGTTTCTACTGAGATCAGTAGAAATTAGTTTTTCAAATTTATTATTTCACTTCTTAGCTCACTAAAACCTTGACCTCAGATGGAGCAAACATACCAGCAAACACTATTTTTAGCCTGTGCATCTAGATACTTCTAAAGGATCTAAAATGAGTAACTGCATTCAGAAACTGGCTTTGTAACTAGGTTGTGGGCTGTCTGTTCTGTGCCTTCCGTATTCTGCAAAACTGTATGGGAAAAGCAATGGTCTTTCCAGTAAACAAAGGGCACTACTTTCTTTCTAACAAATTAGCATTCTTATTTTGTAAATTCTCATGTAAATTTAATAAGAAAATACTAAGAAAATATAGAATAAGGAAATCAAGATATGAATGTGCTTTTTTAATGATCTACTGGATGTCATGTTAACTCCTGAGCTACAGATTATGCGAAAACCAGGTTGGTTTTCTTTGCATGGTTGCCTGTTTTTATATATGTTTGCAGTTACTGCTTGGAGCCACCTGTGTCTGATTAGGACTGTCAAGTAACCATAGCATCCAAATCCATTCAGCTAATAGCATGTTCATGGCTCTGTAAATAAAGATGTCAGGTTTTCAGAGAAGAGATCATAACCCCTAGAACTGTAATATTGCCCTTTCTCAATGTTTTGCTTTTTATTTTGCCTCCACACTGTTATTAAATTCATATGAACTTGAATGATATTTCTATTTGATGAAAACTTAAATTATAAATGAATTCATGCAGCTGGGAAGAAATCCTCTCATATGTGTGTCACATTTGAAGTATTGAATTATGGGAATTTGACCCCCCTTTCAAATGAGACAAAATTATTGAGAGATGTTCAGTAGTATTGGTAATACATACTAATGCAGAAAGAAGAGACTCGCTGTGGCTCAAGACTTTCTTCATATGGTATTTGAACTTGCTGCTCCTTTATCCTCCAGCCAGCTGAAGAGCTGCTGGTGTCAGGCTGCATACCTGTGTTTGAAAGGGCCTCACCATTGACTGCTCCCTTGGCTGGAATCCTTGGCTACTGCTCCTGACGTGATTCTCTCTCCCTGGCCTGTCCACCATCATATCCTTTGAAGAGAAAGTATTTTCACCTTCACTTAAATGCCCTCATTGCCTTTGAACTTGTCTCATTGCTAAAACTGTCCTAATAACAGCATTTCTCTCCATTGTGCTCATACGGTCCTTGCTGCCTCTTGAAATAGCAGGCCACACAATATAAGGCTTCAACAACAGGCTCAAGCACATTATGACTGGAAAATTGTGGCTGTCTCCAGACATCATTCAACCCCATCGTAACTGGAACCCTATTACAGTTAAAACCCTGAAGGGACCCATTCCCACCAGCCTAGGAATGAGCTCCAAGGGGAAACACTGAGCACAGACACAGCAGAAACCTGCTGAAGGTGGTGACTTGGGCTTTTGAGCTGGTGTACAAAGCTCCCCAGCTGCTTGGGGAGAAGCTGGTTTGACAAGCGCAAGAAAAGGTCATGTTTTGTGTCTGTTGCACTTTGCATATTTCTGCACCTCTCAGCAGCAAGCCAAAATGGGTCTCAATTAGAAGTCTCTTGAAAAGGGATTTGAATGATTTTCTCATATCATAACAGCAGAACTAGCGAGTGGTGTCATGAAAAAAGCATATACAGAGAGACTGCTGTTTCCTAACTTTTCTTTCTCTGCTGAAAGGGCAGTGCCAGAAATCACTGACATTTATGCTGCAGAGTCTGGGGAAATGGGTAAGAAAGAGTACTTATGCAAACAGAAGTGTATAGGTAAATACAGAGAGAGAAACAGATAGAAAACCAGACAGACGGATGTATGCATGTGTGCATGTATAGTCATGAACAGCATGCATGAAACAGCCAGATGTTAATCTTGATTTCTAGAAAACTGAGTTGATGAGAGAATGACATTTTTTTTTCAGAGTTTGGGGAGAGGGTACTCCCTACATGCCAAATGTTAGACAGGCTAAGAAGGATTACCCAGAGGTGCTGGGAACCCCCATCTTCAGCATTGACAAAGAGTGCTGTGGTATGCCAACCTCTGCTCTGTGCCTGAAGACCTCCATGCACAGCTCTGTCTTGGCATAGGCACCTGGTCATAGATGATGCTGTTTGCAGAAGTGAGAGATCCCTCTTGACTCCTGTCTCCATTGGGAGCACAGAGGATGTCTGACAAGTGAAGAGGTGTGGGACCTCCTGTGAGTTTGCAGCAGGGTGCACACATGGTACCTGGCCATCAGGAACACGTCTAACAGCACAGCCAAGCATGATGGGAAAAGCACTGCCTGTCAGTGTCAGTCACTGAGTGGGGCAGCCTTACCCAAGAGCTGCATCCCTCTGTTGCTGCTCCCCAGTGAGTCCCTGACAGAACCGCTGGCAGAGGCCAAGGCAGTTTCTGCCATTTGAAGGAACCAAGAAGGGAGCACAGCCTTGGGTTTGTACAACATAGCAATAGTCTAATACAAGAGTTGGTGCGTCCATGTCATGGAGCATCCAGCACTGCTTATGTATATAAGTCTCTTAAAGACAAACAGGTGTTTTCTTGCAGTAATGCAATTTCATTTTCTAATCAACTGCAGCAAGTTATTATTTTCTAATCAACTGAAGTTTATTGGTGATACACAAATTCATTCACTTGAGTCGACCCAAATTCTCCAGCAGCGAAAGTCCAGGTAATATCATATAGGCCTTGTCACTGTGTGCAGACAAAACATTATGGCCAAGCATGGTGGAAGTAAACGTGCTAAAGAAAATAAGTAATTTTGTTTTTTCTAAATTTTCATAATGTTATTTCTACCCCTGTTAAAACATGGGAATTAATCGACTGTGAAAAGCTACCTTGCATGGGCTACATTTTACCCTCATCTTCTGCTGTCTGAATCTTAAAGGTCTGTGCTCTCTAGCACCTCCTAAAATAAGATTGATATCATACTTAGCTTACGCAAGCAAAGAGTACCCAGTTCTAAACTTATCCTAAGGAGAGACAGATGCCTACAGATACTAACTGCATTGCTTGCAAGGACTTGTTTGTTATGGATGCCTAAGTCAGATATAAAACCCGTACAAATGTGTACACCATGAAAAGAGGAACCAAGAAGCTGAGCAGTTACTTCAGAAATCCTAAAATCCTTCTCTCAGGAAGAAAACAAAGCCTTTGGGTAAGGGCATGTTACATTTCCAAAAGCTGAAATAGCACAAAAGCGCCCAGAAGATGCTTTCCCTGGGTCAGACTCCTTGGCATGGAAGATAAAAGTTGTTACAACAACACACAGCACTAGGACAGGAGGGGGATCTCCATAATCCTGTGCTTGCTGTGCTGCTGCTCCAGAGTGGATGGGAGGGGACAGCTGGGACATGAGTCCTGTGCGTCCCCATTGTGCAAGGGCCAGCAGGGTCCATGCTATACTAGTGTGCAGCCCCCCAAAATGGTGTTTATTCTTTCTCACTTATTTGCAGGCAGATTTCTGCACTTCAACATCCCCATGGAGCTATGAGTAAGCCCTTTACCACAGCCTGTGAGTGGCTCAGTCCTTATGTATTAATACCCTCAGCTCCTGCAATAAAGAATGACTAGTGTCACCTCTTAGTGGATGCACAGAAAGGCTAGGGGTACTGTAGACCCTCTGAGGGAAGCATGGACTCTAGTCTGGTCTCCATAGACAAATGACCAGTGCCTATGCCGATGGGCCAGCTTTCCATGCAGCAAACCTACATATACTCACTCCTGACACTGTGAACCCAGCTCTCAGGGATGGCCGCACTGGATCAGAAAGGTGGTTCCTCCATCCTGACACCCTCCATTTGTCAGCAGCCACATCTGAGGCAGTGAACAGAAACTGTTCTTTTTTGCCTCGAAGTCCTCAGGCTTGGAACTATATAAATTGCAGAGAGAAAAAGTTCAATTTCCTTCAGCTTCTGCCTGCTGTCGTTACCTGTTGTAAAAAATGAAAGTGGTTTATATTGCTTTGTGGAAGCCTACATGTTTTTCACAAGAGAAGAAACTGCCTTGCGCAGCACAGCAAAAGGCAGTCCTTTCACCTAGAGAATCATACTAAGCTCACAAAGAAAAATATAAATATCTGTGAGGAAAGCCAGCTTGTTTATCCACTCTTCATCTTCAAGCAGCTTACAGCCTTCAGTGCGCTCACTCTCCAGCAGAAACTTCAGCACTGTTTTTCTTAGGTTCTGGACCTTCCGAGGGCTTTTTTGTCTGACAGTCAACAAGCATTGCTAAGAAACACTCCCTTCCCCAGCTTGTCATTTTAACAAATCTCTCTCAATTGAAATGCCTTCACACAGACTTTGTTGATATGGAAGAGAGCAATATTTAAAACACACGTGAAACTTGCTTGGCACAGAGTCTCCTGGTGGATCTGGCAAAAGTACTATTTCGTTTTAGGTTTAAAACATCTCCAGTAAAGCAAATGAGTCATTTTTGCCAGTGACACTGGGTGTCCTATCTGTGCAAATCCTATCTGCCTAATTTAGATCAACCAACTTAATATTACTGGCTGCCATGACTTTCAGATATTTTCTCTGTTCTTCAAAAATGTCAGAGCCCACAGTCAGAGTGCTGAGCAATGGGAGACCCAAAAGTTCTTCCATCATACCAGAGTTTTCAGTCTGACACTGAAGAATGAAGAGGTATACATTCAGCAGCATCGCAATTGTTATGAGTTATGAATAGCAAAGTGTCATGGTTTAACCCCAGCCAGCATCACTCAGCCACACACTCACTCCACCCCAATAGGAAAAGTAAGAAAACTTGTGTGTTGAGATAACAACAGTTTAATAGGTAAGACAAAAGCTGCACACACAAGCAAACCAAGGAATTCATTTAGCACTCCCCATGGGAAGGCAGGTGTTCAGCCATCCCCAGGAAAGCAGGGATCCATCACATGTAATTGTGACTTTGGAAGACAAATATAATCGCTCCAAACATTCCCCCTTTCCTTCTTCTTCCACAGCCTTTATTGAATAAATATAAAATATATAATAATTTTTTATAATTGAGCATGACACCATATGGTGTGGAATCTCCATCTGGCCAGTCGGGGTCAGATGTTCTGGCTGTGTCCCCTCCCGAATCCTTGTGCAGCCCCAGCCTCCTCACTGGTGATGAGGAGCAGGACTGGGATGAGGAGCAGAAAAGGCCTTGTCGCTGTGCAAGCACTGCTCAGCAATAGCTAAAATATCCCTGTGTTATCAACACAGTTTCCAGCACAAATCCAAAACACAGCCTCATACTGGCTGCTGTGAAGGAAATTAACTATTTCAGCCAAAACCAGCACACCAAGAAATCTCTGATTTGTGCTGATAGACCACTCAACATTATTATATTGCTAGTGTACACACAAGTGTAATCCTAGTTCTTTTCCAGGCTTGTGGAAAGGGGAGCTGAGAAGCACTAAACCCAGGAGGGACTACTTCACTGCTTGAAAATTTCATCACCTGCAAAAATATTTTCCCTTTTGTGGTAGTAAAATGGCTATTATATGCAATATCTACATACAATGTTAAGAAATACAGTATCGGTAGAGATCAAACTTGTCTGGTTTTTTTTTTGTTACATTTATTAAGACTTATGCCTTTGCCTGTTTGTTTTTCCCATACAATCAGGTTGCAAAGTTGATCTGGTAGCACAGTCCAAATTTGTTTCAGCATGTGTTCGGGAAAATCGTTGTTTTTCACTGCAGCAGCAATGTTAGGCGCAATGTAATGGCCTGGAACTGCTCTCCTCTTACAACAGGCACCGACTTACGAGGCAGAGTAAATCACTTCCTTGTAATGTCAGACTTGTATTTTTAAGCTGATATGTTTGAAGATTATCATAACTAGCAATTACAGTACAATTTACATAAGCCTGATGCAGAGCTATTAGAAAAAAAGATTGCAGGCAAACCCTTGCCTGGTATTCTGCAGGGCTCCTTGTTCCATGCAGCCTCCTGCCTCTTCACTTACAGACATGGCCAACAAAGATGTACCTGATGCAATTTGCCCCTGTCCTCCCTGGCAGCCTGCAGTGTGTGTGCCAGCCCTTTACTTCAGCATTAAGTGTCTACTTACAAGCATCCCATGGCTGAGCAACATGTAATAAAAGTGTTTATTATTTTTGTTTCAGGTGCTAGACAATTTAAGTCCATTACATTCAAGAGCCTACAATTATTTTCCACCCCTCCGGAACTCCAGAGTGCCACCTTTACCCAGGGCGCTTCAGGTCTAAATCCTAGCAAGGTACTGACTTACACCAATCAAATATTTTCTCTAACTCAATAAAGTTTTGACTCCATTATCCTCCAGTATTCTGTAGCAAACTATATTGGGAATTGTCTATCAGTTTCTTCCACAGCTTCTGGCAGACTGTGCTGTGAGGTTTCAGACACATTCTGGAAGGAAACACCATGATAAGTTACAGCACAATATATCCCTAGCCTTGAAGAAGATACACATTCCTACCCCAAAGACATATGTCTCTAAATACAGAGTTTGCAACTCATTTTTGATGTTGCAGAACTCTACGTTTTTCCCAGAGGAGAATTACACCCACTTAGAAAATTAACTCAACAAATTTAAACTAAAAATTATTTAATCTAATGTTTCAATATAGAATAATAAACTTGAAATATCATTTGCTTACAGCTTTGGTCATCAGTTCAAAGAATGTGGTTGAGATCCCTTTTTGGTACCAAGTTCTTCACTCAAGAAGAACATTGGTTTCAGGCATACATCTCTTTCAACAATCGAGGCTATTGTGTAACTATATTTATTTTAAAATTGAAAACTCCCATTCATATCAGTAGTCGGACATGAATAGCATCAGTGTAGACACAACCTGTTCTGGTAGTTACTACTACTTACTACTATTTTCTCTTTAGCTGAGATAGGTAGAAGACTCCTGTATCAATCCAATTTGCAGTACTTACAGTTTTTGTGTGACTTATTTTTCTTTATACACTGCAACCAGAACTGTAGTCCTCTGCAAACAAGTTTTGTATCTAGTCAGTCTCTTCATTAATATCAGGAAAATACTGACAAAACTGGTGATTTGATGACTAAATATTCCCCTATTTCTCTTTTTACTTCTCTTGAGTTCAAGTTACTTATTCAGCCTAAAAATTTCCAGTGTTATAAATGTATGAATACCATGTTTGCTGGCATGACAGAGCTTTATTTGAAGCACCATTGCACTTCCAGGCTGAAATTGGTTTGGGAGACAATAAGACAGCAGCTATCCCTCTGCTTAAGCCAGGCTGTGTTTTCAAAGCAGCACAAGCCAGGTGTCCTGTTTGCTAGCCCAGACAGGTTGGCAAGAATGATCCTTGCATTTATGAACATGACTGAAAACACCTAACATGTATTTTGATTTGAGAGCTGCCAGATCTGCCTCCAAGGGCATTCACATGTACATCTGACCATCATTACATTCAGGTGACTGACGGGTAACTTAGCTAGTCAAGACAACATTTTCACAGCATGGTTCAAAGCAATTTTCAATTTGGCTACCAAAGCAATTCCCACATATTTTTTTGCGACTACTGCTTCCTGGAGGGTGTTTCATTTGCTCCAGGAGGACAGTGAAGTTAATTTATGCTGGTACACAGCAAATAAGAAGGTGTCTGTCACTCCTGTGCCCCACTTGTGTGAATTTGGAGGCCTCTGCCTCAGTCCTGCACGAGGCCATCAGACGCATGGTGCATACTCCCTGCACAGGAGGCAGACTACCGCATCTGCTACACGGTATCTTGCAAGTGGAAATTTCACACATGTGGGCAAAACGGTACTTGGAAAAATACCTGTAGACTCGAAGGAAAGTAGGAGTCTCTCTTGCACTGCGCTTAACTCCTCTCACATGTCATTACCCACCAATCACTCAGAGCCTTGCACTGTGCTACTAGAAATGATAGGAAATGGAATCATGTTCCATTTGAGACTTGAAATAATGCATAATTTCACTTAATAGCAGTACTTCCTTATAGGAGAAAGAACTTGCAGCACTATCACAGGGAAGGTATTAAAAACTGAGTGCCCTGACGTTCCCTTCCTGCATCTTTTCAAAGCGTGCTGAGCAAAGCAAGGAGGAAAAGGATTTATTACTCCAGACAGCTACCTGCAGTCTGCCCTCAGGAAGGAGGATGCATTGTAGGCATATTTCAAACACCTATCCTAAAGAGTTTGTTATTACAAATTGAGTTAGCATTTTATTTTCTTTGGAGGCTTATCTGCACACCTCTCCCATTCCCGATGATTCATAGGCAGCAACCTAATGCAAAAGACAAGCACATTTCATTAGCAAAAGACTGCAATCCTGTTTTGCTAAAACATGACTCAGATCTAGAAAACTCTACCAAAGAAGCAGATGCTTTGGCAAGAAGATATTCATCTCCCCTAATTTCAGCAGTGGGAACACTTCAAAAAGAAATACTGGAAATTTATTTTCTCCTGGTTGAGTAGGCTGTAAGGTAGCCATGAAGTTTTCACTCAAGATACAGCATCTAATCCATCTGGAAGATTACTGCATTATTTCTTTATTCTTTGCAAGTTTAGAAGTACTTAAAAAGAGAAGTTAAAAGGACCTGGACCACAGCATCGAGTACTACCGATAAATCTGACCACTATTCAACAAAGCCGGGAATACTGAGTAACCAACATGTATAAAACCATTTGCCCTGATTCTTAATTCTGCCTACAAAATTAAAGATCATGTCAATCTGCAATATTTCCTAGAGTGCCAGGGAGCTGAGGGCTGAGAATGGATTTGCTGAGGAATGGCACACAATTGACTAGCAATAGCTGAACTAGAAGGTGCATATTTGCTGCAAAGTTGGTAATAAGTGTATCAAGATCTTAAAATTCCTCTGCATTTTGCACCTGTAAGAGTTCTAAAGATGCTAATGCCTTAATTAACAGGGTCCCTTCCAACTGAGGATATTCCACAATATCATGCTTCTTGTCTCTGAATCTCCTGCAAACACAGGGCGGCTTTTCCACACATTCTTCAGTTTTCTAGGGATTGACAAAATCAACATTGTATTTTCAATTATAGTAAATAATTGTAAGGAGAACTGTTAAAAGGAGGCATATTCCTGTTTTAATGTTGCATATCTGCAAGCTTTGCCATCCATTGGGCCAGACTGCTATGAGACAATATCTTCATGATGAACTCCACGTGTATTTCCAAAGCGTAGCAACTAATGGAAGGCAAATCTCACTGAAAATGAAGAGAGCACAAAATCTTTTTGTCTACTTTGCTTTTAGAATGTACAGCTTAGAGCAGACAAAGCCAAGATACAGCTCTTTCCTTGGCTACCTTTTTATTTATCATGTAAAACACTTCCAGCAGATGCATCTGCCCAAAGTAGTGAAAAGAATTAGATGCTCTTCCTCTGATGCTTTTGCAGTTTCTCCTCAATTTGGGAAATTGCTGGATTAAATCTATGCTCTCTCTGAAGTCTCAGAACTCCCCATTTTCCCCACCCATATACCAGTATGGGACAGCCAGCACAGGTCTATTGGAGTATTTTAGTATGGGCTAGAAATAAATGACTTGGCACCTAATCCAAACTCCAGCACACATCCAGCGTGAGGGGTGTGAAGAAGTGGCAGATCAATCACAATGCCTGCTAGAATAGCAGGATCTAGGATTACATATACATCAACACATATTTGTTCAGGATTGTATTTAAAATTTGCAACACACTAGCATGAATCCTAGACTGGTTTGGGCTGGAAGGGACCTTAAAGATCATTTAGTTCCAAACCCCCTGCCATCAGCAGGGACACCTTCCACTAAACCATTGCTCCCAGCCCCGTCCAACCTGGCCCTGAACACTGCCAGGGATGGGGCAGCCATGGCTTCTCTGTTCTAATGTCTCACCACTCATTGTGAACAAGCATTGCTTTTCTGAGGTTTCCCACCTAATTCCAGACTGGACTGAGAAGCTGTGTTTTCACATCCACTTTGGAGAACAAAGCCCACTAAACTGAACTCCAGAAGAAAATGCTACTTTCTTTTAGAAAGCACTACAAAACCTTTTTGTGAGTCATCACCATCAGCTGCAAGTTTAAATTAAAAAAAAAAAAAAAAGGAGAAGAAGGAAAATATGGTAAATGCTACTTGTGTACAAGAAAATGCTCTTCAGGGCATGGGGTTTATAGTAATGAAGGTGCCAGTAGGTAAAGCATCAGTCTGTAAGTGTTAATGCACCAGATTAATGAAGCACCTGTGGTGTTTGCCCACATTTGCTTTTCCTTTCAGCAATTTATCCAGTTTAGCATTCTAGAAAATAAAAGCTTAACAAATGCTGTTTATTCTTCTTTTTCACACTACTGTTGTAATCTATATTTATTTAAATGGTGTTCCTCATTTCTGACATTTTCCCTGGGGCCCAAAGAACAGGTGTTCAGATACAGCTAAAAGCTGTCAAAAATGGAGCTGGCGATGATTTTAACAGATACAGGGCTAGGGAAATATAAGAAAGTTGTAATTTTGAATAATTAAACACCACATGGAATTTGTAAGACTACCTCATATTACTCAGAGGATATCTTAATTCAGATTTCATCATAAACACAGACTGATACTGGAGACTTGAATTTGAGTTCTCTTGAATAATTTCTTTGCTAATCTAAGGAATGGATCTGAATCAAAACCTATTAAGATTCCTTTTGTTTCCACTCCTGGGTCCAGAATTAAGGGAACACTTTTGCTAGAGAGACTGCTTAGCCTGTGGTGGGAAGAGTTCTTCATTATGTAGCATTGCTCCTCCTTACCCTCCTGACTTTCTGGACACAACTGGTACGTGGGATGAATCTTTATCGCTTACTTTCTCATCAAGTAGCAACGCCAGTTTGTTGTGTGGCTACTTCACAGTATACACATGCATACTGGAATAACACGAGTAGCTGCAACCTGTTATTTGTAGTTGGTTCTGTAACAGAAGGTACATATTCAACTATCTGTTCCTTGTGGGAAGTTTCAATAGGCCAAGTCTTTTGCTCCTCAGTTAAGTAAGTTTGTGAAGATTTATCTACTGCAGGAGCAAGGTCTGCTCAAAACTATAGGAAAGAATGAGGGACAGTGACTACATGTTTTTGAAAAATGGGGAAAAAAATAATCCTTGAATACTTCCAAGGAAATCACTGCTTCTTCCAGCTGAATCACCATCAAGTGTTGGCATATCTCACGGGCTAATCAAGATGAATGAACGCATAATTTAACATCCTTCCAACAAGATATTTTTAACAGGACGCAAACCCCCAACAATATTTTTGGGAAAACCACCAAGTGACAGTAAAGTAATGAATACATTCTACTGCTGATCAATGAGAATAAAAGATAAACAAACAGAAGTTGTTTTCTTCATATTCAGGTTTTCTGACATTTCAACCAACTCCAGTACAGTGCTAATATAGCACAACTGGTATTAAGAGAACAGAAAGAAAAGAGAGATTATTACTAACAAATCAAGAGACCCTGAACTGGTGTTAGGGAGAATGCAGCAGTCCTTTGGTTGGGCTACTGCTATACTTTGGATCATGGTGAAGACTACAATGACTGGCAACTGATACATAGCTGGGGCTTTCTTTTTCCCCTAAAGGGCTTTGTTTTTGGACTTCACTATTAACTTCAGCAGTACTGTCAGAACGAATTGCCCACTGCAATCTAAAAAGCAAGTGCTCTCAGCTGTAATCATGCCTCGATAATCAAGCACTCTTTAGCTGTTACCCAAGTGCTTGTTTCACTGTTCAGGAAAACAGAAGTGACTTGGAGCATGCCAAATAGGTAGGCTGATGCACCAGTCTTGCAAATGAAGTAAACCAGGAGCTGAGACGCCTGGTGGAAAAAATCTGGCAGGCTGCTTACTCTTTGCTCATACAACTTGAGAACTTCACTACTTCTATGTGGAACTTCACAAACTTCCTCTACTAAGAAGGAAAACCTCTCACCACTGCCATGCTTCTGGAGAGGTGGGCTTTCTGCACTTCGCTTTTCAAGTTGCGCCTGTGTGCGCTACTGTACACATAGGACTGTAGAATGTTTACTACTGTAAACATTCACCATAAGACTGTTAAAAGCAAGAACAGTGAGGTTTGAATATAAAAGTAGGACTGAAACGATCAAGAAAACAAGAGGTTATACTTCTCACCAGCTACAGGAAACACAGAGTGAGAAGCTGCTGATGCTGAAATGTGTCCAATAGGTATACTGAAAAGCAGCTAATTTGAATTATTAGCCTCTCATAAAAAGGACATGGAACCGTTGGAACAAGTCCAAAGGAGGGCCACGAGGATGATCAGGGAGCTTGAGCACCTCCTGTATGAAGACAGGCTGAGAAAGTTGGGTCTCTTCAGCCTGGAGGAGAGAAGGCTGCGTGGGGACCTCATAGCAGCCTTCCAGTATCTGAAGGGGGCCTATAAGGATGCTGGGGAGGGACTCTTCATTAGGGACTGTAGTGATAGGACAAGGGGGAACAGGTTCAAACTTAAACAGGGAAAGTTTAGATTGGATATAAGGAGGAAGTTCTTTACTGTGAGGGTGGTGAGGCACTGGAATGGGTTGCCCAAGGAAGTTGTGAATGCTCCATCCTTGGCAGTGTTCAAGGCCAGGTTGGACATAGCCTTGGGTGGCATGGTTTAGTGTGAGGGGTCCCTGCCCATGGCAGGGGGGTTGGAATTAAGATGATCTTAAGGTCCTTTCCAACCCTGTTCTACGATTCTATCATCACTTACCTGTGTTAACATATATACGTGCGTAGCAACTGCAATAATACTGAGCCAGTAATTCCCCAGTGAGCCATCTTCCAGGGAACAGTAAGCCATTCACTTCAGAAACTGACTTAAGACGCTGTCTTTGACCTCAGAAAAGAGCACTCAACCTGCTCTTCCTGGCTAATTAGAAGTGATTAGCTGTTCCTAAACTAATACATATATTACAAATAGACACATTGTGTCTCGAACACAACACCCAACAGAACAACTACAAGGTCTAAACCAATGAACTCTTGGAGCCACCTGTAATGTGCTTTACAGAACAGTGCTGTTTGGTCGATTTTCAAATTTGTTCTATTATTCTGACTGAATGTCCATTTTCACAACAAAGCCATAGAAAAAGAAAGAATTAACACTGCCCTTTCTTAACAGAACAGCATTATATAACCCTTATGCTGCCAGACCAATTACACCAAAGTACTAGGATCCCCAAGACAGTGCAGTGACTTAAAATGCTCTCTCCAAAACCCATAGAGTCAACAAAAGCCATATAAACCAACACCCTGAAGCAGGAACAAATTTTTGATAACTTGAATGCAAACATTAGAGACAAATAAGTTACAGCAGGGAATCAGTGATGAAATAGAAAGGCAATTAAACACCCCTGCTCTTAGTCCTATTTGATGCATTAAAATGCTATAATCAATATTTCCCCCTCCCCCAACTAGACTAATCCCACATTTTTTTCCTTAAAATACCTAGGTTTTGCATCTAGTGAAAAAAACCCAATGGGACTGCATCCTTATGCAAAAACACCTGCTTTCACCATTAAAAAAAATATTCCTGTGTAAAATATGCTTTTACCATAGAATCATAGAATCATTTGGGTTGGAAAGGAGCGTTAGCTCATCTAGTTCCAACCCCCCTGCCATGGGCAGGGACACCTTCCACTAAAGGAGGTTGCTCAAAGTCCCATCCAACCTGACCTTGAACACTTTATAGGGATGGGACTCATTAAGCATCCAAATACACTGTATCATTAAACCACAGTAAATCATTTCAAGATGAACATGAGAGTCAATGTGAATGATGCCATTGGAATGCCTGTGGTTCAGAGATATCCCACAGTAAGACTCTGGAAGCAGAGGAAAAGATTATGAGCAAAGCACTATCTAGGAAGTCTTAAATCTAATCTTGTGCTTAAATAACGTAAAAACCTCAACCCAAGAACTGGGCACAAAAACTGCTTGCTAGGAAAAACATATGTGCTCTTTTGGAGAAGAAATTGCTAATATTTAGTATTGTAGTCATTGCTGTCTCTTAATTGTAAAAGCCAAGATTAACTGCCAATCTACAATGAGGGAAAAGAAAATTAAATCTTGTATCTTGATAATGTAATCAAATCCTATTTTGTGAATTGCCAAAGTTCTAAAATGTCCCAGCTTTATAAAGTAAGTCTCATGTACTGTGAAAAAATAAAAATTGGAAAGAAATCTTCTGTTTATTCTCTTAATTTTGGGTATCAGATCAAATGAATGCTGTGCACTCTGTAACTTCAGTGTGTTAGACACAAAACGTTCCAAAACAGATGGGCTGAAATCTGTGCTTCCAAAGGCTGGCAAACAAAACCTGCAACTACTAACAAGTGAAAACTGGGAAAATACTGATGGATCACCATTATGTTTTAGGTGACAGAAAAAAATTACACTCTTAGAGAAAAGAAATAAGAAGTATACTGTCAATTTCTATTTAAAAATAAAGTTACTTTGCCATTTCTTTTTCTTATATGTATTTTTTCCATTTACTGTGTGATGTTAAATAATAGTTTTACCAAGATATTTATATATATTTGTATTGTGCATCATTTGTGCCATGGTGGTGCTCACCTGCTAATATCATGTGCCATGTTATTATGATAGGCACTCTGTGTAAGAATTCATGGATCACATATTTTACAGTTGTCTGACAAGTATCATCACAACTTCTGTTACTATGGTCATTACCAGGTTGACCCATCCTTCATCTTAAGTATCTGCAGACTAACAAGAAAACCAAAAGCCTCAGGACATGCAGCTATTTTTAAAAGACTAAACATTCAAAACTACATATTTCCTTATATTTATTTCATAACTGTATTTTTCTAAAACATATTAAAATAGAAAAGATGTTAATCTGATTCATCATACAAAGAACATACCAACATAGTAATAAAATACTGAAAACATATGAAAGCACCAAAACATTAAAATATTCATATTGGCAAAGATTGTAAGAATATATTTCTTGCAATTTTACAGTAAAGTGCTATTCAATCCATTCAAATTAAGGAATCGACATTTTAATAGCATGGTCACCAGTATTTTAAGGTTACAAATGACTTCGTTACCTTCCTCAACAAGACAACAACCCATTTTGTGGGAAGCTAAGCATACGAGTTACATGCACATGAAAATAATTTGAATAACAGCTCCAGAGTAAGCAGTGAACAATATAAGCTGCCAACTCATTAAGAAAACAGAATACTGAGAAACAAACTGAACAGAAATGACAACAGTGACAAATTAAGAAAATGCAGATGTGGTAAAACGTAGAAAAGAAGTCTGTGCACCAAGAAGTTCTGTAGCTTTGCCTTTTACATGGTAATTTTTTTAGTAAGTGCATCACTACTTTATTAATGTGTTAATTAATGCATTTTTTTAAACTGCCCTTTGCTCTAGAAATAATACTACATCTACAATGCACCAGAGAGATATTATAAGCAAAACCAGAAGCAGAGTATGACCTTTGTTTTTCCTCAATGATCTTTACATCTACTGAAATCAGCAGACAAAACTAAACGATCTGTTACAAAGCCAATTTGTAGCAAAAATTAATTCTAGTAAAGAAAATATTTTGAATATTTAAACTTCATCAAGAGTGAAAATTTTAAATGTATGAAAGATACCATCAGTCTCTTTTAAAGTGTTTATCATTTTAATACATGTATATACAGCAATGAGTACAAAGAATCCTTGTTAGTAGTTCTCACAAGCTTCATATACCACTTCCACCAGTCTCTGAGAAAAGGCAGATGTAACACTTTTATGTTGCCTTCAGCAGTATTTAAGCTTCCTTGCTTTTTGACTTGACTTGCTTTTTTTCATAAATTCATCTGTAATTTAAGCATATTGCACATCTCAGGATACGTTCATACACTGACTATGCTATTAGTCTTTTATGAATCAATAATAGGTCATCAAAAGTCAACTCGCACACTCCTTCCACAATTAGAGTAAGAGCTGCTTTCAAACAAACAAAAAAATAGGAACTGTGTTTTATCATGATGATTTCATTAATATCTTTGGAATAAAACAAGGGTTATATTCCTGGTCAATATGACTGTATGTTATTTGGTAGGAAATATTTACAAGAACTCTGCATCCAGAAAAAGCACAAAAATAAGGAATTTAACCAGTGAAAGAAATAAGCCTGAATTACCAAAATAATCAGTAACTGCAAATATCTTCCTTTACATATGCATGTACAGAGATTATATCAAAAATCTACCTGTACAACATCATTTCTGTAAATTTTCTTGAACAGGTTAACCTTTAGAATACAGTAAGTTGACTGCACCTTCTGTGAGAGCAATTCTGAATGTAAGAAAGAGTATGATGAAAAAATTAAATACTGTATTTAAAGTAGTTAAGAGAAAAAACAAACCCTAAACAGTCTTAAATTATGTTGTATTTGGTTTTCCCCTTCCAGTTCAGTAGTATTTATTGAGTTGTATAGTGAAAATAGGTCCTAGCTCTAACATCTTCCTAGTGCCATGTTCCAAGCGTCAACTTTCAGTAATTTCCTTTGCTGGTCATTCATTTCTTCTTCTTCTATTTTTTTTTTTCCCAGCAAATTGTACCATCATTCATTGTTGTGGGCTCACAACCCTCGCTTTGGCAGTTCCAGAATCTGAGTGCAGCACTGCAATCTCTTCCACTCCAAACAGCCACGATGAGCAAGCACATCCAGTGCAGGGGAGTTCTTTTTAGCTTCTCTGGGTATACATCAGGTAGAAGCAGAAGGCAACAACAGTAACTGAGAGTAACGATAAAACAATTGACAACTGCTGGAACCAGAGGCAGCGATCAATCTGCTCTTGAAGTCTTTTATTAATTTGTAGTAAATGAGTTAGCTGGAAACAGAAATAGTTTCACTTAATTAGAATTACTGCACATGAAAGTACTTGTTAGTTATTTAGCCAGAAATTATAAAGAGGGGGAGGGGAGAGGGAACACACACACACACGTGGACACAAGAAGATTTCTCTTAGTGATGACTTAGTGATACCTTTTTTATCACTACATACTTTAGGAACCAATTCCACTACAGGAACTTCAAATTTTAAATTATGGATAGTTCCTACTGTCTACATCAAGTATACGACATCTTTATACTAGGAACCAAAAACATCACTGAGGCTCACTGTTACCCCAGATCTGTAATATACACAAGAGGAATGAGCAAACTGCCTGGAAAGTAGTGTTTTATTAAAACATAACCAATCACAAAATGATTAAATCATTATCACAGCTTTAGTTACTTTCTGATGCTGAGCTTCTAAAATAGTATAATATCCATAGTACCAAAGAGGTTTAGTACAAATTCTTTTATCTCTATCGTATTTTATAATTATATCCAATATTCAAGATAAAGGAATACACTGTTACCTGTATATGTAAATCTTCATTGGTTTTTGCTGGAATATTAAATGCATTCTCTTTTAATGTTAGGGAAAAAGGCTTACTACTTTCTATGACATGACACCTGAGCCTGTGAAGAGGGGAAAAAATAATATGCATCAAACATAAATGTTATGTAACATTGTCTAATTACTAGTAAACAGTCCACCTCACAGTTATTATATGTGTTTTATCATCTGTTCTGGTTGATTAGTTTTCTAAATGACTATTGCAATGATGGTCTGAAAAGACTCCCTCAGTACACAATTATATTTTGACAGCTTTTGATATAGAAAGCAAGATCAAAATTACCTGCATGCTCAGTTACAATGTATTATTTTAAATTCATAGCACAGGATGTATTGGCCAAGTCAGTCAAATACTTACTACAAATTTATCCAAAACAAACAAATCTAAGCAAACAAAATCTAAAGGTTTTCTTTCCATTTTAAACCTTAGCATCAATGTTTTTTAATAGAGTCCACCTTTTCCACAACTGAAAATGCAGGAACAAAATTTCAAGCCAAAGTTGAAGGCAGTGGTATCCTACCAACTTATAAAATACAGCAGAAGCTCCTCTAATAACATGCAAATCAATCAGCGTGGGAATGAGTTTACTTGCTAAAGAAATTGTTAAATTCAGGCTGTGGCATTTTTCTGTTTTCAGGAAAGAGAAATGCTAAAACTTTTCCAGCATGACGAAACAAAAAAGGGGGAAGTATGCAGAAAACAATCTAGGTAGATTCTTCAGATAAAGTACTTGCACATGCAATATTAAAGAGACAATAATTATATTCTCCACTACTTTTAATCTATGTTTAATCAGCTAAAGCAGAGCAGAAGCCTCAGCAATACACTTCAGTCTGTAAGCACACAACTGGGTTTGGAGAATCCTTCACTGATTATGATAAGAAAATGCTATATATTGGCTAAATGATACTGGCTAAAATAAAATTGCTGCCAGTAGAAAACTTTACGCTCACCTATGTTCCATCACTTTGGTCCTAGGGACTTCCTTCCAAAACTGTGTCAGTTCTGGTACACCTGCTCCAGAAGACTGGTCCATTTCTGCTGCCATTATAAGGAAACGATCCTGCAGAGAAGCTGCAAAACCTGCCCTCAAAGACACAAAAAAAAAAAAAAAGGGGAAGCAAAAGTGTCTTTAGACAAAATGACATTATTACACAGCTTATAGAAACATTTTTGGGAAAAACAAACCACAAATGAAAAACCCAACAAAATGTTTATTGCAGGACATCAGACACTGGACAGAAATAAAATTAAACCATTATGTTAAGCTCAACAGTTTTGATTAGTTTCCCCAAATTCTAGTTTAATTTTACAGAATTAGCTTCACCTGAATGATTCAAGCACAACCCAGTATTCTGTAAAAAACGCTTTCTCCAGAAAATTCACCCAAACTTGCAACAATTCAGGGAACTGATTTATGACAGATAAGCTCCCACTGTAACAGAGCACAAGCGAGACACCTGCCACTGTGCCTTTTTTTTTTTGAAGACAAGAAACAGAATGGGCAGCCGACAACAGCTGCTTATGCGCAAGTGGAGCAGCAAATCAGTACAGGCAGTTCCTCAAATGCTGCCTGGCACCCATGGTTTTTTTACAAATAGGAACATTCCCATACAACAGGCAAGGAGACACAGGTGTCTGTCAGTCTTAAACCCCAGCAAGCATATACAAAGGTTAGCATATAGAGCATCAGACTGTTAAAATTCGCCTGGACTTTTGAAAAGATCTATTACAAGCTTTTACTTACCACCATGAAGAGAGACTATTATATCCAATGATGTGCCAGGTTCACAGCTGCTGTTACTGGGTTTAACTCTGTATTTTTCAGGAGCAGTTGTTCTCACCTATAAACAAGAAATACTAAGCAAGCATACAGTAAATGCATGTACAAAGTATAACTGTTTTGTAACCTCATTCACTCTGCAACAACTAAAATCCCCAAAAGCTTAAATATTAAGACAAATCTTTAAAATACTTTCTTTTGTAGGAGTAATCAGATACAGGTATTTCACTTTTTCCTCTCTCTCAACCACTTCTCTTTTCTTTTTTGGCATATAAATTTTTTTTCTCTTATATACATATTTAAAAAGAGAGAAATATTAAATGCACTGTTAATTTTTTTAATATTAAAGTACAGAAATTTTAGTTATTTGTGCAGAGAACACAAAAGGTGTGGTGGAAAAGCAAATCACGATGCAAGTCAACTCAGCATTTCTGAAGCAAACAAAATTGCATTGATTCCTTTGATGGTGACATCTGCAGATTGAGTTGCATTGTTCTGGATCTTAGACTCTTAGGTTACTAAAGTAACCATTTTAAAAGAGCCATACCTCTTTTTCAGTCAGTGCTCTTTTGCATTACTGATTACCCTCTTTAGGGTGGTACATAACAGGTATAAATTCAGCCAGATTTCCTTAATCTGCCCCAAACATAACAGAATAAAAAATTTAGACTGAAAATAGAGTTTAATAGTATTTTGTCCTCCTTACTCAAAACAAGTTACACATTTAGTGAAGTAAATGAGGCACGTATAAAATACTTACCTTAAAAGCCACTACATTTTTAGTGACATTTGTGAGAACTATCAAACATTTTTTCTCTCCAGTTTCTTTGGATCCAAAATATAGCTCTTCTGCTGGGCTAGTAAGAAATTTAAGAATTAGTTTCCTCAAATTAAGTATATGACATACAATAGAAAAAATATGATCACAGAGGAAAACAAAACACTTTCAACCCTGCAGCTACAGTCACTACAAACAGTTTTTCATCAAGAAAGCTGTGAAAATAAAACGCAGAAATTCTGTAGTGAAGCTCAGGGTTGATTCATGAGCACAAGCAGGTCTAGCTGCCTCATCTGATTACTGCCCTTGACTTTTTCCATGTGGACGAGCTGTGACCACCTGCAACACCAAGAATAGCTAACCGATATAAACAGTCAATTCAGCCACTGCATCTTAGAGTGGTAAGTTAAGGGAAAGAATCTTTAATTTTAATTCATGCTAACATTAGAGTACAAGATGTCACAGCCAGGGAGTAATTACCATCTCATACATCTATACTTGTAAGGGATATACCGCACACATCAGAGGAGCAGGCAGATGGATGCGAGTGGCAATCATTTCAACCACTAACGCTAAATTCACTTGTATTTATGAGTCAATCTCCACATACTCCTGGTGGCACATGCATAAATAAAAGTTATTGTTTGCTTTTAATACTCTTGTGCAATTAGGAGAGTCATGCATGAAGCCTTTCAAACCACATCAAACTAACACAACTCATTTTGGAATAAGCATTCAAATGAATACTATTAGGCAGAAAGTAGAGCATGCACATATACTCCAAGTTCAGAGGAAACTCAAGTAACAAGTGAAAAACTGTTTCTTTCCAAGTCACAGTAGGAGTAAACAAAGAACTGCCACACTACACATTAATGAGAGTTGCATATTCTTTTGACAAAAAGCTTTGTCAAAAGTGTCACTTTTTTTTTCCCCTTCTCCCCTTTCTAGAATGCCAATTTCACATTAGTTTGACCTCCTCCTCAAAAGGCCTCATTTTACAGTACCAATCCTTCTTTCTTCTCTCACTTGAAGCAGTGTATTACCTGAGAAGAAAAACTGTTGGTGCTATTGGGCAAGCCTGAAAGCCCATGCTAGAAACAGAATCTGGTGGTGACTGTATGGGGAGGCTAAGGAGGGTTGGGGGGGTCCATGCCTGTGTCTTACAATGCATTAGACAGTTAATAGGACTTCTTTTTCTTCTTGGTGGGGAAGGAAGTGTGCAGAGTGAAAAAGCAGAAACTGATGGGTTTAAAACAGATTAATAGGGTAATTGTACCCCCTTCTCTCTTTTTTTTTTTTTTCATTCCCAAATTCTGAACTTAGGTAACCAACATCAGTAAGAAATGAAGGATTGTTATCACAAAGTATTTTGGAAACCTTAATACTGCACTATTGCAGTTGTGTGTTACAGCAATTGCAAGATGATCGAAAAATAAGGCAGGAAAGTGTAACTAACATCAAAACAAGCCAGGAAAAGAGCTCAAGGAAAGGAACCTTCCACCAGAGCCTGATTTTTCTTGTTCCACCACTACCCGTAGCTACTGACAAACCAACCAAACCAGCGAGGCTCCGCTGTATGCCTGATGTCTTATGCAGTCAACCAGTTCCATGGCATTGGAGGTGGGTAGGATGTTTAAACTTAAATGAACACTGAAGCTTCTTAATTTGAATAGAAACACTACTTTTTTCACTTTGATGTGTATGGAGTAACCATTCCAGCTTGCACTAGAAATTCATGTCTTAACTTGAGCTACTCTTTTGCCAGACAGTGCAAGTAGACTCCTGCTTTTTTGTCTTACCAAATAAATTCACTTGTTGAGGAGGAAAGCCAATGAAGACCAGTCTTTTATAGTAAGGTATGCAAGGCAAATACAGTAGTGGTCTAAATTAGGTAGCCAGCTGATTAGTATGGCTACAAATGCAAGAAAAAGAAGACCACAAGTACCACACAGTGACAGGTAAGGAATATCCCTGCAAGGAGTTCTAAGGGGGCCTCACTGTGTCTTCAGCTAGAGACACAGAAAGTCTTGCTGGTGATTTTATGGTGCCAGAGCTGCTGTGCCTCAGCTTCCTAGTCATGCTCTAGGCTGCTCCCTACACAAGGCAATGCTGCTATCAACAAGGATACAAGCTAATTATACTGGCAGCGCTTACAGTCTCCAAGAGAGGTGCATGTGACTAGTGACAAATCATCTGGTCAATAAATTTTGGTTCAGTAACCTGAGAAAGACTGCAGGGAAATAAAAACTAGTTCTAGCTTCTACAGAATTAGAGTATTAATAGAGCAACAACTGCACGTAATTTCAAGAGCTCACTTAAGAAAAAAAATCAACACATCAAACAGCAAGGAAAATGGACATACCAGTATTTTATTTTCCATGATAGCAAGACTATAAAATATTAGAACCTCTAAAGTTGATCAAGTTTACTTTTTCATATAATTTACATGAACTCCAACACCTCCATTTCAATGGTAGAGCTTGAGATATTCTGAGAGAAAAAAGGTACAGTTCATGTTGGGGTTTTGGGTGCTTATGTTTGGGGTTCTGTTGCTGTTGTTGGTTGGTCATGGGTTTTTTTGGGTTGTTTGTTTTATGTTTGTTTGGGCTTTTAACAACTGGATGGAAGATCAGGGATGCTTTTGTCATTAAACATTCTTTTAAAAACCACAATAACGCAGTCTATGCCTTTGTCCTGCCATAAGAGAAGCTAAGCCTGTACAGAGGAGGTTTTTTGAACAAAGGGATATAATTTTAATTTCAAACTCAGGAAAATTTGTCAATTTTTTACGCTAATAAGTATGTCATTATTCAAATTCATTCCAAAACTAAGTCAGTACAGCACTTAACAAAATTAGCTAAGGAATTACCTATAAATTAGATATTTTCTTCATTCATCTAATAGAAAACTGGAAGTGAAAATAAAAGTTAACACCTAAATCAATTTCTAAAAAAGCATTTTACTCTGAAAAGCAGTAAAAAGAAAAAGTGAAATTGTTTAATTGATCCCCCCCTCCCCCAGTTTAATGATAAAAGTCAGATAAACTGCAAGATATAAGCACCTTGGATGATAAAGTCTTCTGAACAGATATGCCATTATACAGAGCGCTTCCCAGGCAAGATAAATTGGACCTTTTTATTAAGTTTAATTGGTGCAAACTACTAGGGTAGACATTAAAAGAATTCAGTGGAGATTTAACAGTGAAAGCTGTCTTAGAAAACACAGTGGGTTTTGTTAAGCCAATGCAATCAACGTCAAACCACTTCACTCATTACAGCTAAGCGCAAGTTTAACTAAATCCAGCAACGAATAGTTTCTCAATATAAATGAAACCATGAAATGTTTGTGATTGTATGAAAAGTACACCTACTAAGCATGCCAACGATGACACCAAAAGATTCACTAAAAACACGTAAACCCAAAAATATTCTGAGCTTTGTAAGAATAATTAAAATAATTCTTAAATAATTCTTTGAAGGATGTTTGTAACTTGTTTCCCTCTAATAGCCTGAAAAAAAGTTTACTTTGAAAAACCAACTAGTTCAGTACTCAAGTGTCCAAGGTACATTAAAAAAAATTTAAAAAAATTATTATTACCTGATATGCAATAAAGATCCTTTAAAAGTGGTTAATGCTTTCTTTGCATTTTTTGGTTTGATCTCTGTTTTGTCAGTTTCCTCTGATTTGGAAATTTGTTCTACAGAATTCATCTGAGTAAAAATGACAGTTACAATGATTAACTAGAAACCTGGGTTATACAGGTTACAATATCATGCAGGTATTTCAGAGAATACAAGGAGGCTTATTTCAATAATTTATATACTGCAGACCAAGCTTAATATGTATTCATTCCCTGAAGCTGCTTGAAGTCCACTAAATAAAATGATTTGTTATAGAAGTTGCATAATGCATTAAACATGCATGAAACAAAACTACAGTTTTGTTTTTCCATGTATTTTTCTCATGTTCAAGTTGGTTATTTTTGAGAACTTTAGACATATTAAATTACTAGTACTTCAAATATTTAAGATTAGAAAGCACTGATGTTACCCCACTGCAAAACTTTTCAATTAAAGCAAACACGTCTGTACAATCACTTCAACACTGAACAGAAAACACAGTAACAATTCCAGACTTTATTGCACTGCAGAATTGCTAAACATATCTTCACAGCTTTTAGATGAAATTCCGAACTATTGAAGAACTTAAAGAATGCTGATTGAATTGGTGCATCCAAAATTGCAGATACTTACATTCTGAGATTTTTCCTCTATTACATTAAGAAAATACATGTCAGCAGGCCTGGACATCTTATAAAAATTAAAGACGTCTGGCATTAAGTGCAAACAGGGCCAGGAAGGAAGAAATACAGACTGAAAAAATTAGTGACATCATGACTCAAAATGAGCTAGCTGAGCAGTTTGCTTAGCTTTTGTTTCGTTGCACTTACAATACAAACAGAAGACATGAAAAGAATTCCATTTATGTAAATTAGAAGCATGAGAATGAAAGGAACACAATTTTATAGAAAACAGATTTCATAAAAAGAAACCACACAGCAATTTGATTGCCTTTTTATATAATTATAGTAAAAAGTTAGTGTGTAAATACACTGCACTAATTACGTGTTGGGTTTATTCTATAAAAATCTAATTAAAATTACCAGAGAAAATATTCCTATAGCTGCCAACACAGAGTTGAGGCACTACAGGATGGGCACTTATTAACGAAGTTTATCGCTCATGGTTCACTCTACTCTGTGGAAAGAGATAGGCCCTTCTGTGGGATATGGGGAAACACACATATATATATGTGCACACACACATATATTTATAGATATACATATCTATAAATATATGTAAAATAAAACAGATTAATTCTTAGTGATGACAAGAGTCTGCATATAAAGACTGGTAGTGCAGTAAATAATGAAGACAATGATATCTCACAGATCACTTTAAATCTTAGTTTGGAAGCTGGCCTTATTAAACAGTATTTGAATATTTATATTTAGACACAGTGAAGTAAAAAATAATTAACTTAGAAATAAGAAATGCCAACCATTCAGAGACAATAAGAGAGTACTGAAAAACACATTTTGGAGAAGAACATAACTTTGAAATGGCCAAAAAAGGTGTACTTGCTGTAGAAGAAACAGCAAGTATTATTCTTAAATGTGTGACCAGAATAGTGAGTTGAAGAAAAATAATAATCCCCTTTTTACAGAAACAGCACCAACAGTGAAATATGGTCTGAAATTTTAAATTTAAGTAATTTAATTCTAAATTGAATTTTAAAATAATAATAATTAAAAAAAGGTAGAGCCTTAAGTGTGCCTTATGATAGATACATGATAAGCATAAATGTCAATCTTAGTTCACTGAAAAGACAATTAGCATTTTGATTACACTGTGCAAAAAAGAAAATACTATGACCTAAATCAGATGGCTTTTTTACCTTTTTCACTCTTAATTACGTAGAAAGCTGAAGTCAGCCAAGCAAAATTAAAACAAACACATACTCAGGTTATTAAGCACCAAAGGCAATTCACACACTGAAGAGGAATTCTTCATACTTTTTGTATCTGAGAATCAGAGCTTGGAAGATGCGCTACAACCAAAACAAGCTACTGAGTCTAATTGTCAGGAAGTTGCCAAGGTTACGCAATTCCTCCTTTTTACCCTAAGGTCAGTGAAATTATCTTTTTTCGGACTGCTGGCCAAGTTGCAAAGAACAACTGGACTATTTAGAGGGAGCTCTGTGCTTCAAAGTATTCTACTCCATTAAACAGAAGTTTTGCAATGCATATTCCAAAATTAATTATGGCACTAGAGTAGTGTATTTCAGATTTTTCCTGCTATTTTCAAGTGATATCCTCATTGATTATCATTAGATAGTCCTAAATAGCACTTCATATGGACTTGTGTAAAATAATCCCTTTATACTTCTGGACAAACACCGCTGCAGGAAGATTATGTTGTAAAATAAAACTGATGGACTGGGGACACAATTTCTCCTGGGACTAAATGAAAACTTTTATATGTTGAGGCTTTATCAATAATTTAAGAGAACAAATTAATATCCAGTATAGTATAAACTGTTAACATTTTTCTCATGTACATACTGACTTCAATTTCTAAGAAAGGTAGATGAATTTTAAGATTTACCACTAGATAACCCAAAATTAAAAATAAATCTATTTGACAAACTTTGAAAACAAATCACAGAAAACTTTTAAGTTTTACTGAATAATTCACTGTATTCCAGAGATACATTAAATACTTGGTACACATTTTGCTCAGTCAGAAGCATGAAACTGGTCTTAAAAGAAAACAAGCAAGGTTGAAACTATAAAGAATAATCTTCAGTTTTACTGGGTTCTTTTGTCAAAATGAAAAGCAGAAAAAAAGAAAAAAAGATTCAACACACAAAAGCCAGACAAGAAACAAAATTTATATGACTCCTGTCCCACTTCGTAACCATTTAACTAGGCTTGCCTCAACCTTCAGAGTTAGATACCTTTTTCTGATTAAGGTTTTGTGTTTCATTCAGCTCCCCAGTCTCCTTGGTGTCCGCATCTATCTCTTCTTTACTTTCATGCTCATCTTCACTAGTAATTGGCCCATTTTCACATAAAGGAGTTTGAAAATCATCATCAACCAAGGGAGGATAACTGTACTTGAAAGAATCCTAAAACATAAGGAGATTTTTAAAGGACCAGTTAATTGGGAGGATGAGAAGTACCTTCTCTAGTATTTTTTAAATGAAAATACTAAAGATTTTTTTTTTCCTCACATGACTTGTATGTTGCATTTATCCATTCTAAGTTGGACTCCTGTGTAGAAGGGTGATACTACCAGCAGTTTTTATTTTGTCATCATTAATAGACAAATAGTCACCCAAGGGAGCCACTAAATTTTAACTACTGTTACTTATAGTCACAGCACAACTGCAGAATCTGGCCTATCAAGGATCAGCATTCAGAGTCATAATACTCCAGCTTCTTTTCAGTTGTAGGAAACATGGTTTAAACATGACAGCTATTTCTAAAGAAGGCTCCAAAAGTGCTAAAAAACTTCAGTCTTTGTATTGCAATTTTGTAATAACCACACACACACACAAAAAAAAGGGGGGGGGGGAAGAAAAAACAAAAGAAAAAAACAAACCCCCAAACCACGGAACAACCCCAAACAATCCCTCCATTTTAACCTAGTGTTGGGACCTATAACATATCCTGTAAGCCAGACCTCAGTCTTTGGAATACCACATCAATTTAAAGAACATATTCAAGACACCTGAATAATGCAGAAGCAGCATACTTTAAGTTCTCAGTGCTCCTACAGTAAAGGTTATCTTTTCCACTGGAAGACCAGTAAACAAACTGGTTTTTGCCAACTAGAAATTCTCCTAACAGTCTCCTAATAGTTTAATCACATCTAATGTTAGAAACTGCTTAAGCAGGGATCTCTGTTCCTACTGCATTTTCAGATAGCTTTTAACCCAAGTAAACTGGATTTTTCTGTCAGCTTTTCCAGTGAAAGAGGAATATAACACAGCTTTGACTTGTGTGAGGCAGACTTTAGCCATGTCCACAGTTCCCAAGCTATGCTAACCAGCAAGGAGTTAAAAAATATTTGTTTCAAGAGAGGTCTCCACAAGCATGCTTTTCTCAAAACAAAGACTAATATGATGTTAGGAAAAATGGAAAAACCTTAGATGGGAAAGTTATTAATGCTCTTAGAAGACAGGTAACATGGAGCCAATTTGGTCAACAATCACTAACTGGCAATGAGACCAAGGCAGAATAAAGAATAACTCTAAGACTATACTCAGCCAGACACTTCAGGGCGATATTTAGCAATGCCACAAGTTCTTTCTTTAAAGACATAATTACCTATGAGGTAAGCTGGTCTAAAAAGCAGACGGGAAATACTCAGCTCTAAGAAGGAGGAAAAGAAACTTCCCCTCTGTTGCAACAGAAGTACAATACCGTGGGAGCTAGTCCCAGAACCACTACTATACCCCATTCAAATCCTTACTGAAGCCACATTGAACATTATCAGCCCTTCCTTCAATTCCCACTCCTGAAGTTCAGCAACTTCAGCTTTCTTTAACATGAGAAAGTTCTTGTACGTGGCTGGGGAGTTTGGGCAGCAATTTTCCATGGAGAAAGAGGGTATATTTTCTTCAAGAGTCTCATGCAAAACCACTTTTTAAAGGCTGCTATTTTCAGTAGTAACTTAGGTACTTAAGATAATTTAGTCCTTTATGTTCCCAAAACAAGTTTCATATTCTGGCTACCCTGAGTTTATATACAAATGAACATGGCCTCTCCTATTATTGCTATTCTATTCTGATGCCCCCTACTATTCTATTAAATTATGAAGATTATGTGACATGATTTACCAGCTTTGTGAAAAGTTAAACCTGATGTACAAGATGTTTGTGCTGGTTTGCTATTTAGATTGCACTAGAATAGGATCCAGGTTCTGTTAGTATGATACTGGATTGTGGCATACTCTTTACAGCTCTATTATACCCTTTAGAAAGAATCTTCTACAGCCATGTCTTAAAATGCAGCCCTAGAGACAGCCAAGACAAAATAATAGCAATATAATTATCCTTAACGAACAGCAGCTTTGGAGCAGGATCAAAAGTGAGGGCCATGAAGCATATTTTCTGTTCACAGAAAATATTTTATTAAGCAACACAAATTCATCAAGTAGGAGGAAAAAAAAATAATAGGAGGAAGAATGACACTTAAAATGGATTTTTTTTTAAAGGCTTTAAAAGCTAAGTGGTTTCCAATGACTTAGAAGTGGATAAGTGATTCAGAAGTTATTTCTGTATTTAAGACTGCCAGACACAAAATTGTCATTACGTTAGACTATTTTATATTAATATGATTTACAAATTATTATTGGCAGAACAACTTCAAGAAACTTCACGTCCATGAAGTGCCAACTCTCAACCCCACATACGTAATTTATATAGGTGTCTCAGTCTATCACAAAAGGACCATGAAATGTTAATATACTTACAGTTCCACCCATGTGGGGCGGCAGATACTCTCCGCTAATGTATTCCTGCACATCACTCTTGTTTGTGAACTTTAACATGCTTATTGCATCTGGGCCAAGCCAACCCTTCACAATTTTAAAAGCAGCTTTAAAAAACAAAAACAAACATAAGTTGTCAAGAAGGTTGTTTTTTTTTTTTCCAGTGCATTGGTAGACCTTACTGAACACAAGTGAGCTACAACCCGTAAGATATGGCAGGATCTGCTGTGAAAGTATCTATTACAATAGGGATACAGAATGCAAGGAGAAGAGTATTATTTACAGAGAAAATATTTTACTGATGTATACCTTTCCATAGATGAATGCAGTTTTATCACAGGCCCTCATAGAAAGAATATCCGAGTTAGTAAGTTGTCTTGGAATTTACCCAAGAAGCACTGAGGGAGTAAAACCAATTATATTTCCAAATCCGAGGGACAAAAGGTTGAGAACAATATGTATGCACTCTCCTTTGCGGAAATGTTTTGCTGCTTTAAAGGATGATTGTTTATGTCTACAGAGGATTTTCTACCACCACATTTATTTCAGTGATGGTAAAACATTAATATACAGAAATATATAAAGCCAGCACTAAAATATGTATTCGTATAGTAAAAATACAGGAATAACATGTTTCTCATGTACATTATAATTAAAGATAGCTATTGAAGTATACACATCAAAACACATGTAGCAGTATCTGTGTCCCGCCTCAGACATCTACCTTAAATTGTGAATTCTATTTTTTGGCTGGTTACAAGTGTCTATCATTTGTTGATGACAGTATTCCTAGATTATGAACAGACATAGCTTTGAAAGGAAACAGTTTGAAACATTCAAGGAATAGACTGAATATCAAGATTTCCAAAGCTTTAAAGATAACAGGTTGAATACAGACTCCATTTGAAGTATGATGCAAAAAACAATGCTAGAAGGAAAAACAAGAAAAAAAGTATGCAATCCACTAACTGAAAAATTTAAAGGTGTTTAACAGTTCTCATCATTTGGTGGTATCTACAAACAGCAGAAAGTCCTTCCTAACTATGCAATAGCATAAAAAAAAAAAAATAAAAATCATCAGCATCTAAAAAATAACCCCCCCGAAACCAAACAACTCACCATTCATTATCCATGGCATTTCAAAGATCACTATCTTTGCTGAAAAGACAAAAAGAGGAAACAGTCTTGAATGCCAAATGTTATATATTTCTCTAAGAGAAAGCACAGCAATAATGGTCACGTATAAAGTGAATACTCATTATTAGAAACTTCCATGCTCACCTCCCAGTAGAAGCAATTTTGTACAACTGTAAAAACCTATTTTTATTATTATATAAAAACACCGTACCAAGGAAACAGCTAACACTTCCTAAAATTCTAAGTTACACACAGTTTATACACTTCTCTGGGGTATTAACTTTTCTGACATACTGCTACTTATCATTAATCTTTGCAAATAAGGTAGAGAGCAGTAGGATTCAACTTGCCCTTGAAAAGCAACTATTGAATGGAAAAGTAAGTTTGACACATATTCAGCACCCCTTCTTCCTAAAGAAACAAATAGCAATTGTCTTTTTAAATCTACATTTTTTTCTAAGCTTTCTTTGTCTTAGCAGAAGTCTGAAGAGTCCTCTGACTCTTAAGTGTCCCAAAATTTCTCCTGAATGTCAAAAAACCATGATGTTGCACTTGTCTTTGATATTTGATAAAAGTTTTGAACTTCTACCAGCAAGATGAAATCTATTATTCAGACTTTACGCAGCTGCTATACAGATTTTCAGTATTTACAGACACATTTTCACCTAAAATTTACGACTCATTTAAGATGAGCTAGCAAAAGCTACTCGGTGTTCGCCTATCCATTAAAAAAAAATAAAATAAAAAATAGTGGGCAAGCATGCAAGTTTTTCCAAGCCCACCCACAAACTTGCCTAATGCCTGTCAAGAGTAAACAATTGCTCCCTAAAATTTTTTACAGCTATTCATTCTTTGTCCCCTGAAGACACATAAAGGATGCAAACTGTCGTGCAAGTTTGCAAAGCTTCTAATGAAGTAACATGTAGCAAAAGAAAAAACAGGCCAGATCAGTTTTATATTTTTAATCCATAAAAACATGTCTTAGATTATTATTTCACAAAAAGCCAGTTGATTTTTTATGAATAAGTTTATTTACAATAAAGTTGTGCTGACTCATGAGCACAAAAATATTCTGAATCTGTAATGTCCATGTGTTTTATGTAGTTACCACATAAAGCACATGCAAAAAGATGACACCCTCCCCATCATCTGTGATATTATGAAATGCTATTAGTACACAAGTCTCCACTGCTTAAGAGTTAATATACATTACTTACTGAGAAAGTTTGGGTAATAATCTGTAAAACAGTTGACAATAAACCGAACAAAATCCAAGTCCTAAAATAAATGCAGAGAGTGAATGCAATGTAAATCAGAACATGAAAAATACAGGCTTAGTTAAGCCAAGGAATTTACTGAATACCATAAAATACTTATCTTGTAATCTATATTCAAATTGTACACATACTACAAACATCATCCTAACTCAATGCAATGCTTTTCACTTCATTAAAATGCCGCAGGATTGTGGTCAAACTTAGTTTTATGATCCAAGAAAGAAGTCAACAGACCTATTCTCGGTGGAGTAAGTTAAGTATCTGAACTACTGCAATAGTATCAATGGGATTTAAGCTGTGCAGGAAAGATAAAGGAAAAATAAACGTTTAGCACTAGAGAAGCCTAACAAATTATCTCAAAGCCTTATAAGGGAGAGCATTAAACAATTTCCTTCAACAACTTATTTTACATATTGTTCAATATACTACTGCAGTAGTTTGTGGCATGTAGAAAAATTGCGGGCAGAGACAGCTCTCAAAAGACCTGCTTGTATACCACCCATTTTCAGGGGGCTTCCATCCAATGAGCAGCAGCACTGAAAGAGTACAGCCAAGTCCCCACTGCGAAATCCATGTATAATAGAACTGACTACACAGTAAAGGGCAAAAAGGGAATTTTATGAAACAAATATAAATAAAGAGATGCTTTATTACAGTAAGATACTTTGGTTACGTAGGAAGCCTGCCATGAGTACTCATACTTTCCCCAGTCCTTCTAACAAGGAGTGACCACTACTATTACTTTAAGAAATAGTATAAAATATATTTTGATAGAGGATTCAAAGCCTGTCATAACAGTAAAAAATGCTACCAGGAACAGGATCCTAAAGTGATGTAAACAGGCTATCACAACATTTGCAAACAGAGAGAAGATAAAAACCACAACACTGTGTATAAGAGGATTATCCACAACTGGAAAGCTTTATTAGTAGCTTCAAGTAACTGAAAACTAGCTGAAAGCTTATCTTTAGAGGCAGAAGGTAGCCTTAATGCAAGTAGTTATCTCAACTGGCTGTTGCTTTTACTCAATACAGTATCTTTCACTTAACAGCATAAACACAGTGATAGATTCCCAAGAAATTATTAGAATCTCCTGTGCATTAAGAAGAATGCTGCTCTTTATTCCACTGCCTATTCAAAAGCAGCACTATCAGATATTAGGAGGATGGATCCATTATTGTGATCAAGGCCCAGAATTAGAAGTACAGATTTCAACAGACCATTCAATAACTGCATCTATTCTAGTTATTTGAACTGGTGCAACAAGTCATGAGGTATTAGAATTACCTGGCTGCAAACCAGTGATAAAAGCTGACATAGATGTCTATGGACATCTATGGAACAAACAAATGAAGCATGCTCTGGAAAAGAACTCAGAAATCCAAGCTTTTTTAGGATAAAATTTTTCAACTCTCTACATGGGTACAAACAGCCATTAAAAGTGTATTTCTGTTCTGTAAGACATGTTCTAACTACACAGCAACACTGTACAATGGGACACTTATGGACATCACTTGCTGCCTCAGTGTTATCTCTGGGAGTCCCAAAGACACTAGAAAAAAGTTGCTTCAAGATATGCTCCGTAAATCCCAAATCAAGCTGCTTTTTCACATCAAGGAAACTATTAAAATCCTCTATTCTTGTTATATAAAAACATGGCTCCTGTATCATCTTTAGGATTGTGGATAGTACAGATAAGAGCACCAATCCTGCCTTGCAAACAGAATTAAATCATCATTATTTGTTAAAATATCTTCTCAAAAGCTAGATTCTTAAAGGCCCTGTATTGCATAGCTGGAAGGTCTTGATGCAATATTAATCTTGTCTGAAAAAGGCAGAAAGGAAGCTTTTTTTTCCTTCTATTTAAATACATTCTCACTACACCACAAAGAAGGAACAACAAACAAGTTTTAGCCATTGCTGTAAAAATGGCAGGATAGCATGACAAGAAATTTTTCAAGATTCTGTGGAAATAAGACTACTTTTTTTTAATCCAGAGATAATCTGTGAGATTTTTAGTTATTAGATTAAATCTATAAATATGTCATGATAGGAAAGATCTTCATCTTGCACAGTCTGAACCAGTTTAGATTCTTCTTCTTAAAGTGGGTGCTAAAAATGTACTTCTCTATTGAACTCAGCTGAAGAGAATGAGAGAGGACTCTCTAGATTTTTCACCTATCTACATTAAAATTACTAAAATGTCACCTCCTGCACTGTTCCCCCAAGTTACAGCATGTTTACATAGAGGTGCAAGAAACAATGAAGAAAAAGCAAATACTGAGTGCCCTCAAATACTACAAAATTCCAGATGTCACATAAAACCAGACACTTAAATGCTTTGTGAAAGCTTTAGTAAAAATGAAAAGATATTCAACTACTGGTTTTCCAAAGTAAGAACATTCCATGGGGAGGAGTTTGGGGGAAACTTTAACATTTCACAGCATTTTTTTCAGGATAAGCTTATGAAATATTATGGCCAAAGAACCAATAAAAAAAGGTTTTGAAAATTCAAAACCCCACAAATCACATTCTTTAAATCTGCAACTTTTCCATACAGACACAGAATTTAACAGTTCTTAAGACTATCAATTCAGGAACCGCTCTTAAATGCATTTTTAAGTTTCATGTAATGTACATGAACATTTTCTAAATTCCAATGAGCATCCAAACTTAAATATTCTCTGAAGTTTACTTCAGGAAAGGAATTACCCAAACCAGTGTGTAACTACAATAAATCTCTAAGTAATTCCCAAAGCAGACTACTGACTTGACATATGACTAACTGGTATGAAATTTTTTTTTAAATACTTATTCCAAATACCTAGAAAATGGAATTTCAAGTTGGTGGAGTTGCATATGGGGACTTCAGAAATGATGCAATTTAAATATACAGGGACAGCATATATAGCACGGAGGACAGAGAGCAGGACCAGGATCAGAACTGTCAACTGAAGATGCTGACTTATAAGAACAGATTAAAATTCTCAAAAATTTCAGCCACTGCATCTTTCACCACTACCCATTTTCCATCCTTCACTCGACTGACTGGTTTATCCAAAAAAGAGGATGACAATGAAAACAAAGCTGTTGAAGAAGCAGCAGCAACTGTACTCCCAATAAAAGATGGCTCAGCCCATGCATTTTGGGTGCTTAACAACTAAGTTCTGCTACTATCATATATGACAACTGACAAACCAAGCTGGTGAGCTACTATATATAGTTATTTTGGCCTAGCCACCAAACTAAAAACAACTCTGTGCTGCACAAGACTTAAAGTTTAATATATAACAAATGATTTTGTAAACTGCTCATGTAATGGGAAAAAGCCCTACATACCACTGATGGAAGCAACTGTTTCTAGAGACACAGGTTACATAATTCAGACAGCAATCAGAAAAGCACAATGAAAATACTTACTATGTGACTGATACCAGTTTCGGACATATCAAATACCACTGTTAAGGGCTTTCCATGATCTCTCTTGGCATAATGTTCTAACCAAAAAGCTACCAGTTTTTTCTTGTCAAGCTGCTGTTTAGGATCTCTTATATGATGCTTCACTCTGAACCAAACTTGTGAGAAGAAAAACAGACAAAAATTGAAAGAACAGATCCGTATTAATAGAAAACATTATGCAAATAAGTATACAAGATGCACTGAAATTTATTAACTCCTCTGAGTTTGCAGTCCACACTTCTGATTTTATGGCCACTGAACAGCCAGAGAAACAAATGCATATTCCCCACCTTTTCCTTGCTCACATTTTAATAACAGAAATTTTTTTAAAATTGAAAACACAAAGAATTACAGCACAAACAGCAGAGTAGAAAAATACTTTTCACGTCTATAAAGGCTAGTTGTTATCTGGATTATAATTTCATTATTTCAAATTAAATCACGTAGTCCTAATATTATGTTCTGCATATATTCTAAATATTGTTGTGCTTGTGAAATCACATAGCATATTAAGTAGATACTGTAAGTTCAGAATTTCAAAACAATTTCAAACACAGGGCTCTTGTGAAAGTACCCAATAGTTCTTGAAAAACTTCTTCATACATTGAAATGTCTGTTTTACATAACAGAATGAGAATGAAGAATGCAGACTCAAATGTTAACTAACAAGGAACTCTTCACTGTGACACAGTCTGAGTTTGCAAACCAAGTCAGATATTCTGACCCAAGTAACATTCACAGAAGAAACATTTCAGGTATGGAAAATTAAGACATTAGGTATGCTGCAATGAAAATAAAATCAGAAGTTATTTAGCCAGCTTTCACATTCTTGTCATGAAATGTTTGCATAATTTTCTCAGTCCAAACACTGATGCAAGGAACTAATGGTTTTTCTTACTTCTCTTCCCTCCTTATCTCACCAATTGGAACCACCCAGTATAATCACAGGCAGCATTCTGTGTGCTATAAAAAAAAAATATCACTACCACTTCTCCTTGAATACCTTGGAAGACAAAAGAAAATCATGAAGCGTAACAGAGCAGCAATTTTTCATACAGCACTGATAAACTTTAATGATAAGAAAAGGGGCAGTTTGAGAAAACACAGTTATAGAATAAAAGCTTCATTTTTCTGATTTTTTTTTTCCCAGAAAATTGTACTGGTGTTTAAAACACAGTCATTTCTGTAGAAGACTGGACTGTTAGCATATTTCTGGAAGTACAAACTAGCCCACGGAAACCAAGGAAAAGCAGAATTTCAGATTTATATTTTTGGTCTTTTTCAAGGTACAAGGTCACTGCTTGGAAAGCCTCATGAGACATTTGCTTAAAAAACCTCTTTTGCCCCACAGGATTTAAGCTTAATTAAAAGTAAATATGTAACATTTTCTATGAATTAATCTGCTGTCATAATATTTACCATGTATTATATATTATTAAATAAAAATTTGGGAGTATTTCAGGCAATATTTACTGGTTCCCTACAAATCCAATTCTTTAATTACTAGAAATTATTCATACAACTTGAGATTTCAACAATCCTGAGCTGTCCATGCTGTTACTGAACATTCCAAGGACATCAGAAAAAAATGAAAAAAAAAAAAAAACAAAAGCCACTGCAAGAATGTCGGCTGCTAGAAAAGCAATGCCAATGCACTGTAATGAACACTTATACTAGTCATATACTCATCACAGTAGGTACAGAAACAATGGAAAGGAAAATTAGGTTGCATTATAATTAGGGCAAAGTTTTATGATTTTTGAGAACTGCTAATGAAGTTAATGCCTCATTCCACTTCTGTGATCCAAAGACATACTAAAAATTATCATTCTCATTTTTATTAAGAATTCTCATTTTTAGTAAAAACCTGTTGCAAATTTGTACCTTCTTTTTTAAAACATTTTTCAGAATAGATACTAATCTGCTAGAAACAAAAAATAACAATCAGTGACTGAAAATATTATATTTTGTGTAACTTACATAATTTATAGCCTTCTTTATCATACCCATGGAGAAAGAGAGAACCGCTTTCAAATAACCATTTTGGAATGACAGATTCTGTCAAGTCTGTAAAACCAAATGAAATATTATCTCAGTAACCATATTACTAATCACATTGTAACTTAACAGATGTCACTAAAAATGCAGAAGACTAGCAACAAAACACAAAACTGTCTTTATAACCCACTTTCCAAGGCCTTTACTAAACTAATACAAATACTGAACTCTTGAAATCTTTACTATCTTCTCCTCTCATGCTGTAGAGTAGGATCTATTTAGGAAGAAGTAAGAAAAAAAAACCCTGATGTACAACAAAACTGCTGCAAATGTATATTTTTGCTCATATCTGTAGCCCCTCTTGCTCTAACCTTTAATTCTGATTGTGAAGTCCTGTATATAGAGCTCACCTCCAAAATGTCATAAAGTAAAATTCAGATCTATTCTACTCAGGGTGACAGACCAGTGCTACTATGACAACAACAGAACCCTGGTTTCTGCAGGGTTTTTTGTTGTTGTTTACTATTTTAAAGGACTCCAGTCAGTGCTGATCAACATAAAAAGTGATAGTTCTAATTCTCATCCCACACCCACCCACCCACCCTGTGGTACTTACAGAACTTTAAAAGGCACTTTATGAAACTACATACAGAAATCAGTCATCGCTCAGTAGAAAAGCAACATGCACCATCAAAATCATTATTTAACATAGCTTACCATTAACTGTATACTCTTTCCTCCACTGAAAGCTTTCATCAATCATCTTTAATGTATCATCCACAACATCATGACGCCAAATCAGATAATTTTCAATCCACTTATCATCTTGCTGAAGTCTTTCCACATCTCTAGAATCATATTTATCCGATTTATCTGGCAAATAAATCAATTACTGTAAGAATATAGCATCTGCTATTAAAATTTTAAAAGATTTGTCAAGTTTCAATGTAAGCATCTGCTAGGTATATAGACTCTTTTGCAGTCTCAAACTTGCAGAAAGCACAGCAAGAGAAATTGGTTAAAGATGCCTATCTACTGTGATGACATCTAGGAACACTACAAGATTATTCTCACTAGAAAAATATTTTCTTTGATTCTTCTTAAAAAAAAATAGAAAATAAGATGTGTGAAGGGAAAATATATTTTTTTTCTAAAAAAACCCCCAGGTTTCTATAATTAACATACAATTAGCATACAGTCTAAGGATCTGTGTACTGATGAATGTATATTATATACACTAAGTATCATTAGTTCAAACTTGACTTCTCAAACTTACAGGCACCAGGAAGCCAGAGAACAGATGTCAAAGACTATTTTTGATCACACACTATACAGTACTGCATTAAACAAAACTGTTTTAACAGGACTACACATTCTACACTTGTTAGAAACTGTTACCTTACTGAGCACAAATTACATGCGATGCTAAAACAGTACAAAACCCCCAAGGTTCAAACTCTTCTTGTATCAGGTTAGCAACAGGGTAATAGGTTAACATGCTTTTGGAAGTACTTTGAACTTTATTTTCTTCATCTTAACTTTTTTTTCAAACATAAATCTTGTAAAATCAAATGCCTAACTGGTCCTGGTTTTATTGTAGATATCCTTAAACAAAGGCTCGGTTTTTAGATCAGTGTTCCTCTTTGTCAGAGAAATCTTTATAACTGGAATGTAAATCAAGTAAGAGCCCATGATAGAAACAGACTTCTGAAAGCAACAGACACTGGTACAAATCTCTTTGCTAGCTACTAAAATCCACATAAACTCTTAAACTACGCACTTAAAATTCTTTGCTATTAGCATTGAAAAAGTTAAGACTGGTTGTTAATAAAAGAGATGTTAATTTTTAACATACTGGAAAGACTGTTCCTCTGTCAGTAGCAATAAATTCAAAATAGCTACTTTCAGGACCATCGTAATCTAACCATTTAGAACTGTGAGCGAACACTTGTAGGGATGTGTATTTCAGACTTCGTAACTCCAAGAAAGATATTAAGAAAAGGACACCATTAAGTTTTACTACTATTTTTAGTTTTATTGGCCTACATGCAAACATATGACCTATTTTATTTGTCTTTCTATTTATACTGTTTCCTGGCACAAATTATCTAATATAACCGTAAGAATACACCCAGTTTAAATGCATCCATCCACCAGGAGTTATTATAGTTGCACTCCCCCAGCGCATCTCTTCCCATCCAATTGCTTCTCATATATGTTATCTACTTGATTCCTTCTTCATTGGGTCTCTAATTTCTCCTTCCCTGGATCCCATCCCACTACCTTACCTTGTACCTTAGCCAAGCCTACAGTCAAATCCCACTTTCCCTAATTTTAGAGTCCAACTTTCTCCTTTCTGCCCCAAAACCACCAATCCACTAAAATCTCTCACTATTTCAGTTCCCTCTCTCATAATTTCCATATGAGAAATGTCTGTTGCACCATAGAGATCATTCCCTATATTCTGACACAGCCCATTAAAGTGAACATTCAACAAAAGACTGAAATGATGTTTAACTTTTCTGTGGCTCTAAGTCAACCACAGATAGAACAAGTTGCAAAGATTTTGGGCATTAAATTTTGTAAAGTCTCAAGTGCTCATCTGAAATTTTATTATCCTCCTTTGAAATTTCATTTACTATCCCCCCAATGATTTATTATTTGGGCACTTTTGCCTGAGAGATGCTAACAGTACCTAGTTTCAAGTTAGAATCATAAAGAACTAAAATTGGAGAGGATTTCTGCAGGTAATATCAGTCCCAGCTCCTGACCACAGAAAGGCTAACTGCTAAATTCAAACAGGTTGCTAAGTAGCTTTTTCAGTCAACTTTTTAAACCACAAAAGGGCAGAGAGATTCTACAGCCTCTCCTCACGTAACATGCATTCCAACTGTCATGGGTTCAGCAGCAGCAGTCATTTTTCTCCTTCTTGGTAGCTGGTGCAGCACTGTGTTTTTAATTTCGTGCCCGGGAGCAGCGCTGATAACACCAGTGTTTTCAGTTGCTGCTTAACAATGTTTTGGTCTGGCCAAGGACTTTGAGTCTCATGCTATGCCAGGGAGAAGGGGGAGCCAGGAGGAAGCAGAGACAGGGTGTCAGACACAAACTGACCAAAGAGCTATTCCACGCTACAGCACGTCATGCCCAGGATGTAAAATACTGGGGGCAGGAACCCGGAAGTGGCTCTCTCTCGCTCTCTGCTCGGTCGGGCGGTGAGCGGTTGTATCCTTTTCCCTTGTATTTGCCTTGTCATTATTATTATTATTGGTGGTAGCAGTAGTGATTTGTATTATATCTCAGTTACTGGGCTGTTCTTATCTCAACCCGTGGGAGCTACATTATTTCGGTTCTTCTCCCCATTTCCCCCCCATTTCCCCCCCATCGGAGGGGGGGGGGGAGAAAGGGAGGAAGAAGTGAAATTTACAGCTTAAACCATGACACCAACCCAAATCCTCTTCAAAGATTTTGTCATATACACGTAACTAACTGGCACATCCACAGTCAATTAAAGGAAAAGAAGCACTTGCTTCTCTTAGCCATGGTATACTAGCTATTCTATACCATATATTATTCAATAGGGTATATTGGCTATTAAAGCCACATATTGCTACCCATAGCCACAGTAAACTAAGGCTTTGCAAGAACAAGGATTTACTTTAACATCAGTATTTTATAACTCCAGTGCCTGAGCTACCTTACTCCAGCTTGGTTTAGTATCTAACGTACACTAGCCTCCAGCTAAGACTGACTGCAGTTTATTGATCAGCTAAGTATTTTTCTGAGATTAGTCCCACACATACCCTATTTGTATAAGGGATTTGGGTTGTGTAATTAAAAAGCCATGCACCAACAGGTAAAAACTAAGAGGATAATACTTATGGACATTTTCTTTGCTCCCAGTATCTCTTCGAGCAGAGCTGCCAAAATGACAGTAGTAGACTTCGTATCAAGCAATAACTTAAAAACATTCAAAAATCATTACATGGAACCTGCCTCAGAACCCATGTACCTGGGCCCGTAACAAATGTTCCCAAACTCTGAACTTAGATAATATTAAAAAATAGAAATATAACTTCGTGAATATTTGAAGAAAATGAAAGTGAAAGCTGAACACAGAAAGCGTTTTATCCAAACTTGCAGCATCAATGAAAAGTAAGCTGGATCCACACATACAAACAGCTGAAAAAAAATTAAGTATTTTTCCTCTATTCAGCACCTAAATTCTCAACAAGATAACACACAATGTAAATTTACATATATACTACAACACACACTAAGCCAGGAACAACGAGTCAAACTCTGCCTCCTAAAAGAAAGGTGTTTTATCTCACACATACAAAGCAGAGTGACATGAAATTGCTGAAGTCCTACCAATAATCCAGTCATTGAAAATATGTTAATTCAGAGAAGGAATTCCTCTTCAAAATTGTGCATTTCCCATCTTTCTGTAGGCATCTGGAAACTTTTTTTCAAGCAATGAAAATTTGAGTGAGCACGAAGACTGACCAGACACCAGGCATGACTTTAGAGGTTTCAAAGCTCATAGTTTTATTTAACTTTAATTAAAAAGCAGCTACTTAAAGTTACTTTCATTTCCTCATTAAACATTTGAAGTCAAGGGTGAAGACTGGGAGAAGATAAAAAAAAAAAATCTGTTTGAATGAAGCTTCTTCCTATTAGTTGCCTGCCTTCTTTCTTGCTTAAGTGAGAAGTTCAGTTCTTTCTGTGACCACATTCTGCCTTGTCAATAGTTGTCTTCAAGCTGAGAAACTTACAGTGGAAATCTATGACTTAATTACTATCTTCCAACAAAGTATCCTGTATAACACAAGACAACAGCTCTGAAAAGAACTACAGAATAATGCAGAACTAAATGAAAACAAATTTCACTGCCACAGCTTCGCTGGAAGAATTAATGAAATTCTTTGACACAAGACTTGTAACATCCCTTCTCTTCACATTTTTTTTTAAGTGCCATCTACACTACCAGGAGACCAATGCTGCACTGCTGTGCTTTCTTCTGGCACTCATGCTTTAGGAAAGCTAGTAGAAATTTGAGAATATTCAACAAGAATAGAAGAAAGACTACAAGACTGAAAAGCAGACAGCACAGCTAAGTCCCACACTAAATTAATCCAGAGAAGTTCAGGAATTCATAGCCTGTAAGAATGACTCCTCCCTTCAGAAAGAAGTCTTATCTAGAAAAGAAATGTAATACAACAAGTCATACACAAAGCTAAGAAGGGATAGCAATTCCATGCCTTTGAATAGAGAAAAAAAACTCAAAACACTTCATTGTACAAAAAAATCAGTAACTTCACAAAGAATGTCAAGTGTTTCCATTACACAAAGTCTCTCAATTTAACTATCGCCTTAAGCTATTTCAACCAACAAGTCTTGGGTCTGAAACAGTCATAATTATTCCTCTGACCTTGGCTAGAGAAGAGAAACCCATTTTAATTGGCTGCACATGCCTAATATGTTAAGCTAAGTACTACAGCCACTTAGGTATGTGCCTCCAAGTGTTAGATGAGGAAATCAAGAAAGCAATTTAGAGAAGGTCAGTAGCCATACAAGGACAGGGATGAAGAAAACATAAGTATTTCCCCCAATAAGGAGTTATTCCAACAAAATCAAGCAGCACTAAAAATAAATACCTCCCTCCACAAAATGCGATAAATTTAAACTTTTAGCAAGACTGAACACTCTCAATGACACTAAAGACTAATTTCATTAGAGAGCTTAAGCACAATATCACAGTTTTCTACAAAAGTATGGGGCTTATTCTATCCATGTTTCCTATTTTATCTTTCAAGTATTTCTTAACCTGAAAGCCAGAAATCGGGGAAAACAGATTTTTCAGAGCATAAATAGACATAATGAGGTATCAAAAACTGTCATGGGTTCAGCAGTAGCAGTCGTTTTTTCTCCTTCTCGGTAGCTGGTGCAGCACTGTGGTTTTGATTTTGGGCCTGGGAACAGCACTGATAACACCAGTGTTTCCAGTTACTGCTTGGTAATGTTTTAGTCTGGCCAAGGACTTTCTGAGTCTCGTGCTCTGCCAGGGAGGAGGGGAGCAGGGAGAAAGCAGAGACAGGACACCTGACCCAGACTGACCAAGAGGTTATTCCACACCACAGCACGTCATGCCCAGGATGTGAAGATGGAGAGCAGAGACCCGGAAGGGTGTGGTGGTGGACTGGGGATGCACGGCAGTGGTCAGGTTTTTGGCATTGGGGGGTTCGCTGCTAGGGGGTGCACTGGCTGGGTAGGGCTTAGTGAGCAGTTGTATTCTCTTTCCTTGTATTTCTCTTGTATTATTATTGGTGGTAGCAGTAGTGGTTTGTGTTATACCTTAGTTACTAAACTGTTCTTATCTCAACCTGCGAAGTTGCATTCTTTTGATTCTCCTCCCCATCCCCCTGGGAACTGGGGGAAGAAAGAGGCGAGTGACTGAGTGAGTGAGTGAGTGAGTGAGAAAACTGCGTGGGTGGGGGGCTTAAACCATGACAAAAACATATCACTATATCGTATCATATACAAAAGTCATATCACTATGCTTTTTGAGGATACCCCATGTCTAAAACTTCATTTGCAACCGGCCAATATGATTAACAAAGCACATTTTGCTACCAGCTTAAAGAAAGACATGATGAAATTTAATCTTTTAAATTGGAGTTTGAAACGTCTCTTGCAAAATAATTTTCTTTTCAATTAAGCTTTGCCTACAAAAGAAAGAAACGGATACAAATGGCGAGGGGCAGGGAATATAGGCAATACAAAATGGTAAATATGCAAATGAATGTATAGAAAAGACTTCCTGAACATGAAAAATCTACCAAGATTTGATTATAAATATTTTCCACCATAACACTAAAATGGAAAGCCATAGGCCAGAAATTAAAGGTAATTTTAGAAATCCTCTAAGGGATGAAAATGCACTAAAAGACAAGACTGCTTGCTAGAAAACACTGTTAGTACCAGTCAGTACTAGAAAATAATCCTTTTGTTTTCGTTGTTCCTGTCACCACCCAAATCATTTACATCACCAACTCTCACAAAGAATCCAAACAGACAAAACAGAAATTAGGCCCCCAAACTGCAGAGATAAAATGCAGTCCACCTACCATAAGACAACATTTTGCGGGTCTACTGGACCAACAGAAACTTTTCAGTATTGGAAATATGCCTTTTAAATAAAGGCAACAAGTTTCACTACTAGGGATATACATTCCTCACCTGAACTGGAGCTGTCTTTCAAATACAGCTAGAAAATTAACCAAAGAGGAAAAAACTACCACTGCAAGATCTCAGTTAACATTAAACACTGCTTGGCAGTTAAGATCTCACAGTGGCCAAGCATTCCTTCTAGAACTTCTCAATGGCCACACTTGCTGAACTAACTTAAGTAAGTTCTCATGAAAACTTGGTGGAAATGAACCAGTAAGGTTCTCTGACTCCATGTTTTTCAAACTCTACCTATTAAAACAATTCTTTGATTTACTCACATAAATGAAAAAACTGTATGATTCAGAAAACATTTCTGGTGCTTTCAACTCCTTAAACTTTTCTGATCCTACCTTGAAAACAGCCAAAACTAACGTATTATTTGTTGTAACTTTCATGCTAAATATTCCAACATGTATTAGATGTGGCATTAGATGTAATTTAATACTAGACTTTCCTGAACCGGCTATATATATTTCTGTATATTCAACTTCAATCTGAAACATTGTATTCTGCCAATAAATAACTTGAACCAAAAATCAGGATTTCAAAGGCCCTCTGAGTTTTCATTTCACAACAAAAGAAACATTATTGAAAGACCATCATAGCATTTGTGATCATTAGCAATCCTTCCTCATGGGAGGGAAACCAGTAACTATATATATATATATACACACACACACATATACATGGAAGAATCACTTCATAAGACAAAGTTCCTAGAATAATCAGGAACACTGTTTTCCTCAGAAGGAAAATAAAACAGTGACAGCTGCAGCCCCCAGAAACAAAAATTCCTGAAAATTTCACTCAAACTTTTAACAGTCACAGCTCACCCATAAATGGAATTAAGTTTATTCTGCAGAGGCCCACAGTTCTCTATGACAACACTAAACTTTCACAGAAAGTATCAGTTTCTCAGAGTGCCTCAACAGGGGCCCTAGTTTTTAAAGCAAACGAAAATTGCTGGAGATTAAGCATTTGTACCTTCACCACACAGAAAGTCACATGTTTGGCCGTGTCGGTATCTATCTCCACACCATTTTTCAAGTAAGAGGAAGCATAAAAGAATACATCTTAGAAGATACACAGCAAAGGCTGAAGGACTGCATTTAATTAAAATCATGTGTTTTTCATACTTAGATTGTGCACGACAACATCAATTTGCTTGAGGCATTCCTAAATTCGAGGGAGGGACTTCAGAATGTAAACTCAGAAAAGTCCTAATCCTATTTTCTTGAAAGGGCTAAGAGTCCTAAACCATGACCCAAAAACGGGCTTACTGAGAAAATACATTCAAAATACTTCAAACAGGATTACAGCTCACCTTGCAACAGTATTCAATTATTTTAATGGCTGTAGCAAGAAGCCCAACAGAGGCTTCACTGCAACTACAGAAACTGGCGGAATTCTAAGACTGTAAGGGATAGCTCAACTTAAAAGGTAATAAATACTCCCTTTTAGCAGCAACTGTCCCAAAGAAGTTCTAGGCTTTCTGAAGTAACTGCTTACGAGTGCAACTCTGGGATAATAGAATACAAAACAAGATGAATCACCTACCACAGGAAAATATACACATTAACTGAAAACATGAACAGCCAAAATAATTTATCATTTAAGATGAGCCTCCACTCTGCTGAGCGTCAGCTTTAAGAATGCCAAAGACATCTTTATTCACACAGAAATATTAAATGGTGAAATAAGCTCTCTCTCCTTCAAGACATTATTCTAATAATTTTGTCATCTTGATAGACATATGGGTCATCTCTAACAGAGATCAAAGACGTTTCTTTTACAGAAGGTAGCAGAGCAAAAATATGAAACAAAGTTGTACCACCCTCAAGATCCTCAAAGTTTGCAAGAAAAATAATATAGCAAATTATAAATAAGTCATAGAAGCACGCAACACTTACATAAAAGGGATAGCTAGGTAACCTCAATGATTCTGATCGGGAACATCAAAGCAAAGTATGTGCTTGCCGGACTGGGGTTTATATTAAAGGAGATGCATGCAATTCCTAAACTACTGGGCTCTTACTGTATTTGCATTAAGAATTAGATAAAAGCATGTTTTTAATAGATAGCCTTTGGACAGACATAATGAAGTGTACTGCTTACTGCAGTTGTTAGCATACTCTACTATTCTTCTATCATAAATAATGCAAATAAACCTTGAAATGAAGGAACTGCCCCCCGGCTTAGCCAGGTATTCCCTTTCCCCCAGGCATACCCAGCAACCTCCCTACCTTCGTTTATAAGTTCAAAAGCATTTGCACTCAGGAGTTGGATACGTAGCATGATTTTAATTAAGGCCATCACGAATGTGAAGTGAAACTTACTCTTTCCTTGACAAACTGGTCGAGGTCAGAATTCTTTCCTTCCCCCCTGCTCCAACACCTCATGTTTTATGCTCGAAAAGCCCAAGCATTGCAGCGTCCCATAACCCACACTACAGCCAAGCAAACATGAATCAAGAGGACCTGGACCTTTGCCCTAGCATGTTTTGTGGCCCGAGACGGCGACCCAGCAGAGAGCACCAAGAGCCCAGAAAGAAAACCTCCTGCTTTAAGCACCATCCCCACCAGGCAGCTTCGGCCACCAGATAGGCGGAAGCATCCACTCATTGGGGAAATGTGGGGTACAGGAAGCATACAGGGAAAAAGCAGCGGCACCGAGCGAGCCCCTGAGACCACAGCCACAGAGCTCCCATCCCAACTCCCCTCCCCGATCTCCACAGCCACGGCTGAGGGACTTACCTGGCAGGTACTCCGCCTCGAAACGCCGCCGAGTCTCGCTCACCAGAGCGGCCTTATCCTGTCGCAGCTGAAGAGAAACACGAGACAAGAGGGGTGTAAAAGGAAGAGAAAGGCCGCGGCCCGACACAGCCCCAGCCCCTCCAGTATATTGGCCCTCGCTATCCGACCCCACTTCTTCCTCTTCACCCCCCAACCTGCAACCGGCGGGTGGGCCCGGCTGGGGAGGGGAGGCCCGGCGGACTGGCAGCCGTAAGGGGTGTCGGAGCGCAGGCACCCACCTCCGCCATGTCCCAGCAAAAGCGGCAAGGCCTACGACTGCCGGGGAAAAAGAGAAACAGGGACAGAAACGCTGCGTGACCCCGGTAGGGGCAGGGCAAGAGGAGGTGCCAGCGCGATCAGCCACCCAGGAACCTCACTCCGCCCGCCCCACTCCCTTCCCGGGGTTGAGCCGCTGGTCCCGCCCGCTGCCCCTCCCGTCATGCTTCCCGCGGCGGGAGTTTCGGAGCAAGCGCGCGCTGGCTCCTCCCGGCCCTCCTTATCTCTGTCCCCAGCCAGGACCCGCAGCCGATGGGAACGGGCTGGCCTTAAGGGGACTTGTCGGTGCAGGACCTGCTGCCGCCGGTGCTCTCTGGCTCAGCATCCCCCGGTAGGAGATCGTGTGGCCGCTGCTGGGCCGGGCAGCTGTCAGCGGCTTTCGGGGGCGGAAGCTAGGTTGGGGCCCGCTGCCGCCCAGGCCCCGCTGCGGCTGTGAGGGCCGGTCGGTGGCCTCTGTGGTGCTTTAACTGTCTGGGTCCCCTTAGGGGGTGCCCTTTGCACCTCTGAAGCTGGTGAAACTTGTTGAGACGGCTGCAGGGCGCTCTGGGTCCCGGGGTCTTGTCAGGGGAGAGATTGAAGGGGCAGAGAAAAGGGAAGGGAGCCAACTTGGCAGCAAAGTGGCTGGACTATTCTTCAGAGAACTTTCCGCTTGAAAAGGCTTTATAATTTTAGCTAAGAATGAGTTGTATTTATTAATGAAGCTTATACCTGAGTGAAAGCTCTTAAATTCAAGAATTCAAAGCACCATTAATTTCCATTCTGCTCTGTATATCTGTGGAGCTGACACCTTCAATTCAGTCACACGAACAGTGCATGCATGGATTGGTATGGTTTCTTTCAACTTATAGTATGCTGTGTACCTGTTGATGAGAGTGAATTCATGCTGTGGTAAATAAATTTATTTATTGTATATGTTTCAGAAACGTTTCTGCCACTTAAATCTCTCAGTATAAAGTTGCTTAACTTCATTTCAAGATTAAAGCACATACTGGATTCATGTTCTCAAATTAGTCTGTCATTGCTTTGCGATGTGTATTTTTTCTAATTTTTAAGGATCTGTTCAGCTCTTCCCAAAATTTCATTTTTTTCCTCTTCATTTTTGTAGGTGGAAAACACTCAGATAAGTTAATTTTTTCAGAGAGAAATAATCCTGACAAAAATGGAGATGCATACAATCCTCTTATAGAGGAATATACATAAGTAAAGATGCTTCTAGGTGAGCAAGAGCAAATCTTGACCTACAATGGCGAAGTCCTTCTATTTCAGCTGTTAAACACAAAACATGTGGAGGGAGCTGCTGATAAAACAACAAACTTGTGTGTCAGAAGAATGGCATTCAACAGAGACACTAAGCTGTTTGTTCAGAAGTCTTCTGGAGCATTCAGCATGCGTGCCAGTCACTTAAAAATTGAAATAATTTGTTGTAGCTGCACAACGGATTCCAGAACAGGGATTATTCTTCCCTGCATTTTGATCAAAAAGAAAAAACGGAACAATGTTACCAAATACCTTTTGTTGTTGCTTCACAGCTCAAATCAATTTGAGCAGTCCTTTCATTTTAAATTGGATTATGAGCTGAAAGAAGACATCAAGTTGTTTACTGGCCCTTCAGTGTTGTGGAGGCATGCCAACAAGCTGTTCTACATCTCTTCTGGCACCTGCACAGTTCTAAGTGCTCCTGTTCAGCTTTCTTCTGTTGTGTGGACAGGTGAAATGGAGGATAAAGGCACTGTTGTCTTAGGGATAAGAGCTGCTTGCCTGCCAGACAATGAAGATCAGGATGAGTTTTCCACTTCAGACAGAGCCATCTGGGGTAGTGAGTTCTTTGGCTATTCAATAGAAACACAGAAAATGCTAACTGGCACATGCTTTATGCCTCATGCATACAGCAGAGTGGTATCTTCTGTCTGTGTCTGCAAGACTGAGATATTGAAAAAACAACTCCGAATATCGCTTGTTGCAATAACCCACAAGAATCAGCTTATTTGGTTCCAGGATGGTCTCCCTAAAGGTGTTTGTGAGCTTCCTTATGAGAAACCATGTTCAGTAAAAACAGCTGTAACCAGTAGCAATGATGTGCTATTTATTGTGTCTTTTGCCTCCGGAAATGTCTGTGTTGTACAGAGGAGAGACAGCTTACAGGTATTTGTGGGTTTAAGCAGCTCCCTTTTGCTACTGTATTTATTTGTATAAATTCTCTTATTAGAAGTTTCTGCAACCGAAAAGCCACGTTTTAAGTTTTTTACTTTTTTTTTTGGTTTCTGTTAAAATAACCTACCTAAAGAATGAGATTGTTTTGCTTTCACTGCTTGCTTATATATCTGACAACAAACCCTGGATTCTGTTATTTAATAATATGTTTCATGAATCTCAGCCAAAGCTTCTGTTTCTAATTGAAAAATTCCATAGTATTAGAACCTGAAGTTGTAAGATACTTGTGAGTGTACCTGCATAATTTGTGTTAAACTAGTACCACTGCAGAGCATAAACTTCTTGCTGAAATTTAAAAGCCTTTTGAATCTCACTTCCTAGTAACAAGAAGTATTGTTTCGCAAAAATGACAAGAGGCCTCTTATGTTTTCTGAAGTCAGGACAGACAAAGTTAACTGTTAGGTGTTCGTAATACTCTTATCAAGATGACTTACATAACTGAAGAAATGTCTTTAGTCCTATTTAGTCCTCAGCATTATTGTACATATTTGTCTTTACCTTTCAAACACATTTAAGTGCTTAATGGAACAAAGATACTTTTGAATATCAAAGGTTATCATGTCTTTAACAGATCTGCAAACATTATGGGTTCTAAATAATGTTACAGCATTCAGCTATTCAGCTGTTGGAGTACACTGAAAAGTTGTCTTCTATGTGATCTGGAAAGTAGCTAATTTTTCCCAGAGTTACATAAGCTGTAAATGATGGAGTGACAGGTTGAAGCTTCTTAACATTACTATATTCCACACATCTGAACAGGCTGCCTCTTTATAAAAAGCACGCTTCACTAGAATTAAATTTCAAATTGAAGATTTTTAAAAACTATGTATTTTAAAACGTCTTCTACTGTAGGTGGCTTCCAAATGGCAAAAAGTGAAGTCTGTTCTGGTGGATGATTTTATTGGGTCTGGAAGTGAGCAACTGTTACTGTTTTTTAAGGATGACTCCAATACAGATGTGTTAAGTACATTCAAAATAACAGATCTTGGAGAGGTCGACTATGCAGTAAGTTCAACTTGCTGTTTCTCAGCTGCTCAGTCCATGCTTACTAAATTAACAAAACTGCATAAAATCACTGAAGGATTGGTGCAAAGTAGAATTTGATGTTTGTTGTAAAATGCTCTGAAGTTTGAATCTAACATTCCCTGCTGTAAACATAAAATAATTTATCTGAAGAGATTATTTTATTTCCTTGATAACATCAACCTAATTTTGGGAAATTAAACTAATGCAGTTGCAAATGCTTGACATATGTATGCTACAGGTATGCTACAATGCTTACCTTTTGGAGAACTCTTAATTAAGGCCATAGTGCTTGTTAATTATCTTCTTATAATTGGTTCTTTCCATTATGTGCTATCACACTCTAATTGCATTGAGAAGATAAGATTTTTCTTGTAAAATGCACACTGTGATTTTGCTGTTTTTTTTCTATTTCCCCTAGGTTTTTATAATGCTTTGTAATAGCCTATACCTTACCTTCAGCTTTTTAATTAATTCAGGGGATTGTTTCATTTTTATTTTTGTTTTAGAGTGGAATTAATTATAAACGTGATGTTCCTGCGGCAGAAGGATTGCAAGAGAATGGTTTGCTTACTGTCCAAGCCCTTGAAACACGATTACAGGTAGCTCTGCCTCCTTATTTTCTCTAAATTACTTTTCTGTATCATTACATTAGCTAAAGGGTGAGGTTAATGGTACTGGTTTTATTGGAGAAGTGTTTCAGGGAGAAGACAACATTGTTAAGTATCCATTCTTGAATCAATGATAGTTTGTATTTCAGTTCTCTCAGTTGTTGCAAGTGCATTTTGGGTAATTGTAAGTGTCTAACTGAATTTTAATCAAAATTTTGCAACTATGTTGAAGCTATCCTATCAAAGCTTCATAACGCTCATTTCACAGATATTTAACTATCAGTTAGTAAAACCAGAACTCTTGCTCCACATTACATACTTTGAGATAGTGTAGAGCCAGATCCCCAGTGAATGCCAATGAGAGTGCCAAGTCAATCCTGAAAATAATGAGTGTTATGGTCTCTTTCCACAGACTTCAATCAAATTGGTTCTTACTTTTGCCTCAATTAGTGACCACCACCTGCTGATGTTTTTCCTCCTGTTACTAGCAATTTTATAAGCATAATTTTGCAAGGATAATTTTGTTAAATACAGTAGGTAAAGCTAAAATGTGTCCTTCTTTTAATTAGCATCATTTATAAAACAAGCTGGGGGGGACTTGTCATAGTCCAAGTGATCAATGGGAAAATGTCATTCCCTGCCTTTCTTTCTACCTTTCATCCTGCTAGTAAACACCCAGCATACTCTCTGAAGAAAATGTTCTTCTGCAGTGTTGTGTGATGGTCTATACCAAGTAGGTAATAATTGACAAAATTGAAAGATTGATTAAAAAAAAAAAGTTTTAGGAGGTTAGTGTAAATCTCAAACTGAGTCAATGATGTGAGGCCATTGTTAAGTTTGCTAACTGCTTTTATCTGAGATAAGAGGTAATTATTCCTGTGATTTGAGAATTAGTGAAACCTTAAGTAGGATATTGTGGCAGTTTTATCTACAGCCTTTAAGAATGAAGCAAGTTGACTGGCAGAAGTTTATTACTGGAAGAAAAGGAGGACTATAGCATATTAGAAAAAGTCTAAAAAATAAAAATATTTTTCTAGGTTTAATTACAAACAAGATGTCTATTTAGATATTACACAACTTCTAAAAGATAAAAGCTGTTGTTTGGAGAACGCTGGATAATAGTTTCTGGTTTTGTTTTCTCTCTATTTTCCTTCAGTTTTTTTCTGAAACTGGAAGGTGTAAGAAAGCAGAAGTTCATTTAATTTTGGTGACCTCTTGAGGTCCCTTCCAACCCTGTATTTCTGCAGTTGTTCAGTTGCATGTTGTTTTAGTTGTTTCTGGATTCTTTTAGGTAATTATCTGTTCTTAAACAGCTGCATTCTTTCCCTACTCATTACATTATTTTCCTTCTCTACAACACAGAAGTTAGTTTGTCACTCATTTGTTGTTGCTTCCATTTTTGGGCAAAAAAAAGTAGTAGATACAGTCCTCTTTCATATTTTGTTGCTTATCCCTTATTTCACGTTTGCATAGCTGTTTTCTAGCCATGTGAGAACTTCAACAGGACTGAATTATGGTCCACTGCATTATAAGGAGGTTGCATTTAAGTTGCATACAGTAATATATGTAAGCTGTATTTTGCAGTAGGGAAATTTAAAAATATATCAGCCTGTTTTTTTAATTGTCTTATGTCTTTGTAATAGCCTATACCTTACCTTCAGCTTTTTAATTAATTCTGGGGGTTGTTTTTAAAATTGTCCTATTAATTTTTAATTGTCCTATGTCTGCATCCAGCCTTTTCTCCTCTGAAAACTTTTTTTCTTTAACACTTGTTTTAGTACCCCCTGAAGACTACTCCCTTTGATAGAGCACTGCAGTTACGTTGCAAGAGCTGATGTTACAGGGTTTCTCATGGGTTTGGTTGTTCTGGTAGACATACCATAAGCCAGAAGTGTCTTTTTATGTCCACTGGCCTGTTCACCGCACAAGTGCTTAACAGTTGTATATGGACCGTAATGCCAAATTCTTTTTCCTGTGCTTAACTTGTTTCCTTTGACTTAGTTTGCCTGTTTTGGGGCAGGTATTTTTTCAGTCCTTATTGGTGATACATTGAATTGCTGCATTGTCAGGTTGATCTGTTCTCATTCTGATAATGCTGATTTAGTGGTGGGCAGAAAATTATTTACAAAATGTTCTATGATTTAATTTTTATTACTATTTTTGTGTAAGTTTTAAGTATTTTTCCATCTCTTCTGGATTGGCCTGTTTTTTTGGTGTTTTTACATAAGGGATTTTAGTCACTTGAAAAACACAGACCCAGTTATTTACTGCATGAGCTGCTTCAGCCTGTAGATTTCTGAATTGTTTCCCTCTGGCTTTTTTTTTTTTTTTTTTTTTTTTCCATTTTGCTTTTGTTTTTCCCAATATTTTGTAGTCTTAGCAATCATGAATCTTCCTATTTTCTTTGCTTTCTAGAAGTGCCACAGTTCTTGGCTCAGTGGTTTTAGCTTTGTATTTATAGGTATTAATTTATTTATTTATGAATGCTGCAACTTTAAATGGAATGTGTCAAAGCACTTGGCTGTTTTGCTTACTACTAAGCCTCTGCCTTAATTTGCTTTGCTTTTGGCAGTGGTTCATCTCTTCTGCTGTTCATGCTGGATTTATTACAGCTGTATTGTGTTTAGCTCTAGACTATTTTTATGCTGATGTTTGTTTTATATTTTGGAGTGATCTAGTTTTATTTTCTTAGTTTTCCTATGCAAAGATCGTGACTTCTTCTGGTGCTTGTTGCATAATACATCTTGGCATATGGCAGAAAGGGTGTGCCAGAGGGAGCTGATGGAGAGCACTACCCAGTGTTGGATTTGCCATGTGGTAGATTTTAGGTCTTTTTCTTGTTTGCTTTGTGAGAAAAAAGGCCTAGCAAGAGTCAGATTGATCGGCAGGCATACTTCAGTGAATCTTTGGACATTTTGACCGCTTCAGTCTGTGATTCCCCATTTGCTTTTTGTTTCTCAGTTATTTATTCAGGAGTTGCTCACCAGTGGCAGTAAGAAAATAGTTCGGTATTCTGATGACCTTGATTAGGAAGGTGTTGTAAAAGAATCCTTGTTCTTAAATCTTCCTTTTCTTCTCCTCTCTCAAGTCTGGCACTGTATTATTTCTTGGAATCTGATACTTGCAGTGCATGATTAGATAGTTAGCAAATTAAATTTTTTACATAACTTATAATAATGAACGCTACTTGCTCTAAATTGCCTTTACCATTGCACCTTAAGCAGAGGGCATCTCTTTGCTTACATGAAGTGGTCTTTACTCAGGCTTGTCAGTTGCTTATGATTGATCCTGATTATTTGTTCGGGGGTTTTCTGGGGGGGAGAAGTTTGAGTTTGCATTCCAGTGGTGAGCTTTGTTCTCTCCTCTCCTTGGCAGCATAGGACTTCTCAGGATCTTGCTTTCCCAATAATAGCTTTCGAGAGCTTTCTTAAAATCTAAGCAGCTAGTGCTGGCATGCTGCTTTCTTGCTATTTTTTTGTTTGGTTTGTTTTTTTTTTTTTTTGTCTGTTTGTAAAACTGCCAAATCTTCAATATATTTAGTTGACCAGTAATCAATACAAATCTTGAGAAGAAATTGAAACTCATTTGAAACTCAGATCAATGTAAAAGGGAAGTAGGAATAATAATGAAAGGGCTGAATATCTACATAATTAAACAAAATTGATCTTAAAAGTATATATTAAACTTGAGGATTCATATCAAGAGGCCAAGAAATTCAGATTAATATTTTGGATCTTGATTGCATAAAAATAGAAAGCTGAAGAGATATTTTGGTACCTTCAATATTGGTTCTTATTTGCAGTAGACCTAAGCATAAGCGTAATGAGAATTTTTATCTTTTGCAGGCTGGTTACACTTCTGTTCGAGAGCTACAGCAGCATTTAAGACTCAAAAAGAAGGTTATTTTTGAATCTTGCAGAGCATTAATAGATCTTGTTGAAGAAAGAACCCATATCCTACCAACTGCAGAAGAGGTAAATTGCAGAAGAGAGCAATTCTGAATTCTGCCCAGCCATTTGTAGAGGGTGCTTCTCTCAACCATTTGTTACTTTCACCAGTAGGATTGCCACTATCAAAACTCATTAATCTGTTTTTTAAGTCTGGTTCGTTACCTTAACCTGCCAGTGTGTGTACACAAGAGTAAATTTGGGTTTCTTTACTTGAAACTGATTTGCACAATACCACCTGACAACTGAGTTGCATGGAGGAGTAACATCTAACACAGAAGTGGACTGTGCAACCTTAATAGGCACAGTTGCCTAGATATTGAATACCTATCTATGCTTGAACATGTTAGGAAAAGTGAGCTGTCATAAATATGTATAAGCAAAATATATTTTATAATGGCAACCGAGTGAACTGTGGGCTGAGAAGGCGGTGGAGCTTGGGAAAATGTTATCTTAATGTGTTACTTAAAAGAAGCCTCCTAATTTACTTGAAATGGAGTTGATCTTGTTTACAAGGAGAGAATGAGTTGTTCTTTTCATGGTGTCATGTTTTAAGAAAATGCAACTCTTATGTTTTGAATCTATTGTAGAGAATAAAGTCGCGTATATAGACTTCATTTAGGTATCTTAAAAGCACTTCCAGCAATCATTTGTGGTAAAATGAGAAGTAATGTAGTTTAAAAAGAAATAATGTCTCCACTTTATCTAAAAGACCCAACCTTTTTCTGTAAGGAAGGTCTTGTCTCTCTCTGGGATGGCGTAGAAAATCCTCCTCATTCTCTTACTAAAGAGACCTCGTTGGCATCTGAAGTCCCAGAGCACTTCACAGAGAAATTGTGGCAGCGTGTTGTTGGTGACAGCTTGATAGTTGGAGTAAAACTAACTGAATCATTTTACTTGTAAGTATATGAATTTATCTCATAATTTTGCGTAGTTTTATAGAAACTGAATTTGCAGGTTAAGCTGTGCATTAGCAAGAGTGCACTTTTGAACTTTCTCATTTTGAACATCTGTATATAAAATGTTTCAAGTGTGTCTTTATCAGTATTGTGGCTGCTGCTTTTATCTCTTCAGCTCTGTGCAAAAAAAACAAACCAAATATTGTACAGCAAAAAATCATCTGTGTCAGTATAACCATATCATTACTGGAGGCTTTTACGGAAGAGTTTTCTTCATAGTCCACGTTGACTGACATACCTATGCTGATGCCAGTATGTGGTGCAGATAAATCTCTGTCTTAGCTATATAGTTCTTGATGCCTTATTGTTAATATCTTGCCATTCCTGAAAAGTAACTTGCTTAAAGAAGCACAAAAGAAAACATTTTAAATTCACTGATCAGCTTAATACTCAGATTTGAAGTATGCTACAGCCAAGTGTCCATTCAAATAAATACTTGCTAAGCTTATGTATTGTGTAACGTGGAACAAGCAGACACACAATACTTAAACCTTCAAAGTTATTTGTTTATTCTTATTATTGTCTTTAAATGTATTCATTTATTCTCTTCATTTTAATTGCTCAGTTGTAGATGTAAATACTACTTATGTCATTTCCTCCTTGCAGGGAGGAAACTAATTTGGAACACAGTTCAGCAAACCAGGATTACAATACACAATGCACATTGTAAATTTCTGTTTTAATATATACTGTGGTGGAGTCAGAACTTTCCTTTTGACCTGTATCTCCGCAAGTAGTATAGCTGATACTGTGTTAGGGTAAGCTTAAAGACTACTGATGCCACTGAAAATCATTCAAATGGTGGTGAGAGAGCTGACCTGTTATGCCCTTTGGCCACTCTGCTGGAGCTATGGGTATATTATTTCTCAACTGCCAGATTGCTATAACTTTACAAGAAAGTTGACTTCATCTTCCTGACAGCTTCTGTTAAGAGCCACTGAGGCAAGAGATTGTTTTTGCCTTTCCCGTAGTCGTTCTTTTAGCTTTGATGATGATGACTTCATTTTTTGAAAATTAAATACTTCATTCCTGTATAGCCTCAGAAATTCTCAGAAGATTTGGAACCATTCCCTATAAACCAGCAGCAATATTGCTCTCTCCCCCATTTTTATGGTTGAGAAAAGATTTGTGAAGATGAAGTCGTTTGTCAAAGGCTTCCTGGTAGGCTAGCAGCAGAACCTAGGTCTGCTGGGTTCCAGTTCAGTACTGTTCACAAAGACCTGTGTTTAGGGGGAAAAGGGCTTGCTTTTTCTCCATCACAGCACTGTAAGTCTTTATGGATTACTTTTGTGCTTCCTAATAAGCCAAGATGGCAGTGAAACTTTAGATTGCATTACGAGGTGGCAATGCTTCTCCCTAAACAAAAAGATATTCATAAGACTTTAGATGACATCTTGAGACTGAATTGGTTGACAGGATAAAATATTCATTAAAAGAGTATCTGATATGGTAATATTAGCATTTCATTGAAAGAACCGTGTGTTGAATAAAGTACTTTTACAGATTTCAGGAAATTACTTCATTTTTAAGGTAATAGTATTTAAAACTTTTTATTTTACTTTCTCATTTAAATTTTGTTTGGGTATCTATAAAATAACATATAACATCAGAAAAGCTTTCAGTCCTCAAAGAGGGCAGAAGATACTTTCTGTAATTTTTTTATTAAAAGAAAGTTAAGTCTTTAAAAATGAATTATAAATGTCATAGAGTATCTGCATGGGCTGTGTCGAATTTTCAACGTTTTCTGGGTTAATTAGAAATCCAAATTCTTTCAGTTGAAATGAGGCATCTAACTCCTAGAAGCCTTTTAAAAAATTCAGTCCACGTTTTGAAAATCTTTATACTAAGCTTAGGTGAAATAGTCATTTGAAGGACTTATACTCTTTGCACAACCTATGACTTAACCTGGAATGATATTGGAGTTTGTGATAGTTTTAAATGTCTGTGCATGTCTAGAGATATATCTATACACACACACACATATATTTCTGCAAAGTTCTGGTTGTCAGAAAAAAAATACAAACTGGGGGTGCAGTCATCTTATATGGATTTTCACAGGTCACTGAGTGATGTCAGTTTATCTTTACTGGTGGATCAAAACTTCTCTTCGATTTCTCCAATTATCAAGTGTCGAAATAAGATCATTAAGCTGAACAAAGCCTTCTCAGCATTGGCTGTTTCCTCCTGTCAAATTGAGCCTCCTCCAAAAAAGATGAAACTGGACTTGCATGGCAAGTATGATATGAAAAAAGAGTTTCCTCAGCTGAATGAAGCAAAGTCAGTCATTGCTGTTACTCGCCTTTCACCATTACTGGCATTTCACCGTGTATGTTGCATAGTTCTTCTACATGCAAAGAAACAAAAATGTTGGACTGATAGTTTACAGGAGAGCAAAAAGATTACTGTACTCTGTGGGAAAATTTCGTTAAGTCTGGAAGATGTTTCAAATGGAAAATATTCAGTAAAGATGCTAAAGGATAATAATTACTGTACAGGTAAATGGATTGATATATTTTGGATTCATAAACACATGGTTGATTGTTCTGTTTACTATAAGGGATGACAAGCTGTTTTGAAGATGTAGTCACATCTCTGTCTTTGAACATAAGCTGCATAGACCTGTTGGGAATTAAAACTGGGTGGAATAAAAGACAGAACATTTTTCAAAATGGAAAAAATGTTCAGTGATTTCCTGTAGGGTTTTTATGCTTGCATTGGTGCTGAAATATCTCTGGATAGGTTAATCCTGAAGATAAGTCTTAGTACAGGTTGCTGAAGGCTGAGGTTTTTTTTCCTACAAGAAAGATACTTAACTATTTATTAGATACAAAAATATTTTTTTTCTGCTATAGTATTACCTCTTAAATAATACCAAAGTAATTCAAGCTTTTCCTCATCTACATGTCTATTAAGGTAATTTATTTTCATTTATTTTAGTATTCCTGATTTAATTGATTTTGAATTGTGTTTCTGCTCATATAGTGAAATACACTTTTGATCATTTGTAATGAATTTTAATTTCTTTCTTTAATGCTGTATCACGGGCTAAAGCCAACATGTCATCTTACTATCTATGGGAGGCTATTAATAGTCTTTGGCAAGGTGGCATTTATCTTTAGAGCTTTCATTAAATAGGTGGGGCTCTGTTAATCAGTTAACTCATTTTCTTGACAGAAGTAGGTATAAGAATTTAGGTGAAAATTTCCCAAAAATGCCTCTATGCAGGTGCAAACTCTACATAAAACTGGGGCTTTGAACCCAGTTTTTTGCATAAGCAAAGCTTAATGCATGCAACATGATCAAAATGTTCAGGCCAAGTATTTTGTTACTGTATTTTCTTGCAGGTTCCTTGGAAGATATACTTGCTGTCCTTGCAGTATCTGTCAGATTCTCCTTTCAGATTGTGTCTTCTGATTGCACATTGACTCCAGTAAATTCATGGTTACTGAGAGAAATGGAGTGCACACCATTTAAGGAATGTCATGACAACTTATTCTGTCATAAAGCGGGAATTGTATACGGTACAGTTTTTAAATGGACCCTGAAAAATCCATTTGAAGGGCTTCTAATGTTATTTTGCAGGTAAAATTGCTTAAAAAGAGTTAAGTATATTCATTTTGCATGCACACTTTTTTATCTTTACAGTATTTCTTACAGGTACCATGAACAACAGCCAAAACCATAATTAATAGTCTTCTAATACTGATGATATGACAATCGCCAGCAATAACAGATTAATTTCAAATCAGAGCTATGACTGAACATGAATTGTATCGTTTAATTTTGTCTATGCTAGATTACAGATAAATCTCATCTCCATTAATATCTGTTTGTTACTATTTCTTTTGTTCATTTTGCTGCACATGAATTTTATATTTTTTTTTTCTTACATTATTCTTAGTATAACATAATTTTTCTTCAATATGTGTTGATTTAAAAAAAATATCTTAAGGGAATATTAAAAACAAATAAGAAAAATCCTAAACAAACAGCAACAAACCTGAAGTTATATTAAATTTTAATTTATTGCTATGTCATTTTGTAGTTTAGCACTGCAACATAAATTTAGTCCAATTTTGTATGTGTTTCTGAAGTATTTATTTCCTACCTACAATGTTTTTGAAAAGTAAATAATCTGAAGAGTCAGTGATTTGTTTTTCTTACGTAGATTCTTGGACATATGTCTATAAAATTTCCTAAAGCAGGCTATACAAGTTAGTTATATTGCCATGATATATCTTTTAGCTGGATATGGCTCAAAACATAAAAAGTATGTTGCATTGCCAAATGTTTCCTGTCCTGGAGACTTCAAGCTAAAAAATAAAAGAAAGAGAAGGTATATCTTTCAACAGTTACTAATTTATAATGAGTTTGACTCTTTTACTCAATGTAGGAGTTGATTTCCCTCTTTTATCTAAGAGGAAAGGCTGAATTGCTTAAGAAATCAATCAGTAAAATTTTAAGCCTAAAGGCTTTTGATTCCTTTTAAAATGTTATTTAATACTATACACTTTTGATCCAACTTAGTATTAATAGTGAACTGCATGTTTATGGTGTAACTATGATTGTATTTTCTATGTCTTTTTTTCCCATCTTTAGATTAATCTTTTATCCAGCTGGGATATGTCTGTAGTTCCTACCAATCACAGAATATTTTTTTTCCACAGCCTTTCAGAACTAACATAAATTGCTATAGCTGTTATAAGTAGTGGAATGTTCAAGATAAGTAAATTGAAATAGGTATTTTTCCTTAAACTACTTCTTTCTGAGAAAACTAGCTACTAAGGATGCTTGTAGGGTTTTGGGGTTGGGGTTTTTTGGGGTTTTGTTGTTGTTTGTTTTTCTTTTTTTGGTGGTGTTATTGTGGATTTTTTTTTTTCTGTGATTTTTTTTTTTTCCCATCAAAAGATATCATGGCAAACACTGGAAATTAGACTTTGGAGAAACTCTACATTCCTCTTAGAATAAGGGCCATGTCATTGTGCCATTAGGGACTGTAGTGAGAGGACAAGGGGTAACGGGTTCAGACTTAAACAGGGGAAGTTTAAATTGGATATGAGGAACAAATTGTTTACTGTAAGGGTTGTGAGACACTGGAATGGGTTGCCCAGGGAAGTTGTGAATGCTCCATTGGTGATGGTGTTCAAGGCCAGGTTGGACAGAGCCTTGGGTGGTATGGTTTAGTGGGAGGTGTCCCTGCCCATGGTGAGGGGTTGGAACTAGATGATCTTAAGGTCCTTTCCAACCCTAGCTATAGCATGATTCTATATGCTACACTGGTGTCCAGGAGAGTAGATTCCTGATGATTACAAGCACTATTTTATCTTGCTTTCTTAATAATTTTGAATGTCTGATTTTTAAATGCAACTTTCCCTCTATAATGACCATTTAAATAGGACCTGTGGGCCACCTAATAGCCATGCTGTGAGTTGGTCGTGACAATCTATGAATAAAAGTGACTTTTTACTGCCCCAAGTGTAGACTAAACAATGCATTTCCTTTGTATTATTGTATGTAGCCTTCATGTACAGTGACTTGCTGTGTAATGAAACAAGTAATGCTCATGAAACCTTAATCATGCACATATATTTTAGCATGGAATAGTTATGTTCCTGAGGTTTGCTTACTGTCAAAATGGTGGCTAGTGTACCATTAGAAAACCTTTGCTGATTCTTGTATGTACAGTATACATAATACTTACAAGCATAATCAGCATATGTGCTTCCCTGTTTCATTTTAAGTAATTTTGTTTTATTTTCCGTGATAGAATTTTGAAGATACAAGGTAGTTATAATAATAATAATCATCATCTTATTTTACAGAAATCTGACTGTTTTGCTCCAGTGCCTTTATAGCCTTATTAGAGTTCTCCCACCAAGCTGTGATGTAAAACTCCTGAAATGTGGAAGCAAAGGTATACTGACTGAACAGTTAGCACTGGCTTTGGAAAAAGAAATACTCACCTCTAGGAATTCTTTCTTCTCAAAAGAAAGTAAAGCTGAAAACAGTTTGACATGGGGGAATGAGCCTGGCAAGACAATCACAGATGTTCCCGTGGCTTCTTTACTGGACAGTGAGGAAGGGGTTCAGCAATTCAGAAAAAAGCTTCAGAATGAAGGGGAGGAGAGTATACTGAGTATGAATAAAACAATGAATGGTGCCCTTTACCAGGAAATTTCTTTGAAAATAGCAGCTGCTCAGCGCAGTACAGATATGATTGCATGGAGACTAAGCAAGTTCTAGAAACTATTTACCAAATTTGTCTTGAAGAATGTTCAATCAAAATTATACTATTAAATATTATTTAATATTTTCATGGCTACTTACTTTTTATTGTATAGCTCAGTTATTTCTACAGATAAATACTGGTATTTTGATTGATGACTTATAGCTGGTTTGGCAAGAATTTAATATTAAAGGTAGCTGAGTTGTTATTTTGTTACATAATTTGAAAACATTATTTTTAAAGTATTTTCTAAAAATTCCTATTCCAAAACTATATTACATGAATCACGAATGAATTTTATTAGAAAAAAGATAACAAGTATGTTGTCATGGTTTTAGCCCAGCCAGCCACGCAGTTTTGCTCACTCAATCCCCCCTATTTCTTTCCCCTGCTTCCAGAGGGACGGGAAGGAGAATCGAAAGAATGCAACTCCCATGGGTTGAGATAAGGACAGTCCAGTAACTAAGGTATAACACAAACCACTACTGCTACCACCAATAATAATAATGACAAGAGAAATACAAGGAAGGAGAATACAACTGCTCACCACCCGCTACCAAGCCCGACACAGCAGTGAACCCCCACTCTTCTGGGTCTCTGCCCTCCATTTTCCATCCTGGGCATGATGCGCTGTGGTATGGAATATCTCTTTGGCTATTTTGGGCCAGGTGTCCTGTCTCTGCTTCCTCCCAGCTTCCCCTCCTCCCTGGCATAGCATGAGACTCAGAAAGTCCTTGGTCAGACCAAACATTAGTATGTAGTAACCGAAAACATGGGTGTTATTAGCGCTGTTCCCAGGCCGAAAGTCAAAAACACTGCTCTGCACCAGCTATTAAGAAGGAGAAAAATGACTGCTGCTGCTGAACCTGGGACAGTATCTACCCCTTATTCCATACCATTCACTTCATGCTCAGATCCCACATTTTCAATATACCATCACATGCATATATATGCATCCACACACACACAGAGGGAGATAGATCATCCCTTAGAGCATGGACCAATCCCTGTAAAGCTGTTGAGTCCATTCGGTCTGTGATGTTGGGCTCCCTCTCTTGAAAGTCTTTCAGGGCAGGGGAGGCTGTGTGCAGTGTTCACACGTGAATAACCTGGGCAATAGTGTCCATTGCTAAGTCCACCCCTTGATCATGAGTCCATCTGTATGTTGCATCTCTGCCCTGATGGCCTGAAGTGTCATGGGCCCACCAGGCTCAAGATAATTCGCCTTCCCCCTTCAGCAGTTTCTGCAGCTTGTTGTTGGGGACTCCATACAGCTGCCTTCCATCTCTGAGGCTTCCAAAGCACTGGAGGGGTCCAGTGGACTAGATACTTGCCCATACTGTCCAACTCACCCTGCCACTCATGACTGTCCAGCCTCGGGGAAAATCTCTTGGTCCTCCTACGTCATTGTCTACACCCAGACAAGGCCCACACCAGACTCTGCTTAACTCTCGGGACCAGATGAAATGGTTGTGGGTAAAGCACACTCTGTATGCATGCCAACATGCTGATCCCCATCACAATCAGCAGGCAGGTCTCAAGGGCACCCAAAACCCATTCAAACCCTTCAGAACTCTCAAATGAGGCTGCTGTACTTGTCACTGGGGCTGCTGTAGCTGCTGTGCTTGCCAGCTCTCACCACCAGCTGCTCTTTGTCTGAGCCCAGATCTTCCTCCTCTGCCTTACTGGGAAGTGTTGTGCGGTCTCCTGCACCCTCCTGGGGCTCGGGCTCGTGGGGCTCTGTGGGCGGCTGCCGGGGAATGCTCATGGCCACCGCGGAGGTGGGCTCGGCTGCGGGGCTCGGCTCCTCTGCCGCCTTCTCCCGCTGTTCAGCAGCTGCCGGGCTGGGCTCGGCTGCGGGGCTGAGCTCATCTGCTGTGTCCTGGGGCTCCTGGTACCGGCGCCGTGCTCCTGGGCCGTTTTGGCCACTGGCAGCTCCCGGGGCCTCTCCCCCTCGGCTCCCCCCAGCCTCATGAAGACAGAGGTGAGGACAAGGGCCAGGACGGTGAAGAGCAGCCGGACAGCCAGGTACAAGTCCATGGCCGCATCCATCCCCCCCCGCTGCCGAGCCCACCTGTATTACAAGTCATTACCATAAAGTACAATGAAACAAGAACCTTAGCCCAAACCCCATATCTGAAAAATGTTAAGATAACAAATACCGGCTGTGAGTAAAGTACCACATGCTGAATCTGTGAGATCCAGAGCAACAACTTTGAGAGCCAATAAATCAACATTGTGACGAGTGACTATTAATCCTGTTGTTCTCTCAACCCTTCGTCCCCATGTTGGGCACCAAAAAGAGCTGTCATGGTTTAAGCCCAGTCAGCCACGCAGTTTGCTCACTCCCTCCCTCCTCTTTCTTTCCCCTGCTCCCAGAGGGATGGGAAGGATAATTGAAAGAATGCATCTCCCATGGGTTGAGATAAGAACAATTTAGTAACTAAGGTATAGCAGAAACCACTACTGCTACCACCAATAACAATAATGACAAGGGAAATACAAGGAAAGGGAGTACAACTGCTCACCACCTGCTACCAAGCCTGACCCAGCGGTGAACCCCCACCCTTCTGGGTCTCTGCCCTTCGTTTTCCATCCTGAGCATGATGTGCTGTGGTATGGAGTATCTCTGGCTATTTTGGGCCAGGTGTCCTGTCTCTGCTTCCTCCCAGCTTCCCCTCCTCCCTGGCATAGCATGAGACTCAGAAAGTCCTTGGTCAGACCAAACATTAGTATGCAGTAACCGAAAACATGGATGTTATTAGCGTTGATTCCAGGCCAAAAGTCAAAAACACAGCACTGCACCAGCTACCAAGGAGAAAAATGACTGTTACTGCTGAACCCAGGACAGCAGTAAATAGTGCAGCAGTTGATTTTTTTTTGCACTACTGTAGCAGCCTGGTCTCATGTTGTAACTAACCCTCATATGTATGTCTTTAAAGAGAAAATTTGACCTGTGTTCACATCCCTTTATTGAATAAGTAGAGTGGGACAAATGAAGAGAGGTTGAGAAAGACAGAAGTTGCCAGTTTTTAATTTCTACTTAACATAATCAAACAGTGAAACCACAGAGGTATATAAGTGAATTTTTTTAGAATAGAATAAGATATACAGCAACATATTCCTACTAAAGAGTCTGTCCAGAAGCATGTATTTTTAGTTTGCATATCACTAGATGAGATCACTGAAAGCTTTCCTAACAGCTCTAAGATTAGCGGGAGTAGTTACATAGCTGACTAGTAATGCATAATGACATGGCACAGCTTTCAGTGGTAGTGATGCAATTGGTAGATGTATTGCATATGCATGGGAGATATTTTTATGTGCCAAAATCTAAGAGGTCTGGTGGAAATACTTGGAAGCTTTATGCTGGTATGGGTGTTTTTTGGCCAGTATTAATGGAAAAATGGAGCAGGACTGAACAAAGGTTCAGGCTCTCTAGAACCTTATCTTCAAGTGGCAGCAGCAGGAACTTTGTTTAGAGATATTTGCTTTCCTAAACTTGCCTTTCAGAAGTAAAAGCAACTAAAGGTGTTAACCTTCAGTTTATTTGGTCTGTCATGATGATTAATCTCAGCACATGCTGGTGTTCAAATGGAGAGTGAAAATTGCATGGACTAGGCAAACAGGTTAGGTTGGCTCACTAGGTTTCTGTAATGAACAGTTGCAGTCACATTTTCTGGACTTCCAAGAAAGTCTTGGTAGTGAGTTCTTGCACAGAGTGAGTTCTGTAAGTTTTTTTTTTTTATCAAGTAATTTGAGAAATTATATCAGTATTAACAGCAGCAGTCCTGCTTACTGATTAGTATTGCCAAGAAATAACTGATAAAATAGTTGGATGCTTGATTCTGTAAATTCCCTTTTCAATGGTAGCAGGTCAAGCTGGGAGAGATACAGATCACAAACCAACAGAAGGCTTTTTGTTACTAAAGCTGGTACTGATAGTAGGCAACTATTCACACAATATATTCACTTACTTGCACGCTTGTAATTACTCTGTAGGAGCAACAGCTGGGAGGGCAGTCCCAACCCCTGGGTTCTTCAGCTCTTAGGTCAGTAGTTTATGAAGTGTCTCAAAGAACCCTTTGCTTCATCAGGTGTGAGTATATAATCCTGTAGGATTTTTTGTCTGTGTATGTCAATTTGCTATTTGCTTGTACATGATCAAAACTAACGCAACCCATGGTTGATACTAATGTGTGTAGTGGCTTTGTACACAGCCAGCAGGCTCTTGTTCTGATTTGTCAGTTCTGACGATTTTAATAGAGCTGGTCTCCAGATCTTACCTGAGAGACTTTGCCATACTGCTGCTCAGCATATAATCCGCTCAGCTGTAGAACCCCTTCACACAAACTCACACAGAAGGGACCTTTATCACATATAAGCTTTTAACAACATAATAAAATTATGCCCAGAGCCAACTTGTCTTGACGCCAAAGGGTCAAGCAATTGTACTTTTGAATTCTGAAAACTAGCAGATATCAGTGGTTTCTGTCAAGTGTCTAGAAGAATAGCTCCAGTCCTCTGGCCAGGAAAGTGATCAGCATGTAGATGTCTACTTTGTCATGGTCCTGTTAGCACCTGCTTTGAATGACTGGGGTGCAGAAGGGAAGTCTGGCATAGGAAGCATGAGCTGTCATGCCTTAATGTTCTCATGTCTATCTTGGCCCTTTTAAAGTCCACATGATTTAAGGACCTAAGAAGTGGTATTTGGTGTCAAAGAACTCTAGTTTTCCAGCCAATTTCGTATAATAAATGAATTTAGTTGTAGTGATTTTTCTCTGTTGTTATCAGACAGGAGAAACCTGTCTGCTCCAGAGCAGTCTCTATTGCATAGCAATAGACAGTTTTAAGTTTGTGTGGGTACTTACATTATTTCAGATCAACCAGCAGGTTGCTAAGTTGTTTATGGTAATGAGAGTTAAGACTTCTCCCTCAGCTACTAACTTTTGTTTTCCCACAGCTTTTGGCAGCTTGGGAACTGTGACAGTCTTATGACTGCTCTCTTCTGAATCATGCTGACTTTGCTAAGACAAAATAATAACGCAAGCAAGTTTATGAGTTATTCTTTAGATACTATGAACAAAGATGATAGGTTAAGCAAAAGGAGTATCGAAATGGTGATAGTTTTCTTCTCCCCCCTTCTCTGCTTCCTTGGGAGAGATGAAGTTGTAAACAAGTGGAAGGTAAGTGTTGATGTAAAGATTTTAAATCTTGAATAGATGTAAAAGTTTAAGCACTATGTTGTTATTGGGTTTAGTTTCTTTAAGGTTTTGGTTAGGGTTTTTTTGGGGGGTACTCTTCTCTCTGCGCTGTAGGCATGACACTGGGTAGGAACAAGTTGATCGCCTTGATTAGTACATAGCAGGAGTTTCTAGCCAAGAGAAAAGCTGAATGAAACCCTCCCAGGAAAAAGGCAAAAGAGTAGGAGGTTTAATGCTGCTGTTCAGTCATGCTAATTATTACTTTTAAAGAGGTGATACTACTATGATCTTTCCTGTGACCTCAGGTTTCTGGTATGTGACTTACCCCTTGACTGCATTGAGAAATTCATAATTTGTAGGTGCAAGATTACAGTGGCATGTTCATAAATCATTTGGTTGGAACAAAGACTTCCAAAGTGTCAGGTCTGTAGCAATCCAGTTCATGCCCAAAGCCCTACATTCATAAAATGCTGTGGTATTTAGATCAGATGCACACGTCGGTAAAGCAGTGTCAGGTTAACAAATCCCTCTTCTTATTGTCTGAGTGGAGAGGTGGTGAATCGTTTGCCAGCTGCAATTCTTATCTGTGCAGAGAGGTATAAAGGTAAGTGCTTTGTAGTAAGTCCTTCACAACAGCATATGCTGCCTTGGAACTTGCCCCTTTTCCTCTCCTCAGAGCTCCAGTTATGGTTTTGAACTGAACATGTGATGTCTTCTTTTATAATCCTATCTTTGAAATGTTCTCAAGCGTAAGGGGAAAAGTGGAAGCTGCCAAAATCTTCCAAAATTCATGGTTAATGGGAATCTGCTGTTTCTGTACAGCCTGTGCTATTCCCTCCTCACAGGCACTAGCGATGGTGCACTTTGAGAGCCTTCACATTTCCCTCCTCCTCTCATCCCAATGATCAAACACTGAGGACCAGCAAGGCAGTCACTTCTAAATGAAAAAAAATTAACTTTGCCTTTCTTTATCATGTCAGAAACAGGTATAGTTTCTTTTCCAAGGTTTATAACTCTGCTAAATCAGATAATCTACAGAGAAGTCATGTCCCAACTGCAAAGCATACCTTAATGAAGCTTTCAAGTGCTCCAGGCACTCTAGCAAGTAATTGTGCAATACAGGGAAAAAAAAGCAACCTAGCATTTCCTCCTCACACCCCTCATGAGTACTTCATGACAGTTTATGAATACGTTGGTTTGGTTTGATTTCTTTTTTTATCCAAGATTTCTGCAATTAAGGTTCATTCTTAATTCAGTGCTACTTATTGGCAGTGGATTTTAATGCTGCTACAACACTTTAAGCCTCTGTTCAATCTTTGACTCTTCTCAACCTCATTTAAGAAAATTCAGCACTCATTAGATGTGTTAGTACACTACTACAATTTTTAATCTAGATTTGAAAGTGAATTTTTAGTACATAAGCTTTGTAAAAATACAGAGAGGGGCAAATTTGAGGGGGTTTGGCAAAATCTCTCTTTTTCCAAAGCAGAATGAAATTTCCTAATGATCAGATGTCGTGGTTTAAGCCCCTCACCCACGCAGTTTTTCTCACTCACTCACTTCCCTCTCTTTCTTCCCCCAGTCCCGGGGGAATGGGGAGGAGAATCAAAAGAATGCAACTTCCATAGGTTGAGATAAGAGCAGTTTAGTAACTAAGGTATAACACAAACCACCGCTGCTACCACCAATAGCAATACAAGGGAAATACAAAGAAAGAGAATACAACTGCTCACCACCCCGCCCGCCCAAGCCAGGTCATCTCCCCAGCAGCGAACCCCCCCAGTGCACCACCACACCCTTCCAGGTCTCTGCTCTCTCCGTTTTCTCAAGCTGGGCATGATGTGCTGTGGTATGGAATAACCTCTTTGGTCAGTTTGGGTCAGGTGTCCTGTCTCTCCTTCCTCCCGGCTTCCTCTCCTCCCTGGCATAGCATGAGGCTCAGAAAGTCCTTGGTCAGACCAAAACACTACTAAGCAGTAACTGAAAACACTGGTGTTATCAGCGCTGTTCCCAGACCCAAAATCAAAACCACAGTGCTGCACCAGCTACCAAGAAGGAGAAAAATGACTGCTACTGCTGAACCCAGGACATCAGATCATACAGGTGTGTCCAAATGCAACTAATACATGCTGGCTTCTTTAGTCACCCCTAATCAGTTGTATGAGTTAAATTTACAACAGAGAAAATCATGTAACATTGTAGGTATGAGCATTTTTCAACACAACTGTAAGAAGAAATGATATGAGATAGACCAGTTCAGAACTCTTCCGTGTTTGTCAGGGTTCTTTTTCTTGCTTTTTTGTATATCAGCACAGTCTGATATAATCACCAAGAGCAATTGCTGGATTTGAAGACCCCATGCCCTTTTTGAGAATATGCATTGTGGGTATAAATTCACATTTGTGATCACTTAGATTATGAATTCTTATCTATGCTGGAGAGTCTGTGTAGCAGTCAGGTTGGATGTAGGAATGGGGCTGTCTTTCACTGTTCCATCCAAAGTCTGCCAGTCAATTAATGATAGAAGACAAATACAGTCACCATCCTATGAATGACAATAGTTGCAACTTCAGCAGGAACAGAGCTGAAATCACAGGTTCCCATGGGGATTAATCACCTATCACCTAATGCTGATGGTTTCACTGGGATTATTTTCCCCCTAGTGATGTCCCTAATTTTCTCCAAGTACATGATTTATCTTCAGTTATCCAAACACAGTGTTTCAGTTGTGATTATTTAACTAAAATGCTGAAGAATATATGATTTCAGTTTATTCCTGCGGTTTTAAGTCATGTGCACTGCAGCATATTTTACCTGCCACTTGACCAGGGGAGTGTCTGTGTAAATGCAGAAATAAAAAGAATTCTATTCCTGAAGTAATATCTTAACGTTTTCATCTCACTGCTAAATGAAGTGAACTATTCCAGTGCAAAGTACCTCAGTAGTGCACACTACCTTCTCAGTAAACATAGTATTTTTTTTAGCTAGAGGTCATCTTTTAGTAATTTTATTGAAAGAATATGTGAGGTTTATTATTTTCCAAGTAGCTCACTTTTTAGAAATATGCTCTGAATGCTCATATTGACCTTATAGTACTTTTTGCTTGATAACTGACGTAGAACATAAAAAAATATAGTATTTTAGTACTTGATTGTTTTACTTCAGAAAGAAATTGCTAATTTAAAAACTTTTTCTTTAGGATTGGACAATGAAATAGACTTGCAGAAATAAGCAAAGAATATGTATAAATGATCCCTGTTTCATGCATTTTCCCCAAACATGAATATATTGTCTTCTGAAGTTATAACTAGATAATCCACTGAAATAACATAAACTGTGTAATCTTCTCTGGAAAAAAAATAATACTGAAAATGCTTGGGGAAAGAATAAATCTCTATATTTTCCCACCAAAGAGATAGGAATTTCTGCAAACCAGTGTATTTTCTTGTTAAATTGACATGTTATGGGCAAAATGAGAATGAAGAACAGAGAGGTCCTGTCATTTTGAAATGAAGTCCTTCTAGGCTATGTACATTTTCTTAATGACTGTTGGAAACACTTGGAGTGAACTGGATTCTCTAAAAATCCACATTAACCTTCTATAAATAGATAGCGTATCTAAATAACAGCACATTAACAGCACATATGATTGAGGATTAGAATGTTTTAAGTGATTGCTGGTAGCCTGAGGTTGTAATAATGGTGACTTTAACACCATCTGAAGTGCATTTTGGGGGGGGGGGTGTTGGTTTTTTTTTTAGTGGAATTTGTGGCATATGAGACAGCTCACACACATATAAATTTACCCAATCATACAGCTAATCTGGGAGAACTTGCTTCCTACATTGTCATGTGCTGTTCATGGGCCGTCAGCTTGTCCAGTACTATTTCTAATGCCCTTCTAACATGGTTTGTTCAACCCACCCTATATACTCCCATGCTTACAGATGTGGAGCTTCATTTTAGTTGTACACTTAAAAAAAACCTCAAACCAAACAAAAAGAATCTTTGCTTTTAAAATCGCAAACCCTTTGACATGTCATTTGCATTTGATTGGGAGGTAGCAACTCACCTGTGTACAGGTATAACTATCCTTCTCTGAATGCCTGTTTTTAAACCTCTTAGGATTCAACACAATGCCTCCTGTTCTCTGCCTCCTTTCTCCCTACCCTGGTCTTATCTGAGACAACATCAAGACTTTTGGAGAGCTTCCATGGTCTAGACATCCCCATTACGTGTCAATACCTGCTTTTTTTGTCTCAGCAGAAGGGCTTAAGGGGTTTCCACAGACCCAGATTTACAAATGCCTTAACCCTTTGCCCAGACTTTTATCAGGAGTTAATGCAATTTTTTTAGTAGGTACAACTTGGATGAAGTTAAAGGCAGATAACTAATAAATTCTGTACACAGCAATAACTTTAGACCTCTATTTTTTTTTTGCAGTTATTAACTGTCTGAGTCTCTCCTCTTATTTTTTATTTATATTGGCAACAGATGTGATGCTTCAACTTTATTTGAAGCTGTTTGCAATAAAGCTGGCCAATAACATGCCCAAATTCAACAGAGTAACAATACAGCTTGTTGTAGTCATTGATAATGATATTTCAGTTGTAAATCTACGTGGCAAACTGCACATTTTGAGGACTGAATGAACAAATACTAAAATACACATGCTTTGAATACCAAATGTGTGCTGTAAAAGAAAACCAGATTTCAGTTGTAAACTATGAGGAATCATTGAAATTATATATCATTTCAGAGCAAGGAAACACCATTACTTTTTCAAGTTATAGTAGAAATACTGCATGTTTTTTTCCCCTTTTAGGTTCAAGTTCTTTTAATATCATAGCAATGGAACAAGGATACACTTAGGAGCTTGTGTTTCCAGCTTCTAACACAAAATTTTAGAGATAAAATTAGTAACTCAAAAGCTAAATAGACCTTACTGACACTTGACTAAAGATAACCAGATGTAATTATCAATTGTTTTGAGTGTGCTAGCCAAAACATGGGAGTTTTCTGGCTGTTATCTTCCTCCTTAAAAATCACACAACTTCCCTGTGACAGATACTATTATGTGATACTGGAATAATTGATGTAGTTAAGCTATTTCCTATATGAGTTTGAAAGATGAAGAACACAAGCAGTAAGCCACCAGGGAGCTCGCTGTGGGGTACTCTGAGGAGATTTGTGAGACTGCAAGTTGGGAATTAGCTTGCTTGTTTTGGGGCATTCTTTATATACTTCTATGGTCTTGTGTAGATAGTGATGTTAGTACAGAAACTGTTATTTATCTTAAGAAGCTTCTACAAGAGAGCTGATCCTGATAAAATGCTTTGAAGACATCCGTCAGTGCTAAACAAGATTGTTACCTTATATTACTTACTGAAAAAAAGTAGAATCTTACAAATTCCTCAGCTGTTTTATGCACTTTTAGACAGGTTGTATCTTTTCCCTCAATGGTTTACAAGTCTTTACTGCAGGTGATATGTATTGACTTACTTCACCTTTGTGCTGGAATCCCTTCTCAATCTATTCCGAATCAGAGCAAATCTTAGGTAAACTGTGCTGACTTTCTCCATTCAAAACATACTACAGCTAAGAAAAACATTTACAAATTTTTGTTTTCCAAAGGAAAAAAAAACAGTTGAATTTGTACTGTATTCAAGTAAGACTGTATCACTAAATAAAGAGTAGTGAAGCTCATTATGTAAAATATGAAATATTATTTCTAAAAGAAAAAGTTATTTCTATATATTATTTGAATTTGGCAAGATATGGCCCTTCAAATACTCTTGGAAGAAATAAAGTTGCATTAAAATCTCCCTGTGACATTAATTTAGCCTCCAGCAGATTTGCTGGTTAGTCTACCCTCGATTATGAAGATGCTATTCACTAAAAGTGTGTGTCTGCGTGTTGGCCTTTGTGGATATGTAAAATAGGAGATGGTGTCATAAGTCAGGCTCTTTGTGTCTATGTGCAGTGGATGCCTGTCTTAAAACTGCACAGAGAATTTTTAGGAGGACCTTTTGTGGCTGCATTTGTCAGCAGGCAGGCAGGAAACTTCATATGACCATGCAACTGCTTTCCACATTCCACCTTGCCCTTCGGGTCCAGCTGTGGTTCCCTGGTGCAGTCTGTGTTCTGCTAGGGAGGAGGTGGGCACTGCTGGGAGCAGCCTTGCAGTCGCTGCTTGGCAGGCAGGGTTGAAGGAGTTATGATACCCAGGACCCCTGCAATTCCTGGCCATGCGGTTGGTTCTTGTCCAGAGCTGAGCATGCACCAATGTTTCCCAGCATGATTATGGGTGAGGCCAGTTTGTGCTCTTCAGCTGATGTCCCAGGGCACAGGTTAGGGGGACTGAGGACTGGTCCTGTGGGGCAGTTTATATGTGACTCTGCCAGTCTTGGAGGAAGAGGGCTGCTTGAAGCAGGAGTAGCAGTGGGTCTGGTTTGGTTAGCATTGACATTGTCTCTATTGTTTGAGTCTGTCTCTTGTTCAGCATGCAGCCAAGCACCGAAAGCACTTCCAGTTGCTGGCAGACCTCAGGGTGACCTCCCACAGTGGTTCATGTTAGCTTTGAGCAATAACCCCTTTCAAGCTGCCAGAGGAGCATGCAGGATGGCTCCAAAAAACCGCAAACGCAATGCTGGTAGGGCTGAGACCTCCACCCCAAGCAAGTGGCACTTCTGAAATCCCTTTCTGCTGGACTCGAACTGGAGGGTGCCACAGGGCTGAAGATGCTGGCTGCTGAGCAGTTGGTCGCTTCTCTGCAGCTTTCCAGCCACTGCATAGAAAGTCAAGGAGAGAGAATTCCTTACAGAGTAGTAGTAGCAGAAACTGGGGAGGAGGGAGCCACCAGGGGCTCGTTGAACTGGAGCTTTGCTAGACAAAGCCTTTTTGAATTCGCCCTTCTCTGAGGGAGACTCCCAAAGACGTGGCATTCAGTGGCACTGGCAATGCTCTTTATCCCTGCCAGCAGCTGTCATGGTCTGTGATGGCCTTGAGTGTCCCTGTGTCCTGAGCCCCCAGGGAGGTGGTCCCCCTGTCTCCAGCCTGCAGGTTTTCACTTTGGCTGTGACCTCATGGCCAGAGGTGATGCTCCAGGCATGGCGGTAGCCAAAATAGTGCTTCTGCACATACAAAGAGCATCATGTCCTGCTAAAGTGATGGTGGCAGGTTGCATACTACTGATTTGTTTATATCTCTGGAAGCATCTTGAGCTTGGTAACAGAGCACCAGGTTTGTGCTGTGAGTTATTTTGCTTCTTTTTCCCCTCAACACAATTGGATTCATAAAAATACTTGATTTTCTCATCAGTCTCAGTTTCTTGCCTGCAGTAATAGCTCCAAGAAAAGTTTGACAAAGTAACAGGCAGATCCCAGTCTGGGAGTACTTTACTGGTGGCCCGAAGTAAAGGCTGTGTATTCATCTCTTTGCCCACAGAGGACCAGGACGCACAAGCGTGGGTAGCCCCGGCACAGTCATGCTTTTCAGCAGCTGCCAGGCTGGGAATGACCCAGCTAAGAGACTTCGTGATTCAAACCTGAAGCAAAACAATTTTTTGTGAGGCGGGTGGTTAGATGTCACTTTGCAATGCTGAAAAAAATAAACATCTCCATTTCCAGTTTGAACACAACATGCCACAGCCTGACTTTCTGTTCCCAGCACTAATTGGCAGACCCATTTCCAAAGTGCTGGCGGTGGGAGGACGCAGGCGGCAGGCTGAAGAGCAAATGCATTGGGAAGGGACTATTTCTGACACCACGGCTGGAGATTGGCAGTGTGCATGCGGTGATTAGGATGCAGGCGAGGAAGCATTTGTGGTGAGCAGGTCAACGCATTAGTCTCACGCTGCTGTCTCACCTTTAGATGGACCTCATGTTTCAGTTCTTGCTTGTTGCCAGAGAAAGAGGCCAGTGTGAGCGAGGTAAAGCAGTGTGTAGCAAATCACCTGAAACTTCGCTAACTCGACAATTAGTGTTCGTGTCCCTGACTGCATGTTTATGAGCCTTGGGAAAAAGAGGTGCAATGCTGAAAGGGGCAGAGGAAATAAATGGCTCAGTAAAGGCTTGTGCGCTTTCTCTAAGAAACAGCCTTTTCCTTGGATTTAAAACAGGCTCCTTTATAACACATGCATTGTGGAGGTGATATTTCTGATGGAAACTGAGAGGCTGCTTTATAAAAGCATACTAATCGTACTAAGTCTAGGATTTGTTCAGGTAAATAAATACACTGTGACTTACTTTATCTACACCCAATAATTAATTTATTTGCTTTAGGTTCTTTGCAAATATTAGGGAAAGGGACATCTCAACAGTCATATGTCTACAGGTGACTGTATGGGGAAATAACTGGTGTGAGGTACGTACTTTTGTGTCTTTGCTAGTATTTTGACACTCAGCAAAAAATCAAGAGTCTTCCATATCAGAAATGAGGGAGGGACTTGGTGCATTTGTGTGTAGGAAAAATGTTTGTTTCCCTTATAGCATTTTATTTGCCCAACCTTTTTTTGCTACTGCTTCACAATATTGTTATAGTGTGCTTGTTTTTTTCCTGGTATGAACTGCCAGACCTGCATTTAAACCAGAAAAACCTCCCAGCCCCTTGCATGTGCCTAGGCAGTAAATTTCTATAAGTAATTCCAGAAGCATAGTTAAGGAGGCAGTTTGTATTCAGGTTTTTTTTAATTTTCAAGGGCATGTCCTGGGTTCAGCAGTAGCAGTCATTTTTCTCCTCCTTCGTAGCTGGTGCAGTGCTGTGTTTTTGACTTTCAGCCTGGGAACAGCGCTGATAACACTGATGTTTTTAGTTATGGCTTAGAATGTTTAGGCTGGCCAAGGACTTTCTGAGCCTCATGCTCTACCAGGAAGGAGGGGAAGCCGGGAGGAAGCAGGGAGGAAGCAGAGACAGGACACCTGGCCCTAACTAACCAAAGAGGTATTCCATACCACAGCACATCATGCCCAGGATGGAAAAACAGAGGACAGAGACCAGGAAGGGTAGAGGTGCACTGCTTGGTTGGGCTGGGTATAGGTGGTGAGCCATTGTACTCTTTCTATGTATTTCTCTTGTTATTATTATTATTGGTGGTAGCAGCAGTGGTTTTGTGTTATACTTTAGTTACTAAATTGTTCTTATCTCAACCTGTGGGAGTTGCATTCTTTCGATTCTTCTTCCCATCCCTCCAGGAGCACGGGGAAGAAAGAGGGGGGAGTGAAGTGAGCAAAACTACGTGGCTGAGAGGCTTAAACCACGACAGGGCAGACAAAGCATATTTTTATTTCCAAAAGATTCTTTCCTCCTTGATATTGTCCTTCAGATGACAAAAAAAACACTGACATTTTTTCTAGGTCATCTTTTTAATCCTTTGCTGGAACTGGAAAGCAACAGCATTAGCAGATTTTAAATACATGGTTCTCTTCAGCTGAAGTGAGTACCACCATCACTGCCTGAGAGAGTCCAGCAGTTTTCTGCTTTCCTTGGTCTTACATGATCCAAGGGGCGAGCCCAGCAATGTATATGGATCCCACCCAATCAGCATGGCTGATGGCCAGGGCACAGCCACAAGACTAGTAGGTACTGTTCTCTCAGTAACAAGCTTAACCAGAGCTTAGCCTTAACAGTACTTATCACCAAGCGCCTTACAGCAAACTTACGGCAAGACTCTTTTTTGTATATTTATTCTAGCATTTTTATGAATCTAAATCTAGCATCCAGCCACAATCCTCAGTTCTGTCACTGAACTGTTGCTTATGTTCCACTCCTTTGTAACAAATGCAATATTCCATTTCATTTGAGGCCCAAAATTAAATTCTTCCAACACAGCCAAATGCCACCTAGTGATCACAGAAGGAATTGCACTTAACGCTGGTGCTCGGCATGCAGCAAACTCGCCGCCAGAATAATTTTTAAAGACAATTTGTCTTTGTGATTAGAGAAGTCTGTTACAAAATCGGTGCTTACTGTGAGTAAATCAATTTGTTATCTCCTAATTAGAGCACTACAGCTGCAAAGCATCATTTAATTGTGATGAGATGCATTTTCCCAAAGAAAATGTTTCCCACTCCATTTTAAATACAGTATATATACATAATATATATAATGAGCATTTCACAAGACACCTCTTTATTGATGTATTGCCATAGACAGGGTGGAGAGCCAGCTGATAGGGACGTCTGTTTTACCTTCTACACAAGCGACATTTTGCCAATTCTGAAAATTCACCCAGAATTATGTTACAGAAGAGGGTGGCATTCCTGCATTCTTGTTTGTATAGTCCTTACCTACATTTGTGTTTTGCAAAGACGTGTTTTCTCCAGTGTTGTGTCATTTATTTGTAGAGGTAGCACAAAGAACCCATTTCATGGAGAGAAATTGCTGTGTTTTCCCTTTTCCTTTGCAGGTTACTGCACACTCAAGTCTGCATTCTTTTGCTTATTTTTTCCCTGTTTGATGCTAACAAGGAACATCTCCTCCAGGGCTCAGCCTCGTGGGTTAAGCCTGCATTCACAGGGAACAGTGTTTGTACAGCACAGAAGCTGGGTGGATGCTCCTGTAGGATGCTGAGCTTCCACTTGGGACTGGTACTTCCTCCCTTACACAGCTTTCTGTGCCTCTGTCCTAGTTTTGGCTTTATTAGTCACAACCTGAAGCTTGCCCTAAACCCGTCTGGAATGCAAATTTCACATCTGTACAGTGTAACTTATGTGATGCCAGCAAACCCAGTGCCTCTCCAGGTGTAAAATCCCTGGTCCTTTCTGGGTGTGGTTTTAAGAACTGTATCTGGTGGCACCTGACTCTTTGCTTTCTCGGTCTCTCTCAATGCACCACAGTTTCTGATGGAATTTGCTATTGCTCTACACTCATTTCTCTTGTGTTGACCCACAGGAACATGTTAAGAAAGGGAATTGTACATCGACCTTTGTAAGAAATTGAGCTCTGAATGCTAAAGATTGAAAATAAAAGTAAGAGTTTCTGAAAATAAACTAGTACCCTGAATGCAATAGGTGGTCTCCAAACACAGAAGAAAAGAGTGTCTGGCCTGAAAGGTGTAAACTCTTAAAATAAACAGCAGAACTTTCAACAGATCATACATGAATTTTTTAAACTTTTTTTTTATATTTGTGTTAGATTTATAGAATTATATTCACAGAGGTAAGAGAGAAATTATAAATTATTCTGACAAAGCTCTTCTCCGTGCAACTGCTCTGATGCCTGTGGAGTTACAGGAGAAGAAGGCTTGGCCTTTCATCTTGACATTGTGAATGTGCTGAAACAAACCCAAAGAATTTATCAAAGCTGACCAGTACACTCTACATCTATTTATCTATTTTTTACCAACTTTTTTTGTCATCTTTTCTTTCAGCGAAGATATCTATATAGACGAGTGAAAGATGACTGTGATTAAAGTTTCTGAAATGCTGGTTCACTTTTAAATGGTGCACTAAAAAGACCGAGCAAAAACCAAAATCCTTTTACAGAACCATCAAGTCTCTTATAAGAGAGCTGATTTTACCCAACAGATTGTGAAGTTGATAATTAACCAGAAACAGGAAGGTTTATCATTTGGTAGTGAGCTTCCTGCAAACTCATCTGGTGAATAAAGGCTGTCAAACAAAATCTCTTGGCATGGGCCATCTACCTGCAGGGCTTACTACAAATGGCATGGCAGTGTCTGACCATCTGATTCTGTTAAGAGGTGCCAATGAAAAAGCAGTGTGTGCTCCAGACAGTGATTTCTAACTCTTCAAATACTGCAGGAACAAATGACAGAATTTCTTTATCCTCGACTGTGAATGTCAGGGTAGGGAGGGAAACACAGACCCAGTCCAGTGTTAGAAGCAAAACAGAGAGTAAAACAACAAAATTACATATGCATTATTTAACACCATTACTGGAGAGAGTGCAGTGGTGGGGAAAAAGCTGTTATAAGAAGATGAAATGGAATCCCAGAACATTTATAATATCTATCTTCCCTGTGGCACAGACTGGTATGCATAGAGCTAGCCATTATTCGTTGCAATTTGTACAATTCAAAGCTGGTTTTCACCCCTTTGAAAAAGGCCTACCCAGAAGTCTTTACTCAAAGGAAAACTGTAAATGATAGTTACCGGAGGCTGGAACTCCGTTCATCTGGTAATAAAGTAGAGTTGAGCTGTACAATGAAAATTGTCAGTTCTTTAAGGCTGTGTTGCAGTGCTGTAGGCACCACAAATGTTAAAGCTTTATGGAGCTTACAGGGTACCATGAATGTGCTTACAAGCAGATTAGGTAGGAATATATGGTGATAAAGAAACCTATCTTTCCTCTCTTTCCTCTTCCCAAACCAAAACATGTTCTGGGCTTCATTCAGCCCTCTGCCTCATGACTGAAGAGATTCACTGGCACTTAACCCAAGGCAAGTCACTGAGAGCTAAACTCAGGCAAATGAAGGGAAAAGGCCCACCCTGGTTGTGTGCAGAGGCGGTTGGAGTGCAGCCGGCTGCAAGGCTTTGCAGGTTCCCAGGGCAGCTTTTCCCAGTAGTGAGGATCAGCCAAGCTGTCTCTGACCAGTCACAGCGTCCAAGGCTCATGGGCTGCATTGTTCAGAGGGGACATAGCAGTTGTTCTGCAGAGACCCCATTGCTAAGGCTCAGCATAACTTGTGGTGTAGAAAATAGCTCTGAGCAGCCATCAAATTTCTTTCAATACAAAACACGTCTCTTTCAGCTTCAAAGCAGCTGCCAAAGAGCAGGTAACACAAGCAAAGGTCATCACTTGCTGCCATTACCTGCAGATAGTGTTGCCTGGATCATTTAGCCAAAACAGGAGCCACGTGTACAGCTTTGTGAATGTGTCGTAGCTCATCTCAGCTAGGGAGTCTGCCTGGAACCTGGGAGACCCCAGGGGCTGGGGGAATTTGTAACAGAAATATGAAGATTTGTAGGAATAAAGTGCTAAGGGAGGTGAGTACATGTAATTGAGCACCAGAAGAACCAGCAGAACGGAGTCAAATGCAAAAATACTTCCCCCAAAAAGATACCTTCTCCAGCATTAAAATGGAGTCAAGGGTTGTTATACCACACCAAGGAGACCTGCATTATGAGAAGATCTCAGCCCAGCCAACTCTCCAGCAGGCCCTGCATCCTAACAGCAGGAGGGTGGCACCAACATAGCAACAGATCACATACAACATATAGCACTTCTCCCATTAGCACATGAGGAAGGTACACATCTTTTCCAAAGAAGTAAAAACAAGCAGGAGCAGCAACCTGGACAAAGAATGAGAGACCTGAAGTCAACATGATGCTCAGACTAGGGACTGGTCAATAAGAGCTGATGGTTCCTATCAGATGTACAAGATCTGTCCAAAATGTCATTTTGTGTGGCCCTCAAGGGGAACCCTAGGGACAAATGGAGGATTTGCAAACAACTTGCTGGTCCTGAGTATGTGGTATGAGAGAATGAGTGAACAAAATGCATGAGGGAATGGCTATGAATAGGTAAAATTGACTTTCTTGGAGATGTTTTTAAAGAAATATCACCTCGCCTTCCATCGTATCTTACATTGAGATTTTTGTCACTAATTTCCATCCAGGTAGACGCATCTGGCCAGGTTTAATAACCTAGCTGTCTCCCAGGCAAGCTGGATCAAGTTCAGTTGTGTTTGTGATGCTTTGCCGAGCTCTAGGGACCATGTGTCTGCAGACCCCAGTTGGCCTCATGTGTGGTGAGCTTGGGTTTGGTAAATTTGGTCCAGGCTGCACACCAAGCTGAAGTGGCGTATCTGTTTCCCAAGGCAGCCTTGGAAACAACATAGTCACGTTCATATCTAATAAACCTGGCTCTATGTGAGCTGCCCCAGGTTGAGGAAGCCTGTGCATCACTGGTGCCCAGGCATGGGTAATTTGAGATGAGATAAAGTGCCCTCCTCTAGGTTATTCCAGTGGGCTGATTAGCTGACCAGTGGAGGATACTGGCATGCGAAAGGCAGAGACGGTGTCTGGTGTTTGTGTTCCACATCCGTGAGGTTTCCTAGAGAAGGCTGTCAGAAACATGTTGACCTACAGAACCCCATAATGGTCTGTAATTATTGATTAACCCCTTATGGAGTCATTTACTACGATTTGTAAGTGCTAACCAAGAATAGATTGACTTCTCTTTTTTTTGTTTGTTTGTTTTTTTTCCTGGTAGATTCATTTTGATTGAGTTTAATGCTGCAGTGAGTAGAAAAAATATTTCCCATTCCCCCAGTGCCAACACATACAGGGCACATATGACTGCTCGATTGCTGTGGTGACACTGTCTGTCTGAAGGTAATTTAACTTGTAGAATTTCATATGCGCAGCAGTAAACAATGTAGTGACTGTATTATTTGGCTGAACTCACAAAACCTTCACTTCAAATGCATTTAAAGATTTTTTTTTTGACATTTGAGATAGATAGTTTAATTATGAAGGGTAGGAGCAGCTCCACGGGCAGGGTTAAAATGAATTTTGTACTAAAAAAGTTTAATTTTCTTAGTATGTGCCCTCTGAAATGACATCAATTGCATTTTCTAAGGCCTTACAAATTAAACATACTGATTAGAAATTAAAATTAAATCATATTAATATGCCAGAGCACGTAACATCTAATGTAAATTTTTTGTGCGTGTATGCCCTTTATCTCCCTAGCAAAAGCACACAGTGTTATCTCTTGCTTTGTACATGGCAGAAATATTATGAAAGAGCTCCCTCTTCCCCTTCCCCCCAGCTGAACACAAAGTGACTGCGTTTACTTGCAAAACACGGAGGCTGTGGGCTACACAAACCCTACTGCATTACCTGGTCTCTGAAAGACTGAACCAAAGGCCCGCTGAAGGAGTTGCAAAGCACTTAAGAGTACTGACCTACTATTCATCTGCACAGCACAGAGGTACATCTCACACCTATGGCCTGGTGCCAGTACTCATTTCTGTATGAACACCCTTTGTAAGGAGCAGTGGCCATTTGCAGCTGCTCTTCCTCATAACTGACCATCCCTCAGATACCAGAGGTGGTCACCACAGTTCGCTAAAACAGCGCCACAGAGCACATTTCCACAAATGTCTGTCTCTCTGCTCAGCAGGGATGAGGCCACACAGCCCTAAGAAGGGACCATTTCCTAGAGCACATCTCCAGTGCCATTCTTGGGTCATGGCCAGAAAAAAACCCTTGTAATGGCTTGTACTTAAAACCAGCCTTTAGTGTGCAATAGAAAACTTGCAAAAGAAAAGGCTGGTGAGGCGGAGAGGGGCAGAAACCCATTAGCCCCTACAGCTGTAACAGCAGGCTGATCCCATAGGTCAAATCTCCCATCTCCCTGCGGATGTCAACTCCAGGTCACCCTGACGCCTTTTGTTGCTCTCCAGGAACCTGAACAGTTTCCTCTAATGACAAAAGAAATAAGAGGTTGCTTCTTCTGAAGAATGACAGATTTCCTGTGGAAGATAATCTTCAGATGCAGAAATAATGACAAAACAGAGCTTTGATCCAAAGCATTTTTTGAAAATCACAAGATACTTGCAGTATCTCCTCTGGAGAAGAAATGAAAGGGAAAGAGAAATTAGAGTGTAGAAGTATGGGATGTACACAGGAGAAGTTGAGAGGTGGTTCAGACTAGACTAACAGATAGCTGTTTGGCAGGTGTGCTGCTATAAAGCCCCACTATGGTCACTGAGTTGCTCCAGGAAATCAGGCAGCTCTCTGTCCAGGTAGGCTGGCAATTCCTGTTTCTTTATCAGTTGTTTTGAAATGCATGTTCTGGTTATTTATTTTTAATGTTTCTCCCTCAAGGTGTCACTGCAGGGTAGACTTAAGGCTATTTACAAACGCCAGCTGTATATTTTCATTCCTAAAAGTATTTGCTTTTCTTTGAAATGTAACCTTAACTACAAACACTTTGGGTAAATAATGCATGGTTTGACGGCAACGCAACATCTCCATATAATGTCAGTCTCCCTTACTTTACTCTTCTTCCCTCCAGGTTTTCTCCATCTTGTGTAGTTTATCTGGGAAGAGGAGGAGTTGTGAATGGCTAGGCATTGGGTTTAAGCCTGTTCAAAAGCAACTTTCCTGCTTGTACTTAGAAAAATCCTGATCTGAGATACCACATGTCCTTCCTGCCTGCAGTAAGGATGCTACCCACACTAGCATACTATTGACAGCCCTTTCTGGGAACCCTTTAGTGTCCTGTACAGGCCTTGAATCCAAGAGCCTGTCAGCACTGACTGACACTTTACCTGGGATCTCATGTTGTCAAAGGCTTAGGAAGAGCATCAGAGGCTTACTTAAAGTGCTTTTCTCTTTGTTGAACAGGAATTGAGATGGGACCTTTATTATTCATTCTCCAAATGATACAATTGCTAAGAGCCTTCAATGAGAAAAAAAAAATTGCTTGTTCCACCAGCAGTAAGAGAAATAAAGCCTTATACTCCTAAGCCTTACCTACTTCACAGTAATCTCAGTTACCTTGTTTAGCCCTGGTGACACCTCCTTCTGAGGCCAAGATACTTGCCAGTTGCCCAGCCAACAGTTGCTAAAAGTATGTGTAACATCTGAAATGAACACCTTGTAGGGTATTTTAAACATGTACCTTCGCGACACATTTGAATGCAGTAAGCCAGTGAGCTCGAAAATGATGGTTCATAATGTTATTAGGACAAGAACTACTGGGTAAAGCTACTGGATAAAATATGCCCAGTAGATAAGCTAGGAAAGCTTGTTCTACTCTAATTCAGATCCTGCAAGGTCTCTTATCTATTTGCTTATGCACAGGTTGCAGAGATGACTGAGAAAATGTAACTGCTTAAGTATCCTCTATAAAGGAGTTAGTAATCCCTATAGGCATGGAAGTGAACTGGAGAGTCTACTAGTACTTAGGTTGGTGCCTGCTTGGCTCCCTGGTTGTTCTGTGTCTTATATGTAATGCGCCCAGCTGCTAGTGACAAGTTTCTTCATCACAGATGGTGCTTGCAGAAAATATTCACCTCAGTCTTAGCAGATAGTGTGATGGAACTCCCTCAGCCATGGGAACTGGCCCACCTTCTTAGTCTGGAGGGCTTCATGCATGTCAAGTTCAAATGTGTCTAAGTGGGAAAAGGTAGCTCTCACTGGTGGTCCTCATTCCTGTCTTCTAGATGTTTAAGTTGATGTTCAAGTACTTGATCAGGTACTTGATCAAACAACCCTAAGAATGAAAATAAGCGCACAATGAGGGTCAGCAAGAGGAATTTGGCTTCTACCTCTCCTCTTCCCCCAACTGCCTTTTGTCTTGTGCCCTTCATCTGTCTCTTGTCACATTTCCCTGTTGTTGACAGCAATAACGTATTAACACTACTACTTTTGCTGTCAGTAGCAGAATATCAGAGCTACGTCTCAGAAAACTGATTGGGTCAACGGTATGTAATATTGGGAGAATATGAATTAAAGCACATCTAGCTGACATATAGAGAGATGCAATTAGGGGCCATTAAGCTGAGCGTCTCTACTTGTGATGCAGTTGTGATGAAGTTTGAAGCCAGCTTCTGCAATCTAATTACATTCACTAACTATATTATGAGGGTGCTATAAAGGTGTTAATTCAATCACTCAAAAGCTAGAAAGTACTAGCATTTAGGTTGTCTCTGTGATCCAAATTGCATATAATACAGCATTCTCCTATTTATTTTAAATGCATTTTTTAAATCCCTTGAAGAACTGAAATCTAAACACAAAAGCAGGACTTAGAGGCTAAATGTGGGCTGAAATCTTCCTTTCATCTGCTATCCCAGCTCATAGGGTGTACATAGTGAGATTTGCTCAAGCCTTCCAGTGACACCCTGACACACCTGACAGCTTCCAGATACCTCCCGCCACCTCTTCCCTCACCTTCTGCTACTGCTTTCTAAAGCAACATTCCATCAGGACCATGGTTCACTGAGTCAAACAGCCTCTTTACAGAAATCAGTTCCTACTTGCAGATTTCTATTCTAGTGGACCCTCGTCAGGATTTCTCCCTCCCACTTATATAAATGCAGGCACCCTCTGTGGCAGGTGGACTTCAAAGTCATTCTTTAACACTGGGGTTTTGCAGACTTTGGTTGCTGCCTGGTAAAAGTAGAAATAAAGAGTAGAAATCCCACTGTGTTCAGAGCCTAGGGCCTGTGCTTGCCCAGAGTGGCAAGTCTAGGACAGTCACCACCAGACAAAAACAGCAATGTGCAAGCCATTTAGAGGAAAAAATCATCACAGAATACTACCCCTGAACTCACAAAGTTTATGTACTACATTGCAGCCACAGGTGTAATTGCTGCGTATGTCAGCATACCTGAGCAGGCTTAACCTCACTAATTCAATAATAACAGAGATTTCAAATAATTCAATAGCAGTAACAACAGCAGTGTAGATAAAACAACATAAACTTCATCTCCATGTCATTTTCCAGAGCAGTCAGGGTCTCAGATGGTTTCAACAGCTTGAAGGTAACAGGACATAGGTTTCAATGCATTGTTACAGTCATACCTTGTCAAGTAAATTAAAGCTAGCTTATTTAAAGCTAGCACTACAGTTGAATACTTCAGATTGTATCACAGGTATAAGAAGCAGCATGATTTAAGAGTGCTATATATCATTTACCTGTTCCTGACTATGATTATGACAAATCAAGTGTGAACACTGTTGATCAATTAGACAAGCCATGATTTAATTTCTTCAGGTATAGCTAAGTCCCAGATTTCAGTAAGATACCACGTGAAAAATTTGAAGAGTCTACGCCACTACTTTACCAAGCTCATTAAAGCTAACTACGATGAAGTAACTGTCCCTGAGTTAAAAAAAGTCCCAAACAAATAATATTTTGTAACAGGAAAAAAGCATCATAACCCACAAACCCTCAACATTTCTTTGGAGGGGAACTCTTGTATTTTTTAAATAAAACCCCTCAGAGCAGCTCAGACTTAGACTTCAGGGTTACAAAGTAAGGATACTTTTTAATTTCAGAAAATGAAGGGGGACCACTTAGTTACCCAGACCTGTTCTTCAGCATTCATTAGCTGCAAATGTTGAGGTTCAGAGAACATAGCAGTCACCTTGTAATCTAGGATATCTAATTGCTCCATGCCAAATTTTTTCCCTTGCTTAATGCGGTATGTCAATTCATGACATATTGATTCAACTTCTAAAAGTAATTTTTTTTCCAGTTCATTTAAATTATAGTTTAAGCTGAACATTCTTGAAGGAGATGTTTATAAATTATCTCTGTTTTCAGTAAATCTACATTCAAAAATACAATGTAAATCAAAAATGCTAACTAATTTTGTTTAATTATTGATTTAAACCTACTCTGCTTCTGGCAAATGCAATTACCAAAGCTGAATTTGGCCAGATCCACAGAGGATTACGCGGATTCAAGTGGGAAAGGAAAGAATTCAGTCTCCTAGGTCAATGATGGAAATGTGTTCTTTGATAGTGGCTCCAAAGAAAAGCCCAACAGCATTTTGGTGTCTGTCCTCCTAGCCATTTCTGAGGACAGCAAGTGTAGATGACTTTCTGGGTTCTTTCTAACATGGTATCTCATCAAAATGTGGACCAGAGTGATGCTGTTTGAATGAAAAGGAGGTCAGATTGAGTATCAAGCTGAAATGAATGCCTATATATGAATGCTTTGTACACACACTATGCGTATCCTGACTGCACACTTATCATCCTCCAGAGGCTGTTTTACTTTTCCTGTATACTCCAATATGAACTCCAGCAGAAGGACATGAGGAATCTTCTCTGGAGGGTCCCAGGATAGGGTTACTCCTGGACCATCTCTGCCAGCCTCAAACCTCTGAAGCAGGGACGGACAGAGACCCAGGCCCTGGTACAAAAAGAGGATTTAAATGAGGATCGCAGTTTAAGTTGTGATTATTCAAACAACTCCTGCATTTTGCCCAAGAAGGAATTGGATCCCTTAGATTTTATACACTTGGGAATAAACCAGGTCCCATCCATCCATAGGTTCCTATGGATGGATTTTGCCAGACCAACAGATTAAAAAGTTTTAAACCTCTCTTAAAAAAGATTTAAAAGTTTTAATGTCTTTTTGGACTACCAAAACATGAATTCAGTTGTCTTTGATGAATGACATAGTCCTCTTGACAGTTAAATTTATTAGTCCTAAAAGATTTCAGCACTGAGCAAATAAGAACTTCTTGCTGATACCTTCCTGAAGGATAACACTAGGTTTGTAGGAGGGTTTGAAAGATTATGTGAGGGACTGTGAAACAATTTCAGAATAACCCCAAATTCATGTTTCTGAATGATGGCAGCCTCATGCAGAAAACATGGTGGGATGCTTTCCTTTTATTACAAATCTTCAGCTTACTTTCTATCAGAGAAATAGAAGTCTCCAAGGGGTTTCTCTTTCCCAAATAATTTAGGTATGCTTGCAGTCCTCCTTCTGATAGAAGCTGTTTGTTTTCCCCTTGTTTGCAGTGCTGAGCAATTAATAGGTTGAAAAGTAAGTTGGGGCCATCAAGGAACTCATCTTCACTTGCCCTCCTCTGTCTGCTTAGGCTGCTCAATCCTTGACAATCTCAGCAATCTTTTTGGTAGTGCAGTGAGAAAATCAGGAATCTTTGGACAAAGATTTGGAGGTCTGCCAGAGAATTAGACTGGGAGCAAATGCCAGACTGCTGAGATTATTTGCTACTGAAAGAAAGCTGGTATTTATTCAGGATTGACCGACAAACTGTGTGCTCCATGCAAAGTCAGAAAGGTGGGATCTGTTTGCTTTTTTTCTTCAAGACATACGTTTGAGAACCTTTCCCTCTTCAAGCTCATGCCTCATGTAGTATCTATAGGAAAGAGATTCCTGTGAGGAGCAGAGACAAAGTTGATGCATCTCTGGTGGGTCTTCCCTGCAAACAAGAAGCAAACATGTCCTATTACTGTACTTGGTCAGTGGCAGGGGAAGATGTCCCTGCTCACCAGGCAGCTGGGATTTTCTCCCTCTAAGCTCTCAGCCAAGAGGAAACAGCTTGCAGCCCATGTGGCACTTCAGCACAAGCAGTAAACATCACATTAATGTTCATAGGGACCCAATGACCTGTCACTGCAGGTTTGGCAGCATTGCCTGAACTGCCCCGGCATCAGCAAGCTGTGCAGTGGAAGCAGCTGAGAGGACCCAGGGACAGCTTGCCCCTCCTACTGGGGGCTGCATGGGCTGGGGGAGAGGGAGAAGGGGGGATCACCAGTGGCCAAGCCATCTCTGCAACCACCCTGTGAAGGAAAGACAGAACTCAAATAAGTAGCCCCAGTGAACAGGGAAACTTGGTGCAAAAAAGGGGCATGCTGGTGTGCACCCATGGGCCAGGAAGAGTGGGGAGGTCCTATTTAGACATGGGTTGGTAATCCCCTCCCTGAAGCGCAGTAGATACTAAAAGCCACTCCTGGCATTCCAGAGAATCAGCCTCTGTAAAGCTGCCCCAGGGCTGTAGCTTTGAAAAAATACATACTTTTACTCTTTTTTCTTCATTACTGTCATTGTTTCCTTAAATTAGGCACTCAACATTTTGCACAGGCACATGTCCTGGAAACCTGTTCAGTTTGACCGTATCCAGGATAAGGATATTTGCAGGGAATGGCTGACTGGAACAACCCCAGCTTTTTCCCCAAACAGGTCCTGAGGAAAACTCAGTTGTTTCACCAGCACGGCTGGCTGTCAGGTTTCCCCTTTTCCCAGGAAAAAGCCCATACATACCCCTGGGCAAAGCCACAAAACCTGCTCTACACTGGCACCATTATGGGCTGTTTGAAAAAGCAGGGGAAAGTGCAGAAAGTGGCAGACATAAAGAACCATAGTAGAGCATCTCATGGCTCCTGACAGAGATGCTGGAACTAACATAACAAACACATATATATGCATAGCTCCAACCAGAGCACACAAGCGAGAATTATGCCCTGATGTGTGGGAGAGTTGCACTTTTGGGTATTGGTAGTCTTCTGAAAGCCTCTGCTGAAAACTGATATAGGAACATTGGGGAAGAAATGTGTTGTCTGGAAAGATACGGGTGTCCTTTCTTAATCTTCAAACTCTGAGATATGTAGGCAATGTTAATGTGATAGGACGACCTTCTGGATTTGCCCTTTTGCTAGGACGCTCTTAGAAAATTATCTGACAGGCATCTTCCACATTTTTACTTTTTCCTGTTTAGGCAGCTTCTATAGTCCTGTAAAATCTTCCCACTGCAAAGAAGCAAGGTGCTCTGGGGTTTTGGACTCCAGGAAAGAGACAAAGGTCTGCTCAGAAACTACTCTTTCGGAGAAAAAAACAAATTAGGGAATTACAAATCAATGACAGGGAAAAACTCAGATAAAGGAAGTAGTTTGACCATAATATGCCAACCTTATGAAGTTTAACCGTGCCAAGTGCAAGGTCCGACGCCTGGGTGGGAACAATATCAGGAACAGCTACAGGTTGGGCAGAGAGGAGATAGAGAGCAGCCCCATGGAGAAGGACTTGGGGGTGTTGGTCAATATAAAAATGAACATGAGCTGTCTTCATTGTGTATTAGCAGCCCAGAAAGCCAACTGTGTCCTGGGCTGCATCAAAAGGACTGTGACCAGCAGGTCGAGGGAGGTGATCCTGCCCCTCTACTCTGCTCTCCTGAGACCTCACTTGGAGTATTGTGTGCAGTTCTGGTGTCCTCAAGATAAAAAGGACATGGAACTGTTGGAACAAGTGCAGAGGAGGGCCACGAGGATGATCAGGGGACTGGAGCACCTCCTGTATGAAGATAGGATGAGAAAGTTAGGGCCATTAAGCCTGGAGAAGAGAAGGCTGAGTGGAGACCTCAAAGCAGCCTTCCAGTATCTGTAGGGGGCTTACAAGGATGCTGGGAAGGGACTGTAGTGATAGGACAAGGGGTAACAGGTTCAAACTTAAACAGGGGAAGTTTAGATTGGATATGAGGAAGAAATTCTTTCCTGTAAGGGTGGTGAGGCACCGGAATGGGTTTCCCAGGGAAGTTGTGAATGCTCCATCGCTGGTGGTGTTCAAGGCAGGGATGGACAGAGCCTTGGGTGGCATGGTTTAGTGTGAGGTGTCCCTGCCCATGTCAGGGCGGTTGAAACTAGATGATCTTAAGGCCTTTTCCAACTCTAACTATTCTATGATTCTATGAATATTTAAGCTTGAGATTCCAAAACCAGTTTATGACTCTGAGTACCTCACTTCTTGGGTATTCCACCAGAGAAGTCTTTGGAGGCCTTACTTTCAGAGCATAAGTGCTTGGCATTTCCTGAAAATTATGTCTCCATTAACATACTTCAAGTGGTGCATGAAGAAAGGGAGTTATTGAAGAATGACTGGGCCAAGATATTCTTTAGTGACTTAAAATGGTCAGACAAAACACTATTGTCATACTGAGACACATCTCTTCAAAGATTTTGAATAGTTTTTCTGTCTCTGAAAGCAAGATTAAATAATAGTATATCTGAAATCTTACACTGCACTTCAGTTGTGTCATGAAAGGTAGAATGCATATTTGATATTAATGGAGCAGGTGAAACGTGAAATGATATTTCTTTAATCTTTAATGAAATTTCTGGTTTTAGCATTTAGCTCATCTGTTCAATGACACAGAATTGCTAATAATATCACTGGTTTTGAAGGATTCAGTCACTACAGGCAGCCTGATTTTCTGAATCTGTAAGAGACTGTTCAGGAGCTCCAATGATGCATGAAAATAATAATAATAAAAAACATCCTGTGTCCTTGAAGCCCAGTGAGCAGAATTGGAAAGGTATAATTAAAAAAGAAAACAATCATCCAGTAAGCCACCACCCTGGTAGTTTAGAAAGCAACACACAGTAGTTTAGAAAATAATAGTTCCCAGAATTAGCAGGAGCAATGGGGTCTCAGGAAGTCTTCAACTGAGCCTGCTTTATAGCTTGGAATAATACCTGTACTTTCAACACTGAACAGTGCTTTCTGTAACAAACCATTTCTTTGCTGAATAACTCAGTTGATTTAAGATTTAATAAATGCTTTGTAAAAACCCATGAAATGGGAAAAGTTACTAATGAATCTACAAATTTTGGGGAGAGTAGATTTTTCTCATGAGGACGTATAAATAAGGATGAAAATTCTATGCGTGATAAAAATTTTTCTACCAGTTTTTCTGTTGATTCTTCCATTTTGATTTCTCTCCACATAAAATCATAGAATCATAGAATAGTTAGGGTTGGAAAGGACCTTAAGATCATATAGTTCCAACCCCCCTGCCATGGGCAGGGACACCTCCCACTAAACCATGCCACCCAAGGCTATGTCCAACCTGGCCTTGAACACTGCCAGGGATGGAGCATTCACAACTTCCCTGGGCAACCCATTCCAGCTGCCTCATCACCCTCACAGTAAAGAATTTCTTCCTCATATCCAATCTAAACTTCCCCTGTTTAAGTTTGAACCTGTTACCCCTTGTCCTATCACTACAGTCCCTAATGAAGAGTCCCTCCCCAGCATCCTTGTAAGCCCCCTTCAGATACTGGAAGGCTGCTCTGAGGTCTCCACTCCGCCTTCTCTTCTCCAGGCTCAACAGCCCCAACTTTCTCAGCCTATCTTCACACGGGAGGTGCTCCAGTCCCCTCAGCATCCTCGTGGCCCTCCTCTGGACTTGTTCCAACAGTTTCGTGTCCTTTTTATCTTGAGGACACCAGAACTGCACACAATACTCCAAGTGAGGTCTCAGGAGAGCAGAGTAGAGGGGCAGGATCACCTCCCTCGACCTGCTGGTCACAGTCCTTTTGATGCAGCCCAGGACACAGTTGGCTTTCTGGGCTGCAAGTGCACACTGCTGGCTCATGTTCATTTTTATATTGACCAACACCCCCAAGTCCTTCTCCTCAGGGCTGCTCTCAAGTCTCATCCTAGCTGCTTCACTGGATTGCTGCCCCAGAGCAGGGCATCAGGAAGAGCCTCTTGACTGAATGAGACAAGGTCAGAGGCAAAAGAAGATCTTGAGGGGAGCACAGGGAAAGCTCCCCTCACTGCACGACCTAAGTGCTCATCTTGAGCACTGGCCAGGAAATGGAATTACAGAGGGAAAAACAATCATATAATTTCTTACAGTTCCCCCAGATCCTTCCTGTAAAGCCTTTCCAGCCTCCACACTCCCTGGATTTCATCCAGTGTCCCCTTTGTAGCCCGGCCTCTTTGGGGCTGAAGTAGATTATGCAGTCTCTTAAGGTCGTTCCTACTTTGATTTTCCATTATTTCATGCCTAGAATTTTCCTTCTTTTTTTTTTTTAACTTCCCCCTTCCCACCCCCCAGGATCACAGTGCTGACTTTCTTAAAACAGAGGAACATTGAACTACTGTAAAAGAGATGCAATTATTCTTCCAAAAATCAGAGATGCTCTCCAGTATCCATTAAAGCTAAGCTGGTAATGGAGCTAATATAAACCTTGGCTATTCTCCCAGCTGACTGTCCTATTAATAGAAATGCCCCTCTGAGTTGGTAGCTGATTCTGGGCATCTGCCAGGCGATTCCCATTATAAAGAGCAATTGGTTACAATATCCTTGGTGGAGTCCTGCTTGTCTTCCTCAGAGCACCACTGGGATGAGCAAGAGGAGGCCCCTTCTCCACTCCCTGTTTTCTCCATTTGTCATTAGCACTTTCCCAAAGTCTCTGTTTTTTAAAAGGTCTCTCCAAAACTTCCTTTTCCTTGCTTTCCAGTTGAAGTATTTTTTTTTCACACATAATGCTACAAACATATTCACCCTCTTGTCCTTGCACCAGCTCATACGGAACGTCCCAAACCTGCATAGCCACGCTGGGGAGCAGTGCTGTGTGTGATTTGGTGTTGACAGGTGGGTTTTTCCTCCACCTGCCTTGTTTTACAGAGGATCTGGCTCACTTCCTCTGTCAACTCTAAAGGAAGAATAGCTAGTGAAGCAGGGAGAGCGGCTAGTAAACCCTCCAGGTTGCAGTGGTCAGAGACAAGATATGCATGAGCTAGTTGCAAAAGCCACAAGTGTGTAACCACATAGCCATTTAAACACAGCTTGAAAACACCAGTGTGAACATTAGGACTTGGGTAACCTCAGACAATTTGACCAAGGCTGTGATGACAACATTAAGCCTCCTGCAAAGTAGCCTCACCTTGGGCTGCTCCAAGGACAGAAACTGCTCATACCTTACTGTAGATGCCTCCTGACCTGTCTGTCGCTGCAAGGCAGAACTCCCTGTGCTCTGCAGGAGGTCTGGGAGGCTGAGGCTGCTTTCCCAAGAACTGGTGCCATCAGGATACTCTGAGCTGCAGATGGGGTTGTTGAAGTCCTTCTGCATTGTTGTGGCTCTACCGCCAGCACCAGCCACAGGGATAGGTTGAAGAGCTCTCCCCAGGCCTCTTAGTTCATGTTTCCCTTCTGATTTATTAATATCAGCTCAGATTTTAATTTTTAAGATGTTCCTCAGTAGTACCCAGAATCACATTTTCTGCTAAAGTCTTTAGAATTGACCCAGAAACCTTATCAGAGAGCACCAGGCAGAGTGCCTGCTTAGCAGAACTCACCGCAGGTACATCTGAGTGCTGCCATTTGCAGGACGTCTGAGCCGTGCCTCAGCAATTTCAGATGACATGTATATTTAATTCATGGCAGCATGTTAGCAGATCAGACTCAGATTAATCAGGCTGAAGATAACTTTTGGACCTTTTCCACAGCTAGGTCAAAGATAAATAAGGTAGATATTGTTCTGGGCTACAACAATAGGAAGCACTGGGTAACAGGTGAAATTTTCAGGGACATCAGCCAAGGAAATACCATAATAATATTAAGGGATACAAAAGGGGGGGGGGGGGAAATGTGTGTATCTACATGTGTGTGCACAAATGAAACTCAAGCTTTTGAATTTGCAGAAATCATTAATTTCCAGTGACAATTTCTCTAGTGTTATAGCAACAAATATGCAAATGTCCTTTGTACTAAAATATTCTCCTCTATTTCCTTAGTGTCATAAAATCAGTCCTGCCCGCTGATATTAATACAGAAAGCTACAGCTAAAATAAAAACGCAGCTGTTCAAAACCAAAGAAAACTCCCCACATGTCAAGAACAGGCCTTATGTTTTGAGGCTTGGTGATGCTTGGAAGAAGTCATGAAATGCACAGGAATTAATTCCGCTAAAAATAGGATAGGTCACATTTAGGATTTCTGATGTAAAATGTGACCGTGATTATTAATGGAGCACTTCTTTTCAGCCAATTAAAAACTGAGCTAATCTTAATAAATCAAAGGAAACATTAAAATGCTCTTTAGTGTCTACCATTGTCCCTTGGAAAAAGGCTCTGAAGCACAATTACATGTACAGATTTTGATGAGAGGAAAATTTGATTGAAATTCTAAATAATGTTTAGGAAATTCTTCATTATTATGCTTACTTAATGCACTTACAACACCAGAAGAGTTAGTGATGAAACCTCTCTTTACAGTAATTCAAGAAAACAAAGTCACTGGTCTTCAAAATGAGAAGCAAATGTGCCGTAACAGCAGACAGCTGAGATGCAGGCTGAGATCTTGCCTCTATCGAAGCATTCACCATCAAATTGTCATGGCCCAGATTAACACTCAAGGTCAGCATTAAAGTTTATCTTGGTTTTCACTTGAGCTACTCTAAGAAAAAAATGTCAAGAAAAGATGCTTTGGGTTTTTGGGGTTGTTTTTTTTTTGGTTTTTTTTTTTTTTTGCTTTGCTCCTTTCACAGGTTAGTGGAGGATTCTGATATTCTTCTAAGCAGAGAACATGCTCTCAGGGCTCTATTACAATGAGCATAATATACATGCGTGGGGAACCCAATTTTCCTTCAGCAGGTAGCTCTTTCAGCTCTTGGTTTTCAAGCTAATGACTCAGTAGCAGCCCTGCTCTTCACTTCTCCTCTGAAGAGCACCTTTGTCAACCCCTGCTAGAAGCTGCACTGATGACGTTCCACATCTCTCCCAGAGGGAGGATTCATTAGTTTATTACTGGAAGAATGCACTCACTCTTCTAAAGGTTATTTAGCTCATCGTAGACATTTGTCCATGCTGTTCTTGTTGGTCTCCCACAAAAGGAGCCGTACGAATCTCCTCTTTGCCCTTTAAACACTAGCTAAGAGGACACCTTTAACCACACAGTGGCAGGCTTCTTCATTTCTAGACTCTCGTGCCTCTTCTTAACATCTCTGCCTGACAATGCAGAGAAAGGAAGAGGAGGTAGTGCCTCCAGTGTCAAATCAATGACTACTGTTCTAATTTTCTCTCTGGAAATTCCTGCTAAAGACTCTCTGTGGTTCCACATGCAACATTATGATTTCTTCCTGTTTGGAGCACGTGCACTCTCAAGTGTTTTGCAATAAGGTCTTCATTTTTATTAGGGAGATTGCACCTAGAAGACAAGACAAGACTGAACATATTCTATAAATTCATATTTTAGACTTGGCTTTTCTTTGATGAGGTTTCTTCCTTCATGTTAGTCTGATCCGTGGTGCACTCTGCTCTTGTCCACACCACTGCCCTGCTCTATGGCCATTACTGGGCCACTTCTTATCCTTGGAGACCCCTTTTCCCATTTCCCCTGGGCTGGTCCTGTGCAGGGCACTGTGCTGGGCACAGTGGGCTCTCACCTCAAAGCAGGTTTGCAGAGCAGCCCAAGATGGTGCCTGCAGTGACTGGCTCATTCTTACATCTTCCACTGCCAGCACCCTTGAGCTGCCTCTCTTCTTTGCACCAGCCCCTGGGCTGCTCAGATCCCTCACTGCACTCTTCTGGCACCTGGGTCAGCTAAACCAGGCAATGCACAGGCTACTGCGCGGACACATCTTCCCATGAGGGTCTTTGACATTGCTGCAAATACCAATAATGCATTGGATCTAGTTTCTGCTGCTTGCATTGGCATAGCTCTTTTCTCTTTTTGGAGTAAAAGGAAAACAGACAGGATGTTTTTCAAGTGCTGCAGTAGTTCTCAAACTACTTCTGCTGCCACAGTTGCAACCCCATTGAACATCTCAGGGGGTCGGATAGGCTTAATGGGCCAGTAAAGAGGTCCCTGGGCAGCACTGGAACCAGATGTAACATTCACAACATGGGGAGCTTCAAGATGTGCTGTAAGCCTAACCTGTGAGCCCTAGAGGAACTTCAGTCCCAGGTTTAGGCTCTCAGCGGGAAGGAGAGGCATCCTTGCACATGTGGTCCTTCTTTCACATCAAGCACTGGTGGTGCAACCTCTTTTCTCTGTTCTCATCTCCCTGCTTGGGAGCCACGAGATGCTGTGTAACTGACAGTCCAAGTTGTTTTCCTAAAAGCATGAGTGGCTTGCTGTGCTCCAGGGCCTCTCTATGGCAGGCAAAGGGGATTTGCAGTTGAGAGAAGGCTATTCTCCAGGAGCCAAGGAATAAAGATGGGATTTCCAGACATGTCCAGCCACAGTCCTGACTCTGTGGTGGTCAAGGGTAGCACTTTTGATCATCTTAGGGAAAGCAAAGGGAGGTTGGAAATTTGTGAATCCTTCAACCCCTCTGTGTAAATGCATTTTCACTATGTGCTGCTAAGGGACATATTCCCCCTCTGCAACCTCAGAGCCTTACCATTTTTCCTGGCCAGTGGGAAGAGGAGCAATACATCCAGCTGCCATCTTCTTGGCATGGCACATGCTGTCTGCCTCCCACAGCAACAGGAGCTCCCCCTGCAGAAAGTCAGATTCAGATCTTACATTAAGCTGGTTTTTAATCAGTTATACAGCTGTTCAGATGGCTAAAAATGTTTTAATATAATTTGTCCCAGTAAAATCCCAGTTTTTAACACAAGTAAAATGCTGTCCGGATCCCCAGAATTCACTGCTTTTTTACTAATGCTGCTTCACAGGGTTTGTCCATAGCAAAGATATTAATTTGGCATGTTTATTTCAGTGGGAACTTAAAGAGCTGAGTGTATGCATTTCACAAAGTCAGTTTTCTTAATTATTATTGGAGATGCTTATTTTGACTCAAGTTCCCATTCCTCCTTAGAGGATACTGAAGAGCTAATCCACTCTGAATATTTTCCCTCCCAGACTATTTCTGGTGTTTAGCATTGGAAATTTATCCTTCACTGGGGACTGATATAGAATCTATTGAAGTCAATGAAGTACTTCTTATATATTTATTTAATTTTTTCTCCTTTCCTTTTTTATTTTTATTGATTTCTATTTTTTTATTTTTATTTTATTTTTATTCTCCTCCTGATTTCAGTGAGCACTGCATTGGAATTGAAAGTAAATTATCTAGATGAGTTTGTCTGGAACTGGTGAAACTCTTGTTCTGCAGTTTAGCAATAAATATGATGACTTTTCACATTTTCCCTGCAAAAGTAGGAAAAGTCTCTTCAAATGGCATAAATATCTTCTTTTGCTCTTCCTGTGAAACAAGAGTAGATTAGTTTTTAAAGTAAAATCTGTAAGGAGCATTTTTGGAGAAAGCGTGACTCTTCTTAGATTTTTCCCCCAGGCAGGAGTTCCACTAGGCAGCCTTGGTTTTGGTTTTCTGGTTTTCCAAACACTGTAAGACACAAACTTCTATGTCAAAAAGCATTAGAATACTTTGAAAGTCTGGTGGAAACCTGTTTTTAACAGTTACTATACTATAGATAATGAAAATGAATACATGAATTATTTTCATGCTTCTTTGTTTAATGCAAAGCTCATCCTACAGCTTTTAGTATTTTGTTCCTTGTCATGTTCTAATTTTTAAAAGAATAAGTATTATAAAGCTGTGCATATGCTATTTACACCTACACATCAAATGTTATTTCTTTCCATATTTAGATAGATACTCTAAATATAGAAATGTCAGTATTGTGCTGAGTTAGATCTTTGGAATAAATTCATGAAATATGACTTCCAGGAGATGCAGAATCCTGTTGCTGAGCCAAAGACACCTCTCCAGCCCAGCGAGAGCCCTTCCCAGGGGATGCCCATGCCTATAATCTCAAAGATTAGTTCCAGATTCCTCACAACTTTTTCAATAGCATTAGCTACATTTGGCCATAAGTTTTGGGTGATGCCTCATGTTTGGTCAGCAGCTCCTGTGCCACCAGTGTCAATGACAGGTTTGCACAAAGATGGAGGGCTATAACAGTTCAGACTGCAGTAGACAAACTTTATTTTTCCATCAGCTCTTTCCTGTTGCCTTCAGCTTCTCATGCTGGGGAAGAAGGAAAGCGGAGTGTGAAAGTCTCAATATCTGTGGATGAATGGGGTTGGCCCTTACTCTTTACCTCTGTAGCAGACAAAAAAGTCTGACCCCACAGGCATCATTGATTCTGGATTTGTCCCCCAGCACTTATGAATTGCCAGTATCTCATACCGGAGACTCTAAACCCCTCTATTGCTGTATCACTTACACCCAATGATTCAGCACATCACAAGTGATGCCTCTGTAGCCTGAAAAAAAACAAGGAAAAAGAAAGAGAGAAGAGGATCAAAAAAAGATTTCTCATCTTATATTGCACTTTTTTTTCCCTCCACTTTCGTCCTGTTGCAATATAGTTTTTCTTAAAGGTTTATTTTATCCAATAGGCTTTATCACAGCGCATAAGAACATCTATCTGGTGAGAGATGGCTAAAGCTTTCTTCTTGAGGACTGAATGGTTCAGTACTCAGGTCCAGCCTGTAACACCAGGGTGCCAATGGCCTGACCTGATGTTGCATCCTTTAAAAAGATGTTTAAAGGTTTTTAAGCTTTCTTGATAAATTCGAAGTCATAATAATTGTTTTATAGCTAAATGCAAGTACTTAATTTCCCTAGGGTTCTATTTTCTCTTACCATCTAGAATTGTAACCTGCAGGTTTCCCCATACATCTGGAAGCTTTTCAGAATTAATCCTGGGTCTCTTTCCTTCCATCCTGCTGTGTCTCCTGCTTTGTGAAGGCAATTTGTCCAGGACTTACTTTATAAGCCATTCTTTTTCCTTTTGCAGTGGTGGTGTTGAAATGCAACTGATTCACTTCTGAATTCTGCTGCTTTTCTGAGTGCAAGGTGTCCAGTTTTGGAGCCTTGTTTCTCGGATAACCCTACTGAGCATTCGTTTAGGAAAGTCATGTCCTTCTGTAAGTCCTGCTACCCTGGTTATTTGACTTCTTATCAGCAGGCAGTTTCTCAGCCAGTATAAAACTTCCTGCTGCCAGCCACATTTTCTGAGGAAAAGATTAGTGTTACTAATATATTAGTATACTCTGGTATCAAACCATCTTTGTGCGACATAATTCAGAGGCCGCTGACCAGCGTGCTGAGAACTCTGCTGTATCATGAGGCCATTCCTAACTGCTGTGCTTTGTGGTTTTGTCTATTTACATGCATTACTTATGTCCAAAATTTAGTCAGATAATTTCAAGATTCACAACTAATTGCTGTGCAGCTATAAATTCTGACTGTCTTCAAGAAGAGAGACACTTGTATTTTGTGCACAGATTACTCCCTGACTGGAGCCAAATGTATGTACAAGGCATCAACAGATTAATCTCATGGATACTGTCAGCATATCTCAAATCCGATCAGCAGAATATTTTAGCAAACTATTTAGTCAATACTAATAGCCAAGCAAAGCGTGGAAGGGAATTTACAATGTGGGTGCTGGAGGCACATAGGCTTCACCACCAGAAGGGAGGTACAAGCATCCATCAGCTGAGAACTGGTTTGCATTCCTATTGCAGTGGTCTGCAGTCATACAGGAACTCTTTGAGCAGTAGGCTCTGACAGTCATTTGCAACACATCTGTGGACTGAGGATTAACGTTAATCCTGCCATTATACCTTCATTTAAAGCAGAGCTTTCGGAACAAGGTGCTGGTGAAAGCAAGTTCTGACTGTTTATGTACCAATCTAACTTCCCACACAAACACAGTTTACAGCTGAGTGTAATCACCCTGCCAGAGCTTCATGGGACTAGGATTGCACTGGGGTTTTCCTCTACTTTATTATTCATTAATCAAATGCCTTTCCACTCTAAAAAGGAATAAAAGCAAATCTTACACTATAAAACATATATATTACAATATTTGAGTCAAAAACTTATTTTGCAAAGCAGAATAGATTAAACAGTTGTCTTGAATTTTCACTTTTTCACCCTTACAGGGCTGTCAGTTATGTCTGGATCCACAGTCTCAAAAAGATCAAGATGGCTGTTGCTAATTCTGCCATGGATATAAGTGACAGGAGAGTCTATAGAGCTGAGGAGGGTATGGGGTGATAACATGCACAACTGGCTTTTTACCATTAGTTTACATAGGTATTTAGTAATCAGATTTATCAAGATCTCTAAATTCCCTCCCTTGTTCTGGTACTGGAACAAAGCCTGGTAGTTACAAGCAGCTGTGTAGAGAAGGATGGGACACAGACACACAGATACACAGGAACACAAATGCACACACACACAAATACTGGCTTAGGAAAGCTGTGGTACCTCTTAGCAGAAGCAAATGAGGAGCAAATGCAAATGTTCTGCAGATGCTCCTGTCATATCTTAGCCACATTTCTGATATGGTCCTTGACATGGTAATGGAACATCTCTCCTATGAGGAAAGGCTGAGAGAGTTGAGGTTGTTCAGCTAAAGAACAAAGAATGGTTGCTCAAGAATGATGGGGTGAAAGTTTTCAGCAGGGCCTGTTGCAGTAGAATGAGGGGTAATGATTTTAAACTGAAACAGGGGAGACTCAGGTTGGATGTTAGGAAAAAATTCTACAGTGAAGGTGGTAAAATACTGGAACAGTTTGCCCAGGGAAGTGATGGACACACCATCCTTGGAGGCATTCATTTTATATTTCTATGCTCTTAGGGGCTGCAACAGCATAGACGGGTAGATAGCTTAGTGTGCTATGTCAGGTCAGCAGAAAGCTGCTTTTCACCCTTTTCCTGCTGCACAGTCTGCCTGCTGCAAGTGAAGAAGAGACTGAAGAAATGCTAGTACCACATTTAGCTTTATTGAAATTGAACAAATACCATTTTTTAATAAACCCTTTTACAGCAAGTGTAAAATTTTAATGTTTGATTCATCTTATGTTACAGGTTGTCTTCTTCTGTGTAAGCAAAAATACCATCTTTTTTTTTTTCTTTTTTTTTTTTCCCATTTTCTACTTTAAAACATGTAGCAAGGATTTGAATAATGCAGATCCGGCACCAAAAGGTAACAGGTTCTGAAAATCACAGTACAGTTTTAAAATTCTTAGGTTAATTAATGGTATTTAAAATGATAGCCACTTTGAGTAAAGATATAAATTAGAGGTCTGTAAACAAGTTGTGTTTACCTATAGAGCTATTGATTGCAGCTACAATGAGAGCAGTAATAGAAACTCAATGCTAAACTGAGCTACACCTTTGAGGAAACAAGTTCTTACTAAGTAGTGTGGTATGGGGTAGCACAATAGGTAAAATACAATTTGGCACCTCAAGTTGCATGTAAAATTAGCAGAAATAAAATGAAGTAAGTGCACTGTCTTCCAACAAAAATAAACCAGGCAGTTTCACTGCTTTTGGAGTGTTCAACTATCAAATAAAACACACAACACACAAGTTCAACCCCAAAATTACAATTCTAGTAAAGCAAGATAATATTAAAATGCACACCTACAAGGATAGTAAAGTATAAATATTTTGTTTTCTTTTTTTTTTTTTTCCTCTCCCCTATCAGTAGAAATAATTTACAACCCACAAAAGGACTCCTTGGTGAAACCACTAACTACAGACATGGTCATGGAATGTAGCTCAGTAGACTTGTTTCAAAGAGAAAGGCAACATTATCCTGAAAAAGTTTGGTCCTCTTATAACTCACTGTACTGTAGCCACCACAGTCTCTTGGTAGATGTTTTAGGAGAACTGTTTGTTTTCTGATTCTCTTTTGTTTGAAATATAATATCTTGGTGATAAAGCTGGGTAAAATTTGGCCCCATTTACAGATGCCTGATAAATGTTGAATGTGAAAGAACAACACTGAGAGCACACGGGGGGAACCCTCATTGACTGGTCTCACAGCATATTTTTTCATGCAATCACTTTTCCTTCTATAATTCTTTTCCTCTTTGTTCATTTTTTTCCTCAGTGTCCTGGAGGGGAAAGAAACCCTTAGTCCAAGTGACAGAAAGACGTTTTACTGTTTATTTACATGTGAATCACTTTGGCTAAAAAGTCCTGGTGAACCATCGTTGCCTATTTCTTGTGAATGTCCTCATGCCGTATAATTTTGTATGTAATCCAGTAAAAGATGTTGAAAATGAGGAAGGCGAGTGGGAACGCAGCACGGGATATTGTATCGATCCTTTTTGCACGGTCAACAAACTTCTTTTTGATGGAATCTGAATCCTTTGGTGGTGCTGGAGGTGGGTTGGGTGGGGTGGCCTTGACTGCTGTGCCATCTTTGACTTGGAGGCAGTGACCCATCCCATAGCCACTGAAATTGAAACGACTGTCACGAGTAACTTCATCTTCCTGGGGGATAAAGAAGACAAATAAGACACACATCACCAGTCTATTGAGCATGCAGTACACTGGAATACTTGAGGTGCACCCCTCCAAAGCACCTAAGCAAATTATCTGGTTAAGCTGTGATACAAAGTCCAGGTTTCAAAGACAAGCAAGCAATTAAAACTCACACTAAAAATGCATGGAAATTAGACAACTGTTAGCATTTGTGAATCAGAGCTTTAATTTCACTAGCTACAACTAAATCAAGTGCCCTGTGGGGAAGAGATCTGACACCACAGGTTCCTCATTGGTCTTCTTAGGTTTGCTGTGGGAAGGAAACACAGTCATGTTTCTAGCACAGAGTCTGCTCCAGCCTGGTTGAATTGAGAGATCCAGGGGCCCAGGCTCGTGGCAATGTGTATCCAGTATTAAGTCTAACTGCAGCCTTGCACCTCTGTCTCTGATCTACAAAACAATAGTCCCTTCTTGCTCACTGGAGTGCTCTGATGATTGTGTTAGAATACTTTAAGTGCACCAGGCACTAGGATTTAGCGGTAACCGGGTGTCAGGTGCAATAGCAGAAGCTAATATAGGACCATCTTGCAGAAATCTATTTTCTCTCTTGTCTGATGGGCAATATTTGTTTTTGGAGATATGAGTAACTATTCGCTGAACTTTATCACCATAACTGTGTGATGAAGGGTTTCTGACCATGCTGTTGAATTCTCATTGCCATTTCTCCTGTCTTATCAGACAGGGTGTTGGAACTAGGTGCTCTTAAGGTCTTTCCAACCCTCACCATTCTATGATTCTATAACAATAATGTAGAAGTTAACAGCTACTGACAGCCCTTGATCAAGGATTCAAAGCCAACAAAGATGCATCCTTATTCTTTTAATTCTAGCTGGGATGAACTGCAGGTCCAGCAGCTCACCCTAGTTAAAGACTTTTTCTTCAACCAACAAATATTTTGTTGTTGACTTAAAATGACCACTTCTTGGGCTCATAAAGAGCCCACTTCCTCACAGGGAGTACTCCCTCATATCTCTTGCTAAACCAGAGCTTTCTGATCTTAACAGAGAATCAGAGACTGCAACAAACCCCCCCAAAACATCACAATAGCAAGATATTGAATAAAGAGCACATTTGCTTAACTTGGGGGTGGGGAGAGAGGACAATTTATGCCTATTCAGGATGTAAATCACTGCTTCTTCACAAAAGCACCTCTTTCAATAATTGCATTTTTCTATTTCCCCAGCTCCACAATTGGAATTTAATATATCAACAGACTTGCTCTCCTTACCTTGCAGCTGACACACAAATGTGAATAACCAGTACTGTGTTCCAAGGCTAGCAAATAAGAGTCACTCTGACTGCTTATGACATTGAGTACTTATGGAAGGAGGGTAGGCAGTAAACACTGCTTTGGAGCTCTGTCACTTCAGCCTGAGGGCTATTCTACAGTGTACCCATGAGCAGGTGAAAAATTGTGGTATTGCAAGGCTGTTTGAGCATTTATCCAGAGTTTATATCTTTTTAATTTCAAAAGCTCACCATCATTAAGAAAAAGAAGCATAGTCCTCTCCTTTTTCAATTTTATTTATTTACAGTTTCAGTCCCTCTGTGAAAACTCTGAAATTCTGTTTGTCCTACTGATTATAAATATGTAAGGTATTTTAAAGATGAACCCACTGAGACCTAAGTTCTGGATAGTCCTGTAGGCAAGACTTCTCTTGCATGACTTAACACCACAAAGTCCCCCAGTAATAAAGGGCGCTGCATTCCTTGCAGCACTTTCTCTTTTACTGAGTTTGAAAGATAAAATGCATGCCCAGGACACGGGAGGGGATTAAAAAGGGTAACAGATTTCCAGCAGCTGTGTTGCCATATGTACTTCATTCATCTTTAAAACATTTAATTTCTGTTACTCCTGAGAGATCTATGGGAGATAAAAAAAAAATGTACTGAGCTTTACAGGACTTGGAGAGTCTCAACGTCCTGCTGTGCCCTGCTGGGTCGCACCTTTGTCGTGTGGGGCTGAGCAATTCCTCTTCAATGTCACAGCCCTGCTTTTAAGCTTACAGTGTTGTAACTCGAGCAGGAAGCCATCTGAGTTTAGGGACAGGGATGCTTAAACCACATTCTTTCAGGAATCCATGCAAGAACCAGTAAAAAGGAAGAGATTTATAAATGAGCTGGGACGAAGCTTCCCAAGGGAAGGCACGCAGGTGAAATGGATTATTCAAAGAGGACAAATCTAACCCAGGCTTTCAAAGGATTTCTAAATGCTGAGTGACTAAGTGACAACACTACGATAAATGAAATACAGGGTTGATAAGTGCAGGGCAAAACACATTGCTGAAAAATAACCCTAATTACACTATTATAGTAATAGGCTCAAAATTGGTTCTTTCCCAAGTAGGAGTTTGGGCAATTACCGAGTAGATGATTCTGACAACATTAGTGCTCTGCTAACCAGTAGGGCAAATGAAATAGAACACATCATTCTGTCACTTCATCCACTCACAGTGTGATCAGTTTTTGAACACATTTCTGGTCACTCAAAATCCGTAAAGACACTAGCAGAATTAGATAAAATGCAAAGAGGAGCAGCAAGAATGAGAAAAGACATTCTGCATTAAGAGAAAAAAACGTAGATGATATCTCTTCATCTTAGAACAGCTGTGTTTGGGGGTGGATATCACAGAGATTATAAAAATATGGTGAAAATAAATGAAGGAAAATTAGTAAGCTACTAATTGTTGGTTGTTGTTTTTTTTTTTTTCCACTGCGGAAAACAGGATAAAACACAATAACACCATGAAGGAGAAAGGGAGAATTTATTTTTTGAAAGGGAAGTTACCATTAATTTGTGTGCGTAAATCATTATGTGAGAACTTACATGAGAAATTTCAAATTATGAAAATAACAATATGACGCAGATTCATAGGTCCCTGTGCAGATACTGAAAGTGCAACCTAGTTCATGGAAAAGTGTACCCTTGGTTGCTTATTTTCAGAGGACAGGAAAGTCCTTCTAGGTTTATCTTGGAACTTTTAAATACAATTTGTCTCGATATTCATGCCTGACCACTGCTGGGGAAAGGATTCTGGAACAGAGGCCATTTCTTCTCATCAAATATGCCATGTCCTACAGGAATTCAGGTCTTTCATCTCTTGCTAACATGCCAGGAGCTGGAGCCAATGTTGATATGTCCTGCATTTCTCCAAGTTTTTAGTACTTTGAGTGTCATGTTTTTCTTCTCACATAGTTCCACCTTGAGGCTAAATCCTGCTGATATAGAAAGAGTTGACTTACATAGCAAACCTATATGTTCCAGGTTCTTAAATGTGCGTAAAACAGAAAGCAGAGCATGCTCTGGTGGCATTTGTTAATAAAGAAGTCACTAACAAACTTCTCTGAATAGTTTCACCCAGAACAGCTCTGGATCTCAGCTCACCTAAGCCAGATGCCACTCCCACTCCTCCTTAGTCCAGGCTTCAGAGGAGCAGAAGGTGATGCAAAATTGTCACTTTTTCACCTCAATTCTGTCCAAAGTATAGATCAAACACATCACGGAATTTGGCCTAAGTACTGTCTTTCCTAAATATTCACCAAGAAATTTCATCAAAAACATAAGCATTCTCTGTCCAATCCTACTGTGTGTTGCTGCCTTATCAGGACCCACCACTGTGTGTGACAGTAGTATTCACCTTTTTTTCTACCTCGCTTAACACCAATTTTCCTGCTCACTGAGGCTTGTTTCTTCTCTCATTTATGCACTCATGCCTTATTGTAAACAGCACTGACATTTTAATTAATGGAAGAAAAATCTGTCATTGTCCTTGGTAAGGGTTTCTAATGGACAAATTTCCATTTGTTTTAGAAAGCTGTGTTTATTAATACCTCCTGTCTCCAATAAACAGCAGAAGAATCTCTGAAGCATGAGTGATTTACTTACTCATTCTGCAACAACAGCAAGTGAACTGTTGTTAATACAATAATGAAATGGTAGTTAATGTGGCTCTGCCCTCTTTGAGTAGGAACTGAACATTATCCAACTGAAAGAGTAACATAATTTAAACATGTTGTGGTGCGAAAATACTTTTCTGGCTTGAAATATCTGTAAGTGGAATCTAAATATTTTAAGGATTACTTTAATAATAAAGATTATACTGTCAGTAAGGGCAATCAGTTTGTTACAAGAAAAAAAGATTTTTCTTTTCCTTTAGTAAAGAAAGGGTTCCTGCTCTCAATTTTGCAAACGCAGGTAATGTAAATTTCTTATTCAACTTTAATGTTTTATAGATAATAAAATTAATATTTTAATTTTGGGAGAGGGAGGGAGAAACAGATTAACTGCTGTTTTGCAAAACATCATAGCTGATATGATAGAGAATTATAGCTTCTAAATAATAGCAGATCTGTTCCTGACAGTGTCTTGGTTTTTCTTTGTTTTAAAGAAAACTAATGTCTTAAAATATCCAGACACAGTGATCTGTGACTGTCTTACAGACATAATAATCCTCCGAGGGCAATGAAGTCTGGAGGCTTGACTGCTCTTGGAAGACTCTTTTGCCAGTCTCTCTCTGATGAAAGCAGAAGTTAGCCAGTTTATCAGTGGGAATGGCACATTCGTGTTTTATATCAAATACATGTTAATGACCTAGATTTGAAGGATAATCTGCTCTGATCAGGAATCTGTTGGATACAGGGCAACTAACTTCTGCACGTGCTTTCTGCATGCAAGGCTAAGCAAACTGCAAAGCTAGTGTTGAAATATGTGACTATTTCATCTAGAATGTGGAATAGTGGTTCATGGCCACATGAAAGCAAAATAACGTAAAGCAAGACTATTTTGCTAAAATGCTAGAACACAGAAACCTAAACCCCCAAGGGAAATGTACCTAAAATTCACCTATCCCACATTCTGTTGCCTCCTGCAAAACATCTGCCTCAGGAGAAATGAGATGGGGCAGAAGCACCTACCTCCTGTTTGCAGCGTTCAAGCCCCAGCCTCAGACTTCAGCATTCTCCTGCCCTGAAACCTGCTGCGGGGCCAACACAACTCAGCAAGTCCCATCCCACAGGCTGTGTGACATGCTTGAGGAACAGCCACTACAGTGCATGGGGCACTCAAGCTCACAGCCCTTTGTCATGGGCAGGGGTATCTGAGTGCCCACCGCCCCAGGATTTTTCCCATCAGGTTCTCTGACACTTTTCTCTGAGAAGATTTAAATATTTTGGGAAAGAGGGTTTTCACTGCACCTTTGGGCGATTTCTCACTGGCCTCTGCCTCAGCTATAATCATCTTAGATGACTTTGTTAGAGCACCCTCATGCCCTAAATGTGGCATCTCAAAGTACTTCATTTGCCAAACAGTCAAAATTAAAGAAGCCCAAGCAATCTATATGCGCATACAGGGCCCATAAGCAGCTCTCCTGGTTTAATTCATGCAGATTACCCTCTGGAACAATATGCTGCTGGGGACCTTTTCAGGCTCAAGCTTTGATTCCCTCAGGTCCTCAGTTTTCAGGGCCAATCTACATCCCACAGGAACAGTGAACACCATACCCCATCCTGAGCCAGGGCTGGGGATGCAGTGCTAGGAACTGTAGCATTCGTGACCTTGCTGAGCACTGGCTGTCTCCCACTTGGTGAAAGAAGGAGAAGGAGAAGGGGAAGGAAAAGGGGAAAGAGAAGAGGTAAGGAAAAAAAAAAAGGGGGAAGGAAAAGGGGAAGAAGAGGACTTTTTTTCCTCTCTGTTGGTGGATTCTTTTCTTCAAGCCATTTGCTACAACAAACACCCAGAACAAACCCCAGCATATGCAGATGGAGATTACCAGAGCTTTCTCAGGCATCCATGTATTTAATTTATGCAAATACTGTGGAAAACGAATTAAATATTGCAAATTATATTAATAATTTAAATTCTGTAGCTAAAAATAGATAAGAATATCTGAATAATCCTAAAGTGTTCACATGCAAATTTGATAAGTTTTGTGCATTATTTCTTTTTTCCTAAGGAGACAAGCTAACAGATAAATAGATGTCTTCATTTCCAGTTATCCATTCTTAATATCTGACTTCTAATAAATAATGTTTTGGGGTCAGTTTTCTTATCTTCCCTTTCTGGCTTTGCATATCATTTAGTTCTTGTTGTTAGCCAAGCTCTCAATCTGGATTTCTCTATTTTTACATAAATCTGAAGTGTGATTGGGTTAAACAAAGTATTTGGCAGCTATCTGCACTTCAAACTTTAAATTATTACATCTTAGAAACATCTTGACTCTTTGAATGTATTAGAATTTTACTACACAAATAGACTTCTGTATTTTCATTTTGATTTGCTTCTCTGAGGGGTTGCTCTATGAAAGTGATATTATTTATTCACAGCCAAATAAACATTCATCATCAGGTAAAAATCAATGGCACTCAATGCTATAGCAACTTGATAGCAGCAATCTTTAGACAGAATTGTTGGGTTTCTTGAGGGGTTTTTTGTTTTTTGGGTTTTGGGTTGTTTTTTTTTTGGTTGGTTGATTGGTTGGTGGTTGTTTTTTTTTTTTTCATAGAAAAGTATTAGCTGGCAAGTAATAAATCCACATATCCTCCAAGGTCATTGGAAGTATACATACAATGAACATGCGATAAGATTTCATTTAAAATGGGTTTGATAGTTTTTCATTTACTGCATTTGATACGCATAAATATACACACTCACACAGTCTGTATGCACCCACACACATAAATATGTGTACATACATATTATTGTGGGCATCTACTTACTTTAGTCATCTAATGCCTTTTTTATTCCCTAAAGGCATTTCTTAGTGGGAAGTCCACCTTGTAAGAATTCCAGCTTAAGGAATTGCCTTAAGAGTTGCCTCCAGAACGTTTATCAAAATGCAAAATCTATGTTTTAATAACTCCTTAAAATCTGAACTTTTCAGCTAGCTTTTCCCCTTCAGATGGGAATGTGGTTCTTGGGAGCATGGATACAGAACACATGGGAAAGGGTCATTAAAGGGTCATTAAACATTCCCAATCCTCTCTGCCTGTGAAGAGGCTCTTGGGTGGAGTGCTGGCATCTCTCCAGGAGGACCATCTGCCCAGGCCAGCAGCTAAGCAACAAAGTCCCTGATGATGGACCTTTATTACTTGGCAAAACTGATGAAATGATAACCTGAAACAACAGGTTTAATAACATATAAGAAAAGACAGTACTCAGAGGTACAGGAAGATGAAACATAAAAGCATGGCTATAGCAGTACAAGAGGTATTCTAGGGAAACAAAGTCAGATGCTCATTTGAACTGAAGTTTTGCTCAAGAATATCAAGGAAAATGGGAGACTGAAATGTTGAATTAATTTATCTAGAGGAGAGAACACAAGAATAACACAAAAATAAAGGGTTGCTGTGCTGGCAGCCGTCCTGAAATATGCATGTTGTATGTTTCATCTTTCATGTGTCCTGGAGTGATTCTAAATCACTGTTTGCAGTGCTGGAGCTTCTCCCCTGTCCTTGGGTGTACTGAAGAGGCCAGGACTCATTTTGAGTGCCTACAACCACCTGACCTTGAGGTCCTACTTTAGTGAGAGGATAACACCTGGGGAAGGATCGTGTTCAGAAAATGTGCCAGTAAGTCAGAGAATGAAGCAATGCAGGAACCCCTGGGATAAAGGGAGAACCAGATGCATGGGTTTCTACTTGACTTGACATCCAATAGCCTCATGAGTACCAAACAGGAACACTCTACCAGGATCAGACAAGATGACAGATTTGGAAGCAGCCTAAATAATAAACAATAGGATATCACACACACATGCTGTGCATTAATAATGAATGTACGTTATCCTGATTTGTTTGTCCTTTGAGATGGAAACACGAATGGGGTTTTAAAACCACTAAATGTGAAACACAGGCAAATTGATTAAGGAAATGGTGTTCAGTAGCTACTCTTGGTCCTTTTGCTTCTCTGATCCCTTCATTCTGCACCTGTCTCTTTTTTTCTTGACTCCTTTTCTACTTTTTTTCTACCACAGCTTTTGCCTCACTAATTCCCAGTTCTGTGCTTGCACACCTCCTCTTTAATGCTTTCAGCCTCATTTCCAAATGTGACCTCCACCTTCTCTTCACAGAATTCTCTTCCTTCCTCAACCAGTATCTGCTTCTGCTCCTTTCTGCTCTTTGCAGCTAAATTCTCTTCCTCCAAAGAAAAGACAAATCATAAAAGTAGAGCTCCACTTGCAAGACTACCTCTGAACTGAGAGGTGCTATTCTACCTTTTAGGAATAACCAAGGAACAGATTGAAGGTTTTTTGGTTTTGGTTTTTTTGGTGTGTTTTGCTGTTGTTGTTGTTGTTGTTGTTGTTGCTGGTAGTGGTGGTTTGATTTGGTTTTGGTTTGTGTGGGGTTTTTGTTGTTGTTTGGTTTGGTTTTTGTTGGGTGTTGTTTTTAATGAATTAAATCTTCCACTGTTGGATATCCAGAGTGTTTGTAATCGCTCTAAGAGTTTCCAGTAACACAGAGCATTTTGAAGAGTATTGCTTCTCATTTTTACTACTGCTCATGACATGCATCATGCCTCGTTGCTGGCATAGAAAGCTGAAGATCAGTGAGTGCATTGGCCCATGGAGCTGTCTGAGACTTTGTTCTGACCACCCAGAATGTGCAGCATGAACCATTTGGAGGCTTTGAAAAATTTGTGCTGCAAAACCAGCAAATAGGACTTCATTTTTATTCAAAGTTTAAAGCTCAGTGAAAAGAGTTGTGGTTTGTGCATAATACATGTTGTTCTAGTCTACTGAAAACTGAGTAACGTGGTAATATATGCAAATAGTAATAGATTAAAGATTTAGCATGCTCAGGAATACTCCAATGACATGTCCAATCACAGCAGAACCATCTGCTTTTCCTTATACGTGCTAAATTTGCAACATTGTGTGAATTTCTATATTAGTTTACACACTACCTTCAGGAAATTATACTTAACAGATAAGCAATATTTGGGCTTTGGGACATATCTTTAGCAAACAGTTAGTAAATGTCTCTCCAATTGCTCTCAGCTGTCTTCTTACAGAAAGTAGTTTAGAAATCAATAGCATTGATTATGTACTCTTTTTATCCCTGAAGGAATGGCACTGACTTGCAATTGAGGGGAGGCTGAGACTGGGTATTTGGAAAAATTTCTTCATTGAAAGGGTGGTCAGGCATTGGAACAGGGTCCCCATGAGTGTGGTGGAATCACTGTCCCTGGAAGTGTTAAAAAAGCATGTAGATGTCTCCCTCAGTGACATAGTTTTGTCAGTCCTTGGGTAAAGGTTGGACTTGATTATCTTAAAGTTCTTTTACAACCTAGTTGATTCTATGATTCAAATGCTATTTCCCTATTTTTCTGCTCATGCCAGAATTTGGACCGACCAAAAGGTGATCAGACTTTCACCTGGAGCTTGTGCACCAGCAAAACAAAAGAAGCCTTCTCCAGTACAGCTAAATTAAAATGAAACTTTTCTGTATGGAGTAGAAATTTTGCCAAATTGTTAACAGTGCCTTCTCTTTGGGTAGTGTCCAATTCAAAGTTACAGAGAATACCACCTTAATGATCAATGCCATAAATAAACCTACAAATCACATGGATATGTTCTCCCTATAGTTTGGAAAGAAAACAAAAGCAATGGAAGAAGACCCATGGAGTTTCGTACAATACTGGCAATATCCCCCTCCTCCTGCTTGCTTACTGACACTCTGAAGCATGGGAAGACAGAAGGTCAGACAAGGAGAGGCTTCTTCTCATGGCCATCTGGGATTTCTATGAGTCTCTTGCCTTGTCGGCTTCATGGCTGGCTGCTTTACTGACGATCCCAGAGCTCATTTGCAGTGTCTCTGCATGAGGCTGCACTGAATGATTTCTCCCTACAGGATGAAAGGCTGAGTTATACCTTCTTTGGGTCTGAGGGGAGCAGGTATTTCGAAGTGCAAGACCATTGAACCATCACGTGATGGGGCAGCTGTCTGGAGGGTATTTTAAATGTGTTTGACACATTTAAATAGATGGTTTCAGCTTGGCAGTCTTAGAATGGCTCCTAAAATATACATCAATATAAAGAATAAGCCAATTTGTTTTGGATGATTGAGGGAATATGGCTCATATATCCAAGGTGTGACAATTCCAATCACATCTTCATTTCAATTTACAGGAAAGAAATAAAGTGGGCTTCATTATTGTTCATACTGCTGGTGCTATATATTTGACATGATAATCTACAGTATTAGTCAGTAAATTGACTCACTGGACTGCCCTCGATCATATGCTCCATTTTCCACTCAGCAGGGCCATCTCTAACAGCTATATATAACTGGGGAGGAAAAAAAAAAGACAGTTCTCTCTTAGATCATTATAAGATGTTGCATTCAGTTTCTGTGTTGCCTCAAAGGTTATAAGTGATGTGATCTTTTCACCATCACAACTAATATATGGCTGTTGTTTGTCTGACTTGTCAACTTCTCACGCAGAAATCTGATACTCCCCACTTGTCACATATTCATTTTAGATATGTGCTCTTTGCAGGGCCCAAAATGAAACAGTTACTGCATTCCTGTCTGGAAGTTTTCAAGTCTTGCCTTTCGTGGTCTTTCCTTGTCAAATCACAGTTGTCACATCAGCAACCCACATGAGTACTTCCATCAAATGTAAAATCTCCTGATTGTAATTAAAATTCTGCATGCTTTTCTGTTAAATAAATAAGCGCGGCTCTTAATTCATAGCTCTGCTCTTCTGCCACCATTTCTTAAATGTCTGATTACTGAGCTAAATGCTTGGCCAGGTTGATTTTAGACTGCATCATGCACTTATGGTTTTATAACGCTGTGAAAATAGGTATTGGATTAATCCTGGCTCCTCATCTATGTGTTGAAAAATTGTTTCCTCAGTTAATACAGAAGTTAAAATTAGGAGTAACCTCTAAAAGGGACCTCTGATAGGGTGAAGGGCAGTTCTCAGTGATAAGAAAGTATGAGAGCACAGACTCAGAAAGCAGACAGCTCAGTCGGAGATTGTCATGAGTTACAGAAGACACACTTCTGTAGCTGTATTTAAGTAGTGTATCCTCAGCTGTAACCTGTGCTGCCGCAGAAGGAAGGGAAACCAAAGAGCCTAAGGATAGAAAGAGCCTATAGTTATTCCTGCCCAGAATGGTAAATTGTTCAGAGACTTTTTTACTGACCTTTGTTCCAGGAGTACTTGCAAGTCAAGGAGAATTACAGGGTGTAAATCAGAAATACGCAACTGCGTGTCAGCACATCCACAGAAAGATGTAATTCAGCTCACAGTCTCTCTGAGGAACAGTCCCTCACACATCTCTCCTAAGCTCACTCCTGCTCTATTTGGCACATTGCTGAAGAAACTGTTTAACAGCGCTGATTAATATTTTCAGTAACTAAATTTCACAGTGTACTGCCTGGCGCTATCTTTGCCAGCTGGCTCTTAAGGGCTCTTCTGGTCCTGCTCCCTGTCCTCCTACAATTCTGTGTTTGTAGTTTGAAGAACAGAGCAAAAATCAATAACTGCCCAGGCCAAACAGCTTTCCCTACGTTGTAATGCTTTAAACATGTAAACAGACTAAACTCTAAGCCTCTTTGCTTAGAAACCTCAAAAGCTGCTGGCAGAAAATATCCCCAGATTCATGAGTTTGGCACAAATTCCTAAGGCATCTTCACTTTGATATGGAAGGCAAGAAGGCAATATTTGTGGGAAAAGGAAGATCAAAATTCACATCCCAACCTGGCACACTGATTACCCTTCAGACGCTCCTGTATCCCTGGGGTACATCTCTTTGGGAGTGCAGGTGTCTGCCTCCGGCTAAGGCAGCCCAAAGCTCACACAAGAGATAAAGTGTGGTATGCCCCTTAAATTCCTTTCTATCTCCCCTTGGATGAATAAGACCTTACTGCAGGAAGAGGTAAATATTGGACAAATTCATGAAAGCCAGGTTGGAAAGCAAGGAAGGTGTATCAGTGAGAAAAAAGAAGTGAGACTGAGGACATTGGCTGGGATGTCACATGCAATAAAACCAGCTATCAGCCTAACATGGAGCTTGAAAATGATTCAGGAAACATCAGCTGTTAGGTTCAAACACAGTGTCCGATGAAAAAAACCTGTTGTGATATGTCTGACACTGAACCCCAGCTGTGCAAATACCCACAAGATAACTGGCCAAACAGTTGGAAAAGCAGTAACAGAACAAAGAAGGGTGACAAAATTGCCAATCTTCATGCATCAAAATTTAAATAGATTATTTTTACAACAAAATAATACAATATAAGCCACAAAGGAAAGTGAACAACAATCTAAGAGCACATAGGAGACAGACAACACAGACAGGCATCCCCTGTATATAGAAGTAAGAGAAGAACAGGATCATACAGGACTAGCACAACTTAAAGGATCAGTCATGTATCTGGGGAAAAACTTCCTTTGCAAAAGCTTGAAGAAAATGAGTATTTACAACAAAGGAGCAAGATAAGGGATTTTTGTGCCTGCCAAAGCTACCTTCTCTGGACTTTTTATTACTTTTTCTTCACACTCCTGTTTGGTCCACATGAAAGATTATAGTTTATATCTTCACTGCATGAACATCCAGCACAGGTACAAGTAAGGGCGGAATAATAGAAGACCAGCCCATTAGCAAAAAGTACAGAACTGACTCCACTGTAGGTCATGACAGAAAAATCTAGGACATCTCCAAAATAAGGAACAAAATGACAGTGCTCAAAAACATTTAAAAAAAGAACTGCAGCAGCTAGCTAATCAATTGCTTTTATGTAAGATCTGAAGTGCTGTGAAGGTGAAGATTTTGAACTGCAGTACTGACTTAATGTTTCACTATTTATTTATTTATTTTTAATTATAGAATAAATAATCTTCTTTTCCCCCATTATTTTTGCTTCCTTGCTTGTATGGGCTAAGGACCACGACTAGCACCCCAACTATAATCCTGAGAAATCTGAAATGGCAGGAGCAAGTTGGCTTATACTAAGTCTTTAAATTTGCTGAATTTATTCCTGCTCTTGTTCATGTAATTGTACAAACAGAAATAACTGAAATTAGGAAAAAACCTAGCATAAATTTCACTACTTTCTCTTTCAACTCTGCTGTCCTTGCAGGCACAGTCACTGAACTCTGTATTACTTTGTTCATGACAAATACTGACTGAACCCTGCGAATATGAATGTGAACTCTTAAAACCACTAATCATCCTATTTGTTCTCATCTAATACACATCTCTGGTAATTTCTATTTCTCAATTAGCCTTGCACAAGGTCTTTCTGCACTTCCGACACCCTTTTCAGTCCCAACATGCACTCTTGATGGCTACAGTGGCCTTATGTACTACTACTCCTAGTTCCACAGAGTCGAGGAACTAATATGAGCAAGTTATAGCAAGTTTAAGAAAAGTGTTTTAATAATTCATAAATTATCACATTGAACTGACTTCTCTATCTATAAATAGTAAAGGTTACTCACCATAAAAATGCCACTTCTGGCTTCGGAAGTCCTTGAGCTGCAAAGTCCTGACACCTGGGGGGATGCATTGAGGATGTATTGCTGTCACAGAGAGCCTCGTCATGGGCAGAGCCCTGGCCAAACAGCGGACAGCCTTCTCGGGATTTATTCTCTCCAGATGGAGCTTCCCACAATAAAGAGACGCAGATGGCTGCTGAACAGCTGCCCCATGAATTTCAAAGCTACACTGGCTATTTAACTTCTAAGTCTGGATAATGACCAGAAGAAATGTTCCTACTGAGTCCCTTTGCCTTCTGACTACAATGTAGCATGTTTAAATTATACTAATGGCAAGTTCATTTTGCCTACGGTGTAAACTTGAAAACAAGAATCTAAATGCCGTATTATACCTTTCTGTAGGCATTACTAAAACAATTGCTTACAATAATTTATTTTAATTTATTTTAATAATTTATTTTATAGTATCTTTTATTTCTAATAAGAATCCAATTTTATGTGGTCTGTGATAAGAAATTCTACTGTTGCTAGGTAGAAAGGTGAAGCTGAAAGCAAAATGTTAGATGAAGAGCACATTGACTAAGCTGAAAAGCCAAAAAACAGACTTGCAAACCAGTTAGGAAAAGCAGCTAAGCTCAGACTTGGTAGGAAAGGGTTGAAAAGTAATTAAAAATGCTATACAGAGCAATAATTTTGAAGGTAGCAGATTAACCAAGAAACAACTAATCTTCTTTAGATTTGCTAGAGAAATCATTACTAGAAATAGTATTGAGGCTACCTGGAGTGAGAAGCATGATACCCAAATGTAAGAGGCTCAGAGAGAAACTAGAATTAATAAATTCAGAAAAGCTGAAGCCCGGGCACGGCAGGACATGCCAGCATATGAGAGCCTGAAGGAAACTGACAATTACTAGGTAGACAGGCACAAAAGAAATCCAGCGACCTATGCAGGATATATAGTGTAAAGCTAATGTAGGGAGAATAATATCTAAAATATGCTATGCCTCCTCTGTTTTTTCATTTTAGACACACACACATACATACACAAATACCCAAGGAAGGACCTGTCTGATGGAAGATTAGCAGACATTATGGTCTACTAAGGAAACTGCAGTTGAATAACTGCATAATTTGCCCCAGCTCATCATTAAAAGATAGGGCAAGGACTTGCAAAACTTGCAAGAAAGCTAATTGTCTTCCGCAAGAGCCACTGGAAGGTTATAAGAATTATTTATACCTTCTACTGGTAGGGCTAGAAAATTACTGAGCAAGGGCACAAAGTGATTTTCAGGAGACTTGAATATCATCTCATTGGGGTAAATATCTGCAAACATAAGAATGTCCTCCAGATTTCTCATGGGAAGTTCTGTGACAGTGGCAGGCAGGGTCATTAACCTTTCAAAGGCAGGACAGTGTATTTATGCAGTACTTATGCAGCCATGCTGCACATGCAATGAAACACACGGGACCCAAGAAGTACATCTTAATTCATCTAACTAGGTATGAAATGGTGAAAAAAGAGTATGGGACCTTGCACATCTTTCAGAAAGAAGATAACTAGGGCTCTAAAAGAGCACCCTGTGATACACAAGTTCTCTACCTCACCAGCTTGTAGTGTCAACACGCTTGATTAGACTTGCTATAACTTCCCTTGCCTGTCATGCTCAGCACAGAAGAAAAAAAGCCTGCAAAATGAAGATTTTGCAGATGGGGTAAATGAGAAGACCTAGCATCTAGCTCGGACACTGTGCTTCGCAAAACATGAATATATGGTAAAACTCTCTCGTTTACACCAACACCTGTTGTACAGCAGTTTTCTGTCAATCTGACAACAGAAAAAAGAGATATTAAAAAAGTGAGCCCTGCATGGATGTTAAAGAGAAAGCCGTCCTAAATTAACAGACAACAGATAGATTAATTTCTTGGAGAGTTTGTGCTGGAGAGTATCAAGGCTGCTGCATGCAGGCACCTGTAAGACTTTACATCCTGATCAGGAAGTGCACAGCTTGCTTTCCTAGAATGGCAGCGTAAGATCTCACATTTGTGCAACTCGGGTAATCTCTAATGATCAGGGTTTGTGATCTCCGTTCTTCATCAGTTACTCTTATGACAGATGAAGATTACAGAGCACCTAAAGGCAAGTCTCTACCACCAATAGGCTGTGGAAGCCTTAAAAGAAAAATGAATGAGTCAGTTACAGGCAGAGCACTTCCACATGACGAGCAGAAAGAATTCTCTCAGAAAACTGCATAGAGAGCAGCTTGAAGAGAGTGAGGTGTGACATGAAGACAGAGATGCCATGTCTTCTAGGAGTCTTGTCATGATATCACAGAGAAATTAAAACCTTGGCAGCTTGGTAAAATAACTTATGTTTATACAAGTGGATTATAAATGTGTGTGTACAAATGCACACGCAGTATTTGTATGAGAAATGACATACACAAGTTAGAAACTAAATGATTTGAAAAGCTATGCTGTCACTCGGAGAGAAGTTATAGACTCAACGCATAAATTTGCTGGGTAGGATTCTGGACTTCATCACTTCATATTTTGGCAACAACAGCAGCCTTTTTTGATCTTTCCAGTCTGTTTCTCCAGGACCTAAAGACACTCTGGCACACTCAGTATGCCAGATATATTCAATCAGCTGCTGAAAACTGCATTTTCCAAGGGTAAGTTCTTCTTGACATTGATCCTGTTGTAGTAAAGAAGTGTTGTGTGGGAAGAGTCAGGGCTGTGACAGCTCTAAAATGCCATGAGCAGGAACCAGTCCCAGGAAGTGGAAGTGTGTCAATTTTTAGTGACCTGTGGTGGGGCTTGGCACAGAGTTTTCAGATGCCCCTGACTTGAAATGGGTCTCTGTGAAGATTCTGAGCAACAAGCACTCAGAATATGTGGAGTTTCAAGGTGTCAATGCCTTCCAGTGTAACTATCCCTAGTCAGCTCCTCATGTTGTAGCAAAGAAAATCTCCTTTCTCACCTATCCATCTATTCTAGATGACTAATTGCTTCTTTTGTGCAAGAGGGATCATTGTTATTGCAATAAAAAAGAAAAAAAAGGAAGAAAAGAAAATCAGGCTGCAGAAGAAATACTTCAGTACAGAAATTCGTATTTACAGTAAATAACGTCTTGCTCTAGCAGCAGATCAAGTGAATAAACATCTGATCATGAAATCAAAGTGTTAGAATCAGGCTTCAACTGATCACTTTGCCATAAGCAATGGCTGACAGCTTAAACAGGAATGACTAAACTACGTGGTTTTCCATTGGAAAAAAAATAGAGAGACGAGTGACTTAAACACCGTTTTTGAAAAAGTACCACAAAAACTGGATTTTACTGAAACCCGTGAAGTTTTTCAGACCTTGAAACAGCATGAGGTTTCAACAGGCTAGTTAATACAATTTGGTTTTGCACAATGTCATTTGGACAACATCATTACAGAATGCTTCACAATTAATTACATTCAAATAGCAGCTTCTATCCCCTGTGGAGAATGGGATTAATTGGGTCAGATGTAAATATGCATTTCATAGATCCTTGTGAATACTTGCCCATCTCACCAATTTACTATGTAATTTGATACAACTGGTGTACTATGCTCTTGAGATGTGCAGGATGAGAACAGTTGCCAGTCAGAGTAGAAATATACAGATACAGCAGTGCTGGTATTCTCTGCCTGCATATGTTTGTCTCTAACCGTCTGACACTTTAATTCTCCTTGCAGAAATATTAATGTATATTTATTCACACTGAAATACACTGCTGTTGAAAATGAGTCCTGGGACAGTAGTCTGAACTGATATGAAGCATCCTGCTGGACCCCTGTCAATCTGGCATCAGAAATACTTCTCCTCCCAGGTTTCCTCACCTTCCCATTCGAAAGAGGACCTGACCCCTGAGATCAGAGCCTTACTGGGTCCTGACTCTGGGCGGAGAAAGATAAGCTATACACAGAGAAAAAACAAAGGAACCAACTTTGGGCAAAGTTGTTTCTTTGACGCCCTGTGCAGCCTAAGCCTAAATGTTGGGACTGCAATGGCTTTTCACTCTCTTTCTGGACTCTTGCTTGGGGGTGGTTTAGGTTAAACATACTCCTGAAGACGCCTTTCTTCATCTTTTTAGCATGCAACACGTTTGACAGCTCTTTCATTGGGCTTTTTTTTTTTTTTTTTCATTAAATGAGGCGGGCCAGGAACACATCCAGTTAAAAAATCTGGAAAACAAATGCTTGCGCCTGTGGCAGATGGCTCTTGAAAAACTTCTTGTTGCTTTAAAGCATCAAAAATAAGAACACCATTTCCTGTGTCTTTCTACCTTCCTCTGCCCTATTTTCAGCTTGCACTCCCCCTAGGTACGATGAAAAATGAGACATTTGCACCCAGCTGGAGTACTTTTCATGAGCTGCAAAACAGCAGAGTTCATTTCTGGTGCCTTTCCTGCTGTTCATAAGTAACTACCAGGACAAATTCACTCGAGTGAAGTGAAAACTTCAGTCCCCAAGGTTTGTCAGTTCAGAGCTGATCCTTTCAGCCACTGCGTGTTGGGTAGGTACAAGGGAGTACTCAAGAGTTTCTAAAACAAAGTAACTCTACAGAACAAATGAAAAAACCCTATCTCAAGTTCTCCCTCTGGCTTTTCCAGTCCTTCTTGTCCCAGATGACGTAGCATACAGTCACTTCATATGTAAGATGTGAGATATTGTAATGTTACAGAATCATAGATTCATAGAATAGTTAGGGTTGGAAAGGACCTTAAGATCATCTAGTTCCAACCCCTCTGCCATGGGCAGGGACACCTCCCACTAAACTATGCCACCCAAGGCTCTGTCCGACTGGGCGTTGAACACCTGCCAGGGATGGAGCATTCACAGCTTCCCTGGACAACCCATTCCAGTGCCTCACCACCCTAACAGTAAAGAATTTCTTCATAGAATAACAGAATGGTTGAGGATGGATGGGGCCACTGGAGGTTATCTAGTCCAAAATCCCTGCTCAAAATTACAGGTATTAATATTTAATAACATTACTGTTCTGTAGACCTTTACAATGCTTATATACTGCTCATATCTTATTTAATGTTAAGGAATAATTTGCTAAAGTATTCACAAGCTGGCCAACGTGAGTTATTATACTGCATTATGTCCTGTTTGGCGCTTCGGTGTTGTGCCTGGTCCCTATGGTTAGATTATGCATTCCCTGCTGCCACAGAGCACTCTGTGTTGCACCACTCTGATAATTTCAACAGATAGAGAGATTTATCATTCTGCAGTCTTACCAATTCCCCATCAGTTCTCCACTCCTCTGGTTTCTACCGCTTCTGGACTAGGCTTTTTTGAATTGTTCTGATTTTTCTTTTTTTCTTGGTGTTTTTGTGTTGGGAGGTAGTTGCTTTGTTTTGTTTTGTTTGTTATTGTGTGCGTTCATTTGTTTGTGTTTTGGTTCATTTGTTTGTTTTTTGTTTTTCCTGAAATTGTAGTTTGTTCTCCTGATTTTGTTCTCCTGGATCCATTACTTCAGCTTTTGCAGTTGTACTCTTCTCAGCTTCAATTAATGCTAAGATTTTTGGGAGTTGATATTTGGAGGTCTTTCTCAGGAACCAATACTGCATGTTCCATAAACCAAAGGCTGCCTTTGATTACAGAATATTTAATACAACCAAATTTTTATTTGGTTTTCAGAATTCTCTCCCCTGAAATGTGATCATCCCTTTTCTCTACTGTTTCTTGGTTTGGGGTAAAACATCTTCCCCATGCAGTTCAGCATCTTATTGTGTCTGAAGTTGTAAAACACAGGAAATGCAGATACTTTTCTGATCTTTTTACTTTCCCTCCTCCAATAAGGGAAAGAAAATCTTCCATTCAGCTTTACGTTACACTTGTAAAAAGCTGTTATAGAAAGTAATTTCTCTCTCCACTGTTTCTTTGTCTCTGCTTTTTACTGGAAATTCTGCCCATCTGAACATACTGCTCTCACTAGACTTTTTTGATCCACTGTTTGGATACCACCCCCATGGCTGAACTGCTTCTTTTTCTACAGGTTACTCTTTCTTTGGGGACTTCTGCCTTTCTTTAAACTCGTGCCCAGAGCTAGACTAAAGATTTATATCAAGATGTTTTCTCAGTTTGAGGTGACACTTTTATTAAAATGTCTAAATTCACTGAAGTAAGTCCATTTAATAAACAATAAAGGTACTTTGACTGATGTTAACTAGCCTATTCATGCTCAAAATAAAAAGACAGACAAGGACATTCAGATGAAGTCACAAGGTGACACTGCAACATGTTGAAATGTATTGTGTCATTTATTTAACTGGTTTCCTGCAGTCATATGCAGAACTATAACTTCAAGTTAAATGATCATTTTGGTGTATTTATCTTCTACTGGATTTTTTCTGCACAGTTACATTAAAGTGCTAATGCAACTGCCCTAGGGAAATAAAAGTAACCACAATATCTTGAGGGTGTTTATCTATAGCAGAAGCTACGTACTCTTTAATCCATTAAGTAAGCAAGATGTGTGTGTGTGAGAGAGAAAGCCATTCAGACTCAGATTCCTATTTTTCACAATGAAGCTTGTGTGCTTGAGCTCACTCAGTGAGTACCAAAAATAGCTCAGCAAAAAGGGCTTTCCTTGAGCACTTCCATTATTCACAAGATGCGGCACCTTACATAACACAATGCATGCACATCATCCTGCTGAGTGCACATGGATGCTGGCGGGCAAGAATTTCTACTGGGGACCGTAGTACCAAGTGTTTTAAAGGCAAAGTCAGGCTGAAAGCACTGATTTTTTTTTTTTAATAGGCAAGCCCAGAAAATCTTAGAAAATTGTTCAGAGGGTCTAACAGAGGGATTTCAATACTATTAAAACAGCAGAGATGGCCTTTGAAAACTGGTGTTACTCACTGCATACTTTTTCTCATTTCTAAAGATGGAAATACTGTATTATCTGGACAGTCACAGTGACTTTGTTTGGGTACTTAGGGTACCCGCCTTGCCATCGGCAACTTCATCCAGAGACCAGCAGTTCTCTGAAGCACTCAGCGAGGTGCTGCCATCTCTGTTTAGCGGAGTTATTCTCTGCTGCTATAATCACTTAGTCTCAGTCCCAGCTCTTTCAACTGAAAACACCATTTGTGCCTCCCTTTGCTAATCTGCATGCATGTGAACTCCCTTGGCTGCAGCATTGTTATTTGTATTGCTCTGTGTTCCCCACACATGGGATTAAAGTCTGTCACAGCCTCCAGCTGCACAGTTTTTTGTTCAAGCCATAAAGTATTGCTTTTAACACTAACAGTCCCAAACTTCATCCCTGTTCTTGGTCACAGTATAATCGCCACGTCACCATCACATGTATAACTTAGGAAGTCCCCTTTGAGGTGATGGTGTGAATACTAGTGTACCATGACTCATATTGACTACTGATCATATAACATAGTAAATGTTGTTTTTAAAAAGGGATGATTGAACCTCTGTAAACAGAGTTATGCTTCCCTGAAAACCATCATTTTGGAAAAGAAGCAAATCTTGTTTGATTATTACAGATCATATTTTAAAAAGAAACTATTATCTTTCTGGTGATCTGGCACTACGTAAATTTAAAGTTTAATATAACAAAACTGTATTATGTCCTCAGTACCATCAGACTCATGGCGTCTGCAGCCTGTACTCTATGCAAAAAGTAGTAGCAGGATATGCAACACACAGGCAACCATCTCTCTTCACAGTGAAGTGTTGCTGCTGATGGGTATATATTTCACTGTGAGCAGGAAGACTACACAAATCTTTAGGACAAGTATTAATGCTTTCTCCAACAGAAATTGCATGGGGAAGGTTGAAGCACTGTTTATCTGAGGATATAGAGATATATTCTGCATGGAAGATGGCAGCAGGTCCTGATAACACAATCTTTTCTAATGCAATGACATGTCAATGGTTCAGCTGTAAATATAATTTCTGGATCATCAATGTTAGAACTCACACTTTTATAGAGAAAATTTAGCCAGTCTGATCTTTGGCTTAAGAGATCTAATAGGCTCTTAAGGTGCCTTGTGCTTTCATGCAATGCTCTGAGGGCTGCAGCACTAAAAACGACAAGACCTGGCAGAAGCAATAACAAACCCAGTGGCAGAGATACAGGCTTACAAAACAGAACAGTATTTTTCTTGTTTTGTAGATCTAGCTCTTAAAACCAGAAAACCTGGTCAGGCATGATTTAGTAACTATTTTCTCTCCCCATATTAGCATTGAATGATACAGTGTAAATATTCAGTCACCCCTCTCTTACACTGTTTCCTCTTGACTATGACTTTTAGATTTGCATTCACCATAAACCCTTGATTTGGTGAGCAATACCTCAGCAAGTTAAGCTCCCTACTTAGGAGGCTTCTTGTGGCACCGCCAGCTATGCTGCTATGTTTTCCTCTGCACAAAAGGATCCTTCTCTTGAGCATAAAAGTACTGAACTGCAGCTACGGTAGCATTGCTCCAGAAACCTCTATCTTGGCATGCCTCCTCTTTTCACCTCCCAGGTGCACGCCACTTCTGTTGTAGGAGTTCTTCAGGGGAAATCAGTGGAATGCAGCTCCTGCTCTTGGCATGGCCCCTCTGTGTAGTACTCCTGTATATGTAATACATAGTATTCAAAAGCTGAAGAGATGTTTCTGCAAGCTTTCCTTATAGAGAGGATAACCAGGACTTACCTTACACAAACCTTAGCTGGACTATTAGCACTTTGTGACTGATAAGACATGCAACACTGAGTACTTACTTGGATTGGTTTTGTAGTTGCATGGCATCAGATTTCCAGTGGCAAGCATAGTCAGATTTGTCATATCTTTTAGAAAGACCCTGATTTTTTAATTTCATGTTTAGTTTTCTACACGTGTAAATACAATTATTTTTACAATTGAAAATATCCAGAAATGAAGGCTCTCTTCTACTGCCTGATATAGTAGCTCCAAAAGAGAACAATTTATTGCTCTATCCCAGTTTTGCTGTGTAACATGAACTGTGGTTTTTCTTTGATTTTCAAATTCCCCTTACACAAAATCCACTGAAATCATCTGCATCTTATAATCACATAACTTTACAGAGCTTGATCAAAGTCAGAGGCTCATTACAGCTCAAAAGCTGCTCAGGCAATGTTTTCGTTCTAGGAAAGATTTAAATCCTGGTCCAATTTTACTTAAATGAATACATTTCCTTTCTCTGCTACTACTACCAAGCAGTGAGCTGCACACTAAGTTCATTTCTCTCTCCATCACTGATTATATTACCTCCACATCTCACTCATAATCTGGGTCTTTCATCTGCTGTCTTATTGCTTCTGATCTGCTACACATTACACTGTGTACAAGATTTCAGCCCCATGGCTCTTCTCCAAGAAAATAAAATGAAACCAATGAAATACATCTTTTCATAGCTATTCATACTCCACTAAGCAGGGCTCAGGACGTCACAAGAAGAAACACTGCGGGTTGACAGTTCAGGAATAAATACCATATCAATAAAAATGCATTTCATTATGCATACCAAACTTCTGTTGGAATGCACTGATCTGAAAGATGACACAATATGGGATTTACTGTCTTAAGGCATTTCCTATGCTTCTGTCTTCCCCACTTCACCTTCATATTTATACAGGATCAGGTTACCAAATACACATGCACTTTCCCCGGGAAGTTTGAAATGGGGGTGGTACAAGTCAAACACGGAAGAAAACAAGCATAAGGATGGGCCACAAGAATGTACAACATTGAACTGCTGTTCATGCTGGGGACAGTATTGCATATTTTGCGGGGACATTTATCAAAGAGAACACAAGAGACTTCTACTGATGCCATCAAAATCAGCCATTTTGCTGATTTATGACATCATTGCTCATACTAAAAATTTGTCTCTTGGTTTCTCTTCTCACTACAGTTTTACCCTCAAACTTGAATTGCCGATCTGATTCACTGTCCCGTAAGCTGGTGACTCTTTGCTCCGCAAGCCATTCATGCGCCGTACGGACTCAACGCTTTCATTCCCAGCAGTCATAGTCTGTGCCTGTCCCCAGAGTGTCAGCATAGATAGCAGCAGCAAGAATGAGAATAGCGTAGTGGCAACATGACGACACACATACACAACACGCAAAGAGAAGAATGGCTTTGTTAGAGAAGACCATCATGCAAAACAACGTGAATTGCTTTCAAGGCAAAATAAACTGAGAAATGAAAGACGAATCCAAATAAAGAGATGCAGAAAATACCTCTCAAAAAGATGGTCTTAGTAGCATTGTTATTTTGAAATTTGTGCAATCAGTTTCAGAGGAAATGTGAAAAACAGATTGTGCAAATAGGTGTCTTTTACTCCAGAAGAATGCTTCCTTGCATTTAGTTAGGGCATTACCTATTTTGCAAAGAATCCATGTACCAAATGCCCTAGGATAAACACGGGTCTTCTGCTGATTTGATTTTAAATAACTTCCTTTTAATAGTCACCAGAATAATCACTCCCACCATAGATGAACCACCACCTCCTTGGACCAAAACCCTGTAATTTTTGAATGATGCCACTGGATACTGGTACTTACCAATAGTGGCTTTTTGACCGCCAGTTCATCTTTAAAGAAGACATTGTATTCAAACCTGAAATTGCAGACCTCACACAGCAGCTTCTGCTGCTGCCATGCTGGTTTTGGAAGCAAAGGCTTCCAGTGCCAGTGCACCTGGCATGTGTGCCTGCAGTTGGGCAAGCATTTCTGCTCTCTCCTGTAATCTAATCTTAACGGGAATCTCAATTCATCTGACTGGATTGCTTCCCAGAACATCCATCAAATATTACATTAGCTACAGAATATTTATTAGACAGACCTGTCAAAACACAAATGCCCTGTGCCATTGTTGTCATCTCTCTTGTAAAGGAAACCACTATTTGTGGCTTGAAGCGCTCTCGCAGCTCAAGCAAATATTTACTGCACCTAGAAAATGCATCTGTACAGCGTCAACCTAAACGTTTCTACTGATACTGATCAGTGACCAAGATACAGAAGGATGAAGCCTTTATAGTTGTGGGGATGATCATAACTGGACTAAAATTCAATTTAATATCTATTCTTGTCCTTCCATTTACAGATAAATTAAAAAAAAATAAATCAGGTAACATGGACAGACTTCCTAAAAATATTTTAAGACTGACATCTAGGTTAAAACTAAGCCTCCCTTCTACATTTCAGTCCCTGGTATAAAATGATATGACAGTGATATTCACAAATAGTCCTTTTGTTAAAAATTTGGAGTTTGTATTAGTTACAAACTGTGAAATAGTAGAATATAGAGGGGAAATTCTCCTAATATTTCTCTTTGTTTTTTTTTTTTAAGGTGCCCACATTTCCTGGTTTCAGCTGGGAAAGACAATAGTTGCTGGTGGTTGAAAAGTGAGGGCAGAACTACCAATCGCTGCGATCGGCTGCTTAAGGAATCTCCCATTTTAGTATGACCAGCTAGCATAGCACTAGAAAAGACAGGTCTTGGGCATGTGTTGTCAGCACATCTGCATGATGTCAAGGAGATAATATCAGTACTCTATCTATGTCATTGCTTCCAACAGTTCCTTATCCACTGGTGCATGCCACACACTAGCACTATATTTGTAGAGGTACAGCTGCCTCAGCAATTGCAAAAAGAGAATAAAATTCTTGGAGTCAGTGACCAATCTATTGGCATTTATGAATAACTTCATAAACTGCAAATAAACCCTGCAGCCAGTTATCAGCTCTTCACCAGGGAATAAATCACTCAAACACAAACTTTAGAATGAGACTGTCCTGCAAGGGCAAGAAGAACTGAGATGAGAAATCAACTGCACATCAGTGTGCTATCAGGGCAGATGCAGTCACACCAAGCAAAGAGCAGCTGTACCTTGTTTTGTCGTCTTTGCCTTCTTCGAAGCCTCAGAAACTCTTTGTGCTGCCGTGAAACAAAGTTGACTGCTGCATATTCCAGTAATGCAGCAAAGACAAAGAGAAGGCACACAGCCATCCAGATATCGATAGCTTTTACATAGGAGACCTAGAAAAAAATAGGACACAGCATGTTATATTTCAAACTTCTTCGTAAGCTGAGGCTATTGATGCAAAAAAAATACATTTCTGCACAGCATGAGTTAAAGTTGTTCAATGGGGTGAATGTTTTCTTGTTTTGTGTTTTGGTTTGTTAGTTTATTTGCTTATTACAAATAAATAATCCAGCTATTAATGAAAATGCATTTTCACAAAGAATACATAAATTATTAGCTGCTGCCTATAGAAAAAGAAACAGGATTCATCTAACAAAGTAAGAGTGCTCTTACAGCTTATGAGTGCTCACAGCTTATCAGAAAGAAAACAAATTAAAAGTGTGATAAAATACCTTTCAAAAAACAGCTGTAGAAAATTTATAGTTATCACCTTTTTCATCTTTTATGAACCAATTACCATATTGATTAATTAGGTATGTTTGGTATCCATAACCTCATAGGAAACTCAGGGTACTGTTTTCTATGGGTTGATGTGACTTTACCAATTAAATAGTTGAATCTAGTTTCTTAACCTATATCCAAATATTCTATAAGAAAAATATAACTTACAGATATACATATATAAAAACACCCAATTAGCAGATGCCTCTGTTCTAGTAAAAGCCTATTCTGTTTTAAATTGACAGGTCCACTATAAAATCAGATATATTACAGCACTGCAATGTCACAAGATTTTTATCGCATTGCCCACACTAGGACAAACAATAGCCAATTGATGAGCTACATGCTATGCATATCAAAGGCAAATTATCTTCCATAGCTGTTTTAGGTCTCTGCCTTTCTTTTAGTCTTGCAGGTTTTAAGCAGAGATCTTACGATTAGGCAACAGCATGTTGTCTCTTTTGTTACAGATATTGCATCCAGTGTGGAATTAAAATCACCTAACTTTTAATGTCTTCAACGTACATGTAAGCCAGTTGCCTAAACTACTTTGATATAAATAAATCAAGGAATGAAGAAGAATAGTCACTTCTAGGATGCAATGCATGTGAACTGTTTTAGATATTTTCTCCAGGATGAGATGAAAAACATCCAAAAAGTACTTCTTCATCTTCATGTCTGTAAAGAGGAACATAGAACTACTAAGCATAGACACATGGGGCTTTACTCAGTTGTCTAAATAAAAGCACCACATGCTGCCATATTAGGTATGTAGCCTCCATTTCCTGATCCAACAAAGCACAAATATGCAGCATCATACCAACAAACCAGTCCTTTGGAGATGTGTCAGATACCCAAGGTGACCACAAATGGCCCCACCATACAACTGAATCAAGATAAGCAAAACAGATCATACCTATACCCTGGAAATTTATAATAAAAAGGATTTAACATCTGAATAATTCCCCGCAAGCCAAGCATTTCAATGCAGTCAAAATATACACTGGTCTGAAAATAAAGCAGAAAAGGATGTGTTGTGCATCTAACACGCTAATGTTTAGGATACCCAATCTGCACCTTGGAAACCTCCACCTCTATCCTTTGTGCACACTGTTCAAAATGACCTTGCTCTTACAGTTGTAGCTACCATTTCATGATGAGGGGAAGCACACCTATTTCAGTAGATTTTGCTCCTATTTACCACGTGCTTGAATAGCATCACTTTTCAAAGTCTGTAGAGAAATCTTTGTTAACATCAAACAGAATATACTGATCTATATGCTCCATAAAGCAATATAAGCAGAGAAACTGGCATACAAAGCAGGGCAGAAAGGATACAGAGATCCATCCTGCAGATCCTGAACACTGAGCAGGACATTTTAGAGGAGCCAAGTACTGTTATTCAACCTGCATCACAGGTACATGCATCCTCAGTAGCTGATACTACTAGCGCAGCTCCACCCCGCAGTGCCCACAGTACAACATACTCAGGCATGGAAGAAGAGGATTTAGCAGGCTAAGGTAACACTATGAATCTGTGACTTTCAATTAGATACGCAGCAGGTATGCATTTCTCTCTCCCACTCATAAAAAAAAAAAAAAAGCATTTAGAAGTTACATCTTTATTGAGTAGCTGTGAAACCCAGTGAAAAAAATCAACAATGTCCCAGGCACTCTGTGCCACAGGCTGAGGCACAGTATGAATCAAGTCACTGTAGTTTGTGTAAAATGCATCTGAGTTTAGAATGTTTGTTACCTACCTTGAAGGGGCAGCTTGTTTTCCTTCACAAATGCCCTTAGGAGGTGTATTAGACATGCATAAACAGCTGGACTGTGCTGCTACAGACAGCACAATGCAGGGAGTTGAAGCCACAAGAATCAGCATTTCTGACTGTGCAAATCTTGTCCTAGTGGACTTAAAGCAGGGAGGGCAAAATAATAAAGGAAGCCCTGAGCTAGCTTTCCTGCCACATAAACAGTGCTGCTATAAGTGACATCCACACAATTGCTGAGCCAGCTGGATTATTTTAACTCTAGCCTTAGAATCATAGAATCATAGAATAGTTAGGGTTGGAAAGAACCTTAAGATCATCTGCTTCCAACCCTCCTGCCATGGGCAGGGACACCCCACACTAAACCAGGTCAGTCTTCTCGGCTGGAATCAGAGGATCACAATATACTTGGCAGATATGTAGCTTGTTTTGTTGTTTAGCCATTGTCCACACCATGGCACAGCTTTAAATGAGGAAACAGAAAGCAATTGCTTCCAATGACACATGAAAAATAAATAGATGAAAAAGTCCTGCAATGAGTGACAGCTGATCCCTTTCTTTGCAAATCACTTTATGTAATTTTATCTATGTATCCTCAGCATGTACTGAATTATGCTGCTAAAAAACTAAAAACCTCATGTAAATTTCTTAAGCCACACTTATGCATGGAAAATGACATAGATCTATTACATCAAGCCTAGGAAGGCCTCACCTAGTACATGGTTCCAAAAAAGTCTGAAAGTGACTGCCTAGATCTTAGACCAACATTTTGGTAACTAAAGCATGCACAGGGTGAAGTTTCGGTGGATTTTAGGGTTTCTGTCTGCTTTAGATGACTTTAATCTGTGTTTTCCTTTGACTAGGAAATGGTCGCATTTAGCAGATCACAGACTGCTCTGAAATAGATCCTCTCTCAACCAGCTCTGCTGAAACTGCTCTGCTTTGTATGAAAACACTTAAAAATACATCAGCTTGAGGGCTGAACAGAATCTCTGCTTGTTAGATGCAAATCTTAAGCAGAGGAATACAAAGTCATTCTCTGCCTCTGTGTCTCAAACACATGCAGGGATTGAGAAAGACCCACCATAGATTATTTCATGGTACTTGAACAGTTTCCTCAGTGAGATGAGCCCAGAAAGGATGTGAATTTTATCTGCACATTCCAGGTGAGTGTTATAACCACTTCCTTACCAGATGCTGTAGTTTCTTACAGTGGTGTCTCACATGTCGATGAAATGCCTTTTCCTAGGGGCTCCTCAGCCATTTCTCACTTACCTTAACAGGAAACTCTCCGCTCAGCAGGCTCTAGTGTGCATCTCATTCCTAGGTTCTTATTTCTCCTTTGCACTGTACAAAGAAACTTTCACATCCAGGTTTTCAATTTAAAATATTGCTGCGTGACATGCTTATAGGGGCTGGGGTTTGAAAAACTGAGTACTTCATGATATGATAGGCACATCCATTTGCTTTGGGAGGTCTTTCCACCAAACTCAAGAAAAGTGTTACCGACCAGATCATAGCATTGTGTGAAAATTGTATGTTTGCTCAACTAAAAGCCTTATATCACCTGCTTTCATAAAGACTCATCAAACAATACTGTATTTCCAGCTTCCTTAGGTACCATAGTTCTACAGTTACTATCGTGTACATGTAGAAAAGTAAAGACCCTGATTTTTTTTGAGAAGATTTCATCTTACCTAACTTAAAACATGTTCTGTATGTGCAGGGTTTTAATGAATTACAAGAAATAAACATTTTGGGGACAAAATACATTGAAGTGGAAGGTAGATATCTATATTAGAACTGAACCCTAAAACTGAACCCTAAAAATACCAGACTCTCATTTTTTGACTGAGACTGGAGTTTTGAATGGCTATTTCTGGTATATATGTCTGCTTGATATATGCCAGCTTTGGTTAGATAAAGCTTTTGAATCATCTCTGATAGCTAGTATCTTGTTGTAATCCTAAGTGAAATGGAGCAAAATAACAGCAGTTACCCCACATGAGCATACTGTAACAGAGACTATTACCTGAGCATTTGCCACCTTTCCCATGATTGCACTTGCAGGACAGGACACAAGCAGCAACCCTATAAATTCAGAGTTGGCATTATGATGCTACCAAGTATAAAATGAAAAATTAGCACCAGGGGATTTTTTCAAAGGAAGACCTTGTAAAAGCTCCTCTGAAAAGCCTGTAACCCCAATAGCACACTGGCTCCACTTACTTTGTGGTACTCTTAGAAGTGGATATTTAGAAACCCTGCCTCATGCAGCATTATCATGCTTAAAAAGCACAGTAAGATTTTTTTGCACCTTTTTCCTTTAAATAACTGCTCCATTCTTTACTGCATGTCACGGAGCTTCCTCTCGGATGTTATTCTGGGGGGAGGGGATTTAATAGCTCCTACCAATAAAACCATAAATTATATCAAATGTGCAGATGCTCTGTAAATATAAATTACGGACAGCTAATGAGGGAACTTTTTCAGAGGGAGAGCTTCCTGCACCAAGAGCCAAGTATGATAAGGCAAGACGTAGTAAACATGACAAAGCAACTACTTTCCCTTTATTATTTTCCTCATTTGTTATTTGGCCATGCCCACTACATAAATGAAAGACCAGATTATGCCCTATACAGCACCTGAGTGAAGCATCAATGACCTGTGTGAAGTTTCTGGAAATGAAAGTCCAAGGAATATTACTCTGTTCCTGAAGGTCTTGCAAAGAATAAACCTTCCACTTCTCCAGCTCTTTTGATTTTAGCACTGTGACTCTCTTAACAGCTTCTGGGTACCTTTCAGCATATCACCATGTGTCACCACCAGAAGAAAGCATGCTTTTGTGCAGAGAAGCCAGGGGAAAACCTCGTCATGTGTCCTGTGGCTGAGCAGCTGTCATTTGTTGGCATTTGTGAATCCATTCAAATATGAGCTCTATTTCTGCTGCAGTGCCAGACTCATGAGACTACTAGAAAACTGTTTTAACTCTCTGTCTAAAACAGACAACTGTTTTAACACTCTGTCTAAAGCAGACAACTGTTTTAACTCAAACGGGTGTTGGTCGATGAGAAAATGAACATGAGCCAGCAGTGTGCGCTTGCAGCCCAGAAAGCCAACCGTGTCCTGGGCTGCATCAAAAGGAGCGTGACCAGCAGGTCAAGGGAGGTGATCCTGCCCCTCTACTCTGCTCTCCTGAGACCTCACTTGGAGTACTGTGTGCAGTTCTGGTGTCCTTAACATCAAAAGGACATGGAACTGTTGGAACAAGTGCAGAGGAGGGCCACGAGGATGATCAGAGGACTGGAGCACCTCCCGTATGAAGATAGGATGAGAAAGTTGGGTCTGTTCAGCCTGGAGAAGAGAAGGCTGCATGGAGACCTCAGAGCAGCCTTCCACTATCTGAAGGGGGCCTATAGGGATGCTGGGGAGGGACTCTTCATGAGGGACTGTAGTGATAGGACAAGGGGTAATTGGTTAAAACTTAAACAGGGGAAGTTTAGATTGGATACGAGGAAGAAATTCCTTATTGTACGGGTGGTGAGGCAGTGGAATGGGTTGCCCAGGGAATCTGTGAATGCTCTATCACTGGCGGTGTTCAAGGCCAGGTTGGACAGAGCCTTGGGTGGCATGGTTTAGTGGGAGGTGTCCCTGCCCATGGCAGGGGGTTTGGAACTAGATGATCTTAAGGTCCTTTCCAACCCTAACTATTCTATGATTCTAGGTATAAAATGAAAATTAAGATACATCCATTCTCTCCCAGAATTCTGCATTGTGAAAAGAACTTCAACTGTCAATGCAAGGTGATCGGCCTATGTTAAAACCCCTATATTAATTTATTTTGGCTGATAGAATCTAATAAAAAATATCTTTGACTAGTAGTATGAAGCCCCAAACCTCTGCTTTTGCACAATATCACATTCGAGTTAAAATTCTTTTAAAGAATATCTGCAGCATCTGGGAAATACTGCAATTTAAAATTAATTTATCCTATACATTAAAAGAATCTCTTATGGAAAAGGGTTTCAGAGAATTTTTCAGATTGGTAATGTGAAAATAGAACTAAGTGACATTTTAAATCAAAAAAGAAGCCAAAGTTATGTAAAACTGCCTTCTTGTACGAGGCATTGATGTTGCATTAAATTTCACTTGATTTTTTAAAATCCAATTAAACAATATACTGTTATCATAAAACAATGGATTTTTTAAAAAATCTTGAATTCATAAATAATTTGATAGCTCTTTCATGCATACCATCTGTATATAAGTGAAGCTGAAAGCAAATGTCCTTGTTTTATCACAATTTCCAGAGAGAGAGGTTTCTGAATGAAGAACATGCTGGCAGCTGCTATTACTAGGAAAGAATGTTCTTTTGTCTCACTCTTAGTCCCAATCCTTCTTTTCATAGAAGTGTCTCACATCCATGAAACATCATAATTTTAAACCTCATAAATATCTGAAAATGTAAATTTCTTAGCCAGTCCTAAAACCTCAGTAATTTTATACTATTCTATTGTTGAAACAGCTCCCAGTTAATTATTCTTCACACCATGCCATTTTAAAGATACACAGTGACTGTGCAACACCTTGATGGGTCAGGTCGAGAATTCTTTTTAGCTTAGTGGACAACACGGCATAAAGCAGAAAGTGTTTTAAACTCCACCAAGCTTAAAATTAATAAGCTTGATCACCTGATAAGGAAATCTTTGTAAAGATTCATCTTCATGAAGATTCATCCTCATTTCTCCTGAAGTCTTCAGGAGAGAACAAATAAAGCAACTGTCCTTCACAGCTGTTTTTGGGACCTGTTCTTGGGGCTGCTGCTGCAGATTAGGGAACAAGAATGAAAGCTTTTGTCTTCCAGACTATGATAAATGTTTGTCTGCCTCTTCGAGACATTAATGTCCATATTCTTTCAATAATGTACTCTGTAATAAAAAAGGTTATGCTATCGTAGAATCATAGAATCACAGAATGGTTTGGGATGGAAAGGACCTTAAGATCATCTAGTTCCAACCCCCCTGCCATGGACAGGGAGGCCTCACACTAGACCAGGTTGAACAAAGCCACATCCAACCTGGCTTTGAACACTGCCAGGGATGGGGCAGCCACAACTTCTCTGGGCAACCTGTGCCACTGCCTCATCACTCACACAGTAAAGAACTTCCTCAGAGCTACTGTTCTGTTACTGGAAATTAAGTACTCATAGTATAGGCAGATTTTAAGAGGAGATGGCTCATCAGGTGAATGAGTCTTGTGGAAGTTGTAGCTGTCCTTCACCTGGTCGTTTACCACATTGCTAGGTGTCTTGGAAGACAACCAGCTGGCTGGTGACCTTCTTTCCTTCAGAGGCGAAATGGGTTAAAATCAATTCCTAAATGTCCTATTCAGTAATCAAGCTACTATTCTCAGAGTAAAATGCCTGTTCTGAGATTATGACATAACTGATTTGATTTGTTTGATGGATGAATGAAAAAAAAAAAAAAAAGGCAATATTTGGCGAATGTGAAACACACTTTCCCAGTTACTTTAATAAAACAACTCTGTTTTTTTAAATTGACCAAAATATTTTGTTCAACTTTTTTTTTTTTTTTGGGGGGGGGGGGGGATGTTCCTTAGAAATCTCTATTTTGTCTTCCATTGTTAAATGAAATGTGGGCAATTTTCAAAACAAAACAAGAAAGAAACAAGCAAGAAATGTTTAATTTAAAAATACTGAAACAAACTCTCTCACCCTTCCTCTATTATTCAGATTCCCTCGGAAAGTATCCACCTCACTCAGCAGAGACGCAGAAGTTGTTCCAGTTTGCTTTCCACTGAATAAACTATTAATCCAAAATTTTTTGCTCTATTTCTGTCGCTGGTTCTGCCCTGTCAGGAGATGCTAAACCTCCTACTCAGTGATGATGCAGAACTAAATGCTGACTGTATTCAAGCCAGGAAAAGTATGGAAACTGTTTGCGGTTTGGTGTTCTTTCAAAGATGCAGGAAAGTTTTCTTCAAGTCTTTGAAGATGATCATGGGGTTAAGGTATTTACAAAGACGGTCTGAAAGAGGCCCCAGAGCAGAGGCCAGAAGACATGATCACAGGTGCTCAACAGAATTCACTAATACAGCTAAAAGCTATTTTTGTTGCGCTAAGTAGACCAAGGTGCCACATATAGATACAGTGTCAGTTTGTGAGTGCCGACTGCTACCTCTGTGCCAGTCCTACTCCCACTAAAGAGAACAAGACGCTCCCTAACTTTAGCGTGGGGCTGGCCCACAAGAATCTGCGGGCATTATCTAACATTTCTGCGAACCTCTACAACACATGGCTAACACCTGATTCAGATGACACAGGTCTGTGTTTTGGTACATTCCGCAGGATGTGATAAAGAGAGCACAGAACAGTAACTGGGCACCAGAGGCTGATATTTCTTTAAATTAAGTAAAAATATTCTGTGTGACACATTACCAAAAAAGTAAACTTCTGTTCCAGGTAAAGGAAAGCCAATCTAGAGAAACAATAACATATTTCTTTTTAGCATAGGCTGTGTCTATTCATATTTTATTATCTTTCTTCTCAAGCAGCAGATTTCTATATTTGAAAAAATGCAATCCCATAAATACGGAATCAGTTAGCAGGCTGGTGAAGTCAAGACTGTTGTTTTTTCCTTCCCAAGGGCATATAAAGTATGGCATATTCATCATGTGTCATTTTGTCCAATCATTTGGTGTAGCTGCCTTGTGTTTCCTATTTCTGACAATTCATTCTCTCTGTACAGGAAACTTAGACAGAATGTACCATTTCCACTTCAAAAGCCCTTGACTTCCTGGAAAATAGTGTGACTATTTTTCAGACAAAAATCAACCACATAAAAAAGAGAGCAATAGCTTAGGGCAGGTTACAGTTGAGAAAACAAAGGCTTGTGCTTTTGATAGATGATGGTGGTGATGCTCAGATTGGCAGCAAACTAGGTGTTTTTTGTTATGCATTGATAATACAGGAACGGGCTGATCTCTTCCAGTGGGAATGAAGTAACGCTAACTGAAATTGTAATCAGGGTCAAAAGCCTACTTTTGCAAACAGTAGTCAACTGTGTGTTGTACCACTATTCCCTAAGATGACAATAGAATAGAAATGTCTCTCATATCTAGGCCAGGATTTTAAGTCTAACTCAGATGGCTACAGAAACAAGAAGGTACAGAAGGGAAATTATGAATTATTTGGCAATAGGAGGTTCCTGTGGCCCTACCCAAGAACTGTGGTGACTTCATACCTTATAAAAAGGGTAGAATGGAACTGGGATTGAGCAGATCTCTGTCAGGGCGCATGAAGTTTGGACCCATGGATGGACCAAATGACAAAGGGAGTAGTTATTTCTGTCTGATTATCTCTTTTGAGGCCCCCTGGGGAAACAAATTTTTAAGAGAATAAAAACTATGAAAGTGAGGAGGGGGTGGGAATGTAAATTCTTCTGTTCATCATTAATTACCAATTAATGCTAAGAATCGAGTGCCCTGATCCTGAAAAGCACTGGTCAAGAGCAACTCAGGGTACACCACCACTGTCACCAGCTCAGCCACATCCTCAGCACTATGTGGAAATAGGAAATTGTGGTTCTTGTCACTCTCCAGCCTGGTTGCTTCTCTCTGCTTATTTCATAAAAAGAATCTGGCTTAAATGGGCAACAAAAATGTGCTCTGCAGTACTGTTGCTGGCCAAGAGGCAGCTAACCCCACCCCAACATCATTGCCAGACGTGGTATGGTTTTGTTAGATCTCAGGCAAACTAGTAACACCCACAATCTGTGCTTGAGCTGTCTTGGAAAGAAACCTGCAAAACTAAGCATCATCTTTTTGCCACTAATATTGTGCATATCTCTTCTCCTCCCCTCAGTCCTGCTTTGTATGTTGTCTTCTGTCTTCAAGCAACTTATCTTGAAAAAGAACTCTTTTTAAAAGCTTTCTACAGTCAAAAGGAAAAAAGCTCCTCCTGCCCCACAAAAAAACCTAGGTGTCTGTGCAGAGAGATTCCCCCAGGTTACTACAGTGTCTCAGCATCCAACCAATTAATCATTTAGGTTTGGCTTGTGAATAAAGCAAAGCACAAATGCAAGCTTATGTTGGCAGAAATAAAATAAATACCAATATTTGTGACATTTCTTGTGTATGGACCAATGAAAGTAGTCAACAGATTGGTGGAGCCATGGTGATCAGTTTATGAAGGTGACAAATAAGTATCGATGTCGCTGCTATAAGGAAGCCGCTTCTTATTGCTAAGTAATTGAAAGGCATTTATCACACAGTAACACCCCCACATTCAGCTGAGCTCAGTGCAAGCTGAGTTATATGTGGCTGGATTAAGATACTGGCAAATACACATCCAGGCAGCTTCTGTAGCTAGATGACAATTTCAGTCTCAGGTCTCATTTACAATAGAAGTTCAGTCTCAGGTCTCATTTACAATAGAAGTTTCTGTCTCTTCCTTCCTAGTGAAATCAACAAATAATATTTCTTTAATGTCATTAAATACCCACTTGACTACTTGGACTCTAGAGTGGTAAATTCTTCAGCGAATGAGAGCCTGGAAAAAAACAATCACCAAGGAATAAAAGCTGAGGAAGATTGAAGAGGAGCCACAAAACCATGATTTCTTGGTTGCTGGGCAGAATCACTGGCAGTATTTTGAAACAATGTCATTAAACTTGTAAACAGAGTAAAATGCTGATACTTACCAAAGGACCATTTATATTTTAGACTAATTGGACATAAGAAGCCAATAAGGTATGTCCATTTGCATTTAAGACTAATTGGACATAAGAAGCCAATAAGGTACGTAGCTGAGTATAGCAAGACTGACTACTCCTAAAATAACAGCTTTTCTATTATGGTTACAGTTTTTTGAAATGATTTTATTGTTTGTTTTTTCAAACAGAAAATTAACTCAGGTTTAGAAAATCCCTTCCATTTGCTTTGTAGATCCAAAAGCTCCTCACCCATCTCAGGTGAAAAGTAATCTTCATTCAGCTCAGCTACAGCCATGCCAGATGCAGTTATTATCTCTGCCTCCCAGTTAGGAAGAATTGCACCAAATTGCATTATTCTTTGACCTTTGAAGAGTTAACTGACTCAGTGTATGACTATCACCAAATAACAAATCAGGATTTTTGTTTTGTAGCAATGGAAACAAATCTCTCCCTTTCATGTAAAGCACTACAAATCACAGAACTGGAGGATGGCAGTGATCAATACCCAGAACATTTGCACATATACATTCATTTTTACGTATTATTTTTTCACTGGATAGCATGAAAATTGTGCTAAAGCTCAGGTGACTGCAGAACATTCTACAACATCCTCTCTGTGCTGTATTTCCTATTGTAGTCACAACTAAGTGAACCATTAAAAGTGATCCAATTCACTGAACCAAACAACAAAACCCTAAAATTAGAAAAAGGATGCCTAGAGCAATATGCTGTTTTTCCTTCATTCTTGGTCTCTGCTTTTTTTGGATAGAGAGTTGTTTTTCTAATTCTTCCTTAAGACTGTTCTCCTAACTTCTGGATTTTTTAGGACTTCCAGCTATGTAATTTGGTGGGAAAAGTAATTTGCGTATTTTTATGACTGCCAGTCTGTCTAGATTACAGATGGGTAAATTAAATTAATCTTTTGTTAGAGAAAATTGCCTTACCAACACTAAACATAACATCAGACTAAACCAACTAAGAATGGGATGCTTCATTACATTACTCAGTACCTCCATATGCTTCTTTCTTGAATATTACTTGATCAGTTATTTAATGTTCCTGAGGCACTTATCATTCTTAATGATTCTTCTGGCTCTGTATTCTGAATTGCTACTTTCAACTCCTTAAACTGCTTTTTTTTTTTTTTTTTGTGGATAATAGAAGGAATATGGAACTAACAATAATGGTGCAACAAATAGATCAGTATATGCAGTCCCTCAAATTATTCTCTTTTAATCTCTGGGGAAAAAGAAGGGATTTTGAAATGAAAAATAAAAATGTCCCTAGAAAAGATGCCAAATTTGACATCAAAGGAAACACAGGCTCAGGAGGGATAACATGGTCCAATTCTAAGTGTGATTGAATCATATTTCATGTACAGTAAAGCATGTAATGAAATGTAGAATTGAAAGAGAATGTACAATGGGAATAATAGAACATGGCAAAGGTGAAAATGCACAGAGAAATTGATGGTCTGAATATTAATAAGCACAAAGAAAAAAACAAGGTAAAGAAGGCAGGTTAAAGGTAAGAAAATGGAATTCGAATAAAGGGGAACAAACAACAGCTCTCATAAGATTCATACAGATGTGCTTTTTTTCTTAATTAAACTGAATCAGTTTCCATATTCTAAAGGGATCAGAGTTGCCACATTAATGTAAATGTACCTATCATACACCCAAATTAGCCCAAGCCCTTAGCCTCAGAACATGGAATCAAGGCAACCTTTGGTGAAGCACAGGTTACATGCCCAGACTACTGTTTTGCAGAAGGTCATCTTACTCAGGATGGTGCAGAAAACCAAGCCCTTTGTCCTGTCCCATGGATTTCTCAAACTAACGACCCACCTGACACACTCTATAGGTCCCACAAATCAGCTCATGACCATTCAAAAAGGACATGGAACTGTTGGAACAAGTCCAAAGGAGGGCCACGAGCATGATCAGGGGGCTGAAGCACCTCCCGTGTGAGGATAGGATGAGCAAGTTGGGGCTGTTCAGCCTGGAGAAGAGAAGGCTGCGTGGAGACCTCAGAGCAGCCTTTCAGTATCTGAAGGAGCCTATAGGATGCTGGGGAGGGACTCTTCATTAAGGACTGTAGGAAGAGGACAAGGGGTAACTGGTTCAAACTTAAACAGGGGAAGTTTAGATTGGATATAAGAAAGAAATTCTTTACTGTAAGGGTGGTGAGACAGTGGAATGGGTTGCCCGGGGAAGTTGTTAACGCTCCATCCCTGGCAGTGTTCAAGGCCAGGTTGGATGGAGCCTTGGGTGACATGGTTTAGTGTGAGGTGTCCCTGCCCATGGCAGGGGTTTTGGAACTAGATGATCTTAAGGTCCTTTTCAACCCTAACTATTCTATGATTCTATGATCCACCTGTACCACCTATTTGGAAGAAAAAGGCTTGGACTGAGGGCTCATGTTGCTCTAGGTTTTGTGGTAGAAGCAGAATCACATAGAAGAGTTGAAGCTACTGGTAAGTACCTCCTTTCCTGTTTTTCCTGTTCACATTCTTTGAGTTTTAATGATCTTTTTGTTCTCTTTTCTAAAATCAGGTAGTATTTCCTAATCAAGATCTACCTGTTGTTTCCAGCCAGAGATGTCTGACCAATTAACATTTAACTCAATTAAATTTTCAATCTACTTGTGGAAGACCCACCATAGAACAAAAAAGGCAGGAAAAAACCAGCACAGGACCACATCATTGTAGGATCTCTTTTGTGTTCACATGGAACTGCCAGGAACACCTGCAATGACTTCCCAGGCTACCCAAGGACAGAAGAGACAGTGTCATGGGTTCAGCAGCAGCAGTAATTTTTCTCCTTCTTGGTAGCTGGTGCAGCGTTGTGTTTTTAATTTTGGGCCTGGGAACAGCGCTGATAACACCAGTGTTTTCAGTTACTGCTTGGCAATGTTTTGTTCTGGCCAAGGACTTTCTGAGCCTCATGCTATGCCAGGGAGGAGGGAAGCTGGGAGGAAGCAGAGACAGGACACCTGACACAAACTGACCAAAGAGGTTATTCCATACCATGGCCCGTCATGTCCAGGATGTGAACATGGAGAGCAGAGAACCAGAAGGGTGTGGTGGTGCTCTGGGGGGTTTGTTGCTGGGGGGTGCACTGGCTGGGTCAGGCTTAGTGAGCGGTTGTATTCTTTTTCCTTGTATTTCTCTTGTATTATTATTGATGGTAGCAGTACTGATTTGTGTTATACCTTAGTTACTAAACTGTTCTTATCTCAACCTGTCCGAGTTGCATTCTTTTGATTCTTCTCCCCAACCCCCTGGGACTGGGGGAGAAAGAGGGGGGAGTGAGTGAGTGAGTGACTTCCGTGAGTTTTAGAGACTTAAACCACAACAGACAGTATCACCATTCATGCTGATTTTCTACTGCAGATTCTGATCATTTGCAACAGCTTATTGATCGTCTGCTGCTAACATCAAAACTCAGAATACAATTCTCTCCTTCACAATTCAACATACAAAATAATCTGTTTATTTACAGTAAAAATTGGGCCTCTCAAATTCTGAGACTTCACTTCCAAGCAGTCTCGTACTAAAGTTTTGCTTGCAGCTATTGTGTTTTTCACAGAATTTCATTTTCACCTGAGCTGTAAATCCAAGTAGTTTATGAATCATATTGTAACGTTAAATTGTCTTCAGGACTCTCATACTAAGAGGTTTGTTTAAAACAGTGCTATTAGACTGCAAGGCTGAGTGAAGTCATTTTCAGCCACAACAGTTAGGTGTCCAGTGCAAATATATATAAAAAGCAATAGGTAAGAACATCATTGCTTCTTGCAGAAGGATGTTTATGCAGAAGCCTTCTAGCCATGCAGTCTTATGTTTGGGGCACATCTATTTTCTCTTCTCAGCTTAACTTTAATCCAAAGTACTGGACTTTCATAACAGAATTTTTTTCTGAGGGTTATCTGATTACTTAGCCTAAAGTCCAATGTCTACTGCTATAAACTACTTTTTCTTCCTTGTCCATTTTCTAACGTCAGCATTGGTACATTTGTTCTGTACTGTCTGCTCCTGTAGTTAAAGCATCTAGAGATTCTCTGAGGAACAGGAAATCAGAGCCCCACACCACTGAGTACTGGTGGCTCTCACAACAGTCTCAGTCCCAGTGACTAAGCCAGCCTGGAGTAAAGATGGAGAGTTATTTACAGGATCATGTATGCACCTCTCAGAAAGGCTGCTGTTGGCCCTGGAGGTTCAAAGCACTGCAGCACAAGTAAGGGAAATGGTTTTCATGTCAGTCTGATGTCATGCCCTCAACGCTTGTTAAAGTCTGTTGCCCTGTAGCAAGTCAAACTTGCTGGCTGCTTGCAGGATGGCTTCATGGTACTGACTGATGAATGTTCACCTTTCAAAAGGCCGGAGAAGTCCTGGAGGGAACTAACAGTTCCATATCTACTGAGCATATTGCTGGTTTTCAGTGAATATTCACAGTGAAAACTGTCCATCTGTGCAGGAAGTAGGGAATAAATCACTTCTGGTTCTCTTATTTCTATTTCAATTTTATAGGCTCTTGCATATGATGTTTTGGGTTATCCCCTTACTGCAAGCATGGAATTGCAACTGATGGTATAGGTCCCTCTTCTTTTGTGTGCGTGTTTCTAGTTTGTGTCACATGCTGTGTCTGCAAAACAGTGAATAAGTGAGGCTGAATCCCCTATAAGGAGGAAAGACTGCTATATTCTAGGGGAACAGCTAATCCTGCTCAAATGGAGAAGGTTCAAAAGACTTAATGATAAGGGATCTGGAGAAACTGTGCTGAGGAGAAGTCAGACACGCCTCAGAAATGATGGACAGAGTAATTTCCTAAGACCCAGAGGGGACCAAACTGATTTTTCTGTCACTCAGAATCATGAGGATGACTGAAACTGAGAACACAGAAGGTAGGAGGAATGCTGTGTATGGACCATGGAATATATGCTTTGTCTTACCTAGTTGTTTTGATTTTTATTTATTAAAAAAATATTAAATCAACTTTTCTTGTCCTATTTGTGTTCTGATGAAACGTGTGTAAATTTTAAGTTAGCCCCTTCCCCCTTCCTTACCCCCCCCCCCGTTTATCTTTTGTGAGATCTCATTGTGAGAAGAATACAAGCACATCTACCTCAAAGCTCTGGCTGATATAGTCTTGACACAGGCACAATTTCACAAAACCAGGAGACTCCGTGCCTTTCAGCTGACTGCCCAGCCTTTCATATGTCTGACACAGAGTCAGTGGGTGTTTCCTCTGATACTCCTCTCTGTAACCGCAGGGCCTCAGAGCATAAGCAGAAGACAACTTGTTCACCAACAGCATAATTTACAGCTGCCCTGAAATGCCCCCAAAAAGGAGCAACCATGTAACTCCCAGGAATTGTTCCTCTTGCCAGACCACAGACGTGGGTGCCTCAAGAGCCCATTTTGTGCTTCCTGTCTGACAGCAGGCCACCTGGCACAGGCACTGCACGAGCCCAACTTCTTCAGGTTGAGCACTGCACATGTCCAAGGAGGGAGGGAAAGGGAACAGATTTTCTGACTTTTGGGCAATTCTGACTTGCTCAGATGAGTCATGCAACTTCAAAGAAGCTTTAAAACTGAGCCAGCCTACACAAGAGAAGACAACAGCCTATATATAAACAACATCCTATATAACTTTTCCCCTGTCAGATCCCTAAGTAGCTAGAGCAGAACAAAGCTTTGAAGTGAGTCATGTTAAGTCCCTCTCTCTCTTTTTTTTTTGCCTAGCTCTGAACGTTATAAGGAAGCTCAGAAAACACACTGATCAGAATTTTAAACCATGAAGATCACAGGCAAATTATAACCCTTTCAGGAGATTTTCATTAACTGCCCAAGACAGTAATTCTATTGGCATAATTGGGAATGAACATATGTTGCTCAAATCACTCTGTAGGCATTTGTCTACAATTGCTGGTAAGTCTAGATTAGTAATAGCTCTACCACTAACTTTCTTTCCAGGGCTACATATCCTTACATCTGTCTGTTCCTTCTACTAGTTTAAACACAGGAATGCACACCTATATCTTTCATATCCATGTGGTTATTACAAGCTCCATCTCCATCATGACTCAGCAGTATTAGCACATAATACACAGTTTTGACTACTATTAGATCAAAAGTCTTCTAGTCCTGTATAGAATCCCAGATTGTGCTCCTGTTACCCAGTATTCATGTGCAGCATTAATAAATGTATCTCTTCAGAAGTCCCTACCTTTTAACAACTCTGACCCCACTAGCAAGTTGCTGAGGAGAGTGACACACGGCTAGAAATACAGAGACACAGTTCATATTATATTTAAGAACTATCTTTATTTCTGATAAGTTATTAATAGATGTCAGAAATTTCAGTAACGCTTGGTCTATTGTTATTAATTAGAGCTGTGGGGAAGTCCTTGCCTGGCTGGTGAACCCTGTTAAATATTTCTCAACATGTCATTAAGTTGGAGAGGAAAAAGAGGACAAAAAAATAAAAAACAATTGAGAACTATTCTGCATGGAACAGTACATATCAGCAGAAATTAGACTGAATCTTATAGACTCAAAGACTACAAAAAAAGGTCTCAGTATTTTTCTGCCTCTTTTCCTGAAAGATCTTAATGAAGCATCTTAAAGAAGCTAAGCCACCAGTTTCTCAAAGCGCCTGTGCACTGCAGGGAAGTATTACTAACTCCATTTTACAAATAGGGAAATTAGGTGTGCATAGAGCAAGTACATTGCCCAGGGCCGCAGGAGGAGCCAGTGGCCGAGCTCTGCACAAAATCTTAACTTTTTTGGCTACCACATCTATGTTTTAGAGCCCAGATCATCCTTCCCACCTGACTATGAGAGGGATCAACATTGCTGACTCTTCCACAGAACTGCCTAAATCCATGAGTAGTTTCCTGGGGATGCTGCATCACCACCCCCCTAAAAGTGAGATTTTGCAAAAATGTGTATTAGTCTCACTGTCACACACATCAGGGAGACAGACAGGATAACATATGCAGTAATAGTACCCACATCTTCTTGACTGTTGCTGTTGACTTGGTTTTGGACATAATAAGAAGCAATGAAGAGAAATTTATAAAGTTTTGGGGTTCTTTTCAGTGTACGTTAACTCACAGTTCAGTGGTTCAGTAGTTTGGGTTTTTTTCACAGCATATGCACCTGCAAGAGGGATTTTGCTTAAGTTATCAATACAATGTTTATTTTGTAAACATATTTGTCAAGTTTGCAACACTTACTCTGCCTGAAGGGTACCTTGAACACAATGTCATTCTAGCAGCCATGACTTTGATTGATTGTACATCAGGAAGCTTAAGTGCAAAAACTCCTACACAAAATCACTTTAAAGTATGGAAATTAAAATTTAAAGGCTGCTTCTTTCAGATGCTTTGTGTGCCAGAGCAGCCACAGCCCCAGTCTCAAATGTGGGGGCAGCAAAGAAGAAAGGGGGAACAGCCATTCAGCCCTACTCCCACGGGACATGTCATAGGCACAAACATTACACTAAGTGGTGCTAATGTGGAAGGGGAGCAAAGAAAAAGAGTCTCCACAGCCTTCTGTTTCTAGCAAATCCACATCTTTTTAACATCCCTAGCTGCCAACTAGCTGCAGAAGAGCACAGAAAAAGCCACAAGCAGGGCCTGGTTCTCCAGTAAGCATGCTTACCATATCCCTTTATTGCACATCCCATCAAAATACATCATTGTCACCCAGTTGACATTAATATGTTTTTACCAGAAGAAGGGGTGCACACAGCATTCTTGGCCGAAAGCTTCTTATCCATAGCGGATAACTTCAGAGCTATCCAGCATGTTTGACAGAAAAATTTCTTGCACAGGATGGTCCCCACAGAGTATCTGCTGAGCTCTTGGGGACCTCTTTGCATCCCTATTTGAGGGCCGTTATTTTTAGAGCACTCCTCAATATATCTTCAAGAAGGCTGCAAGTCAGTGTTTCTGTTGGCACTAGTGTTGTAATGCAGCAGGTGCATTGGAACTGATTTTCCATTCCTACAATAAAACCTCACAATATAATTCCTGAGGAAATTGTCCTCCTTTTACAGGGAAGGTGAATTCTTATGTCTGCATGATGTCCTATGTCCTGTAAAGTCATCTGATATATTACTATGTTGTTTCTTTTAACTCAACAAGGTTCCCCTGTTGGCCTTTCTTAACAACATATTTATTCATACAAAGGAATAACAATTAGCTGGAGGGGTGTTTAATTCGTAGAATCAAAGAATCATAGAATAGTTAGGGATGAAAAGGACCTTAAGATCATCTAGTTCCAACCCCCCTGCCATGGGCAGGGACACCTCACACTAAAGCATGCCAACCAAGGCGCTGTCCAACCCAGCCTTGAATACCGCCAGCGATGGAGCATTCACAACTTCCCTGGGAAACCCATTCTAGTGCCTCACCACCCTTACAGTAAAGAATTTCTTCCTCATATCCAATCTAAACTTCCCCTGTTTAAGTTTTAACCCATTACCCCTTTGTCCTCTCACTACAGTCCCTAATGAAGAGTCCCTCCCCAGCATCCCTATAGGCCCCCTTCAGATACTGGAAGGCTCTTTCCTTTTGTCCAATAACCCTTGGATGATAGCGACATGAAAGATCTGAGTGTTTCAGTTCCAATACTTTGCCCTTGTTCAACTGCTGTGTAACTCTGGAGAAAACTTAACTTCAGTAGGTGCTTCGTTGTTTAACTTTCATGTTTTACAGGCAGCTGAGTTCTGCCCATACCCAAAGTATCTACTTCTACATGTAGGGAGGTGTCTAGCTCCAGCCTGGGTCCAAACACAATTCAGGAGCTACAATGGGAACATATAAGGACTGTGTACAGGCGTTTATTCAGAGTACACCAAGCACACACTGACATTCTCAGTGCTTTAAAAAAATGCCTAGGTACCTGCAGGAACATTAAAGCAAAATCATGCCAACCTTGCCACTGGAATCTCTGTGGTAGCCACATTCACCAAGAAGATGGAAAATGCACCTTAAATGCTTTCCCAAGCCTGAGAGGATATCAGTGCATCTCTTCTACCTCCCACATATCTGCATGAGATCACCAGCAGGGCTGGGAAGAGATGGAATTTTAAAGCTCAAATGGGAGCCGCACCAAAAGGAAGGTAAGATTCATGAATTTTGTTGCAAGGAAGAAGAGTAAAGGAGCCATGCCTTAGATGCCTCTGGTATGCTGTCAGTTATTGGCTAGAATGAAGAAGCTCCTTATCTGGTTGGTAAATTATTTGCTTTCTGTCCAATTTGAAATAACAGTACTGCTGCTGTCAGATGAACAGTCCTCAGCTATGTGAATGATAGGGGGAGGATTCAGCTCACCACCTGAACAGATAGGCAGCTCCAGGGTAGACTTCATCCCATCTACATTAGATGTTGATTTGCCATAGGGACGAATTGGGTCTCTGGAAGTATCAATTTCCATCCACTGAAGAGATACCTAACATAAAGAATACCTGCTAGCCAAATCAATCTGAAAAGCTGGGTAAGGCATTTAAAGTAGAAGGAAGGGGAAGATAAAAATATAAGGGAAAAAAATCCAATGAAATTAACTTGGGGTTCAGTTCAGAAAATACAAACATGTAGGGGTTCCCTGACTCATTCTGTCCTCTTCTGGCTGTGACTAGTCTCCTAATAGGAAGAGAAGTTCCCAGTTTTTTATCCTGGTTTGTCTATTTATCTTCAAAGCTTAACAGAGACAAACATTATTAAAACACACTTTGGAAAAGCCTTTCAACACTGCCATTTATTTTAAATATTATTGTTTAATCACCTATTTCCCTGTGGTAATTACGCTATCTGTAGGCTTTGGGGTTTTTTAATCGGTGTTTTCCTGTGGCTTGGGTGTGAATCCTGCAGAAGCCTTCTAATAGCCAAATAACTAGGACAGCCTAATCTAATAATTTGTGCATGCATATGATGTTCAGGGGGATTATTAAAGTTATTTTCTCACTAAAATGTTATCAGCTTAGAAAGCTGAGCTGTTCCAGGCCGATGGCTTTTTATTGCAAAAATGTTTAATACAGTCATGTGCACCAGACTGCAGTTGCACATGCTAATGTCATTTATTCCATTGATTTTGCCTCTTGAAAGGAACCTTGTTGCTCTATAATTTCTGTTTAAAAAGAAACCCAATCAACCAAAATAATGTTGTTCAAATGGCAAATGTTTGCTCAAACTGAAAGCTAAAGTATTTGTCTAGACTAAAAGGGTTGGATATGTTTTAGTTTGACAGGACTTGTTATTAACTTAAGACATGAGGCCTTGAGAATTTTCTCCTGCTTTAATAGCATCGCAGTCAGGCACGAAGCACAACTAATTTGAATGGTTCCAGGGGTAGAATCTAATCAATTTTGCACACAAAGATGGAAGTCAGTTCTTTAGTACTAATTTTCCTGCAGTGTAAAAACGGTGATAACAAAGAAAGGCGAAGAGCAAAAAAAATAAAAAATAAATTAAATAGCATGAATGCAAATAGCATTACTCAGACTTTTTTGTTCTGCTTGAGTAGTCTAAATTTCAAAGCCACCTCCCACACATGCACTTAAATATAACATTTTGAAATACAATACTTCCTCAGATGTTACATACATTGTCATACAGTTTATTCCTAGATGCAGAGTATTTTGCTATAGAGAGCAAAACTACATGAGTATTTTTCTGCTCTAATGATTCGTACTGGACACTGAAAGAAAGACCTCATATACAATAGCATAGGACCACAAGCAAAGGGAAAGAGATAAAGATCTGGGCAGACGAATGTCAAATATTATTCAGTTGCCTGGGCCATTATATGCACAGTATGTCATGATTCTGCAGTCTTACATGCTTCATATTTCTCATTTGAATGATAATTCTTGGTGTAATTGTAGCAAATATAGCCATACTGCAATTAACACTGTATCCATTACCCTTTCAGTGAATTAACTTAGACTTTAAAGTTTCAGAACCCACACTAGGAAGGATTTGTTTAATCAGCTAGAGAGACCACAACACCAAATTGTGACAAGCCTTTCTTAGACACTCTAAGGAGGCAAAGGCTTCACCTGCTATTTGTATACCCTTGTTATTTAGCTTGATTACTACAGAAATAATGTTCAAATAAAGCACTGCCTTCTAAAGTTCAGTTGCATCTACACATTGGCCCATTTTTTCCAGAGTGTTATGCAAAGCCTCTTGTTAAACAAGAACACTAGCATATGTGGTAGGGAACATAAAGATATTTCCAGGTCCCTGGGGGCTCCAGCAAGGCTTGGTTGCCCTGACCAATATCACTTGAGGCCTCAGCCACGATTCCTCTCCCTGTGGGCCCAGGAGTGTCCTAGTTTGCGTGGCGTCATACATAGGTTTTACCCAGCCAGGTCCCCAGCAAGGGCCTTGGACCTGTGTTACAGTTATCCCTACCACCAGTCTGGCCTCCAGCTGTCCTTACTGGCACCTGGCCTTCCTGGGCTTCCTGGTTCAGTCCTGATTGGATTTGGAATCTCTTTTTCTCACATCTTTTAGTCCTGTCTGTCCTGCTGGTTTCATCCCAGCCCTTGGTCATCACCTCACCTCGTCTGGAACATTCAGTGAATTCCACCACCATCACTACCCCAGACTTGCTCAGATCCTGTGAGTCAGCACCCTGGCCTGCTTTGCACTGCAGATGGCCCCTGGTCCCTGGCTTGCTCTTACTCATAAGTTGTCTCTGTCCCTTCTTCACAGGTAGGAATAAGAGAGGAAAGAAAATTTCTTTTGGGAAATTTCTGACTTTCTTTCCATGTGTGCCCTTGCTTTTCCCATATGCAAATAATGAGTGAATGGTTCCTTCCTTTTTTTTTTTTTTTTTTTCTTTTGTCATGGAACACATTTGTTGCTGTTGAGTAATGCAGAACAAATACTTGGAAATTAAATATTGAAAGTAGTTTTGCAGCTTGGGGAATTTTGTCTTACTTTTCTGTAACATTTTAATAAATCCTGCCTTCAAATTATGACGCATTGGCTACACAGAATCATGTATTAGGATGTTGAAACAAGGACATCTAAACCATCACATGCAGTAATTAATCTAAAATGGACTGTATTTAAATCAGAATGAAATTCAAGAGCAGAAAAAAATTGCAGCTAGGGTGATTTTGGTTCCCTCATATGAAACATACAAAGATAATGACACACATTTAGGCCATATGAAATCATTGCTTTTATTGGGCAGTTCAATTGCATCATAGAAAAGGAATGTCAACAATTTGTTACGAATATGAACATCATCTTTCTTAAAGTTGCCATCGGTCATGAATCTAGGGTAGAATATAAGAATTCCCAAAATAGGGCTACTATCAACTCATTTTTCTGTTTTCCAGTGACCTCATGGTCACAAAAGCTTCTACTGACAGGTAAGAACTCTTTTTTTACTATTTTACTGAGCTCCTTCACAGCAGAGGTTTTCCTTTTAGCTCCTGTGAGCCTGACACAAAATACTTGTGAGTAAAGATGCCTTAACTGCACCTCTTAAGAATTTAATGTAGCTTCTTTACCTGACCTTACATTTTCTGGCAAAAAGCTCTTTGAAGTTACCTTTTTGATAAAACCGTTGCCATTTCTAGGCTTATCTTCATTCACAAGTAACGGCAGAACTCTCCCCTCTCCATTTCTACCCTTAGGTAATGGTACCTATTTCATATACCAGACCATAATTGACTGCATTGAGAAATGCAACTTAATATTCACATTACTTCTTTGGTCCTGCTCAGATAAGTGAAAGAACATAATGCTACTTTGGCATGTGAGGAAGCCTGACGCTATGGTAACCTGACACATGAAGCATCTCTAGGAAGCCCCCTTTTCTGCAGCAGATGGGGATCCACTACAATCTCCAGCACCACACAGTTTCCACATAAACATTCATTGAAACCTTGAGTCAGTGCCCAGCGGCACTGCAGGACTTCAGCTCCACAGTTCACATGCTCCAAAATGAAATAATGTGGCTAAATCTGGACAAAGGAGATTTAGCCACACCTGGCATTACCTCAGCACCTGGCATTACAGACTATAACAGAGCCAACAAGGTGACTTTTGACAAATGAAAGCAACTGCAGTTTTCACTACATTATTGTTTTACCTGCTTTCAATAAGTAATGCCATTCTGAGATTTTTGATTCACAGTTGCATATGTGTATGCAACTTCAAACTATTGTATTTTCCTGTAAAACATGTAATTTTTCTGCTAATAGGAGATATGAAGAGCATGAATCCCTTTTGATCTATATTTGGCCAGCAGCAGTACATGCTAAACCCCTTTTGTTTTCATCACATCTTGTGTTTTACCAGCACCAAAAGTGAACAGATGCTCTTTAACCTTTCTCAGCCCTCAGCTTTATCCTTTCCTCTCAAACACTGCATTTATGGATAATGACCTCCAGGTCTACAAGAAAGTTTTGGTACACTTTATACCCTTTGCACTGCGATGCAGAGATATAGGGTCACAGGAACTGTCCACGTGTGTCTGGACAGCTTGGACATTCCCAAGCTTGCCCAAGCACACTAAAATTCCTGTGCCAATCCTCAAAGGTCTGTGTTCTCTTCCAAAATTAAGTCCAGTGCTTAGCTCTGGTGCAATGAAAGCACAGATCAGCATCACAGATTAGGATACTGGCACTCGGGTTGTGCTGTTGGGGTATAAAGAGCAGTCATGGAGCACAGTTTGAGCAGGAGCACAATCTGTCTCCCCCACTTCTCTCAAAATCAAACAGGAAGGCAAACAGGATTCATTTCTCACAAGCAGCTACTGACAGTGAACACACAGTTCACCTTTTTCCCTGTTGCTCGGAGCTGAGGACCAGGTGCTTGTAAGCCATGATGCTCTAACTTCTTCAGCCCCTGCCGGTGTAGCAGGCAAAGCCAGTGTGTTAAACTACCTGTAAAACTCCTTTCCAGCCCAGGTCTACATGGCATAGCGAGCGCAAGCTCTTACAAAATGTCACAATTTCACACTAGCAAGTTTCAAGAACCTTCATTTTCCACTGGGACTTGTGCCTTTAAAACACATGAAACGTATTTGCATTGTGTTTATCCTCACCATTTTCACATCAGCGAAACCTGTCAGCAATTTGCTATGGGGATAGGTGAAAGGAGTGTGGGGAGTGCACTGAAAATACTAGAAAATTGCCTGCCACCTTCATCAGCTTGATGCACATTAATGCATCAAGCCAAGCTCAGCTCTGTAGTGCTTTACTCTCATGACAAGCCAGAGCTTTAGTGTAAGCGCCTAAAGGTACGTGTAGTTAGACAGTGGTGGCTTCACCACCTCAGCTTTCGGCTTTGCCCTTTTAGGCAATGTCAAACTAGTCAGGCCACCTGTACAACAATTCTGTCACCTGGGAAAGGAGAAACTGGCTTCTTTGTGCCACAGATCTGACCCAGAGGTTTTTCCAAGGGACTGTTCATTGCAGCTGGAAACACTTTGTGGCAAGGCCACGATTTTTAGGGGGATAGTGGTGGAATACCAGAAAACCCCTCCCCTTTTGTCCTTCTCTTGAGGAGGATAAACTTGAACCCCAGTGATATCAGTCAGCTTGTTGCCTTGTTGAAAATATACCAGACAGCTCCTGGTTTAGATTTGCTCAGTTCCTGTCTTTAAATCACTCACATTTTGGGAGGATTCTTCCCAAGAAGCAAATTTCACACCATTTTGGGGACAGTTTTTAAAAAGTTCCCATGCAATAGCATTCAAAAATAATTTTATGAATTTATAGCACTCTTTTGAAATATATTCACAGGCAAAATAGAAGATTCTTTCAGTTTATTTAACTGAAGGGTAATCACATTATGATTCACAGCAGGCCTTCTATTCCTTTAGGTTTTTTACGTGAATTCATGATGAAATAAAAGATCACTGGTGATGTCATTGGCACATTGTTTGCAAATGGCTTTGTGAGCTGTTTATTGCATTTTGTGTAAGTATTTTTGCATGACCCATGTATTCAATGTGGGTGAGTTGTGGGAATAAAATGAGTATGACAACTCCATAATATCCATACAAAAATAAGAGTAACAGGCCAATGCAAGTTACTCATACCTTGAGAAGGACATGAAGAACAGCTTATTTACTCTTTGCATGTCTGATTCACTGCTTTTTGTTCTCTGCAAAATATCTAGCGGCAGTCCTTACTTAAATCACGACATTTTTGCTCTGCTCTGATCCTGATTAAAAACAAAACAAAACAAAACAAAACTGAACAATACAAAAACCCCATAAAAATATGCATATGAAAATGTGATGCAATTTTGCTGGGTACCATGTTTACTCATTGCCTTTTTCTGCCATGACCTTGCAGATACTTGCAGCCCTAGAAGGATGTATGCTCAAGGATCACAAAACAGTTAAATTCCAGAAGACCAAAACTGGTCACACAGTTATGTATGACATCCTTTATCCAATTTAAAGAAACATTACAATAACAAGCAAGTTTCCAGTTCTTGCTCATTAACTCTGCCCTGGCAGAAGATAGACTTCCAGCTCTGTCATTTGGTGGCAATCGTGTTTGTTGTGCGTACTTCCCAAAAAAGGAAGCTGGTTTATCACGACTTAATGATGTGACTAACCTGACACAACTGACTAACCAGTATGTTCAACGCTAACTGGCAAGAGCTCTCTGTCAGCTATTTAATCATAATTAGCTGCAGTGATACTGGATGTTAAGTTCCTCAGAGGAGTCAGTCATGCAGAGCATCATGTTAGCTAATTTGATTTTTGGCTTCCACATTCAAAGGAGAACTGATGTCTAATCAAGAAAACGCGAACAAATTCTTTCTCTCATTTCTCTTGTGCATATTATAAGATTTCAGACTGACACATTCATCTGAGGCCAACCTAATCAGCACACTATTGACTATGTGAAAATGTGCACCATGTTTGAATGTGAATGAAGGCAAAGAAGTTTACTGTATAAACTGCAACATTTAAATTCCCAGTTACTGGAGGAAAAAACACCTGTAGCAAGTTATTCCATACTTTGATTTTTCAATTTTTAGTCTGATTTCTAAGAAAGAGAATGCTACATTGCTGTATAGGTACCTTTTGCTGGTCCACGCATATCTTTTTCTGCCACTTCTCAGAAACTTGAAAAAATCAAGCAATTTCAATGAAATTTTCCAGCAGAACATAACTTCAAATATTTCAAATCTCTCTGCTATTGAATCAGTGAAGATTCATATTCTAGGGAAAAAAATCCTAGAATCATTGAATGGGCCAGGTTGGATGGCTTTCACAGGAAAGAGAGCCTAGATGAGACTATCTACCACCCTGTCCAATTGCATCTTGAAAACCAACATTGATGGGGAGCCTACCACATCCCTGGGGAGGTGCTCCAGAACTGTTCTCACTGATAATAAAATCTGGTTTATATTAAGATGAAGCTTCCAATGCAACTTTTACCTGTTGCCTCTCATTTTCTCCATTACTCTCTATAGACAGGGGAGGAATTTTATATTCTTCCATCATTATCTCACTAAAAATTATGGCTTTATTTCTGAAGCATTGCCAGCTGCAAGGAACAGTCCCTCAGAAAAACATCTGGGACAGACCTGTGGCACAAAAAGCTAGTTTGCCTGTTCCTGAGTGACAAAATTGCTGTGCAGGTTGCCTGACTAGTTTGCCGTTGCCTAAAAGGGAAAAGCTGAAAGATGACGTGGTATCTTTAGGTGCATACACTAAAGCTCTGTCTTGTCGTGACAGTAAGCACTACCAAGCTCAGCTTGCCTTTACCTGTTAATGTTCATCAAGCTGATGAAGATGCGTGGCGGGTTAATCTTGGCTGGATGCCAGGTGCCCACTGAAGCTGTTCTATCACTCCCTTTCAGCTCAACTGGGGAAAGAAAATATAATGGAAGTCTCATAGGTCAATATAAAGACAGGGAAAAATCATTCACCAATTACCATCATGGGCAAAACAGACTCAACATGGGGGAAATCAATTTAATTTATTGCCAATCAAATCAGAATGATAATGAGAATATAAATAATGAGATATGAGATGATCATGAGAAATAAAACCGGTTTAAAAACATGTTCTCCTCACCCCTGCCTTCTTTCTGGGCTTTATTTTAATCCCAAATTCTCTACTTCTTCTCCCCCAGCAGCACAGGCAGACAGGCACTGAGCGTTTCAGACAGTTATCATACATTGTTTCTGCCAGTCCTTTCTTAGGGGGGGAGTCCTCACACTCCTCCCCTGCTCTAGAGATGGGTCTCTTTCCACAGCAGGCAGACCTCTATGAACTTCTCCAACGTGATTCCTTCCCGCGGGCTGCAGCTCTTCACGCACTGCTCCATTGTGGGTCCCCTCCACGGGTTCAGTCCTTCAGGAAGAGACTGCTCCAGTGTAGGCCCCCCATGGGGTCACAAGGCCTGCAGCAAACCTGCTCCAGCATGGGCTCCTCTCTTCATGGGGCCACAAGTCCTGCCCAGAGCCTCCTCCAGTGTGGGCTTCTCACAGGGTCCACAGGGTCCTTTGGGCATCCCCTTGCTCTGGTGTGGGGTTCTCCATGGGCTGCAGGTGAATGCCTGCTCCACCATGGACCTCCATGGGCTGCAGGTGAATGCCTGCTCCACCATGGACCTCCATGGGCTGCAGGTGAATGCCTGCTCCACCATGGACATCCATGGGCTGCAGGGGCACAGCTGTCTCACTATCGCTTGCGCCACGGGCTGCAGGGGAATCTCTGCTCCAGTGCCTGGAGCACCTCCTCCCCTTCTTCTGCACGGATCTTGGTGTCTGCAGGGGTGTGTCTCTCAGATGCTCTCACTCCTCTCTCCGGGTGCAGTTGCTCCTGTGCAGTAACTTCTCCCCATTCTCTACTATGTTATCCCTGAGACACTGCCATTGTTGCTGATGGTCTCAGCCTTGGCCGGTGTCAGGTCCATTTTGGAGCCATCTGCTGGTGGCTCTGTCGGGCACAGGGGAAGCTTCTGGCAGCTTCCCGCAGGAGCCACCCCTGTAGTCCCCCACTGCTACCAAAACCTTGCCACCCATACCCAATACAAGATGGCAGGCGATCTTCTATTTCCAGCAACCTCCTCCCATCCCTTTTACCTATCCCTTTAGCAAATTGCTGAAAGGTTCCTCTCATGTGAAAATGGAGTAGATAAACACAATACAAATACATTTCAAGTGTTTTTAAGGTCACAAGCCCCACTGGAAAATGAAGGTTCTTGAAACTTGCTAGTGTGAAATTGTGACATTTTGTAAGCACTTGTGCTTTTGTAAGTGCTTGCTATGCCATGCAGATCCGGGCCAGGAGGGGATTTTACAGGCAGTTGAGCACACTGCATCTGAACACACTGCCTCTGCCTGCTGCATCTCCAGGGTTTGAAGGTATCCCCATTGCTTCTATCTATCTCCATAGTTACTATCTGCCTATGGGACTGCATATGTATACTCTGCATGTATTAGAGCCTGCAGGGGGAAAATATAAAGAGAAGAGCAAATAAGGAAGCCCCTTGTTTGTGTTGTGATTGTCTTGGGGGAAGTTCCTCATCTCTGTTTTGTAGCCTGGAAAATTGAAGAGTACAGAGTTTTGTGACTTCAGCAGAACTACCCTGGCCCACAACTTGTAGAGCGGGGTAGGACTGGCTCAACCACAGGGTTTCATTTTAGTTTGCAGAGTAGCAAAGCAGATTTCATAAGGCAGGCACAGTGAGCCCATTGTTATGAGGTGCCCTTGCTTAGCTGTGTGCCATGTATGTACAAGGTACAACATTGACTCTATTGAGTATGGACATGCTAGTAATCTGGCTGTTTCTGGACCTGAGGCATGTGCTACAACCACAGAGAGGTTGGGAATAGAGCCTGGATTTGAAAACACTTGACCCAAGGAATCCAGTTCTTCATCCATATCATCTGTTTCTCGGGTACCTCACACTGAAGATATACCCTTAATTAGTGGTTGGATCTGAACAACATATTACCCTGAGCCCTGAACAACAGACCAGCAGAGAAAGAAATTAATTGTGATAACTGTAAGCACTCCCTAGTGCCCAGCTTACAGACTGATAGGTTCAGAGCCATTCCTCAGGAAGCATCTGTTCCCCACTGCCTGCCCTCTACCATAGCCCCTCTACAGAGCCTTTCTTCTCTCCCAATCAACTAATTAATTCCCACAATGGGGAGCAAATTGAATTGATATGGTATCCATCCTGCCTACCCTGTCCAGTCCCTGCAAATGTAACTAACAGTCTCTGCTGCCTTCTTTTCTGCTCCCCACAGTCAGGCCCTTTCCACAGTCTCTCCAGCCCATTTGTCAATTTCCTGCTGTGCGCAGGCTTTGTTCAGGAGCTGAAGAGTCCAGCACAAAAGCCCCTGGCTTTCAAAGGAGCAATGCAGAGTGATCAGCAATTCCCTTAAATAGCATTTACATGTTGTCTCCCTCCAGCTCCTGCAGCTGAGAGTACACATTTTCCATTCTCATTTGGCTTCTCCTTCTAAAATAACCTGCAGCAGATGTTTAATGATTCACTCAATGCTAACTAGAGATGCATATTGGTTAATTTCCATTAGTGAATCCCTGACACTTTCAAAGTATTTTTTCTTGTATTTTAATACTCAACTGATATTCAATACAATTAAAATCTCCTTCACATAGAAGCTGTTCAAAAAGTATACAGAAACATGGATTTTCTCTTTCTGAGATGTGATTAGATGGACCATGCAGCCCACTGAAAGGTTTTTTTTTATTACAAAGCCTGCAGAAGCTAATGATGGCAGAGCTTTGGTCAAAGCCACTCCAGGATATTATTCCAGGACCGTCCAGCAGGAATCCATCCCATCAATGCTGGAGAAGGACCTAGCTAATATGACTGAGTTTCCTAGTACTGTTTTTATCTGCTGAGACTTGAAATCTACTGCAATTCAGCAGAATGCAAATAAATAACAGCAGAGGAGTTGCTGCAGCCGTGATGGGCTACAGACTCAAAACAGGGTTTGAGGAAGTCAGTTCTCTCTTAGTAGAGCAAACAGTGGTCCTGAGAAAAGCAGATTGGTTTGGGGACAAGAGACCTTTTATGAGCACAGTGCTGAGAGGAAGCATCATAACCCAACAAAACAGTGGAAGTACAATAAAAGAGCCTGTTGAGCCTTTTCACCTCCCTTTCCCTGAGGTGATTCCCTGCTCTCATCCCCATCATCCTGTTGGTCTGACCTAGAAGGACTCTAGTCCCTGTCTCACCAGCTCAACTATCAGCTGATCTGTGCTCATGAAGGTGAAGGCAGGGAGGAGGTATCAAGGACATGCAAGAAACAGATGGTAAGGTGTGCTGAAACACAAGAGTCTGTTTCTTTCCACAGTCTTGGTGCCTTGCAGTGCTGGTCATTTTGATAGCAACAAAGCTAGTCATCCTACATTCTTCCTAATCTAGCTTTGATGAGAGGCTGCTATAAAGGGATGGCCACAGGGTGGAAAGACACAGAGGTAAGGGTAGTTCAGAGAAACTTCCAACATGACACTGGAGGTTGTCAAGGAGGGAGCTGGAAGACGCCTTCAGGGGAGCAAAAGAGACCTCTAGATGCAGGTGCACCTTTTCTCTGACTCACAGAATCATAGAATAGTTAGGGCTGGAAAGGACCTTAAGATGATCTAGTTACAACCTCCCTGGACTCTTCCTCTGATTCCTATCTCAGCTTTAGCAAAGATGGGGAGAGGGGAAAAGTTGTTAGGCTGGACAGTGGGTGGCATGGCAAAGACAAGTCAAGGAGGGCTTCAACAGGCTCTTTAAGACTGTGTACACACTAGACTGATGTATATGTTTATGCATGTGAGTCAGGATAAGTCACCTTTTACTTTCAACTGGAAATGTATAATCAGTTCCAAAAGAAAATGGTTTTCTCTGTCTCTTCTTGTCTGCCCTCATACTGGAAATTGTTTTATGTTCTACTTCAAAGTGTTTAGCTTGGTAGTCCACAACACATGGATTTTAGTCAAAATTGACTTTATCCTGATCAGGCATGTGTAAAATTAATTTTCTTTCATTTAATATTAATAATATTAAAAAGTAAATATTCAATATATTCCAAAACATTGAGAGCTACTTCCTCAATACAGTGAGTTGGGTTAAATTTCATTACTGAAATCTTTTTCTTATAAAACCACCATTTCTACACCTGCCTCACCCCCAATATTTGCTTGCATTTCTATCCCAAGGAAATAATATATGTTCAGAAAATATTTTTTTACCAAGAGCTATGTATTTGCTCCGAGTAAGGAAATGGTCATAAAAGGCTTCAGAGAAAGTCCCTTGCAATGTAATGGATTAACAAAAAATATCTCAATTTACATGAGTTTCTGAATACTCTTCCTCAAATAGAGTTTCAGCATAGTATCTGCCACAGCTTAGTGTTCCCATAGCTACTTGTAAGGCTGTTACTCCCACTGGCCACCCCACTGAACGCTTCCCTAGGACTCGAACACATGCAACATTTGAGCTCTTTCTTTCTTTCTTTCAGAAAGTGGAAGTTGTCTGAGTTGTAGGAAGGAAAATACAAACTTCAGGGTAAGGATTTATTTTCATTCTAAATGTTTCAGAAAAGGCATATAAACTATCGCTAAAAAGTGTTATTTGTAGGCAAGAAGGAATACTCGAGTGTCCTAATAGGGCTTTTCCATGCTTAAGTCATGAACACAGAGGCAAATCAATAGCAGATATTCAGTTTGAGTTTGTAATTTCCTAGAGAGGGGGCAGAGGGCAACTCACTTTTTTTCAGTTTTTATTAAGGCTTGAGCACTTCTAAAAAAATCATGTGTGCTGTTGTCCTGATGGTTCTGAAGAAGCACAAATCTGTCTGACAAACAGAAAGAGGTGAGTGATGTTGTTCATAACGCTTATGTAAAACACTGCCTGTCATGGTGTTTTTTCCCTCGATCTTTGCAATTTGCTTCCCTCAGTCTCAGTGGTGTGAACTCAGCAGTTAACATGGCTTATTTTCACACCTTTATGAAAGACACAATCAAAAATTATATGACCTCTGCCCTGAGGGCAGGGAGGGGGACTGGCATACAGCTGAACAGTTGTTCTTTTTCTCTAAAAGGTGAAGTCACCAATTATTCATGTCCTTCCACAAAAGGCTTCCTTTGCTCAGTAAGTTTTAATTACTGTAATCTAAACCTCATTTTCTTTTGTCATCCCAGCTACCTGCAGTAGATAAATTGGATTCTAAAGTATTTCATGTGAGTGGGCAGGGCTGACTCCTTATACGGGCTAAAAATATTTGCTCTCTTAATGCCATGGTAGGTTCTATCCATAAGAGGATTAATTAAACCATGGCTGTGAATATAGAGATATGGTCACCAGCTGCAGAGCAGATACACACACATGTACAGTGAAATGAATTAATGCCTCCAGAGAACTGTGTCACTTGTTCTACCAGCACATTTCTCCATCCAGGCCCTGTTTGGCTGGCACTGAAGTGGGTGCAAGGGACCTCACACCAGTTTTGGGTCCTTTCAGGCAGGACTGAATCCTGGCACACAAGAGACAGCATGGAGTGCTCCAGACCTCTTTTACGGCCTCTACGCAGACCCAGAGGATGCCAAGAGTTTTCTGTCAGCGACTCCTCAGACACAGCCTACAGGAGGCTGCATCTCACTGGGCAGGATTAACCCACACTTCACCAAGGGGTATCACGGATGACTTCACTAACAAGTTGCAGAACTGAGGATGCCACTAGCTGTTTCCCTGGGGGACAGAGTGTCTTTGTAATCTTATGATGTCACAGCATGCTAATAGTAACAATACCTCTTTATTTTTTAAGATGGTAATGCAATAGCAGACTGTCCAGAGCAGAGAGCAGAGTTGGGTCAACTACTGTAAGTGGGCTTGTAACTGTGCTATTTCACTGGAATGGGTTTGGAGTTCACAAGTAAACTCCTGTGATACAAAGCCTAACATGGGTCTAAGGTACATCCTGAGCTGGTCAGCCACTTTTCTAGTGACATTTAGGGCTCCTCATACCAGGGCAAGCCAAGGCCATCAGATCCTACTGTTATTGATCAAAACTATCTCAGTAACCTCAGATTCCCTTCCCTTAGAAGGACAAAGTGACAAGAAAAGGGGGTCACAAATAGACTGTTGAACAAAACATTGAGGGATAAGTTATCTTGCATTAGCTTCGTTGAAATTATGCTACTGTGAATGTGGTGTCACATCTCTATTGAACCTCTTGCTTCGCTACAGAAGGACGCATGGGCGGGGGAACCTGAAGTTACTGGGATTTGTTACTATAGGACTAGGTGGCATTCATTTGTTGGCTGATAGCTCTTCAGGTGAACCCGGGGGTTTCAGTGTCCAATTCCTAGGTGGCCTGAGGCTGAGAAGTATCATGTCCTGTCATCCTATGTCCTCCAGTTTCCTAGGCTAAGCCATGCAAGATCTTTGGAAACCAAGTTGAAGAGCTATTCCAGAATGAGCTGCAGGGAAAAGCAAAAAGGCTGACACACCTGTTTGCACTTCCTATGAACAACTGCCCTGACTCGTATGTAGACACTGAAACCTACTTCTGTCGGCAGATCATCATAGAGAGGATCTGCCAACTACTAGCAGTTGAGCAGTCTTCGCTCTCACCAGTCAGTTGTCCAGACTGATGGCCAAGCAGGATACTGTATTTTTTATATTATTGGTTGGGCAAAGGTTGAGTTTCATGGGTGCAGAACAAGTATCCATCAGGTACAAAGTTGTGTTTGACATGGTTCAGAGAAAAATAGGTACCAGCTGATTGCATTCCCTTCCAGCTACAGCCCATCCTAGGAGATCAGAACAATACCAGAAGATCGGGGGAAGGATAAAGGGAGGAGAGGAAAAGAAAGAGGTTTTTCACTACTACATAAATAACTATAAAATTTTAATCAAACGCATTTCAGGAAGAAGTTTCCTGTCGTTAGCCCTACATAGAGCAAGAAGATAATTCCAAACCTCTCATGTCCCTGAAGTGTTGTTGGCACAGGGTTATGTCCATGTCTTATGCCTCTTGGGAAATGCCTACAGCATGTACTGGGGTGGTGAGAGATATGGACTCCAAGACCTGCCTTCCAAGGCTTCAGCATGAAGCAGGGTTCCTCAGTTCTCATTGGATTAGGGGTGAGGCTAGTGCTGAAAGAGCATAGACACCTCAGACATTTAAAGGATTAAGCTGCCAGTAATGATGGGTGTGGTGGGGGCGGGGAGGGCTTAAATAACATAGGATCATAGAATCATAGAATAGTTAGGGTTGGAAAGGACCTGAAGATCATCTGGTTCCAACCCCCCTGCAATGGGCAGGGACACCTAGTGCTATCAGTCCTTGTCTTGCCTCAGATGCTGAGCTTTTTTTAGGACCTACAGGCAAATTGTTTGCTTGATGCTGATGACATAATATGACTACAGAGCTGGTGGTGTAAGTAGAAAGAGACACTGGCAGGTCATAAGCTACCTGATTCATTCACATAACTTGCTCCACCATAGTCCACAGAGTTCATATATACCTCAGAGAGCCAGAAAGCAAATCTGGCTTAAGACAGAACTTGGGAGTTTAATGTAGTTTGCCACTGGCTCTTACTGAGCTGCCCTTGACAGTGTCCAAGACAGCTGGTGTCAAGCTAGTGCAGCTGAGCTGGGCATTGAGCTAGTACATTGCTGGCACACTGGAGACAGCTAAGCAAACAGATGTTCTCTTAGTTTTGATTGGGAATTTATTTTCAGTTAATCAACCATGAACTAGAGAAAAGAGAAGTGAAATTCTTGTAAAGCAATTTAGCCACCTGGATTTCAGCTCTGGCGCACATCTTACGACAGCTAAAAAGGGAGGAAACTATGAAAAATGTCCTTATAATTTATTTCAGTGCCTATGCTGTTGTTCTCTGTAGAAGTTGTGTGCATGCTGACAGGCTGCAGCTACCTGCATGAATCTATCAGGCCATGCAGAGCTTTATCATATAAGATGGCAGGACGATGTTAAAGGATTTCAGAGCAGAATGTGAAAAAAAAGAGAATGCAAGGAGAAGACAGTAATCTCAGCAAAAACCAGATGTGAGTAAAACTGCATTGAGGACCATTACACAAAGAATACATGTTTTAATTTTATAAAACAGGTATGAGTTCTCTCTTGCCTGGTCACATATAAAGGCAAAACCCAAGTGTTGGTCATAAAAATGCTATATAAAGAGTTAAAACTATCACTCCATTCCCATGCACAACTGACACAGCCATAGACCAAGTTAGCCCCTTTTGTGTGGCATCTCTCTGTAGCCCTTGTGTAACTGCTTGTCTCCTATAGTTTCCAAAACTGGGATTTACTGCTTTCCAGAACATATTACCTGCAGAGTGAGCCATGCATGGGTAGTAGTCTGAAAAGAAAAATTTTGTCCTGGAAATATTTGGAGTTTGGTTTTGTTTCGTTTTTTTTTTCTCCAGTGAATATTTTAAAATAAAATAGTGATCCATCTTCATTTTTAGTAAGACACTGTGGGGGGAGAAGATCATAAATTAAAATAGCTAGTTAAGTAGTAGTTAGTGAACAAGCAGCAGGCACATATGATGGCAGGGGGGATCATTTCATCTAACTGCAGCGTCTTTACAGCTCTACATCTGACCTGTTATTTTTACAAGAGGAGAAAACCGGACACCTCTGGTGTGTAATTCAGCTTATCTATTTGAGTAATTTGAGTCAGTGTAGTTAAGGTTTAGTTTACCCTACTTAGATTTAAAATCAGACCTGACCAGTTAATCAGTCTCAGATCTTAATTTCCTGGTTTTGTGCTTCAGTCTGCTAGTTATCCTGTAATCATAAAATATCATCCTGTCTCTAGGAAACTTTCCTGAACTTGACAAATATATATTTTCAAAAACAAACAAAAAAAAAATAAGATTGTCCTAAAAAAAATCCCCCAGTATGGTCAAAATCCATATTCTTCAACAGACAACTTGGGTACATGGCTACACAAATATGAGTCCAGAGTATCACTTGGACCTCTGGGCACTGCTGGAGGGTAAAGAGCAGTTGATGTCAGCACCTTTTTGCTGCTTTTCCAAGAGCTGTAAACAGCAGTTAAGCTTCAGCTCAGTGAAGCTTAACTGAGAAAAATGTGAAAGACACTCTGGAAGGAGCAGATCTCAAGAAGCACCTGCTCCAGTGCATTCTCACGTATTGATGTGCCTCACCCAGAGAGCACTAATGGAGATGACTCTGATACACATCTCCCAAGCCTGCCAACATGGCATGAAAACTTGTGGAGAGAAGCCCTCTCCAAGCAATCACACTTCTGTACCTGATCACAAGCTGTGAGGCAAAACCAGCCTTTCTCACAGTACCCTGGCAAGTCTGGATGGACTATGATTATGTGGGAGGGAAGTGAGGTAGCACAGGGAAGGAAGTGTGGCTGTTTGAAAATATTTGTATAAAAACATTCAGTTCAAGTTCATTTCCACAAGTGACATAAACAGTACAAGGGCAGATTGCTTTTTTCCAGTGCAGCTTTGGTTTTGCGTGAAACCACCAATTTGCAGATTTTCAGCCAAGTTCATAGCATCAGAAATGATAGTTGAAGGCAAAAAAAGATGCAAGATAATTACTTTCCTCCAGTTATGTTATAACAATGAAATCTCAGTTGCACTGCTCTTATCTACTGCTAAATCTGCCTGTTATTATGGGCATTAGTAGCAATGCTGAAATAGTTAAGGCTTTTTGTTATGTAGCAATAAACAGAAGTGTTGGACATGTATAATATCCTTGATAAAATTCTCAGAGGACGGGAATGCTCTCTGCAGTTTGCAAGCATGTGCTTATTTGTTAAATAAAATATATTTTCACTTCTGCCCATGGCAGGGGGGTTGGAACTAGATGATCTTCAGGTCCTTTCCAACCCTAACTATTCTATGATTCTATGATTCTATTCTCATCACAGAATTCTTTCATTTTAATCCATTTTTGAGAGTTCTAGCTTACAAAATATTCTGCTTTTATCACCAAATTCATGCATAAACAATGACCTCTGAAAATGTTTGCATATGAAAAGTCAGGTGTCATGTGACCATTGCTAATTTCAGATTTAAACTGTTGCACTGGAAGTTATCTGGTAGAATAAAAGAAAAGCAAACTTTTTCAGAAGATGGGCATATTGGGAAGTTGTTGTGGCTTCACAGATCTGTTTTCCTTAATCAGCAAAGCTTCCTGTGATTTTAAGATCCTAGATTGTAGAAATGACCAAGAAACAACAACATAGGGAAACAGAATCATAGCGTGGTTAGGGTTGGAAAGAACCTTAAGATCATCTGGTTCCAACCCCCCTGCCATGGGCAGAGACACCTCCCACTAAACCATGTAGCCAAAGACTCCGTCCAACCCAGCCTTGAACGCTGCCTACCAATGGAGCATTCACAACATTCCTGGGCAACACATTCCAGTGCCTCACCACCCTCACAGTAAAGAACTTCCTGCTTATATCTAACCTGAACTTTCTCTGTTCGAGTTTGAACCCATTACCCCTTGTCCTATCACTACAGTCCCTAATGAAGAGTCCCTCCCCAGCATCCTTATAGCCCCCCCTTCAGATACTGGAAGGCTTCTATGAGGTCTCCACTCAGCCTTCTCTTCTCCAGGCTGAACAGACCCAACTTTCTCAGCCTATCTTCATACGGGAGGTGCTCCAGTCCCCTGATCATCCTCGTGGCCCTCCTCTGCACTTGTTCCAACAGTTCCATGTCCTTTTTATTCTGAGGACACCAGAACTGCACACAATACTCCAAGTGAGGTCTCACGAGAGCAGAGTAGAGGGGACAGGAACACCTCCCTTGACCTGCTGGTCACACTCCTTTTGATGCAGCCCAGGATACGGTTGGCTTTCTGGGCTGTGAGCGCACACTGAAACGGGCTCATGTTCATTTTCTCATCGACCAACACCCCCAAGTCCTTCTCCACAGGGTTGCTCTGAATTTCTTCTTTGCCCAACCTGTAGTTGTGCCTGGGATTTTTCCGACCCAGGTGTAGAGCCTTGCACTTGGCTTGAATGAACTTCAGGAGGTCGGCATTTGGCCCACCTTTCAAGCATGTCAAGGTCCCTCTGGATGGCATTCCTTCCCTCCAGCATGTCAACCAAACCACACAGCTTATAAATCATATAAGCAATTATGTGAACAGTTTTGAAATATTAACAGCAGTTTCCCTCTAACGGAGCAGGGAATCTAGCAAGAGCACACACATCAATGTACATGTGTCACCTTTCAAATTTGGAACAATACACGAATCACACAATAAAGAAGAGCCACCACATATTTTCTGAGCTGTAAGGTTTTCTGTCATAGAGAGAAATCCCTCCTGGGATTTCTATGGGTTTTCCTTTCAGCTCAGACTACATGTCCTATGATACATTGTCTTTGGAGGGAGCCAGTAGTGCATTATAGAAAGTAATAAAATGAAATGTCAGTGAAGGATACTGAAGAAAGGGGACTATGACATAAGTGATCCCCAACTTTCCTGAAACAATTTCAGTAGTCTATCTAAATGGAAATACTTGAAGCTTTTCTTGGATGAATTTATTTTTGATCACCTGAAGGAAAAATATCTCAGTTTTTCATTAAAAGAAAATACTTATTTACATAATGTTGATGCAATTAAAAAAAAAATTAATATCTCCCATTAAAAATAAATGTACTCAAACAAGGTCTCCAGTTGGTAAATTAGTTAGGGGATTTGTGTCAGTCAAAGTCTAAGTCAATCATGTTTCATTTGCATCTTGTCAGTTTTGTCAAAGGCACTGAAGTTTTAGCCTCCTCTTTGAAAAGCAGATCTCAGTTGTGTGGTGTGTGCTTGTTCCATGCATATGAGAATTCACAGATCAGATAATACTGCAGAATTTATATAGGAAAGCTCAGCTTTTTATTTTCTGTAAGGTTTGAGAATCTCCCCATGTAGCCTGTTGGGCATACTAAAACAAAGGACTCAAGTATTCTGTGTTAGGCTCTAAGATGCACTTGTAGCCTTGTTCACGCACTGAACTCTTAATGCATTTACCCAAAATATAGCAAATAAAATGCAACCTCAGTGAGTAAGAAGCTCTGACATTTTGTACTAGACTGGAGCATTGGTCTTCTGCACAGACAGAGACATCTCCTATGTCAGAGAGCGGCACGTGCCTTGCATTTATTTTTCCCTCCTTTAAAAACACGTAATCACAGTGACATCCACAAAGGCCTAAAAATGCACTGTATGAATAAACACAACCCAGAGCTCTCATAGAGTAAGGAGCATTATATAAATACTGTCTGCATGGCAGACCTGTGCATAAATGGAAAAACACCACTTGTATATCTCTCAAAATGATGTAAGAACACCAGTATTCACTTCAGTCAGTATGCAATGTGACCATTTTATACTCAAGAGGATTTGATAAGAGTAGTTGATGACAATACATTCTTGAAATGGTTAAATAATTTTTATCCAGAAATGCTTGCATTGAAGAAATGACTAACATAGGGCCTTTTCTCTGTTTTCCTCCTAGAATGCACAAAGTGGTGTGACAGTTTATGCTGAGTATTGATTTTTTTTAATCCACTGTGAAGTTACCTATCTACTGCTTCAATTATTTCTACTTTGTATGTATTCAATTTTCTAATTTACAGCTCCAACAGTTAAGCTGAGTGCTTGTGATTCTGCAGTTCTTTGCCTGGTTCTGGAGACTGAATTATGCCCTGTGAGCAGCCCCACTGGCTCTACATAGGGCCTTAGAGTCATCTCCTGTAACCTGTTGGCCTTAAAGGTTAACAAATGTGTAACAGACTATAATGAAACAAGCATGTGGATACCACCTCATCCCCAATTCATTCACTCTAATCCATGTCAGCACTGCACTGAAAAAGAATGGGAAGGAAAAAAATTAATTTATTTTCCTAAATACCACAGGTTTGACCCTAATCACACACAAACAGTAGATGTGGGTAAGAAGATTCTCATATAGCCGCTTGTCTGGAAAAAAAAACCCCAGAGCTTAATGTTTTTAATATTTCCATATTATGCTGCACATTTTACTACTTTTCACACTGTGTGTTTGGGATTGAATTTGCCTCCCACCACTTTAGACATCTGACTTTCAGACTGGTCACCCTGGCTTCCCTTGTTGGCAAGCAATTCCTCTGACCTACCTTGTGTACCTGAGTGTCAGAATTTGGCCATGGAAGTGCCTCCTTTTCTCTGTTGACTAGAAAGGCAGTCTAAAACAATTTTAAGTCACCTCACTTTTGACAGTTGGAACTCACTGAAGGTTTACAAGACCAATATTTACTTTCTGATTTAAGATTGATTGTGAAATACAGATGAGTTTATTAAAGTAGCCATCATTAGTCTAAGTGAAAAGAATTGCTCTGGCTTTCTCCAGAAAGCTTCAGAAAGGTAGATGCAAATGAAACATGATTTCTTTCCATTATATACTATTTTACTCTTTCCTTAATCTGTTCTTACAAGCCACAGCTGAAAAATAATCCTTTATTCATATTTTCATAGACAGCTGACAGCTACATATGAATATTTTTAGTGCATGTGTATAACTAGTCGATTTAAAGCTCTAACTATTAAGGGGCTTGCTGTTTATTTCGTCCTCTCTCTTCACCCTGTCCCATATGTTAAGCAGTTTTTTTCTTTTTCCTGTGCATTTTTTATCTTACCTAGATGGAAATGTAACTCTTTTACATGGTTTGGTGCAAGATGTCCCTGCCTGTGGCAGGGGGGTTGGAGCTAGATGATCTTAAGGTCCTTTCCAACCCTAACTATTTTATGATTCTACGATTACAGCTCTTCAAATCCAAAAGAAAATCTACATTTTAAAGTTTTACTATTGTCTTTATTCACTTTGGTTGATACTAGAAATTAGTACCTATCCAGTTTTGCTTATGAAGAGCTTTTTCTCCTCCCAGGCTAATGTTTTCACTGGAACTCTTATTATCTCATAATTAATGAAATTCATAAACTTCTTTTTATGTGTTGTATCTTAATCCACATTGCTCCTATCTGATGCTACAAAAACTTGACTTCTTACAAATTCTTTCTTCACCTCACTGCTAGAACCTGAACCATCAGCTGTTTGTCTGGCTGAGGACTTGGGATGCTCTCATATAATCACACCTCTCCCAGATGCTCTAGGCTTTATTGCCCTTTAACTGGCTAAATGGACATAAACCACCATTTTTTACAATACAGACTGATACTGCTTGGAAATTACTACTCAATTTAATCTGACTTTTCTGTTTTGATTTCAGTTTAGTTTTCAGCATAATTTCTTATCCACAAATGGCAAGAAAAGTCACAAAAAATTTCATAGTGCTCCTTTTTGTCCCTATTTACACTCTGATACTGCTTCAGCTATAGCTTTCTCTAAAAGTGTCCTCCCACTGAGAATTAACCATTTGCAATCAGTTGAGTTTTCAGAAACCAATAACTTCTGGCTTACATGGCATAAGCACAGACTTTCACAAATGTTTTCTTATTTATTAGCACTAAATATGTTACAACCATACAAGAGTTAAAGATTTTAATAACTGCAATTCCACGACCCTTGAACTGACCCAACTTGGTTTTTAAATACCTTTTATAGCAGTACAAAAGTAGAAATAAGCATTATTATTGAAAGAGAGCTAAAAAGAAAATACTTAAAAACCGAGTAAAACCAGAGGGAAATGATCACCAATCAGTAGAAACAGAATGTCCTGGAAAAATGAAAAAAAATATCAGAAGAAATTAAGAGCGGTAGAATTATAAACAATGATAAGAACAGTGTAATTAGGATTAATAGGCATTTCCAAACTAAATGCTTGTGAAAAGAGCCCCATACCAGCTAGACAGCTGGAGGCAAGGAGGGGGCCACATCTGTAGGCAGCGTGACTGTACTACGCACTATGAATGGTACTGAAAGGGACTGATAACGGACCATCAGCTATACAAAGATGTGGGGAAAAGGTGAATATGACTGTTGAGTCTATAATCAGAACATGGGAGGAAGAAGAAATGGTAGCATAGCTGTAGATGCTATATTAAAAAAATAAAAATTATATTGGCACAATGAGGAAGATGATGATACAAGATTGAAGTCTGAAGAAGATCTATAAATGAGAGACAAAAAAAGCTTGGTCTGTTTAGTTTACTAAAAAAGAGATCAAAAGGTTACTCAATTTCATCATAGGAATTCTTGAATGAGAAAATGGTCTGGGAAGTATTTATAGACCAGACAAGAAATACATAGCAAGAGACACAGGCTGGAGGGCAAAGCCAGAGAATCCCCAGTGTGTTATAGAACACAACTGTAATAGCAATTGGATGCAAAAATAACAGTGTAATCCAGGAAGGCCACATTGTGCCTTCTGGACAGAAAAGATCTATGACTTCTAGAAGTCACTAAACTACATCAGAATAAAATCAGCTCCCATGCTGGCTACAAGCAGCATGGCTGAAGCTCACTATGAGGTAGCTTGATTTTATTCTCTTCCTCTCAGTGTTTCAGTCAGAAGATTGATCTTGTGACTGTAGTAAGGTTTTAATTATAGCAACTTTTCTCTGAACCCTTAATATTATTTAAAGTTGAAAAGTGCCTACTGGCATCTCAGTAAATGTTAGATATGAGTGGGACGTGTTTTTTCCCTACCCTGGGGATTTTTGACATATCAGAAATGTCTTCTAAATTAGAATATAAAAGAAAAAATATATATAAAAAAATCACAAATCATAAATTAAATATTTTTAAATCATGTCAGTTGAACTATTTCCATCATCTCTATTCTCACATCAAGCTGTTCAGATATTTTTAGATTGATTAATTTTTGATTTCCAAGTAACAAAGCAGTTTCAAATATAAAAAAAAAAATGTCTTGGAGAAACCAGACAGTGCTGGTTGGAAGTCAAGAGCAACAGTTTAGGAAATTTTTCAAATAAATGAGAGCAGAATTCTAAGTATGCTTTCGATAGCTTCAAAAAAGGGTCTTTTTGTTTTGCAAAACGCCATCCCTCAGAAAAAAATCATGACCTCATCTAAAATGCATATCACTACTGGAACACATATCTAATACAATCTGTACTACACAGACAAAGAGGATTTAGGAAGAACTGATTATTTAATTTTGGCTGAAAATAGCAGAATTTGGTTCTAGCTTAAAATTTTCATTGTCTCTTGAGGATGGTTTTCAGCCGTTTGTCATAACAGCATCTCAAGAAAGCACGAATTGCAAAAAAAAAAAAAAAGAAATCATAATGATGACAATGCAAGCATTGGCAAGGATTTATTTTAAAAGTCTTTCACAGATGGCAGACAGAGGAGCTGGGTGAGATGTTTTTGAACTCTGCTGTGGTCAACAGCTGCTTTTGAGGATGTTTTTCCTTAACTAAGAGGGAAGTACATCTGGAGGAAGTAAGCCTAATCACGGAAATCAGGAATGAAACTGGCCAGATGAACTTGCCATGAAGCACAGTTCCCATATTCAGGTAATCCACAGTGGTTTAATTAGATACGTCTTTCAATTTGGGAAAAGCTGCTTCTGAAACCTCATTCATGCAAGAAGCTAATCACCTGTTATAGCTGCTCTTACTGAGAGAGTTTTACCCTAAAACAATTCACCATGAAATCATTAGCCAAGCTACAAATCTTGCCTGGAAGCACATGTAATATGCACTATTTTGACTTGCTGCAAAACATCTGTCTCCTATTCCAGTTAATGTAGAAAAAGATAAGAAGTCATATCTATACGACATTAGGTGGTTGGAGCATAACGCTTCTGAAGTGAGCAATACAGTGTTTATCCCTGTTCTAACAAGGGATAGGAAAATTGTTAAAAAAAAAATCAAATTCTCATTTTTTTATTTACTAAAAAGACAATAGTATCCAGTTAAAATCAACGCTACACCGTTACTAAAGAATGACAAATGGATCACCTTCAGAGAGAATAATTAACCAATTACTAGAATAACTATGTCTTATTCTTCCTACTCAGTAGATGGGACAGATAGAGAAAATGACAAAAATAAGGACACCACATTGCTTGCTAGAGTAGTATTTTAGCCATTCTGAAATACATAAAAACAAGGGGGGGTGTCATATCCAAAGATAGATATATGCAGAATTATGTTGTTCTACACTGCTGTCTTCATGGCATAACTCCATCATCCTTAACTTTGGGGAGCCCTGGTAAAAAGTAAGAGTAGTGCTAAAGCCTGAGTAAATGCTGCAATTCACAAGCCATCCAGTGTCAGGATTTTGTTTCCATTCCAGCAGATTCTCTCTCTGCTAGAAGGCTCAGGAGACGGCAATATGCAGCCAACAAACTCATAAAATAGATCCTGTCAGACAACTACAGCTTCCTTAAAAAAACAAGCAAGCAGTTTTATTTTTTTAATAAGAAAAAGCAACAGAACACTGTCTAACTCTAAGAGTTTTTATTATAATTCTGACATTCGGACTGTTTCACTTTTTTAACTTTTTGTTTTTAGTTTGTCAGTTTGATGCAAATTTAAACTGGGCTTAAGTCAGTTGATGAGCAGACCACACTCAAGCACAGAGTGGTGAAATCCAGGAAGGTGGTACTCTCATTGATGTCTCTGACAATCTACGCAGTTCCCTGGAAAATTAAGAGTTCCTTTTAAGTTGATCATGCCTTAGACGGGGATGGGCATCAGCGCCCCTGAGCACAGATAAATTTTAGAAGTAGCTCTCTTAATTATATTTTAGTACAAATCTATCAACATAGTGTTTTGATTGCTATTATGCACAAAAAAGAAAATGCCCTTTGCAGAAAAGAAACAAAAAATGCAATAATTTATACTGATGAAATAATTGTAAACTAACATTTATACATCAATACTATGAACCATTCTGTGAATACATTTACTGAGGAACATTTGTTATGGATTCTCCCTTTTTTCTGTTTTCTGCTGAGATTTAGTCACTTATATTTCTCTCCTGACACACTGAGAGGTCTGGTGCAATTCTCCAGAGCCTTAAGCTTTGGTACAATAAGGAAAGACAGCACACTATATGTCTGTTTCTCACAGTCAGGGAAGCCTAGCACCAGATAGAAGCCACTGAGGATCAAAGCTCTTTGCTTTCATGTTCCCTTCTTTTTGAGACAAGATATCTCAATTAACTCCAAGCTTCTGGGAAGAAGAAATAATGAGGAGAAGAGACTACTTCATCAGGTTTTTAAACCTTACTACCAGGATCTGTGAATAATGAGGCATTCTAGAGTGCATTACTGTATATTCCCATGACTTAAAACCAAGTTATATTGTTTTCTTGCCAATGCCTCGTTCAGAATTGTTTTGTTTCAAAAGCTGATTTTACTGCAACAAGGAATAGAGCACCTCACTACTGGCAAATTAAAGTCGTAGAATCGTATTTGTCCCTGGAAGTGTTCAAAAACCACATGGATGAGGTCTCCAGTGGTATGATTTAGTGGTAGTCTTGAAAGTTCTGGGGTAATGGTTGAATTTGATCATAAAGGTCTCTTCCAACCTAGTTGATTCTGGAATTCTATAGAATCATAGTTTGGGTTGGAAGGGTCCTTCAAAGTTTACCTGGTCCAACCCCACTGCAGTAACTGGGGACATTTTCAACTAGACCAGGTTGCTCAGAACCACTTCATAGTCATATCGTATCACAAATATATTTAAAAACAAGATACTGAGTAATTCAATTCTTCCTCCTGCAGAAGTTTGTTTGATGCTTTCATGCAAAAAAAAAAAAAAAGGAAATTTTCTCTCCCTGTTTTCTTTCTGAGGTAGAGGGAGACAAGAAGAATGTGTTAATAGTTCTGGGCATCAATATCAATGGTATTTTTGCCACAGAAATGTTTCCCCAAAGAAAAAAACAAACAAACAAAGACCTGTTATTCAAGCAATGGAATTCAAGCAGTTGGGCTGTAACCCAAAGGCAACTTTTGGGAAATAAGATGTCGATCGCTCAGCTGTCTTAACAGCCACTTGCAGTTGCACTGCTGTTCAGACAGGAAGGTGGCAGCCTTAAGGTACACTTCAAATTAAAGTGTTTTTTCCCAGACTCCAGGGGGTCCCATCAACATTTTTTCAAATGAAATATTAACAGAGGATATTTATAAGTAATACTCGTAGATGATCTACTAGAGTCAAGGCTTGCAATTACTTGAAATGAATGAGCCAAAACAGCATATGTTTTTGCTTCAGAGTGGGTTTGCAGTACTTATGTGTGTGAAAGAGCGTCAGGGAGTGTTCCTCAGAGAGCTTCTAAAAGCTGCCAGAAGGTCCTGGAGGGTGCAACAACAAAGCCAGAGAGCCCCAGCGCAGTGCCAGGGTTATGAAACAACCACCAGACTGGTGAGCACAATAACTTCAACTCTTCTCTGATGCTTGAAATAGGCTCCTCTGAATGCCAGCCCTCCCAGATGACTGCATTATAAAACCTGCTGAGGAAGCGCCAAGAGTACTCAAACTACATCCCAAAGGTATTCAGACACATTTTATTGTGTATTTTTAGCTGTCATGCATGACAGCAACCACTGTTCTTGTATTACAGTAAATACCACTGTCTTCCTGTAGAGAAGAGCAAACTAAAGTTTAGCTTAGTACAGTGGAAAAAGTGACTGATTTACTCAGTCTTTTATTTTTTTACTTTCATAGAGTACAATCTGCTATAGATGTATTAGTCTTTATCAGACAACATGCCAGTCAGTTAGCTTTGCACAGAATGAAGGGCAGCAAGTATTTCACTAGAATCTATACATGGCCACTGTAAGACCCAAAGATTCACCAGAACACCACATGTCTATGGCCAAGTTAAACAGACTAATGTGGCCATTTCTACCAACAGATTTACATGATCTGTGTAACATCTACATCATTCTTCTTCCTGCTCTTCTCACAAGAATCATGGAACCTGCTGTATTTTGTCTTCCTGCCTGTGCAGCAGACCTTAGGTTTTATAAAATTAGAAATGGTTGTGGGAGAAAAAAAAATCTTCCTATAATGGATGCGTGATCACAGCATATATAACTGTGCCAAAGCTTGTCCAACATTGTTTTAATTAAGATAATGCTCCCACCGAAGTTGTAACTTCATAGGCTATCTATGTATCAACCTAGATCTTAAAGGTGCAAGATTTACAAGAATGGAAGGTGTCTTTTACAAGACCAGCTGATGCATGTGGTGGCAGCAGAGAAGTTTCTGGGCACCACAGACTTTTCATTAGGGCTAAGTACATATTTTCAAGCTGGTATTAACATGGCCACAGCTATTAATACTTGAAGTGACTAGGAAGTTCTCCCTGTTACATCACATATCTGTTACATGTAACGCATCTTCCATTGCAGTTCAGACACCCTCTTGCCCTCAAGCACAAGCACATTAACATCTTATCTCAAAACCATACATGACAAAACATATGTAAAGGGGGAAGAAGTAAGAATAAAGAAATTGAATATGAAAAAGTTGTAGAGCAGAATAACAAAGCTCCTTTTTGAGCTAGAATTTATGAGGAGGTATTTATAGAGAACTTCACAGTAATTTTATCTTCTAATATTTTGTAGGACAGATTATTTTACACACAGAACTATAGCTACGATCAGTTTGTGCTCAAGTAACTGCTTCAATAAGCTGCAATAACCAAGCACATGCTCACTTACTTATGAACTTTGGTTTATTTTGGAACTTTTTTTGTTGAAAAATAGGTTCAGTCTATGTGATGTCTTTTGTTATGTAATGTAGAAGAGATCTTTGCATCCAGATTCAAATACTGTATATAATATAACAATGGATATTGAAAACATTGTCTGAATATAAGATTTAATTGTGCCTGGCTTAGCCAAGCTCAAAAAAAAGAAAAAAAAAAAAAAGAAAAAAGGGCTAAAGCAGGTCTCATGATATCTTAATATAAGTAAAAGAAGGAATATATGTTAAAACTGTAATTGGTAGGGGAAAGAAAGTTGTATAAGAACATTGGAAATGAAAAAGAGAGTGCTAAAACATTTCCATGTAGGCACATGATCAAAGTGCAGATATTCATGGTTACCTGGCAGCACAGCCTGACTTGCCAAGTGTTTGGACAGCACGCCCACTTTTATTAGGGTCAACAAAAACTGACAACCACTAGGAGGTTTTTTTGAATCCACTCAAGGCTGATAAATAATTTTTTGTAACGTGGAAATTTGTTTGCAGTTCCCTTATCAGAATACGTAAATATGTGCAAGCATATTAAATATCAAGGTAATGTTTTAAGACCATCAGGTCTCCAACAGGAATTTCTAAACATCTAATAAAAATAAGGTTATCTTAATTATTTCAGGCAGTGTATGATGTGCTCAGGTACCCACATAATCCAAGTTCCTGGTACCGTATCTTATGATCACTGAGTTACTCCTATATTTCCTTTTCAAATCCTGAGACTAGAGTAAAAGTAATTTGTCAAAAAATTGCTTCCATTCCAAGTTACTTCTATTACTGCTTTTTTATGATAATGCTGCGTGAAAACACATCATCTCAGTGCTGCTTTTTTTTTTTCCATGAAGGAGTAAGCTATCACCTTAGGTTCTCTGCTTACTATGAAAACAAATGAACAAAGAATAGAATTTCTGCTAGCACCATCTATTCTTTTTTCTTTACTGCTATTCTTGTTTCTTCCTTTAAAAAAATAATATTATGGCAACATTTTAACTTTAATTCAAAATATAAAATGTGCTGTATTCTTGGAGCTTCTTTGTTTCATAACTTTTGGTATTCAAAAAAGGAGAGGTTAACTTTCTCAGACTGGTCTGCCAGAAGCAAAAGAATCTTGAAAAGCCTCCAAATATGGTGGGGATAGTGGAAAACACATAAAAGCAGTCATTTACTTCCAAAGGGCATAGACTTCATTGACTTCGCTTTTGCAAGTCTCTGCACCTTTTAGAATAAAATGCTTTTATTGCATTTGATAATGCATTTAGTGATCCAAAGCCAAATGAAGTGAATGGAAGGACTCCCATATGTTTCGGTGAGCTTTGAATGAGACTTTTTTTCTGCAGAGATTGCTCCCTGGGGAAGAACATGCATTCATCAAGCACTATGCATTAAAGTAACACAATATGAATGCTATGCAACTGTGTAAAATGCAGTTGCTATCACTTACTTGACTTAAAGTGTCCTCAAATGTTTTGCATTATGGCATTAGAAGTAATTCATTTTCTTGGGCTGTTGTTGCTAAGGTTTGGTTTATATAAGTGTTTTAAGAAGGAAGCAATCTGAAAAATACCCAATTAGTAGCATAGTAGAGAACTCATTACTCTTTCAAATGCCTCATTTGAAAGTGCTTTAAAACTTTTGATTCTGTTGATTCAACAGAAGGGAAGCTGTATAAAAATAAACAGAACAAGAGAATGGTCATTCAATTCTCTGAAGAATTCTTTTCTAACACTTCTCAACAATTCTGCACTATTGCACATTGATATCCTTCCCTTTATTCCCCCAGCTTATATACAGCTGGGACTGTAATATACATGAAGGCATATTCTATGTCTCCATGTCTCTCATGATGCTCAGGCATTCCTTAGTCCATATTTTGATGAATACATACTGCCATTTTTGTGCTGTGGGTCTGATACTTCCAGAAGGCATTGCATCTAAGTGCGTGCTGTGTATTGCATAGGTGTATGGTAGGTTACATCAGATTCCTGATCTGTGTGCCATAGAGTTTCTCTGCATAGGTGAAGTCCCGGAAGACCTAGCTGCAAGCAGGCTCCCTGGTTCATGCACAGTGCTCACACAGAAAGCTCAGGGTTTCGTGAGGTTTTCATTGCAGATGTATGGCCACACTGATGATTCAGCTGACAACCAGGATTTCTGCTCAGCTAGCTGATTGGCAAGAGCTGCTGTAGCTGGGTGCGCAAACATTTATCTAGCCAAAGAGTGGAAAATGATAATAAGATCAGAGGAATCCAGACTCAGAGTATCAGATGTGGGTAAGACATACACACATGGATGTGTAGGAAGGGGAACTCATCATAGGAACCCTGCTATTTTGGATCACCATTCCTGAGCATCCCAGCAACCGATTAGCTGAACTGCAAAGAAGGCATTCAAGCCCAGCTTCCTGGAGGAGTTCCTCACCACCTCCTAACACAAAGAGTAAGGGTAACTCTGGTTACAGGACCCCTCACTATGCTTCTGTAACAAACACAAAATAATTTCGTCACTATAATAGATTTTAACATCCTGGTGAATATTTCGTTTGCAGATACTTCCTGTACAGAAAATCAGTATTTCATCTCCATGAAGGAAGCAGGATGCAGTATTTCTCAGCTTATGTTAAAACTGTAGAGGAAGAGAACCTTTCTGCTTCCTGAAACAGGCACTACAGAACAGTAGTAACTTTTCTGGGATATAACATCTCTCATGGCTCATTCTTACCTTTTGTAACAAAGAAATCAACTTTGTAGAAGAATAAGGAAAAAAACCTGCATATTTTTTTATCACTATGTTGCTTAAAATTTAACCCTCTATTCTTCTCCAGAATTTTAAAACACTCCAAAGATAATAATTCTACAGAAATACTACAAGATTTACCAAAGAAATATAATTATACTTAATTTAGAAGGGGCTTTCTAGATGTTTCTCTTATGTGAGGCAAACATGAACCTCAGTTGAATTAATTACATTCTTTCCTTTTCTTTCCTTTTTTTTTAGTACTCTCAATCTTATGCTTAATTTTCAACAACAGAGTGCCTAATGTCTGTGTTGCCATGACCTATCATTATGAAATCTGTGTATCACAATGAATATTAGTTATTAATACAGAAAAGAGCAGTTCTAAGTAAACAGAGCTCTGTCATGCAATCTTATACCAGGGTTAAGAATAATATGTATGTAATTACTACTGAACAGTAACACTTTAATCATTTATATAGTAGCTTGGAAACAGGCAAAATATCTGACCGGTAATCTTATTACAGTTCTTCTGTCCCTTTTTTAGGCTCCTTTTAAAGTGTTGAGGTTTAATGCTTTGATTTTTGTGAGAGTGTGTGTGTGCGCGCGTGTGTTAAAGAGCTACTAAAATAGAGAAGAATGAGAAGCTCTCATGTGACAATAGGAAACTGAAGGTAAAGTTAAGTTGTATAAATGTGTGTTGTTAAGAACAGGACAAAAAGAAGGATGAGGGAAAATAGAACTCTTATATTCAAATGTAGGTTGCTTTATTGCTTTCACAAAGCAAGGTTGCATCTGTTTTTTCAGTAGTCTTGAAAAGATAAACCTGTCATATCTTATTCTGTTAGAATTCATGCTTGGAGCAATTTTTAAATGGGTGTTTTATCAACAGCCTAACTTCCCGTGTTGTAGCAATATGTAGAAGGACTTAAAAAAACATTACTTTAAAGACCCATTTTGGGACTTAACAGCCATTTGATTCAGTTTTTATTTTTATTTCTAAATGCATTTCAGCTGGACAGATTTTATTAAGAAATAAAATTTTGGTAGTAAGTTACAGAAGAGGTTTTAAAATAGCTATGTGCCTGTAACAACAACAAAAACTTTCTGCTTTGTGTAAGGAATCAGATACTGATGATATGAGATGTGTTTGCACACAAAGCCTATTTTGAAACGCTTTTATTTTGGTCAGTCCCATGTTTCTTTGGGCACCTGTGTCATCCAAGGTGGGAGTCAGAACCTTCAAAAGCCCCCATGAGTGTTAGTTCACTTATATAGAGAATAAAACTATAAAGTAAAGCTGAGCTGAGTTACACAATGAAATTGCAACAACCAGATGTAGCCTGACAGAAATAAGGTGCTGGGCTATCTGGTGATGTACTTTCTCTTAGTGCTTATCTTCTGGCAAAGGAACACAATAAGAAAGGAGAAGATGGAGTAGGGTCAGAGCATCACTGTTCTCTGACAACTGCTATGATAAATGTATTTATTCCTGAGGCTGGAGGAGAAACACTCCACTATTCAAATAGACACAATCAATATATTCTGGATATGACCATTTCTTCTACTTAGCAAAAGCCCAGAAAATTATCCAGCAAATACTTTTCTGCTCAAACAAGGCAGAATACAAAAGGGAGAAACATTTCAGCTGGATCAAAGGCATATGACAAAAAGTCTTTCTAAAGCATCAGCATTTTGGGCATGCTAACATTGCAGAGCTTCTTGGCAGGTTATGTTTGCCCAATTGAAAATGTGGATGGAAATCCCCACTAACGTGATTGTACCATCTCTAATTCCCAAGCCAGTTAATTTGGAAGAAACTTGGAATATAACACCTGGAGTCGTGCAGTACCACCTAGACACAGTGTTCCGTGACTAAATTTGCTGTCTATAGAGCCTGAATGCTCCTTGCCAGCATTATTTCTTTGTTGACTTTCTTTTCAGAGTGTTCACTTGGCAATATTGACTGAATTGTCTGAAAAAAATGCTTAAGAAATTATCCATTTGAAATGGATATGGAGTTTATATAGAAAAGACTTTCAGTTTGCATGGAAAATTATACATATCTCCAAGTGAACAAGTGAAGCTGAATCAACTGTTGTAGTCACCAGATTTTTAAGTGATATTTTCTCATTACCAACAAAAGAGTAATGCAATCTGTGCAGTTTTTGAAGTTGTCCTGTATATATATAGAGAGAGGGTAAAGTAGCACAAAATACAACAAAGTTTTTGGAATGGATCATGGTATGTACAAACACTCAGAAATCTGTGTTTTTCATTGCTGCTGCGATCCCAATCCAGGTGATGCTGGACTTCTGTAAAGAGAGACTGTATCTCATGACTCCTTAGTAAATTGACCAACCTTTGAGCTCTGTTCCTGAAAACTATAAAACCTAGGCATGCACATGAAATTCTGCTGGGACTGCTATCAGCAGAAGTATTCAGGCTGTGCCTATGCTGAAAAGCACTGTCAGCCTGACTAAACACAGAATCCAGTTTGTAATCTGTGAAACCATCTGCAACGTCTGGCCTGGATTAAAAATAAAAAAAAAACCACAAAATTTTAGTGAGTGTATTTTTGTGCATAGAGAGGATAAAGGTCTGCAGGCAACGCTTGAATGAGAACATGGACAAATTCTGCCATGAAGCAAAGACATCAGCAGTTCCTCACTGGAAACACTCTCCAGAGAAACCTTCTAAGTGTGTGCATGTGTTATATACATGTGTGTGTGTATTTTATATATACCTATTTTTTATGTATATTTATATATACATTGAACCAAGTGCCATATCTAGAAACACCATCACGAAGTCTAACAATCTAGAAAAGACCAGAGTTTGTAAAGTCCCCAGTCAGACAGAATGAAGGCACTTTCAGAAATCATTAAGTACCTAAATACTTCAGAAAATCTGGCTTTGACATACTAAAAGCTAAGTCTCAAAACTAGTAGAAACTCCAAAAATCCATACGGTTGAATCCTCCAGCCACCCCACAAACCAGCAGAAACCTGCCTGAATCCAAATGCAAGAGTACTGCAAGTTTAACATCGCATTGTTACTGCTTTCTCATGTAGCCTTATCAGATGCAAATTTACACAGATCTTTGAGAAACTTACAGAACAGTACAAATACTTCTTGTTAGTAACAAATTGGTGGTATGAAATTATTTCCTTACTTTCGGGAGGGAAGCTCTTGATCCTGAGCTTTGCGTGGTCATTGTCAAAACTGTAGTGATACCCAGTGCAACTCTAGCTGGAGCAGCATCCATGTTGATCCAGAAAGAAACCCAGGACAAAATGACGATCAGCAGGCTAGGAATGTACATCTGGATTAAATAGTATCCCATCTGACGCTCCAAGTGAAACTTCACTTCAATGCATGTAAACTTTCCTAGAATATGAAATTACTTTCATAAATGCTTTTTGCACATTTTTATTTCATTTTACGAACATAAGTCAGGTGTGTGGCCCTGTTTCCTAATCTAACAGTACAAGCAGGTCCTGATACACAAATGCAAGTCAGCCATTTGTTGCACACTAGCCTGGGGGACCCATGGGACCTCTGAAGTAGGCTGTACCCAGTTCTTCACATTAACTGAGAAAACAAATATTAGCACAGCAGTTTCACCTCCAGAATATATATGTTCCAGAAAATGTATTTTTTTTCTCAGAATTCAAGGAGATTCCATTTTAGTCGAATACATTTAGTCTTAAAAGGAGATAGCATTTTCCTATTTTAATGACACGAGATTAAGAAAATGTATTTAAAAAAGCAAATTAAAAACTACTAGTCTTACAGCCCCACGAGATCACACACCTTCTCATTCTGGTCATGTCATTTGCCTGTACCTGTGGATAACATCTTGCAGCAGAATCAACTCAATACCTACTTTGAATTTTGTCAAAAGTCTCACTCCAGGAACCCACAACAATCTCTTTGTGGGAGGTGAGTGATTCTTCAAACAGATAGCTGCTCCACAGGGGTAGCAGAGGATGGAAGTTTAGGATTGCCTGACAGCAGAGCTAGTTGTGCAGTGGGGGACGCATAGCCCTGAGCTGCAACATCTACTGATGCAGTCAACATAACTTTTCTGCAAATTACTGTGGGTTAGATACTGTGGAGGCTGTCGTTTGAGGCAGACTACACTGAGTACAATAAAGACTGTCACTCCTGAAGTTTCATGCTTATGGTTTCAGAGGACCTCTCTTGTGCTGGTTGGTCAAATGCATGAAGATGCCTTGTTCCTCATTCATCCTTTCAAGAGAAATGAGATTTTTTTTTCCTCCTTTTCTGATGTACACATATTTTTCTGCTAGTCTAGAAAGCTGAATGTCAGG